>OW971939.1:18202677-19547177 GCA_943193695.1 Acrobasis suavella | reverse complement strand
TTCACGAGAATCTGTTAGAAATGCGACCTGTAGGCGAAACCAGCTGGACAGACTGACAAACGCACAAACGACAAAAGCATTTTTTGCCCATCTCGTAACTGAGACGCTTCACTCGCTTTGCTCGCTAGGTCAATAACACATAGCATATTTAAAAAATAAACATTAGGTTAATGTATTAATTCTTACAAGAATCAGGAATCTTCTTTTTTATTTTCTTTCTTGTCGACCTCCGTAGCGTAGTAACCACGCCAGTCCGCAGCTCGGAGGTTCCGTGTTCGATTCCAGGCCAGGGCAAGTTGGAAAATAGCCTCTCTCAAATTGTCCTGGGTCTTGGAGGTTTATCTATATATGTATTTATCAAAAAATATTGTGTTGTTGAGTTAGTGTCCCAAAACACAACTTTAAGTTTACTTTGGGCACAGAGTTTATATTAGTCTTTGGGGCTAGCTCAATCAGTGTGATTTGTCCCTATATGTATACTTATTTATATATGTATACTTATTTATTTCACTGCGTGTTGGTTTATTAGCAAGACAAAAGCCTTTACGATAGCTTTAAGGTGTTATCTTCAAACTCAACTCGAACAAACATCAAATGTTCCTCAGAATATCTCATTGAGTCAGAATTTCAAACGTCAACTTGAATATATTAAGCCAAAGTTGTACTCTCAGGGTAACAATTGAAACTAAAATAAATGTCAGCTGTATGCAAATTGGTAATGACGTTAATTTAAATATCTTGCTGAAATTTTGGCTCACTTACAAAACAGAGATAAGCAGCTAGAGATGAATATGTCTGTATACTCTACAGTGTAGACCACGTGTAGGGAGGCAACAATGACACGGCAAGTGTGCTTTTTAGGGTTGCGTACCGAAAAGGTAAAAACGGAACACTATTACTAAGAATCCGCTGTCCGTCTGTCCCTCTGTCTGTCACCAGGCTGTATCTGAACCGCGATTGATAGACAGTTGAAATTTTTACAGATGATGTATTTTTGTTGCCGCTATAACAAAAAATACTAAAAACTGTTACTTAATTGAGGCTCCCACGTGATTTTTATATAGATAAATGGCACGGAAGCCGAGCCGAGACTTGCGAGCTAAAAATAAAAAGAAGCTCCTAAAAAAGGTAATAGGAAAAAAATTTTAACCAATTACATAAATACTTCGCCGATCTATCAAACAATTAGTGTATTTGCAAAACATAGGTAGGTACAACAAAAATATTGACATTATAATGGGGAATATAAATTAAAGAGTGATTAGTATCTATAGTCCCTTTGTTTCGGTACTTAAATAAAGGTAAACAATCTTGACATATCTTTTTATTAAAATATACACTATATACCATTGCAGATTACAAATTAATGAATGTATAAATTATGAATTACACTCTTAATATGCAATGTGTAAAGATACCAATTTGTAAAGTATATATTTCAATAAAAAGATACGTCAAGATTGTTTACATTTATTTAAATACATGACCAAACGGACTATAGTTTACTGGAAACAAGATATTAGTTTAAGAATACGAATACTCCACTACGGAAGCCATGTTCGGCTATATATTTTTTCATTCCTTTATCCATAGACCTTTCATTTGATACCCCACACGATATCGAAACAAAAATATTGTTTTTGACTTTTACGTTTTTATATTTAACATTCGTTATAAATTTTTTTTTGCACAAAAATGTCTATGCCTTTGTCACCCGGACAATAATGACGAATCGATTGATGTATAATTTTTGAAAATTGGATAATCGGCTAGCAACTGAGCCGCTGGCACACACATACCTGTCATCATTCATATTACACACATACATAGACTGCTAAAATCATCACTCTTCCTCTTAGCGTTGCCGTGGTCGGGTAAAAATATTAAAGTACACCTACAAACTGCTACTAATAATAACAAAACGCGGTGCGTCTCGTCATTTTTCATTCTCGGAAACGGCGCAAAGGCGTACAAGATTAGAAGCCACGATTGCAGCCTCGGATTTCTTATGTAAAGCCCGAGGTGTGCACCGGGCGGCGACTCGAGTAAAGCTAGAGGTGTACTCCAGGCGGCGACTCGAGTAAAGCTAGAGGAGTGCTCCAGGCGGCGACTCAATGAAAATGGCCTACGAAAGATACGTGATGATACCGGGTGTATTCAAGTAATTAATGGTTAAAGTGGTAAGAACATTTTTTTTGCCAAAACATTTATAGAGAAAAATTGACGTAAAATTTATTTATTACCTTACTAGCTGCGCCCCGCGGTGTTAACCGCGGAAAAAGTAGCCTATGTTTTAATCTAGTGTGTCAATAGATAACTAATATACGTACTTATTTGGGTTTATATAATAATAATCATAAGTAATTACGCCAAAAACTCTCACAAGGCCTCTATATGTTGTAGGTGCCTATGTCACAGTTTCCACCGTAACATTCCTTTCTCAATTTTTGTTACTACATTCTCTTTCATACCACACCTCTCACGCATTACATCATTTCTTATCCGGTCTTTCAAAGTTACATTAAAGTTATTGACGACTTCCGTGGCGAAGTAGTCACCATACTAGTCCGCCACCCAGTGGTCCCGGGTTCGATTCCATTGGGTGGCGGACTTGCATTTCAAATTTTCCTGGGTTTTGGATGTTAATAAAAAAAATAGTATCGTTGAGTTAGTATCCCATAACACAAGTCTTGAACTTACTTTGGGGCTAGCTCAATCAGTGTTTTTTGTCCCTATATATTTATTTATTTATTTACACCACACATACTTCTTAAAGCTCGCATTTCAACTGCATTTATCCGACTTTCATTCTTCTTCTGCCATACCCAGCTTTCACTACCATACATAAGAGTAGGTATGTCAAAGATATAAGTTAAAAATACTATTGAGATATTGTCTGAGAAACAATTTGAACAAGCAACAATATTTCATTTCATTTGAAAAATGATAGTCTTCTTGTGAAATGCAACTTCACCATTCGATACTATTTCACAAAACATACGTCTCAGCTCATATATACGAGTATATTGACTTCAAAATAGAATATTTTTCATCATCATTCGTCCCCTTTTCACCTCCCTTACTCAATTCGTCCCCTCGCCGTTTCGCCCATATTGGTTTCTTGAGAGGTCTTACCGTATTTACTTTGGGACCACACAAAAGCCTCGGTGTGTACAATTAGCCCTGTAGAATTGTCGATTACTTTCGTTATCGGAGTTATTTGAGTACTTGGGATTGAGAGGCTTTCATTATGTTCTGAAAATAAATGTTTATTGTGAGTTTAGGTCAATTATGATGAATACATTTATAAAAGATTCACTTAAGTGTGGCAATAATACGAGAGTTTTTGTAAATGGCCTGATATTTTATTTTAGACGACCTCCGTGGAGTAGTGGTCACCATGCTTGTTCGCCACCCAGAGGTCCCGGGTTCGATCCCCGGTCAGGGCAAGTTGGGAAATGGCCTTTTTCAAATTGTCCTGGGTCTTGGATGTTTATCTATATATGTATTTGTTATAAAATATGGTTTCGTTGAGTTAGTATCCCATAATACAAGTCTCGAACTTACTTTGGGGCTAGCTCAATCAGTGTAATTTGTCCCTATATATTTATTTATTTATTATTTATTTATTTGATAATAGTTTGAATTGTAGTATTTTGATAAGTAATTTGCATCAATACCCTATACATAAGTAACTATCATATCATTCAATGTGTTATAAAATTATGAGACACAAAATTATGTCAAAAAACTTAAGGTTAATAAAGATTATGGCTACAGAAATATTATGAGAAAGAACATTATGACAACCTATGGTTGAAACAAAGAATTAAAAGACTCAATCATAATGACAAACAATATTATGCATTATACAACTTAGAATATCTCTTGTTTCTCTTAAATTTATAATACATAATATTGTTTGTCCTGTCATTACCTGTCCTGTCCCGGATTTACCTAGGTTTGTTGTGCAACAGTTACCTTTAACCTTTCCACAATAAACCTAGGTAAATCCGGAACAGGTCGGTTGTTCTCAAATAAAAGAAACAAAGGCAAAAGGGAACCATCAGTCAATGCAATCGAAAACAAAATTCGTACAACCCCTAATGTTATAATTTTTTCTTTCCCATAATTTATTGTCTGTAGACATGTCTTGACATTGACAAAGATTGCAAATGGGTATTTGGACACACAATGATAAATCGATTTGTGTGTGTGTTTGTGAGAGCAAGAAACAGATTTATTTTCGCGAAAAACGACGTCTGTTAATGATTCTTTCGATAGGCGTAGTTTTTTTTTTGTTTGTTTTTATCGTCACATAAGTTTTTGTTATTTTTTTAGGTTTTCGTACGCAAAGCGTAGAACGGAACTATATTACTAAGACTCCACTGTCCGTCCTTCTGTCCTTCTGTCTATCTGTCTGTCACCAGTTTGTATCTCATAAACCGTAATATCTAGACAGTTGAATATTAGCATTACTTAAGTTCATTCAGTTAAATTAATGAATTTAAGTAATAAAAAAAATTCTTATTTATTTACAAAAATACACATTTGTATGAGATAACGCAAAGCGTTTATTTTTATTCTATTGACAAATTGCAAGAACATTATCTTGATATAAAAATAAGTAGGTACAGCCTAATGGTATGTGGTTATTGCTTATGGACATCGGCCGTGCCACATAAGGTCCGAAGAAATGGTATCATGCCCTTATGAAGATTTTCATATTGTTTATTATGGCATACACAACAAGTAACAATTACTTTTGCTTAAATCTAAGAATTCACAAACACTTTGCTCTAGAGACCCAAAAACATGTACACACAACATGACAGGCAATGTAAACATTTTTAAGCTCAAAATACTGACAAAAGTTACATTATATATTTCACATAAAAAGTAGATAGTTTGTCACATAATAGTTACAGCAAGTATGTAACAGTTGGTGTTACTTAATTTGTTTAGAATTAAGAAAGCAGAAATTGATCCAAATTTATGTGAAATTTACTATGAAAAAAGGTCAAAAAGTTCAGTGGAGGGTATGCTTAATCTGATTTTTAAAAGTGTTAGTGTATCAGCAGACTATGCCGAAGTTTAGCGGCTGAAATTCAGCGGCTAAAGTTCAGCGGCTAAAGTTCGGTGGAAACGCCGGACAGTAGTAATATGCCGATATGTATGTACCTGACAACCCCGGGTGTTGTCAGGTTGTGTTTTTTATTTTCCCATTTTGGTGAAAAATTAGGCATTGAAGGGTTGTTAGGGTAGGTTTTTTAATATCCCAGTTGAGACCAGTTTTCGAACGCAGAAGTCATACAACGAATGATTTGCTTTTGAGCTTTTCCAAAGTGGCGCGTATTTTTTAACCGCTCATATATTTTTAACAGCAGGTAAACTTTTTCTTTTCTCCCAGACCATGAAAGAAAATAATGAAAACCACATTTAAATTGGTTCAGACACTATAAAATAGAATATTGCGAACAGACAGTTTTATTTATCTATTTTGACTTATATATTTAATCTTATAGACTAGTTTCATGACTCTCGTGTTCAAAATGGGTTTCCTATTCAGATTGATAGCGTCAAGCGGAACTTCAGCCTCAGCATACTGTGTTCCTGCTTATGCAAAATACATTGAACGCGTTCTGGCTGAACTTCAGCCGGTCCGACCGAAGTTCCGATTCAGCCAAAACCTATCGGAAGTTCGGCATAGTGTGTTGCTAGTAATGCAAATAACATTGCAGGCATGCTTAGGCTGAACTTCAGCCGCTGAACTTCGGCATAGTGTGCTGAGACATTTAGTGCGAGTAACCGCATATTGTATTTCTTAGGGAAACCTGTTACTTAAGCTCATTATTCAACAAAACTACTTGTTTCAGATCTTTTGTGAGTAAGACACCTGGTAAATTATTCCCAAAGAGCACTTAATTCAAAAGCACTTAAGCCCAAATTCGATCAACATCAATTTTAATTATAGTACCTCTATAATTATGCGGCACTTAATGTATTCACATAAATAACAGATTCCTTAATACCTCCCAAAAGCTGCTCCTGAATAATTAGGTTCAGGCTAATATCCTACCAAATTGACAAGTAGAGTGGCATCTTATCATTTAAGTAACGAAGTAGGCGACCTAATTTGGAAGGTTTGGCGGTGGGCCAATAGCTTCGGTGGAGTTAACATGACCTAGTTTTAGTTTCCTGATAAAATACGAAAGGGTTGTAACGGTCACGTGAAAGATATTAGGTTGAATTTACATGTTTTGTCTTTCGTGTGTGGAAGTGGCCACTGATGTCAGATTTTCCAAGCTGCCTAAATGCATCTGACATAGCTTGACGACTGACATACAAGGATGACAGGTGGGACGTGAACCATTTAAAGCTGCACGTTATGTATGTACCTATATATTAGTCCATAAAATAGTTTGAAGGACTATCTAGGTCTTGAATCAAGACAAAACTTTAAGGGGCTACCTGAATTTTTCGGGGTCCAGTGCTGCCCCCATTTGAAATAAATAATTTAAAAGGAAACAGAGATATCATTTAAAATTTTGTTTTGATCAGACCCTGGATAACCCTTCAAACTATTTTATGAACTACTGTTTACAATATAAAGTGAGAACGTGAAGCTTTTCTACGCACATACGCCAAAAGTGGCCGTTTTTCGCAATTGTGCGTAGATAAGCTTCACGTTCTCACTTTAAACCGTAAGCAGTAGTTTATAAAATTATTTAATTCAAATGGGGGCAGCACTGGACCCCGAAAAATTCAGGTAGCCCCTTAAATGAAATATTTGCTTCCTTTCAAATAATTTATTTCAAATGGGGGCAGTACTGGACCCCGAAAAATTAAGGAAAGATTTGGAAAACAGATAATAATTTGGAGTCTCTTATCGTGTGTGGAAGTGAATACGCATGACGAAGGGAAAAATATTTTTAGCTCATCGATTAGATTATTAAAGAATATTTTACAAGTAATTTGTCTTTTTTCTGAGAATCAAAAAATGACAAAGATACAGCGCATTGAAATTTCGCATAACGTCACGGCTACGTACGATTTTTACATAGAGGTGACGTCGCAAGCCCCCACTCCGGAACCATGATGCTTCGTGGCTTTGTGAATTTTTTTGACAAACTGAAAAATATGTCTATCATCTTAAAGACGTACTAATTAAAGTCATACTTTTCTTATTCTGTTCTCACTCCTATTCCATAATTTCACCGCTTGAACAGAGAAGTGGAAACAGCACGTAGAAGTATAGTCAGGGATTCTAAGTAGGGTTTTAATCTATCTAAGCTATCCACGGCTGCGAATGATTTTGATGATCATCATTAATTTCAAATGGCAGATTATTAAACGTAAAATCTGCTATCACAACGTAGAAATGGGAATAAGTAGGGTAAACTTGATCTTAGCAATAATACGCTATGATCACGTCCGCACCATAAAGAACCCTATTAGGAGAACACTTAAGTGGTAATTACTTTGGTATCGAGCACCGTGGCCGGTAATTTGGATGTTAATGTTTTTCTTCGATGAATTATGTATGGAATTCCTTGGGTAGTATTTAGGGTAAAAAATAATTTATTTGCTACTGCTACGAGATTATAATTTTTCTTAAGTAAAAACCGATTTCACCCCCAAACTACACAACCGATTTGATAAAATTTCTATGAGAAAAATAGTTAAGTACGCACGTTCAAAAAAAAAAAACCGAATCGATCCTAGCCTCTTCGAATAAACAGTGAACATATATAAAAAACGGATTTCAACGAATTGATAATCTTCTCCTTTTTGAAAATCGTTAAAAACGCTTAATTCGGCAATGATCATATCCATTTAAAAAGTGATTTTAGATTTATTAATGCAAAGTAAATTATATTAGGAGCTCTATTCTAGTAAGTTCGAGGCTTGTGTTATGGGATACTAACTCAACGATACCAAATTTTATAACAAATACATGCAATGTAAGAACGGCCATTTTCCAACTTGCCCTGACCGGGGATCGAACACAGAACCTCTAGGAGGCGGACTAACATGGTGAGCACTACGCCACAGAGGTCGTCAAATTGAGCGAAAAGAATTGTCGCAGCTGTAGTATCTTTACAGTTGTCTTAAGAGGCTACCTGAATTTTCCGGGGTCCAGTGCTGCCCCGATTTGTAATAAATCATTTGATAGGAAACGGAGACATCATTTAAAATTTGGTTTGACCAGGTCCTAGATAACCCTTTGAACTATTTTATGAACTACTGTTTACAGTTTAAAGTGAGAACGTGAAGCTTTTCTACGCACATACGCCAAAAGTGGCCGTTTTTCGCAATTGTGCGTAGAAAAGCTTCACGTTCTCACTTTGAACTGTCAACAGAAGTTCATAAAATAGTTTGAAGGGTTATCTAGAGCCTGGTCAAAACAAAATTTTAAATTTTATCTCCGTTTCCTTTAAAATGATTTAATTCAAATGGGGGCAGCACTGGACCCCGAAAAATTCAGATAGCCCCTTAACAATTGTGTAGATACAGCTTAAGAACTAAGTTGCGAACTAACTAAAGTATGGGGTGTTTTATGTACTTCCTCCGACGACACGCCAAAGTTCTCGCTCAAATTAAAGTATGCTACAGATGATGATGCAGCAAATGAACACGAATGGGCAATAATCTCCGGGGACCACACACATCCCCGGGGCAAGTCTGGCCTTCCCAAGCCATGCGAAAAATTGGTCTTCCCAAGCAGACCTGGCCTGGAGATGAAGACTATCGAGATAAGCTGGCCTAAAATAAAGCGCATAGCCAAAAACAAAGGCCTTATGACCTTAAGAGGGAAGTATAACGTGTACTCGTTCATACAAATCATCTAAATGTTATCAAATCTAAATGTTTTTTTAGTATGTGATACCTATACACGATAAAAGACTTAGGCTGTATTTTCTTTTTTTTTTTCAAATTTTCTAAAATAAAAAAATGTTACGCGAATTTTAAAATCCTACAATGCAAGTTTTATTTTGTATGTTAACAACCTAAATAGAAACATAGCATGAAGAACCGACGGCCGATGGAGCAAAACGGTTCTCGAATGGCGACCACGTACTGGTAAGCAAAGCTTAGGATACCCACCCACAAGGTGGTCTGACGACCTGACCAAGGTCGCTCGAAAGCGACGATGTAGGCCGCTTTTTTATTTTTAAAAAATTATGATGATGATGAACCTAAATAAAAAATCATTGATATCAGATAATATTAAGGAATAGAAAAACATTTTCTTCATATGCTTTTTCCTGGACGAAGCGCGTGCTTTACTACCCTCTTAAGTCAAGTCAAGTCACAAATGCGTATTAATACGTCTTTATTCTTAACAAGGCAGAACCCAGATCCTTAAAACACTAAGGCCGCACGTGTTTAGCGCATTGGTAAGCGTGATGTTAGAAAGAGGAAATTAAAATAGTATTAGGTTGCTTGTTTTTGGAGAAAATTCTGCAATACATTTTGTTGCTGCTTTTTTTGTACTTGCGCTTAGGAAACGGCAATAAACTTAGCTGTAAGTAAATGATCTGACGACAACAACCACCTATTATGCAACCGAAAGAAAAATTGTCAATTATCAAGTGATTTAAATAAGTATAGGTTTTTTTTTTACTTTCGATTTTGCATCGCATTTTGATACTATTAAAATTTTCACTCACCTCCTCGGTTGCGGTAAGCAAAAATTGCTTTTACGATCTATGCGGGAAGAAAAACAGTAGTCTTAAATACTTTTATATATTGTATCGTTGAGTTAGTATCCCATAAATACAAAACACAAATTTAAACTTACTTTGGAGCTAACTCAATTTATGTGCTTTGTAACTCTCCATTTATTTCATCATTTCAGTCGCAAATCCAGCGCTTTCCAGCAGCCTTGGTCAGGTCGTTTGACTACCTTGTGGGTGGGTGTCCTACGCTTCGCTTGCCAGTACGCGGTAGCCATTCGACCTTTTTGCCCCTTTGGCCATCGGTCCTTGGCGCTATGTGCCTACTGCCACTTAAACGAGCTAATCTATTAATTAAAAAAAAGAATAATTTATTTCTTTATTCTATCTTTCTAGGGTTCCGTAGCAAACAAGGAACCCTTATAGTTTCACCATGTCTCTCTATCTGTTCGTCCGCGGTTTAACTCAGCGACTGTAAGTACTAGAAAGCTGTTGCGTGAATAAATATATAAAAATACTGAAAAAAAAAATTTGTGTAGCTCCCATACAAGTGAAAAGTATTCTTTTTTCTCGACTTACCAAGCATGTGGGGTATCGTTGAATAGTTCTTTTAAAAATATTATGAGCTTATTAACACCGTATTTCAATTTAGGGAGCCGTTTATAAAATATTTGGTTTTAAAGTGAACATTTTTGTTAGAGTCAAGTGTCCCCCCATCTATCTGCTAAACGGTTATATATGGACACGTGATAAAATTCACAGTTATAGTATACCTACTCGTATATAACAAGCTTTAAAAAAAACTATCAGAGCTAAGTAGGGTTTACAAATTAAAAAGTTATAGGCGATCATCTCATAAAATGTACTCGAAAAAGGAAAATTTTGTACAAATTCAATAGAAAATTAGTTTTTAGACGTTTTTAGTGGCATGAACTCAAAGTTGGCATTCGTTACTACGGAACCCTACACTGCGCGTGGCCCGACACGCACTTGGCCAATTATTTCTTTTCATCTCAGACTTGAAAATTACAAGATAACGAAAAGAAGCTACATTTCTGTTCACTTGCTATTTTATTCCAAAGTTTTGGGAAAATCGAAGACGGCTAATACTGAAGTTCACAAATTTGATTTTCGGTATAGTTGGCGAATTAAGTTTTAGGATTGGGTATTAATCTGTTGGTAAGGAGGTCGAAACAGTTAACTGCTGGTGTGACGGCGGAAACGTGATCCAACTTTGATTTTCAGTTTCAAACTAGATTGGGCTGGACATGAAAGTTGGTGTATTAATTTTGAGGGAATTTTCAATATAAATGTGCTAGCAGGTGTTGTTTCTGTTATTAACTATTTTATGGAAAAAGAAATGAAAATATTTTTTGTCTATTAATTCGATTGCTTTTTTTTGTCCTGTCTGTTTGTGGTATCATAGCTCTCGGACGGATAGACCGATTTTAATGCGGTTTTTATTACGTGAAAGCAACTTATATGCATGTCAAATGATCACCTAAGGATGCCGAAGGGAAGAAATAGCCAAACGGTTTGTTATCTGCCTGACTTTGTTGAACACAAGTGCCATATGGCTTGCACTAAGAAATATTGCATCAATGCTTGATGCTTTAAGCATCCCTGTCAATATAAGTGATTTGAGCAGTCACCATTAGATGTCATATATTGTACATAATATATAAATGAATTTGGACAATATCCGCCGACTGCTTTCAACTAGCTATAGGCAGTTACCAAATAAATAGACAGATACCAAATTACCCTCTTTCTCGCGGGCACATTTTTCATAGACTTCAACCATCTTTAGGAATTCATTTGTAGCACAAGAGATGCTTGCTCTAGTGGCCTCTTACGACATACACATAAAAAGATGGAGTAAAGGCTTCCTGCATTTGAATACGAAGGCACAAACTTGCAAGTATCCATATGACTAACAAGTTATTATTACAAAAACAAAAAGCATGACTGCCTTTTTTGTTTTTTATTTTTATTTTATTATTATTATTTATGTTGATAAACCCAGTGTCACTCTCACAGTATATACGAATCTAACGACACCTCTCAAGCTAAAATCCATCGAGCCGTTCAGGCTACAGAGGGGGCCAAACAATTATACATACACATAAACATACATACATACTCTCGGAAAACATAACCCTCCTTCTGGCGCAGTCGGGTAAAAAGGGGACTATAATAGAGAACGCTAACGTACTAAGTTAAAAAAAAATGCGTAGTGTCGTGGAACATTCGGTTAGAAAGAAACTTAAACTAACTTAAGTATATTACTATACGCAGAAACATTCGTGACAGAAAAATCTTTTTTTGACTCTCTTAACCCCTTCGCTATTCGCTAAGTCCGTACTGTCCGAAAAGGAACTTCGTTCCAAAAAGAAAACTAAACACGCAAAATACAATTTCTCAAGAACAAATATACTTCCATAAGATCTCCTTGTACAGAAATATCCTGAAGCCGACCGACGGATCCTCTTTGAAGTTTAGGCAATAGATTTGGCCATCGGCGACAAGGCGACTTTGCCAATGAAATCAAAGATCCTTTGAGCTAAGTTTATCGTTTCTACCTGGAAATACTGACGTAGCTAGCGTAGCCTACAACAAAGTAAATCAAATAGAAACTCCTTACGTACAATTGTACAACTAACTCTTATGTAACAAATTTATTTGCAAGAGAAATTCAGTAACCCCTGACGAAATTTAGTATTGAGTAACGGAACTACATATTCCAACCGATGTTTAAGGGGCTACCTGAATTTTCCGGGGTCCAGTGCTGCCCCCATCTAAATATATATAACTCAAAGGTGACTGACTGACTGACATAGTGATCTATCAACGCACAGCAAACTTTGTCAATTTTAAACCGATCGGGCTGAGACTTTGCAAGCATAAAGCTACTATGACGTAGGCGCGCGAGCGAAGCCGCGGGCAAAAGCTAGTTTAAAATAAATCTATTGAAAGGAAACGAAGATTTCATTTAAAATTTTGTCTTGATCAGACGCTAGATAACCCTTTAAACTATTTTATGAACTATTGTTTACACTTTTAAGTGAGAACGTGAAGCTTTTCTACGCACAATTGCGAAAAATGGCTACTTTTGGCGTATGTGCGTAGAAAAGCTTCATGTTCTTACTTTAAACAGTAAACAGTAGTTCATAAAATAGTTTGAAGGGTTATCTAGGGTCTGATCAAAACAAAATTTTAAATGAAATTCCCATTTCCTTTCTATAGATTTATTTCAAATGGGGGCAGCACTGGACCCCGGAAAATTCATGTAGCCCCTTAAGTGAAATTGATACCCGTAGTGGAGTTTAACTGACAGGTAAATTTAAAAAACACAGACAGATTGACAGACCGACAGACCGACAGACCGACAGACCGACAGACCGACAGACCGACAGACCGACAGACCGACAGACCGACAGACCGACAGACCGACAGACCGACAGACCGACAGACCGACAGACCGACAGACCGACAGACCGACAGACCGACAGACCGACAGACCGACAGACCGACAGACAGACAGGCCGATAGACCGACAGACATTAGCGTCTATGTACTTACATAAGTCTATGTGTAAAATGATTTTCTATTCGGCCGCAGTTGTCGCTGCACCGCATTAAAGGCAGCACATATATCGCACGTACACGCTTTTATTTAACCCTCTTCCTTAAAGTAGTAGTTCTCCCTATATATTTCCCTACAAATTTATAACACCCCTCTCTTCGTGGCGCCACATCGGCGACCGTTGCCGCAGCAGCGGAATGTATGAACGCTCTGAAAGCCACTGAAAATAAACAAATTAATCTAAGTTTTCCACAATTTATTTCGCCATTTTCCAAGTTTCTTGCGAAATTGGAAGCAACGCTAACTGGGCACGATCCCAGCGAACTTGCAAGAGATCTGATATTAAAGCAATTATAGTAATTACATGAAATCTGTAGCTCGTTGGTAGGAAATATTATTTGGAATGGACACAACCAAATGAGAGAAACTGTAAGAACTGTTTTTTTTTACTGAAAAAAAAAATATTACGTGTTATTTGCCGGGCAAATTTCCGACTATCAAGAACACCATCTAGTGATGTTCTCATCACTAGATGGTGTTCTTGTACTTCTGTACAAGCCGAGGTCGAGGAGCTTGGCGGCCCCGTGGGAGTGCGCACTATTAACAATTTTGCAAGAAAAGCGACACTGGGTGTGGTTCGCACTCGGATGGGTGACTATAAGTGGCAAAAAAATTTCTCTAACTCCTCCGTGCTTCAAGGCATGTATAAGCACAAAATAATGACAGCCGGGATCGGCGATCCCGGCTGTCATTATTTTGTGCCAGTCGTCAAGCTATGTCAGATGCTTTTAGGCAGCCTGAAAATATTGACACCAGTGTTGGTCACTTACACACACGAAAACAAAAATAGTGATGAGATGCGGTAATACATATTCCAATTGATATCCGTAGTACCATCCATTATTTGCTAGGGAAAACCCTGACTTTCTAGCGTTAACCCCCAAAAAATTTTAAACGCCAACAAACATAGCCAAAAATTCCGCAAGAGAATTTGCTTTCACATAAAAAAACCGCATCGTAATCGCTCCATCCGTTGACGTTGACGACAGACACATACACTAAGAATATGGACAGACATTAGCATAAAACTTATAACATCCCCTTTTTTGTTGGGGGTCAAAAATAACAATAAATGTATGCTCTCAATTATGCTAAAAGTGACTTTAGATTCTTTCTTCCCCGATATGGATTAAACGTGTCATTTTTCTTCATCTTAGCGTGATCCTGGCTGCATTCTCAGCTGTGTTGCTGCGGAGCCCGCGGTATATTTTCCCGCTTTTGTCAATGGTCATAATCATCCAAGAATGCTAAAAACCATGCGAAATCAAAAAAAAATATAAGTTATTAATTAACCCTTTCCATACGGCTGACGTAATATCACGTTTAATCTAAATCGTTGACCACACGGAGGACGTATTTTTCCGCTAAGATCTTCTCTATAAACGACGCGAGCAAAGAGAAAGCTGACTTCCTGTATGGTAGATGGAAAACATAACAAACTTGCGTGAAATGGTGGAAAACTATTAATTATTATGGATTAAGCTGTCATTGTTCGAAGTTTAAGAAATGTTTAGAATCAGAAAGGGTGAAAAATTATTGCTTATTTTATAACTATTAATGTGTGTTTACCTTTGGACATTTTAATTTTGGTATTTGTTAAAGATAAATCTTCAAACGGTACAATAATTGAGTATTCGGTTTAAAAATCTTTTACACGAATGGTAACACCAAATTTGTCTATATAGTTTTGGAACGTAATAATACGCTAACCGCGTCTGATGATAGAATTGACAGGGTGCAATAAAATGCCCTTGTATAGAAGAACCATCTTTGTTGGGACGAACCATCTATCTCGTCCATAGTTATACAGAAGTGACCTCATAAAAAGCCATCCATACAGAGACGGGGCAATTGAATTTATAGTCCCGTATGGAAAAGGTTAAAAACGCCAAATGAAAGCAATCCTTTCGTAAATCCAGTATTCATCTCCAGCTTTGAAGTCACGGCGAAAAACGAAAAAGAATAGAAATATTTTGTCCCCTTTGCCTGCCTAGCTACAGTGGAGTCTTGTCCATATTCCTGTTTTACCAGTGTTTGGCGCGCCGCCAAACGCAAAAACATCAGTCCGATATCAAAGATATTGAATTCTATTGGAAATATCACTATTCATGCTCGTTTGACTCAGCTGGAACAGTATCTTTGTTATTTTGCTACCGTGAAAGAAAGAAAAAAGTAACTAGTACTTCTATGATAAAATCAAAGAACTCCTTGCGCTTTGAAAAAAGCTTTATTTAAATATATAAGATTCGATAATTTACATATTTACAAAGAAAAAGAAAAAGTGAAATACCTACTATAAATTTAATCTAGAAAATCGCACCCATGCGGCATAGTGCCAAGAACGCTGGCCGCATTTCCCCGTTGGATCGCAATACTGATGCGTTGGGCGAAAAAGCAGCCAGCTCTCTTGAAAATAGATCTTTCGTTTGCTTTTTTCTCTAGAAATATCGTGTACCGTGCACTTTTAACTCAAAACATACAAAGATAAAATAATAAAACGCGACACAAATAAGTTGAACAAAAATGGCGGAGTTCAAAGCATTTTTGTACAAATTCCCGAAACGTAAATTGAACCAAAATGGCGGTCGTCGGCGCAATTTATACAAAAATGCTTTGAAATCCGCCATTTTTGTTCAACTTTTTTGTTTCGCATTGTAATGTGTATAAAAAATGAAAGGAAAAATTTCTGTTGTATCTGCAATGTACCTTGATTAATTTTATTTATGTCAATAAATAAAATACACATAAAACTGATTAAGACAAACCTGCCCAAAAAATTTCACGAAAATTGGTTCCTAATACCTGTGTAACCTGTAGGCGAGAACCGCCGGTAAACAGGACATCGGCCATCCAGTCGCACAAATTTTCGCCGAAGCCAAAACGGAACCGCTCCGGTCGCTCGGCCAATCACTCCAAAGTCCAAAACCCAAAGTAGTTAAAACAAGTTGGACAGAATGCAAACCACAGCACCTCAGTGGCTTGCATGCTTTAAGACAGAAGTCACAGTACAAGTCCAGTTAAACAAAACCACTGGCTTTTCCTGTATGGAGTTTATATTTAGGGTCAATGAGTAAACAGAGCTGCAAGCAAGACACAAAATGCTTTGCCTGTCCCATTAGGTTACCTATGTGGCCTAGTGATCATCATGCCAGGCTATTATCTGGAGGTCCTGAGTTCGATTCCCGGTCAAATCAAAATGGAAAATGGTCTTTTTCAGATTGACCTGGGTCTTGGATGTTTATTTTCGTATTTGTTATAAAATATAGTATCGTTAACTTGGTACCCCATGACCAGAGGTCGGAATTAAGTAGAGTTATTTATGTACTTACACTAATTTCATACAGCGAAAGGATATGCCTTAAATTCCGGGATTAATTTTAAAGAGCAGAAAAATCCCGTGATTTCTTAAATAAAAAGTTATTCACTTTTACACAATTTAAACCATTGCAAGCGCGACCTTGCCAATATGACGACCTCCGTGGCGTAGTGGTCACCATGCTAGTCCGCCACCCAGAGGTCCCGGGTTCGATCCCTGGTCAGGGCAAGTTGGAAAATGGCCTTTTTCAAATTGTCTTGGATGTTTATCTATATATGTATTTGTTATAAAATATGGTATCGTTAAGTTAGTATCCCATAACACAAGTCTCGAACTTACTTTGGGGCTAGCTCAATCAGTGTTATTTGTCCCCTTATATATATTTATATTTTTATGTAAAACCGATTAAAAATAGTAATGTATATACTAATAAAAACTGTATGTTAATCAACTTTGTTTTATTTGTCTTATCTGTCTCTAAGGTTTTTATTATTATTTATTTGTAATATTGTTGGCAACACGGGATAGTCCATTAGAAATCCCGGTAAGATCCATATTAATACCAACATTTCGATGCGAGTTCATAAATAACTCTACCTAATTCCGACCTTTGTCCATGACACAAGTCTCGAACTTACTTTGGGGCTAACTTAATCTGTGTAATTGTCCGTATTTAAAAAAAATAGGGATTAAAAAGTAATATACAATATGGAAGGGACATACCCGTAATAAGTTGAACTACGGGCTACAATAGATCACTGTAGTTTAACGAAATTAAAATAACAGTCAAGAAACAAAAACAAAATCATCATTCCCATACACATTGACCGCTGTACATTTATGGAAAAACTGAAATATTTTATTTATACCATTCCCCCTCTCAAAAGTTTATTTTATTTACTGAAAACAGTGAATAAAATGCACTTTTACTCACTATTTTGATGTTTGAATTTAGAACAATTTACTCTTGATTATAGTAATTGTTCCGATTTTAATTAATTTAACCTTCTTTTTTCTTCATTAAATGTCTATTTTCGCTTAAATTTTTCTTTTTAACCGACTTCCAAAAGAGGAGGTTATCAATTCGTCGGAATCTTATGTTTTATATATGTTGATCGATTTATTCGAACCACGCGAGCCCGAATGCCTGACCGCCTGATCTGCCCCAAACAAAAAACTGCTGCTTTTCGTGGCAGCTTTAAATACGCTGCGATAAGTTGTTGGAATACCTCATATCAGCAATTCTATGACTGAGGCTTTTAAAATTAAATTGAAAAGACACATTTTGAACGTGCAAAAATTATAAAAAAGCAGCAACTATATAAATTTAGAATATAAACAAAATAAGACTTTTTATTACTTTTCTTAGAGCCCCAAATATTAAATTTGAAGGTGGCATCCGCGGAAAACCAGCGTTGTGGTCACACTACAACATTTGCTGAGCGGACACTATTTTAGAGCATTTAGTATAACGTATTGTTTTATTTAGTACATAATTTCAATTTTTTTGTAAAAAATAGAAATTATGTAGTACAAGTTCACCGACTTTCAAGCGTTATATCTGAATTTTCATCAAAGATACTTGTTAAAAATAACCACCGCAAGAAAATTTGCTTTCACGTCAAAAAACTGCATCGAAATCGTTTCATCCGTTCTTGAGCTACAATACCATAGACAGACATACAATGGCGTTAAACTTATAACACCCCTCTTTTTTGTCGGTGGTTAAAAATATTTCATTGTTATATCGACTTAAAAAAATCAATTGAAGGCAAACTCATTTCTTCTCAGAAATTCTAATGCTCCCTTTTTTTAAGAAGACTAAATAGAAATCAAAAACTACGCACACGTATACAACATGTACGTAACACAACACCATTATTTCTGTGAAAGTGGATACTTTGAGAAATGTACCAGTCAGAGTCAATTTAGCCATAAAAATAGCATCACAAGAAATGGCTTGAAATTCACAAGAGATTACAGACTTTATTGTTAAGCGGGTTAGGTTGAAAATCAAGTGGTGTTACATGATCGTAACGTTTCCCATATACGCCTAAATTGATGTAAGTAAACGTATACGCCTGTGAAGTGTTTCAGGTAAGAAGATTATGTTTGTCGGAGTGAAAATTATACAACAAATAATAGGGGACGTATGTCTACAAACATTTATCGTTGATGCGCAAGTACAGGAAAACCGAGTAATATAGTATAAGCTAGCCGAAGATAAGACACAAAAAATAAAAAGTTGACGGTAAGGTTGGCTGGCCCCTGCCCTGCCCCGCACAGACCGATAAAACACTGCCTGAGAAGCTGTATTTGTCCCTCTCGCCCACACAGATATTCTGTGTCCACCTGGGTTTCAAAGTATAGTCATTGTAAGTCAGTCATCTCCTAAGGTTTATAATTAAGCCAAAAACTAATGCTATCGGGTTTTATAAAGAATTCCAATAAAATAGCACGACTTCTGAAGTCCTACATAAATGGGAATAATTATCAATTCACAGTCATTAAAATCCACAAAAATAAAATAAAAGCTAATTCAATGTTGCCCGAGTAGCGGCCGGTATAAGACTGATTCAAAATTAAACGGCGCTTACCTTTATTGTAATGTGACGTAAACAAGGCAAGCTAGAGGGAGCCACTTGTGCCTTTAGATCACTTGACTATCCGTAATTTATGAACTCACTGACAAATAACTAAGCGTATAGTATAAATTATATAAAAAAAACAAATGAGATTAATAACATATTTAATAATAGGTGGACCGAATATGATCAGAATGTCAATCAAACTAATATTCAAATAGCTTTCTTATAGCATGCCTACATATCGCCTCGTTAACATAACACTGGTCGACAAAATTTTACATTTTTTTCACTCTGGAATAGGACTAATTGTCACTTACAGATTTTTGTATGGTGTATATGGACATAATTTACTTTTGTTTCTAGAAGGTCACAATTGGGAATAATGTTATATCAAAAATCCGATTTTCCGCAAAATGTGATATTTTTAATTATTTATAGTAAATAACTAATAGTGTAGGTTATTCAATTTTGTAACTTAAAATGATGTAGTCAGCCTTCAAAGTCAAAACAAAATTTGTTTTACCTTTATACATTTTTTATCTATGAAGATAAAGAAAGATTTAAGTTACCATCATATTTTCCATACATTGTATACTGCGCTCATGGTATGGCGTTATACCGACCCGCAAAAAGATCTGTAATAAGTCCATTTTTTAAAATAATTCAGCAATGATGTAAAAATATTGTAAAATGTAAGTTTTGCACAGTGTTAAACTGATATTAGAAAATTGGAAAACACCTAACCGAATTTATGGTATAATTTTGAAATTACCGAAAAAATAAGAAATTTGAATTTTTGACGTGTAACATTTGAAAATTTAGACGGCCCCCACATTTTTTAGAACTATATTCATGTTTTGTGTACTGAATTCTTTTAGAAATCGCTGCAAGTATGCTTGTTATAAAATCTTGTTTCCAGAATTATTTCTCTTCCTTGTCTCTAGATGGCGCCATAGGTATTTATTAAAACATTAAAATATTTTATTACTATAATTCAAATAAAATAGTACTCTAATTAGTTTGTCGCGGAATGATGGCAGGAGACCGGATGGAATGACCCTTGTGCCCTGGAGGTTTGTGAGACCTCTAGTTGGGGACGCCACATGTGTCGACACTCTGGCGCCTTCCCATATTCATGGTACAAGTGGGAAGGCTGGCATGGCTGCAGCTACCGCTGAATCTCTCAAACGGCGCAAGTATGCATGCCTTGGAGAGGCAAACATATTTGAGCCGTTCGTGGTTGAAACTTTGGGTCCGTGGGGGCCTTTATAGGTAAAAGGCTGATCGAGGTATCAGGTGACCAGGAGGCTCAAAGAATAATTATTGCCATACAACGTGGCAGGGAACCCATCACTTTTAATACAATATTTAACAAATCCTAAAATCTATTGACATGCGAAATTTCATTTACTCGATTATTCGTTATTTACAAACTCAGTCTATCGTTATTTCTTTTCATATTTCATGTATTTTATCGAGATAACGTAACATCAAAGTTTTGTTGTTAAGTCATAAGAACTCTGTAATGAAATGACGCAACCCCATCGAGTTTGGGCTTGTTTGATTCTTCTTGAGGAGTTTTAGAAAAAAGTTTGTTTTATAAAAAAAATATTTACATGTTTTCCTAATATTCCTATTGAGTGCTAAATAATGATCTTCATCATCATCATCATCCTCCCGTATTCCCGGTTGAATCCTCAGCGGTAACGCTTCAGAGCCCCGGCGTCCACTACCTTACCTAGGAGATTTGACGAGGTTACTGGTTTTTACACAGAGCGACCGTCGTGTGACCTCCGCACCCCAAGGGTAGACCACAACTAATCCTTGGATAGAGTAGTATCCGGTATCAAAATTAATTATTGTAATGATAATAGTAGTTAAGAATACCAACTTTGAGTTAATGCCACAAAAAACCTCTAAAAACTAATTATCTATTGAAATTGTATGAAATTTTTCCTTTTCCGAGTACATTTTATTAGTTGATCACCTATAACTTTTAATTTGTAAACCCTACTTAACTCTGATAGTTTTCCTTTAAATTTCGTATATTTACTATAGCTGTGAATTTTTTCACTTGCCCATACATAACCGTTTAGCAGATAGAGGGGGGGGGGGGGGGGGACACTTGACTCTAACAAAAATTTTTACTTTAAAACCAAATATTTCAGAAATGAATCCCTAAATCTAAAAACAGTGTTTACAAGCTCATAATATTTTTGAAAGACATATTCAACGATACCCCACATGATTGGTTTAATCGAGAAAATAAAATTGACTTTTGACTTTACTTGTAAGGGAGCTACACAAAAAAATTTTTTTTTAGATATTTTATTCTATCACTTTTTCCGCATAATTAATATACATACCTATATCAAATAACAGCTTTCTAGTACTTATATTCACTGAGTAAAACCGCGGACGGACAGACAGACAGACATGGCGCAACTATAAAGGTTCCTTGTTTACTACGGAACCCTAAAAAACGTTACAAAATAATCTTGTCTCTTGTCATTGATCATATTTCCAAGTTGATTTTAAGTTAATTTATGCAGAAAATCTCAATAAGAAGTGCGGTTTGATCCAAGAAAATATGATGTGCTTATTTTATATAAATCCAATAGACAATGTTTGTTTTGGCCATTAGAAAAAAGTGTCTGTTTTTTTTAGAGTTTTTGGCGGGAAGTCAAGGGTTTTAGTTGGAGTTTGCGTTAAATTGTTTTGCAAATTGATTCTAGTGGACTTTTTAATATGAAATTGGTGTAGTTTAGTGTTATAAATGCTTATGCTCATGGACAATATGTAAAATGTTTAAAGTGGACACTCATAGTGCGGCTGTAGTCATATTTATTTGCGGACTGTGGTTCTAAAGGACTAGTATCCAGAGCAGATAAATAATTATAAAAAAAAAACATTTTTTTATAATTATTTTACAGCTCTGAGTACTAGTCCTTTAGAGCCTATCTTTATTTATTCACTTCTTTATTCCTAACCCTAACTATACAATCAAAGGTTGGTGTAGGTCCTTTGATTGCTTCGAGGGAGCTTCTGACGACAAATTTATACGAGCCTACTGGTTTTCATAGCTGATTGAGTGGCGGACGGCGCCTAAAGACGCCCACCACAGTCCGCAAATAAATATCACTATAGCACTATGAGTGTCCACTTTAAATATTTTACATACTGTCCATGAGCATGAGCATTTATAACACTAAACTACACCAATTTCGTATTATAAAGGCCACTAGAATCAATTTGCAAAACAATTTAAAGCAAACTCCAACTGAACCCCTTGACTTCCTGCCAAAAACTCAAGTACTCGTATCTGATTTGACTTTTTAGTAACTGTCGGATACAGTTAAATGGTCTAAAGATACAAGCAAAATTAATACTTGCATATTCTAACCCCCAAATTCATAAAAAAATAGAAACGTTTGCTAAAGTTATTTTAGTTAAAATATGTTTTGTCTCGTTCTTTCAATGTCAAATATTGAGAAGAGGAAAAGGGACAAAACATGTTTTAGCTAAAATAGGTTTAGCAAACGGTTGTATTTTTTTATGAATATGAGGGTAAATCTTTGAGCAAAATAGAGTACCTACAAATGCGTCATATTGTCACTTGCGCATTGTTTTGACACAGCCAGTACAATGCTGTCCGAACTATTGTGTTTAGAATTGTCGCCTACGGCAATTTGCGATGTGCATTCAGTCGAATGTTATTGTGATTTCTCTAATTAACAGTATGTTGGATAGTCCAACGGACAATACACAACACAATACAGTGCGCTTTATTCATAAAAATAAATACAGGACGTAATCTTATTCAAGCCAAGTGCGAGTCGGACTCGCGTAACGAGGGTCCCGTACAAACCTGTAGGGATAGTAAGTTTAAAATATTTTAATTTTATGATGTAACAAAAAATTTACGGTTTTCGCACTTTTTCCTTTATTTATGCTATATGTCGTATTACTTCACAAAATAACAAATTTAAAGATTCTGAGTTCACGGCAAGTACCCTGTAGGTTTTGATTTCCTTGCGAGTATCGAAAATTTGCGGAATAAACGGCTGTATCTTTTGATTGTGTTGGCTTGGAAGTTTTATTTTTACAGCTCCAAAGGACAGTAGACCTGAGTATTTGATATAAATTCCAGCTTGATACCTCCACGCGCTCCTGAGAAAAAGGCAGACAGACAGACGGACGGACGGATGGATAACAAAGTGTTCATATATAAGTATAAAGGATCCGTTTTTTTCTTTCGAGGTATGGATCCCTAAAAACTAGAAAATGCGCAAAGGTGGCTATGGCCAGGCCTGTGTCACTCCCCGTTACGGTATCGAAAATATACCTACATTATTACTATGCGCGCGGCGACCACTTCGAAGAGAAAAATTTAGTTACATGAATCGTTTGTCAAGAGTAATAATGAAATTAGCTTGCAATGGATGTCTAATCTAATTAAATCTAAACGAAGAGGTGAGGACTTCTGACGCGACCTAAATTTAACCATAGCGCTAACCACATTAAGTAGATATTTTTTTGTTTTTTTTTTTTCTGAGTAAGACTCTTGTACATGTGTACTAGTACTTATTCTGTACTATTGCTAAGTAATTTCTTCGAATTTCGCTTGTATAGAAAAAAGTGATGGTAAATTAATGATATAATATTCTTTTTACGCATTCGGCTCATGTTTTAACTGAAATATTATATTGAATATCCAACATCAAAAAAACAGTCGCACTCCGGGAGTGGCGATAGAAGTGAAAAAAGAAAACAAAAAAAAGCTTGGCGTTGCCAGTCACGGCTTTTCCCATCTCAAAAAATGTCTTTGCGCCTAAAGAAGTTTTCACCTTAAAAAATCTATTGTTTTATACGATTTTATGTGATTTCATCATTCTATTTGTAAGATCAAATAAGATTGTTTTTTGTACTAACAGTTTGAAATCGTTTATAATTATATTAAAAAAAAGAAAAAAAAAATTATATAAAGGTGCTCCCACACAGCAGTAATATAATGTTAGAGAATGTTGCATAATATTTGATGTCTAACATTTTATAACAAAAGTTATAAATTGTTAGTGATGTTATATAACTTCATACAACAGAATGTTATACAACTAATTACAACACGATGAAACAAATCATAATTTCTGTTGTATAACATCATCCGAGATTCAAAGGGACATTAGCGAAAGGTTGCTCGCGCGCTTCGTTTGTAGTGTGCCTACTCTGCACGTACACAGCTCTAGTCGGTTCATTCACTGTTCATGTTCATTCAGTCACTATCGCTACCAGCTTTTTCGAAAGAAAGACCCAAACTGATTGTTACAGAATGTTATATAATGTTATACAACGAGTTCAACCAGTGTGGGAGTGTTTATAACATATAACATTGTATAACGTGTTGTAGTAAAATGTTACACATTGTTATAGAATGTTATCGTGTTACACAATGTTTTATAACGTTATATAACTGCTGTGTGGGAGCACCTTAACAATCCTAGCAGCGTTCGCTATTTTAGTGATAAATTGCAAACGCCATTTGCGATAGTGATATCAATTACGACGATCAACCTTACACTATATCGTCGTAATCGATTATGCTATATGACGGAAATTTGTATGAAAATGTAGATTTTTTCTATTGTTCATATTGACTGCCTTATTTGCTCCTACAAGGATCGGACAGGAATTTTGTTACATATTATATTCAACGGAGTGTAAATGCCTAACATATAACATTCCTAGCAGCGTCCGTTCTCTCAGCGATAAATTGCAAACGCCATTTGTGATAGTGATATCGATTACGACGTCCAACCTTACACTGATATACGCAACGCAACAGATAATATTGTTACAATTTTTGTAACTTATATTGTCTCTGTAAAGTGCAATCTTCGAACAATTATTTACATTTGTTACATGTTTTTTCCACGCTGATCTGATATAAATGATCAAATAGTTTCATAACGTTTTTTCTTATGCACGGTTTTTTTTAATACACCTTAAAGCTTTTTAGAACAAGTTCAGTCCAAGATAATAAACTTATTTTCATAAAAACAGTTATAGAAAAACGAAACAAAAATTTTGACTTTTCATACCAAATCCATTTGACTGAGCGCTAATTTGTATAGTCGACACTTTTGTTTTGTTTTCGTATAATTGTTTTTATGGAAAGTAAGTAGTTCGATGTCATGGACTGAACTTATTTCAAAAAGGTTGCTGCTTTTAAAAGTAACTCTGTATATATTACATTAAATAGACTGCAAATGCCTCTTATATATAACATTCCTACCGTCCGTTGTCTCAGTGATAAATTGCAAACGCCATTTGTGATAGTGATATCGATTACGACGTCCAATCTTACACTGATATACGCAATAGGTAATAACAGAACTTTTGTCCCACTACTGCGTAAAGGTCTCCCCATCTCTTTCCATGTTTCGCTGTTAAGTGTAACCTTCCACCAATTGTTTACTATTTATTAGAAAGACAAATATAATCGACATTTTTAGGGATTTAAGTTGCAATACAGTGTATTATACTTAAGTGTTAATGCCTCTAACATATAACATTCCTAGCAGCGTCCGTTGTCTCAGTGATAAATTGCAAACGCCATTTGCGATAGTGATATTGATTACGACGTCCAACTTTACACTGATATACGCAACAGATAATGGCAGAAGGGGAATATTGGTACTATTTTTCAAATTTTATATTATCCCACTACTGCGTAAAGGTTCCGCATTTCCTTTCACTTTTCACTGTTATACACTTAACCTTCGACCAATTGTTTACTATTTCAAAGACACAAATATAATCGACTTATGTAGCGTTTTAAGGGATTTAGATTATGAAACATTTCTAGCAGCGTCCATTGTCTCAGTGATAAATTTCAAACGCCATTTGCGATAGTGATATTGATTACGATGTCCAACCTTACACTGATATATGCAACAGATAATGGCAAAAGGGGAATATTGGTATTATTTTTCGGAGTTTATATTGTCCCACTACTGCGTAAAGGTTCCGCCTTTCCCTCCACTTTTTACTGTTCAGTGCAACCTTCGACCAATGGTTTACTATTTCAAAGACAAAAATATAATCGACTTTTATAAGGTTTGAAGGGATTTTAGATTATTATGCATCGCTGCTCAATTCTCGCGATTATATTTACTTGTAGTACTGTTTCGTATTTATCGGCCATTACCACGAATATTTTAAAGAAAAATAAAAATAAATCTGAAAATACAAAACAAAATAGTTTGCTGTTTTGATTAGACACTCCCACCACCCTGCGCTGTACGGCTCTGCGCACGCGCCATCTTGTTTCATTATCTGTTTTCGTGCAGTACCGGCCGTTACGCGTTCATTTTTTCTCGCAAAAAAGTGTTATATTAGCTAGATTTGTGTGTTATATAGTGAGATTAGGCTGTAAACATGGGAAGAAAACGGAGACATAGGGATAGAGATAGCAGTGAACGTATTTTGAAGAAACTGGGACGAGAATTGCGTAAACGAAGGCGCAGGTCATCGAGCTCGGATCAATCTGTGTTTTATGCCGGTAAGTGTTATGAATTTAGTATCGTTTGTGTCTTTTTCGTCGCATTTAAATTATCCACAGGTGAATTGGTTTTGAAGTAAACCTTATACCCACGATGTGATTACATTATTTACATAAAATTAGGTCATTGGTAGTGTACAATATTCGACACTATTTCGACCGCTGTAAAACACTTACTATGTATTTTATACATACTAATGTTAACAAATAAGTGATGCGAACAGTACGAACTGGGACTGTTACCTTCACGCGTATGTCATTGGTAGTGTACAATATTCGACACTATACGACAATATATCAATGTTTTATACATTGTTGTTGCAGACTCTGATAAAGGACAGAGTTATGGATCTTATTATGAACCATCACCATCCACAGCTGCACTGGTGCTGTCAGATACCGATAAAAATGAACCGGAAATAGGGGAATCGTCCCATGCTATCTCTTATGAACCTTCTACATCTGCCACCGATATACCATCCTCCAACCCACCACCCGTGGCAACTGAGAGCGATAGAAATGAGCCGGCAGCGCTGGAACCAGATCATTTAGACGAAGAAATCCTCATTATTCTGGGTGACGCTCCTAAGGAAGACTCACCTGTGGGACAAGACATTCACTCTGATATTGCATCTAGATTAAAACATATATTATTAAATGGTTTGGGAAAGGAAAACAAAGAAAAAATTGTTGAAGGCTACCCGATTCCAGCTAACTGCCTCCTATTTAAAGCTCCAGTTTTAAATGCAGAAGTAAAGGCAGCGGTCTCTGATATTCTTCAGAAAAAAGATGCTTCTTTGGCCGCACGCCAAACACAAATCGGCACAGCACTTACAGCTTTGACCAGAGTTATGGATATACTGGTAACAGATAAGTCGGAGACTAATCAAGCTCTCTTGAAGCATGTGAGCAATGCTTGTCGTCTGCTATGTGACTCGCATTATATAGACACAAAAATGAGACGGAGTTTTTTGATTTCTTCCCTGAACAATAAATTAAAGGAAACTCTTAAAGAGTCTAAACGTGATGAAAAATTATTTGGTGAATCTCTATCTGAGAACTTAAAAGCTACGAAAGCTATTAATAAATCAAGCCTCGAGTTGAAGTCTCAGATATATAAACCCAAAGTTAATACGAAAAATAATCAAGATACCAGTTCATCAAGTCATTTAAACTGGAGACACCCGCAGCCGAACCAGAAGAATACGAACCGACGTGCACCGACGACGAGCCATCGGACTGCGGGATCTTCGACAGGTACTCAGCGGAACGAGACAACTCGCAAGTCGTATTCCGGACCTCGTGCTCACCGGACCAGTGCCCACTACAGGAACCAGAAAAGATCTTAGATGAAGAGGTAACTAAACCGGCAGGCAGACTACAACATTTTTTACCTATTTGGCGTAAACTTACTAAAGATCCAACGATATTATCTTGGATACAAGGCTATAAAATACCCTTTTCAGCATCGCCTATTCAAAAAGATTACCCAAAAAACAGTCTGCACAATAAGGAAGAGTTAAAAGATTTTCGATCTGAAATAAATAAACTCCTAATTAAGGGTGCTATTTCTCCATGTAACAGATCTCCTGGCGATTTTTTATCCAGTATATTTCTTGTGGACAAACCAAACGGCGAAAAAAGGTTTATTTTAAACCTAAAACGCTTAAATACATTTATTAAACCCCCACATTTTAAGATGGAAGATCTTAGAACAGCTATAAAACTTATCAGACCCAATGATTTTTTAGCTTCCATCGACCTAAAAGACGCTTATTTTTTAATATCAATACACCCGGATCATAAAAAATATTTACGGTTTGAATTCGAAGGAATTTGTTATCAGTTCAACTGTCTCCCGTTTGGTTTGAACACAGCCCCACTGGTATTCACAAAAATTATGAAACCCGTAATACAACATTTAAGAATACATGGTCACCTTTCTACCATTTATTTGGATGATATTCTATTGATCGATAGTTCATATAATAAATGTAGAAAAAATGTTAACGCTACAACACAAATGTTGAAAAAGTTAGGTTTCATAATTAATTCTGAAAAAAGTTACATCACTCCAAAAACTTCTTGCAAGTTTTTAGGTTTTATTTTAGATACGGAACATTTTTGTGTCAAATTACCAGAAGAGAAAGTAAAAAGGGTTAAAAAAGAAATAGAAAAAATATTAATTATTGATAAATGTAAAATCAGAGATTTTGCCAAATTCTTAGGATTGCTAATATCAATTTGCCCTGCAGTTGAATATGGGTGGCTACACACAAAAATATTTGAAAGGCATAAATTTTTGAAGTTAGGTTTCAGTCAGAATTATGATAAACATATGACAATCGATCATAAGTTATTTAAGGACGACTTAAATTGGTGGCTCTCTAATATTGATAATGCAGTATGTCATATCCGCACCCCGGAATATAGTCATGAGATATTCTCAGACGCGTCTCTGACAGGATGGGGAGCTTCTTGTTCAAATAAAAATGCTAATGGATTTTGGACAGAGAAAGAAAAAACATATCACATTAATGTTTTAGAAATGACCGCAGTCTTGTTTGCATTAAATATTTTTGCCAACAATTTATACAATACCCAAATACTGCTAAGGGTTGACAACACAACCGCGATAGCTTGCATTAACCGTATGGGTAGTGTTCAAATCCCCCATTTAAATAAAGTAGCTCGAAAGATTTGGGAATTTTGTGAACTAAGAAACTTGTTTGTTTTTGCATCCTATATCAAATCTTCGGATAATCATATAGCAGACTTTGAGTCTCGAAAAATACAAACTGAGACTGAATGGGAATTGGCAAACTATGCATTTTCAGAAATCGAAATATCATTTGGAACTCCAGAAGTTGATCTTTTTGCCAGTAGATCTAATGCAAAATGTAAAAAATATGTGGCCTGGAAAGCTGATCCATATGCAATTTGCATTGACGCATTCACAATGAACTGGAGTAATACCTTTTTTTATGCCTTTCCACCTTTTGCCGTTATTCTTAGAACATTAAATAAAATTATAGTAGATAAAGCTGTGGGTATTATCGTGGTACCTGATTGGCCCACTCAGCCATGGTACCCACTTTTTAAAAGACTAATAATTTCCAAGATTATTTATTTCAGACCTAACAGTGATTTGTTAATTCTTGGTGATTCCAGGTCACATCACAGCCTTCACAAAAGTCTTACCCTGGCTTCAGCAGTACTATCAGGGAAGCACTTTTGAAAAGAAGCGTTCCGCCCTCATCTTTAGACATAATGATTAACTCATTAGCCCCCAATACTCAAAAACAATATGATTGTTACTTTAAGGTATGGTTTAACTTTTGTCAAACACAAAATATTGATTATTTAGCTGCATCAGTACCAAATATCTTATATTTTTTAACAAAGCTATATAACTCTGGCTATCAATATGGAAATATTAATTGTTGCAAGTCCGCTCTGTCTTTACTTTTGGGCCAATCCATTGGGAATGATGATAGAATTGTAAGGTTCATGAAAGGCGTCTTTAAGAGCAGACCACCAAAACCAAGGTATGAACTTACTTGGAATGTAGATATTGTGCTTAATCATTTCTCTAATATGCTTCCGAACGAAACTCTAAATCTTGAACTTTTGTCTAAAAAATTGGTCACATTGCTAGCCATTGTTACTGCGCACAGAGTTCAGACCTTATCAAAAATTGAGCTTAAGAATATTATTATGGATCAAAATTGTGTATCTATTAAAATTTCTAAACTTATAAAATCATCAGCACCGAATGTTCAACAACCTCTATTAAAGTTGCCATATTATAATCAAAACGAACAAATTTGTCCAGCACGAACTTTGTCATCTTACATTCAGAGGACTGAGGCATTGAGACAGAATGAAGATAATCTTTTTATTAGTTATAGGAAACCTTATGCAAAAGTAACCAGTCAAACTCTGAGTCATTGGATAAAAGACGTGCTCCAAAAGAGTGGTATTGATACGACTATTTTTAAATCACACAGCACACGGCATGCCTCGACATCGAAAGCAAAAGCCGTGGGTGTCAATATTGATACTATCAGGAAAACCGCTGGTTGGAGCTCGTCATCCTCAGTTTTTGCTAAATTTTATAACCGCGATATAATCTGCCATCAAGATGATTCCTTTGCTATTTCTGTTTTGCAATCATGATATTTTTTATGCGGTATTTTCTACCTATATTTAGCTAAATATAATTACGAAATTACCTTCTTTTTTGATTGTTAATCGTCACAAACGATCAATAAATTGTTATGATTTAATTGTGGTATTAGCAATTTTTAAATTCTTATATTTTCCTATACAACAGGGTAAAATACAGATTTTTACTACAAGCTTTTAACATCTACAAGTAAATATAATCGCGAGAATTGAGCAGCGATGCATAATTAATGATAAAACGAACTTACCTGTACGTGAAGTTCTATCATAATTATGCGAGCTGCTCAATTCGAAGCGATTATATAGGAAACCCCCCCAAATAACCCAACCCTCATAAATAAAAATCTGTATTACCCATTGTCCCAAAAATAATGCGTAACTAAAATACTTCCAACTTAATGAAACAAGATGGCGCGTGCGCAGAGCCGTACAGCGCAGGGTGGTGGGAGTGTCTAATCAAAACAGCAAACTATTTTGTTTTGTATTTTCAGATTTATTTTTATTTTTCTTTAAAATATTCGTGGTAATGGCCGATAAATACGAAACAGTACTACAAGTAAATATAATCGCTTCGAATTGAGCAGCTCGCATAATTATGATAGAACTTCACGTACAGGTAAGTTCGTTTTATCATTAATAAAACATTTCTAGCAGCGTCCATTGTCTCAGTGATAAATTGCAAGCGCTATCGATTATAACCTTACACTGATATACGCAACAGATAATGGCAAAAGGAGAATGTTGTTACTATTCATCTCTCCATGCTGGTTTGGGATTAAAGAAAAAACTTAGAACGTACCAAGTTCTTTTTTTCTTGGGCAGATAAAAACACCTCGGATCGGATCGAAACTTGAGGGATCGAAGGAAAATATTTAAAAAAACCTGGTGAAAACGCCCAGCGATGCGGCTAGCAATCCATCACTATTATGATTTTTTTTTCGATCTTATCGTACACTATCACGCTCATCATTTCAACCGCATAACGTCCACTGCAGGACATAGGTCCAAGGATTTTCAAAATGACCGATCAAGAGCGGCCTGCATCCAGTCTTTTCCAGAGACCTTAGTCAGGTCGTCAGACTGCCTTGAGGGTAGGTGTCCTACGCTTCGCTTGCCAGTACGTGGTCGCCAATCGTGAACCTTTTCGGCCCATCGGCCATCGGTTTGTCTCGCCATGTGTTCCGCCCACTGCCACTTCAACGAGCTAATCCGCTGGGGTATGTCAGTGACTTTTGTTCTCTTACGGATTTCATCATTTCTGATTCGATCACGTAGAGAAACACCAAGCATAGCCCTCTCCATAGCGCGTTGAGGAATCTTGAGCCTTCTTATGAGACCAATAGTAAGAGACACTATAACGCTAAAGGTGGCCTTTGAGTAGTTAGACCCTGGGCTCTGTCTGCTCTATTAAAAATAAAAGACGTATTCGTATTTATATTCTCACAATAAAGATCAAAACTAAATATATTATTCCCATTTTAACTTACAAAGCGTTACCATTCATAAAGCTTATCCCTTTATTGCGTGTCGCTTCGACCGCCTACGGTATCGTAGCAACAGCTACGGCGTAGAAGCTGCTACGCGATGTGGGCGTAGCAATTGAATTGGTATTGTGTGTTTGATTTTATCAGTGTTTAAAATAGTTTAATATAGTTCTCATAATGTTTGAGGTTTTACTGATTCAAACTGGCTATACACTAGTAGTTAGCCCCAAACTTTGAACTCGCGAACCCTCTATCTCGGCAACCCCTGAAACGATTTGGCTCATGTTCGAATGTAAAAATTCTATTGACCAAATCTACAAGCTTACCAAATTTCATGAAGCACCGATCAAGGATTCTCAAGTTATCGTCCAACATACTTACATACATAAATACAAACGCCGGATTGTTCAAGTAGACTCCGATAACTTCGCTCGCTTCGCTCGTTTGTTCAATTACATACACTCAATCAAATTGGCTGTACATACAAGCGTATATTATCACGTCATTGCCTGTAATGGGGTAGACAGAGCATTTTGGGTGTTGCAGACAGAGCATTTTGGGTGTTGCAGTTTTTAGCTTATCCTTTTATTGCATGTCGCTACGACCACCTACGGTATCGTAGCAACAGCTACGGCGTAGACGCTGCTACGCGTTGTTGGCGTAGCAATTGTATTTATACTGAGAATTTATTTTTATCCGTATTTAAAAATAGATTTTAATTTTTTTTTGTTTGAGGATTGGCTAACTAAAACTGGCTTTACATATATGCGTCTATTATTACGTAATTGTCTGTAATGGGGCAGACAGAGCATTTTCGGTCTTGCGGCTCTTATTTTATCCCTTTATTGCGTGTCGCTACGACCGCCTACGGTATCGTAGCAACAGCTACGGCGTAGAGACTGCTACGCAATGTGAGCGTAGCAATTGAATTGATTTCTGCGTTTGATGTTAGGAGTGTTTAATTTTTTCTACATTTTTCAAAATTTTTGACCGTTTGATAACTAATACTGGCTATATAATATATTGCATATATTATCACGTCTTTATCTGTAATGAGGCAGACAGGACATTTTAGGTCTTACGGTTCTTATATTATCCTTTTGTTGCTTGTCGCTACCATCGTCTACGGTCCAGTTGCAACGGCTACGGCGTAGAGATTGCTACGCGCTGTGGGCGTAGCAATTGAATTGATATTGAGCGTTTGTTTTTATTCGTGTTTAAAAATAGATTTTAGATTTTTTTAAATGTTTCAGGCTGTGGTTTGAGAATTTACTAAGTAAAACTGTATACATGGATATATTTTTACGTCTTTGTTAGTAATGGGGCAGAGAGAGCATTTTGGGTTTTTCAGTTCTTAACACCTTTAATTGCGCGTCGCTACTACCGCCTACAGTATCGTAGCAACAGCTTTTGCGAAGAGGCTGCTACGCGATGTGGGCGTAGGAACTGAATTTGATTGTATCCGTGTTTAAAAATAGTTTTACATGTTTTCATAATGGACTTTTACTGCTTCAAACTGGCTATACATTACAAACCATTACGTTTTTATTCCTAATGGGTCATACACGGCACTTTGGCGGTGATCACACTGCACCGCGCACCCTCAAGGAGCGCGGGGACGCAGATTTTAAAATAATATGCAAGTATCTCAATTTGTATAGAAAATACGCCTAGTCCAACACACTGACAATGCGTCACCGCGCGGGACGGCGTCCCGCACACAGATTCTGCCAATCTGCGCGGTGGCGCGGTACTAGGTTTTAAAACAGTGCTCCGTAGTACCTCGCGTGTTTTTATACATATAATGTTACCAAGATACGCGTGAATCCTGCCAAATCTGCGCGGGGCTGTCCATAGACCGCTGCTTCACACGGGGAAGCAGATCAAACCACTAGGTGAAGGAGATCTGCGCCTCCGTCGCCGCGCGAGTAATCTGTCGGTCCGCGCACCGCGGCGGGGCGCGTTACCAGTGGGGGAATCGCCTTTGGGTGTTGTAGGTCTTAACTCATCCTTTTATTGCATGTTGCGATAACCTCCTACGGTATCAGGATGCTACGTTTGTAGGCATAGCAATACGGTATTTAAGTTCATATGAGAAAAAATCTAAAAAGATAACAGTCAGAAATTATTAGTTTTAGTTCATAAAATACCAAATTGAAATTCATTTTTATCAGTTTAAAAAATATTTTTATATTTTGGAATATGTATGAGGTTTTACTTATTAAAAATGGCTTTTGCATGTCACCCCAACTGGTTAAAGTTTATCCGATAAAAAAGTTGTTAAAACTAAAAAGTTTCATCTTATTAAGGATAGCAAAAACGATTTATGACCATTTTAAAAATTTCGAAATAACATAATCGATAAAAAATTTATATTATTTTTAAATCTTCTCACAAAAATTTACGAGAATCGGTTGAAAAACGCGACTTGTAGGCGAGAACAGCCAGACAGACATATAACAGAACAAAAGCATTTTTAGCTAATTTTGAAATTGAGACTCTTCGTCAATTAACGAAAAATAATCGTTTTCGGCTTTCCATATAAATCAGCGTTTGGCCAATCGGATTTTGTACGGGAGGACAAAAATATATTATTGATTTTTAGTAACTCTTTATAGAAAGTAGTTCGGTATTATAAACTGAACGTGCTCCAAAATTTGGTTGGTATACAAAGTAATCCTGAATATTAAAAAATTATTCGGCGATGTAACGGAATTTTGAGATTCCCACTTAAAAATTTATATCTCTAGAGAAATCCCCAAAACGCTTTGTTTTCGCCCTTGGCGTCAAATCACGTAATACACCCTAAACAAAGTCATGAATGTAGCAAAATATAAATGCAAGTTTCCCGGCCCTCCAGTGTACACTTCACAGCACATTAAGCTTTAAATACTATTTGAAATTTTGCCACTATTACATATATCTTTACTTAGAGAGCAATTTTTACTGTTTCTTTTTTTTATTTTAATTTATTGCACTTTAAATCTTAAGATTAAGTATAGTACAAAAAAGTACAACTGAGTGCTAATCATTGTCTACTGTTCACCTTCGGGACGTAGCAGCAAAAATGAAAGGTGGGGTGCAAATTTTATGAGAAAAATATATCTAAAGGAATAAATTGGGATGTAGTTTATTATTACAACTGCTATAAAAATATTAAAGCGTATTATTTTAAATAAACTTCTGACTATTTTCAGATAATTATTAGATATAAATAAAAAAGTAATCAAGCTTTTCTGTAAAACGGTTAATATTAAGTATACATAAATAAAGCATTCATACAAACAAACATAAATAAGATAAGAATATACACTTTCAACAGCAATGTTGTGAGTTTTTCGCTGCTTAAATATTTTTCTCACGAGAAATACCCAAAACACTTTTTTTTTCGCCTTTGATACGACACATCACGTAAGACACCCTTAACAAAGTCATAAATGTGGCAAAATGTAAATCCATGTATTCCTGGCCCTCCAGTGTACACTTCACAGCACATCAAGCTACATAAAGTATAATATATGAAACGCCACTAAGCCTTACATAAACAGCAATTTTTGTTGTACAAGTCTGCAAATATACACTTCCAACAGCAACGTTTTGAGTTTTTCACCGCTTAAAAATGTATGTCTCACGAAACATCCCCAAACCGCTTTGTTTTCGTCATTGGTACGTTAAATCACGTAAGACACACTAAACAAAGTCATGAATGTAGCAAAATGTAAATGAAAGTGTCCCCGGCCCTTCAGTGTACTAAATTATACCCCGCGGCGTGTGTTGACAATCGTTTTATGTCACTGAATTGTATAAATACTTCGTATATTTCTGGAGGAAATATTTTTGAGATGGGAAAAGCCATCTAACTCGCGACACTGTTACCGTTTCCGTGACCCACTCCAAGTTTTCAATTCCTTCAGCACTCCCGGAGTACCACTGTTCTTTTTATTTATTTAATACTGCGTGCTCTGTTCATCTGTGGGATCAACACTCAATATGTATTTATTTAGATATTTAAAAAAAGGAATTTTAAAATTTATAAATGCAAGCAATCCCAGCCCTCCAGTGTACACTTGTCTGCTAAATTATACCCCGCGGCGTGCGTTGACAATCGTTTTATGTTGCTGAAGTGTATAAATACTTCGTATATTTCTAAGAGAATTATTCACTGTTGTAAGGTTTATTTTAAATTCTGTTTTGGAACAAAAAAAAAAAATACCCAAATAGAATGTGCCAGCTTACCGGTTTTTTTAGTCTTCTTCGGTAAGAATAATCCAGAGAATGAGAAAAAAATAAAGGAAAGGAATTATCAATCTTCTATCTTCTTCTTCTAAATGTATATAACTCAAAGGTGACTGACTGACTGACATAGTGATCTATCAACGCACAGCCCAAACCACTAGACGGATCAGGCTGAAATTTGGTATGCAGGTAGATGTTATGACGTAGGCATCCGCTAAGAAAGATTTTGATCAATTCTACCCTCAAGGGGATAAAATAGGGGATGAAAGTTTGTATGAAACTTTGTCAATTTTAAACCGATCGGGCTAAGACTTTGCATGCATAAAGCTACTATGACGTAGGCATTCCCTAAGAAAGGATTTTGATAAATTTAACCGCTACGCGAGCGAAGCCGCGAGCAAAAGCTAGTAATCAATAAAACTGGCCAAGTGTGACTCAGCCTCGTGCAAAAAGGTTTAAAGTACCGTCTATAAAAAAAAACCACGGTTTTTGTATAAGAGAGAAATATTTATTATATTCTGTTTTAGTTTTTGGTGTTATGGCGGATTCAAAGATTCAAATGTTTATTCAGTAATTAGACCTTTACAGGCACTTTTACACGTCAATAAGTATAATTTATTTTACGTGTAAAGTATATTAAAATATCATTTATTTTTAAAGAAAAGCTGCCAATACCAGCGATATGTAACGACCACTGCTGAAAAGAAATGCCGAAAGAAACTCATTTTCACAGTATTGGTTGCCTACTCGCCAGGAGGGCTTTGTCATATTATTATTATTGTCTTTTAATTAATAAATACTCATAATATAATACAATGTTGACACATTATAACATGTAATGCTTGCGAGCAAGTAAACAAATATAAATTGCGTAGTAAAAAATATAAAGTAGTCAAAAAAGCGAAGCCGAGCTGACCAGTCCCTCCCGGCAGCACCCGTTCACGAATTGACAACAGAAATACATCGCCTGTGAAAATTTTAACTGTCTATAGTCCATTTGGTTAGGAACTTAAATAAAGGTAAACAATCTTGACATGTCTTTTTGTTTAAAATATACACTGTATAAATCAGTACCTTTGCAAATTACAAATCAATGAATGTATAAATTATGAAACACACTCTTAATATGTAATGTGTAAAGATGTCAATTTGTAAAGTGTATATTGCAATAAATAGACACGTCAAGATTGTTTACATTTACTTAAATACCTTACCAAATGGACTATAGTTATTAAGATTCATGAGATACAGCCTGGTGACCGACAGACAGTAGAGTCTTAGTAACAGGGTCCCGTTTTAACCCTTTGGGTACGGAACCCTAAAACGAGATAAGGCTAGCAAGTTATATAGCATTTTGGGTCTACAAGTCACATGTATCATGGCCCTAAGTGTGCCGAAAAATCGATAGTTTTATATCGATAACTAGCTTTTGCCCGCGGCTTCACTCGCGTAGGGGTGTAATTTATCAAAATCCTTTCTTAGGGGATTCCTACGTCATAGTAGCTTTATGCATGCAAAGTCTCAGCCCGATTGGTTTAAAATTGACAAAGTTTCATACAAACTTTCATCATCTATTTTATCCCCTTGGGGGTAGAATTGATCAAAATCCTTTCTTAGCGGATGCCTACGTCATAACCGATCCGTCCAGTGGTTTGGGCTGTGCGCTGATAGATCACTATGTCAGTCAGTCAGTCACCTTTGAGTCATATATATTTAGATTTCAGTATCGTTAGTATCGATATCTTTTTTAAAGCAATACTATTGATAATCAATAATACTTTCGATAACTATATATTTCAAAACGGTATTATTCACGTTGTGTAGTCGAAAAATGCCGACTAGTTTCGATCGGTTTAGACCATCATCATCAGGGTAAGTGTTGTTAAGTGGGACGGCGACGCGACGGTTTCGCTGTCCTCAACGCACTGAGCGAAGCCTCGCGTATCACCGCCCGCGCCGCCGCCCGCGCTGCTCTATTGGAAACGATGACTTCTGGTTGTGTGTCCGTAGTTGTTGGTGGTACTCTTGTAGCTGTAGAAATCATCGTGTCATCGTCAGATATACTCAACTCCGACTACACTACCTGAGTAATACTGTTTTTAAATATTTATGTGTCATCTCACGTTACTGTGGGAATGGGATGTATCCGGATGTATGAGAGAGTTGAATGAATAAGTTTGCTGTGTGTATCTGAACGCTGAAAGTGAGAGGACGGAGAAACTAGAAAAGGGACGAATGGCAGATTCCTTGATCTACGATGAGAGAAATGTACACGGTGTCCGCTAAAATAAAGATTTAAATTGTGTTTGTTGAATATTTCCGAAATAAACGCTATTAAGGTGATTTGTGCTGTTTTGCTGAGCTCCTCAACACCACAATATTATAATACTATCTTATTATACTTTTAATAATATTATAATACTATAGATATTAGTATGTCGATAGTCGACTATCGAGCAGCAGCACTAGAACGTAATCCTAAGCACTGTCTGCCTCTTTAGGGATGAACACATACGTGTGTACGTTTAAAATAATAAGTAATTATAAATAGTTTTAACCTGCAACCTGATGAGATCGGTGGCTCGGCGGGAGTGCGCATTACTAGCGCTTTCGCAAGTTAAGTGACACCGGGCGTGGCCCGCACTTGGATGGGTGACCATAAAAGGCAGAAAATTTTTTCGAGAGCCTCCGTGCTTCGGAAGGCACGTATAAGCCGTTGGGTCCCGGCTGTCATCATTGTATGGCAGTCGTCAAGCTGTGTCAGTTGCCTTTAGGCAGCCTGAAAAATCTGACACCGTTGTTGGCCACTTACATACACGAAAAACAACAAACCTGCGACTTCGTTTGCGGAATTTATTGTACTTTGTTATTAAAACTACATTTGTGTGGCAAATAAAGATTCCCCATACAAAGTCCCACACCCCTTTTATTTATTATAGGCATTAAAACTACCCTATGTCCCTTTCCTGATGTCAAACTATATCCATACTAAATTTCATCTAAATCGATTATGTGGTTGAAGCATGAAAAGGTAACAAACAGACAGACAGAGCTACTTTTGCATTTATATAAAAGTTAGGAAGTAAGGATATAAGTAACATAAAACATTTATACAATTTAAAATAATATGAGTAACACAGGCGAATACATTAAAAGTTGTTTCTTGGTGGAACCAGAACAATATTTTAATATTAAAACCGAACAGAAAGGATTCCAGTTCGTGTGTTAAATCATCGACACAGTAATTACATATTAATTACACAGTGTAAAAGCAATTACCAGCTCAGCGACGTGAGCTCCCCGTCTATACCAACGCATTCGGAATGCAATATCGGCGCATACCACCCGATATTGGACTGAACTTGACTTGGCCTATTTCATGGATACATAGCAAAATTTGATGAATATGACTTTTGTCAGAGTTGATTCATACTGATTTTATTGTATGTAAAAACCCTTTGATTCAAGATTCAAATATTTATTTGGTAATAAGACATTTAAAGGGACTTTTACACGTCAATAGGTATAATTTACGTTACATGTACAGTATATTAAGATTTAATTTATTTTCAAAGTAAACCTACCAATAACACCGCTTCGTAACGACCACTGCTGAGAAGAAACGCCAAAAGAAACTCATTTTCACAGTATTGGTGGCTTACTCGCTAGAAAGGCTTTGTCTTATTGTCTTTTAATTAAAAAATACTTATAAAATAATACCATGTTATCACATTATAACATGTAATGCTTGCAAACAAGTAAACAAACATAAATTACGTAATGAAAGATAAAAATTTTAAGGAGTCAAAAAGCAAAGCCAAGCTGACCAATCCCTCCCGGCAGCACCCGTTCACGAGTTGAAGCACGGATCAGCCATCGTTAAACTCAACCGTATTAGATGAAATCCAACTTTCAGTGCAATTGATCACTTTAGTAGCAAAACGATGGCGTGACTGTAACACCATTGATAACTAAAGTTGCCTAAATTGTACTAGTTTTACTAGGCTAGGCGTCGGGGGTAAAGTAACGTTACCAAACGCTGGCGTGCAAAAGATAATATTAATTCAATTGGGTACTTTTGAGGTCCTATTTATTTACCTACATTTTTATAAATAATTTGATTTGATTATATCCTAGTGTACATCACTTTCAACTAATTATATGGATGCTGTCATAGCAGATAAAGTTCTAATTCAATAGACTGTCCATGCTAGCCTAAAACAGTATGATTGATGATTACAGTAAATATTTTGACGACCTTTGTGGCCTAGTGGTCATTATACCAGGCTATCACACTGGAGGTCACCACTTTATATCATGTCCGGATTGCCCTACGTCGTGTATCATCGAGGATTTAAATGAGACTAACGACAGAGGCATCGCCGTGGCCACATACTGGTCAAATGTCATTTGAATTAAAAACTATACTGGAACCATTTTGACTCGACAAGAAGAACACTGGAGGTCCTGTGTTCTATCCCTGGATCATTTTCCAAATGAACTTTTTCAGATTGACCTGGGTCTTGGATGTTTATCTATATATGTATTTGTTATAAAATATAATATCATTGAGTTAGTATCCCATAAAATAAGTCTTGAACTTACCTTGGGGCTAGCTCAATCTATGAGACGTTTCCGTAAAAAAAAAAAATATTCAGATGATGACAGTAAATGTACTCAGCCTCGAAATTACCAGGGCAAATCCTTTATTCAAAGAAGCCTTTAGACCACAGTGGACTGTAATTATGGGCATATAAAGATCTAGTATAATAGAATGTCCATGCTAGCCCAAAACAGTAATTGTGCTCTTCAGTAATTGTGATCAGCACAATCAAAATTACCTACCACAGCGCCATAGGGATCACACGATTCACATAATTACAATTGTTTTATTCCTACACGGATGGAATTCGGTATTACGTTCCAGGCTTTGTACAGCAGCAGTGCACATTAGGCGAGTTGACCGGGCGACTGGAGTGGCAACTGGGTGAATATGAAGTTAAAGCATCATCACATAACACTAATATTGTAAAGGCGAAAGTTTGTAAGGGTATAAGTTTGTTATTTCTTCACGCGCAAACGGCTGGACCAATTTTAATAAAATTTAGTATGCAGGAAGCTAACACCCTGGATTAATATACAGGCTACTTTATATATATACCACGGGTAAAACCGCGGGACGCAGCTAGTTAGAAATAAAAACTGGCACTTTGTTCAAGGACTGTACAATACAAAAAATTAGAAGAAAATATTTAAAGTGCTTCAAAATATGAAGTCATAATTTCTCATACAATGAGTAATATAAGTATGAAAGATTATAACTTCGTTTTTGGAGTGATAATATTTATTACATGTAGAGAGAGATGAAAAACAGTGAAGGCATTCTAACAATGTACGAGTAATTCGAATTAATGGATTAGAATCCCACTCGTGGCATAACAATTTCATCACATTTTTTTAAATTTAGATACTATCAATAGTTTTAAGGTCTCAGCAAAAATATCAAAGTTTTACTTTATTTATCTTAAAATCCGCACTTTAACCTAGTTTTAAACGACTCGTTACAAAACTTCACTCGTCAAATGTGAATTGTGTCATAGAATTGCATTCGTCCCTAGAGAGACAAGTTCGTACATGTAGGGTTGATTACTGAACAGTGACCGTATCTACCAATGGTTTTCCAATATTACAGCAGTGAGAGAAATCTCGTTTTAGTTGCAATTGGGATGTTGGGAGTTCGACACAAATTTTCTGTAGTTCGCAGCAGTTAGAAATAAAAAATTACACCTTTACGGATATGCTCTCCTATCAGTTTATTACCCGACTGAGCCAGAGGGAGAGTTATGTTTTTCGAGAGTATGTGTGTATGTATAATGGTTTGGCACGCTCTGCAGCCTGAACAACTCGATGGATTTTGGCTTGAGAGGTGTCGTTAGATTTGTATTTACTGTGAGAGTGACACTGGTTTATATAAATAACCCATCAGCTTTCAGACGTTCGGATCCGACCGAGAGAACAATTGATAAAGGGTTTGCAAAACTTGGTCTTGGTCCACGAGGTGACTGCCATGTGGGATGTGGATTCGACGATCATTGTCCCGATAGTCGTATCGGCGAAAGGTCTTATAGCGAAGAGTCTTGACCAACACCTTAAGACTCTCTCGCTAGATGGCTGGATCAAGGGCCAGATACAGAAGGCCGTACCCCTGGACACTGTACGCATTGTCAGGAGGTTTTTCTCTCTGAGGCCCTAACCGTCGGTAGCTTGGGCCTTAAAGCCCCGCCGCCAGTGAGCAGCTAGATTAGATTTTTTTTTTTAATAAAATGTGTATATTTTGTAGTATTTCTTTTTTATATTTTACTTTTTATAGATATTTTGTAAAAAAATCAAATCTAAGATTATTAAAATAAATGAAGAAAATAATAATAATAATAAAAAATAAGGCTGTCGGTTTTTTGTTTTTGTAAGAATTACTTAAATAAATAAATATATAGGGACAAATTACACTGATTGAGCTAGCCCCAAAGTAAGTATGAAACTTATGTTATGGGATATTAACTCAACAATACTATATTTTATAGCAAATACATAAATAGATAAACACCTAAGACCCAGGACAATTTGAAAAAGGCCATTTTCCAACTTGCCCTGACCGGGGATCGAACCCTGACCTCGTTGTTGGTTGCGGACTAGCATGGTGACCACTACGCCACGGAGGTCGTGATATTGTCTTGTTTTGTCTATATTGTCATTACTCCTCAGAGACCGGATACCGATATTTCCTGAATATCGTTATTTTGGAGAAAATTTGATGTTTCATTACTTTTGCGCGACTAATTACTTTTGTTTGTTAAATTAAAATATCAACATTTTTATCAATAATGGAAAAGCATTTGAGAAAGGCATTTTATCGATGCTTCATCGGTATTTCTGTATCGGCATCAAAACAATTATTTTTTACAATGTTCGCGTACTGAAATAAAATACTGGTAACGGTAGCGATACCAAAATTTCAGTATGTATATCGATATGTGTAACAAAATATCGGTATTCCTGTCCATTTCCTTCTGCTCTATTTTCGGAAAAGAAAAAAGGAAAGTCGATGTTTTTGAATTATATGAAACTTTATTTTAAATCCAAAACGCTACTTGAATTATATCGCATGTATTAAAAAAAAATTGCATAATATCACTAAAGAATCAAACCTACAAATATTTGACGTATTGAATTTTCAAACACTAAACTCGAATTTATTAGATGAAATAATAGTTTACCTAACACGTAGGAAGAAGTGTACCGTAAAACAATTTCTACGACAGCAATAAATCATAGATATTTGCACACGAACAAACTTTGTTTACAATTTTATTTATTCAAAATCGATTATTCACGTCGTCAGCAAACAGAGTCCAAGTTTATAGAGGAGGAAAGAGACGGCAATAGACGCGAGAAAGAGATAGCAAATGCTTTTTAATAAAGACGAAGATATTCGCAACAGGGGTCTCAATCCTGGTTGTAAATTTATTCCGTGGAAATATTAAAATATTAACTTTAGTGTCTGCTGCGTAATATTCATGGTTTTAATTAAGGCTGTGAAATACTTGTATACCGTTTATGAAAAGGTTTAACGCATTTTCGCTTTAATTAAAATAAAAGCTTTTAATATGTCACTGAATGTGTATTTTCAGAGGGTTTTGTAGCATTTATGCAAAGTAATTTCGACTGTACTCTTAATATGACTTACTTAATGTCCCAAAGCCCCCATATGGGACAGAGGGCTTCAGCAGTGCTTCTCCATCGCGATCAGTCTAGGGCTACGCGCATTACTTGGGGCCAGGTTAACCTGATCCTCTTCATTTCGGCCGCGACTGTACGCCGCCAGGTCAGCTTGGGGCGGCCAACTTTTCGCTTGCCCTGGGGGGTCCACTTTAGGGCTTGCTTCGGAATGTGTAGCCCACACACATTCCGAGGCAAGCTTTGAAGTATGGCCTATCCACATCCATTTGCGACAGAAAATCTGCTTGTCGATTGATATTTCCCGACACGCCTCCTACAGGCGTTATTGGAGATCTCGGACCAGAAAATGCCAAGAATTTGCCGCAGGTAGCTGTTGATGAAAACTTGGATCGGTTGCGTGATCTCTTTAGACACCTTCCAGGTTTCAGACCTATATAGCAGGACTGACCTGACATTTGAACGAAAGATTGAGAAGATAAGCATTGCCTTCCAACGTGGCAATTCTGCCAATCTTCTGAGCACGTTTCCGTAGGGTAAAAAACGACCAACCTAGCTTCTAATTATAAATATTCGTATTGCAGTATAATCTTTATATAAAAAGAAATTCTATTAAAATTGAATTTAAATCTTTTATGTTTTAAATTTAATAAACAAAGTTTTTCTTTTTAATTATAACGTTGGTGAGTCGAAGAGGGCAAAGAGGACCCCACCAAAATCAGGTCCTCTCGACTCGATGCTCAAGTATGTAGGGATAATATGCTGGCGTAAATGATTTATTTCTATACAGTCGACGATCGGAATGAATGTATTCCTGCGTTATTTATGGCGTTCGCTTCCGAATCGAATATTTTCAATGTTTTTACATGTGAGGTACTGCTAGAGCGTATTTTTCCTAGATTTGGGTATACACTACTTATGAGATGTTTGAAAAAAAAAAACAAAAACAACTGTTGTGTTTTTTTTTCGTTTAATGTCTCTGAAAGAGGTGTGTTGTGAGTTTGACGTGAGTATCTGTGTCTAGATACAGCGCAGAAAATTCTAAGGATGAACCAATTTTGGCTAAGTTTTTTTACTTTGGCTATGCGATTTGATCAAGAGTGTTCGTAATTATGTTTCATGAAAAAAATTGAGTCAGCTCTAAACATTTTCTTTTTAATTTTTAGTAGTAACTTAAAAATCAGATACCTATTGAATACATAGGGCGCACTATAAGTTTCCGGAACTGGCCACTTACATAAACAATATTTATAAATTTATTGCAACATTTGAAAATAGAACTCTTTGGCTGTAGAATGCAGTTTGTTTCATCTGACTGTCTTTTGTTTTTACCTTGTGGCGCAATTTAAAAAATTGTGTGTCTGCATCAACATGGATTTAACTCGGGAAAATTTTCGTAGTATGATTTTCTACGATTTTAAGTGTAATTTGACAGCTCCACAGAGCATCGCTCGGCTTGAAACAGCTTTTGGCAATGAAGCACCATGCAAGACAACTGTTTATAGCTGGTTTGCAGAATTCAAGCGTGGTCGTATCAATCTCAGTGACGAATCTCGCGATGGTCGGCCGTCCACCGCTGTGACCAACAAAAACATCGATGCTGTGCGCCGTATGATTGAAACAGACAGGCATGTGACCTACCATGAAGTTCGCGCATCCTTAGAAATAGGCATGAGTCAAATACAATTAATCCTACACAAACATTTGGGTGTGAGAAAGCTGTGCTCGCGGTGTATCCCACACAACTTGACCGAGGCTCAAAAAACGGACCGCGTCACTTGGTGCAGTGCCATGCTTACCAGATTCAACGAAGGTGCGTCAAATTTGGTGTGGGACATAGTAACAGGTGACGAAACATGGATTTATTGCTACGATCCCAAAACAAAGCAGCAATCAAGCGTATGGGTCTTTCAAGATGAGCCGAAACCAACCAAAGTGGCGCGCGTGAAAAGTGCATCTAAGCGGATGATTGCTTCTTTTTTTAATAAAACTGGACACGTGGTTTCTGTTGCTTTAGAGAATCGTCGTACAGTGAATAGTGACTGGTACACGACCATTTGTTTGCCGGAAGTTATTGACGAACTCCGTAAAAATAACCGTAAACGCCGTATCATCCTGCACCACGACAATGCTAGTTCTCACACGGCCAGACAGACAAACAACTTTTTGAAGGCGAAAAATGTAGAACTCATGAGTCATCCTGCATACAGTCCCGACCTGGCACCTTGTGACTTTTTTCTGTTCCCAAAAATTAAGAACCAATTACGCGGTCAACGATTTTCATCACCAGAAGAGACTGTCGAGGAGTATGAAAAACACGTTTCAGAGGTCACCACAGAGAAGTGGCACAAAAGTTTTCAAAACTGGTTTCATCGAATGAAAAAGTGCATAGACGCCAAGGGAGATTATTTTGAAAAACAATAAATTAATTTTGTACCTTTAATAGTATTTTTTCATATTCATTCCGGAAACTTATAGTGCCACGTAGAAGATCAAAGTTTCTAAAATATTAAAGTAACACAAAAGCACTGTAATATTTGTTTTGGAATATAGTTTGATTCAACGTATCCGTTAACACAGATCCTTCTTTCAAAAATCCTTTCCAGCTTCCCCCCTTTCTGAGTCGGCGTAAAAAAGACAAATCTTTATTACGCAGTGTCGCGGTGTCCCGTCTACATCGCCACATTAATCTCTGCATCAACCCTTGACACTATCAGCGGCTTGCTGGATTGTTGTCCATTTTTCCTTATTCTACCCTACGGTTTTTTAACTGTAATTATACTTAGGTCTTTTGCTTTAAGGTGAAGGCAGAGGAAATCAGTGGCTTAGTAGGAGTACGCGTTATTAGCGCTTTCGTAAGTTAAGTTACACAGGACATGGTCCACATATGGGTGGGTTAAAACAAATCATATTCAAACTTCTCGATTTCCTCTTTGCTTGGACGGCTTCTTAAGCCATTGGTCTACGCCGTCGTTATTGTATGGTAATCATCAAGCTATTCCAAATGCCTATGGACAGATAAAAACCAATCTTACACACACGTAAAAAGTGTATCTACGCGGGAATGCATTGTTTAGCTATTGTGTCTGATATTTCGGCATAAAAGGGGTTAACAAAATTGTCAACGATCAATTGACGAAGTAGGTCGCTAGGTTTCTTAGTGGACTGTAGATACTATCCGGGCTTGAGATGAAATGAGCTAAACTGTTTTTTTTTAATGACATACATAGGTTGCCTCGGCCGACATTTCCTACTTCACCGGACAAGGTTCCTATATTTATATACTACTAGCAGCAGCGCAAAGGGCTCCCAAGGGGAAAACCTTGGCTTTGGGCGCGCTAGGGACTATGGCAAATTTTAGGGTGCTGCAACACCCATGTTTTGCGGGAAGGGCCGAAGAGCTAGACTGCGGACCGTGCCGACATTTATTCAATTGTATCGGTCCTCACTAGTGTGCGATACGAACTAGTTAGTCGACCAATCACAATCTTTGAAATCATAGGGGTGAAGAAGGTGTGAGGGGTATCTTTATTTGAATTGATTATCATGTAAGTATTGTGACTGATCGTTCCAATGCTAAATTTTCTAAATTTCTTTATGTCGACGCTGCGCGTGTGCGATGTTTAGGCTGTAGTCATCAAAAATCGAGGACCTCGGTGGCTTTATGCGTAGTACATTATTAGCGCTCTCGCAAGTTAATTAACACTGGGTGTAATCCGCACTTGGATGGAAAAAAAAATCTCAAGCTCCTCCGTGCTTCAGGTGCCACGTAAAAGCCGTTGCTGTGATCATTGTATGGCAGACATCAAGCTTTATCAGATGCCTTTACGCAGCCTCAAAAAATCTGTCAGCAGTATCAGCCACTTACCTACCTACATCCAAGAAAAACAAAATCTCTTTTGTCGCAATATTAATCTAATCTGCGTTTTACCTCTTTTAAAAAGCCAAAAGCTTATCATTTCCTATCGCCTGGTGAAAGAGTATCAAAATAATAAGTTCCATCGGAAACCCACTCGTATTCCCAGCATCAATCATCTTATTTGTCGCATCCCGACGAAAACAAATCAAGGGCTGTTTATCTGTCGCGGTTATATTTTTCACGCGCCCTTGCCCTCCGGCAAGCGTGACTGGAATCCTGAAATCTTAGATTATGTAAGATGCAAAAGGTTTTAGGGTACCGAAGGGAAAGAAATCGCTTTTTCCATATTCATAAGACATGGATAGACCAATTTTTTTATTTTTGCAGGTGACAGAACATACATTCTTTTAAAGGTAGCTTTATTGTATTTTAAATGCTTTCAGGTTAAAGAAAAAAGAGCCAGAGTTTTCAAAAAAAAAAAATGTTTGTGGTCAATCATATATGATATACATACAACAGGTAGGAAACCGGCATAGCGTATAATATTTTTAAATGCAAGGAAGGTAGTTATGTTTAAATATTCCTAATATTTCTTTAATAACATTACTATTTGTTTAAAAAAAAAAACAATTATTGCCATATGTCTATAACTGTTAGTTTGTTATTGAAGTGTAGTTACTTATTTATTTGTTTATTTTTGTTACTGTTACTAAACTTGTAATTGTCATAACAAATTTTTATCTGCTTAATGCTCACTCGGTACACTAGCACTCGTACCTTAACATAAAATAGAAAAATATTTGTATCTTATGTACTTACATATTTATTAAGAATCTTTATTTCTCATAAAGAACTTAGTTCACTTGAACTTGGCTGCCTTGGCCCGTGAAGAGCTATGGTTTTCTACGTGGCTGAGCGATATGCTTGATGAGCACTTTATGGCAGACGATGTTTAAGGTCTGATCACGAAATGCAAGGTGGTCGATGGAACTCAGAAATAAACAACGCAATTCCATTAAGTTTTTATTTTCACTTATTCTAATAAGTACTTGACCTCACAATAAAAATATTTTTAACAAAAAATATATTTTTTTAACTTATTGATATATGTGTATATTATTATTATTAACTACTTTTAAAGCGCTGATGGCCAAGCAATTTAGGCACCAGCTACTTCTGTACTTGCGCTTAGGTAAATAATCTGACGTCAACAACTTATTATTATGAAATCGAAAGAATAAAATGATAATTATCAAGTGCTAGAAATACCCTTACTGATTTTTGACTTTTTATCAATATTTGCGTCTGTGAAGCTCGAGTTCAATCTTCACTAGACGTGAATTGTACCTCTGAGTTTGTTCTCATGCACTGTTATACCACTACTAGTCCCAGTAAAGTATAAAATTGCAAAAAAAAACCCGCACACTAGTCACTATTAAATTTACTAGTGAAAGAAACAATATCAGGCGAACGCAACGTCAAATCAAAAAAAGAATGTGGTGTCGTGGGACACCAGGTAGGAACGAAGTTCCTTCGGCTAATGTAGAATCGAAACAATGTGTATACGACTGTCGCGCCTGGGCACGTCTCATTTAACGAGGTCATCCTTACGGTTTTACTATCACATTTTTTTCAGTTCGGTCGCGCAGCAAAATCCCTATCTCCTCCAAGCCTGCCGTAAGGAACTTCGTTCCAAAAAAAAAAGAAATATTCAAAATATGGTTGTTGTTTTTCGTGTATGTAAGTGGCCGAAACTGGTGTCAGATTTTTCAGGCTGCCTAAAGGCATCTGACATGGCTTGACGACTGCCATACAATGATGACAGTCGAGACCAATGGCTTATATGTGCCTTCCGAAGCACGGAGGAGCTCGAGAAATTTTTGAGCCTTTTGTGTTCACCCATCTAAGTGCGGCCCACGCCCAGTGTCGCTTCACTTGCGAAAACGCTAGTAATGAACACTCCCACCGGGACACCGAGCTCTTCAAAATATGGTAAATTTATCTCATAATGAAGGTAATTTTTTTAAATATTATTTTAGTGCAAAAGCTTAAAACTACTAGCGTTTCCGAACGACCACTGGTAATGGCAAACCACTCCATTATCTCTGCCGAAAATAGTCATTGTGGGCGTCTCTTTCCACACAATATCACCGACAAAAGCTTGGCTCTTAGGGCCAATTCACACTGAAACGGCAGAGACTGGCAGTGGCAGCGTACTTTACTGTAAAACCATAGTAATCTTTATATCTATCTGATTTCATAGAATAGCTTAAATAGTTTGGCCCCGTTGTGGAGGCGTAGCGCTGCTGGCAGCCGAAGGGCTTTGGTTTTTCTGTAGCTGTTTGTATTTTGTAAAAAGAAATAAAGGTGACCACCACTACAACCAAAAGGTGACTACGACCATAAATGGCATACACATTTCTCGAGGCACGTTTAAGCCGTTGGTCTCGGCTGTCATCATTGTATGCAGTCGTCAAGCTATCATCATCAGGTCTTTTTGTCTCCACTGCAGGAGCACGACCCTCTCTGTACTGCCAGAGCCATACTTAGCCAGAGCAGCCGAAGACTTGGCCTACACTCTCCTCGCTGGCCAGACGGGTTGGAGAGGTCTCATTGATGTTTACAAGCTTTGTATAGCTTGTATTCTCTAAGTCGCCTTCTACGACATCCACGAGAGGACTTGGAGTGGTGATTCTACTCTGCCGGCCTAGCCAAGCTATGTCAGATGCCTTTAGGCAGCCTGAACCGAAATCTGACACACACACACAAACGAAAAACAAACATATAAAAGGTGACTATATTTGACAGTAAACTGCGCTGCCAGCCGCTGCCATTTCAGTTTGAATTGGCCCTTAAATGTCAAACAGACTACTTTTCCATCTATTACACATACTGAATTATTCAAATCTAAAAAGTGCGGGTAGATACATGCAGTGTCGGGGATCATTCTGATCGAAGGTGATATAATGCACCCTTTCTGAAAGTTAGGTATTTGAAATCCCACAGGGAATAGGGATGATACATAGAAAATGCTAGCATAGTTAATATACTTTTTAATAATAGTGATGTGAAAGAGAGTATTGTTTTAAATGTTGAGACTGTTTGAAAGGGATTGAAAAAGAAAAGTGAAAAACGAAGTGGTGCGGAGCGAGCCCGTATAACTGTAGCTATTCAGGATCAGGATCGACAGCAAAATACGGCACGTTCGCTGGGAGCGCAGATAACAAGTGTTGGTAGTAATTGTGACCTCTATAGGTTATACATAATTCTATGTTTGTGACCATAGAATTATATCCCATAGTGTGTCAGTCGCGATCTGTCATGCACCGATGTAAAGTGCGCCGCGTCGCCGCCGGTCTGCTCTGACGTTCGTGCAAGCGTCCCCGTCTCATAGTCGCTGATGCGTCAATGTTGCCAGCAACAGAAGTTTTGAAAGCGTAGAAGGGCCGCCTTGCCCAGCAGTGGTCAATAGCTAAAAAAATCAACATAAAGAAACTAACCATAGCAATAAAATTAATATAAGTCAAATGGGTTTACTTCTAAGTCAAAAGATCCCTGAGATATTTGTTCTTTCGAATTTTGTTGAACGAACGAGAAACATTAGCGTTTGTATGTTAGTATGGTATGTTTGTAATTTATGTAGTTACCTTTATATTTATATGAACCACAAACAATAAGGACCTCTGGAAAACAACGTCGATACGAGATGAAATGTATTATTCCGAAACATGACAATTAGATCTTCTGTTAATTTACAAAAGAACTTCTACTTTCTTTATGCCATCTAGTAAAATTAAAAACAAAGTATCATTTAATAACCGTTTAGTATATTTGGGGAAAATTCGAGTATCAGAACTCAATTTTATTTACTAAACGGGGAGAAGGACAACAGAATTTTAAGTTGAAACGTGATACAAATCAGTCAAAGTGCCAACATATTGGATTGTAAGATAATTTCAGCGTATTTGTTTAGTACTATTCATCAGTACTTCATGAAATATGTATATGTGTATATATATATATATAAAAAATATTTTCGTTTATATTTATTAAACGCTTACTTACGCTATTTAGTAACAAAATAAATCGTTGATAGTTTAGTAGATAGTTTAACGTAGATTAGGATATAAATTTTGATAAAATATTAAAGAATAATCTTTCTTTTATAGACTAGGGGTCGAAAATTAAGGATCTGAGTTGGAACTTTATCATTATTTAAAAGCGTTACGAGTTCATACATACTATATACATACATGGATTCACTAGCATGGATTTTTTATACTAAAGCATAGATTAGCAGTTGTTTCAAGACAAACAAGTTCATAAACTTCAGGATTTGTTTGTATTGCATGTCTACCTAGAGTAATGTACTAAGTACATTTTATTTCAACGAATTGTATTTCATACAAATAGATACTACAACCGGGACCAATTTAGGTTGAGAAAGTGACTTATAATAAATAGATACGATAAGTCGCTTTGAAAATCTTTGATTTATTCTGAAGTAATTTATTAAATAAAATTCTTTTTACCTTGATGGCTATGTATACGAATTAAAGATTCTTTTGCAACAATTTTATCATTTTATTTTAATTTTAATAGGTACTTAAAATTAAGTCATGTATCAAAGCTGAATTAAAAATCTGAGATCACTCAATAATTCTTTTTCTATAGATCTCCAAAACTTATCAAAGGTTTTGATAAGAAAAATAAAATGACTTTTATTACTTTTTAATACATTAAGTTATTATATTGGTATTTTCTTCTAGATTTTGTAGAAGGTAGTTATTAAAGGTATATAGTCAACAAGGTAAAAAGGAGGTAAAAGGTATTATGGAGGTAAAAGGTTGTACATAAAAAAAGGTAAACAGCACGGTATTGGTCTATAATTATAAAATTAAGGACATTATTATAAATTTATAATACTTGAATACTTATTAACTTTTCTTGTAATCTGGAAGAACTTTGATGTGCATTTGGGTGGCGTGAATCCCCAGAGAAAGAAGAAGGGACTATGAGTTTGATTAAGCGTAGGTTGGTGATTTCGAGAGAAGAAGCATGAGAGATGAAGTCATGTTTAGCTATCGAGGGCCCCGGTTCATATCTTATGTGAAACCAGATTACTACTCGATATTATTGACCCAAAGATTAGAAGTTACACTCAACAAAGGAACATTATAGAGGGGGAACAGATGTCAGGTTTAATTTTATTCCGTGGATACATAACATTGTATACCATTGGAATGTTCCCAAGTGTAATACACCTGTAAAATGTTCTAGACTGGACAAGAAGCTAGGCTATCATGCCTATATCATGATTTTCGGCAACGCCACATTCGCCAAGATGGTGTTTGAACTCATTTTTGGTTGAAGCTTTAGTATGGCTTTTGAACATGCGTGGTAATGAATTATTAGCCCCTAATGGTGAACTTTGTTTTCCGGGAGATGTTGAACTATCTTGCGACTTGGATTGTAAGGTTGAATCCGGGCGGAAGTACTTCGGCAGTGATTATTAGGATCAGTGGCCTCACAACCCATGCTCTACGAGAACATAGTCCGATCAGGTGAAACCTTATTGCCGTTCATCGAAGGAAGTTTTTGAGCTTAAAGCTGAGGTCTTGATGATGGAAGATGCTCTCTTGGTTTAAACACACTCAACACTCGTGTGCACCCACATTAGGCACACACATTTTACACACATTCTGTGATTTGGGAGAATAATATTCAATAGAATTCAAATATGTATAAAATAATTTGATTTGAGAATGATATATATATATATATATATATATATACACATATACATATTTCATGAAGTACTGATGAATAGTACTAAACAAATATGTAGGCGAGTAGATGAAATGAACAAGTTCATTTACCAGGTGAAAATCCCTTTCACCGTAAGACTTTGTATCAGTTATCGTGTTCCCAGTGCGAAGCAAAGTGAACCGAAAATACCTACAACCAAAAAGGTATGTGGATCCTCAAGTTATGCGCAATAGGAGCAGTGATTTTTTGTCGGAAATATCCTACGGTCGTGGAATGAGCTCGAACATGTTTGTCGGATAAATTCTACGATCGCGGTGAAAGGGTAAAAAACCCCGACTTTCTAGCATTCACCCCCATAACGATTAAATTGCTGAACCGATTCCTTCCAACATACTCGTAACTAAGAACTATTTTGATTAACTCAGCTTTCAAACAAAACAAAAAAACAGCATCAAAACCCATTGGTTTGGGCGCTACGATGCCATAAACAGACACACATACACGTCAAGCTACTAACACCCCTCGAGGGTTAATAGATAGATAGATAAATTGTTTATTTGTCACAACCGACACACACATAATAAAGCTAGTGATGTGTAGCAATCAAAATTTTAAATACATCCATCACTACTTGTCTCCTCTATACATTAGTAGCAAAGTGAAAACCCTAAACTAAGTCAAGGGGCGGCCGCCCCTGGGATTCATCCCCCAGTCCCCATGCCAATATCGATTTTATGAGAAAGGAGCTAATGCCCGATTGGAGCCATTATTATGGAGATGTTATGTTTATTTTTATTCTCAGTAACAGTGGTAATTCTTTTTGTTATGTGTCGTAACCACGAAGGTTGGTCTGTCTTGCTGTTATTATGGTTATTCAGGGTTCAGTCTCTTCAAAGAAGAATACATTAAATACGTCAAATTCATATTCATTTCTCGTGTAGGTCATAAAAAATTCTTTCGGCGTTTCTTCTTAGCAGTGGTCGTTACGAAGCGCTGGTATCGGTAGCTTTTCTTTAAAATAAATTAAATTTCAATATAAACTACACGTTATGTAAATTATACTTATTGACGTGTAAAAGTGCCTGTAAAGGTCTAATTTCTGAATAAACATTTGAATCTTGAAGTCGATCAAGGTTGTAGTCAATTTTTGGTAAAGGACCATGTTAATTCATCTTCAGCCCCAGAAAGAAAGTACTCGACAAGACAAATCAAACGAGTTATGCTCAATGGATTATTGTAATTTCTAACCCTCAAATTCATAAAAAATAACAACCGTTTGCTAAACCTATTTTAGTTAAAACATGTTTTGTCTCTTTCCCTCTTTTGAATATTTAACATTGAAAGAACGAGACAAAACATATTTTAACTAGAAAAGGTTTAGCAAACGTTTGTATTTTTTTATGAATAAGGTGGTAAGTACTCATCCAGACACACGTAATAAGCTTAAAGTTAATGGGATTGCGTCTTATGATTACTGGGTTTCATCGACTACTTTCCGTCTCCGTGATCAGACCCTAGACATTGTCTACCATAAAGAGCTCAAGACAAATCAAATGAGTCCCGATGAGGTTATGTTGTTTACTAACTGAGTTTTGTCGAATATCTCCCGGCTTCGTCGTTAGAACAGTCTGTTGATTCCATATTATTGTATTGTCTTCCGACTTACACTAATATGCAAAATTTCAGCTCAATCGGTTGAGGATAACTGGTTGGAAATTGAGTTTCAGGATTTAACCTAAAAGATACATACTTATAAGATATATTGCAAGCTTGTTAAACAGTGCAATGCTAAAATTTTAGGAGCACTGATTTTTCTGTCGAGTATACTTCATCAAGAGTCTACACTTCTTAAATTGCTAATTGTTTATCTAACTTAAAACTTGTGATGATAAATATCGTCACTATTGAGATTCGAATCCCCTCAGTCGTGGTAGGTTTTTCGCTATATGACTGATTTTAAAGGGCAGATTTTTTCCTCTCGCCATCATAGCAACCAAGTTGCGGTCTGTCTCTTATGCCACGTAGATGCTACCATTTATCTCACATAGAAATATAATTTTTCAAAACAAAAAACCGAGTTCACCCCCAAACTACTGAACCGATTTTAATAAAATTTCTATGGGACCACTTCACAAGTAAGCCCTTTCAAACAAAAAAAAATTGCCAAATCGTTCCAGGCGCCATCGAACAATCGGTGAAGATAAATAAAAAAAGAATCCGATGAACTGATAAATAAATAAATATGGACAAATAACACTGATTGAGCTAGCCCCAAAGTGAGTTCGAGACTTGTGTTATGGGATACTAAATCAACGTGACTATATTTTATAACAAATATGTGATAGATAGATACCCAAGACCCAGAACAATTTAAAAAAGGCCATTTTCCAACTAGCCCTGACCGGGGATCGAACCCGGGACCTCTGGGTGGCGGACTAGCATGGTGAACACTACACCACGGAGGTCGTTAACTGATAACCTCCTCCTTTTTGAAAGTCGGTTAAAAAGGAAAATCAGTTTGTAAAGTCCAAAAGTGCATGCAACCCAAACTATTTCGGGCGTAATCGTGGCACATAAATCCATCTGGACATCTGGACGTCCACAATCATTTTTTTTATCATTTTTTTTATATTTTATGTTTTACCAATAATTTCTGCCAGTATTCATTGTATTTATAAAAGGATTGTTTGTCTTAAATATGTACTTATATTATTGTATAAGTTCAATATCAATATAATAGAGACAGATTAAGTTCAAAAAATTCTTGACCCTGAAATTTATTTAAAAATTTATAAACTTTATTGATTTATAATATGCGGACTTAACGCTAAAAGCGTTCTCGCCCAGTCAACTATAAAGAAACAGAGATGATATGTTGAAAGTAGAGCACTACCTCAACGCTCCGCTTATAAGGCGTGCAATAGATAACAGATCCTGCCTACTCAACAAGCACTCTTCAATCTTGCTACTTCAGGATCCGCTATCATCGTAAAGTACTTCAGATGCAGCTTCGAAGCGCCGTGTAACGAGGCTCTTAGGTGCAACTCATCAACAGACCTGGAACTAAGCCAGCACCTGCAAGCTGCATATATTTTATTGAAGGCCTCGTTTCTTTGTTTACTATGTTCTTTTGAAAATGCAAGCGCAATTCTCTAAGTCTACTGAGACAAATCAGCATTTTGTAAGAGTATGTTTTATGGAAAAAGGAGAGGTAGAAAGTACCCGTTTCAAATAATCGGTGAAAATACATAAAAAAAAGATTACGACGTATTAATAACCTTTTTCTTTTTGAAAGTTGATGCTGCCTACCTAACAAGCACGCTTCAATCTTGCTACTTCAGGATCCGCTGTCATCGTAAAGTACTTCAGATGCAGCTTCGAAGCACCGTGTAACGACGCTCTTAGGTGCAACTCATCAACAGACCTGGAACTAAGCCAGCACCTGCATGCTGCATATATTTCCTAGAGAGCCTCGTTTCTTTGTTTACTATGTCCTTTTGACTGAACTGGGTTTCTTTCGGCGTAATCTTCCCAGCAGTGGTCGTTCCGAAACGCTATTAGTTTTTAGCGTGTGCACTAAAATAATATTTAAAAAAAAAAGGACCTTCAATAAGAGATAAATTTATTATACATTGAATAAAAAATTTGAATTTGACTTTTTAAAAATGCGAACGATGTCAGGCCTGTGTCACTCCCCGTTTAGGAATCAAAAATATACCTACATTATTACTATGCGCGCGGCAACCACTCTGGAGCGGGAAATTCAGTTATAGAAATCGTTTTATTAAAGTAATAAGAATGCAATTGGCTTGCAATAGATACCTAGGTGTCTAAACGAAAAGGCGCTTAGTTCTGACGCGAGCTGAATTAAACCAAAGCGCTAACCACATTAAGTAGATATTTCTTTGAATTTCTTTTCTGAGTGCTACTTCTGTAGGTGAGTACTAGTACTTATTCTGTGGCGAAGTTCTCTAAGTCTACTGAGACAAACCAGCATTTTGTAGACTCTGACAACTCCTACTTCTCCTGTTTAATAAAAAAAAGAAGAGGGAACCCGTAACCGAAGGGCGAAAGAGGTATGTCAGGATCGTTGCAAGTAGGGATCCCATCCATAGCCTCTGCCTACGACGTGAGAAACAGGTGTGGTGTTATGTTTTATGTTGACTCTGATCAGATCAAAACAAATCCGAACTGATCAAAATGTGCTTGCATTTTGATCAGAACTTTGCTTCGTGCTGTATGCTGCTAGGCATAGTGTAGCCGAACTATTTATAGATTTACTATCGATTGTTTTAATCAAAAAATGCCATATTATAGATAGGCCTATCGATAATAGCGATCGCTCTTTTTATGCAATACCAGTTACCATCAATAGTATTGATAATATCGGCCCTTGATGACGAAGAAAGCATCGATACTATCAATTCAATCATTATTTGTATAATTTGGCTGTATTGATTTTCATAACTAAAGATATAAACGTAAGTAAGTGAGGGATCAATATTTATGTGAATACATTAACTGCCGCATAATTATAGCGGCACTATAATTATAATTGATGATGATTGAATTTGGGATTAAGTACTTTTTAAGCTCTTTTGGAATAATTTACACCTGTCTTACTTATAAAAGATCAAGACAAAGACTTTTGTTGAATAATGAGCTCAAGTAACAGTTTTTCCTTTAATCTTCGGGCCTAATGTGGCATTCCTGGTGTCCATAAGCAATAACCGTATACCATTAGGCTGTGTCTACTTTTTTATATTAAGATAGATAAGTAATGTAAACACTTTAGACCACAGAATTAATAACAAGGTGCAACTCATAAAAACAGAATTTGGAACCGTGCCAGTGTGCCAGGCACCTGCATTCATTTTATTGGGTTGCAGCTGCAGTGGACCAGAACTAATTTTCTTGTTTATCTTTAGTTTACATACTAACTTTTTAACCGATTTCCAAAACCGAGGAGGTTATTAATTCCTTAGAATCTTTTGTTTTTATGTTTGTTCACCAATTATACTAAGACGCCTGGAGCGTATTAGAAAAAATTCTTTTTAATTGATATCATTGGAGTGAAAAATGGATAAGCGGTTTGGATACTACGGTGAAACACACATACATATCTACATACATACTTACATACATATACTGCTAAAATCATTACCCTTTCTTTTGGCTTTGCTGTAGTCGGGTAAAAACCAGCTCACGCCGCCACAATTCTGACGCTTGTCAATTAGCTAAGGCATAAAAACATGTCTTGTTCAATTTCAGAAGACAACCCAGTATTCGAGACAGTTGGTTGGAAATACACCCACTTCGTTCGTTCCTTGTCATTCAGGTAATAAGACAGACGTACCCAACAGGCTTTTGTGTACGTGTGAATTGTGATGCATGTACAGACAACAGAACTGAGTTTTTTTCGATAATACATATGTCCTCACCAGTGATTGTTCAAAAAGGAAAGTAAGTTGTACTTTTGTGTTTAAAAAGAAACAAGTAATAATTACAAAAATAAAAAACCCTACTGCCTTATTTTTGTTTTTATTTTTTATTTTGAACCTAATGTCAATCTCACAGTAAATACGAATCTAACGACACCTCTCAAGCTAAAATCCACCGAGCCGTTCAGGCTGCAGAGCGTGCCAAACAATTATACATACATACTCTCGAAAAACACAACCCTCCTTCTGGCGCAGTCAGGTAAAAGTAACACTAAATTCTTCGCCAAATCAAATCCTTTAACTTACGTCGCTGTCACACGCCGATAAAGCTTGGAATGCATAAAACATCCTCAAATCTCGCGAGAGGTGAGCCTCCGTCGAAATATTAGTGTCACGTGTACCAACGCTTGGAATTGGACAGACATCCCTCTGTCTTATTAGCCGAGATGACAAGTGCGTTCGACGTGCCTGGATTTTTACCAAACTGCCACAGAAAGAAGATAACGTATTTATCCAACACATGAGCGTTATTTCATTCTCCGGAATCCAAACGAATCATCCATGACTTAACTTGAACGAAAAAAAAAGGTTTTTTTCTTACACGAACGAAAAAAGAACGTGAGCGTCGTGGAACAGTCAGTTGGAACGAAGTTACTTTCGTTGTAATTTATAAATTCGTGACGGAAAAAGTGACGGAATAATCTTGCACTTTTTTATTAAGAATAAATTAAACAATAAAATTTTAAAAAAATATAAAGGCGTGTGCTGGGTTTTAACCGGGAAACCATCTCAGGCATACATTCTCTCAACTGAGCTATCGACGATATAATTAAACTACATATAGGTACTTGCGATGTCAAGTGGAATTAGCTTGCATACATCTGGCAGGCGATTGAAAGAATGCTAGGTTAACCTAGCTACTACTCCGGCAAAGACAGTTAGAAGGACCATTGTGTTGTAGGTTCGATCCCCACACTACCACTCCCCATCCCCGTGGGGGAGAGTTGTGGGATTCCCATGAAAAATAACCGGCCAAGTGCGTGTCGGGTCACGCGCAGTATAGGGTTCCGTAGTTACAAATACTAATGAGTTCACACGACTAAATACGCCTAAAAACTAATTTTCTATTGAGTTTGTATGAAATTATCCTATTCTGAATACATGTTATAAGTTGGTCGCCCATTACTTTTTAACTTGTAAAGCCTACTGAGCTTCCTTTAAACTTAGTTATATATAGGTACTACTGCCGTGTTTTCTTTTATGCGTCCATATGCATCCGTTTTGCAGGTAGAGGACATTTGACTCTACCAAAAATTTGCACTATAAAAACAAGTATTTCAAAAACGGATTAATTCTAAATTGAAAAATGGTGTTAACAAGCTCACAATGTTTTTAAAGACTTATTCAATGATAGCCGTCATTAGATTAGTTGAAAAAAAAAATTATATATTTTTATATTATATTTTTTTGGCATACACAAACCCATGCAAATTTTTTATTTATTTATTTAATTTATTGCACTTGAAATCTTAAGATTATAGAACAAAAGGTACAACTTAATGCTAAGCATTGTCTACCAGTTCACCTTTGGGACGTAGCAGAAAAAATGGTAGATGGGGTGCAAATTTCAGCTTTCTAGTATTTATAGTCCCTGACAAGGACCGCAGACAGACAAAATGCGAAACTATAAGGGTGTTTACTACGGAACCCTTCAAAAGATATTACATACTTACCTACATATTAATTATGTGGATAGATATAGCTGTTACAACAATAATGTTGCTTAAGTGTTCAGTAACAGCATATAATACATAACATACATTTATACTTAAGACAAATCTTGCTAACTACGATTATTTGAAACATATCAAATGTATTGCGTTTTAAAGCGTAACGTTTCGTAAACCATAGTGTTATTTTTACCCGACTGCGCCAGAAGTAACGTTATGTTTTTCGAGAGTATGTATGTATAATTGTTTGGCATGCTCTGCAGCCTAAACGGCTCGATGGATTTAAGCTTGAAAGGAGTATTTAGATTTGTCTTAATTCCGAGAGTGACACTGAGTATATAAAAAGGCAGTCGGCTTTTTGTAAAATAATGATTTGTTAAAAAACCTTTACAGGTATGACGCATTTGTTGCAATCTCTTAAGCAAGATAAATCAGAGACGATTTGATTTCATTATTTGAACCAAACTGTCAAATGTTACTTGTTGGAATTTATTTATTGCGTATCTATCATAATGAAGGATTAACTAAGTGTTTTGACATGACTATTTGCCAGGTAAATTAAAAAAAATCCCAACGACACCATCTAGTGATATGTGGTTGAACTACATATTCCAACCGATGTTACGTAGAATTGAATATATCTGAAATAGAATAGAATTGATACCCGTTCGCTATCTATTATTTGGCAGGTAAATTAAAAAATCCTGATTTTCAAGTGGTTACTACCAATAACTTTTGAACAGCAGGTTCGATTTTTATCAAACATAGCTAAGAACTACTGAAAGGGAACTTGCTTTCACGTAAAAAACGTTTGAGATCTACGATGCCACAGACAGACGGACAGACTAACATTAGCATTTAACTTATAATACCCCTCTTTTTTGACAGAGTTTAAAAACAAGCTTTTTGACCTGTTACCAATGTCTTCGGTAAAACTGTTAACCGTCCTTAAAAAAAATATTGTCTTATTATGTGTACCTAACTAAATTTTCAAAGCAATTGCGATCACTAAAAAACTATACAAAATATTTGAAATCAGTCTCAAATATATAAGACAAACCTAAAAAAATCTTAGTAAATGATAAAAGAATTCTATGAAGATAAAATCACATACGAAGCAATACATGAAACGCGTCGCACACGGTCGTATTTCTCCCCCGTATATTCCAAACTATTTGCCGTCTATTGTTTGACAGGAGCGCGGAAATGCTACAGTGTAAATAATTCGCAGTAATAACATTTGCTGAGGCGGTTACATAATTGAGAAAGCTGAATGGAATACATTACTGCTTGTAGTTACACTGTACAAATGAACGCGTGATGTCGGAAACGTTATGTTTGTAATGTGAAATCATCTATTAATTTCACAGAGACATGTGTGGGAAGCAATATGGCTCTTAAGTTATTTTGTGCGTTATAAAGTTAATCTATAGGTATGCACGACACGTGGGAAATAAATGTATAACTATGCCGCCTCTGCCAGGGCGGCAATAAATGTATAGCTATGCTGTCTGTGTTGAGGGGGCGACGTGTTACACCCAAGAAGTGCTGGCTTATTTTTATTTTTTATTTTATTTTATTTTGGCAACATACAGTCATGTACTTTTGTTAATACTTAAAAACTTCTTAGATAATAGACCTTGAGTGCCTAATACGGGTACATTATATTACTAATGTAAATAAATCAGAGAGAGTGCGAATCAAAAGCGATAGCTATGGAATCGGTAAATTAGTTAACTATAGTTTCCAATTATACGAATGTAGACACTATACATACATTGAAAACATATTATAATATTGAGGCTAAGTATTACGTGTAGCTAACAATGGTATATGGTATAATAAGTTGTTATTAGGTGCTAGTTATTATTTTCACTTAGTTTAAAAACAGTATTTAGTTATTATGCTTTATCAATTTCGGAGAAAAGAAAGGTTATTAATGATTTTTTGTAATTATTAATATTATTACAAAAAATATCTATACTTGAAAATTTACGGTTATAATTGGCTTGACGTCATCAAGGATGATATGCGTGCCAGTGGTCTTATCTTACACAAGAAGGCTCAATACCGAGCAAAATGTATAAGAAAAAGCAGGAAAGAAGACCCAAGGCTTTAAAGCCATACAGCAGCTGAGTATGCCACTGGGAATCAGGGCCAGGTATCTATATTTGGTATCGATATATCGATACCCGATATCAGTAGTACTTGTATGTTATCGATATCGTGTGGAAGGATAAGGGTAGGTCCTTTGCCCAGCAGTGGGACACTAGCACCTAAAGCCTATAAAAAAAGTATCCTACAGCATCGCTAAGTTAGTCGATTACTTTGGAGCTAGCTCAATCAGAATAATTTGTCCCTAACTATTTATTTATTTTAAAATATACAGATACATTTCACGTCTGTATCTCTGACGTAGTAGACAGAGCCCGTGCCGTAAGATCCAAAGGTCACGCTTAGCGTGATGGTGTACGTTAAGAGTCCCCTTACCCTAGACAGAATCAGAATTTCCCATACAAACGTAGTCTAGCTTTTATTTTGAAATGGCATGTCAGATATTGGCGAAATTATGTACTTAAAAGAAAATATAGTGTATCATATAATATTTGACCGTCAGTATGGAAAACTTCTACACTCTCATATTTTGTTTCCAGTTTATATTTAATTGTCGAAAACTTATTATATGCCTAGATATATGCAATTTCTTTAAAATTACAAAGTACTGTCGAAATCTGACGAGTCATTTCAAAATAATAGCTATGTTTGTATGGAAAAGTCTAGGGTAAGGGGATTCTTAAAATGGAGAAAAAAGAACAAAATAGTGATGGGATTAATAAATTTGAAGTAAGAGTCTATAATTATGCAAAATGCTAAATTTAAGGCTAAATTCAAAAGACATACTAATAGAATTGTCTTGGTTTGCACCATGTGGCACAGATTACAAACACTATTAATCACGCGAGCGACGCTGCCGTCTGTTGGCGACACATATCAACACAATGAATGTTACTTTAATGATAGTGCTGTTTCACTTGCCTATGGCATTTGTATAATATTATGCAAATATAACGCTTAAAATCGTCAGTACTTTGTTTAACTAGATTATATTCTTGAAAAAAAAAATCAACTTCCCAGCGTTCAGCCCCCCTTAACCACTGAAGAGATTTCCATCAAACATAGCTAAGAACCACCGCAAGGAAAGTAACTTTCACGTAAAAAACGCATCGAAATAGGTTATCAATTTGACATTTAGTCTGTGTTAGGACTGAATATACTTTCTCTAGGTCTAAACAATAAAAAATTGCATGAGTTGAAGCGAGACATCACCTTTGTTATAAACATTTACATTATGTTATTTATATTATTAAAACTATTTTTTTTTCGATTACACTTCGTAAGTAAATCATGTTAAGAGGAGGTGGGACCCTTCTCACTATTTAATGAACTATAGTTTACAGTTTAAAATAAGAACGTGAAACTTTTCTTCGCACATTTGTGAAAATCGGCCAGTTTTTCCTAATGTGCGTAGAATAGCTTCACGTTGTCACTTTTAACCGTAAATATTAGTAGTTCATAAAATAGTTTGAAGGGTTATCCAAGGCTTGGTCAAGACAACTTTTTAGACGATATCTTCGTTATTTTTTTTTTCAAATAATTTATTTTCAATAGGGCAACATTGGCTCCCGAAAAATTAATGCACGAATTGACCTAAACAAACATACACACAGCCACGATACAGTGCAAGTTAAGCTAGTAAAAAAAAGAGCAAAATTCCTTTTAATAAATAATTTAATAAATAAAAAATTCCTTTTCCAAACTTTACTATAAAAATATTTCGCGATTTTACGTTTATATACTATAAAAATCTGCTTACAAAATAATTTGGGGAAAATATATTCCGATTAGATAAAAAACATTATCTGGTTGGCACATAATCAAGCCCGGTTTATTAACACATTGAAAAACACTTTTTTCTGTATAATAGCTATTTCTCTTCGTCAGGATTCCTGCTTTGATTAAATTTCTTTTTAAGGAAATAGCTACTAATAAAATAAAAGTGAACGAGCAAGCAAAATTCTCAGAATGGCGATGGATAGTCCGGTATTTTGAGTTTTGTGTTACCTTGTATAATTCAAAGATACAAAGATTTAAATGTTTATTCAGTAATTAGACCTTTACAGGCACTTTTACACGTCAATAAGTATAATTTACGTTACGTGTAAACTATATTAAAATATAATTTATTTTTAAAGAAAAGCTACCGATACCGGCGCTTCGTAATGACCAGTGCTGAGAAGAAACGCCGAAAGAAACTCATTTTCACAGAATTGTTCGCATACTCGCCAGAAGAGCTTTGTCATATTATTATTATTATTGTCTTTTCATTAATAAATACTTATCATATAATACAATGTTGACACATTATAACATGTAATACTTGCGAACAAGTAAACAAACATAAATTGCGTAGTAAAAAGTATTACGTAGTCAAAAAGTCGTGTATTTTTAAATGGAAAAAGGGATCAAAATAGTAGTGGCTTGTTAGCCGCATCGCTGATAAAAATTATTCAGATTTTCGCCCGTTCCCTCGATTGGCCTTTACGATCTGCGCGGGAAGACAAGCAGCTGGTAAAAGTTTTTCCTTTACTTCCAGACCAGCACGCAAAGACCACATCTTTCAAATTTTATTTAAAATATTAAACAAAAACATAAAATTCCAACACTTGTTAGTATTTGAATTTCGTAGCATCGTAGCATTCGTAGCATACAGGTCAATCAACTCATTATCGCTAAATATTAAAATAATCTCATATTTTAATTTTAAAATTACATAAACATAAGTAATACATCCGCAAAAAAATAATCATAATTACCAAATGTGTATTTCACATTTTTGTACTTTATGAAAACCAGAAAATACGAGTAACACGTAAAAATACTGACAGTAACATATTAAAATCATCCTTTGTTATAATATTTCAAATTTATTTCAAAAGATTCATTTCGAAAGTGTAATTGAACTAACTGTTAAATCACTTTAAAATATTTAGAAAATTACATATTCCTCGTCCAAATTAAGTCTCCCACTGTCTTGATCTATCAAAACCAAATATAAAAGCACTTCGAAAATATTCATAAAAATACATTTTCCTTGTCCAAGTGAAGTCTTCTACTGTCTTGTATCTGTCAAATACAATCTACGCTTCCTTTGTCCATATCAAACTACAAATTCGATAGGTAACCAAGCACTAAATGATTTATTAATAGTACTGACCCATTTTTGCCGGGTTGCCAATCGCTGTGCCGGCGACGAAAAACAGGAGAAAACAAGTCTGCCACATTTTGGTGTCACTCACAAACACTTAAAAATATCAAGTAAAGGAAAATCGTATCACATTTTTTCCGATCACAATTTTACGATACGAAAGCGATGAAAACCGAGCGAGGATTTACCTCTGGACGTCTGCCCTGGGCCACGATTCCCAGACAACTGAAGGTTCAGCTATGGAGCGAACAGAGTCTGTGTTATTGATTCTTTTAAATGTTATTTTTGGTGATTTTATACGGCACATTATGAACTTTGTCATTGTTATTATATCTGATATTACCGAATTTAACTTGTGATTGTTATTTATTGTTACTTTATCGCTATCTTCGTGACGTTCTTTAAGAGCACGTAATATTTGTTTTGGTAGCTGATACTGCTATTGGAAATTGAAACATAATAGAATATTATTTTTAGGAAGTGCTCGTAATTTTTATAGTCTAGTTCGTTTATGGCAGAAATGAAATACACTTTTCCGTCAGTAAAATTGTTATAGTTTGGTATAAGCGACGTCCAATATTTAGTCCCTCTAAATATCATATTTTCTTTACATTTAAAGTAGGTACTTATCTATGTTATCCCGTGTATCTTACGTCAATATTTAAACTTTGATTTATAGAATTTAATGTGGCTATCACTGAAGATTTCAAAAACGTTTTTATTAGATGTTAATAACTATATTTTAAAAAGAAGCGACAAGAATGGTGTATTTTCTCAAAAATATTAAAAATATGATTACTACAAAACATTCTTCATCATTATCAGCTTTCATAAATCTACTGTTAAACATGAGCCTTATATTACATTATTTAAATAATCAAATATTTATATTAATGAAATATAATAAAATGCTTTAATAAACAAAGAATAATACAATTTACGATTACGCCAAACCAATAAAGTAAATTCATATGCGTAGAGATCCGCAACTCTATGTTCCCTTCTTCTTTTCTTCTTCTTTCAACCTTTCTCCACTCACTGTTGAATGTAGGTCTCCTCACATGCATGCCATTCTCTTCGGTCTTGAGCATTTCTCATCCAGGTCTTTCTCAATACTTGGGTTATGTCATCGGCCCATCTCAATGCTGGTCTTCCTACGTTCCTGTGCCCCTGTCTCGATTTCCATTCCAATACTGTCCAGCTCCATCTTCCATCCTCTCTCCGGCTTAAGCGGCCCGCCCACATCCACTTTCTTTGTGGAAGTGGGCGGGCCGCTTTCCACTGCAAATCTCCGTGTTTCTCACTCTGTCCAGTAGAGTAATTCCAAGCATAAATCGCTCCATTTTACGTTGGGCCACCCGGTCGAGGACTATCTGTTTAGTAGGGGTCCATATGTTCCCTACTTATATTAAATTTCAAATCTTGTTTTTAGAAAAAAAAAAAATTTCACCCATGCTTATATTGTGAAGTCTAAGTGCTTATCAAGATAAATATAATAAGCCCACACTCGATGGGGTTGCGGTATTTTATTACAGGGTTCTTATGGCCACCTTTCAGCTCATTGAATATATAATATTGCATTGTCATCAGATTTATGTTATGTTATGTAAATTCTTTATTGTACAAAAAGGACGCAACACAAATACAAAAGTAAACATTACAAAGGCGGACTTATCCCTTTAAGGGATATCTTCCAGTCAACCCAAAACCAGAGGAAAGAATGACAGATTTATACAAGTATGCAAAATTTCAGCTCAGTCGGTAGAAGATAACTGTTTTAAATAGAGTTGCAAGATTTGATCTAAATATATACAATATGTTGAAGACAAATAAATGGACATTTTCATATAAAAGTGTTCAGTCGGCCCGGCAGTTTGTATAAAAATGTTGATTTTTTTTCGAGTTCCAAGCATTGGTCTCATAGGAAAAGTTGTTCATATTGACGGTCTGAGTTGCTCCTAAACGGATCGGACAGGGTTTTTGTTACATATTGTATACATACAAGATACATTACAAGTTAAATAAAAGCTTATAAAAAATAAATGAGCATACTAAATTCAAACGAAAAAGACTTCTACAAATTTTACTATAAAAATATTTCGCAATTTAGCCTCTCAGTTCACACGTTAATGAATTATAAAAATCTACTTACAAAATAATTTGGGGAAAACCTTATCCAGTTGAAACTTAATTAAGCCTGGTTTATTAACACATTGAAAAACACATTTTTCTGTATATTAGCTGTTTCTCTTTGTCAGGATTCCTGCTTTGATTAAATTTCTTTTTTAAGGAAATGGCTACTAATAAAAGTGAACGAGCGAGCGATGTTGATAGTCGATTGTGTGAGTAAAACACTCACACAATCTTGTCAATTTTGACGACCTTTGTGGCCTAGTCATCATGCCAGGCAGTCCACCGGGGGTCTGGGTTCGATCCCCGGTCATATCAAAATGGAAAATGATCTTTTTCAGATTGACCTGGGTCTTGGATGTTTATCTATTATTTGTTATTTAAATTATGGTATCGTTGAGTTAGTACCACATAACACAAGTCTCGAACTTACTCTTGGGCTAGCCCAATCTAAACAAATAAATAAATATGTACGGACAAATCACATAGATTGAGCTAGCCCCAAAGGAGGCTTATGCCTGTGTTATAAGATACTAACCCAACGATACTCATTTTATGATAAATACATGCATAAATAAACACCCAAGACCTAGAACAATTTGAAAATGGCCATTTTCCACCTTGCCATGGCTTTGTGTGATGCCCGCATCTCGCTGCTTCGCGCGGGGCCGCCATACAAGAACGACGCGCGTAGACGCGGTGTTAGTATGTCGTCCTATGCGTGTTTTTTATACAAATTGAGATATATACAGATATATAGAGCATACAGTCCGGCCCCGCGCTACGCAGCGGGGTGCGGAGCAGTGTGTGAATCGCCTTAGAGTTTCCGTTCCACATGCAATACTTAAATACATATAAATTTTGTGCTTCAGTTTAGCCTAGACTGCACCACATACGAGTATGTCCCGGCGCCGACTTTATTACATTTTTCACAAGCCCACCGTGGCGAGAATCTATCTGCATTTTTATACAACAAGTACTTTCTAGACCTAGATACATACGGTCTGTCTAGAAATATTTAAAAAGCAGTCAAATTCACTTCTTTCTAACTACTCAAACTAGATACTTTTTCTAAACGTCAAAACAATCATTTTCTAAAGGTTTTGTATAAAATATTGAGTGAGTCTCAAACAAATATTTTCTAAGAAATTTGTTAGTCTCAAATGGTCTGTGTAGAAATCTTCTAAAACGCACTTCGGAACTCGTTTGGATATAGAGAAGTAATGACGTCATATTTATTTATTTATATTTTCACCAATATATGTACACGACAAATTTGTACAAGGAATACATCAAATAAAACTTATAAGTAGGGACTACTTATCTCAAAAGAGATCTCTTCCAGTAGGCCTGTGAGAGATGTTTATGTAAGAGAGGCGAGGTTCATACGTTCAGGTACGTCATAGTTTCTTGGAGTTCATCAGTTTTTCTGCAATAGCAAATCTAAATTAAAGCTGACAATGAATATGATCAAGTAATATTATTTTGTGACTTTTGCTTAACAGTACCAAATAATTTATTTTTTACCCATTAAAGTACAATGTGACACAAATAAGTTGAACAAATATGGCGGACATCAAAGCATTTTTGAACAAATTTCCGCCACGTAGGTTGAACCAAAATGGCGGTTATCGGCGCAAATACAAATAATGCACCGACGACAGCCATTTTGGTATCGGGAATTTGTACAAAAATACTTTGAAATCCGTTATTTTTGGTCAAAATATTTGTGTCACATTCTACACAATTGTGTGACGTTTCGATATAGCCGTTTTAAGTTGAAGCGTTGTGACACACATCATCAAAAAAGGAACTGAGAAAGGAGTGGAATATATACTCACAGTATACGGCAGCTGAAATGTTCAAGTAGAACTCAGAAAAAAAATCTCGTAACTAAATTCTATACATACAAAGAAAGACGTGAAGGGACTTAATACAAAAGTTATTCAATGTAATAGAGATTTCCAATGACAATTTACTTTTATAGAGTCGCTTAGAGAACTCAGTTGGCTTGATGGCCGTTTTTCCGTCTCACATCAGCCGAAAACAAAAAGATATAAAATTTTATCACCCCATGCTCGCACACATATATAGCACATAAAAACTATGCATCACGTACACACATAAGCGATATTACATTATCCGGAGTAAGATGTCGGAAGTCACGAGGGTCTATTCGTACTTACTTTATCGTGGCTATAGATAAACTAACACTTATTAACGAAGTGAGAGATTTCTGCAAGGATCATAGCAAGCTAGATCATAGTCTGTGTGATAATATGTATGTATGTACGTATGTTCAAAAAATAAGAAACCAATTGATTAACAAAGCTCAAAGTACATATACTATAGTCCTTTGCATAGGTATTTAAAAGAATGTAAACAATCTAGACATGTCTTTTTATTAAAATATATACACTTTATAAATCAAAACCTTTGCAACTTACAAATTGATTATGTAATTTATAATTTATGTGACGACCTCCGTGGCGTAGTGGTCACCATGCTAGTCCGTCACCTAGAGGTCCCGGGTTCGATCCCCGGTCAGGGCAAGTTGGAAAATGGCCTTTTTCAAATTGTCCTGGGTCTTGGATATTTATCTATATATGTTTTAGTTATAAAATATAGTATCGTTGAGTTAGTATCCCATAGCACAAGTCTCGAACTTACTTTGGGGCTAGCTCAATCAGTGTTATTTGTCCCTATATATTTAAAAAAATTATAAAATAAATAATTTGTTATATTTGACTATAGTTCCAATAAAGCTTATATGGTGCAGGTTGATAAAATAACTTTAATTAATGACCGAGTCTAAATTCTTAAATAAAAACTTCCTAGCTGTCTACTAAAAAAATTTAGGTAAAGTTTTTAATTTAATTTTTATCTTGATATTAGTGGCATACTTGAGTGACAATTAACTTGCAAGAAATCTTTGGAGAAGAAACCAGATTCCGAAACAGCATAGCAGGTACGTATTAGCAGATAGGCAGATGACGAGGCCGTCAAGCTTAGCAATAACATGGGCATGCTTATGAGGGGAAATAAAGTTAAATTGCCCATTGTAGATAAGATTTTGATACTCGAAAATAAACCACTTTTTACCTGGTTTTTTTAAATAAATATATTACAATATATTTAAATGGGACTGATCACAGTACAAACATAATTTAATGTTAGGTAAAAATTTTAAGTATATCAAAAAGCGCAATGTATATTATATCGACACAACGGTGACGCAATGGAGTTCTGGCTCTTGTCATTAGGTAGATTGGAATAACGTTTACAAGGTATGTTGCCCGTCTGTCTGTCTGCCCGTGTGATAGTGACTTCGTCGAAGCGATGGATAAGAGCGGGGCGTTAGAAGAGCGCGGGTGAAATCTGATATTTTCTTAGGTTTATGCGCGCTCTAAATATTAATAATTGTAGATATATAAAATCCATTTGTTCAAAAAAATATTACATTAACTAAGTCCTTAGCTTCGGGATACCAAGGACCAGCTGCCTCGACAGCGACTGGTACAAATCCATACTGCGGGACAGAACAGTATTTAAGACTAATATTTGTAGATATATTATTAAATGTAGCGCCCTACCAGGGCCTCATGTGCGTTTGTAAACTAGATTTAAGTTTCAATATTGTCATGAAAACATGAAATAAATGAATACTAGCGGTACCCGTGCGAATAATTCGCACTAAATAAGTATGATAATAATTATCACTATACCGTCAATCATGTTGACGTTGTTTCAAAATTAAAGCCGTCAGATGGCAGCACTGTCGTACTGTGTCTTAATCTATATATATATATATATATATATATATATAATTTTAATAATTAATTAATTAACAAAAACAAAAGCAATAATAATTTTTTTAGTAGTTGATACCGGTAGAGCAAGCAATTATCTATGAAATGATATAAAATTTATATAGCGCAATTGTGAGGTTTTTTCTAATAATTGGCCAAGTGCGTGTCGGGCCACGCACAGTAGGGTTCCGTAGTTATGAACGCCAACTTTGTGTTCATGCAACTAAAAACGTTTAAAAACTAATTTTCTATTGAATTTGTATGAAATTTTCCTTTTCTGAGTACATTTTATAAGTTAATGGCCTATAACTTTTTAATTTTTAAACCCTACTTAGCTCTGATAGTTTTCCTTTAAATTTCGTTATAAATTCTATAGCTGTGAATTTATTCAAGTGTACATTTATAACCGTTTAGCAGATAGAGGGGGGGGACACTTGACTCCAACAAATTTTTTCACTTTAATAGAAAATATTTCAGAAACGGATGCCAAAATCAAAAAACGGTGTTCTCAAACTAACAATATTTTTAAAAGACCTGTTCAATGATACCCAACATGATTGGTTAGTCAAGAAAAAAGAAATGACTTTTGATTTGATAGTATAAAAAATTTTTTTTTCAGTATTTTATTTTACCGTTTTTTTCGCCTAATTGATATATATATATATTCATGCCAAATTACAGCTTTCTAGTACTTATAGTCGCTGAGTAAGTCGCGGACGGACAGACAGACAGACAGACATGGCGAAACTGTAAGGGTTCCTTGTTTACTACGGAACCCTAAAAAGGGAGGCAAACATCTTAACCTTAACGTATTAATATATATGATTTATTAATATCCCAGTTCATGTGAATAAGGCCTCAGAGCGTGATCCGAATAACCGAGGGCGATCCGCCGACTGCATTAGGAGGCAGGTTATGAGCCGCGTTAGTGGATATGTTTATTTGCCGCTGTCAATCAGCACGAACTGGTTATTATATTTTTATTAAGAAAACTAATATCTTGATATTATTAAATTATTATTATATTAGTTGAGGAGCTCGGTGGCCCGGCGGGAGTGAGCATTACTAGCGCTTTCACAAGTTAAGCGACACCGGGCGTGGTCCGCACTTGGATCGGTGACCACAAGTAGTACAAAAATTTCTCGAGCTCCTCCGTGCTTCGGAAGGCACGTGAAAGCCGTTGGTTGACTGTCATCATTGTATGGCAGTCGTCAAACTACGTCAGATGGCTTTAGGCAGCCTGAAAAATCTGACACTAGTGTTGGCCACTCACACGAAAAACAAACATTAAATTATAATATCTTAATATTCGATTACAAAGCTTACATCATCTCCGCACGGTCTGCAACATCTCTGGGTGACCATTTACATGTCAAAATCACCCCCACCCCGAAAATTTGAAGCGGTGTGAATCTTTGTGAATTTTTACTACTTTGCTAAACGGAAAAATACGGGTCCCTTGATGGACTGCCTCCGTGGTCCAGTGGTCAAGGCGTTCGCCTTGTGACCCGGAGGTCATGGGTTCGATTCCCACTGGGAAGCATACTTTGTGAAAAGTTGTTTCCAGTCTGGATAGGATATTGCAGGCTTGAATCACTTGATTATCCGAAAAGAAAGATGATTCCGTGTTTCGGAAGGCACGTAAAACTGTAGGTCCCGAACGCCACCTAACGTTTGATCATCAAACTATCCAAGAGTTGGTTCCTGGTTTGCTCTTTGGGTTGTAGAGGTCAGACAGCAGTCGCTCTGTGTAAAAACCAGTAACCTCGTCAAATCTCCTTAGTTAGGTAGCGGAACCCGGGCTCTGAAGCGTTACTGCTGAGGATGCAACCGGGAAAAAGGGAGGATGATGATAACTCTTGTTGACGAACTAAAAAAAAAAAATATATATTTTTTACCCACTCCTTATTCCTATACCATCTTTGGAGAAGAGAAATTCTAAGAAGGCACCCTGATTTCCGAAGAATTACAGCTACAGAAGGCTGTAACAGGGAAATAAATGAATAACCATTATAAAATACTCGTATTTCCAGTATGTTGTCTTTACTGCACAGAATTCTATTGCTGGTAAGATAATTTTTCAAAACTAAAAACGACTTCACCCCCATACTAAACAACCGATTTTGATAAAATTTCCATGGTACCAGCTGAAAAGTATACCCTTTCAAACAAAAAAAGATTTTTTTAAATCGGTCCTCTTTGAATAATCGGTGAACATATATAAAAAAAAAATTAAGGATCGCGACGAATTGATAACCTTCTCCTTTTTTGGAAGTCGATTAAAAACAAAGGTAAGTTTGTTTAATTTTTTTTATTTTTGACTGATGTGAAACGAAATGATCGCACGGTCAAGTGCGAGACAGAATCGCGCATAAAGGGTTCCGTACCCATTATAAAGAAATCTGTTTGTTGTATGTGAGCCTCACTTAAATATATGTTTATTTTGTTTTTAGTGTTTGTTGGTATAGCGGCAACATAAATACATTATCTGTGAAAATTTCAACTGTCTAGCTATCACGGTTCTTGAGATACAGTCTGGCGACAGACAGACAAACGGACAGGCGGACAGTGGAGTCTTAGTAATTGGATCCCGTTTTTACGCTTTGCTACGGAACCCTAAAAAGGGCCATCAAGCCTATCTGAGTTATCTAAGTGACTCAATACAAGTAAATTGCCATTTGGAAATCTTTATCATAATTATCATTTCAATCTTAAAGGGTCAAAATAATACTACACTATAAGAAGAAAATAAGAAAGAGTTGGTGAATCCTGGGAAAACACTCCAGAAACTCCAGAACTCTAGTCAAAATTTACATTACTTGAGCCAATCAAATTAAAAAGAATAATTAGCCAAGTGCGCGTCGGGCCACGCGCAGTGTAGGGTTCCGTAGTTACGAATGCCAACTTTGAGTTCATGCCACTAAAAACGTCAAAAAAGTAATTTTCCATTGAATTTGTATGAAATTTTCCTTTTCCGAATACATTTTATAAGTTGATCGCCTATAACTTTCTAATTTGTAAACCCTACTTAGCTTTGATAGTTTTTCTTTAAATTTCGTTATATTTGCTATAGCAGTGAATTTTTTCACGTGTCCATATATAACCGTTTAGCAGATAGAGGGGGGGGGGGACACTTGACTGTAACAAAAATGTTCACTTTGAAACCAAATATTTCAGAAATGGATCCCTAAATCGAAAAACGATGTTTGTAAGCTCATAATATTTTTAAAAGACCTATTCAACGATACCCCACATTGGTTAGTCGACAAAATAAAATTGGCTTTTGAATTTACTTGTATGGCAGCTACCCAAAAATTTTTTTTTCAGTGTTTTACTTAATCACTTTTTCCGCATAATTAAAGTACATACCTATACCAAATTACAGCTTTCTAGAACTTGTAGTCGCTGAGTAAAAGCGCGGACGGACAGACAGACAGACAGACAGACATGGCGAAACTATAAGGGTTCCTTGTTTACTACGGAACCGTAAAAAGTAAGTAGGAAACAATTAACTTATAAATTCATAACACATTGACGGTTTTTCAGTCGCATTTGATATTTATATCAAGCCTAAAATAATTTTCCAACGCAACTCGGATTTTCACGGGATTTTTCAATCCATCAACAGCCTTGTACCTAGAATGTAGTATGTTATTGAAAAAACAGACGCTGAGATTAAAATGCGGGCGCGTCATGACGCTCGCGTCGATGATGGGAAATATTTTAAAATTAAATTCTTCATAATAATACCCCGGGGAATTTTATTGGACCTGGAATCCACTTTGATATTGGTGATGCGTGCGTAAATTTCAAACGCGTCGAGCGTCTTCTGTTATATATGTAAGTATAGTATAAGTATTTTTAATTTTTTAACTATCCTGGGTCTTGGATGTTTATCTATATATGTATTTGTTATAAAATATAGTATCGTTGAGTTAGTATCCCATAGCACAAGTCTCGAACTTACTTTGGGCTAGCTCAACCAGTGTTATTTGTCCCTATATATTTATTTATTTATTATTATTAAATTTTTAGGGCTCCGTACCCAAATGGTAAAAACAGAACCCTGTTACTAAGACTCCGCTGCCCGTCTATCACCAGGCTGTATCTCATGAAACGTGACAGCTAGACAGTTGAAATTTTTACAGATGATGTAATTTGTTTGCCAAATGACAGCAAATACTAAAAACAAAATAAAATAAATATTTCAGTGGGTCTCCCATACAACAAACGTGATTTTTTATACAACGTGAAAGGGGCATACCCGTAATAAATCAAACCACGTGCTTTACTAGATCACTATAGTATTATAGTATTTTATGCAACAGTTGTATAAGGAGGGTTAAAAAAATGCGAGTGGCGCAGGTTACGATGAGTGCCTTGGCGAGCATCGTAAATTGACGCCATCGAGCATTTTTTGACTACTTATACAACGTTGCATACAATACTTTTTCTACGACTACATTTACTAAAATAAATACAAAATAAACAAAGAAAAGTATGAAAAACTAAAAGTGCCATTTTTAAAACATGGAGTCACTTAAACGAATGTTTTTCATACAAAAAAACCGTTTGTTCAGTGACTCCACGTTTGAAAAATGGCACCATATGTTAAAATAACGATTTTATTATGTTGGCAGTATGGTAGATCTAAAGAAAATGAGTTATAGGTCTATGACTAGGAGTATCGTTTTGGCGAAATAACGACACATGTGCTATTATATTAGGAATAGACTATAGACTTTTCTGAAATCATATAATCTATGTTCTTATATTAATGTTTGGGACCATTTAAAAGACAGATATCAGTACAGGAGTAGAAAAAGAAATTAAAATAACAGTCAAATAGTAAAAAAAATTGCCATTTCCATACAAAAGTGTGCAGACGCTTATTATAAATAATTATAATAATTTTTTTGTTGGCTTTTTAACTGTTATTTTAATTTCATTATACTAAAGTGATCTAGTACAGCCCGTGGTTTGATTTATTACGAGTATGTCCCTTTCACGTTGTAAATAACGGTACGGAACCCTTCGTGCACGAGTTCGACTTCCACTTAGCCGGTTATTGTTTAAGTTTAAGTTTATTTATTTTTGCCAAAAATTGCATTAAGGCCCTGTATTTCAACGGCCCACTCGGATGAGGTGCGGGGCGATCTGCGAGGCACCCCGCAGACTTCTACATATCTCGTCTTACTGAGGAACGGGAGGCGGGGAATTAACGTGAAAGGACGCGGAATGTAGATTTTGTCGGTTTTTATTTTTTTAAACCAGGTATACGGGGTATAAAAGGCAACACTGCGAATTTGTCTAAACATATTTAATGGCATTAAGTGATCACAAAAAATCAAGTGTAAAATATCAGTAGTTTAGTCGTAGCTTTGAAAAAATATTACAAAAAGGGGCTACTTTATGTTTTTTTTTTTTATCGAGTGAAGTTTATTAGATCATGTAACTAAATGCAAATTTTACTAGACTAGATCTAGATCTTTTTTTCAAATTTTAAAACACAATTTTCGATGTCCCAGATGGTTTTAAAAATTAAAAATTACGTCCTACCAAGCCTTAAAAGTAGAGTTTCGTCTTACAGCAACGTTATATCGGTCACCTGTACCATCCGACAACAGTCCATCTCCGAACTAGATGTCATCGCTCTGTCTCTCGGGGACAGCTTGATGCCAGAGTGGCAAAATGGCGAGAAAAATTGCGTTTTAAGTACTTAGATTTACACATTATCATATTATTTACATTGGCAAACAGAAGTGATTTACATATTTTGATTTCCCAAACTAGATCAAATCTGTTATTTTAAGAAATCACGGTTTAGTATAAGTATGAAAAAGAACTTTAACAAAGTGCTCTGCAGTGTATATAAGTGTGCTAGTGGAAGGTGTGTAAGTGTAAAAATAGCGACGGTGTGTGTATGTGTGTGTGTGTGATAGGGAAAAGGAAGTGTTTGTGTGTGTTAGTGTGATAGTATCATAATGAACTATTTAATGTGGCTCTATAAATGCAATATAGGAGTGCGTAGCGAAAAGAAAGACTGTTAAAGTAGGAGATCTTCAGTTTGAGCGTAACTAAGGCGTTTTTTACCTACACTTGTAGAGCTTGACAGCTCAACGAGTGTGATCATTGCTAGCACTTACGCAAGATATTGACTTGTGGGATGCCATAATATACATGAAAGTAATTTCATTTGAAATAAATCGTTTAATATAAATTGTGGTGATAACTAATATTTTGAAAATTGTTAGACATACGCTCTTTCAGACGAGCGACAGTATGCCCGCGACACCAGTCGGCAACGGCACAGAATAAGTACTACTGAGTATTACTCACGCATAGAAGTCTTACTCAAAGAAATATCTACTGTGGTTTCATTAAGCTCGCGTCAGAACTTCTCATCTCTTCGTTTAGATTCCTGGACATCTATTACAAGCCAATTTCATTCTTATTACTGTGGACAAAGTTAAACGATTCATGTAACCGAATTTTCTCCTTCGAAGTGGTCGCCAAGCGCATAGTAATAATGTAGGTATATCCTCAATACCTAAATGGGCTGTGACACAGGCCTGGCGATGGTAAGCGACTGTCAGCGACTGTCACAAATGGTCACGTGACACATGTCAATCTGTCACGCAACCGCCGGTGATAGGTGTTACAGGCATACTGTCGCTCGTCTGTAAGAGTCCGATAGACCTTTCACTTATTAGTTTAAGAGTCGTTGATTGTAATTAACCACTCATAAACTAATTGAAAGTAAGTCCGTCTGGTTTAAAAACCTGTTTTCGCCAAAAGTAGGTAGCCATTTTGAGCAGAAATGCGGAGAGCGTTAAAGCTAGACGGACTGCCAAAAATGATACGTTCAAATGTTATACCTTATTTAACTTTAATTTTATGGGTTCACATTTGAACACTTGAAAATTTATAAATAAAACATTTATATAATTTAACATAGTACTTAGGTGCTATAAAACTCTTCCAGCGAACCGCGGGAGTAAATGAATCGAAAGAGGTAATTCGCGTGTGCAAAACGAGTACCATTATTCATAAAATAACAATGCCTAATAATTTGCAAAATATCAATCATTTACGATTTAATTATTTCTTTCGAATGAAGGTGCTACTTATACTTTTTAGATGTACATTTTCTAAGCTTTATAAATTGGCGAACGAGAATAATTACAAGACCCTTGCAAATAAAGATTTAATTTCTCTAATACGGTTGAATTCAATGTTGCCCGAACAATGGTGCGTCAACTCATGCAAACTCATAAATAAATATATACAATTGGACTTGTAGAATGGTCACAGGAAATTTTATGGTCGAATTAGAAAAGATCTGTTTAATGAGAGGTGTTTTACATTAAATGTAGTATGTTGAAAAATATATCGCGAGTGGGTTGGCAAAAAATCTTGACATAAATGATGGTAGTCGAATTATAATAGTGGGAGCAGTTAGAGGGGAAAAACGGCATTTCGGATTAGAATTGTGCCACTTTGCATACTGGTTCCCTAGATCTATTAGAGCGATTTGAGTCGCAGAGCCGGAAGTTCGTCCCTTAGGATTTGAAATGGCGCTAGTTTTTAAAATGGCGTTCAAATTTAATGTTTTTTTTTTTTCAAATTCAATTATGTTTTTGGGGTTCCCGAGGGTTAGGATATCAAAACAGGTCTAGAGAACAAGTGTATGAAGTGGCACAATTCTTTTTTCAATTTGACACTAAACGCTCCCACTATAAGAAGAAGACTATCTACTGGGTCTGCTGGAAGAGAATTCTTATGAAATAAGCAGTACCTATGTACTCAATGTTCTTGCTTAGTTTGTATTTTGTGTACATGAATTTTGCAAATAAGAAATTTTACAACTATAAACGTAATTCTAGGTCTATGTTTACAATCGTCATTCGTGCCAAGTTTTTTGCAGACAGCCCTATATCACCGTGTTGGCCATTGAACAGCGCTTATTTTGATACAAGATTTGTTCATTGAACAAAAGAGTGCACACAATTTTTTATGAACAAATTTTTAAATGTAATTTCATCACTGTCTAGCCAGGATTTTTATGCCTACCCATTCGCGACATTTATTAATATTAAACAGATGGGTAAAGATTTTTCTAATTCGAATCTTAGACCTTTACATCATAAACCGTTCGTGTGAAACTTTATGTAAAGAAGGTACTCTGTGAGAAGGCTTATCATAGGACCGATGACTATCTTAAAGACAACAAAGTCTGGCTTGAGCTTGGCGTGGGTCCCTCTTAAAGGATTTTATACTCAGAAATGTCATAATTTGGTACATTAGGTACATATTGAATCTACAACATGATTTGACATTATTTTAAAATTTCGATATTTTAAAATTTTATTTATATTATGACAACAAACAATGTATATTCTGTCCACATATCAACTATAAATATTAATGTCATTGTGAGTTGACGTTCTTGGAGAAAATGCTGCAGTGCAGTTTGTTACCGCTTCTTCTGCACTAGCGCTTTGGAGGCGACAGTAAACTTAGCTCTAAGTAACTTTTTGACGTCAACAATTATTGTGCAACAAAACAAAGTGACGATTATTAAGAGGCTTTTCACCTTTGGTTGGCTGTCTCGCTCGCATAGTCAAACATATTCAAAGATTATTAAAAAGTGTGTCTCATTTGTAAAAAAGTGTTTCATTAACTTTCAATATTATTATATTGTGAATATTTAAAACATGTTTGTATATTATGTAGACATTGACTACATCGAAAATTAGGTCATCAAAATTTTTAATTTTTGGTGACCTATTCTCGATACACACACACATAAACAATAAAAAAAAACATGTCTACAATATCTAACATATAATTATATTGAAAGGTAATGAAACACTTTTCTGCACAAGAGCCACATTTTTTAATAATCTTTATAAATGTTTGATTGTGCGAGCGAGACAGCCGACCTAAGGTGAATAGCCTCATAAGAGATATTATAAATATCCTATGATAATAAAGTTATATTTGAATTGAATTGAATTGTGACTGTGTGTTCCAAAAATAGGACATTATCCTTAGCTGGCCATATACTTATTTATAAACATACAATGACGTCTGCAAAAAGGGTACACATTGAAAATCACAATGAAATGAGATTCCGTACAGACTATCTAAATCGCGGCGGCCATCCATGTGTAAATATCAGACAGGGGTTCCCAATCGTTGTTCAGATTGTCCAGGGTTTTCAGGAGAAGCACGTATTATTTATATATTTTGTTTTTATATTTATTTTAACATGCTATTTAACACCCCAGCAAAAAAGAAGGATGTTATAAGTTTGACGCTAATTTCTGTCTATCGTCTGTGTCAATGATAATCAGGATGGCCCGATTTTGATGCGGTTTTTTCACATGAAAGCAAGTTTCCTTGCAGTGGTTATTAGCTATGTTTCATGGAAATCGGTTCAGCGATTCAAAAGTTGACGGGGTTGAACGCTTGAAAGTCGGGGTATGTTAAATTTGCCTAGCAAATAAACTTATTGGACGTCTGCCTATGCGATTGGTTGACGACATACTCAGGGTCAACGGTTGCACCTGGATGATAGCAGCACAGGACCTATGTGGGTAGCGTCATCAAAAAGAGGCCTATGCCACAAAATGAATATATAGAACGAAATCTTCTATGGTCCTGCGCAATATGCGTCCCCGTTCCCAGTCCTCGCCTTGTCGAGGTGGCTGCAGGCACCCGCAGCTGCCCGCTCAACCCACTACACACGGCGTGATTGGGGGAGAGGTGTGAGGCCGGGGAATGGGGACGCGTATTGCGCGAGACCTTAGGAGTTTCTGTGGTTCTGGGCACTCTAGGCCCTATAGGAGGCTACGTATACTTTTTGCTGTATGGGTTAAAGCAGCGATCAATTGAGTTTTTAGCGATCTATACCCCATTACGAGGAACTACAATCACAAAACAATAAAGCGATAACTGAAAACATAGTCCACAGAAAGCATACGAGATATCGCCAGCAGTATCCTAATTTCAATCTCAGAGTTCTGGCTACAAATTTACATTATATAGGTACGAGCTCCGTTCTACCTATCTGTCTAGATCTATTACTTGAATTATTAAAAATTAGATAGATCTATCTATCTTAATCTATCTAGACATAAAAACGTCATCAAAAGATACACAAATTACTAAGTATTTTGTCGTAGACAACCCTAGTGATAACCTACAAGGGACACGACGATCAGAGCCTTGATAATTCTATTATTATAAAGGTAGAGTGTAACAGAAAATGACCTTTATTGACAAGGGTTTCTGGTTGTTTTCGCCAAAATTAAGCCTTCTATTTTTGTGCGGAAAGCTAAAAATACTTCGATGGGACACAAATCTGACTGAGTGTAATTGACCTAGAATAAAGGGGAAGATGGCCCACTTGTAGTCTGCAAGTCTATTAGAGAATTTATAAAGATAGTGTAGGTACATTATGCAAATAATAATAATACCTGTACTAAATTTTGACTAGCGTATTTTTTAAATTATTTGTAATTACAATGACTGGGCAATTTTAGGATATAGCTAGATACAGTAAGTTCTATACGATAAAAAAGCGGCCAAGTGCGAATCGGACTCCCCCATGAAGGGTTCTGTAGCAGCAAGTAACATAATAAAAATGTTCTTGTAGTTCGTTGTAACTTTGATCGATGTTTTAATAAACGTATGAAAAAAAAAACTACTTACTAGATCTCGTTCAAACCAATTTTCGGTGGAATTTTGCATGGTAATGTACATCATATATATTTTTTTTGTTTTATCATTCTCTTAATTTAGAAGTAATAGGGGGAAGAGGGGGGGACACGTTTTACCACTTTGGAAGTATCTCTCGCACAAACTATTCAGTTTAGATAAAAAAAGATATTAGAAACATCAATATCATTTTTAAAGACCTATTCATAGATACCCCACACGTATGGGTTTACGAAAAAAAAAGTTTCAGTTCTAAGTAAGTCGTCCTAAGCGTGTTTTCTATACAAATTCAGATACTTCCATACAGTCCGGCCCCGTGCTACGCAGCGGGGTGTGGAGCAGTGTGTGAATCGCCTTAGAGTTTTCGTTCTATATGCAATACTTATATAAATTTTGTGCTTCAGTTTAGCCTAGAAAGAGCGAACTGCACCACATACGAGTATGTCCCAGCGCCGACTTTATTGCATTTTTCACAAGCCCACCGTGGCGAGAATCTATCTGCATTTTTATGCAACAAGTACTTTCTAGACCTAGATACATACGGTCTGTCTAGAAATATTTAAAAAGCAGTCAAATTCACTTCTTTCTAACTACTCAAATTAGATACTTTTTCTAAACGTCAAAACAATCATTTTCTAAAGGTTTTGTATAAAATATTGAGTGAGTCTCAAACAAATATTTTCTAAGAAATTTGTTAGTCTCAAATGGTCTGTGTAGAAATCTTCTAAAACGCACTTCGGAACTCGTATGGATATAGAGAAGTAATGACGTCATATTTATTTATTTATATTTTCACCAATATATGTACACGACAAATTTGTACAAGGAATACATCAAATAAAACTTATAAGTAGGGACTACTTATCTCAAAAGAGATCTCTTCCAGTAGGCCTGTGAGAGATGTTTATGTAAGAGAGGCGAGGTTCATACGTTCAGGTACGTCATAGTTTCTTGGAGTTCATCAGTTTTTCTGCAATAGCAAATCTAAATTAAAGCTGACAATGAATATGATCAAGTAACATTATTTTGTGACTTTTGCTTAACAGTACCAAATAATTTATTTTTTACCCATTAAAGTACAATGTGACACAAATAAGTTGAACAAATATGGCGGACATCAAAGCATTTTTGTACAAATTTCCGCCACGTAGGTTGAACCAAAATGGCGGTTATCGGCGCAAATACAAATAATGCACCGACGACAGCCATTTTGGTATCGGGAATTTGTACAAAAATACTTTGAAATCCGTTATTTTTGGTCAAAATATTTGTGTCACATTCTACACAATTGTGTGACGTTTCGATATAGCCGTTTTAAGTTGAAGCGTTGTGACACACATCATCAAAAAAGGAACTGAGAAAGGAGTGGAATATATACTCACAGTATACGGCAGCTGAAATGTTCAAGTAGAACTCAGAAAAAAAATCTCGTAACTAAATTCTATACATACAAAGAAAGACGTGAAGGCACTTAATAAAGTTATTCAATGTAATAGAGATTTCCAATGACAATTTACTTTTATAGAGTCGCTTAGAGAACTCAGTTGGCTTGATGGCCGTTTTTCCGTCTCACATCAGCCGAAAACAAAAAGATATAAAATTTTATCACCCCATGCTCGCACACATATATAGCACATAAAAACTATGCATCACGTACACACATAAGCGATATTACATTATCCGGAGTAAGATGTCGGAAGTCATGAGGGTCTATTCGTACTTACTTTATTGTGGCTATAGATAAACTAACACTTATTAACGAAGTGAGAGATTTTTGCAAGGATCATAGCAAGCTAAATCATAGTCTGTGTGAGAATATTTATGTATGTACGTATGTTCATTCCGTTTGAAAAAATAACAAACCAATTGATTAAAAAAGCTCAAAGTACATATACTATAGTCCTTTGCATAGGTATTTAAAAGAATGTAAACAATCTAGACATGTCTTTTTATTAAAATATATACACTTTATAAATCAATACCTTTGCAACTTACAAATTGATTATGTTATTTATAATTTATGTGACGACCTCCGTGGCGTAGTGGTCACCATGCTTATCCGCCACCTAGAGGTCCCGGGTTCGATCCCCGGTCAGGGCAAGTTGGAAAATGGCCTTTTTCAAATTATCCTGGGTCTTGGATGTTTATCTATATATGTTTTAGTTATAAAATATAGTATCGTTGAGTTAGTATCCCATAACACAAGTCTCGAACTTACTTTGGGGTTAGCTCAATCAGTGTTATTTGTCCCTATATATTTAAAAAAATTATAAAGTAAATAATTTTTTATATTTGACTATAGTTCCAATAAAGCTTATATGGTGCAGGTTGATAAAATAACTTTACTTATTGACCAAGTCTAAATTCTTAAATAAAAACTTCCCAGCTGTCTACTAAATAAATTTAGGTAAAGTTTTTAATTTAATTTTTATCTTGATATTAGTGGCATACTTGAGTGACAATTAACTTGCAAGAAATCTTTGGAGAAGAAACCAGATTCCGAAGCAGCATAGCAGGTACGTATTAGCAGATAGGCAGATGACAAGGCCGTCAAGCTAAGTAAAAACAGGACCATTTTTAACTTTATTTCCCCTCTTAAGCCATGCCGGCTTAAGAGGGGAAATAAAGTTAAATTGCACATCGTAGATAAGATTTTGATACCTACTCGAAAATAAACCACTTTTTACCTGGTTTTTTAAAATAAATATATTACAATATATTTGAATGGGACTGATCACAATACAAACATAACTTAATGTTAGGTAAAAATTTTAAGTATATCAAAAAGCGCAATATATATTATATCGACACAACTGTGACGCAATGGAGTTCTGGCTCTTGTCATTAGGTAGATTTGAATAACGTTTACAAGGTATGTTGCCCGTCTGTCTGTCAGGATTATACTCTTCTAATTTGTGGTAGTGACTTCGTCGAAGCGATGAATAAGAGCGGGGCGTTAGAAGAGCGCGGGTAAAATCTGATATTTTCTTAGGTTTATGCGCGCTCTAATTATTAATATTTGTAGATATATAAAATCCATTTGTTCAAAAAAATATTTCATTAACTAAGTCCTTAGCTTCGGGATACCAAGGACCAGCTGTCTCGACAGCGACTGGTACAAATCCATACTGCGGGACAGAACAGTATTTAAGACTAATATTTGTAGATATATTATTGAATGTAGCGCCCTACCAGGGCCTCATGTGCGTTTGTAAACTAGATTTAAGTTTTAATATTGTCATGAAAACATGAAATAAATGAATACTAGCGGTACCCGTGCGAATAATTCGCACTACTAATGATAATAATTATCACTTTACCGTCAATCATGTTGACGTTGTTTAAAAATTAAAGTCAGATGGCAGCATTGTCGTATTGTGTTTTAATCTATATCTATATATATAATTTTAATAATTTATTAATTTACAAAAACAAAAGCAATAATACATTTTTTAATCATCTATAAAATGATATAAAATTTGTATGGAGCAAATGTGAGGTTTTTTCTAAAAAGGGAGGCAAACATCTTAACCTTAACGTATTAATTGTGTAAATAATTATATATGATTTATTAATATCCCAGTTGATGTGAACAAGGCCTCAGAGCGTGACCCGAATAACAGAGGGCGATCCGCCGACTGCATTAGGAAGCCGGTTATGAGCCGCGTTAGTGGATATGTTTATTTGCCGCTGTCAATCAGCACGAACTGGTTATTATATTTTTATTAAGAAAACTAATATCTTGATATTATTAAATTATTATTATATTAGTTGAGGAGCTCGGTGGCCCAGCGGGAGTGCGCATTACCAGCGCTTTCACAAGTTAAGTGACACCGGGCGTGGTCCGCACTAGGATGGGTGACCACAAGTGGCACAAAAATTTCTCGAGCTCCTCCGTGCTTCGAAAGGCACGTGAAAGCCGTTGGTTGACTGTCATCGTTGTTCAGATTGTCCAGGGTTTTCAGGAGAAGCACGTATTATTTATATATTTTGTTTTTATATTTATTTTAACATGCTATTTTTAACACCCCAGCAAAAAAGAAGGATGTTATAAGTTTGACGCTAATGTCTGTCTATCGTCTGTGTCGATGATAATCAGGATGGCCCGATTTTGATGCGGTTTTTTTACATGAAAGCAAGTTTCCTTGCAGTGGTTATTAGCTATGTTTCATGGAAATCGGTTCAGCGATTCAAAAGTTGACGGGGTTGAACGCTTGAAAGTCGGGGTATGTTAAATTTGCCTAGCAAATAAACTTATTGGACGTCTGCCTATGCGATTGGTTGACGACATACTCAGGGTCAACGGTTGCACCTGGATGATAGCAGCACAGGACCTATGTGGGTAGCGTCATCAAAAAGAGGCCTATGCCACAAAATGAATATATAGAACGAAATCTTCTATGGTCCTGCGCAATATGCGTCCCCGTTCCCAGTCCTCGCCTTGTCGAGGTGGCTGCAGGCACCCGCAGCTGCCCGCTCAACCCACTACACACGGCGTGATTGGGGGAGAGGTGTGAGGCCGGGGAATGGGGACGCGTATTGCGCGAGACCTTAGGAGTTTCTGTGGTTCTGGGCACTCTAGGCCCTATAGGAGGCTACGTATACTTTTTGCTGTATGGGTTAAAACAGCGATCAATTGAGTTTTTAGCGATCAATACCCCATTACGAGGAACTACAATCACAAAACAATAAAGCGATAACTGAAAACATAGTCCACAGAAAGCATACGAGATATCGCCAGCAGTATCCTAATTTCAATCTCAGAGTTCTGGCTACAAATTTACATTATATAGGTACGAGCTCCGTTCTACCTATCTGTCTAGATCTATTACTTGAATTATTAAAATTAGATAGATCTATCTATCTTAATCTATCTAGACATAAAAACGTCATCAAAAGATACACAAATTACTAAGTATTTTGTCGTAGACAACCCTAGTAATAACCTACAGGGGACACGACGATCAGAGCCTTGATAATTCTATTATTATAAAGGTAGAGTGTAACAGAAAATGACCTTTATTGACAAGGGTTTCTGGTTGTTTTCGCCAAAATTAAGCCTTCTATTTTTGTGCGGAAAGCTAAAAATACTTCGATGGGACACAAATCTGATTGAGTGTAATTGACCTAGAATAAAGGGGAAGATGGCCCACTTGTAGTCTGCAAGTCTATTAGAGAATTTATAAAGATAGTGTAGGTACATTATGCAAATAATAATAATACCTGTACTAAATTTTGACTAGCGTTTTTTATTTTAATTATATGTAATTACAATGACTGGGTAATTTTAGGATATAGTAGGTACAGTAAGTTCTATACGATAAAAAAAGCGGCCAAGTGTGAATCGGACTCCCCCATGAAGGGTTCCGTAGCAGCAAGTAACATATTATAAATGTTCTTGTAGTTCGTTGTAACTTTGATCGATGTTTTAATAAACGTATTAAAAAAAAAAACTACTCACTAGATTTCGTTCAAACCAATTTTCGGTGGAATTTTGCATGGTAATGTACATCATATATATTTTTTTTGTTTTATCATTCTCTTAATTTAGAAGTAATAGGGGGGTTTTAACACGTTTTACCACTTTGGAAGTGTCTCTCGCACAAACTATTCAGTTAAGATAAAAAATGATATTAGAAACATCAATATCATTTTTAAAGACCTATCCATAAATAACCCACACGTATGGGTTTCACGAAAAAAAAATGAGTTTCAGTTCTAAGTAAATTTTTTTTTTCTATTTTTGTGTGAAAATCTTTATGCAATTCACAGAATACATCTACTTAGCAAGTTTTAATAGTATAGTAGTTATTATAGTTTCGGAAAAAGTGGCTGTGGCATACGGACGGACAGACAGAGAGACATGACGAATCCGGAACCCTAAAAAATAGGCTTGTTGTTTTGTTCCACAGTTTAGTTACAGGTTGCCAAAACTGCTTTGAATAGGCGTGACGAATAGAAAAATATTTTTAATCGGTTAGATTATTAAAAAATATTGTACCTACTCTAAAAAACGAAAAATGGCAAAGATACAGGGCATTGTAATTTTACATAACGTTACGGCTACATACGAGTCTCACATAGAGGTGACTTTGATGCTTCGTATCTTTGTGAATTTTTACTTCTATTTTGGATAATCTAAAAGACGAGCTAGTTTAAATTATACTTTTATAACCCTGTCGCCACCCCTATTGCTTCGAAAAAGTGCCTTTGTTTGTTTATTTACGCTCGACTTGGAGTGGGCACTGCCGTGTCCCCAGCTATCATAAGACTTAAAAGTATTAGATATGTTAATCTCATTTGTTTTTTTATATATTAGTCTGAGGAAAAAGTCTTTTCGCATATAGTATGTATGAACTTGTAATAAAACCACTTTGGCTATACTATTTGTACCTGGCTGGTTGTGGTATCATTTAAAAGTTTAAATTTTAAAGAAGATAATTCCAAATTCAAATTAGGAAAATGCGTGATTTTCATTTGTTTTTCTTACCGTCAAGATGTGTGAATCTTAACTTTAAAATTTTACTAACAAAAAGGTAAAAATGCAACGCAAGCCGCGAAAAAAATTTGCGATGATTATGAACCTAGTGCAGTGTCTGTGAGAGTAACACAAATTTGGTTTAAGTGTTTTCGGAATCGTAATCCGGAAATTTTGATGTCAAAGATGCACATCGCTCTAGTCGCCCTGTTACGGATAAAATGAAGTAGTAAAAAGTTGTAAGCAAGAAACGAAAATTTATAAGTAAGTAAATCTTTATAAAATATGTAGTTTCAAAAAGTAGTTTGTAATTGTGATTACAACTACTTTTTGTAGTTTATAGTTCAAATACTTTTTCAATTACTTTTTGTAATTATGTAGTTGCGATTACCAACTACAAAATGTAATTGTAGTTAGTAATAAGTAGTTTAATTACATTTTGCCCAACTCTGCATACAACAAAAGTTATGTTAATAATGATAGGAAACTCTTCATGCGCGAGTCTGACTCTCACTTGGCCGTTTAATTTAAATTGTCCTGGGTCATGCGTGTGTGTATTATCGTAAAATACAGTATCGTTAAGTTAGTATACCATAAAACCATTTTAAACCTTACTTTGGGGCTAGCTTTATCTGTGTAAGTCAAATCAAAATGATTTTATTCAATTTAGTCTAAATCTCTGTTCATTCATTTTTTCTTTCACATTTTATAAGTGATTCAATTTATCCAAATTAAATTTTCAATAACTAATTGCCAGTATCCGCAACACGCGTCATCAAAATATTCACAGTTGGTAATCCGCAACATGCTTCGGCAACATTTTCACAGTAAGTAATCCGCAACACGCTTCGTTAACATTTTCACAGTTAGTAATCCGCAACACGCTTCGTTAACATTTTCACAGTTAGTAATCCGCAACAAGCTTCGTCAAATTTATTAATCTAAGAGACCACCCCTTATCGTACCTGGCCCAAATATTCCCATGATACTGGCAGCATTCATTCATTTATCGACTTCGTTACTGTTCTTTACTATAAGTTTTTTTTTCTCCTAAGCTGTTTAATATCATATTCCATCGCAATAGTCCGTAGTTCAACGAAATACCTATTTTGGTAAGGGAACGAAAATATACTTTTCAAAGATAATTTCTTCATTAAGTAAAAGCCTGTAAAAACAGGACTCTCCTTTGTCAGTGGAGCAAAATGTGAAACAGGTGGTCTATCACGTGGTTCAGACAAAAGTACTTTATTCGCATTTTTTTTCTTTTATTGTCCTTTTATCGGTTTAGAGATCAACTGAAAAAGGCTTTTTACAAAAACTGGGCACTTTAAAAATACATTAATGCTAGAGTACTTCGGTGGAGAGAATAGAATAAAAAATAAACAAAACCAACGTAAAAAGTACACTTACTAGTTTGAACGATTTAGCTATATTCATATTTTTAGCTGTATTTTTGGAACTTAATAAATACGTTTTATTATTATTATCTTAAACAGAAAAAAAGTTACGTTTTTAGTACATTTTATCATTAGACTAGCTGTAACCCGCGACTTCGTCCGCATAGAAGTCGAAAGTGGTTCTAATAGGATCTTAAAACAAGAAGAAGATAAAAATATATGTAGTTAACTGTACTAAAGACACAAACATAAAAACAGTCTAGTAAAATTATTATATAGGACTATAATAGTAGTAAAGTATAATAAATCACTTCACATTTCCCGCACCACGATACCGTTTGGTCACTCAGACGTGAGAGTCACTGGAGCAGCTCAAAGCAGGGTCAATGACCCGCACTGGCTCTACTGCTAGCCAAATATATTATTTGCTTGTTAGTTTTAGAGTGTTAGTAACCAACACTGTTGACTGATTGATTTCAATTGGTGGCATAAAAATATGTCGAGCTACTCCGCGCTTCAGAGGACGAGTTAGCTTAACTCGTCCTCTGAAACAAGCTTGCAGCTGTTATGGTAAGATGCCTGTATTTATTCTACTTTAGATACCTTAAGGAAGCTAAAAATATTTGTGGATAGCTGTACTATTGATTGACACACACAAGAAAACAATCTAGTAAAATTATATAGGACCCATGCGATCAAAGCCTACTCTTAAATATAATAAATCACTACACATTTCCCGCTCCACGAATCCGTTTGGTCACTCAGTCGTGAGAGTTACTGGAGCAGCTCAAAGGAGGGTCAATGACCCGCACCGGCTCCACTACCAAAGGCATATTTGCTTTGAGTCCCACGCAGCTGATATTGTTCACCAAATCCGTAAGAAATAAACTCGATATAAAGATGTGAACTCGACAAAAAATACGTATTCAATAACATAGATTTTGCAAATAACTTACAAGGTTTGTACTTTTTAGGATTTCGTCTCTCAAAAAAATGGAAGGAACCCTTCACTTGTTTTTCTGTAAGTCCGTCTGTCACAGCCATTTTTTACCCGACTGCACTAGAAGGAGCGTTATGTTTTTCAAGAGTATGTATGTATAATTGTTTGGCATAATGTCTTGTTTCCGAAACTACTGGACACCGGTTGAGTTGAAACTTTGTACACACATGTAAATCTAATAAGTCTAATGATAGACGTGTAACGTTAACAAAAACATATTATGCACTTTTTGAAGGGCAATTCAGAAAACTTACTTTCTTTGCGTTTCGATGAATTTTTTGTTTTTGAAAGAAGGAAAATACTTTATTACTTTACTACCTTAGCCTTTGAACATAAAAACCAAGTTTTATAGTACGGAAGCCTCGGGAAGCGAATTTGACTCGCGCTTGTGTTTTTTTAACCGTGTTTGACTATAAAAACAAAAATCGATATAACAGCCATCAATTTTTTGTTTAGCAAAACGAGTTATCGAGTGGTCCTAAACGTAAATGATCTTAGTAGCAACTCGTCTAAAAACAATAATAAAGGTGATTGCCCCACTGGCGGAATCTGCTTTAACTAGCGGTTCGATCTGCTTCCCCGCGCGGAGCAGCGGTTTACGACGGCCCCGCGCCAGACATTTACTTTACACGGCGGAGCAGTGTGTTATACCCCGCGGCTAGCACCGCGCCCCCGCGCAGATTGGCAGAATCTGCGCGCGACGCACTCCCGCGCGGGGACGCGTTGTCAGTGTGTTGGACTAGGCGTGTTTTCTAAACAAATTGAGGTACTTGCATACAATATTAAAATCTGCGGACCCGCGTTCGGCGACGGTGCGCGGTATAGTGTGATCACCGCCTAACACGAAGCCTGCTCGTAGATACCTCGTAGCATGCTCGTAGCAAATCGTAGTAACAACGTAACGTATCCAAATTGATAAATTGATTGGCCATAAAGTTTAACTATTAACGTGGCTCTGTGGGCTGTAGACTTCGTGAGTCATCCCCCACCAGATGATGTTTATCAGATTTTTCTAAGTTTTAACCCCCTATTTTCGCCATTTTGAAAAATGTCTAAAAACTGAGCCGACAAAAAAAAATCTTTACCTCTTCCGTATTGCCTACCCTGTACAACCCTAAGGGTATATTTCTAAAGTACAATTCCACACAGCGTCCCACGTCTGTCGAACGATTTTTATATTTATTACAGGCCCAGTTAAGTGGGTCCAAATTTTATAAGTTCAGATCAAAGTGACCGGTCAAGCTCACCGCCATTATGGAGCAGTTATGACGTACTCTCAGTTATTATAGGAACGGATTTCCTCTGGGGATTGCCAGGGTTTCTTTGAAGTATTTCTTTTATACAGATTCTTAATTCTGACAATATAAATCAGTATTTTATATTAGCTTAGTTTTTTTTTTCGTTTGAAATTTACTTCAAATTAATAAATTACTTTTAAGTATTTTATTTCAGAAACGGAGTTTCTCTGGGAATTGCCAGGGTTACTTTGTTTAGCTGTGTTCGTATTCTGACAATATAAATCAGTATTTTATTTTAGCTTAGGTCTTTTTTCGGTTTGAAATTTCATGTGTAATAAATTACTTTTATGTGAAAGACTTACTACCTAGTTTATATCAAATCCTATTTTTAAACACCCGACAAAAAAGAGAGGTTTTATAAATTTGTCGCTAATGCCTGTCGTTCTGTTTATCTGTGGCATCGTAGTTCTCGAACGGATAGACCAACTTCGATGCGGATTTTTCACGTCAAAGTTCGCTTACAGTGAGTGGTTCTTAGCTATGATCGTTAAAAAACCTTAACTCTTTGAAAGTCTGTCATTTTTAATTTATCTGGAAAATAATAGATGGCGCTATGGATTTTCAAATACATAGTACCGCCACTCATCACTAGATGGTTGGGATGGACGGGGATTTTTTAATTTGCCTGGCAAATATACTTGTGATTCCTTTTTTACCCCTTTCACCTACCATCCCGCAAAAAGTGGCCTCTGGAGCCTGCAGGCTTGGCCTCTATCTAATGCTAAAAGCGGCGAGACCCAAAATATTCTGTCTATGCGTCTATAAGTGACTGTAATTTAATGATAATTGTTTTTTATGTTTACTAGCCTGTAGGTATTGCGTCCCACTGCTGGGTAAAGGCCTTCCCTTATTTTTCCACTCGTTCCTTTCTTCTGCGACCTTCTGCCACCCACATAAAAATCTGTCTAAGTCGTCCCGCCATCTTGTTCTGGGCCTACCTTTATCCCTTTGCCCGTCTGGAGTCCAGAATGAAGACATTTTGACCCATCTTTCGGAACGCATTTGGCAGACATGTCCCGCTTAGTTCCACTGCAACTTGGCTGTCGTTGATCCTACATCCGCAATTCGTGTTTTTGCATGTAGATCGTTGTGTCGCACCTTATCTTTAAGCCGTAAATCCAGTAATATTTGTTAAAAGAGTATAATTGGCCGAAAAATTCGTATAGAAATAAACATTTTATACAAGTTCATTTGCAGGAAAATATAAAAACTCCCGACGGCATCAATTAGTGATAAATGGCGGAATTACATAATATCCTAATCCGTAGCGCCATCAATTATTTTCCAGGCAAATTACAAACCGTGAACAACACCGAAAATACCTAATAACTTTCAAACGACTGTACAGATTTTAATCAAACATGGCTAAAAACTATTGCAAGGGAAGTTGCTTTTACGTATAAAAAAAAACAGCATTTAAATAGAAACGAATTCCGTTCGAGTGCTACGTTGCCACAGACAGATAGACAGACGTTAACGTCAAACTTATGACACCCCTCTTTTTTATCGGGGGTTGATAAAAGAAGAATAAACTGACATGTATGTAATTTTAAACAAGAAGACTGGTTCCTAATTTTATATCATAATGTTTTTTGTGCCCTGACAAGGTTCATGTATAGAGCAAGAAATCCATCCCTTAATCTAGATTGTAAAACAAAAGACACTTTTTTACTTGGACAAAGCACAGAACACAAGCGAAATTCCTGTTAGAAAGTATGGAAGTAATAATTCATCGGCGGCTGGACCCGCGCCAAGTCACTCGAGCGAATGTAAATTCAATACTGCACGTATAAACTCTTACCACTTGCCTGCACTTGGCGACTGCGTTTTATGTTTCACTTTTTGTGAAATACGTTCGCGTAACTCACTGTACGGTAAGCCTCAAAAAGGAGTCTCAATTTCTCACCCAATTAGTATGAAAAATTGGGACTCCACTTCCGAGGCGTAAAGTACGTAACGTTTTCAGAGATGTAATAAGATAAAGATAGTTTTAGTAACCAGCTAAGTGCACGGACTCACGCACAAAGGGTTCCGTATAATTATCTATAAAAACCCCGTTTGTTGTATGGGAGCTCTTTTATATTTACTTTATTCTGTTTTTAGTTCTTGTTTTTTTTTATGTTATAGGGCGGCAAACAAACAAGCGGGTCACTTGATGGTAAGTAATCACCGCTGCCCATCAACAACTGCAACACTAGGGGTGTAACAGAAGCGTTGCCGGCCTTTCAGGAAGATAAAGACTCGTTTTTTGAAGGTTTTTAATGTCGTACCAGTCCGGGAACACTGCTGCAGGAAGTTGATTCCACAGTTCGGTCGGGCGTCGTAATAAGTTCTTTTTAAAACGTACGGTGGTTGATTGCCAATTATCTAAGTGCGGATGAAATTTTAATTTCAGGCGGGTTATAGCGGCAACAGAAATACGTTATCTGTGAAAATTTTAACTATTTTAGCTATCACAATTCATGAGATACAGCCTGGTGACAGAAGACAGACCGACGGACAGCGGAGTCTTAGTAATAGGGTTCCATTATATTCCTTTGTACGGAACCCTAAAAACTAAAACCAGACAGTGAGCAGCAAGCATATCCAGTAAATGCAAGTACAGCAGGAGAAACAGCTAGTTTATCCTGTAAATACTTTTGAAATGTGCGAATTGAGCCCTTTCATTTGATAACAAACCAAACACGGTATGATTCGACTAATTTCATTTTTAGTTACTTAATTTTTTACATATAGAGGGCGCCATAATGAATTTATTTATAGTATATTAAATTAAAACCAAATAACCAAAAAAAATTTCGACATCCCCATACAAGTTGCCCGGGCGGCTGCACACTTTTGTATGGGAAAGCGAAAATTGTTTTTGTGTTCTGGCTGTTATTTTAATTTCTTTATACTATATTGATCTATAGTCAGATTTTTTATTCCGTAGAATTCTGACATTTCACAAGTGTTGCTACTAAAAAAGCTCTCTAACTAAAAAGGAAACCCATTTTATGGCAATAAAAAATTTAATTCTTGAGACATTTTTATGTTTTACCAAAAAAAAGATAAATTTTAAACTTTCTGGTATATTTCATATGTTATGACATTTTTTAATGCCGAATTATTAAAGTTATATTTTTAAGTCAGCAGGTTATTTTTCTTTACCTGGCATCACTCCCTACTAATTCAGGTATCATAAACATTTTAGGTCACAAGCTTTTTCAAATTATTTTTCGTAATCCATTAAGATAAAACATTTTTTTGTTTGTTAAATCAGATACAGTTTTTATTTTAAATTGATTACTCAAATGTACGCGATGAAAAGGGACACAAGTATCGCTCGCCGTGTATCCCCTTTTAATTTGGAGCGCGACACTTAAAAAAATGGTTACATCTAGTAACAATTAAAATGTATAGACTCAGGCGTTTAGACTCTAATTGAAATCTGGAATTTAATAAAAAATGTGCCCGACCAAAAATGTTTGTGATCACTGACATGTCAAAAATGACAGCTGTCAGAATTCTACGGAATTAAAAATCAGACTTTAGTATAGCCTGTGGTTCAATTTATTACGGGTATGTGCCTTCCGCGTAGTATAAGATACGAGGTAACACATGAATATACATTATATTCATACATAGCGGCAAAATAAATAACCTATTTAACTTTTGGCTTCGCAGTAGTTGGGTAAAAAGAAATCAAAACAGTGATGAGTTGCTAGCCGCAAATATAAGAAGCGTCTTTAAATTCAAAACCCTGGTTGGAATATAAAATATCTTTCTTACATAGTTTCACATACCCAAGTGATGAAAATAAAAGAGGGAACCGTAACCCATCGCTTATTGGAATCGCATAAAACGATGTTTTACGATGTTCGACAAGAATACTTCAAAAGTACTCTGACCCCCGGTTTTATCTCTTAAGGGACCCTTAAAATCTCGAATACATATATTCCTTATGGCCCACTACTGTTTCCGCTATCTTGACTTTACTTACATTTGATTTTATGATGGAAGTTACTGAAATCTTCAAACATTTAGGCATTTTGCTTCGTAGACGAAATAAAAGTTAGGCATTTTGATCATAAATCGCAAAAAAGAGATTAAGTATACGAAATATCCTAACAAATATGTGTTTTTCTTTTTTTAAATTAAATTTAAAAAAGCAAAATGAAAAATTGTCCTATCTTATTCGCCGGTTGACTGAAAGAGATTCCATTATAGGATAAGTCCTCCGTTGTCAAAATACTCTTTATGTTGATATTTCATGTAATTGTGTGTTTTCATAGTACAATAAAGTTATTACAAACAAACAAACAAGAAAAAAGTATTCAGTAGTGATGTGACCGAAAAAAACACGGAAAACGAGATACTCCAAAAATTAAAGCTTACTTAAGGGGATACCCGAATTTTTCGGGGTCCAGTGCTGCCCCCATTTTAAATAAATCATTTAATAGGAAACGGAGATATCATTTAAAATTTGGTTTTGATCAGACCTTGGATAACCCTTCAAACTATTTTATGAACTACTGTTTACAGTTTAGAGTGAGAACGTGAAGCCTTTCTACGCAAAAACGGCCACTTTTTGAGTATGTGTGTAGAAAAGCTACACGTTCTCACTTTAAAATGTAAACAGTAGTTCATAAAATAGTTTGAAGGGTTATCCAGGGTCTGATCAAGACCAAATTTTAAATGATATCTCCGTTTCTTTACAAATGTTTTATTTCAAATAGGGGCAACACGGGACCCCGAAAAATTCAGGTAGCCCCTTATTTAGGGAGATTGATTTATTTTTATGAAGTGCCAAAAATAAACAAAATTAAAAATGTGTGAATGTCGCGGCAACTAAAATTTTATCAAAATTAGTTGTATAGTTTGTTGTTAAAGTCGGTTTTCAGTTTGGATAAATTTAGATATTATATTATTCTTTTTTAGCTTATTTCTGAATAAACGGTATCTAGGACGAACGTTTTATTACCTCCGTGGCGTAGTGGTCACCATGCTAGTCCGCCACCCAGAGGTCCCGGGTTCGATCCCCGGTCAGGGCAAGTTGGAAAAAGGCCTTTTTCAAATTGTCTTGGGTCTTGGATGTTTATCTATATATGTATTTGTTTTAAAATATAGTATCGTTAAGTTAGTATCCCATAACACAAGTCTCGAACTTACTTTGGGGCTAGCTCAATCAGTGTTATTTGTCCCTATACAGGGTGGCCAAAACGTCGTGGATCAAACGAAACAGGGAGATAAAGGAGGTAATTTCCAACAAAAAATCTTTCCCCAGCATGGCCATAACTTCATTGCACGAAAAGATATGAATTATTTTAGTTTTTTCAATGAAACTACCGAGTTTTTTTACAATTTAATAAGTAAAAAATTAAATTGATTAAAAACAATAAAACAAAAGGTGTTGTATTATGAGTCGATAATGTATCAATACTACAAAAATTGTATTGCAGCTCTTGGTATCAAACTTAACGAGCAATGATTTTTTTTCCGTAAATTTTAAAGCGTTACAAAAAATTACTTCTCACTTTAAGAGCACTTATTTGAAAAAAAATGTATTGAAGTTATGGCCATGCTGGGGAAAGATTTTTTGTTGGAAATTACCTCCTTTATCTCCCTGTTTCGTTTGATCCACGACTTTTTGGCCACCCTGTATATTTATTATTTATTTATTTATTAATCATAAGTTCAAAGTTTAAAAACCAATGTAAGTTTGTAATGTTCTGAAATAAAATATCGATCGACTTAATTTTCCCTAAACTGTGATATAATTTTCCTGTGCCCCCAAAGCTGACCTTAGCTCGCAAAACCGATAAAACTACATTAGATCTCACTGCCCAAGGGTCAGTCTTAGAAATAGAGGGGTCAGTATACTTTATATTATATTCGGAATCATGGTTTGTGATCAAAGTGGTCTTATCAAAGGGACTCCTTAAAGGAACCTCTGAGAGTGATGGCATAATGATAGGCATAGCGGTGAATGGCCATTATTTTTATTCACTTTCGACTTATTCATTTTCGTTTGGCGTGTTTGTACCAATAGTATACTTCCTTGGCGTGTTCTCGGTAACATACCTTTTTGGCTACTGGCGAGAAGTGGCTCGGGCATCGTACCATTAGGACTCCCATCACAAGCCGTAGACCCTTTTAACCAAATTCGTTCCTGGATTTAAACTAACAAAGAAAAAGAACAAGCCTGAAATACCCTAGGAAAATATCGACAGGCAAGAAAAGCCATCCTGACGTGGAACCCACGCTACTCACTTCGACTACTTACATTTCCTAGGCTAAATCTTTGTGAGATGGTAGCCTTACTCGCAGGGCATTGTAATTTTAGGATTAGGATATTAATAAAAATTACAATTGTTTGCTAAACCTTTTTCAGTTAAAACATGTTTTGTCCCTTTCCCTCTTTTCAATATGACATTGCAAGAATAAGACAAAACAAATTTTAACTTAAATAGGTTTAGCAAACGTTTGTAACTTTTTAGGAATAAGAGGGTTACTCTTTACATGTATAACTGATATCCCCTCATGCAGAGGCTCTATGGAGACAGAAGAAACTGCGAAGCATGTGATACCGGAGTATATGTGCATCGCATCAACAAGTGAGGAGTTCCTGGTTTCTCCAAGTACGCTAGACTGGCTGGGCGGAAAACAAAATTTTGCAATTCACTAAAAGAAGACACAGAAAGATGTCGCTGTCGTGCAGAACTTAAAGTATAGCCTCGGTTTTTTACTCTCCCTTCGAAATTTATCTATGCGAAAATTATGTACGTGCGTCAGAATATACATTCATATAAGAAAAAAATGTGATATTCATAGTATTAATACCAGAAATAAAAATAAATTAGCTATCTCAGCTTTCCGGTTAGAAATAACAAAAATATCTTTAGTGAGTGGGTCTCGGCTTGCGCCTCTATAATAAAATTCCAGATAATATAGTAGCGTTACTATTATCTAAGACTGCCGTTAAAATTATTTATTATAAAATGCGTACTATAATGAAAATGACTATTTATTATCATCTGATGAAAATTCTTGGAAATAGTTGACTGCAAATTTTAATTGTATTATTTACATGTATCATCATTTCAGCCGCATAACGTCCACTGCTGGACATAGGCCTTATATATTTAATGTATAATATAATGTAAACTTAACTTAAGTATTAATCTGTATTGTAACTATAACATAGCTCATCAGCTCAGGTTGGGTAGGGACCAATACTGAACTGGGTTTCTTTCGGTGTAATCTTCCCAGCAGTGATCGTTCCGAAACGCTAGTAGTGATTAGCCTATGAACTGAAATAGTATTTAAAAAACGACCTTCAATAATAGAAAAAATTATCCTACATTGAATTTTTTTTTTCCAGTGGAACCAGCTGAACATCGTTGGCGTGTTCCAGGTAACTCAATTTCTTGGCGTTAAGTGTTAGTTGCTAGCTAAACAACATACACTTGGTGTGACTTGGCACTTAAAACATTTCTCACAGTATAAAATATGTAATATAATATGTAACCCCAGACCCAACAACCCCAAATAGGATTAAAAATGCAATACATAGGGAAACTGTCAAAGAGAAGACACAACGAACTTCTGAAGTTGTGTGACTGCCTTGAATGATTAAATAAGTTTATTAATTTGGGCGCAGCCGGCCACAAGCCTCTTTCAATACAAATCTGTCAAGGGTCTTAATTTATCAGTTGTAGAAAAATGGAAATCTTTGTGGTTTTGTAAGAAGACAAAGTCTGATCTATAATTATACAAAGATTTTGTTGTGTTTCCAAGAAACCCTTTCAAAGTTCAATAACAGAATTATACAACAATAAGAACAAATCATAATATGTATTGAATAATTATTAGGTTTGTTAAATTTACGCTAAGTATTATATTTTTCTATACTTATTATAGTCGCCCACGCCATGCTTACGCCACGCGCTCGCCTTGCCTCCGTCTTGCTTCCGCCTTACCTCCGCCTTGCGTCCGCCCGCCTGGACTTCGGTAAATGCAATCTGAGTTGTATTCAGTGTGTTAGGACTCAAATTATATGCAACAAATTTCAAAACGCGCTAGGCGTGGGCCAGATTTGGACAAAATGTAATTAAACAACTAATTACTAACTACAATTACATTTTGTCGTTAGTAATCGCAACTACATAATTACAAAAAGTAATTGAAAAAGTAGTTGAACTATAAACTACAAAAAGTAGTTGTAATCACAATTACAAACTACTTTTTGAAACTACATATTTTATAAAAATTTACTTACTTATAAATTTTCATTTCTTGCTTACAACTTTTTACACTTACAATTTCGAAATACAACACCTTTAACTCACGCCCGCGGTAATAAATTCTTATTGTCATTTGTAGTTATAACTACTTCATTACAATTACAAATTACAACTACAGTAGTTTCAATTGTTGTAGTTAAATTTAATGTAATTTCAACTACTTGTAGTTAACTACATGTAATTGTAGTTTGTAATCAAACTACACAATAGTAGTTAACTACGCCCAACTCTGGCGTGGGCTAGTTGTGCGAGCAGCGTGCATTTGTCATCTGATAGCGCCATATACTTTTGTGATTAGTAAAAATACGAGTATACATGTATGTAGGTAGCAATAGGTAAGTACTCACCAAAAATGACGAAAAGGTTCTTTTAAAAGAACTTGAACATTGAAACCACTTGGAAAATCGGATAAAGCAAAAAAGGTGTTCCGGTAAGCATATGCATATATGTATATGTAATAAGTATGCATACGCATGTATGCATACTTGGCTGCGGTGTTAATCCTTCTCCGTTTCTAGCGGTTACACCGGTATTTCAACTATAAAGAGTCACATATTATTATTTACATGTAATGTATATAATATTACATATTATATACATTACATAATATTATAAATGTAAAAGTTTATGATGAAGATATTGGATGTGTGGATGTGTGGATGTTTGTACCGATTTCACGCCGATATGGCTGAAAGGATTGAAATTAAATTTGACGAATCATCATCATCATATCAGCCACAGGAAGTCCACTGCTGTACATAGACCTCCCCCAAGGATTTCCAAAACGACCGATTGGAAGCGGCCTGCATCCAGCGCCTCCCTGCAACCTTGCTCAGGTCATCTGACCATCTAGCAGGTGGGTGTCCTACGCTGCGCTTGCCGGTACGTGGCCGCCATTCGAGAACCTTTCTGCCCCATCGGCCATTGGTTCTTTGCGCTATGTGCCCCGCCCACTGCCACTTCAATGAGCTAATCCGCTTGGCTATGTCGGTGACCTTCGTTCTCCTACGAATCTCCTCATTTCTGATTCGATCGCGAGAAACACCGTACCTTTTCTTTGTATTGGAGCAATAAAGAGTTTTTTTATTCATTTCATTCATTCATTTAAAATGGAGTGATATGCGGTAATTCAGAAAAATCTGATGTGGCTCCTCAACCCATACAGATATTCTTATTCACAACCAATGAGCCCTCTCCCTATCACTACTCATTGATTATGAAATCAGGGACCGAAGCATTGAAATGAATACAATATTTTACTCCGGACGGCCTAAAGGATCGGACACTGGGTATAAGATCGGCTCGGAACAGGGTCTATATTGAAATACAAAACCTATCTATAAATTTCGATGTCAGCAGAGTTTTTTGCAGTCCCACGTAATCTTTTGTTAGATTTACTAAATTATGTCGCTGTGTACCAACTTTTTTTTAACCCCCGTCAAAAAGAAGGGTATAATGGTTATAATTTTGACGGTAATTTCTGTCTGTCTGTCTGTGTGTCTGTCTGTGGCATTGTAGCGCTCGAACGGATGGACCAATTTCTTACGTAAAAGCAAGTTCCTTGAGGAAGTTCTTACTATGTTTTATAAAAATCGGTTCAGCTGTTTTAAGTTACGATTTAAAGTCAGCGTTTTTCCTAGAAAATAACAGATGGCGCTACTCGCATCAATTCGCATATGTAGTTCCGTCACTCATATAGATGGCGTCTGTGACAGTAGGGAATTTTTTGATTTGCCTTGGAAACCATGTTGTATGCATACACTAAATAGGCCTAACTGAGTAGACACCCAGACCACAGTACAGATATCTACAGTATTGGATCTCAGAGGTGTCCTTGAAAAATATACTCACACCACGCGTGCGCTAGGGCTACCCGCCTACAGTACTTTAATTTCATCTACCTTCCTTCAGAGACTAGTTTTGTGATTGTAAGATGAATAAAAAAGGAATCATAAAACAAAAATACATAGTTTGTTTTTTGATTCATTAGTATATTTAATAAACATAAATTGCACACTTATGAATTTGCGAACGAAAAATATTTCCATATTATTATCGAGTACGAGTAATCTTACTCGTAGTCGGATAATAATATAATAAATAAGTATTCACAAATCGCACGCTTACTGCTTTCAACAAAACACCATTCGCCACTGCGCTGCGGCGCATTCGCGAACGCGGGCCGAATCACGGAACAAGTGTATACTGACCTTCGAGGCGCGTAGGTATAACTAACTCTACCTCGCTAAGCAGCTGGCCCGGGACCTACTCTCAGGCCACTAAGGTGGAAGAAGGGATCAAAATAATATAACTTATAAGGTATATTTATTAGGTATGTGTTGGATTTATTTAGGTAATTATTTTGCGCCGCAACAATTGTATATTGTGAAGCAATTTTTTTTTTTATTATTTATGAAATATTAAAGGCACCATGTCCCGATCAGCTCTTACAATATGCACTGGATCGCAAGCAGTTGGCATAATATAGGTTTTCTCCCGTCTCTCCGCCCAGCGTAGAAGGATAAAGCCACATACATCACAGGGAAGCAGACCAAACATTACATACTTAGAACGCGTGGCAATTTTTCACTCGTAGCTTATTTTTAAATTGCCTAAATAATATATTTATAATCAGTTATTGCGGGTATTTGTATTTTAAGTACTCTTTGACATTCATAAAGAGTATTACTTTACTATTTTTGACTCAAATATTCCAATTATGTAAAAGAAAAACAACAAAAACAAATTATAGCTTAAGTGTAAATTCATGCCACGCGGCATTCTTTATATCTCTGTGGATAAAACATATTTTTATTCACAGAGATATTATATTTAAGTTAAAAAAATTAAAAGAAACAAAATATACGCATTCCCTTAATAGACTTTTTTAATCTGTGTGGGAATTAAAGCGGCTGAAAAGTACATTTTAAGACTTAACATTTCTTTCTCCATTAAAGCTTTTATCTAACGTAACATAAAAGAAAATAATTTATCCATAAACGAAATTAGCTGCGGTTTCCATCGAAATTCGCGTAAAGAAAGACCCATCATTCCCGCCAAATTTTACAGGCTCAGGTGAAACAATGTCTAAGTTTTATACCCTTGTCAAACCCTCGCAAAATGTCATGCATATTTTTATGATTTTGAGGCGGAGAGCAAAAAATGACGCTGAATTAAAAACGTCTCTATATATATTTAAAAGTAACCCTTTGTTTTTTTTTCGTACCCATGTTTCTGGTATTGATCAATACTTTTTGGAAGTAGGTACTTAATTTTGATAGCTTTAGCGTTTTTAGAACGGAGTTCCGTTTCGGACGGTACGGACTTGGTGGACTAAGCGAAAAAAATTGTAAGATTTTTCCGTCACGAATTTTCTTTCAAACTTCGTTCCAACCTAGTGTTCCAATACAACCTTCATCTCGTACAGTTAATTTCATTTTTGTGTATCTTGTATGTATTTTTGTAAGATGTATATGTATGTTTATTATAATTATTGTATATATGTATGTTTATATTGACTAGAAAATAGTAATGGGAAATTAGGTTGTGCGGGGCAAACCTAATTTCCCATTACTATTTTTGAAAGCGATAGTTTTTAAGATAATTATGTCCTGATTTATTAATAATGTGCAATAAAGGGTATTGTATTGTATTGTAAGCCGATCGAAAGAATGGGTGAAATGCGAGTTATGTTAGACGAAGCGGCTATTAACATCACTGTTTTGGTTCCTTTTTCACCTTCTCACCTACCGTCATGCTAGAAATGGCATTAGAGTCTAGCGGGTAAGACCCAAAAGGCTCTGTCTGTTCCGTAAGGGGTAAAGACGTGATATTTTGTATGTACGTATGTTTGTACTAACTAATAAGGAATCTCGTTAATCAATCCCCTAAAGAAATCCCTACATGGTATAAGTCCGCCTTTGTATATTACACCAATTTCATATAATAAAGTCCACTAAAATCAATTTGCAAAACAATTCAAAGCAAATCCCAACTGAACTCCTTGACTTCCCGCCAAAAACAGATCAAAACAAATAGGTATGACAGAAAATGTCACAAGGACGTTTTCTAGCAAATATTCCTTCTTATTCATAAAAATTAAGAAACGTTTGCTAAAGTTCTTTTAGTTAAAATGTGTTTTGTCTCGTTCTTTCAATGTGACATATTCAAAAGGGGGAAAGGGACCAAACATGTTTTAACCAAAAAAGGTTTAGCAAACAATTGTTATTGTTTATTAATTCGGGGGTTAGAATATACAAGTAGTGTTTTCTAGGATCATGTAGATATTTATTTTTTAATTTTTATTTTACGGCTCTGGATACTAGTCCGTTAGAGCCTATCTTTATTTATTCACTTCTTTATTACTAACCCTAACCCTAACTATACAATCAAAGGTTGGTGTAGGTCCATTGATTGCTTCAAGGGAGCTTCTGGCGACAAAACTATACGAGTCCACTTTGCATAGCTGATTGAGTGGCGGACAGCGCCTAAAGACGCCTACCACAGTCCGCAAATAAATATCGCTACTGCCGCACTATGAGTGTCCACTTTAACTATTTTACATATTGTCCATGAGCATGAGCATTTATAACACTAAACTACACCGATTTTATATTATAAAGTCCACTAGAATCAATTTGCAAAATAATTTAAAGCAAACTTCAACTGAACCCCTTGACTTCCCGCCAAAAACTCAATCATGTAGAGTTTTGTATATTGAAAGTGTCAAATCGTTCCTCGGAGCTATAATCCATGTTAGTTATTAGGGTTATATCGTATCGTAAGATACAGGAGTCATAACGGTATATCTATCGAACCCTTATAAATTCACTATATTGGCGTCATACTGCGTTCCAATTCATACCCTGCTGCGTAACATACAGTTGGAATTTGATATATAATTTGCAGGATCTATTTTGGCTGGTTATTTTTAGTGTACCTACTGGTAAATAAATATTTTAAATTACATATAAGTTAGCAAATCAAATAAAAAAGGTTGGGGTTAGAATATTTTAACTTTAATATCATAGTAACAAATTAATTAAAACTAAGTAAATTAACTAATGCGCTAGTAATATAAAAATTCTTGCATGTGACCGTTATAAACAGGAATATATTTGACCAATTCTCAATAATAACGAATTATACAAAAAACGAAATTTTAAGCGTGGGTCACACAGAAAAGACGTACGACGCGAACGGGGCGCAGACATATGTATACAAGAGTCGCAAAGCAAAACACACAGAAAAGACGGGGCACCGACAGGGCGCAGAAATGACGCGTCTGTGTCCTATGGTAGAACATACAGAACGGACGGGACACTGGCGCGAGCGGGCGAAACGGGGTTGCGGGCAGGTGTGGGGGAATTTGCGCGTCGCGGTAAGTCATAGATAAGGATTTGTTTGTACCTGTCACGTCCGTGCCTCGTTATTTCAGTGTTTTCAAACGTTGCGACGGCGCCCCATCTGTTCCCTGTCCGTGCCTCGTCTGTGTCCTACCTCTTTTCTATGTGTCCAGCACCTTAGATACTTAAATTAAACATTAAAAGAATCGTTAAAATTCTCAGTCGTTACTACTTAAAGGTCAACAACTGATAGTGGGCCTGAAGTCTCCTGCTATTTTTTAATCTGTGTTATGGACGGTACCATGTTATATTTAGTTCCGATTTTTACCGCTTCTTCTTCTTATCGAGTCGAAATGGCTCATATTAGATATTGTTAGACCAGAACCTAGCTACAGCAACCGCCCTGTTCGCCATATTCAAATCTGCCTTAGTACAAGGAATCGGGCAGTTGGAACATGACGAAAGATGGTCCATGGATTGTGTGACCCCACAGTCACACAAACTGTTGCCAGAGTTCCAACCCTATTTGGCTCTGCTCTCCTGGCATCGCCCTGTACCTTTACCGCAATATCCGGTTAGGCCCACTAACTTATTTTTTAACCTTAACTACTTTTAATTTGAGCATAAAAGCATTGTAAGATATTTTCACCATCTTAATTAATCAAGCGCTAAAGATTAAGGGCGTGTTCAGAAATACTATTTTTGAAACACAGATTCACCTAAATAAATTGTCTATCCGTACAAAAAACCGTAACTCTGCGTTTGAAAAATAGCACCACAGAAGACCCGTGCTGACCAAGCTTTGCACCCGCGCTTGCTACGCGCATAGTCCGTGCACGCATCGCGCTCACGCACGCACAGCGCCCGCTTCATTTAGTACGACGATACTAGCCGAGGCGCGGGCGCAACGCGTACGGGGTAAGCGCGGGACAGACGGGCGCGAGTAATGCGAAATTTGTTGCATGTAATTATATTAAATCCTACCACACGACAATACAACTCAATTTGCATTTACCGAAGCCCACATGCACATGCTTTGCCTCGCCCCGGCCCGCGCATGCCCCGCATCCGTTCCGCGCATGCCTCGTATCCGTCCCGCGCTTACCCCCGTATACGCATTGCGCCCGCGTTTCAGCTAGTATCGTCGTACTAAATTAAGCGGGCGCAGTGCGTGCGCGAGCGCGATGAGTGCACGGACTCTGCACATAGCGAGCGCGGCTGCAAGGCGAGCATAACGCGTGTGTGGGTCTAATGCGTAGTCAGCGTGGGTCGTCTGCCACAATGCCACAGCCAAACAAACCGAGATTAGCGTCAAACTTATAATACCCCTCTTTTTCGGGGGCTAAAATCAAATTGTATCGAACAGACCCGCGGGAACTATCCAAGCAGCACTGCACAACTGGCAATATCACAATGGCGAACGTAATGTCATAGAAATAATATAAGTATTACATACGGAATCTCCTAACATTCCGAGCAATATATATACGGGGACGCACCCCATTTAACGTCCCCGCACCTCTCCCTCGTTCTCGTCGTATCGAGGCACCGCGGGTGCAGGCACCTGCAGACGCTCGCTCAACACACGGCGCGAACGGGGGAGAGGTGCACGGACTAGGAACAGGGACGCATTATGACAACAATCTATTCTCAGTCCACATATCTAATTTTAATATCAGTATAATTGTAAGTTGGCGTTTTTGGAGTAAATTCTGCAGTACAGTTTGTTACCGCTTCTTCTGTACTCGCGCTTAGGAGGCGGCAGTAAACTTAGCTGTAAGTAAATGATCTGACGTCAACAACTACCTATTATGAAATAGATAAAAAAATTGACAATTATCAAGTTTTACCTACCAACGAGCCATGGAACGAAGTATACTAGGGATTAATCTAACAGATCATGTACAGTCAAGTACCATGATACATGACCAGGCCCTCTACTTATATTTCTAATTTTCTCTTAAACTAAAAATAATATTAACATGAAAATTTATATTCAGAAAGACCTAATCAAAATCTGTCTGAATAAAAATTTTCATGTTAATATAATTTTTAGTTTAAGAGAAAATTGAAGATATAAGTAGAGGGCCTGCTCAGGTATTTTGGTACTTGACTGTACGTAACACCAGCATTTGCTCCAAAATTTAAATAGTCAAATGGGACTGGGCTGGGCCAAGATTGCTACAGAATGGGTGCCGGTAGGCTTGTGGCTCCCCCAGCAGACCTTGCGGCGTAGCAGCGGAGATGAAACAATCGGCCTAACCTGGCCTGAAGTGAAGCGCGTAGCCAGAGACCGATCGCGATGGAAAAACACTGATGAAGCCCTCTGCCCCACCTGAGGGCCTTGACTTAAGGTCCTACCTTAAGTCAAGTAAGTCAGGCTGGCGTTGCAAGAGAGGTCGCGCCCAAGGACAAGGGTGATGATCTGATGCTTTTTGACAAGACTTGGAAATCAATCGCGCATGATAGAAATCAGCGGCGTACTAGAGCGTAGGCTTTTGCTTAGTAGTAGGAGTATAGGCTATTAAAAAAAAAACAAGTGATACAAATATTCGAAGATAAATTAATGATTTTTGACTTTGTCTTTGATAATGCGTGGGATCTTTGGAGATTCCGTTCTTACTTATATTTATTCTGTAAGTGGCTTCGGGTAGGCTTTGTTGTTCGAAATACTGTCGAACTGACAGTGTCACCGTTTCTGTGTAACAAGCCTAAATAGCATTGACATACCAATTATATTTAAACCTTATTTTGCTACCGACCACATTCCAACTTAATTTGAGGTATGGCTCAGTAGTAGACTTCATCGAATTCTTCTCCATGCAAGGTGTTTGTACTAATGGAGTAGCTTCTGGAAGAAATAATCTGCTTATCTTGCTTCCTCTGAATTCTGTAAAAAAAATACAAATATTTTTACGTGAAAGCAACTTCCCTTGGAAAATCGGTTCAGTCTTTTAAAAGTTATTGAGTGATAACGCTTCAAAGTCGGGGTTTTGTAATTTACCTAATAAATGGCACTACGAATGTCAATTCCATTCACTTAACATCAGTAAGATAGAATATTATGTAGTTCCTCCACCTAACACTAGATGGTGTTGGTGGATTTTTAATTTGCCTAGCAAATAAATTTGTCCTTTTGTTCCTTTGTGAAAAATTTTTTTTTTAATTTCCTTTCCTAAATTCTTTATTGATTTGAATTTATTTTTAGTTGTTTTTGTATTAGTTTACATTAAAATGAGTATTGTATCTTTCATACTATTTAATAACTACTTATTATTTATGTCGCGCACCACCAAGAGTGACGTAGCTTTATTTTTTTTTTCCCGGTCCTGGGCTCTATGTACCATGTTAGGGATAAAGATAAAATATCTATTGTCTCTGCATGTAAAGTACTATGCTCGGAGACCTAAATCGAGTTTCCCAACAATTGGGCCTTAAAATGAACAAGAACAAAACGAAATTAATCTTGAATGCCCATGTCGCTCCATTTGTGTTGGGAGCTCCACCCTCAAAGTTGTTGACCAGTATATCTACCTGGGTCAATTGATCCAGTCAGGAAGTTCCAGCTTCGAGAAAGAGGTCTTTCGACGAATCCGACTCGGCTAAGCAGCGTTCGGGAAGCTACGCAGTGTCTTCTCGTCTAAAATACCTCAGTGCCTCAAGACGAAAGTGCTTAATCAATGTGTGTTACCAGTGATGACTTATGGCTCTGAAACGTGGTCCCGGTCGATCAAGGTCGCTCAGCGCGCTATGGATAGGGCTATGCTTGATGTTTCTCTACGTGATAGAATCAGAAATGAGGATTCGTAGGAGAACAAAAGTCACTGAATGAGCTAATCCGCGCGATTAGCTTAGCGGATTAGCTCGTTGAAGTGGCAGTGGGAGGGACACACACGAAGAACCGATGGCCGATGGGGCAAAAAGGTTAACGAATGGCGACCGCGCACTGGCAAGCGAAACGTAGGACACCCACCCACTAGGTGGTCAGACGATCTGACCATGGTCGCTGGAAAACGCTAGATGTAGGCCGCTCTTGATCGGTCGTTTTGGAAATCCTTGGGAGAGGCCTATGTCCAGCAGTGGACGTTATGCGGCTGATATGATAATGATGATGATGTAAAGTTGTATTTACTTACCATTATTCGTAAACGCGGAAGACCAACTGTATCTGTTTCTTTGCGTTGATATCACTGGTAAATGGAGCTTGGTTGACTTCAGTTCTGGCATATGATCTGAAAATTTAATTTAATAGTTCCTTTACCCTAGATAGAATTAGACTTTCCCATACAAACATAGTCTAGCTTTTATTTTGAAACGACACTTCAGATAATGTTACTTGCGAGGCCGAAGGCCTAGCCCCTCCCCCCTTCCCCCCTTCACTTTTCCATCCCCTCAAGTAAGTTTCGCAGAGCCGCAGGCCGAGAGATGCGAGCCCGGAGGCCGAGCCACTCCCAGCAAGCGTTGCGCTGTTTTTTTTTTTTTTTTGGAAATCCAAGATGCCCGCCGAAATATATGTATTTTTAAGCCAAAAAATCCAAATTTTATACATTTTTTTTAATCCAAGATGGCGTCTGGATATTAGAAAATTTAAATTATTTCGTTCATGACGTCTCACTGGACTACATAAGGGTCTGAAATTTTGTACGCCAGGGTAAAGCATCTCGCGGAACTCGAAACTGCAATCAGATTTTGGATCCAAGATGGCCGCACACACATTTTTTATGTTTCATTAACTGACTGCAGTTTTTACCCATTTTCTGAACTGGAAACGTTTTTAATCTACCTCAACAGCTGCACGAAATCCCGCGGGCTGTTTTCAGCCTGCGCAATGCCCTAAAAGTTAGTTTTCTTTTAAGTTCAAATTTGATTGTCGAAAACTAGTTAAATGCCTAAATGTATTTAATTGTTTCAAATTACAAAATACCGCCAAAATCTCACATGTCATGTCAAAATAAAAGCTAGACTACGTTTGTATGGAAAAGTCTAGGGTAAGGAGATTCTCAAGTAAGGACGTTACGTACAAAGAAATTTGTACATTGACACGCCATGTTCTATTTCTATCGCACGCGCAAAATTATACTACTGTCTCGCTCGTACAGTGGCATTGACCGCCGCTGTGCGAGCGGGAAAGCGATATAATTATGCGCCTGTGATAAGGATAGGTAATTTGTGTCAAAGAACGAAATTCATTGTGTTATTCTTTTTGTCCATTTTCATTACCTAAATGGGTCATTGTCAAATTCCGCGCAGGTAATCGTAACTAAAAATGTTGAACTTATAAAAAAATAAAAATACTTTAACATGACTTTTTTTTATAGCAATGTTTGTTTAAACAATTAAATTTTGCTTTGTTACAATCGGCCGCGATGTTTAACTAATGATATTTTAATTATTCTAGATTTTGTGGGTTAGGGTGTAAAAAAAATACAACTCTGTTATCACAACATTTTAACTTTTATTATCAAATTAAATGATTCAGTCCCAAATATTTTGGCATTAATGTTGATTACAGTCTTTTATCTTTTAATAACAATTAGAATCTTAACATTATTTTTAAGTTTACCAATTATTAATTTAAATTCCAAACAACTCTGTGACTGATTGAATTTTAACAGACATTAAATTCCACCTAATTACTTTTAATGCTTATATATTCACCGCTAACTATAAAATATGACCGTATAAATATCTAACGTATAAAGATATTCTAAGATAACCACATTATTTTAAGTAGCTTTTCAATAAAATCCTCAATAAGTCATTAAATCTTTGGGACAGAATGGTAACAGAGTTGTAACACAGTAACAAAGTTGTCCTTCTTTTGTATTTTACTTGACTAAATTGCACTCGGTTGAGCTTGAGATCTCAATAACATAAACTTCAAATATTAATAATAATTTTATAAGACTACCAGTCTTTTTATCAATCAATAATTATCTTGATGAAAAAAAAACAGTATTAGGGATAAATTGATCTTGATCTGACGGGATTGGGCTGTTTAAACGAGAAGGTGATGACTCTGGGGTGTGCATAACAAGCAACGCAGAGCTCTGGCCTTATCTTTTCGTCTAGCGTTTGCAGATCGCCATTTCTTTTGCTTCATGTTTATGTATTGTTAAACCCCCAACTAAGCGTTTGTTTGCATGGTATCTCTCCAAATCTTTTCTTTTACATTCTGCTTTCTTTTCGGGAATATTTTTACGCCGAAGTCGGTATTATCGCTGATTCTCAGCAGGCGTGAGACGTATCTTGAAATCGCAAAGAAACACACTGTATCCTGTAACAATGTACTTAAGTTAATTGGAATATTCACGTTTTATTTATATTTACCAAGCCTAAAATAGCTAAGCAAGCCGAATATCAATAAAATATATTTAGAAACATGAAATTTAAGCCCAAAATTAAATAATATAGCCATATACAATTCTGTTACTTTCTAAACACAACTCTGTTACTACGCGCTGGTAACAGAGTTGCGCAGTAACATAGTGGTAAATTTTACATTTCTTGTGTCATAATCAATAAAGTAAAGCATGAAGTACGCTTTTTCTTTCATATTAAGAATATTTACCTCTATGACAACATATTAAACATAAAACAATAAAAAATACGTGATTTACTTACGTAAATAGGTAGGTAACAGAGTGGATGCTCAATAAAAATACGCAGTCTGTTGAAAGCCTCGCGGTCGACTGGCGCTTCTTGTACCGCTCCCCCCGTTCTAGCGATCGGTCACGATTGATGCAGACATCGCACCCAACCTAATACCTAGTCTAAGCAGCGTCATTTCTATTGCATGTTGTAATTTATTCAGTAACATAGTATTTCAGATAGTTAAGCGACAACCGCGGGACAAAGTTTTGAAAAAATGTGTAATTTTAAATTTTGATACTTATCGTATTTCAGGCATATATCATAAATGTTAACAAATTTTGTTTATAGTAATAATTTATTTACGGTAGGTTGATATAGCAAAAAATGAAACTATTGGGACTTTATTATAACAGAGTGTTGCCAGGGACATATGGAGTTTGTAAGGAAAACCACTCTGTTACCAGAAATGACAACTATGTCACCTCAAGAATAAACAAAAAAATCAAAACTAAACCTTTGTTTTAGTTAACAATGTTTATAAAAGTGATGTATTTTTTATTTCATGAAAAATGTTGTAAAAGGTTGTGTTATTTATTACTAATAAAAAATTAACTTAGTTGAGGGACCAGTTTACCTGCGCGAAATTTGACAATGACCCAAATACCAAATAAGTCAGTAATTATAAATAACTGGCCAAGTGCGAGTCGGGCTCACATACGTATGGTTCCGTCCCATTATCTATAAAAAAATCACGTTTGTTGTATTGGAGCCCCACTTTAAAATTAATTTTATTCTGTTTTTAGCATTTGTTGTTAAAGCGGCAACAGAAAAACATCATCTTTGAAAATTTCAACTGTCTAGCTATCACGGTTCATGACTTACAGGTGGACAGACGGAGAGCGGAGTATTAGTAATACGTTAGTTATAGTTTTAACGCTTTGGGAACGGAACCCTAAAACGACAACCGTTAAATTTTTATCAATAGCTTATACATTTAAATCTGTTAAGGCATTTCGAAGGTAGAACAAATAGCTAAATAAATAAAAAAGTACAAACAAGCTAACTTTAAATTTGTAATACAGAAAATAACTCAGCCGCACTTTATTTTATAATATCTAAATATTAGTACATATATAAATAAAAACCCAAGACCGAAGACAATTTGAAAAAAGCCATTTTCCAACTTGCTCTGGCTGGGGAACGAACCCAGAACCTCCGGAGTGATGGAATGGTGTATTAACCGCTACGCCACGTAGGTCGTACACAATACAGAACGAGAACAGAATACAGAAGAAAAACATACATACTTGAACCTTAAATATATTGCTGTTATATTTCTATTAAATAATATATATAATTTAAACTGTGTAAATTTACCTGAAGTCTCAATAATTGGGAAATTTATGTCATAGCGTGATTTTCGAATCTTTAATTTAGTTGCAGCGTTTTCTTCGAGATCTGGAAAAAAAATCGAATAATTACCACAGACTCACAATAAGTACAATATGTAGTACGGCTGTGATACGTAGTTATTTTAGTTAGATATACCTAATGTTAGTTTCATGTATTCTATGTAAGTACCAACTTCTATATCCTTCTCGTAAGTAATTGTTCTATCTTCTTATTTGCCGATTTACTGGAAGACATTCCACTGTATGATAAGTCCACCATTATCAATTTACTCTTTATTATGTATATGTTATGTTATAAGTTATAAAATATAGTATCGTTGAGTTAGTATCCCGTAACACAAGTCTCGAACTTACTTTGGGGCTAGGTCAATCAGTGCTATTTGTCCCTATTTATTTATTTATTATTATTGTTATTTTTTGTAATTGTGTGTTTTCATCGTACAATAAAGTTATTACAACAAACAAACAAAAAAACAAACAAAGTTAATAATGGGGAAAGGGGGTATCAACCCGAAAGGGAGTAAAGTACTAATCAATGTGAACAACTTTTACGGATCATCCCTGAAGTCGTAAAAAAATTTACCTCCATACAAAATTAACCTACCCTGTCAAAATGTAAAGGCTGCAGATTTTTCTTTACGATTTCCGGGATGGTCCCATACTAAAAGTTGTTCACATTGATTAGTATGTTTACTTCCTTTCGGGTTGATTGCCGGGCCGGCCGAACACTTTTGTATGAATATATCGGTTTTCTTTTTGGAGTTTCAAGCATTGGTCCCTTAGGAAAAGTTGTTCATATTGACGGTCTGACTTGCTTCTACAAGGATCGGACAGGATTTTTGTTACATAATGTATATCATCGTTCATCTTAGTGCGTTTCCGGTTGCATGAACCTCACAATATCTTTCAAACGGCTGAACCGGCAGAACCACGGAAAGGGAACTTGCTTTCACGTGAAAAACCGCATCAAAATCGGTCCATTTTTTCGAGTGCTACGATGCGACAGACATTAGCATCAAACCTTTCTTTTTGTCGGTGGTGAAAAAGGAAATTGTACATAAACTTTAACAATAAGTTCAACTTACGGTGGTACAAGTATGAGTTAGTTGTTGGAAATAGTTGTTCGTATTCACTTTTCGTCCAAGGGAATTTCAACTTGTAACCTGAAAAATAATTGTGTAATTGATACAAAGTTTAAATGCAAAGTCATTGGACTACCAAACCGTGCTGATAAGAAATGTGGTGAGCCAGGGTTAATCTGTCCATGAGATGTTGTAAAAAATCAACATTGATGTAGATTTAGAGTTCTATGGCGTCATATTTCAATAGAACCATCGAGAAAGTACGTCATGTTTCTAGTCTCGATGTAGCGGTATGTGTATTTAAGAAGGGAAGTATGACACGCACTTCGTCCATAAAAAAAAACAGAGGAAGAAAAGGTTTTTTCTGAATCTGGTCTGAATGATTTTTTCGTATTTTATTTACACAATAAAAGGACTAGGTTCAAAGGTTTTCCTTTTTCCCAAAACAATTTTTTGCTAATTTTGAATAAATAAAAAATATATATATCTATCATTGAAATCAGACAACAATTAAGAGTGGATATTTTTTTCTCCTTTCGTATGCAAAGATTCAAAGATTCAAATGTTTATTCAGTAATTAGACCTTTACAGGCACTTTTACACGTCAAAATGCACCAGTGCGTGCTTTACGTTCCTCTTTATAGTATTAGAAACACCTTAGTCAATTAAATTTATTAAACATAATTATTCCGCGATTTTATAAAGTACTATTTTAAAAAACAAAAAAAAATAGACATTCCCACACAAATTGCCCGGGCGGCTGCACACTTTTGTGTGAAAATGCCGAATGGGTTTGTGCCTGTCATTTTAATTTCATTTTGTATAACTATAGTGATCTAGTAAAGCCCGTGGTTCGATGTACCATGCATAATAATATGTCTTTGACGTGTTGTAAGATATAAGTTAACGTCATTCCCTGGCCAGGAAGGGGCATTTTGCATGTATGAAGGGGGATTAAAACACCACTTGCGACCAAGGGAGACTAAAAATAAGCCAAATTTATAAAGAATTTATTTCCCAAGACTTACAATAGACCTTTGCCCGCACTGAAGGGTTTTCAGAATTAAATACATTAATTTAAGTATCTATATCTATTGCTCATTAATATTACTAAACTTTTAGTAATGTAAGTACAAGGAAGTTGGTGAAATTATGTAAAACATGATTTTTTAAACATATTAAAAAGCTGTGGAAATACATTTTTCCAATTGAATTTGGATTTTGTCCATAGAGTGGGATGTCAGTGTTTTTTTAGCTTTTTTGACTCTTTACTGTAACTGAAATTTAAAAACACTTACCAATAATTGATGTACTTATTAACATGAACTCATTTTTAGTCAAGTTTTTTTTGTTATTTATAAACAATTTTGTACATTTAAGGGATTCGTCACAATATAATATTATATTATGTAATGTAAAAATAGGTTGATTTTGCATCCTCTAGCTTAATTAAAATCTCGAAAAATAAATTACAGTATGTTAGGTATACAATGAATCTCACTTGGGACCTATTAAGTTTTTACGTTTTTTTAGTTCGATTTATTACTAAAGCGTGATTTTTTGTTTTATTTTTTAACTTTAAGTATTATTGTCAACGAATAACTTTTTTTTTCTAATGCGAGATTTTTATTAGGTATAAAACAAGGTACAGTCAGGAACAGATAAAAGTGATTACCCGACTGTACTTGCATCAGAATGAGTATTTTTGACAGACTCAAAAAGAAGGAAGTTATCAATTCGTATGTTTTTTTTTTTTATTTGTGACCCGAATATTACGCGATATCTGCGCAACTTGTGTCCCGATTTTGATGTTTTTTTTTTTGCAAGCCTTTGGTACCAACTTCGTTCCATATTAATTTAGTGAATATATGATGAAAAACTTTAGAAATATGGAAGAAACTCCTGAAAGAAGAAATTAATTCGGTTGTTTTTTTTTTTTTGTTAAAAGTGTAATTAAGTACTTAATTGTTTTTGTGTACTTTTCTTGAAAGTAGCTAGGAGGTTTTAAATCACTGTATAATGAGTGTTTTGATAGTCTGATCAAAGTAGGTGTATAAAAAATACTGTTACTAATACCTTATTAAATTATAAATATGGGTATTATGTCTCCAAGCACGTGCTATAAATTGTTATTGTTTTAAACATTTGCCTCCCTAACAGGCTCTTCAAAAACCATTTTTACTATATTACATAACACGTTACTGTAATTGTTATATCCATTATTACTCTATTTTAGTCCTACGGCGCCCTTTGAATCCGCAAATTATGTGTTGCCTAAGTAAGATGTTCTTTATTATTTTTTCAACATTTTATATGTATATCAATGTAAAAAAAAAAAACTAAAACAATACTTAAATTGCAAAAAAAAAGTTTTCTATATTAAATTCCAAAACTATAATATTATTTGTAAATTTGACTCTTTATAACACGAGTAGGTATTTTATTCACTTTTGTAAGATTTTCCACAGTATCTTAATGAGTTTCATATCATGACGTGCAGAGACCTACATACTCGTAGCGTACGTAAGATTTGTGGTTTTTGTTTTATCATACTAAAATACCATTATACGTGGCCAGATATTTCTATTCCAGCGTGGTATCCCATTTATATATAAAAAAAAAAACATTTTTGGGGACATGTTACTCGGCGGTATGCAAATTTATAAAATATATATCTTTTTGAAGAAATGTTTAAAAGAAATTATGAGAGAAATTGTGAACGCTGGTAGCGTTCACAATTTCGTTCATAAAGAAAAAAAATAAAAGTGGCAAAAATGTTTATACGTAGTTATTATCTATATTTATAAATAATAACGCTAAAAACCTTATGGCCTGAGGCTATTATCCGTTTACGCAATGAATGTGTAAGTAGTTTATGCATGTGCGTATGTATGTTATTCGAATAAACCAATAATCGTCATGTTTCCAAAAAGTCTGGACGTTGCGGTATCTCAATATACTCGTATTTTATCAACTAAGTTCCGTTCTTTTCTCAGTTATCAACGCCACAACTAAAACTCAAGACAATCCCGTCTAAGTAATTGTGACAAGCGTTTTAGCTACCGAAACCTATTTTTGTATTGGCTTTATCTGTGTCCACTATCGAAGACCCGGTATGTCAGCCTTATCTAGCACACAAACATACCTGACCAGTATAGTAATTTTAAAACCTCACTCACACAGACATCAGAAGTCATTACCAAATTAACGACAATCAGGTGAAGAAAAAAGCATTTTGTAAACAAGTCTCAATGGGTACGGTCGCCTAGGTGCTTAGTGATCTACTATGACGACATTACTTCGAACGTAACAGTTATTGTGATTAGTGATTAAGTAATTTGTGACAATGTCTACATCGACTGCTTCACCACCAAGCCTACAGTCTGAACCAGAACTGGAAGACTCGAGGGATTCAATATCTTCGGAATTTTCTGCTACAGTTATACCCAAATATCAAAATATCCAATTTGATCCGCCACAGAAAAGTGATTTTAAAAATGTTGGTGTAACATCTCATGGTGTTGAAGATATACTCTCTGAAGGTGCAAGCTACAACGTAAGTGATAATTTCAATGACTGTAAAGAAGTTCTTTCATCTGTACCTCATTCGTTTGTGCAAGATTACAACTCAAGAGATTCAACAGGTTTTAGTATACATGACATTCTTGGTCTACATCAATCATATAACGCAAACGCTCAAGGAGAATTAGAACAAAGATATGATTATCAAATACCGAATTATGAAAATATAAGTAACAGTTCTAACAATAATAATTACGGATCAGGCACTGAAGAAGCGATTGCAGAGGATTGCATCGAGAAAGGTGACATGTTTAATTCTGCTGCTCAACTTGGAAATCAAGTTGGTTACAATAGAAACTATGCAATTAACGAACCTGTCCGATATGATCCAAGAAGCGGTTACGACGGCGACGTTACTAAAGACCCTGGAAGAGAAATCAACGAAATTCACGAATCTAGTTTTCCCAGTCAGGTGAGAAATACATTGCACTTTGAACCTTATGTAGAGATACATAAAGAATTGCAGTTGCATTAAAGGCAATAGTTACCTGCCGTGATTTACCACAAAAGAACCGGATCCCTAATGACAATTTAATTAATTTACCAGTGGTTATTAAGAAGTAGGTTGATGTTACTTTACTGTGTTGTCGAGCATTCACAAAGTGACACGTGCTGAAAAATATTTTGTTATATTTCAGAATAATATTTCATGGAATAACAAAGCGGCTTCAAGCAATCTTATAACTACACCAAGGACTACACCATCTCTTTCTGGAAACGGTAAATAGTTTTAATACTTGTTTATACTTATGGCTTTAAGATCAGTTGCACCATAATAATAACTCATATTTTTTTTTAATTTCACCTAATTTATTATTTTTCATTTAGATTGGTTTTTCAAATAAAAGCGGAAAATTAATACATTTTTATTTTTTAGTTTAAGAATTCGTGAATAATTTAGTATAGTTTGTGAAGTAACGAGATATGGACATTCATGGGATTGGTTTATTAATTTCTTTGAGCAATGAACAAATTCGTTTTAATATTTTTATCTATCTATTTAAATCATTGACGAAGGTGTTAATCTTTTATGTTTAGTTATACATAGTATAGGTATATATAAGTATTAATATACCTATTTTGCAAATATTTTATTTTTATTTTTATGTTCCAGAAATGTCATCTGAGCCATCTTCTTATCAAAAAGGATTTACAAAACGGGCACGCACCGCTTACACAAGTTCACAGCTCGTAGAATTAGAGAATGAATTCCATCAAAACCGTTATTTGTGTCGACCAAGACGCATTGAACTCGCAAACTACTTACAACTGTCAGAGCGCCAAATCAAGATATGGTTTCAAAATAGGAGGATGAAATACAAGAAGGATAACAAGCATAACAAACCTTCTTCGTCGGTTGATGATAACAGTCCATCAAGTTCCAAAGAGATGTCTCCGAGTCAAGATCATAAGTTGAGCCATGGAAGAAGCTGCGGAGGACATGACAGACATAGACGTCTTCTGACTGACAGTCACACGAGTCATCACAAAGTATTTCTGCCAGGTGATACTTTGTCAAGACCACCGGAGTATTCTTCGATCAATTCGCTGAAATCTGTGATTAAAGGTCCTCAGAGCACGATTGAGCTACCGTCTTACACTCCAAACCTGTCTTATTCATCGTACTACACCGCAGGCACAAGTAGAGCCGGTTACTCACCGATGTCCGAGGTTTATCGATACTCAAACGATGACTCACTGCAACCGAATTCTAACACACTGCCCGCGCTATCGACTGACAGCTATGTGCCTAACGGAGTTAACTTGAAGTTGAATGAAGATTTAACAAGATACACTACAACATCTCCATATTACAATCCCTTATCGACTGGAGTAGTGATGCACCCACCGACGTCTGAAGCATACGGATTTAGTTCATCGATGTCGACGTTATCAGCTCCGACCTATGAAGACAGTAGCTTACACACGAGGAACTCTAGCTTACCTTTGACACAAGACCCTTACTATTCTTACTTGTCTCCCCCAGATGCGACTACTCAACATACTTCTTCATCTACAAGCAAGTATTCTTCGTATATTTCATTATAAATTGAAACAAGTTGATAAGTAATTAAATAATACAGTAGTGGCTTTATCATTACTTTTAATTTTACAAAGTAAAAAAATACAAAAAATATGGTTATTATAAAATAAATGTAATAAAGAAAACATTACTGCATTATTTAACTAAGAAAATCATTGTTCAAATTTTAATCAATCTGTTTTTTATGTAAGTGTATATTATTTTGAGCCAAAGGATAGAAACTTTTAAATGTATTTTATACTGTTAAAATTTATTTTTAAGTAGCAGGAAAACATATAAACCTTCTGGCTATATTCAATAAAAGTAATCTTTAAGCGCAATAAAAGTACATATTTTGTTATAAATATTTTGTTTTGTGAAAAATAAACCTATAATGAATTGACATAATATTTCATAATAAGTATACCTACTTAGGTACCTAGTATTTTTAGAAGACTGTATGTACAACTTGTTACTACTTAATAAAATATGATTGTAATAATTAATTAGATAATTACTACCTAATTATTACAATCATTTCAAGATGATATTAAATTGTTTATATAAAACGATTTTTTTTTTCTTTTTATTTACAAGAAACTTCTTCAAACGCCTCATTCGATACATTTTGGACGATGACTGTCCAAAAGAGTGCCTTAAATTTAAAATTTTTTATCAACGTGACAGGTTAGTTTTTGATTTGGAACATGTTTTTATTATTTAACCTTTCAGAATTTATCGAGAACCTGTTAGAAAAATAAGGGTATAATATGAAAATGTTATTTGGAATGCCAAGTGCCAAGTGTCTTAGAAAACCCCAAAATAGAACATGGCTGATTTATTTTATAGATCTTAGTACTTCATATTTAAAATACTACAGTAGAAGTCAGGTGTGGCAATTTTGCCTAGGTTCAGAGAAAAAAAAACAAAGTTGAAAAAAATTTAATAAGATAATACTTAATAAATATACTTCTTCAAAAGTTAAAGTGTTGTTATTAATATTTGATTAGATAGACCATTTTGAAACACATATTTTATAATATATCTTAAGTACTTAGCGGGTTTTTTTTTTACACTTTTTTCATTTGATTTATTCTCCTAAAAATATGGTTTCCGTATTCAAAATCATATTAAAAATAAAATTGATTAGTTTATTTTAGCCTTAAATGATTCAAGTGTGCATCACGTTCAGCATTTTAAGTTTAAAAAATTATCCCTGCATACATTTTACAGACAATAATCGTACCAGAGAATTAATTGCTCTTTAGAAAAAATTAAGAACTTGCCATCGGCTTGTTTTTCGCTGTTGGCGATCAGCCAACCTCTTTTTATAATTTAATTGTAATCTTTTATTAACATTTGAATTTATGTCATTTTGAAAACAATAGATAAAATAAAGTCAGTCGTCATAGTGTTATCCTCAAAAGCGGTGTTTGATTTTCTTCAGTGGCATTAAATAAAAGACTTATGATGCTGTTATTATGACATAAATATATTAAGCTTAAAACAAATTACATCTATATAACAAAAACTGTTACACATCTCAATTAACAGACGGTATAATTTTTAAAAGAATTAGGATGGATACCTACTTAATCAGCTTCTTAATGGAGTCAAATGTCAAAACAGGATAGTAATAATAAAATACCACTTTTATTAGTGAAAAGTATACAGACCCATGCTACCGGTTGCATTATTAAAATTTTCACTCAGTCAAGAATTATTTTTTTCGTTATAATCTTTACTTGCAACTGACAAAGACAACACTGTATTTTTTTTAATTTTCTTTACAGTTATTAAACAAAAATCAGTATTCCAAAAATGTCATTTTCGTCCGTAGCAGCGGACGTACCCGCTTTTAAGCCTTTGTATGATTTTCGATGATTACTCAACGTATCGCTTGTTTCTGAAGAGGTGGAATCTACGATTAAAAATACATATTATTGTTTTTATGCGTGTCAGTGGCTAACTATGGTGTCAAATTTCTGATCTTGCTCAAAAATAAATGTTTGGTAGAATTAATCAGCATAAATATAAATTTTTGAATACTTGTGTGTTTCGTCCATGTTACCTTTAGCACCAACTAAATGAACAACTTAAAAGTAGCTTAAACTTAAAATTAAATAGTAGCAATAGTAAGCAGTATTGCCAAAATTTTGAGTATATGTTGATTCATACAAATCTTATAGGGTTCTAATAAGCATTCTATAGCATGCTTATTACAGTCCGTTACAAAAGTATAATACACAATAATAAACAAGCATCTACCAAAAGAGAGATTTTTCTGAATTAAAGTTAAATCGATACTCCAAGTGACTGTGTGTATGTGAATTACAATGGTAATAATAATGTACAAAATAATTTTACCGACATAATAATAGAAACATTAGATGTAAATAATTATATTGCGGCGGCATACCAACCGGTGGGTTTCCCAAAATCGGACATGCAAAAATCTCATAGAACTGCTTGTACCAATTATCCAATAAAATATAGAATGCTTGCAAATTTAAAGATATATTATTTCTCTGTATTGTGTTTTTGGTATAACATTGTATTCTCTATATTTTAAGGTGTACTTCTTCCAATAGTTTATATATAATTGAATGTTACTTTAATAAGATTTAAAAAGGTCAATACACAGCGTTACAGAAAACCGATATTGTATTTCAGAAGTATGATCATGGCCTTAAAGACGCTACACAAAAATTAATTTTTAAATTGCAAACAAATCGACTTTTTATTCGTTTCACATTCGATTAAATTGAGTAAAAAAGAAAATTCTAGGAAAAATCTTTTTTAGCGAGTATTTTTTTATGTGAGCGAGCATTTTTGCTTTCATTTTTTCTGTATCAACTTGTTTAATAGATATTTCTTTGTGTGCTAAAATAAACTGCATGTTGATTAAGCTTCTTTTCTGATTTCTGGGTAAATATTAATATAAATAAAATAAAAATACTTACCTTTTCTTACGCCCTCATCATAACCACCATATATTGGCTTCTGCAACTTCCTCCAATCATCTAAACTTGTCCATTGAGGCGCTCTCAGATGTGGTATCATCAACTTGGACATACTAGAACCACGATAAGCATTTTTCAATTCTACTACATCATTTTGCGCTACGTCAGTTGCTAGTGGTAGCATTTCTGTAATAAAAAAGAATATTATAGAAAATGTATTAGAACAAATAGTATAGTAGCTGAGGTCCACGACCTTGCCCACTTGGTCAAAATGTTGAAAATCCGTACAGTTTTTAGCTAAGTTTCGTACAAAGTTTCACCCCCTATTTTACTCCCTCAGAGATAAAAACAAAATGACCGAACCGAGAGCTCATAATATGTAATATTTTTACATTTCTTACTTCAAAATTGACTAAGTTTCATAAGAACTTTTCAACCCTCAGGAATGAATTTTCAGAAATCCCTTACGTCATTTAAGGAATATATGTGCAAAATTTTTATGATTTTATACCCAAAGGTTTCAGCTATGTGTTGATTGACAGTTTATTCATAAAATAATTCTATCTAATGCTTGAGGGTTCGCAAAATCTATATATATAAAAGGAGAAGTTCCCACTGACTGACATAAGATGCACGCACAGCCGTAACCGCTTATAGTAGAAACGTGAAATTTGGACAATTGTTTTAATTCAAAATGCGGACGCACACTAAGAAGGGATTTTGAAAAATTTTAACCCTAAAGGGGTGAATAGGGGTTTAAAATTTGTATGGAAAAATCTTTAAATCTGCATCGATTTTGATAAAAATTGAGATTCATACTCTTAAAAACATTTAATTGAACACGTGTTTCATGGTTTATTAGAATTCACCCCCTAAGGTCGCAAAATAGGAGTTGAAAGTCTGTATAGAAAAATCTTTAAATCTGCATCGATTTTGATAATGAAGTCGGTTAAAAAATGAGGTTCATGCGCTTAATAACATTTCATTAAATTCTTATTTCATGGTTTATTACAATTCACCCCCTAAGGGTGCAAAATGGGAATTAAAAGTTTGTATGGAAAATATTTTAAATCTGCTCCAATTTCCATGAAATTTGTTACTATAACTCCTAAATACAAATAATAAAACACGTGTATTTTTTAAAACGCATCCCCAAATGTTGTAAAATAGAGGTTGATAGTTTGTATGTAAAATATTTAAAATCTGCTCCAATTATCATGATCATCAGTAAGAGTCCTTAAACTAACAAGAAATATGAGAGTACACCTGAAAGGTGATGTTACTGCGGGACTGTTTGCAGATATGCTGCTAAAAATAGGAAATGGGGAATGTAACGACAGTGACGGTAAAGTGACTATAAATGATTAGTTATGCACTATGGTGGCTACTATTGAAGAATTAATGAATAAAATATACCCCAATATTTTAAGCATACAAGAAAAAAGTATGGAATGGTTTTGTGAACGGGCTATTTTGACCCCTAAGAACGACCAAGCAGAGGCAATAAATGACATGTTGCTGAAATCAATGACAGGAGAAGAAAGGATATACAACTCGATAGACTCGGCAGTGAATATGGATGACGCTGTTAATTATCCAGTAGAATTTTTGAACTCCCTAAAACCCGCGGGTCTCCCTCCCCACAAACTTACCTTACGGACAGGGACACCTATAATGTTGTTACGAAATTTGAAGCCTCCAAAACTCTGCAACGGTACCCGACTACAGATCAAGCGTCTACATCAAAATTTAATAGAAGCCATTATTATAACTGGCAACTTATAACTAACTAAATATTGTGTACAAGGAAATATTATATTCGTGAAAGTAAAGATCTGAATATCTAAGAAGTTAGTGTGCCTCCCGCGTACTACGCGGAAAATTAATCCATCCTAATTTTATATGGGTAGGTAAATTCTAAAGTTACTCTGTTTGTCTATCTATTACCTATTCAAGCTGAAACGGCTGGACAAAAATTTTGCATGGTTATACTTTGAACCATGAGGATGGAAAAAGGTTTTGTTCGCGATAACCGACATCCACGCGGGCGAAGCTGCGGGCGGAAGCTAGTGCTAGATAATTATAACCATATTTACGATTAAAAATGTACAAAAAGTAGAAAGGTGTCTACCATAGCACGTTTTGCTTTTCGTCAGGTAGTGTTGATGCCTATTACTATTATGATAGTTAAAGCTGGGTATGGCAGTAAAAAAGATTGGAATTTTAAGGTGGTTTGGTCAGGTTGCGAGGATGAATGAAAGAAGACTAACTAAAAATATTACAGTGCGAATGTTGACGGGAGAACTGGAAAGGGTCGACCTCGAAAAACGTTCTGCGATCAAATTGAAGATGTACTGAATAAAGGTTATGTAAGAAGTACCCATAACCGGAGAGCATGCATGAAAAAAGTAGTGAGTGTTGACGAAGCTGAAGAAGTTTACAAGCGAATGTGGATTAAAGAACTGGACCGGGTCAACTTCGAGGAAATTTTCTCCGACCAAATAGCAGATGTTCTGAAGAAAGGTGATATAAGGAGTACCCATAACCGGAGAGCATGCATGAAAAGAGTAATGAGTATTGACGAAGCAAAACAGGTTTCCAAGGATCGTATTAAATGGAGAATCATCCGTAGTCTCTGCCTAGAAAAACAAACGTATGAACGTAAACAATTTATTTCAAGCTTCCGAGTCAGATTTTTTCACCTGTGGTGTAAGAGTGTTCTCCAGTTGTTATTAGCTCGTATTCTAATGTTCTTCTGGCATCATTTGTATTGGATTCAATGGTGTTTAGATATATTCGAAGTCTACCGTATTCATCTTCCATCTGTTCTTCGGTAGCTGAAGATATCTCCATAAAGGTATTCGTAGTTGTTGGTGCCGGAGTTGGTGTAGGCTTAAGTTCTGAAAATTATATTTTTTAAATTAGTATGATACGTCGTAATAGTTATTTATGCAGCTGTTGTTTAATAAGGGGTATTAAACACGAAGCTGGGTTTGTCACATGAGGCGAAGCCGAGTGTAATAATAGTATCACGTGAGTGCTTTAATACCTAATTATGAACAGTTGCATGCAAGACTTTTTCAAAGAGTGTATCATCCAGATGTACTAAATTAAAAACTGAAAATTTTCGCTTTTGCCTGTTGCTTGCTAAAATTACGGTTTTTGAGGGTCGAAAACGGGAAAAAAATTACTATTCAAAATGTAAATAATCATTACAGCAAATAATTCTAATAATATAATAGCTTGTATATATTTTATACTCGGCAATACTTTTCATGAATTTACATAGAGTTCTTACAACACTGTTAAACACCCTATGGTTTCAGAAACCTTTATAGAGGATTTATAGCATGGGTGTAGATGAATTAGTAAAATAAAATTATTACAATTTCTTTCGAAACGTCTAAAGACCAATTTAGACATAAATAAATAAATAGGGACAAATTACACTGATTGAGCTAGCCCCAAAGTAAGTACGAAACTTGTCTTATGGGATACCAACTCAACAATACGAGTACTATATTTTATAACAAATACGTATATAGATAAACACCCAAGACCCAGGATAATTTGAAAAAGACCATTTTCCAACTTGCCCTGACCGGGGATCGAACCCGGGACCTCTGGGTGGCGGACTAGCATGGTGACCACTACGCCACGGAGGTCGTCTCCAGTGTCGTCTCCGTTACAGTGTAAGATGATTCTTACGAATGTGCAGCGATAACAGAAGCCTACGATGCGTGTGTGGCAAACAAGAGCTCGGATAACATTCAACTGAAATGTAGATATTATCTTATTTCAACTGTGACTTAATATTCTTTTTTTCTTGTTTCATACTGGTATAGGTTTTTGTAAATTTGATGACTAGAAAAAAAATAAAACCTTTATTGCCGATACGACATAAAGTCATATTCGTATAATGAGGGAGTTAGGTTTTTCATAGGTGTGTAATTAATACAAACATGGACAAAAAATGGCTCATTTATTACATAGAAGACTATTAAAAGTATGGTATATCATTTTTTTTCTTTTCTCTTAAGGGGCTACCTGAATTTTTCGGGGTCCAGTGCTGCCCCCATTTGAAACAAATCATTTGAAGGGAAACTGAGATATTATTTAAAATTTGGCTTTGATATAACCCTAGATAACCCTTCAAACTATTTTATGAACTACTACCAAAATTTAAATAATATCTCCGTTTCTTTTCAAATGATTTATCTTTGTGTATATTTATCTTTATCTTTTTTTATTTGTTTATATTTATTTATTTATATTTTATTTTATTTATTTATATTTATCTTTGTATGCGCCGTATCTTTGTGAATTTTACTACTTAAACAAAAAAATGGGTCCTTTATTTTAGTGTTATCTAGTTGACGAACTTAATAAAATCGCCGATTTTTTACAAGCTTTTATTTAGTTTCACCTGTTGTGCGATCAGCATTAATCTTGTACTCCCCTTTACATCAGTATCGTATCAGTAATGGATGTCTAGGTATCTAAACACAGAGGTGAGAAGTTCTGACACGTAGATATTTCTTTGAATTTATTTTACTTATTCTGTGCCAGCGCATTATAAAGATGGCAGAGAGAAGAGAGGAATGGAAGCATCTCCACCAAACTCTACCTACAAGAACGCGCAAGCTCTTTATTATGTACTCTATCCATTATGTACTCTATATATAGATCTTTTTCATTATGTACTCTATCCGTATTTTCTTTGGCTTTCTTACATTTCTGTGCCCAGTTACCTTCATATTTAACACTCTCTTCCCTTAGGTACCATCTTTTATTACTTTTAAGCTTTTCCGCTATCGAGACTACCTTATGTCTCGCTTATAACTAAATGGAATACTTAAAGGGATACATGAATTTCTCGGGGTCCAGTGCTGCCCCCATTTAATATCAATTATTTCAAAGGAAACGGAGACGTCATTTAAAATTTTGTCTTGATCAAGCCTTAGATAACCCTTCAATCTATTTTAAGATTTACTGTTTACAGATTGAAGTGAGAATGTGAAGCGTTTCTTCGACATTGGCGAAAAACGACCATTTTAGCCATTTTAGGCAAATGTGCGACGAAAGGATTGAATAAATTATTTGAAATTATTTATTTCAGAGTAATTTATTTCCAATGGACCCAAAAAAATAAAATATCCTCTTAACTAACATTGGAACAGCAGCGGCTAGGAGCGCACTTTCATTGCCAAACCATACTGTATTTTATTATTTTTTGAGAAATACAAAGGTATCGTTAAAAATAACGTACATGTAAAACGCTGGCGGGCGGACACCTGTCAGCGATGGTAACCGACGGTTGCTCGCAGACCGTCGCCGACAGGCATACTGTCGCTCGTCTGTAAGCGCCCTAACTAAACTTAAGAAATCTATAATAATAGATAGATAACTCTTTATTGCACACCATAAGAAAAATGTAACACAAAGAAATAATTTTAAATTAAATGAGTACAATGGGCGGTCTTATCGCTTAATAATCTTATCTCTCTCTCGATCTCTTCCAGACTACCAGATGGTGGAGAGGAATGTAAGACAGACAAAGACGGACTGCAACTGACTAAAAAGAAAAATAATATTTAAATCAACTATAATTTTAACAAATTTAACATAAACTTACACATATTTTACTCAATTAAAAACCTTTATAAATACATAAAACCATAAACTATACTTACATATAAATAGTTATTAATATACATACATACAGGGTGTTTTTTAAATCACTGGCATCCTTTCTACTGGTGAAAGTACGCATGAATATGAGCAACATTTTGTATGGGACCAACTCAATCCAACCGAAAAAAAACAGCTGTTCCATACTATTTTACAATACTTAGAATCCCAAAATGTATCGAACAGCAGATTTTTTTTTCGGTTGGATTGAGTCGGTCCCATACAAAAAGTTGCTCATATTCATGAGTACTTTCACCAGTAGAAAGGATGCCAATGATTTTAAAAACACCCTGTATATTCTTCTACGGCTTCTGCTTCGGCGATAAGGCTGATTCTTGTACCTCATTTTATGTTATCCTTTTTTTAAAGTATTCGGATTATGTAAATGTCTTTAGGTGCAAATATTTTTTTTGTATTGTATTGTATTGTATTGTATATACAACGTGGAAGGGATATACCCGTAACAAATCAAACCACGGGCTGTACTAAATCAATATAGTGTAATGAAAAAAAGAAAACAAAAAATATTGACATTCCCAATAAAATTGTCCGGGCGGCAGCACCTTTTTGTATGGAAATGGCGATTTTTTTTGTGTGATTTCGCTGTTATTTTAATTTCATTATACTATAGTGATCTAGTATAGCCTGTGGTTCGATTTATAACGGAAATGTCCCTTCCAGGTTTTATATTCTAGATCGTTGAAACAGCAGAAAATATTAGTTTTTAATGCAAAGAGCATCATAAATGTTAGAATAAGCATTATAAAAACAACCGTAATTAAATGTAAAAAATACATACTCCCGAGTTTTCCGAGGCGCTTAATTCTCACAGGTCTTTTTATAGCTTCTACTATGTTGTGCCAAGTGTAGCTCAAAGCATCCTGTAGGAAATTAAAACTGTAAAATATTAAAGAAAACAAGCACTTTTAATATTTTTTAGGGTTCCGCACCCAAAGGTGCTAAGCTAGCTACCCTTTAAGTAGTACTTCAAGTATATTTCTTCAACCAACTATAAAATCAATCAGGAGGTAATCAATCCGTCAGTTTCCAACAAATCTATTATTTATTCTTCTTAGGCTTCTGTCCCAAAGGGTTAAAACGGGACCTATTACTAAGACTCCGCTGTCCGTCTGTCTGTCACCAGGCTATATCTCATGAACCGTATTAGCGTGACAGTTGAAGTGAAATTTTCACAGATGATGTATTTCTGTTGCCGCTATAACAACAAATACTAAAAACAAAATACAGTAAATATTCAAGTGGGGCTCAATTAAATATAACAAACGTGATTTGTATAGATATATTTGTACACGTGGACGTACGTATTATATTGATTCTACCACTTTTTTTAAATTGATAGAATTCTTATAGGTCTTAGTTACAAGCAATTAACTATATTTTTATTTTCTAAATTTTAGGCTCAGTAGCTTCGAAGATCAGGGGGAAAATAGTCAATTTTCGTCTTCTTTCATGAATAAAATCAAAAATACTTATTTAATAATAATAAAGAAAATATATACTTATTTGAGATCCATAAAACAAGATTCATATATGACATAGAAAGATTTGCGAAACTTTTTTCTTAAATTTCCTATATTATCCCCCGAAAATGACCCATAATTTTTTTAAATGTTTATTTACTTTGTACATCTGTGTTTGGGTTACAGGATAACAATATCCTACCAAATTTCACTTGATTCAGTGCAGTAGATTCTGTAGTAGACCGACAGACATTACCGTCAAACTTATAACACACCTATGTGTCGGATTTAAAAACGGCACATAATATGAAGATAAGACAATAGAAGAGGATGCAGGTAATAATTTAAAAAATATATCTTTTATAATTTTTCGAAATTAAAAACCGACTTCTCCCCCAACTACACAACCGATTTTGATAAAATTTCCATGGTACCACCTGGAAAGTATACCCTTTCGAACAAAACAAAATATTTTTTTAAATCGGTCCAGGCGTCTTCGAATAATCGGTGAACATACATTAAAAAAAATCGCGATGAATTGATAACCTCCTAATTTTTGGAACTCGGTTAAAAACAAGCTCTTATCTAAAACAATGAACTATAAAGTCAAAAGTGCTCCTTTAGACGAATCAAATGAGCCCAAACTCGAAAGTTGCGTCGTTACATTACAGAGTTCCTATGGCCACTTTCCGGCTCCATCATCAGATCAGCTCCATATCAACATAATATTGCACGCAATGTACTGTTAGTCCGGGCCACTTTGTTCTTATAAAAAAACAATTTTATTTTAACACGAACTTAATTTATTTACTTTTAACTTTTTCACTACAATTACTTTATAAACTGACGTCACTTCACTTTGGTTTATTTAAAACTTAAAGCATCGCGGTGGACCATGGGGTGCGTTGTGGCTCCCTAGTGCTAGTCACTAGAACGGAGCCGGGTCCGAAGAGCAGCAGAATGACGACTGACGAACAACCAGAATTCTACTGATTATATAGCCATATATTGCCGATTAATCTCAAAATTTTGGCAATTTAGCAGATCAGCAATATATGGTCATAGATTAAGTATGTAACAGTACGTATGCGTCCAAATTTTCCGCTCAATCGAAAACCGGGAAGTCTATAAAATTTAACTTGCAAGGTTTGATTACAGACTGAGAGACGGACATACATACAGACAGAGAAACATGCAGACAACGGAAAAAGTGAAACTAAATAAATGCTTGTAATAAAAAGATTAAAAGTAGTAAAAAGTTTAATTTATTTTTATTCGCAGATGTTCTGAAAAAAGGCAAAGTCAGAAGTACCTATAACCGGAGAGCATGCATAAAATGAGATGAGTGTTGACGAAGCAAAAGAGGTTTGCAAGCATCGTAGCAAGTGGAAATCTATTCTATATAGATAGCGACAAATCACATTGATTGAGCTAGCCCCAAAGTAAGTTCGAGACTTGTATTATGGGATACTAACGATACTATATTTTATAACAAATACATATATAGATAAACATCTCCGTGCCTCCGTGGTCCAGTGGTCAAAGCGTTCGCGTTGTGACCCGGAGGTCATGGGTTCGATTCCCACTGGGAAGCATACTTTGTTAAAAGTTGTTTCCAGTCTGGATAGGATATTGCAGGCTTGAATCACCTGATTATCCGAAAAGAAAGATGATTCCGTGTTTCGGAAGCCACGTAAAACTGTGGGTCCCAAACGCCACCTAGCGTTTGATCATCAAACTATCCAAGGATTGATTCCTGGTTTGCCCTTTGGGTTGTGGAGGTCAGACGGCAGTCGCTCTGTGTAAAAACCAGTAACCACGTCAAATTTCCTTGGTTAGGTAGCGGATCCCGGGCTCTGAAGCGTTACTGCTGAGGATGCAACCGGGAATACGCTCAGATGATGATAACATATATAGATAAACATCCAAGACCCAGGACAATTTGAAAAAGGCCATTTTTCATCTTGCCCTGACCGGGGATCGAATCTGGGACCTCTGGGTGACGGACTAGCATGGTGACCACTACGCGCCACGGAGGTCGTCATTTCAGGTACCAAGATACCAGGCCTCCCACTTAGATCTTAAATTTTCTCTTAAACTAAAAATGACATTAACATGAAAATTTATATTTGGACAGATTTTTATTGAGTCTTTCTGAATAAAAAATTTCATGTATTATTATTATTTTTAGTTTAAGAGAAAATTGAAGATACAAGTAGAGGGCCTGGTCAAGTATCTTGGTACTTGACTGTACAATATCGCTGTTGTAAATACGTTATATCAGCATCGTGCACTTGCTGCTTGCAGCATGCAAAAATATAAGATGTTTTTGCAACAGACAAAATAGTACCTACTCAAATAAATGCCATGATAATACAGTATAGTGCCAGTTATAAGTATATAGAAAATTTACAGACTAAGAGTTGTAATTAAATTCTATTTGGTTCTAAATATTCATTACTATTATAAAAACATTTTTCAACGAGCCAATAATGTAATTTCTTTCTAAAAAGTCTATTAGATAGGCTTTTGAATTCATCAGGTACCCTATTTAATATTTTAACGAAAATCGTACCGCAGCCTTTAGAACATATGAAAGTTCTAATAGCGTAGTCTCTGCCTACTACTAGTGGTCCCGAGGAATATAATTTTAGCCTTTTTCTGAAGCCTAGACTCTTAATTTAGGGGCTTGACAGGCTTGGCCTGTTGAATAAGCCAAGCCTAAGGGACTATAAGTCTTTATAGGCTTTTGGTTCGATGTTGTTTTGGCGATATTTAAATAAAATAAACATTTCTTTTTCTATTTTCAGAATTGAATTAAAATAAAATAAATCCTTTATTCATAATTATGATGGCTTACTCAGGCTTTTACTAAAAATGGCTTTAGATTAAACATAAGCCTATTACTCTAAAAAGACCTACATTCACAAAAAAGGCTTTTTATTTTATCAAACTTCATTGTTCCAAAGTATAAATATACTTTCAACAAATGGCGGACTTAATGCCACGTTTAAGGCTCGTAGGCTTTTAAAAATGACATAGCCCTAAAAAGGACCGACAAGCTTAAATTTTGGGCTAAAAGCCCATAGTCCTCGGGAAAACTAGTCTACTCCCATGGGAGACCGGCGTAAAATTATGTAAAAAAAAATATTACCGTAATCTTCCCCGGTAAATCTTCGAAAAACGACGCTAAACTCCCGGAAACGTAATCCAAGTGCACACAACTCAAAACAAGTACATAAAGCAACCCTACGCCGTTCATGTTAAACAAAGACTGATGCTGATCAGAGTCTGACGAACAATGAACGTTAATAGGCGATTCTTAACTTTTAAATAAAACATTCGATGAATGAATAAGTTTAGACAACAAGCTTGGTACTCACTTGCGTCTCTTGCCTCTTCTCCAGGTAACATTTGGCGCGCAACATATAAATAAATATATACGGACAAATCACACAGATTGAGGTAGCCTCAAAGACAGTTCGGAGTTGTGTTATGAGTAGTATATATATATATATATATACACTAACTCAACGATACTACAGATAAATTTTACAACAAAAACAAGTGTATTATGTTTTTTTTTATATCTACAGTGGTTTTTATAATGCTTATTCTAATATTTATGATGCTCTTTGCATTAAAAACTAATATTTTCTGCTGTTTTAACGATCTACAACGTGGAAGAGACATATCCGTAATAAATCGAACCACGGGCTAGATTAGATCACTATATAGTATAATGAAATTAAAATAACAGCCGAAAAGCAAAAAAAACAATGCATTTCCATACAAAAGTGTGCAATCATGTCGATTTTTGAAGTCAAAACTTCTTTAGCGGCGTTCTACACGTTTTTTTAATGGGTAAAAAACGTTAAACTCGCGTCAGGACGCGGGACACTGATCGAAAATTCGTAAGACGTATGGAGCGTAGACAGCCGGCGCGGCGTAGGAGAGGAAGTAACCCCCTCTCTTTCTACGGCGCGGAAAAATACACGTTGGTGGGTTACATTCGGGTGACAGCAATAGATTTTACAAATAACTATTTTTCAATTGACAACATTGCAAAATTTTTATATTTTTTTATATTTTTATTTTGTTGATGTCGTTTTCATACAAAATTTTGATATTGAACGCCACAAGACGTCATTCATACCGCAAAATAGGAGTTTTATTCCTTTGCTATACTTTGACCGATCAAAAAAGCAAACAGGCTTCACAACTTTGACACTGACAGGAGTCAGCCAAGCTAACTTGTTGCTGATTTGTTTACATGGGTGCCATTTTTCAAACGCGGAGTCACTAAACGACCGGTTTTTTGTCAGGGAAAACCATTCGATTAGGTGACTCAGCGTTTTAAAAATGGCACTTCGGTTTTTGATATTGACAGTGACACTGACACCCAGTGTTGGACGTGACATATTCACGTTTGCATTTTGCATCTCACTTCACTTAAGTACTTGGTGCTAACTTCTTTAATGTATAAATGACGTCACAGCACGATTTTTAGTATTTATTTATTCTTCAAAAATAAGCAACAAAATTTTTCTTTATATCTTTTTCTGGATGAGGAATGAAAAATAAAGAAACAGTATTTTTAATTTCGGGCCTCATAAAAAATGAAAAAAGAAATGTGGTGTCGTGGGACACCAGGTAGGAACGAAGTTCTTTCGGCTAATGTAGAATCGACACAATTTGCAAAAGAAAAATCGTACTCAATTCGCGCCTGCGCATGTCTCATTTAACGGTTTTATTTAACGAGGTCATACTTACGGTTTTACTATCACATTTTTTTCAGTTCGGTCGCGCAGCAAAATCCCTATCTCCTCCAAGCCTGCCGTAAGGAACTTCGTTCCAATATTGTCAATTCTCTGGACTTTAAGTGGGTGACATTAGCGTCCGAAGTTTCCGTTACATACAAACATAAATACATACAAACATACAATGAAGCTAATAAAATCGTGTATAAATTGACATGCTATGTACAATCACATTAATAGTGAGATAAGAATATCGGTGAAAAACAGCTTGACCTAAAATTTTCTATTTTAAAATCAAATAAAGTTGACTTCGCTAGTGAGTCGAATCCTAATAAAAAAATATTCAATTATATTTCTAAATAGGTCAATGTTATAATAAACTTTGCCATCCTTACATTACAATACATCGTTTAAAATAAACAAATCGTCAGGTCTATTCTTGTCTATTATAATAATAACTAACCTACTTCCTGCTTAGCGCCTGTGCGAAACTTTTCAACCGATTTCAAAACAAGTAATGATAAAAATATTTTTTAAAACAAGCTTTTATACAAAATATTGAATTTAGAAGTTTAAAGCTCTCCTCAAGACAAATCGAATGAGCCCAAACTCGATGGGGTTGCGTTGTTTTATTTCAGAGTTCCTATGGGCACCTTTTGGCTCCATCATCAGAATGTTAATGAAACACTTTTCTACAAATGAGACACATTTTTTAATAATCTTTAAAAAATCTTGATTGTGTGAGCGAGACAGCCAACAAAATGTGAAATGCCTCTTATACACATGATTTATAAATATCAAAGAGACTTAGCACTAACCTGTTTTTGTTTGTACTAACGTTTCAAATAGAAGTTACATCCTTCATGGATAAGACAAAAAGTAACTCTTATTACAAACGTAACCTTTTAATTGAGTAAATATCCTCTCAATTTATCGCAGGTTGACTGGAAGAGATCATGGGATAAGTCCGCCTTTGTGTATTTGCTCTTTCGTATGTTGTCTTTTTAATGTATTTTTTTGCACAATAAAGTTATTACAAACATACAAACAAACAAACATTAGACCCAAACGTAAAACGTTCGTGAAAAGTCTATTGGATATTCATAAATCACCTAATAGGCTTTATCGGGCCACCTGTATTGCATTGATGGGAGCGAAATATAGGTCATTCAAGGTGCAAGTGTTTAGAAACCTCGGAGATGATATTAATCAAATTATTAAATATTTATTTAGTATCTAAATCATTGGAGACACTTACACGTCAATAAGTTTGATATACATTACCTTTAATGTTTATAAATATTTTGAATAGGTAATTATAATGTGGGACATCGTTTGTAGACTGAAGCTACACTCGAATTGTTTATCATGCAAACTGTATTTCTCACTTGACCACATTGTCTCTACGAACTGTCTGGGTTAGCATAGCACTTATGTGGCTAGCATGGTTTTATAGATATAAATCTGTACATGTCTTGCCTCTGTAAAAATGTACATGACAGGATAAAATTGATGAATTTTAAACAATGTTTCTAATTTCTGCTAAGAAAATATAATAATTTAAATAATATAAGTACCTACGTGATAATGTCTAGAAAAATATAGCAACCAAAGAGGAATAGAATTATAACAATGAAATGTTTTTAAAATAAATGTGCAACGGAAAATTTTCAATACATGTCGTAAGGCAAGAAAAAAAAATACAGTCGCCGAATAGATATGCACTTACCAGTGATTGTTGATTTGTCAAAAGATGGCGCAATAGTTTCGTAATTAAATATTACATTGTTAAAAGATGTCTGTCTACTCGTAAATATATTAAAATACATTTAATAATAATTCAATAAAACAACAGCTTAAAATACTCGTACGATTGAAAATGGTATAATTGAGTTAAATGTGGGTGTAGCAAATCGGCGACAAATTTACAAGATTTCACATTGCCAGCCGGCGAAATGTATGACGAGATTAAGAAATTTTATGAATGAAAGCTATTTTGTCGCTCAATTTTGTCTATGTTTGTTGCAGTAAATTACGCGCAATACGACAAATTACAAGGATAAGAATTTGTCGCCGTCACCATGCTAGCCACGCTGGACTTCCTGCATTGTAGACACAATAGATTTTTGATTGGTGGCGGTCACCTGGTTATCAGATGACGGCCACCTGGTGACCGTCATCATGGCGTAAGACTTGTAAGGGATACATTAATTTTTAGAGGTCCAGTGCTGCCCTTTTGAAATAAATTATTTGAAATGACATGGAGAAATGATTTAAAGTTTTGTCTTGACCAAGCCAGATCATTGATTAATGACGACTTACAATTAAACGCCAAAAATTCGCCATTTAGATTTTTTAAGCACTAATCTAATTACACTTGATTTTTGAGACAAATCTAACGATACCTTAACTACCGTAAGGTAATATAGAAATTTAAAACCATACATAAATTAAAAACATACCAGGTACATGAAAAACATAACTCTTCCTTGGCAGTCGGGTAAAACATTGCAACAATAACAGGCACTTTAATGTAGTAATAATTTAAGAGACTTAGTTTCCTGTGAAATACCAATAAAATGACGCATGAATTCTGAAGGGCTAAAGCACCCTTTTGCCTGAACATAAATGTGAGCCACTTAACTGTATACACGCAGTGACACGCAGTTTTCGGGTTCAAAAGTCGTATCCCAGTGCCTGTCGAGTTTTGCTGATTCATGACCTTTGGTTATATAAGAGGGGAATATACTTTTCTCTTTTGCCTTCCGTGTAGTATATAACGTAGAAGCGGGCCATACTTAATCAAAACAGTAAAATAAAATTAAAATAACTGTATAAAATCGGCATTTCCATATAAAACTGTGCAGCCGCTCGGGAAATTTGTATGGAAACGTCGATTTTTTTTTGTTTTGACTATTATTATAATTTTACTATTAAAATGATCCAGTATTGCAAGTATTCGATATATTACGGGTATGTCCCTTCCACGTTGTATATGTTTTTTTAAACAATGTATAGTGTCCGACCGAATGTTCGGTTTCGGTTTCGTTTTCGGTTGAGTTTCGGCAAAACCATGAGTTTCGGTTTAGTTTCGTTTTCGGCGGCCAACTTGCCGAAACTACGACCGAAACCGAATGTGCATTCGGGAGTTTTCGGCGCGTTGAATGAATGAATGAATCCCATCAGAGCCCATGTCGTGACTCGCTTGTTTGTTTGCTGTTCGTTTTGTTTTGTTGTGGTGGCGAGTTTTCGAGTGATTTATTTTGAATTTGGTAAGTTTTATCTCGTTTTATGTCGTTATAACATAAAAGCGGGTAGTAAACATGAAAAAAATATTCAATATGACTGATAAAAGTAAGATCAAGTTTAATCTAAGCTTTGAAAATTTTTTTTTTGGTTTGCTTTACTCTTTCGCAAATGCTTTAAGTAAACAAACATTAGTTAGGTAGTTAGTAATGACTATAGTGCATTTAATGGTGATATTATGGATTCAGAGTTTCAAAGTTCATTTTAGTATTTATTACCAAGGTATCCAAGTGGCAAGTACAATAGATACTAACTTACGCACTACCAATTTTGTTTTGTGAAATTATTATCACACATAAATAATATAAGAGTCTATCCACTCAAATAAATACTTATTGTGAGTAGTTTTGAGGCGCAACTAATATTTTTTCTTAAATAAAGGTTCCTATGCTAATCTATACTATAATAAAAGAGTAAAAAAAATGTGTCTGTACAATAAACATTTTTCAAAAAAAAAAATTTTGGGCGATGGAGATATAGTAATAGAGTAAGAACATAAAAAAATGTCTGTCTGTTTGTCTGTTTGTCTGTTTGTCTGTTTGTCTGTTTGTCTGTTTGTCTGTTTGTCTGTTTGTACACGCTAATCTCCGGAAATACTGGACGGATTCGAATGAAACTTTTTTTGTTATATAGCTGTGAAGCCGGGGCAACATATAGGCTATAATTGATTTTGGAAAATGGAACACATGATGCAGAACTATGATGGTCCAGCTAAACTATAAGAAATATTAAAATGCCGCCTTAGCAAAAGTTGTTAAGTCTGATGAGAACTTTTTGTTGAGTTATAATACAACTGGCCAAGCGCGAGTCGGACACGACGATCTATGAAAAATCACGTTTGTAGTATGGGAGCCCCCCATAAATACTTATTTTATTAGATTTTTAGGGTTCCTTACCCAAATGGATAGAAACGGGACCCTATTACTTAGACCGTCCGACTGTTTGTCTGTCTGTCTGTCACAAGGCTGTATCTCATGAACCATTGTAGCTAGACAGTTGAAATTTTTATAGATGATGTTTTTTTGTTGCCGCTGAACAAAATCAAACTAAATCTATACTATAATAAAAGAGTAAAAAAAAATGTGTCTGTACATTGAAAATTTTTCCAAAAAAAAGTTGTTTCGTCTGAAGAAGAACTTATAAGTTCAGTATTTGCGGACCTTCAGAGCATAACACACCAGAAAAAATCTTGGTTATGTGAACGCGCCATATTGACACCAAAAAATTAACAATACAAATCAATTAATAAAGAACTTATGACGCAAATTATTGTTAATTTCTTGGATAGTGTTGTTGACGACGCCACCAATTATCCAGTTGAGTTTCTTAATTCACTTGCAGCAAATTGACTCTCGGCTCACAAAATAAGTCTTAATGTCGGAGGGCCAATAATGCTGATGCGAAATTTGACTCCACTGAAACTGTGTAACGGAACCCAACTTAGTGTCGCAGCACTGTATGCCGAATTTCAGCGGCTGAATTTCTGCCAATGCACGCCTGCAATGTTATTTGCATGCAGTTTCGGCATTATGTGTTGCAGCAACACATAATGCCGAACTTCCGATGCTTTTGCCTGAATCGGGCCCGTACCCGTACCCATACCCGTACCCGTACCCGTACCCGTACCCGTACCCGTACCCGTACCCGTACCCGTACCCGTACTCGTACCCGTACCCGTACCCGTACCCGTACCCGTACCCGTACCCGTACCCGCCGCCGCCGCCGCCGCCGCCGCCACCGCCACCGCCGCTACCGCCGCCGCTCCCGCCGCCGCCGCCGCCGCTCCCGCCGCCGCCGCTTCCGCCGCCGCCGCCGCCGCCGCCGCCGCCGCCGCCGCCGCCGCCACCGCCGCTGCCGCCACCGCCGCCACTGCCGCCGCCGCCGCCCCCACTGTCGCCGCCGCTTCCGCCGCCGCCGCCGCCGCCGCCGCCGCGGCCGCCGCCGCCGCAGTCGCCGCGGCCGCCGCCGCCGCCACCGCCGCTGCCGCCGCCGCCGCCACTGCCGCCGCCGCTCCCGCCGCCGCCGCCTCCGCTGCCGCCAACCCCGCCACTGCCGCCGCCGCTCCCGCCGGCGCCGCCGCCGCCGCCGCCGCCGCCGCTTCCGCCGCCGCCGCTGCCGCCGCCACCGCCGCTGCCACCGCCGCCGCCACTGCCGCTGCCGCTCCCGCCGCCGTCGCCGCCGCCGCCGCTCCCGCCGCCGCTGCCACCGCCGCTGCCGCCGCCGCCGCCACTGTCGCCGCCGCTTCCGCCGCCGCCGCCGCCGCCGCTTTCGACGCCGCCGCCGACGCGTCCGCCGCCGCCGCTGCCGCCACCGTTACCGCTTCCGCTCCCGCTCCCGCTTACGCTCCCGCTCACGCTCCCGCTTACGCTCCCGCTTACGCTCCCGCCTACGCTCCCGCTTACGCTCCCGCTTCCGCTCCCGTTCCCTCTTCCACTTCCGTTCCCTCTTCCGCTCCCGTTTCCGTTCGCTGCAGACGCGCCAAAGACGGAAGATTAAATTCTCACATCGGCACATCACTACTGCCGGCGTTTCCACCGAACTTCAGCGGCTGAACTTCAGCTTATTTAGTGTGTCATTCCCACCGAACTTTAGACACTGAACTTTAGCCGCTAAACTTCGGCATAGTCTGCTGAGACACTTCAAGTTTACTGTGAGTGGTGCCAGTGAAACTGTATTTATTCCGCGTATGCCACTCATCCCCAACAATTTTCCTTTTGAAAATACACAGTTCCATGTGTTTACTTGCTTCGCTATGAAAATAAGTCACAGTTTTAGAGGCTTAAAGCTGCTGATGTCGATCTAAGGACTGGTTTTTCGCATAGCCAACTTAATGTGGCTTTCTCCAGGGTTAGTAACACTTCGGCTCTTTTCATATTGGCTCCCGAAGGAAAGAATTAAAATAATATTGACTTTTAACTCCTAACACTGTTACAAGTACTTTCTTATCTCTCTCTATCTTTGTCTCTCTCTCTCTCTCTCTTTCATTAGTTGTTATTTATTTTAATACGCCGGAGTCATAAAGTCCACGCGAACGAAGTCGCGGGCATCAGCTAGTTATTAATAAATGAAAATGTCGAAGACTGCTTTTCTATGTGATTAAAAGAGAAAACAATAAATACTGACTAATTATAATCATATTATTCTTTATTTTTCCCTTAAAATATGATCCTTGTAAGGAAGTTTCAGTTTCGGTTTCGGTTTCGGCCGAAACAGAAACCGTTGTCGAAATTCGTTTTCGGTTTCGGTTTTGGTCGTAAAACTAGTTTCGGTCGGACACTAACAACAGATAAAAGATAAACCCTGTCCGATCCGTGAAGTTGATGTTGGTAGCTTGTGCAGGTTCTATTTATCGGTTTCTTGCCAGAAAATAGGTTCAAAAATTACCCAAGATAAAATTAAACTAAAATTTAATTTTAAAATGGCTACTCAGAGAGCGGCGGACGGCGAGGGCGGGTGGGGGGAAGTGCTCGAGTGTTGGCGCGGCGGCTTCCCAAGGCTTGAATTACCCGTATTTACATTGGTGCGGTACCCGTGCAAGACATAGTACCTGAACTATCTATACCGATACAATTTTTCCGTTAGTATCGATCTATACTGGTATCAGTACCCTGTACAAATCACGTCAGAGTTAGAAAGCAGATACCAGTAGGTGCAGGTATGAGCAAATAGCAGCAAGTACCTAAATTAAGTACCTTTGCTTTTAAGGAGGAGTACTGGTGCCCAGGAACCGAAATGAAAAGAATCTCTAAATACCGGTAAAGAACCAGTACTTTTGGTGCCGGTTCCAAGCCTTGGCTCGACCAAGGGAGCCGACCAACAGTCGATGCTGCGCTCTGTCTAGCTAGACATGCCACCACTGAGACGGTGTTGTCATTTTCTTTGAATTTGCATCATTTTGGGGAAAATCATGTAAATTTCTCAACATTTAGAAATCGATAACTTTTTATTATAAACTATTTGCGATTTTTGTAATATACTTATATGCCCTTTTCCGATCGGACAGGGTTTTTTTTAACATTATTGAATAACTAAAAAGGTAAGTGGGTATTAGGAGCCCAGATGCAAAACATCGCGCCTCACTGAAGTGGACACCCAAGAGCTGGCAGCTGTATCGCCCTGCGCATAAACCTCACCATACAGCGGGGAAATGCTGCATGATTCAAATTTCATAACACACGTAATATACAATTATACAGATTTTAAGTATTTACGTTTGATGTATGTCTGATATAAGTATGTAAGTATGAACGTAAATACTTAAATATTTACGTTTGAGTCAGAAAAAGCAAAAATACGACCGTGTTAATTACTCAGAAAATAAAGGAAACCTAGGTCCTTATAAAGCGGGATTCTTGAAAAACGCAGTCCTTTGTAAGTCAAGTTGGTACTCAACGCCGTGACTCCGACTCTAAGTGGAGTCGAGCCCTAACACTGTTAGTGGTGAAAACGCTAACTCATGGAAAAAGGGACACGTCTAGAGATGTTTTTACCGTTTTCTACAGTTTTGTTTTTCACTTTAAATTATCAATAAAACAGTTGTGGATGAAATGTAACGTATTTTAAATCTTCTTTTCTTAAAACACAGTCCTTTGTGAGTCAGTCGAATACTAAACTCGACAAATCTAACTTTAATATCAGTATAATTGTAAGGATGACGTTTTTGAAGAAAATGCTGCAATACAGTTTGTTACCGCTTCTTCTGTAGTGGCGCTTAGTTGTAAGTAAATGTGACGTCAACAACTAACTATTAAGAAATCGAATAAAAAAAGAAAATTAAATGACAATTATCAAGTGATATAAATATCCAAAGATAAATAAATAATTTTTGACTTTGACTTTTGATGGCGCGACATGCTAGGGTCGAGCACTAACACTTAGTGGTGAAAACGCTTGTTCATGGAAAAATCTCACGAACACACCAAGAGATGTTATTAAATTTACATTTCTCCAAATTTTCTTACCAGAAAATGAAACTGAAGGTATGAAAATGCAATAAGGTTATAAGTTTTTTTAAACAAGAAGTCTTATGAGTCAGTTAAAATTGGAGTTGGCCGGGGAAAACGTTGAATTATGTAAAATAAGGACACATTATTCAAAGTTTACTCTTGCCTCCTAACATTATCTAAATTGATCGGAACCTGGTCGGTCCTTCCGTTTCAGGGTACAGTAGTAAACAAGGAACCAATAAATACAGTTTCGCCATGTCTGTCAGTCCGCGGTTTTCTCAGAGACTATAAGTACTAGAAAGTTGTAATGTGGCAACAAAATTGTAAAGGAAAATCATGAAAAAAGAAACCTTTTTTTGGGGTAGCTCTCATACATGTAAAGTAATATTTATTTTTTTTTAACTTACCCATCGTGTTAGATATCGTTAAAAAGGTATTTCTAAAATATTGTGATTGTAAGATTATTATGTACACCATTTAGGAATTCGTGCAAATTTTTGTTGGAGTCAAGTGTCACCTTTATCTGCTACATGTAAAAAATCACAGAAGTAGTACATAATATATAACGAAGTTTAAAGGAAAACAACACCTACCAGAGCTAAGTAGGGTTTATAAATTTAAAAAGTTATAGGCGATCAATTTATAAATGTACTTAAAAAAAGGAAAATTTTAAACAGATTCAATAGAAAATTACTTGTTAGACGTTTTAGTCCCATGAACTCAAAGTCGGGATTCGCAACTACGGAACCCTACATGGTGCGAGGTTCGACACGCACTTGGCCGGTATTTACTTACCTATATTACGTGAGTAAGCCGTTTAATAATACACGAGTATGACGGTATATTTAATAAAGCTGAACTATTTATTAAATCATTAATTAATGATCTTACTAAGCAACAGTCATTAGTATAAGTAAATAGTACATTTAATATTAATACACGTCAATCACATAGTCAATACTAAATAAATCAAACATCAAAGAAATATGCGAGTAAACGTCATAAATCATTTCTGCCCGTTTCAGATGTGTAATGAAGTTCTGGCAAATAAGTTAAGGGTCAGCTCAGACAGAGAGTAAAAATGCCCGAGCAATTTACTAACTCAATCTAAATATATATAACTCAAAGGTGACTGACTGACTAAAATAGTGATCTATCAACGCACATCCCAAACCACTGGACGGATCGGGCTGAAATTTGGCATGCAGGTAGATGTTATGACGTAGGCATCCGCTAAGAAAGGATTTTGATCAACTCTACCCTCAAGGGGATAAAATAGTGGATAAAAGTTTGTATGAAACTTTGTCAATTTTAAACCGATCGGGCTAAGACTTTGCATGCATAAAGCTACTATGACGTAGGCATCCCCTAAGAAAGGATTTTGATAAATTACACCGCTACGCGAGCGAAGCCGCGGGCAAAAGCTAGTTAAGAATAAAACCGTATTACATTATCTCTAAATTGTATTATTAACGTTTAAATATGACAAAATTATCAAATGTGAACGCGGCCTGAAAGCATGCTGTCTCACCTAACATTGTGTTCGGGCGAAGCAGTGAGTAAAAAATATACGTAATGATGCACTATAAATATTTACTCATAAAGCACATATATAAAATATATAATATGAATATATTCACCACAATTACTAATTTAAGTACTTTGGTCATATGTACAGTTGCTGTTTTGATTTGAATTCATTAACGGTTTTAATTCCACTTGTCAAGTTTTCACCGACAAGTGAGGGTTATAATTGGAGCTGTTTTTGGGACGGATCGACATTCTGTTCGAAGCAACCGCCCAGAGCGGCCGATAATAAAATATGTCCATTTGTGTCGGAATTGAGTTACAGTTAATTATATTTTTGTGTTTGTGAATTAGTAACCAAGTGTTTTACTTTTCGAACTTGCCAACAATGAAGTCCTTTGGGAAAAGGAGTTTTATGCAAAAACTACTGCATTTATCAATTACAAATTAAGTTTATTAAAATTTTCCATAATTAAACTGTGTCTGTACGGACTTTATTTGGAGATTTTACACTTCTTTTATTACTTATTCACGCCTAAAGTTGCGTAAAAATAAGCAAAAAAAAACGAATCATTGCTTTTTAATGGATTTTTTACTATTCTGTATCCTTACAGACAAAATATATAATGAGACAAAACGATATCATGTCAAACTTCATGGAGGAAATCCCTTATGAAATTTGTATAGAAAAAGTATTGACTAGTTCAGCCAAGGGCTTCACAGATGGCAGCGATATACATTTTAGCACGATACATCTCATTACAACTTTCTATAGAAATTGTCAGGAAATCTCACACGACAGCTGTACACATGTACCGTACTAAAGTACTAATGTAATGTTCACCATTATACAGCAGCCGTGTGTGAAGCCCTTTACTTTTTATGCTAAATTTTCGAGGGTTATAAAAAAGTCCTTCCGCTGCGCGCCTCTGTCTGAATTGACCCTAATTCGGAACTAGCGGACCGAATGTTATTGAATAATTTTGTTGATATGATATTAAAATATTATTGATACCGAATATTTTACTTACTGCTATATATAGGGGGGCTAATATGTTTATGATCGTATGTATGTATATTTCTTTGAGATACTCTAAAACCTAAATGGCTTGATGGATATTAGCTTGATGGTTGCTGCCACAGACCTAGATCTAAAAAAAAGTGTGGCACTCGGGGACTGCCGCCGTAAAGCTATTGCATAGCATTTTTTATCAACTTATGCAATTATAATTATTTATTTATTTATTATTTATGCAGTTTTTATTTTCTTTGATACAAGGCGCTGTTATAGTAAGCATTAGCCGGGTATCAAATGAAGTATGGGGACTGTCACTCTGTTACGCTTGTATATATATAGTATTCTGTGTCTACACGCATACGCGACGAGACAAGTCGCACGCACACAATCACCGAGCTGAAGTCTGCCGAACTGAAACGATGTTACACGAGTGTAACGGTCGCCAAAGCCCGCGATAAAAGCTATGCAATAGCTTAAAAAACAACACTACCCGATTGCGGCAGATAATACGATATTTGTCACTCTCACAAGAGCAAAAGAGACAGCTATCAATTTGACAATGAGATAAACTTTCATACAAAACCAATAGCGGCTTGGCTTAAACATTGTCACATAAAAATTAGATTATTCAAATTGTTAACTGTGTTAATTTATAACTGTCTTATCTTGGAAAGCTAGTATAGATTAGCAAATAATGACGAAAATACAGCTTATTTAAATTTCCCATGACGTCACTATCAGCTACGATTTTTAACCAAAGGTGACGTAAATCACACCCACTCCGAAACTTCGCAGCGCTGTATCTTTGAGAAATTTACTGCTTTGCTAACCAAAAAAATAAAGGTACTTTATTTTCGGATAATCTTGTTGACGGACTAAATAAAATAATGTATTTTAACCCAATATTATTGTCAGCATTGAGTATATCAAACGTTAAATTGGCGCTAAAGTTTGATTGTATGTGTAGAATAGTTGGGGTATTCCTCGAAGCCCAACCATTTTGAGGCACACCTAATGTATTCCTTGGAGTACAAGCACAGGAATAAAATTCAATATTTTTAGAGAGAAATACATCAAGAATATGAAAATTTTATTCCTCGAAGCGCACCCACGTTTAAAAACGTGCGCTCCAAGGAATAAATAAGGTGCGCTTCATTAGGTGTGCGTCAAAATGGTTGCGCTTCGAGGAATACCCCGAATAGTCTAGATATCTCTTCCTATACAAGTCGTAAGAAACGAAAAAAAATTAGAAGCCTAAAAATATTTAATTTATTATCAAACATTAGAAAAAGTTTGTCACCATGACATTCAAGAACGATTTCCATCATTCAAAGGCATTGGAAGTACGAAACTCCGGGAGCGAACTTGGTACTTTGAATTCAAAACATCGAGTTTGTGAGAGTTCTTCAAAAGTAAGAGACACTCCGCGAGTTTGATGTTGGTACGGCAGTTATGAAGAGGTCTTCCTTTACACTTGCCCGACACTTAGCTTATGTCTGGCTTTATGTATCAAACATGGATGTCATGTCCCATCATAACATTTATGTCTTGACTTATTTGACTTACGGCCCCCTATCGGGGGCAGAGGGTGTCCACAAAGACTCTCCATCTCGATCTGTCTTGGGCTATACACTTAACTTCACTCCAGGTCTTGCCGATTTTCTGAATTTCCTCAAGCACGGTACGCCGCCAGGTCTGTTTAGGGCGGCCGACTTTACGCTTTCCTTGGGGATTCCTCTCCATGGCCTTTTTAGGTATGTGCTTAGGGCATCTTCGGAGAGTGTGGCCAATCTAATTCCATTTGCGGCGTTTTATCTGTTGGAGAACAAACATTTAAAAAAAAACTTATACACAATTGTATTGGTAACCTCCTCTTTTTGAAGTCTATTAAAAAAAGGGGTATTCTCCTATAAGCAAATTAAATATTTAGGGTGAGCAATGTATTGTCAATAATGACAAGTTTATTTACTAGGCAAATAAAACGAATTTCAATAGTTCATTTGCAAACGCCATCTAGTGAAGAGTGGAGGAACTACATATTCCTTTCTATTTTGAGTGGAATTGGTATTCGTAGCGCCAGATATTATTTTCCAATTATAAAAAACCCAATTTTCTAGCGTTAACTCCCCATAACTTTTAAACGGCTGGATCGATTTTTGCCAGGAATAGTCAAAAACCACCGCTATGGAAAATAATTTCTTGCCACAGACAGAGACACAGACAGATAGGCAGACGGACAGATAAACATTAAACTTATAACACCCTTCTTTTTTTCGGGTGTTAAAAACGTGGGCCGTGGAATATGTTTTAAAAAATCCATTAAAAATTAATAAAATACCAGTCCACTCAGCAAGTATCGCGAAAAATGTTTTTATGTATGTGAGACTGGCCAGTTACAATCTATTTTGAAAATATAATTATTTATAAGTAAAAATAGGTACGTTCCAGTTATAATATTTCCCTCCTAATTTTTTGCGGACTAATTCAAATCATCGTGTCTCATTGAAAAATGGATTTGAGCCGAGAAATATTCTCGGCTCAAATCGTTTTTCTTTGCGCTATGATTTTTTACGATTTCAAGTGTCGCCTGAAACCGGATGAATCGTACGATAGGCTTCAAATGGCATTTATGGGTGAAGACCCTTCCAAGGCAACCGTGTATCGTTGGTACAGTGAATTCAAGCGCGGTCGACTAACTTTGGAGGACGAGGAAAGAAGTGGTCGCCCTTTGACGGCTGTTATGGAAGAAAACGTGCTAGCAGTGAAAAATTAATCCACGACAATAGGCGAGTTACGTATCAGGTATGTTTACGACATCATTACAGGTGATGAGTCCTGGATTTATCAATACGATCCAGAAACGAAGCGCCAGTCAACGGTTTGGGTGTTTCAAAACGAATTAACGCTTACCACAGTGAAGCGATCTAGAAGTGGGGGGAAGATTTTAATAGCGAGCTTTTTCAATTTGACTGGGTACTTGGTGTCAATTCTTTTACGGAACCAAAGAAGCATCAACGCCGAATGGTATCCTACCAAATGCTTGCCAGAAGTTTTCTCTGTTGTGAGCAACAAGCGACCAAACACAGGGCTACGCGGGCTACTTAACTGCTCCACCACGACAACGCGCCCGCCCACACCGCGCTCAAATGGAGGGACTTCCTCGACAGCACGCCGGTCAAACTCCTAGGTCACCTTCCTTACAGCCCTGACCTAGCACCAAGTGACTTGTTTTTATTCCCATAAATAAAAAATCTGCTCAAAGAGATACAATTTTCGTCGCCGGAAGATGCGCTGTCAGAGTTTGAGCAGGCTATAAACGAGGTGTCTGCAGCAAACTGGAAAAAGTGCATCGAAAATTGGTTAAATTGGTTCAGACGCATGAAACTTTGTATAGAGGCTGGTGAAGCATGCTTTGAAAAGATTTAATAAAAAAGACGGGTTGCACTCCGGGAGTGCCGGCAGAAGTGAAAACTTTAATATTAACGTTGTGCATTTTTGATATTTTGTAATGGTTGTTCAATTTCCATATTTTAAACACTTTGTATACACGAATACACAGCAGTGTGGCCACTACACAAATGGTCGAGTAATCAGCTGTCACCATCCATGGATGCGCGTGGCACGCTGTAACATAAACACACACGAACATTCGCGCAAGCGCCCTGCGCCGCCTAATCGAAACAACAGGCGCAGGCATACATTTTCGCCGCACCGTAGAAAGAGATACTTCCTCACCTACGTCGCGCCGGCTGTCTACTCTCCATCCGTCTTACGAATTTTCGACCAGGTCACGTGTCCTGACGCTAGTTTCCTGACGCGAGTTAGTCATTTTTTACCCATTACAAAAAAATTTTACAAAACCGCTAAAGAAGTTTTCACTTTAAAATAAAATACCATTAAAACCCTATTTTTTACTTTCGCAAAACTTTCTGAGTGTCCCACTTATAATTATTAGTAAAATCCTAGTTTGTTTTGTCATAGACCGAAGACAAACACAGAAAGAGATGCCAAATAAAAAGCCACACGGCACAATAAAGAAGATTTTTTATCTTATCGTTAACGCACTTAGATGAAAGAAACTTCTAATCTTTTGAGATATCGAGTAAATGCTGACGTCATTTCGTAACGCAACTCCCAAAAACGTAAACGTAAGCATTTAGGGCTGGCATTCGAGATAAGGATGTGTGCACTTCCGTCAGTGCGACGTGATGTCAGATAAACGGATTACCGACAGCCCTGATTGACAGTCATGTGTGGCTAATACAACAGCGATTTTAAGACTATTTCTAAGATTCAAATTAAAACATGTGATGAAAAATTTCGTCACGAGTAGGATTCGAACCCGCGTCCCTCTAATTAACGCCGTGAGTGCACTACCAATTGTGCTTTCGTGACTTTGAATCTTCCTGACGAAATTTCTCATCACATTAGTACACACGCATTTGAAGCATGCGTTATTCCTCACTACTACCCACTATTTAGTAGTGTGGTATTCAACTTAATTCAATTTAGATGAATTGAAAGTTGATTAAAGTAAAGAAGGATTTTGTTTAAATGAAGAAGGCTTAAGGCGTTAACGTGAGGGTCGCGGGTTTGAATCCTACTCGTTGCGAAATTTTTCATCACATGTTTTAATTTGGATGTGTAATAATCCGAGCAATGTAATGCTGTTAAAAAAAATATATATTTCTATGATTCTTATAAAACACGCGACATACAACCAAGACGAAAACATATCCTCAGTTGTGCTTTCTTCGAAGCAAAGGGGTGCTCCTTCCCGCTTTTCCTATTGCAAATATAATATACAAGTCAATGATCACCCAAGGATGCAGAAGACAAAGTGAAATCGAAAAGAATTAGCCAGAACAGTTTAAACAATTTGGCTATAGTTTTGAAACCGGCCACCTACCTGACGTCTGCCCTCCTTGAGAAGGCAGTGACGTCAGGCATTGTCTACGTTTGGATGGGTGACCACCAGTGGCATAAGTTGTCGAGCTCTTTCGTGCTTCGGAAAGCGTGTATAGGTCTCGGCTGTTATTACGATTGTCTTCAAGCTATGTCCGATCCCTTTAGGCAGATTCGAAAATTTTACCATGTCACTTACACACACAAAAACAAACAATCATGTCGTCACGTTAAGACTGTGATTTCAGATTTATTAGCCCCACAGCGGAAAGCCGATTGGGCGTGATTGCGCATTACCATGTCAAGCGAAACTAATGCTGGGTATCTGATATGTGAGTCCAGATTACCATCATACGGATACACTCTATTAGGCTAATGACGTCACTGTATAACAATCATGACGTCACATTACAATAAAGACGATGTCACATTAAGATTGTAATGTCAGGTTTACTGGCCGCACAGCCGAAGGCCAAACGGGCCTGATTGCGCATTACCATGTCAAGCGACGCTAATGCTGAGTATCTGATATGTGAATCTAGATTATTATCATCGATATACACCGTACTAGGCATCACAGTATGACAAATATGACGTCACAGTGCAACAAACACGACGTCGTATTAAGATTATAATGTCAGGTTTGCTGGCCCCAAGCTGAAGGCAGATCGGGCCTGATTGCGCAATACCATGTCAAGCGACGCTAATGCTGGGTATCTGATATGTGAGTCTAGATTATCATCACCTGTATACACCTTACTATGCGTCACAGTATAACAAATATGACGTCACAGTGCAACAAACACGACGTCATATTAAGATTGTAATGTCAGGTTTACTGGCCCCACAGCTGAAGGCCGATCGGGCCTGATTGCGCATTACCATGTCAAGCGACGCTAATGCTGGGTATCTGATATGTGAGTCCAGATTACTATCATCCGGATACACCTTGTAAGGCTAATGACGTCACATTAGGGGGTCTAGTTGTTGACACAAATGGATTTAAGTACATATGTTGACTGTGTGTAATACATAATCTGTCTTATTATAAAACCAAGACTAACAAAGTAACAAAGTTAGTCTGGGTTTTATTTTAAGACGGAATTAGTTCACTTCAATTTGCATTATTGTGGCTTTAAAAAATAGACCGAGAGCCCAGAGGTGCCATAGGCTAATAAAAAATATACTTTTTTTACTACCACGGATTTGTCGACGCAGGAAACCAGCAACCCCTACCAGCCACCACACTGTCTGTTATTTTTCTGCCAACAATTTAAGCTGCATATGATTGTAGCGTCATCTATTAATGTTATTCCAAAAGTAAAAAATTAAGTCGCAAGAAGAACTCGCGCACGTAGGGTTGCGTACAATTATCTATAACAAAAAACAGGTTTGTTGTATGGTAGCGTATATTTATTTTATTCTGCTTTTTGTATTTATTGCTACAGCGGCAACAAAAATACACCATTTATGAAACTTTCAACTGCCTAGCTATCACGGTTCATGAGATACAGCCTGGTGTCAGACAACCTGACAGATTGACAGACGTTCAGAAGGATAGACAGATGGACAGCGGAGTCTTAGCTATCCGGTCCCATTTTACCCTTTGGGTACGGAACCCTAACAACGGGTGGTGCCATCATTTCAGATCCATTAACTTAGTTACCTTTACAAAGAAAATAGTATCCAATCTTCAGCAACTTCTCTCAGAATCTCCTTACCCCAATAACTTAACTACAATATGCCTACGGCTTAAAAGCTTATCCTCACAACCTCTTTGTTAGTTAGAACAGCAAAGTACACAAGGCTGTTTGGACAGGACGCCATATTTGTATAATTCGAGGGTAGATTTGTGCTCAGCGATTAAACTGAGGATTTGGAAGCGTATGGCTGATCCGATAAAGATTTTTTATTTACGATATCATTTGATTTTTAATTTTCTTTCAAGCTGGAATTGGCTTGTCAACTAAATAATATAAAAAGATTTATAGATGGTTTTTATCGAAAATATAGACAAGAAAATAATTTGAATAAAAAAAATATTCTAAGTATTATCAGGATGTTTATATATTATTTTAAACTTTACACCGGAAGTGACGACAGACAGCAATCAAAGTTTACATGAAGGTATATTTATGATACCTAAACGGGGAGTGATAAAGGCCTAACGCTGCGTTGTTATGGCGCGCACGCACAGCCTTTGCGTCGTTCACACGCTCGAGGAACGCGCACGCCCAATGTTGATCAGCCTAAAAGAGAGAGAAACAGATGCTCGTATTTTCTACCTCATTTTAATTGCTTTTTAAGACCACCGATTATTTGAGTTACTATCGCTCGTATTAAACGCAAATAGTCTATAGAAACCCGTCTAAAACGCAACTCAAAACTCTTTAATAGCAACTCATCTAAGAAGTTGCAAGTACTCTCAAATGTTATTTTGACTAAATTGCGGGTAGTTGTGAAAGGAAAGACACATACTATATGATTAAAATTACTTTGTGCAATTCCGCCACCAGTTAGTTCATGCAAACATTGCCGGCCGGCGCACACCCACTACTGTTAGTTCCAGCATACCTGCCACCAACAGCCCATGTGCATCCGCTACCAACAGCTGATGCATGTTCCCTCCGATACTGCGATATAAGGTATATATAAGGTATCGGATGTAGCAATAGTAACTTTGACTTCCGCAAAGCAACACCTGAATCTATTAACTAAAGAAAAGACAATAAGATAATATTTGTATATTTAAAATAAAATATAATTTTAACTAAGTCCATAAGCCATTGTTTTTACTAGATATTTAGGCTTCTTTACACCTACATTATTTAATGCCTACGCGCTCATTAAATTTTTCCGACAATTTTCTCTTCCTGTTTTTGTTAGGAGATTTCGCCAAGAATAGATATTTAATTCAGTATTTTATTTATAAAACACGCAAATGAATTCTAAGAGTAAATATTTACGGTGAAAAGCAAACGACCTAAAATTACGATTTAAACCTAAACAAACTTAAACTTCGGTTACTGTAAATTATGTACCTTATGCGTGTCCTCAGGGAGTCAGGGCCTTCATTAATTTTCTTTTAGTTGAATTTGGACTTTGAATTCTGTTACAGATTTATTGTTATAAGTTTTTCAGAAAATATAATTTTTTCGTACACGCTTCTATTGCGTGGCCTGAGTACCTTTACTTATCAAAACCAGTGCAATAAGGCCAAACTCGAGGGTTTGCGTCGTTTTCTTACAGGGTTTCTATGGTCATCTTACGACTTCATAGTTAGATCAACTTTTTGTCATGATAATATTGCATTGTCACCTGACTTACACAGATATGCAAAATGATAGCTGGCTTAAAATTGAGTTGCAAGATTTAAACCAAACAATTATCCAAGATGTATTGCAAATTAACTAAATAAAAGCTTGTAAAAAACTTATATTGAGGGCTAAACGAAATTTTGTATAAAATCGGCACTTTGAGATAAATTTTAGATGCGCTGTTTCTTCATAATTTTTGGTGGTCAGGGAAAAGAAAATATACGTGTACAATATTCTTTAATAATGCATCTCATTGACCAGTCCTATCCTATTAGTAAATAAGGTATCGTTGAGTTAAATAAATTATTAAAAATAAATAGGGACCAATCACACAGATTGAGCTAGCCCCAAAATAAGTTCGAGACATGTGTCATGGGATACTAACTCAACGATTCTATATTTTACAACACATACATATATAGGTAAGCATCAGATAAAGACCTAGGACAATTTGAAAAAGGCCGTTTTCCAACTTGCCCTGACCGGGGTTCGAACCCGGAGCCTCTGGGTGGCGGACTAGCGTGGCGACCACTACGCCACGGAGGTCGTCCTAGTTCATCCTAATCTTCTTCTTTAAATGCCTCTTTATTCCTGAAGATTGGCAGTCAACTCTTTCAATCTTGATTTGTCCATGGCAAGCCTGATGAAGCAACCAATTACCAGGTCTGTGTCACTCCCCGTTTGGATATCGAAAATATACCAACGCGCGGCGACCGCTCCGCAGTGAGAAATTCAGTACTAAATCTACGTTATATGTAGGTTATCTACCTATTATGTATATTTTGTCTACCTATTATGTAATAAGAATGAAATTGGCTTGCAATGATTACTAGGTATCTAAACGAATCGTTGCTGAGTTCTGACGCGAGCTAAATTAAACCAAATCGCTAAACATTGAGTAAATATTTATTTTAATTTATTTGCTAAGTAAGACTTTTGTACGTGAGTACTAGTAATTTTGTGTCATTATACTACCGTAAACTTTTGGCTTGGGGCTAGCTAAATCAGTGTGATTTGTCCTTACTTATTATTTTTTTTTTGATTTATTATTTAATTTTAAAACTACAACGCATATGCATACGTCAACCGATCCCCTCGGTATAGAAAACAGGTCGGCGTTCTATTTTCTCTACGAGTAAAAATATGCACGGGAAATAAATCAATACACAGCCTGCCGACCCCTAGTTATCCGACATGTCAAAAGATACTGTCAACTTGTGAATTATTTTCACCCCCTACGACACGCACACTCGCGATTTTTTTTTAAAGGACGACTTTTTCTGAAGATATTTTTGTTCTGAAGGTACAAAATTTTACTATCCGATTGTGCGGTACATGCTCATGCCGTTGTCTGGGGTTGCTCAGTCGGTCAAGAAAATATTTAAAATAATTATGTATACTAAAGTAGTTCGTAAGTTACGTAATACTAGCACTAAATGGATTTTTTTTACCCACCATCTTAATTTTGTAGTCCTGTCCATGTTACTGTACTACTTTCTATAAAAATCAGTGCTCGACAAAACGGCTTTTGAAAGTATGAATTTTTTTTCGATTGTTAATATTTTTTTTAAATAGATTTTTATAAAAAATTAGATTTTTTTGCAGAAGGTAGGTAGTTCAGTATCACGAACTGAACTTGCTCCAAACACTTGGCTGGGGATTAAAAAGTCATCAGCCTTGTATGTTTGTCGGCATTATAGGTGTAAAAACCTAAAATTTTTCCAGAATTTGCTTTTATCAACACCACCTGATGGTAGAAAAGGCCTTGGGCGGGTTAAAATAAAGTTTTTATTATAAAGTTTAATAAAACTAGTGGCTCTATGAGACGTAGACCTCGGGAGTCTGTTTTTAAAATATTTTTTTTTTTAAGTTTTTAACACCCATATTTCCACCATTTTAAATAATTTTGAAAAACTGAATCAACAATAAAAATTCTATACAATATGTAACAAAAACCCTGTCCGATCCCTGTAGGAGTAACTCAGGCCGTCAGTATCATCTTCGTTTAATCGGTGGACATACACAAATATAATAAGTAAAATATTCCGAGTATTGACAACCTCATCTTTTTTGATAGTCAATCAAAAACAGTTACAAAAAAATCGCCATTGTGCGCGGTATTTTCTCCGTTTTTCCTTCAAAACCGAATTCTTTCGAACAAATAAATCAGTGGCAGGTGTCGGTGACACGGGAATCCCTCTCTGTCCCTCCCCCTCTTTTGTCCCTCTCCCTCCTTTAATGAGAAAATTCGGGATGCTCGTTAGACTCACGATGATTTGTTTTCCAGTATTGGAATGTAGAGCGATGTATTCCTACTTTAGTGGATTTTGCATGCCTTTTGTTTTTCGAACATTCCTAGTTTGATGTTATTGCTTTGAATAATTAATGAGGGTACATTTTAGAACTTTCCATGCTGAGAGAAAATTATCTCATTATCTTCACCAATTGTCATAGAGTATTATAAATATTTATATAGTCTATGTAGGGTTTATGAATTTAAGCAATATTTGTGTATTTTTACATGTATGTTTATGAATATATAGATAAGTTTATAAATGAATAAAATTATCGTTAAATGTATTTTTGGTAAACCTTGAAGATAATAATTAAATTATAGTTAAATTAGAATGTACCATGTCGTCCGAAATTAGCTTTTATCCGCATCACCTGTAGGTTGACTGGTAGAAAAGGCCCTGGGCCTGAAGTCCGCCTGTTACAGTTTTTGTAATAAAGTTAAATAAATAAATAAAATAAAAAGAATGGGATTATGTTTGGCAAAGAATTCTGCTTAAAAATTGTTAGCAATTCTTAATTTGACTTATAACATATGTTAAACAAAACTTGTTGTTAGCATTTATACAGATGGTTCAGCTTAATGTTCAAGTCACCCATGCCCAAAATCTGTTGATCATTAAGAGGGGTATTCATAAACTAAAGATTTAAAAAGTTTTTATTCCAAGTGTTCACCACGTCATGGTAAAAAAATAATTGTTTTTTTTTTTGTTAAACTTTTTACCGTGAGATGATACCAAAGTAGTAGTCAAGACCATAGATTTATATGCAGTAAAAAAATTTTTGGTCTTTGGTCATGACAAATCAAAAAAGCGCAAACACAGTAGGTTTTGACATTTCATTACTGAGCTCCTATGGTACCTCCCGGCTCCATCATCAGACAAAGATTATGTTATCATTATATTGAACAGTCAGTGACATGACAAGACATTATGTTTGTCTGATGCGCTCGAGTAAATCCAAAAACCCCTTCTTGGGCTCCCCAGCTAAACTCAAAGAAGTCTTTCTACGAAATGTTGAAAAGGGAAATCATCTAGTGACATGTTCAGTTATTAAATTGATCTTTTTCAATTTTAGCAGCCCACACCAGCCCACGATTGGGCAAATGCCTTTTTAAGCCATTATCTTCGTTAAATAAATAAATAAAGTGAATAAATAAACATACTTATATGAACAAATCACACTGATTGAGTTAGCCCCAAAGTAAGTTCGAGACTTGTGTTATGGTATACTAACTTAACGATACTATATTTTATAACAAATACATAAATAGGTAAACATCCAAGAACCAGGACAATTTGAAAAAGGCCATTTTCTAACTTGCCCTGACCTGGGATCGAACCCGGGACCTCTGCGTGGAGGACTAACATGGTGACCACTACTACGCCACGAAGGTCGTCTATGATTAAATAATATTATTCACATCACATGAGCAGAAAAGCGTGTTTTAGAAGTTCAAGAATTCATAAGTTCTAAACTCTAAATTATATATAATAATATTAGTCTCGCTCGACTTTGACGCTTTATAAAATATTCGGTGTATCTAAAAGCGTTCTGGTGTTATGCCACAGCAGAAACTTCAGGTGGTAATTGTCTGCCGGACGGACGGCTGTCCGGAACTTAAAATAACCAAGCTTTTACAGCGGAATAACGTTTTTAAGGCTTCAGACAGTTTGGCCGGTAATTTACTATGACTAGTGACTAAGGCCCTTCCACACGACGTATTTTTTATTCTCTTTTTAATCGATATAAACGCAAGTTTAACGCTCAGCAAACGCAAGGAAGCCTGCATGTTTTAACCTTTAAACACAATCCTTGCGTTTGTATCGATACAAACACTACGTTTATCAAACACAATCAGGGGTCGCATTTTTGAAATCACATGTCACATTACGAATGGTTTACGCGAGCGTTTCCAAAAGGGCACATTTTCGAAATGACGGTATGCGAAGGATTTGCAACCAGTGGTCTCGACCACTCGTAATTTTGACATTTGTGGCTTAGATATGTCAAAGAAACCTTTCATAGAGAATCCGTTCCCATTTATGCTGCTTTTTAATTCACGGTGAAATTCTTAGAAAACCATACACATGTTTTCGATATTTTCTGCGTAAAACAATATTGTTTTTAGATGACGCGACGGTTTTAAAAATACGGCCAAATGGTTTTTTACGCCAGTGGTGAGTTGGAAAACTACACGTTTCTGTAAGCTCGCGTGTGTATCGATACAAACGCGCGTTCAAAGTTCGTTTCAAATGCGTTTGTATCAATACAAACGTGCGCCCACAGCGCGTTTCATTTGCGACATAAAAAGGTGTAAAATCTATCAAAACAAGATAAAAACGCGTAGAAATTGAGTGTCGTCAGTACGTAAATAATACGTCGTATAAAAGGGCCCCAAACCATTATTTTTATCTCACTTCAAATATTAATTTACTTTTTTATTAAAAATGAATATTTAAGAGGGTGATCCAGTCCATCATTTTAAACAACTTAAATAGACGACACGTAAATTCAATAATATTTGTTTTTTTATTTTCCATAGTAAAGATATCATGTGATTATTGGTGGAAAAGTTGTTCAAAATAATGAACTAAATCACCCTTTAAAATGCCTACAGATATCTATTTATTATTAGAAACCGTGTAATACTGAAATACAAGTTATAACTATATTAGACTACAGACTTCCAAAATCCAAAAAGATATTGAACAATCACGTTTTCATTTCTTATGACCTTGACAAAGCCAGGTTATAAGACAATACCACTTTTTTGGTGAGATGACAACGGAATTAAAATAATTAGTGACAAATATAATGTCCAATTTTCAAAATATCCGGCGGTTTTAAAATGTCCAATTCCTATTTAAATTTCGGTAGATTCCGAAAACAAAAAAAATACTTACCCTGTTCTAAAAATATTCCACATTTTGTCTATGATCGAATATTCTAGAAGATCATAGACAATAGTAAACAAAATGCTTAAATATATTATTCATTAGATAATAGGGTTTTTTTTTATCAATAACGTGAATGATTTCCAATAATACTAACGTTCAAATAAGTTATTTTTCTTAAATCGAGCATTGGCAATGACATTGACTGTCTGTCAAAGTCATTAAACAACATTCAGTTAGAATTTGTATCCAAACATTTATTAAGAAAATTTTAATTACTGCAAATTAAATAGTGCATTGTTTTGAAGAGAATTTTGAAAATATTTATAGAAAACAAAGGATGACCCATTTGTTACGTAATTTATAAAACTACATTGTTACAATACCCTATGTACTATAACCCTTACACATATGTTCAGTTTTAGAATGTCCAATCGTCAAAAAATAAACAATTGTCAACATTGTTTTTTTCATTTTGACTACTAAATATTTTTATTACGCAATTTATGTTTATTTAACTTGTTCGCAAGCATTACATGTTAAATGTGTCAACATTGTATTATATTATAAGTATTTAATAATTAAAAGACAATAATAATAATATGACAAAGCCCTTCTGGCGAGTAGGCGACCAATACTGTGAAAATGAGTTTCTTTCGGCGTTTCTTCTCAGCAGTGGTCGTTCCGAAGCGCTGGTATCGGTAGCTGTTCTTTAAAAATCAATTATTTTTTAATATACTTTACACGTAACGTAAATTATACTTACGTGTAAAAGTGCCTGTAAAGGTCTCATTACTGAATAAACATTTGAATCTTTTGAATCTTTGAATCATGTCGAAGTCTCAAAATGTCCAGTCTTTAAAAATGAATGGGCAATTCATATTCTCATCTATTTTCTTTTCATCACCTTTTGCGATCTGCCCAAGATGGGAAACAGCTGATATGTTCTGTTAGTTACTTTTTTTCCATTTTTTTTATTAACTATCTATATCATAATAATGCATTTAACACAGTCCGGGACACTTATGGCTGTTGTTCAGTGGCATGCACTCCATACAGACAAATAGCAATCTGTCTACCCTGCGTCACCCTAATAATGACGGCAAAGTAAGAAATCTACCTATTTTCTTCGATATGAAGCAGTTTTCGTAATTTAGGTTACTATCCCTAATTTACAAGAACAGCTCCATATTTAATAGGATAGGCACTGATCCCAGAGTCTTCCCTATTAAAAAAAAGCAATGCACGTCCCTGCTGTTGTCGTAATTCAATTGTTATTTCTATTGTCTGGCTGAGTGTCCCAAAATGTGTCAAGGGTATCTTAAACATGTATGGTAGGTACAAACCAAATTCATTCAGGATAGTCCTAGTATAATAATATTAGGATCTCGACATTGACGCCTTATAAAATATTCAGCGGATCTAAAAGCGTTCTGATGTTATGCGACAGCAGAAACTTCAGGTGCTAATTGTCCGCCGGACGGATGGCTGTCCGGGACTTTAAATAACCAAGCTTTTACAGCTAAATAACGTTTTTAAGGCTTCAGGCAGTTTAGATGGATTCGTTTAGCCTAAAAATTCGGTCAAATTTTGATTGGCTGAAGCTTTATTTACTTATATCAAGTTTATTTAAATTCTTAAATAATTATTTTCGTAAAACCGTGTTTGTAATATTTAGTCATGTGATCTAACGTAAGTCTTAATAATATGATGTCATCCGTGTTGTGTGAACTTCTATAAGTTTCTGCTACTGATAAATAAATTGTAAAAACCGACATTTTTACGGAAAAAAAATTAGGAATAGAAAGAAATAATGGCTACTTAAATTCCGAGAGAAGCTTAAATAACATTTTTTACCGATTTAGTCCGTCTTCCTGACGTCTGTCTGTCAGCTATCTCATGAACCGTGATAGCCACGTGACAGCTAGACAGTTGAAATTTCACAGATGATATATTTCTGTTGGCGCTATAAAAAAAATGTAAAAACTGAATAAACTAAAGTACCACAAACAATTTAATACATAGTAATTTAATATAACAAACGTAATTTAATATAGATAATGCTACGGAACCGTTCCTGCGTGAGTTTAACTGGCAATTGGCCGGTTATAACTTACCTGTCTCCATTTCTCGTTATACATTTTATATCGTAATGCATATTATTTGTATTGTTATATTTAATTGTGCAATTCAAATGAGTTAAAACGAACAAAGAAACCGGGCTCGAACGGGTGGACTGATTTCGATGTGGTTGTTTTCACGTGAAAGCAAGTTCCCTTGCGATAGTTCCCAGCTATGTTTGGTGAAAATCGGCTCAGCAGTTGAAAAGTTATTAGGGGTTAACGCTTGAAATCAGGGCTCTGTAGCAAATATTAGATGTTTCTCTAGCAAATAAATGGTGGCTACGAAAATCAAGTCGTATCGGTAGTTTCACTACTCATTACTACTCGTAGATGGCGTTCTTGACAGTTGAGGGTTTTTAGGGTTCCTTAGTAAACAATGAACCCTTATAGTTTCGCCATGTCTGTCTGTCTGTCTGTCCGTCCGCGGTTTTACTCAGTCACTATAAGTACTAGAAAGCTGTGATTTGGCATGAATATGTATATTAATTCGGCAGAAAAAGTAGTAAAATAAATATTGAAAAAATATTTTTTTTTTGGGTATCTCCCATACAAGTAAAGTGAAAAGGCAATTTCTTTTTCTCGGCTAATCAGTCATGTTGGGTATCGTTGAATAGGTCTTTCAAAAATATTATGAGGTTGTGAGCACCGTTTTTCGATTTAGGGATCAGTTTCTGAAATATTTGGTTTAAAAGTGATTTTTTTTGTTTGAGTCAAGTGTCCCCCCCCCCCCTCTATCTGCTAAACGGTTACATATAAACACGTGAAAAATTCACAGCTATAGTATATATAACGGAATTAAAAGGAAAACTATCAAAGCTAAGTAGGGTTTACAAATTAAAAAGTTATAGACGATCAACTTATAAAATGTACACGCCAAATGAAAATTTCACACAAAATTCAATAGAAAATTAGTTTTTAGTCGTTTTCTACTACTATTGTGTAGTTTGATTACAAATTACAATTACATGTAGTTTACTACAAGTAGTTGAAATTACATTAAATTTAACTACATCAATTGCAACTACTGTAGTTGTAATTGTAATTAAGTAGTTATAACTACAAATTAAAATAAGAATTTATTACCGCAGGCGTGTGTTAAAGGTTTTATATTTCGAAATTGTAAGTGTAAGAAGTTGTAAGCAAGAAACGAAAATTTATAAGTAAGTAAATCTTTATAAAATATGTAATTTCAAAAAGTAGTTTGTAATTGTGATTACAACTACTTTTTGTAGTTTATAGTTCAACAACTTTTTCAATTACTTTTTGTAATTATGTAGTTGCAATTAATGACTACAAAATGTAATTGTATTTAGTAATTAGTAGTTTAATTACATTTTGCCCAACTCTGCTATACTGCGCGTGGCCCGACACGCACTTGGCCAATTATTTAATTTGCCCAGCTAATAAACTTGTTTGAAAAGTAGTTCAAAGATAAAGATTAATTTATTTTGCTAAACATGAGTTACAAGCAAGGTATTTACATTTAAGTTCATCCAATCATGTTTTACCATCACAGGTGTGCAAATTTTCAGAAATGCTGTCTATCATAATACTAATAAAAATATATCACTTATAATGAATCTATTAATCTACCATAATATAATACACTACTTACTAATATCAAAGTCATTACAAATTATCAGATAAAAAATCTTTTACGCTATAATAACAATTTTCAGTCAACAATAACTTAAATCTTTTCTTAAATAAATTTAAATTTAGATCTTTATATTGTTGCGGTATTTGATTGTATATCTTTGGTGCCATACATACTACACTATCTTGCAATAAAGCAGTTTTAGATGCATGCAGACACAAATTATCACAATATAACTCACGAAGATTTAGTATCATGGATAGGATTACCTCCATTTGGCTGGCGATTAAAAGTTGAACCTGTGTATCATTAATTATATTACCTTTCCACTTTATTTTTCAATGACAATGACGAACTACCCTCCACTTTATATTGTGGAAACACAGAAACGCTTTCAAAATTCATTCGTATTTATTGGCGCCATTTGAAGCTCTGATTAATTACCTTTGAAAGCTTTAGGTTTAACGCCGTAAAGGTCATTTTCGTGTGGGTTTTAAAATGTTTTGTGGCAGACACATTAGATTGAAAGCTGGTGATTTTCAGTTGGTACTTGAATTGTTTACTGTTGAGCTATTATTTACAATAGTGTGAATTATGTGAATGCTTGATGTAGAGAATTTATTTAAGTAGGTATTCACATCATCATCATCTAAACGTGTTTCTCGGTTGAATCCTCAGCGGTAACAGTTCAAAGTCCGGGTTCAGCTACCTAACCTAGGTGGTTTGACGGGGTTACTCGTTTTTACACAGAGCGACTACCGTCTGACCTCCGCAACCTAAACGGTAGAACAAAACCAATCCTTGGATAGGTTTAAGGAAACACTAGATGGCGTTCGGGATTAGTAGGTGTTCACGTTAGAAGGTATTCTAAACAAAAGATACTTGCATTATTTTGTGATCACAGAATCAATAAAGTATTACATACAGATCGAGAAATCCTAGCGTCCCGTGCAATAAAAAAATTAGGTAGATATTCCTACAAACATTGCAATAATGAAATTCAAAGTTATAAACTTCCCGTACGCTGCGAAAACTATTGATGATACATAATTTACAAAAGATGGAAATTACGCTTGATATAAACATCCAAAGATAAATTGATGATTTTGACTTTAAATTTACGTGACAAGGTAATATAATGACATGTAATCTATATCAATAAACGAAGGCGGGCGAAGCTGCGGATTACACATAGTAAATGATATTAGTGAAAATACGAGAACAGAAAAAAATGAATTATTGTAATAAAGTGCAAAAGTTAGCAGAAGGTACAATTCGATTCGGACTTTTTACTAAATAAGTACTGACTTTTGACTGTATTTTTATATTATTTACTATCTTGTTGCTATTAAACATGTAATTATTAAAAAAAAAATTTTTTATACGAGCTTTTACCTAAAGTGCTCCTAAAGAAGAATCAAACGAGCCCAAACTCGACACGGTTGCGTTGTTTCATTACAGAGTTCCTATGGCCACCTTCCGGCTCCATCACCAGATCACCTCCATGTCATTATAATATTGTACTGTCACGTGATTTGTATTCGTGCAAAGTGTCAGTTCAATTGAAAACCGGGAAGTGGGTCAAAATTAACTTGCGAGATTTGATTACAGACAGACAGACCGACAGACAACGAGACAGGTAAAACTAAATAAAAGCTTGTGAAAATAGCCCGTACGCTGCGAAAATTATTGATGATACATTATTTACAAAAGTTGGAAATTACACAAGATATAAACATCCAAAGATAATGACACATATATAAGTAAATATCTTTTATATATATATATATATATATATATATATATATATATATATATATATATATATATATGTCGCAGCCAAATGGTTAAAATAGCCCTTTGACTGAACAACGCCATTCAATCACACGGCTATACGTCGTTTAGCCGTCTTGTTGACTGCAACATTCAACACTACAGCTAGACGACGCTTAGCCAACTGGTTAAATGACAAATTAACTAGGGTGACCATTAATTTAGTATGTAATTTGAAAGGATAGAAAAACTTTTTGTAAATTCTTGGTAGATTATTCTTGGATTAAGTTTATGAGGTGACCAAAAGTTTAATGAAACGGCTGTTTGATTAAACGGCTATTTTAACCAGTTAGCTGTGACATATATAAAAGAAGAAACTGAATGACTGACTGACATATCAACGCACAGCCCAAACCCTTAGGTCTAAAGACTCCGAATTTGGCACATAGGTTCTTTATGAGGTCTAGGAGTGCACTAAGAAAGGATTTTTCAAAATTCATCCCCTAAAGGGGTAAAACGGGGGTCCAAAATTTGTATGGACAAACAGGATTAGTTTGACCATTTTATTCGAAACTTAGCAAGAGTACTTCAGGCGGTAAATAAGTAAATATGTGTTTCAGGATTTTTCAAAGTTCATCCTCTAAGGGGGTGAAACGGGGGTCCAAAGTTTGTATGGAGAAAAAGATTAGTTTTGCCATTTTATTCGAAACTTCGTAAGAGTACTCCCGGCGGTAAATAAGAGAATACGTGTTTTATGATTTTTCGAACTTCATCCCGTAAGGGGGTGAAACGGTCTTAAGTTTGTATAGACAAAAAATATGTTTGACCATTTTGAAGCGTTTCGTCGTTCTCTTTCGGTCTAACAAATGACAGGAAATGGAACGAAAATGGGAACGGGGAACGGGGAACAGGGAGAGGGAGAGTCCTATAAGAACCATTTTCGATATCTACGCGAACGAAGTCGCGGGTGAAAGCTAGTACATAATAAAACAGTAAAAAATGTGTCTGGGCATTGAATATATTTAAAAAAAATGGGGCTATGGAGACATAGTAATAGTGTAAGAATTTAAAAATAATGACCATATGTTTGTTTGTCTGTTTGTACACGCTAATCTCCGGAAATACTAGATGAATTCGATTGATTTTTTTTTTGTTATATAGCTGTTAAGTCTGGGCAACATATAGGGTATAATTGATTTTGGGAAATGGAACATCTGATGCAAAACCATAATGGTCCAGTTAAACTATAAGTTATAAAAAAAATACGCCTTAGCAAAAGTCGTTTAGGGCATTGAATATATTTAAAAAAAAATGGGGCTATGGAGACATAGTAATAGTGTAAGAATTTAAAAATAATGACCATATGTTTGTTTGTCTGTTTGTACACGCTAATCTCCGGAAATACTAGATGAATTCGATTGATTTTTTTTTTGTTATATAGCTGTTAAGTCTGGGCAACATATAGGGTATAATTGATTTTGGGAAATGGAACATCTGATGCAAAACCATAATGGTCCAGTTAAACTATAAGTTATAAAAAAAATACGCCTTAGCAAAAGTCGTTTAGCGTGATGAGCATTTTTTGTTGAGATATAAAAATCGAAGATCAGGAACATCTGATGCAGATACGCTGGAGTCATAAAGTCTGCACGGACGAAGTCGCGGGCATCAGCTATATGTGAGTTAATTTTAATAAAATATAAAGTCGAGGTATATTGGATATTATGGTGTACGGAAGCAAAGAGCTTTATAGCCGGGGAGAGGCCTTTAAAATAATGGGACTGACCTCCACGCCGAGTCGTACGCAACGCATAACCCTTGCAATACAGCGGTAGAATGCTGCAAGTGTCATGGGCACTTCTGCAGCAAGTCCGATTCGATTTGGACTTTTTGACTGCATAAGTAGGTACTCACTTTTGACTGTATTTTTATATTATTTACTGTCTTTTTTCTATTAAAAAATAATATAAAGATATAATGTATATATTTTTGAAATATGCTAATCAAGACCTTTCATTTAATACATCAGTTGATACAAAAATAATAAAAAAAATTGACGTTTTTGCTTTTTTTATATTTATTTTACGGCTCTGGATACTAGTCCTTTAGCGCCTATCTTTATTTTATCACTTCTTTATTCCTAACCCTAACCCTAACTATGCAATCAAAGGTTGGTGTAGGCCTTTTGATTGCTCCCCCCCCAATGGGTTCCCGGTTTGTCGTACCGGGGGGGCTCAGTACCCGTGGTAGTCGGTGGCCACGGGGAAGCTAAGAGGAACCCGCGAGGGGGCGCTCCTGCTGGCGTGCACCAGCAGAGAGCGCCCACATTGGGGCGGCGGGGGAGTGGGAAGTTCTCCCCCCACCCGAGGAGGGGCGCTCCCGCGGGCTCGGCTTCGGCCTTGAGCCTGTAGGGATGCGCCCAATGGGGCGGCGGGGGAGTGGGAAGTTCTCCCCCCACCCGGGGTGGGGCTGCCGGGAGGGGAATGTTTCATTGCCCTCCCGGCGCTTCAGGCGGGGCCACACCGCCGTGGCTGTGGTGGGAGATCGGTCGCGGAGGAGGAGGAGTGTCGGTGTTACGTAGCCGCTCTCCCTATCCTCCGCGACCGAGCGGTGCCGCACCGTGTTTGCGGCGAGGGGCAAGCGGCGGAGCCTTTCATCTTCTCCGCCGCTGGGAGCCGGTTTATCTGGCTCCCATGGGTCCACAGGCGGTAGACTGCGTGGGAGTTTGCCGCCTCTCAATTGGGCCGAGGAGGTACGGCGCGTCCGTGAGTTCCGGACGCGCCGGCTTGGTGAGTGGGGGGGGGCGCTGTGACGCCCCCGAGGAGGGGCCGCTTTGGCGGCCAGCCGCGCCGGGGTTCGCGGATGTATTTCCGTTCCCGTGTCCCCGGCAAAAGCGGTTGAGATGGAACTCCGGAGGTTTTTTAGTGGGTAGGCACGTCGCTCTGGCGTGGAGTCCCACATAACCCGACAGCCTCCCCCGCAGGCTGACGGGTATCCGTAACAGGGATCTATCCTCCGAAAAAAAAAAAAAAAAAAAAAAAGGCCTTTTGATTGCTCAAGGGAGCTTCTGGCGATAAATCTGGTTTTCATAGCCGATTGAGTGGCGGTCGGCGCCTAAAGACGCCCACCACAGTCCGCAAATAAATATCACTACAGCCGCACTATGAATGTCCACTTTAACCCTTTTATATATTTTCAATGAGCATGAGCATTTATAACACTAAACTACACTGATTTCATATAAAAGTCCACTATAATCAATTTGCAAAACCATTTAAAGCAAACTCCAAAAGAACCCCTTAACTTCCCGCCAAAAACTCCCTTTTTTTGCTTTTTCATTGTAGCCTACGTTACCCGGACAATAATAACGAATCGACATGCATATTATTTGTAAAAATAGGATCAGTGATTCGGATGCTACGATGGAACAAACTTATATACACAAACATACACTCAAACATACATACTAACATAGACTGCTAAAATCATTACTCTTCCTCTTTGCCGTAGTTGGGTAAAAAACTATCTTATTTGTCCGGAACAACATTCTCTTTTTCCGTCTCGAACGACGTACTAGAAATTCTATCTTCAAATGAGACGTAAAATACCATATAAAAGGAAAAATAATATGTCTTACAATGTATACTGTTATTATAAGAGATATTATTTGCTACAAAGAAGGCTGTGTTTACAGTCGCGATTTCTACTTTAACAACACGACAACGCTTTTAGGTTACATTTTTTACCTTAAATTCATAAAAAAAATAACAACCATTTGATAAACCTATTTTAAATGTTGTCATGTTTTGTCTCTTTCCCTCTTTTGAATATTTGACATCGAAAGAACGAGTCAAAACATATTTTAACTAAAAAAGGTTTAGTAAACGTTTGTACTTCTTTATGAATAAGGGGGTTAAAATATAAAAATTATGGCTAATCCTTTTATTGCACTCTGATTTCTATTTCACTGTCTTAAATTTTATATTTTGCTGTCGTAATAGCATCTTTGCTGACGTCAATTTTTATAATGAATTAAGAATGGATAATTATGTAACCGTACGATTGTGAACACCGATGGTTTTTAAAAAACAGGCAAGTGCGAGTCGGATTCGCCCATGAAGGATTCCGTAGCAGCAAGTAACATAATATATTATAAACGTTCTTGTAGTGCGTTGTAACTTTGATCGATGTTTTAATAAACGTATTAAAAAAAACTACTTACTAGATCTCGTTCAAACTAATTTTCGGCGGAAGTTTGCATGGTAATGTACAAAAGATATTTTTTTAGCTTTATCATTCTCTTATTTTCGAAGTTACAGGGGGGGGGGGTGGTGTGTGTACACACATTTTACCACTTTGGAAGTGTCTCTCGCGCAAACTATTCAGTTTAGAAAAAAATGTTAAGAGACCTCAATATCATTTTTAAAGACCTATCCATAGATACTACACACGTATGGGTTTGATGAAAAAAAATGAGTTTCAGGTTTATGTACGGGAAGTCCCTGAAATTTATTGTTTTTTTTTTTCTATTTTCGTGTGAAAATCTTAATGCGGTTCACAGAATACATCTACTTAACAAGTTTCTTAACAGTATAGTTCTTATAGTTTCGGAAAAAAAGATGATGAAAGAGAAAGATGGCTGTGATATACGGACGGACAGACAGACAGACATGACGAATCTATAAGGGTTCCGTTTTTTGCCATTTATGAGTGACACACAAAAGTCCGTCGATCAAGTGACTTACAAGGAAAAATAATATGCTTTGCAATATGTACCTAAACTATAAGAGATATTATTTGTTAAAAAGTGCAAAGAAGGCAGTGTTTACAGTCGCGATTCCTACGTCAAAAACGCGACAATGCTTTTGTCTTACATTTTTAAAATATATAAATTATGTTGAATCCTTTTATTGTTCTCGGAATTCTATTTCAGTTTCTGAAGTTTTGCTGTTGTTGATTTTTTATTTTGCTGCCGTAAATGAACTTTTGCTGACGCATCTCTTTATAAAAAATATTTGTCTTTTGAAAATTTAAATAACCAAATAGTATACTGATGATTGAACTTAATTCTTTATTTATTTGAACAGGAAATATGGTTTAACAAATTATTCAGAACATAATAGATAAAGTTTAGAGTTTTTTCTTCTTAACTCACATCACTGAGGAAGATCAATCAGGAAAATCGCTCTCAAGAACGTGCCCAGAAGGCTGGAGTCAAAGCCAAGTTTTTTTTATTTTATTAAAATTTATTCCAAAGTACAAATATACTTTTAACAAATGGCGGACTTAATGCTAAGAGCATATTCTCCCAGTCAACCATAGGGATAAACAGAAGAAAATATGTGGCACAAAAAGAAATACAATATACTTACTAACATTATAAAATATTACTATATAATATTCCCATTATATGTATATGAATATCAGAATGAATTTCTACTTATCCAATACACACGTACATTTACTTATATCTATCTAAATATATATAACTCAAAGGGGACTGACTGACTGACATAGTGATCTATCAACGTACAGCCCAAACCACTGGACGGATCGGGCTGAAATTTGGCAAGCAGGTAGATGTTATGACGTAGGCATCCGCTAAGAAAGGATTGTAATCAATTCTACCCCCAAGGGGATAAAATAGGGGATGAAAGTTTGTATGAAACTTTGTCAATTTTAAACCGATCGGGCTGAGACTTTGCATGCATAAAGCTACTATGACGTAGGCATCCCTTAAGAAAGGATTTTGATAAATTACACCCCTACGCGAGCGAAGCCGCGGGCAAAATCTAGTTAACAATAAATAGGTATGAAGCAAGTTGTATGGCAATGCTAATAATTTAAAACAGATAAAGGCCTATCTCAAAGCTAGAAATTCTATATTTATCAATTACCATTGATAAGTAAGATGGATTTTTTTTAATTCAAATCCTAGAATAGGAGAATCAAGAAAACCAATTTACTCTCAATATTATAAAATTTCCAACAGTAATCTTCAACCAATTTCGATATCAAATATTTTGACCGGAGTCAATACAACCTAGTAATTGGAAAATTGGCTTTCTGAATTAATAATTCATAAGCCGTTCAAAGTTTCTTGATTACTGCTTAATAAATATTCAATATTAATAACTTGTATTTATAACAATATCGAATTTGTGAATTCGTTTCACAAAGTTGGCACTTGGTAGTTACTTTTATACTTAAGAATCCTTACCCTAGACTGTCCATACAAACGTAGCGGCAAACGAACAAGCGGGTCACTTGATAGTAAGTGATTACCGCTGCCTATGGACAACTGCAACATCAGGGATGTAACAGGAGCGTTACCAGCCTTTCAGGAAGATATAGACTCGTTTTTTGAAGGTTTAAATGTCGTATCGGTCTGGGAACACTGCGGCAGGAAGTTGATTCCACAGTTCGGTCGTACGTGGTAAAAAGTTCCTTTTAAAACGTACGGTGGTTGATTGCCAACTATCCAAGTGAGTTGGATGAAAAATAGTATGATTCATTATATTCTGTTTTAAGTTTCATATTTTGTTTGTGAAAACTAGTTGTATGCCTTAATATATGCAATTTCTTTGAACTAATTTAATTTCGCCAATATCTGACATGCTGTTTCAAAATAAAAACTAGACCACGTTTGTATGGGAAAGTTTGATTCTGTTTAGGGTAAGGGGACTTTTAAGCAATACATACAAACCTCACATGTTTGTCACAGGATAGAAGAGTCTATTTTTAAACCCTTAAGTGTTTTCGCCTATTCAGGAGTAATGTAATGGGACTATATATAAATTTCAGCTTGCTCCGGTTGGGGATTGAACTCGCAACTACTGGAATAATATATAAATTGAATAAAAATACGCCAAGAAGGTCGTCAATATAGGAACAAATTGCTTACTTGTTAAAAAAAATTGGAAGCATTATTTGTTTTAGATTTGCTCCCAGCATCCCAGTATAAGGGCGTGTTCGGACGGCACGCGTACGCCAAGCCCACGCCTAGAGATCAGTTTTTTTTTTTTCGGAGGAAAGATTCCTGTTATGGATACCCGTCAGCCTGCGCGGGAGGCTGTCAGGTTATGTGGGACTCCACGCCAGAGTGAGAGCAATGAAACATTCCCCTCCCGGCGGTCCCACTCTTGGTGGGGGGAGAACATCCCACTCCCCCGCCGCCCCATTGGGCGCATCCCTACAGGCTCAAGGCCGAAGCCGAGCCCGCGGGAGCGCCCCTCCCCTGGTGGGGGGAGAACTTCCCACTCCCCCGCCGCCCCAATGTGGGCGCTCACTGCTGGTAGACGACAGCAGGAGCGCCCCCTCGCGGGTTCCTCTTAGCTTCCCCGTGGCTCGAGGCTACCACGGGTACTGAGCCCCCCCGGTACGACAAACCAGGAACCCATTGGGCCCCCCCCCAATGGGTTCCTAGAGCAATGGGCCTAGAGCTTACCTAGCGCAATCCTACCACACGCCAAGTTCCCTTTGAGAATTTTGTAATTTCTTGCATAATAATTTGAGTCCTAACAACTAAAATTGCATTAATCTACCTACTCCACCCACTCTCTTACCTCTAACTTGCTTTTGCCTTGCCTCCGCCTTGCACCCGCCCGCGCTCCCCTTGACTAGACTTCGGTAAATGCAATTTGAGTTGTTTTGATGTGTGATAGGACTCAAATTAGATGCAATAAATTCAAACCGCGCTTGTCGTGCGCTAGGCGTGCGCTTGGCCTTGGCTTGTGCATGTCGTCTGAACGCACCCTAATGAGAATACTTTTCAAAAGATGCTGACATTTTGTTAAGTTGACCGCTAACTCGTAACTTTAACCACACATGCTGACATTGTAATGCCATCAAGGCTAAAATAACATCAATATTAATTACAATTTAATTTCCCTTTACGACTATTTCAGCTTTATTACGTACGGTTTGTAACCCATAGTTACAAACCATACCATAAACTAAATGAAATTTCCAATTTATGATTTAGCAATTTTCTATACGCCAGATAAACGCCGGCTCGAACTCGTAAAACGACGATAAAGAAAATGAAATTCAACCTTATACCTTTTTAATGTTTCTCTTAAAATTGTTTACTGGGGAGAATGATAACTGCAGTAGTGTTGCTTTTATGTAAGTTTTTCTTAGCTTTACAACGTGGCAGGAACATACTTGTAATAAATTGAACCATTGGCTATACTAGATCACTATAGTAAAATGAAATTAAAATAACAACCAAAAAATAAAAAAATATTCGACATTTGTAACACATATTGCCTGGGCAGCTGCAAACTTTTATATGGAAATGCCAATATTTTTTTGTTCACGGTTTGAGCATGTTTGAAAAGAGTAATGAGTGTTGACGAAGCACAAGAGGTTTGCAAGGATCGTAGCAAGTGGAAATCTATAGTCTCTAGCTACCCCCATGGGAAACAGGCGTGAAAATATGTATTTGTGTATGTTTTGACTGTTATTTTATTTCATTATACTAAAGTGATGAAGTGTAGCCCGTGGTTCGATTTATTACAGGTATGTTCCTTTCACGTTGTACGTTGGATTTAAATAAGAATACTCCTCCTTTTCGTTCATACGGCACCTGCGTCCAATGTTTTCATCCATGGTTTTTCTGCAACTTTGCTCGGATTGTCTGACCACCTAAGATGTCACAGCAGACATAGTGTCCTACGCTGAGCTTGCCAGTATGTGTGGCGGCCAATGAGACCCTTTCTGCCCTATCAGCCATCTGTTCTTCACGCTTTGGAAAATACACAAAGCCAAAAGATACGTCACTGAATGAATTGACAATCTTTATTTCGCCTTCTTTGCTTCATATTAAAAAAAGAACCATTAGCATAAAATAATTTTTTTGCCGATCCATTCAAATAATTGTTTAATTTTACAAGCTTTTATTTAGTTCCACCTGTCCCGTTGTTGGTCTGTCTGTAATCCAATCTTGCAAGTTAAAGACCCAGACCCACTTCTCGGTTTCCAATTGAGCTGAAATTTGGCGCACATACGTATATCGCGTGACGATGCAATATTATGATGATATATAGCTGATCTAATGATGGAGCTGGAAGGTTTCATAGCATCTCTGATATAAAACAGCGTTTGAGCAGTAGTATGTAGTAACAAGCGCATGAGGAGTAGTTTAATCGTTTTAGGTCATTGCTTAGCAAAGCTTGTATAAAAAAATATTTAAAAAAAAAACAATTACTTGTTTTAGGCTTGACTTTAGCCAACTGTGACGAGCAAACCCCTGAAGTATATGAAATCCGAGAAACTGCAGACGGCCGACTGTATCTTATTGACAAAAACGACCACCATGGTAGAAAACAGTCATCACTTCTTAACCTGTTAAAAAAACCACAAAGTCTTGCTAAACCTGATCTAGACCGATCAAAAAAAAGCAAAGTATATGGTTCAAACAGAGAAGTGAACGACGCTAATGTTGTATATAAATTGATTGAAAAACTAAGGGAGCTTCTTGAAGGTAATTATCGTAATCGTGATGATGACAATGATGATAATGAGGAACGGAAAGCAGATAATGATGAACTTTATGGCGAACATTACGGTGAAGTTAGTCAAGAAAAAGCCGAAAATCGAGACGTGAGACATGCAAAGAAGGATAATTTCATTTATTTGTGAGTACTTTTAGTTTTAATTATAATGATAAAGGTAAGCTTTCAGGGACCCAACTAAGACCTGTCGCTAGTATGTGACCATCAACCAATAGGAGATCTAACTATATTGGACAACAATTAATCATAGTTTAGCCAGGAATTTTTTTAGCCGTGATATATCATAATCTTTTACTAATTTTGATATAAAATAATTTGCATCGATGTGAGCAGATTGACGTCTAATACGGATTATAAACCACAGTAGTGTGGGAACTCCACCTGTCCCAGGTGGTAGGTGTCGTAGGTGTGCCTCCTAATGCAGATCCAAAACAGTCGTAGAACAAGAGAGAGACACGATAAGGGTTAGTACATATACTGGTCAGAATTTATAAAATTAAAAAATATATAATTCAACAATTATCAGTTACTTGTACAAGAGGCGGTAGAGGAATGAGTCAGAATGATCAGAAAGGAATGTGTCTAAAATTTATAAATTGAATTTAGAAAAGAAATTTGAAAACAATGGACAGAATGGAATGATGAAGACAGGAGGTATGCTAGGACATGAAGGATAGAGTCTATTGCAGCATCATTACAGAAAGATGTTAAATAAAATTGGAATGTCGGTAATCATAATGTCTTTTTTTTCAGGCCAGCACTTCTTAGATCTCAAGTACAAGGTGGGAAATAATCTTCGTTGACATTTGATGCACTTCTTTCTCTCTCCCATCATCTATCTGGGAAGCAAAAATTAAGTAGAAAGTTGTTTCCAGTCTGGTGATATGGCAGGCTTGAATCACTTGATTTCCGAAAAGAAAGATAAATCCGTGTTTCGGAAGGCACGTGTAAACTGAAAGCTCAAACGCCATCCAGCATTTGCTCGAACCTATCCAAGGATTGGTTCTGGTCTACTATTTGGGTTGTGAAGGTCAGGGGACAGTCGCTCTGTGTAAAAACCAGTAACCTCATCAAATCACCTAGGTTAGGAAGCGAACTCCGGGCTCTGAAGCGTTAGCACTGAGGATACAACCGGGAAATACGCTCGGATGATGATTTCTATCTCTCTTCTCAGCGTATTCCCTAATTGTATCCTCAGCTGTAATGCTGTGAAGCCTGGGGTCTGGCTTGCCGGCATTTTCTTCTCCACTTAACATTAAACATCCTTGGTTGTAAGACCATTTACATGCATACTCGTAACATTCTGGACGATATCAAGCCAGAAGTTTTTGGGTCTACCAAGTCTACCGACGTGGCTATTAACTAAACTTAATGATTTTTTCTTTTAGTTAACTGAATGTTTTTAACCCTAACAAAAAGAGTAATGTTAATAAATTTGACGCTAGCATAAATGGATCACAATTTTTTGTTGCAGACCGGACTTCGGTTCCTCGACATTACAATGATTATGCTAATAATTAAAATTTAATTACGATAATGATAAAAATAAGATTAAGTTTCGAACAGAAGTCCTGACTCAGAAACTGCAATACAGATGTTGTTTTATTTTCCATCCTATATTTTTAATCCTATTAGATAACCATATCACTCACCTTCAATTTGCCGACAATATAGTTGTCATAGCAGAATCGATGAAAGACATTTTCAGAATGGCCTGTGCTAGAGCATTCCGTCGCGAGAGCGAGAGAGATACCAGCATTTTTGGAAGCAGATTTGGATACCAGCATAGAAAAGTGCTGTTCAGTGCTGCCGAATGATTTCCAACCCTTAAGTACTATGCTCGGAGACCTAAATAGAATTCCCCAACAGGTGGGCTTCAAAATAAACATGGACCAAACTAATGTAAAATTTCCACGTTGTGTCCCTTCCTGTTTCTGTTGGGGGTTCCACCCTCAAAGTTGTAGACCAATCTACCTGTGTCAATCGATCCATGTTGAAAGTTTTAGCTACGAGGAGGTCTTCGACGAATTCGACTCAGCAGCATTTGGGAAGCTAGACAGTGTTTTCTCGTCCATAACACCTCAGTGTCTCAATACTAAATTCAGGCCTGTGTCACTCCCCGTTTAGATGTCGAAAATATACCTACATTATTACAATGCGCGCGGCGATACTGCGCAGTGAGAATCGTTTATTCAGAGTAATAATAATGAAATTGGTTTGCCATAGATTCATAGGTATTTAAACGAATAGGTGCTGAGTTCTGACGCGAGCTAAATTAAACCATATCTACAGGGTGTTTTTAAAATCATTGGCATCCTTTCTACTGGTGAAAGTACTTATGAATATGAGCAACTTTTTGTATGGGACCGACTTAATCCAACGGAAAAAAAACAGCTGTTCCATACATTTTGGGATTTTAAGTATTGTAAAATAGTATGGAACAGCTGATTCTTTTTTCTGTTGGATTGAGTTGGTCGCATACAAAATGTTGCTCATATTCATGAGTACTTTCACCAGTAGAAAGGATGCCAGTGATTTAAAAAACACCTGTATAACCACATTGAGTAGACATTTCTTTGAATTTCTTTGGTAAGTGAGACTTCTGTACGTGAGTACTAGTACTTATTTTGTGCTTAAGTTGACAATCAATGTGTGTTACCAGTGAGGACTTATAAAAACTTTGGATTCAGGCCGCTCTAGATTGGTCATTTTGGAAATCCTTAGGATCTGCCTATGTCCAGCAGTGGACGGTATGCGGCTGAAATGACGATGACTAGATAGATAACCAGGTTTGGATTCACATGTTAAAAATCCAGTAATAATACTATTTGCACAGGAAGAAACAGACCTACAATATTTTTTACTACGGAACAAAAGTAGTTGAATAATCCTGATTTTTTCTTCTAGACCAGCGAGGAAACTTAAGAAGCATTTGTGAATCTCATAACCTATTCATTTTAGACTTTTTGATATGAACATAATAGCTGAATAGCATCGCTTTCATATAAGTTCTACTCTCGTTAACTAAAAGCGAACTAATATACGAAATCCTAGACTAATTAGTTTAGTTTATAACAGAGTCTGCATCAAAGACCTGCCAATAATTCACATATAACTATATATCCCCTATTAAGCCACTTTCCAAAGTTAAATTAAACTTTAAGTCGAGCTCTATAAGGTTGGAATTCGAAAAGCTTGTACACAATACGTTGGAAATAAAGCCAGGTAACAAATAGACAGGCAATGTTCCCGGTCCCGTTTATTCAATTAGCGGACGCGGGATTCACTATTACGGGATTGTGACGTCACCGGGATTTATTGGGACTAGCGTGATGTGAATAGGAGAACTTGGTAAGTGACAATGCAGTAATTGTTATTTCCTTTATTTACAGTACTGTATGAGGTAAACATGATTCATTAACACAAATTACATAAAAACTTCTATTTTATTCATAATTCTTAGGGTTCCCTACCCAAAGGGTAAAAACGAGACCCTATAGCTAAGACTCCACTGTCCATCTGTCTGTCCGTGTCTCATAATATGTGACAGCTAGACAGTTAATTTTTATTACATATGATGTATTTCGGTAGCCGCTATTCCAAAAAATACTAAAAACAGAATAAAATAAATATTTAAGCGTGACTCCCATACAACAAACGCTGATTTTTTGTAAATAATGGTACGTAACACTTGTGCGTTTAACCGGCTAAGTCCGACTCGCACTTGGCTTGTTATTTTACTTGAGGTGCTTGAGGAACAAGAAACTTATACATCACCTGAGCGCTATTTATTTTTAAAGTTTCCCTGAAGAAATATAAAAAAAAAAATACTTAGAAATTTAAGTATTTACAAACAAAAAAATTCCGTAGTTTGTTATGACGTAAGGCAAACAGAAAAAACATATCACAGCTGCTATGATTTTAGTGTAAATTTCTTCTGTATCAGTAATCCTCCGTGCTTTGGAAGACATGTCTAAGCCGTGGGTCCTGGCTGTCATCATTGTATGGCAGTCGTCAAGCTATGTCTGATGCCTTTAGTCAGCCTGAAAAAATATTACAATAGTGTAGGTCACACTAAAAAACAAACATGAGTAAATAAATAAATAAATGCATATTAGGGAGTAATCCATTTATACTCGTAGTATACATTTTTAAGTAACTTGACATATTTGGACAACTGGCATCTAAATATGACGCCAATAAAAAAAGGTTCGGGATACTTATCAAAATTGCTACTTACCAAGTTACTGTTCACGACATGTCAAAGGAAACTAATTTTGAGACGACGCCCTCAAAATTTGCGGCTTAGAAATGGTCAAGTACGCGACGAGCTTTATTGAAGGGATAAAAACATCTTCAGACACCTAACGCTGTGAGGATTTGTGAGTCTTTTATATAGATTATATAGATCTTTGTTTAGTTTGGAAAGCTCAGGAATTATTAACATGGATTAAACGGGTTACTCACGGAGGGAGTCAGTTACTCTGGCTGGCGAGCACAACGGGCGATCGCTCGCGCCGCGATGTACTGCTAACATCAGTGTGTATCGAGGCGTCATCGTGTACACGCGTCCTCTAGTCACATTCGCCCTGATGAAAACCTCCGGATTAGGTGGATACAAAATCATAATCCGCTACTCCACTCTGAATCTCCGCTCCCCAACTACCACTCCGCAACACCGCTCCGCCACTCCGCTCCTCGTCTAAGGACAGACACAGTTCGCAACTCCTCTCCGCTTTATTAAGTTACTAGCTGTAACCCGCGACTTCGTCCGCGTAGAAGTCGAAAATGGTTCTAATAGGATCTTTAATTGGGATTTTTTTACTTTATAAATTGTGTTATAATATCCCGTTCCCGTTCCCGTTCCGAGTCCGTATTATTTTTATTGACCACTAATTCAAAAAAATCATGTGTCTCGCTTCAAAAATGACGAAGATTCATACAAACTTGCAACCCCTATGTCACCCCTTAAGGGATGTAATTTTCAAAATCTCATAAGTATATTAGTATTAACTACAAAAATAAATAAAAAATTTCATGTGTCTTACTTAAAAAATTACGAAGTTTCATAGAAAATGACAACCCCTATTTAACTCCCTTAGCGATGGAATTTCCAAAAATACTTTCTTAGCGGACGTCTCCTAGTCACAATCTACCTTCCTGCCAAATTTCATCTTCATTGGCTAAGAAGTTTTCGAGATTTCGTGATGAGTGAGTGAGTGATTTTCGGTTTTATATATATAGATATAACTATTAGTAACTTGTTTATGTTGACGGGCTGTCCCCCCGCGGAATTTTCTCTGAAAAAAGTAACTCTGCCAGTCTATTTATTACCTCTTTACAATAAAAATGATTTATTTATTTTTGTTGTAAAGATATCACAATAGTAATTTTTATTATAGTAAATATTTAATTTGCTCCTCATAGTATTAACAAAATTTAGACCATCACATTCTTAGACAAGTTTTAATTTAGTCCACCGTGTATTTGGACTAGTTTTTGTTAAGACAATCTCATAATTTTGATGAAATATTTCTTGAGACCACCTCACTTTTCGACGAGACTAATCTTTAGACCACTTCCTATAATGACGACATGTGATTTAGACATTGTGCGTTTTAGACGAGTTGCTACGTAGACTATTTGCCTTTAAAACCATTCGATAATAACTAATAATAATAGATTGATTCTGTGTTATATTTTTCATACTCTCCATATGCACATATGCATAACTTTACGTTATTTCAAATTGATTCTGATGAAAAGAACATTACTAAAATGGTACTACCTAATTGAATTACAAACATTAACAGGCAAATAAAATTAAAAAAACAACGGCTTTTAAATTTTCTTACAGAATATTCCGAACTTGTAAAGTATACAATTTAATACAAGAACTCTCAAAAATTACACTTATTTTAAGGCTTCGGGTAGAAAGAACAAAGTTAAAGTGGAAAAGCAAAGAGTAACAAAGAGACATTGTCTGCATCGCCGGCGGATCACGTATCGTATCGGATTTCATTACCGCACTAACGAACTGAGCGCCTGGAGAGAATTGAGATTGATTCTGTGTTATATTCTAAGTGTATACAGCAGTTGCAGGACCTCCTTAGAAGCCGATTCCCTACGAGTTCCCTTAGAGGATCCAAATTAACCGCATTTATTAGATACTAACAACAATAATAACCTACGTACATATATCGGCGCACCGCGCAATAAAATTTCCATTTACTATTTTTGTAAGCCGTTAACTAGCAGCATGACTGGATTGCTCAATGCTCACACCCACATATTTAGAATAATTTTCACTAGTTGTTCCAATACACCCTTAATATGCGAATTATAAGCCGAACATTGAACGGGTTATTAACTTTTATGGAATCTTATTAGGTAGGTAGTTAATTCATCTCCGTTTTATAGCTTTACTAGCCCAAATTCTCACCCAACGCCACTGCTATATAGTCTTTATTATTATTTACTTGCTTTTGATTCTGATGAAAACTACATTGGAGCAATAGTGCCACCTAATTTACTGAGATCTTATAGGTAAATAAAAAATAACGACGGGTTAATTTTCTTAAAGAACATTGCGAAGTTGTGGGATTGTCAAAAATTACACTCTTTTAAAGCGTCGGGTAGAAAAAGCAAAGTTGTAATAAAAAAGCAAAGAGTAACAAAGAGACGTTTCTACATTGCTGGTGGATCACGTATCCTATCGGATTTCATTACCGCACTAACGAACTGAGCGCCTGGAGAGAACTGGGATTGATTCTTTGTTATATTCTTTGTTGTCTTTATTATTCTAAATTTCAACGTTAGTTTAAATTCTTTTCTTAATTATAATCAAAATATTAATAATTTACGATAAAAACAAAATTAAAAATTCTAAATTAAAAACTTAATTAAGATCAATTCGTTATTTTATTTTTATTTTGATGAAAAACATTAGAATACCGGTGCTAACTAATTGAATTATTGATATCTTAGAGGCAAATAAAAAAATATTTAAAATAAGCAACGGCTCTTAATTTTCTTAAAAAATATTACGAAGTTTGGAATCATATAATTGCAGACACAAACGCTCAAAAATTACACTCTATTTAAGGCAAAAGGTAGAAAGGACAAATTTAAAGTAAATAATTGGCCAAGTGCGTGTTGGGCCACGCGCAATATAGGGTTCCGTAGTTACAAATGCTAACTTTGAGTTCATGCCACTAAAAACAATTTTCCTTTTGTGAATACAATTTATAAGTTGATCACCTATAACTTTTTAATTTGTAAACCCCACTTAGCACTGAAAGTTTTCCTTTAAATTTCGTTATATGTACTAATAGGTGTGAATTTTTTCACGAGTTCATATATAACCGTTTAGCAGATAGAGGGGGAAGACACTTGACTCGAACAAAAATTTTCATTATAAAACCAAATATTTCAAAAACGGATGCCTAAATCGAAAAACGGTGTTCACAAGCTCATAATATTTTTGAAAGACCTATTCAATGATCCCCTACTTTATTGGTTAGTCGAGAAAAAAATAATTACTTTTCACTTTACTTGTATGGGAGCTACCCTAAAAAACATTTTTTTTTTCAATCTTTTATTTTACTACTTTTTCCGCATATTTAATATAAATTATTGCTTTCTAGTACTTATAGTCGCTGAGTAAAACCGCGGACGGACAGATAGACAGACAGACAAGGCGAAACTATAAGGGTTCCTTATTTACTGCGGAATCCTAAAAAGCAAAGAGTAACAAAGAGTCATTGTCTGCATCGCCGGCGGATCACGTATCGTACGGGTTTCATTACCGCACTAACGAACTGAGCGCCTGGAGAGAACTGGGATTGATTCTAAAGTCTGTGTTGTAGGTATTTTGTACAGTGTACAGTATAATTAAGCGAGTCTTAGAAAGAAGAAAAAATGTAAAATGTACCAGCTCATTGTTTTTCGGTACAGATTGGAGGCGATTGGCGATGCGGCCACCAACGTGTCACTATTTTTATTATTTCTTTATGGTTCCGTACCCAAAGGGTAAAAATGGGACCCTATTACTAAGACTCCGCTGTCTGTCTGTCACCAGGCTGCATCACATGAACCGTTGTAGCTAGACAGTTGAAATTTTCACATATGATTTATTTATTTTTGCCGCTATAAAAATAAATACTAAAAAAAAATATTTAAGAGGGGCTCCCATACAACAAACGTCTTTTTATAGATTGTAGTAGCCCTTCTTGTATGAGTCTAGCACGCACTTGGTCGGTTATTCACTTTTCGCTAAAAATGGCCTTTGAATCGTATGGAAATAGGCTCTGTTTATCCCGTTAAGTAAAAAAACGTGATACTGTATCTATATTTCATAAAATTCTGAAGGAAAGAAAGAACAAGGGCGAAGTTACATTGGAAACACAAGGAGCAAATGTTTTCTACAAAGTATCTGAGTTTTATCCGGTGTATTATAAACTGTTTTGAATAAACTTGACTCTGTACAAAAATTTTATGCGCGTAAGTAATTTTCTCTTAGACCGTCACGCCAAAAGTGGCCTTAGAGTCTTGCAGCCCTAGGTTCTGTTTGCTTAGAGCCGCAAGACCCAAAATGCTCTTTTTGCCCGATAAGGACGTGTTAGTATGAATGTATATACGTTATTTCCCTGGATACATTAAATGTTAAAAGTGTGTAAAAGTTTAAAATTCTTCATATCAACAACGTTGAAACACAACAAAGGCACAGGCAATGTAACATTGCCCATTGGATCACGTACTGTATCGGGTTTCATTGCCAGACTAACGAACTGGTGTCCTGCATCGTGATTGATTTCACAGTCCGGCCCTGGCAAACAACTTGTACAAACAGACATGCAAATATGAACGTACTCGGGCTACGTACGTAACTAGTTAGCAACTCGATTTTCGAAAAGGTTTTAAAAAAAATTACATATATGATTCGGTTTTTCTGTACGTGAGTACGTGAGTGAGGTAGCCGATTTTTCAACCTGACTCAAAGCATTTGAGATAATATCATAATGACACCAGGGAACGACGTGGTTTCCAAAGCATGGAGGAGTTCGGGGAATTTTTGTGTCACTTGTGGGTCCCATCCAAGTGTGGTCCACCCACACCCGGGGTCGCTTAACTTGAGAATGCGCTATTAATGCTTACTTCCACCGAGCTCCATAGATTTTTTTGGCATAGATTCATCGGAGATTTGCAGTACCTACTTCTTAAATTAAAAGTACCGTGAATTTATTTTAGAAAAAAGTAGATGAAGGGTTAACAAATTTTATTATAATAATTTTAGGTTACATTTTAGAATACCAAAAAGAAAAAACAAACAGACAACCGAAGAGTAAGTATCACAAACTCCCTCATAATACCCACTAGTCTAACCTACTAACCTAACCCATAGGTACTAAATCCACTAATCAAGGTTAATATTATTTAATCACACATGATTCAGGTGAAGTTACCCATATTAAGAGCATCACAAATTAATCATGACTTCTGATTTAAGAGAAATTACACGGCCTATCATATTAGATCGTAAGCGTCAGACATAAGGTTTAAATTACAACGTGAAGATACCGCCACTAACTCTCTACTATATTTGTCTATGTGTATATCTATGATATAGATATGATAGGATCTAACGAACTGTAATGTCACATTGGGCCACGAAACTTCCTATTTTGCCAAAACTGGCGTTAGATTTTTCCAGCTGTAATCAAAGTAGCCGGGACAGCTGGGAGCTGTAACCTTCAGTCGCCTTTCAACTGAAGCGAAGCTAATTTTGAAACAATGAGAGTTCCTACATGCTGGTTTGGGAAAAAGAAAATAACTTAGAAAGTACCAGCTACTTCTCATCCCATGCATATATGTTTCAAATCACCCGCGTGCTTCTGTTTTAGGTTAAAACTAAAAACCATTGTGTCGCTTCACAGGCTAACCTCGCTGAATGTTGGTCTTTTTGTACTGCAGCAGCATATACGTTTATAATTTAATTATAAATGTATATGCTGCACCAGTACAAAGTTAGATAACTCTATTGTACACCAAAAGAAAAATGTGAATAATTTCACATTAAATATATTAAATGGTTTGTTAGTTTATTTGTATGTGATGCAGTTTTTGTGAATAAACTTTTTATCTATCTATCTAAAAGCCAATCAAGGGATTGGGTGAGAATCTTAGTCATTTTAATATAATCACTATTTTGATTCCTTTTTTCCGTCTTACTCGTAACTCCCACCGTTACTTCCGGTCCGGTCTTACGGACCTGTGTTGTGTCTACCCCGTTAAGGATAAAGATGTGATAATGTATGAGGGTGACACAAACGCTTTTTTCGTGGCCCAACGTCTACTACTCAACCGGTCACACGTGATCAATTAGGCCGGTAAATATGACAGTCGAGATTCCCGCTGTGTTTTTGCCGATTTTTTCCGCGTCCTTACTGACTGTATAGTTTTCTTATAGCTATGTTTAAGGCCCTGAATTCCAACGCCAGGTGAAAACCGTTTTTTTGCTTGTTTTAACACATAATGAGGGCTACGATCATTTGCCAGCAAAAATTGTAAGCTGAGACCTGTCAATTCGTATGTTCCCATACAACGGGTAGATTCGGATAAGTACCCGGTGTACTATTTTGTGGGAAAGGTTCAAACAAGTTGATGGGGGATCGAAGAACTTGTCGATAGGAATATCTTTTGTTCCAACAACAACTCCGAAATCAGTAGCTGGTCATCCACAGCTACTGATTTGGGAGAGTCAAAAAATCTTCTCTTTCTGTATGCATGCGGGTGTTCATTTATTGACTTCGCAATTGATGTTTGTTTGCTTAGTTAAACATATGATTAGGTCTTCAAACATATGTCAGCAAAAAATGTAAGCTTAGTCAATTCGTATGTTCCCATACAACGAGTAGATTTGAATAAATACCCGGTATACCATTTTGTGGGAAATGTTTCGATTAGTTGAGGGGGATCGAAAATCATAACCTAAAAGTAGTTTTACCAAAAAGTATGATACCAACCTATAAAAAACGTCTGATTCTGCAAGTGCTTCCTGTAAATCGTCTAGATTTTAGTCTGAGCTGTTAATAATGATGCAAGAAAGGAGTCCAAGAAAGTAAGATTGGTTATTTTTCGGCTATTGGAGGACACTTCAAGGTGACGTAACATCCAAACGCTTCCTGTTTGGCTCGGCAGACGCCGATATTTTGGGACACCTATCAAGTGCGCGTATTAATATTATAGTCTGGCAAGAAAGTATGATAGGTCAAAAAAACGAGGTTGAGACGACGGTCTATCAACATATCTCATCTGACTGAGGAACGGGAGGCAGAAAATGAACGCGGAATGACGCTAAATGTACATTATATGGGTTTTTAATTAGAAAAAAACAATAACAGGTATGAAAGGGAACTATACTAATTCGTGTATAAATATTTAGTGGCTTTAATTAAGCACAAGAGGAAAATGTAAAATATTAGTGGTTTAGTCGTAGTCTTGAAAAAATATTAAATAATAGGGGTTAATTTAGTTTTTTTTTGTTTAATGAAGGTATGTTAGATCATGTTATTGAATGCGAATCTGACTAGACTAGATTCTTAACGAAGAGGTCTTTTTCAGATTTTTAAACACTTGTTTCTTTGTCTCAGATGGTTCTTAAAAACTCAAAAACTCGGCCTACCAAGCCTTAAGCGGATAATTAAGGTGATGCAACTGCTATATTCATGGCTCAACTTTAACTATCCCGACCGGTCACACCGTATCAATTAGGCCGGTAAATACGACGGTCGAGATTGCCGCTGTGCTTATGCCGATTTCTTCCGCGTCCTTGCTGACAGTATTGTTTTCTTTTATCTAGGTATAAGCAAATAATGAAGGTAACGCAACCGCTGTTTTTATGGCCCAAGGTCAACTATCCCGACCGGTCACACCGTATCAACTAGGTCGGTAAATACGACAGTCGAGATTCCCGCTATGTTTTGCCGACTTCTCCCGCGTCTTTGCTGACAGTATTGTTTTCTTTTAGCTAGATTTAAGCGGACAATGGAGGCGATGCAACCGCTGCTTTTATGGCCCAACGTCAACTATCCCAACCGGTCACACCGTATCAATTAGGCCGGTAAATACGACGGTCGAGACTCCCGCTGTATTTTTGCCGAGTTTTCCCGCGTCCCTGTTGACTGTATTGTTTTATTTTATTTCGCTCCGGATCGTCTCTATTTGTTTTATTCTTGAAATAAGGCTAATATTTGGTGATATTGAGTTTTGTACACACGCTGACTGGACTGTCTCTTGAACATGTCAGTTTGGTAATAAAGCTGTCGTTTTTTATTTGCTTTGTAATTTGCCGTTGGGTGATAAATAATATTAACAGAATATATAGGTAGTAACTGTAATCCATTTGTTTAGGTATTTAAAAGAATGTAAACAATCTTGACATGTCTTTTTATTGAAATATACACTTTGTAAATCAATACCTTCGCAAATTACAATTAAATTATGTAATTAATATTTATAAAGTAAATAATTTGTAATTTGCGAAGCTATTGATTTATAAAGTGTACATTTCAATAAAAAAACATGTCAAGATTGTTTACATTCTTTTAAATACCTAAACAAATGCACTATAGATGGTATTTGCTTTTTACCCGACTACGGCAAAGCCAAAAGGAAGGTTAATGATTCTAGCAGTCTATGTATGTATGTTCCTATGTATGTATGTCTGTTCCACTGTCTGTATTTTCACAAATGATATGTCAATCGATTCATCATTATTGTCCGGGTGACATATGCAGGCTACAAATTGTATGCAAAAAAATTTATCTCGATCGGAAACCGGAAATTGTGTCAAATTGAACTTGCAAGATTTGATTACAGACAGACAGACCGACTGACAACGAGACAGGTAAAACTAAATAAAAGCTTGTAAAAATGTCGATATTTTTATTTCTTAAGAATCCTCTTACCCTAGACTTTTCCATACAGACGTAGTCTACGTTTGTATGAAATTTAATATATTGAAATTAAAATTATCTAGGGTTATAATTGGTTTTGTACTGTAAAATTATGAACTTGAAAGAAAATAAATAATGTAGAAGCTTTCCATACTGATGGTCAAATATGAAATAATACACTATATTCTCTTTTAAGTTCATAATTTTACCGTCGGAAATCAATTATAACCCTAGATAATTGCAATTGCTTTTAAATTTCATAATTTTACCCATATCCGACATGTCGTTTCAAAATAAAACGTAGACTACGTTTGTATGGGAAAGCCTGATTCTATCCCAGGGTAAGGGGCATCTTAAGAAACACTAATTAATGTTGAAGAATATTATGAACAAAACTAAACTATCCCAGTAAAGAATATCACACTTAAAACTTTCACAGTTATAATTAAACTACCGTTAACTTGTTAATAACAAAGTTTGAACTTGGCTGAAATTAAACGGAGCAGAAATGTAGAGTGTATTCTGAAACTTGAAAGCTTGCGACATGCATGAGAGCTTTACGTGTATGCATTTGATATCCTGTCTTCCACATAGCTGAATTTACAGAGATTACTGGAGAACAGAAACTTTATGACGTCTTTATTCTTGGGGGGGACTAAGACAATTGGTCAAATTCAAACAGATTCAAATTTTTTCAAACAGATTCAAATGTTTATTCAGTAATTAGACCTTTACAGGCACTTTTACACGTCAGTAAGTATAATTTATGTTACGTGTAAAGTATAGGTGGGTGAAAAAGTGGTAAAAGAAATTAAATAATTTTTCAAAGCAAAAAACTGACTATATCACCAAACAATTACAACTCATCATAATCACCGTCATCATCATTTCAACTGCATAACGTCCACTGCTAGGCATAGGCCTCTCCCAAAGATTTCCAAAACGACCGACCAAGAGCGGCCTGCATCCAGCGCTTTCCAGGTCAGGTTGTCTGACCACCACCTTTTGGGTGGGTGTCCTACGCTTCGCTTGCCAGTACATGGTCCCCATTCGAGAACCTTTTTGCCCCATCGGCCATCGGTTCTTCGCGCTATGTGTCCCGCCCACTACCACTTCAACGAACTAATCCGCTGGGCTTCAGTGTCTTTTAATCTCCTACGAATTTCCTCTTTTCTGATTCGATTACGTAGGGAAACACCGAGCATAGCCCTCTCCATAGCGCGCTGAACGACCTTGAGCCTTCATAAATGAAACCCATAATAAGGGTCGTTTCAGAGCCATAAGTCATCACTGGTAACACACATTAAACACTTTCGTTTTGAGGCACTGAGGTATTTTGGACGAGAAAACGCTGCGTAGCTTCCAAAACGCTGCCCAGCCTAGTCGGTTTCGTCGAAGGACCTCTTCCTCGAAGCTGGAACTTCCTGCCTGGATCAATTGACGCAGGTAGTTTACTGGTCTACAACTTCGAGAGTGGAGCTCCCAACACAAACAGGTAGAGGCGCGACATGGACATTCGATTTAGGTCGTCGATATGTTGGGAGACTCGATTTAGGTCTCCGAGCATAGTACATAAGTCTTCCATCGATTCTGCCATGACAACGATATCGTCGGCAAATCGGAGGTGAGTGATATACTCACCATTGATGTTGAAACAATACAACTGATTCGATTTTGATAAAATTTCTATAGGAATACCTGACAAGTATAAACGTAGATTTATTTGATCTAAAAACACACATAATCTATACTATAATAAAAGAGTAAAAAAAATGTGTCTGTACATTGAAAATTTTTCAAAAAAAATATTTGTGGCGATGGAGATATAGTAATAGAGTAAGAAAATAAAAAAAAATGTCTGTCTGTTTGTCTGTTTGTCTGTTTGTTTGTACACGCTAATCTCCGGAAATACTGGACGGATTCGAATGAAACTTTTTTTGTTATATAGCTGTAAAGCCTGGGCAACATATAGGCTATAATTGATTTTGGAAAATGGAACACATGATGCAGAACTATAATGGTCCAGCTAAACTATAAAAAATATTAAAATGCCGCCTTAGCAAAAGTTGTTAAGTCTGATGAGAACTTTTTGTTGAGTTATAATACAACTGGCCAAGCGCGAGTCGGACGCGCGCGAAGGGTTCCGTACCATAATCTATGAAAAATCACGTTTGTAGTATGGGAGCCCCCCATAAATACTTATTTTATTCGATTTTTAGGGTTCCTTACCCAAATGGGTAGAAACGGGACCCTATTACTTAGACCGTCCGACTGTTAGTCTGTCTGTCTGTCTGTCACCAGGCTGTATCTCATGAACCATTATAGCTAGACAGTTGAAATTTTTATAGATGATGTTTTTTTGTTGTCGTTGAACAAAAACATACTAAATCTATACTACAAATAAAAGAGTAAAAAAATGTGACTGTACATTGAAATTTTTTCCAAAAAAAAGTTGTTTCGTCCGAAGAAGAACTTATAAGTTCAGAATTTGCGGACCTTCAGAACATAACACACCAGAAAAATTCTTGGATATGTGAACGCGCCATATTGACACCAAAAAATTAAAAATCAATTTTTATAGAACTTATGACGCAAATTATTGTTAATTTCTTGGATAGAGTTGTTGACGACACCACCAATTATCCAGTTGAGTTTCTTAATTCACTTGCAGCAAATGGACTCTCGGCTCACAAAATAAGTCTTAATGTCGGAGGGCCAATAATGCGAATGCGCAATTTGACTCCGCCGAAACTGTGTAACGGAACCCAACTTAGTGTCTCAGCACTGTAGCAACACATAATGCCGCACTTCCGATGCTTTTGCCTGAATCGGACCCGTACCCGTACCCGTACCCGTACCCGTACCCGTACCCGTACCAGTACCTGTACCCGTACTCCCTCTTCCGCTCCCGCCGCCGCTGCCGCCGCCGCCGCCGCCACCGCTCCCACCGCCGCCGCCACCGCCGCTCCCGCCGCCGCCGCCGCCGCCGCCACTGCCACCGCTGCTCCCGCTCTCGCCGCCGCCGCTACCGCCGCTGCCACCGCCGCCGCCACTGCCGCCGCCGCTTCTGCCGCCACCGCCGCTGCCGCTGCCGCTGCCGTTTCTGCTCCCGCTCCCGCTTCCGCTCCCGTTCCCTCTTCCACGTACCCGTTCCCGTACCCGTTCCGCTCTCGCTCCCACTCCTGCTCCCGCTCCCGCTCCCGCTCCCGCCACCGCTCCCGCCGCTGCCGCCGCCGACGCCGCCGCTGCTGCTGCCACCGCTCCCGCCGACGCCGCTGCCGCCGCTCCCGCTGCCGCCTTCACCGCCGCTGCCGCCGCCGCCGCCACTGCCGCCGCCACTGCCGCCGCCGCTCCCGCTCTCGCCGCCGCCGCCACCGCCGCTACCGGCGCCGCCGCCACTGCCGCCGCCGCTTCCGCCGCCGCCGACGCCTCCGCCGCCGCCGCCACCTCCGACGCCTCCGCCGCCGCCGCCGCCGCCTCCGCCGCCGCTGCCACTTCCGCTCCCGCTCCCGCTCCCGCTCCCGTTCCCTTTTCCACTTCCGTTCCCTCTTCCGCTCCCCTGTCCGTTCGCCGCAGACGCGCCAAAGACGGAAGATTAAATTCTCATATCGGCACATCACTACAGTCCGGCGTTTCCACCGAACTTCAGCGGCTGAACTTCAGCTTATTTAGTGTGTCATCCCCACCGAACTTTAGACACTGAACTTTAGCCGCTAAACTTCGGCATAGTCTGCGAAGACACTTAAAGTTTACTGTGAGTGGTGCCAGTGAAACTGTATTTATTTCGCGTATAACAATTTTCCTTTTTAAAATACATAGTTTTACAAATACACAGTGTTTACTTGCTTTCCTATGAAAATAAGTCACAGTTTTAGAGGCTTAAAGCTGCTGATGTCGATCTAAGGACTGCTTTTTCGCATGGCCAACTTAATGTGGCTTTCTCCAGGGTTAGTAACACTTCAGCTCTTTTCATATTGGCTCCCGAAGGAAAGAATTAAAATAATATTGACTTTTAACTCCTAACACTGCTACAAGTACTTTCTTATCTCTCTCTATCTTTTTCTCTCATTAGTTGTTATTTATATTAATACGCCGGAGTCATAAAGTCCACGCGAACGAAGTCGCGGGCATCAGCTAGTATACAATAAAAACAATATACACGAAAGGGAAATAACATAGTTTTTTATTTTATTTTTATGTGCGCTGTAGCATATCAAATGGGCTGTGGCTCAATGTATAGTTTACCCATACAAAGTATGACATTTCAAACATAAAAAGAATTATCCGAATCGTTCCTCCAGGCGTCTTCGAGTAATCAGTGAACATACATAAAAAAAAAGATGTTAACCTCTTCGTTTTTCTGAAGTCAAATCAAAATAGTGCTGGGTTGCATCGCCTATTAGCATGATTTGAATTTTTGACTATTCCCTCGATCGACTTCTACGACCTGCGCGGGAGGAGAAGCAGCTGGTTCATTCTTACATACATTATATGATCACACTAATGCGTTCTTAGTTTTTTTCTTTTCTCCCAGACGAAGCATAAAAGGAGTACAATACAAACTAATATTTACTCGTAATAAAATAATTCTCGTTGATGTTACAAATCTATGATACAAAGTGGAACGTGGGAAAAACGTGTGAACGATTATATCCATACTCGTAATAAATTGAACCACAGGCTATACTAGATCACTTAAGTATAATGAAATTAAAATAACAGCCAAAACACAAAAAAAACTGCATTTCCATACAAAAGTGTGCAGCCGCCCGGGCATTTTGTACGGGAATGTCGATTTTTTTTAGTTCTTTGGTTGTTATTTTAATTTCATTATACTATAGTGATCTAGTACAGCCCGTGAGCTTGATTTATTGCGGGTATATCTCTTCCACTTTGTATAAAAGAAGAAACTGACTGGCTGACATATTTACTGATCGATTTACTAGAGTCTAGAAGCATTAAATTCTACACACACGTGTCTAAAATGACGAAAGTGTGCACTGAGAAATAATTTTTTTTATTTCATCCCCTAAAGAGTTGAAATATGTGTTGAAAGTTTGTATGAAACTTGATCAATTTTGAAGTTAGAAATGTAAAAAAAAGCTTGTTGAAAAATTAGTTCACGGTTGAAAAGAAAAGTTTACTCGTACTATTATTAATATCACTATTTTCTATAAGAAGGTAAAAAAGAGGGTGAAAGTTTGTGTGAAAATCAGCTTAAAAAACTCAGTATGGCAGCATCCTTATAGTAGTACGTGATGCGAACTAGGATATATATTTAATTAATAAGCAAATAATTTATTTTGTTAATTTAGCAAATCACGTACTAACTGGACGTGTACATTCAACATAACACTGTACAATGTTTTTGTATAAATACTCTTCCTAATTCAAATAAATGATCCATTATCCCGTTGCCACTCTTGGCCTGTAGACGGTGATGGATCAAAGCAGATCTAATGGGTTTTATTAGTACCTTCGTGGTCGCTATATACCCCGACGTGATGGACAAGCGCCTCAAGTTTGGAGCAACACGCAAGCCGAAGACTCAAGCCTGAAGAAATGGAAAGACGATCAACGTGCACATTTCCACTGGCCTCCCACAAGCGGGTCCCACCAGTGGAAATTCAAAAGGCACAAGAATCACCAGGCATCCACAATGGACAACCTCGAGGCAACAATGGATCATACCAAGGAAAATCTGCGCATTCCCGAAAGCTATTTTCGGGAATGCGCAGATTTTCCCATTCAGCAGCCGACGCACCGAGCTCCTGGTCCTGAGATCAAGTACCTGCATCGACTTTTATAGCGTCCGGCACGTCCGCCGAGCTCACGTTTTGGATGAAGAATTATGTCTGGCCATACTTTCCAGCGGGGCACTATGGCAGGACTTCCACCGGCGTTCGTCGACATTGCTCTTTACAGTCTCGACTCACTGCGGACTGCGAGCACGCTCACATCGGTCTCATGAAAGACTACGAGCAGAATTTATCTCCCGACTCACAGGGAAGTGGCAATTGAAAGCTCATTAGAGACGCAAAGACTGCATATCAAGACCATATTTAAGTACCAAGAGGGACTTAAAGTTTTAAAATCAACGATGATTCCGGAATTAATAAGGAAGATATTATATAAATAAATTGTGTGACTCACAATGTCAAGGTACTCCAAAATGCATAGACGCACAGTTTTGCCGCGCAGAAATTATTTGCCTACACAGCGTTTTTCAGCACGTGCAATGTGCATATCGTAAACAAAGGAGAAACTGAGAGATTATAAGTCAGTGAAGACAAACCTGGCAGTAACAAGCTAGAATAAAGATTAACCCTAAGTTCTACAAGGACACTGCTTCAGCCATCGACAAGATACGGGTTGCTGCGCTCTGCCGAACTTATACATGGGATAAAAGTCAATGTTCAAGCTATGCGGAAATGAAGAAATTAAGATTTTTATTTAAAGGAAGAAAACATTTTGTTATTGTTATTTAGTACGTACAATTTTTTTTTATCGTTTATAATAGATAGTTAGAAATAGGTATCTTAGTAACATTTTTATTTTTCATATGTTTAGTTTTGGATTTATATGTTTTGTTTTTATTCTTTTTCAAAACAAAAGGGGGAGTATTATGGCAGCATCCTTATAGTAGTACGTGATGCGAACTAGGATATATATTTAATTAATAAGCAAATAATTTATTTTGTTAATTTAGCAAATCACGTACTAACTGGACGTGTACATTCAACATAACACTGTACAATGTTTTTGTATAAATACTCTTCCTAATTCAAATAAATGATCCAGTATCCCGTTGCCACTCTTGGCCTGTAGACGGTGATGGATCGAACCAGATCCAATGGGTTTTATTAGTACCTCAGCGGTCGCTATACTCAGCTTAATGAATAACGGAGTTATTATTAGTAGCGCCATCTATATATTTTTTTGGAAAAGCCCTGACTTTAAAGCGGTTTTACCGATTTTCATTAAATATAGCTAAGAACAAACGCAAAGGAACTTGCTTTTAAGTAAAAAATAATACTGCATCGAAATTGGTCCACTCGTTCGTGGGCTACGATGCCACGCAGACAGACAGATAGAACGGCAGAAATTAGCTTCAAACTTATAACCTTTTTTTCGGGGGTTAAAAATTTAAGTTGGTGTTTCATCCCACTTTTGATTCCTTAGTATTCACGTCGCAAGTTTGGAATAATACTGGTGATAATCTGTTTTACTAGAATCAGTCTGAGATTCTTGCTAGCAATTAAGGTGTCCTAGTTCTGCTATCTCTAAGATAATGGTGTAAGTCATAAGGCAAATGCGTTTTTTATAAAAAATCCTCTAAAACTATTCGCACAGCGGTCGGAACCGCTCACGGTGGGAATCGCCAAGTATGTTTCTGAACGGGAACTTAAGTATATTTATATATATAGGGACAAATTACACTGTTTGAGCCAGCCCCAAAGTAAGTTCAAGAATTGTGTTATGGGATACTAACTCAACGATACAATATTTTATATATTATAACAAAAACATATTTAGATAAACACCCAAGACCCAGGACAATTTGAAAAAGGTCATTTTCCAACTTGCCCTGACCGGGACCGAACCCGGAACCTCTGAGTGGCGGACTAGCATTGTAACCACTACGCCGAGGTCGTTTTAGGCTGGTTTCAGAGTCACGCGTTCGCACGGGCGGGCGGTCAGCGCAGCGCGATTTGCCATACTTCACACGCGCGGTTGATTGTGTAACGATCCAAGAGGCTCAAAGAGCGTTGCCCGCATCGCCGGCCAACCGCGCGTGCGAACGCGTGACTCTGAAACCAGCCTAACTCACTTGTTTAACTTAAAGCGGTGCGAATGGACCAGGACCCGGGCTTCAAAACAACACAGCTGACGATGCAGTCGGGAACACTCTTAGATGAAGAAGACAAAGCCATCGAGTAGTAGACAGGTGTCATGCACAATTATTTTTAAATAACTCATTGGAAACTATTTTTTTATGTTATAGGGCGGCAAACGAACAAGCGGGTCACCTGATGGTAAGTAATCACTGCTGCCTATGGACAACTGCAACACCAGGGGTGTAACAAAAGCGATGCCGGCCTTTCAGGAAGATACGAGTATAGACTCGTTTTTTGAAGGTTTCTATGTCGTATCGGTCCGGGAACACTGCAGGAAGTTGATTCCACAGTTCGGTCATACGTGGTAAAAAGTTCCTTTTAAAACGTACGGTGGTTGATTGCCAACTATCCAAGTGGTGTGGATGAAATTTTATTTTCAGGCAGGTGGTGTGGTATCAATAAAGTGGTATGCAACTGGCAAGAAACTTGCACCATCTAAATGGGCATTTATACACAGTGATTTTTTGCTGGTTTTGGAGCCGAAGGCCACTTCATAAGGATCGTTAGTAAGACCTTATTAGCTAATCAAAATAAAAATCCAGAAACAAAACATGTTGACTAAAACTCAAAAGTAAAATCGGGAGATCAATTAGTAGTAACGCCGGCTAGATTTCGAGTTCATCGGGGTCACGCGTCAGTTTTGAACAGGCGTAACTACGTGGTCTCGATCGAAAATCAGTTTCGCAACTTTTTTATGTTATGTCATACACAAATTTGGATTTATTTACTACATGACATTCTTTTTTTCAAACCAATGAAAAGTCAAAAAGTGAATTTTTTATCGCATTTATCATGGGGAATGCTCTGAAGAATTGTTCGACTTAATACCTGTTGCAAAATTTCACCACCACACCACCCGCCTGAAATTGAAATTTCATCCACACGAACTTAACGGATAAAATTTTAGTTTCAGGCGGGTGGTGTGGTGGTAAAATTTTGCAGCAGATATTAAGTCAAACAATTCTTCCCCATGATAAATGCGATAAAAAATGCAACTGATTTAAATCTAGCTTTAATCAGCAATGTTATTAAAAGTGGTTACTCTAAGCTGAGCTTGCAACTACGGTTACCATTCAAGAACCCTTGTGCTCCATCGGCCATTAAACTAGACAGAGGGAATCCAACATGACTGTGAGTGAATAAAGGGAAAGAGTAAGACCAAAAAGAAAATGAAAGGAACGCACCGCATGCGTCGAAAATCAGCACCCTTTTGTTCACTCTTAATAGAGATGATGTTCTGGTTTGTGACAGAGGGCGCCACAAGTACTATCACGAATCGCTATCGCCTGTAACTTGGTCCGCGGTAAATAATAAAGCAGCAAGGCTGATAACAATGCTCTCACCGACTCTGATTACGTCTACAGCCACCTTCAGCATCCCAATGAACTGCAGTCATGTGACTGCAGTGTGGAGATAAGTATTGCAAAGTTAGGACTGATATTGCATACCTCGGGTGGAAATTAAGGATAGCTTTTACAACAATGTAATGAAATCATATTCATGTTGGTATGAAATGTGCCTACAATTTTTAACTAACTATTTTTGTTTCTTTTAAGCTATTGTATAGGCTCAATCGCAGGCTTTGAGCGCGGCGATCGAATCAAGAAATTTTGTAACGAAAATAAAATCTTACACCCCCCACTCCGCCTAAACGTTTCTCGGCAACCGGCGACCGGCACAGCCGCGTAGCGTTGAAAGCTGTGCATCGTCTAATGTCGTTTCAGTTCGGCAAACTTCGGCATGATGTTTGTGTGCGTGCGACTAGACGTATGCGTGTAGACTAGCTGCTAACTGTTCATAATAAAAATTCATGAATAACTTACATGTATTGTAAGATAATAAAAATATTTTAAACGATATTAACTTCTCATTTATTCAATAAAAGGAAAAAAATTGTTTTCTTATCGGTCAACACGCTCAAAAAGTGTAACTTGAATTAATATTAAAGAAAAAACTTGAATAATTATAATTGCATTAATTGATAAAAATTGCTATGCAATAGCTTTACCGCGGCAGTCCCAGAGTGCCACACGTTTTTTTTTGGCAATTAATAAACAAACACGCCATAATGTCTGCCCGAGATAGGTTCTTGCTTCTCATTTTATTAACCCCCGGCAAAAAAGAGGTGTTATAAGTCTGGCATCTGTCTGTCTGTGGCAACGTAGCGCTCAAACGAATAGAAAGATTTCGATGCAGTTTTTTCGTAAGTAAGTTCCCTTGCGGTGGTTGTTGGCATGTTTGATGAAAATCGATTCAGCTGTTTAAAAGTTATTGGGGGTTAACGCTTTAAAACCAGGGTTTTATCTAGCAATTAATAGATGGCGGTATGGATATCAAGTCGTTTCGGTTGTTTCGCTACTCATAACTAGACGGTGTCCTTGACAGTGGGGGTTTTTTATTTGTCTTGCAAATAAACTTTTATATTTACTAGGTTGCTCACGTACCTTGTTTGTTCAAATCAGGTTTCAGCCTGATTTGGAAACTTGATTGGAATAATCGCATAATGGATATGAGCAATACGGATGTAGACTAGTTAAAAAAAATATTAAATAATTTATTCCTTCAACTAGATTATCTAAAAATAATGGACCCATATTTTTTCGTTTAAGTAGTAATAACTCAGCGCGTTGAAGTTTTGGAGTGGGGGTGATATACGTCACCTTTTGTTAAAAATCGTAGCTGATCGTGACGGCACGCGAAATTTAAATGCGCTGTATCTTCATCATTATTTGCTTATCAGAGAAAAGAAAAAATACGTATAGCATACTTTTTAATAATCTATCTAATGAACCAAAAAAAATTTCGTTAACATCCCTATTCGTTAAATATTTGTGTTATGACGGCGCAGATTAGTGCCGGAACAGACGGGACGCAAGTTACGTCGCGTAACAGCTAGAGATGGGTAGTAGATAGAACTCAATCTACCCATTTGAGTATTTACTCACTAGATTTAAAAATAGAGTAAATAGAGCGTGCTCATATATTGACATCGCATTTAATGTCTGTTTACTTATTTTAACATATGATTACGTCTTTTTACACCTCCCAGCAAGAAAATCATAATAAGTCAAAGAAGCTTACTTTCAGGAGTGATTAGTATGGTATTTTCATATATTTTATGGTCGCATTTGACGTTTACCTACATTTTAAGCATATTATAGCGTATGCACATACTTTCCGACAAGAATTGCAAGTGTAAACTAGAGTTAGGTTCAAATTTGTCATGAAAACATGAAATAATGGATATGAATATAAATATGAGTCACAACTCATATAAATCAATATACTCACCAAATGGATAAATTTGGATATTTATCGGGTATTTACTCAATCTACTGAGTAAATATTCAAATTGGTTGATTGAGTATTTATGCAACTCCCATCACTAGCTGTTACGCGGCGCAACTTGCGCCCCGTCTGTTACGGCCCTAAGAGTAACTACATAATTTTCTACGTGTTTATCTAAATAACAAGCTACATATCAAAATACTAGTCCCTTAAGCCTTTTTGGAAAGTGTAGCAAACGTACATCTATACAAATTTTTACATTTAAAATCATCATCATCATTTATTTTAGTCGTTATCGCCCACCATCATCATATCGGACGAAAGCCTCTTCCAAGCACTACCAAAATGACCAGTCTAGACCATCCTGTATTCAGCGCGTTCCAGTGACCTTGGCTTGGTCAGGTCGTTTGTCCACCTTGTGGGAAGGTGTTCTCCGCTTTGCTTTCCAGTAAGTTATCGCCATTTGTATCAACAGTTCGTCGTGCTATGTGTCCCGCCCATTTCCACTTCAATGAGCTCATCCGATGTGCTATGTCATTTATAATATAGGTAAGTACGATGATTTTATCCCACGTTAGTTTAAAAAAAATCAACTTCAAGACATTAGACACCTTTTAGCTTTTCCCTAACATCTTTTGTCTCCTTCATTTTTCATTTTCGAACCGTTGACCAAACATACTCGTAAATAACCGTTGAAACGGGTTTCATCCCGTCAAAGATTGATAGCTCTTTTCAAATACCCACTGGGTACAATTTGCGCCTTACACTTTACTTTTTCCTAATTTCTTTTCTATGTACACAAAATTCAACCCTAAAATTGGAGCACCAAGGTTGAGATTTGTTTGAATAATCAATGGTCATGCATGTTTATAGGCCGTATCCAGAAAATTGAACCCCATTTTAAAAGAATGATGAGATGTCCTTTCCTGGAAGCATTTGCGATTTCTCATTATTTTATCGCGTTCTCAGCTGCAGAACTATTTTAGTTATTGCTTCCCTTTCTTTATGTCCGCTGAGGGCGATGGGCGTTCATGATTACGCCATGAAACCGAGCTTATCTTATCACGCAATTTTTTGGGAACTTTACGTAAAATCTCCTTTCAAACTACAAAATTTCACTGTAAACCGTATTCAGACGACCTGCGCTGACATGCCTTATGCTCGCCTTTCATCCGCGCTTGCCAAGCGCAAAATCCGGCTTGTTGGGCGTTTCGGACCGCGGTCCGAATCGGCCAGTACTGTTTCTGGACGACGTTCTCACCGCAGGGGCTGAAGCGGTGCAAATGGCCCAAGGTTTCTTTTGGAATGGGTCAGTTCGGACCACTCCCCATGCTCTATTCGTAGGTCCGATTCTTTGAATGTGCGTGCACGTATATCGGCACCTATATGCTTGCACCTATTTATTATGACGCACAATTTTTTAACTAATCAACATCACTAAGTATTAAAAAAATATTTTTCAGTAAATGACGAAAAATTTACGTAGTAGGCAAGACATACTTGTATTACTTATACATTTTTTTACCTGTTATTTTGTGCCTGGTTGTACTACAAATAAATAAATATACAATGTCCTTTTTAATTAAGTACAAATATTTTAAGGGGTTATTCAGTCCATCATTTTGAACAACTTTGCCCAATAAATGTATATCGAAATACGAAAAAAAATATTTAGGTTCTCATACAGATCGAAGTAGTCACGTGATATCGTTACTATGAAAAATGCAAAAAAAAATTTCGTATTTCGATATATATTCATTGGGAAAAGTTGTTCAAAATGATGGACTGAATCACCTCTTAAAATATTTGTACTTAATTAAAAAGGACATTGTATAGAGACAAATAACTCTGATGAGCTAGCCCCAAAGTAAGTTAGAGACTTGTGTTATGGGATACTAACTCAACGATACTATATTTTATAACTAATACATGTAAGACCCAGGACAATTTGAAAAGGCCATTTTCCAACTTGCCCTGATCGGGGATCGAACCCGGGACCTCTGGGTGGCGGACTAGCTTTGCAACCACCATGGAGGTCGTCAAATATAAAGAATATAAAGAATTGTTTTGTTTCCCACCGTGGTCCGAATCGACCCACATCAGTTCAAATTAGTTCTTGATCGATTCGGACCGCGGTGCGAATATTCGCAATGTTTGCAGTGGATGTTTCTGAAGGGGGTCATATGACCCCCTTCAGAAACAGTACTTGGGCGATTCGGTCCAAAATACTCGCGATCCGAAACACCTTACCACCCCAAAATACATGCACGCATCGCGCACGCCCCGCGCTTTACACGAAACCAGAGGGGCTAATGTTAGTACAACAAAGTAGGAAATTATGACGTATAATGATATCGATTCAAAATGTATTCTATCTTTGTATGATCCTTATATAAACCAAGATCATTTTATTTGGCCATATAATATAAGTTCCTACTAGAAATTACAGATGGCATAACTAGTAAAAGTAACTAAATAGTTCAATAGAATTTGAAAAGATGTCTCTAGTTACTTACTCATTTTTTAACGATAGTAGATTTTAATAATAAAAAAAAAATATGTTTCGATACAAATGAGGGTGAAATTAAAACCAATAAATATGATTTTAACTAAAAAAACATTTAATTTTGTCTTAGTACAATTTCTATATCTGTAAATGGCAACACCGATAAAGTTTTAAACTTGTAGGTACTAGTTTGTAATGTTGTGATGTGAACTTTGGTGTGAAACAAAAATCAAGAAAACTTACTAAATATATAAAGTATGTGCTGAGACAAATAGAACTGTGTTATATTTTGGATATGTTTTGTCATTTCAACCATGTATATTCTGCGATGATCGTGTGATTTGATAATATAATTGATTTTCATTATATTTTAAATAATTTTGAACCTTTTTCGCATTGTTTATGTACTTAATTATTTATTATCCAAAATATTGTGTGACTGCCATCTTTATTAATTGTCTCTTTGGCGTAATTACATAAACATTGTAAAGTATGGCAGGTTTATCTCCCAAAACAAAAACATCATACGTAGGTAAACTATAAAGTAGGTATACTATAGACTGCTTCGTGGTATAGATATATATATATATATCTAATCCTTACTAAAGATAACAGATGGCGTTAGTTAGCATTGCAAATTTTATTTCCGCTTCACACCGCGAAGATAGGACTCTATTTCAGTATATACAAAAGTACTATGTGCACGAAACTAACCGAAGCGTAGGCACAACGCGTAGATGCGGGGTGAGTGCGGGATGGCGACGGGCGAGCGCGGGACGGGATAAATGCAATTTGAGTTGTATAAATGTGTGATAGAACTCAAAATGTATGCAATAAATTTTCAAAGCAAGCTAGACGCGATGCTGACGCGCGTAGCGTCAGTCCTGTGTCACTCCCCGTTTCGATATCAAAAATCTACCTACATTATTACCTTGCGCGCGGCGACCACTTTGAAGGGGAAAATTCAGTTACATGAATCGTTTGTCTAGTGTAATAAGAAAGAAATTGGCTTGCAATGGATAGGTGAGAAGTTCTGACGCGAGGTAAATTAAACCATAGTATAAGCTAGCCGAAGATAAGACACAAAAAAATTAAAAGTTGACGGTAAGGTTGGCTGGCCCCTGCCCTGCCCCGCACAGACCGATGAAACGCTGCCTGAGAAGCTGTATTTGTCCCTCTCGTGCACACAGATATTCTGTGTCCACCTGGGCTTACCGTCTCAAAGTATAGTCATTGTAAGTCAGTCATCTCCTAAGGGTTAGAAATAAGCCAAAAACGAATGCTATCGGGTTTTATAAAGAATTCCAATAAAATAGCACGACTTCTGAAGTCCTACACAAATGGGAATAATTATCAATTCACAGTCATTAAAATCCACAAAAATACTAAATAAAAGCTAATGCAATGTTGCCCGAGTAGCGGCCGGTATAAGACTGATTCAAAATTAAACGGCGCTTACCTCTATTGTGATGTGACGTAAACAAGGCAAGCTAGAGGGAGCCACGTGTGCCTTTAGATCACTTGACTATCCATAAATTATGAACTCACTGACAAATAACTAAGCGTATAGTATAAATTATATAAAAAAACAAATGAGATTAATAGCATATCTAATAATAGCGCTAAACACATTAAGTAGATATTCCTTTGAATTTCTTTTCTGAGTTAGACTTCTGTACGTGAGTACTAGTGCTTATTCTGTGGTGGCGTGTGCTTAGCGTACCCGTATCGTCTGAACATGCCCTAAGGGTCATCTATCACTTCAAAGGGAGGTACGTTATGCAATATTAGAGATCAATCCGGAATTACCGAAGTGGTCTTGTATATTCAATACCCACGTGCATATTAATAATTCAACACGTGTCTGTTTTCATATATAAATCCGATATTGAAACTTCGAGCCATGCTAAGTGCTTTTAGGTAAGTTTTGATTGCCCATGCCTACCTACTTGTATCATATTCATTTTATTTACTTATCGCCACGTATTACATATAAAATATATTATTTTATGACTATTAAGTAGGTCTGTATTACTTATGAAGTAATAATTTTGTCTTATAGTTACTAGATAGATATATGTTTTCTTATATACAACGTGGAAGGAACATACGCGTAATAAATCAAACCACAGGCTATACTAGATCACTTTTGTATAATGAAATTAAAACAACAGTCAAAAAACTTGAAAAAAAATTGCCTTTTCCATAAAAGTGTGCAGCTGCCCGGGCAATTTGTATGGAGAAGTCGATTTTTTTCTCTGGTTTTTTGATTGTTATTTTAATTTCATTATACTATAGTGATCTAGTATAGCCCGTGGTTTGATTTATTACGGGTATGTCCCTTTCACATTGTATTTATATTTATATATGATTATTTTTTTGGTTTAAACTAACACGAGACACAGACATTATTAATATACGATATACGGGTTACTCGCGTAGAAAGTCAGGTGATGGATGGCATCTCTCGATCTCCTTCGGAGGTCTACATCAGGGTAAATGTGACTCGAGACTTGTGCGCGCGCACGAAGCCGTCCCGACCCACACTCACGGATGAGGTCGAAACATGTCGGCCAGTAGTTTGATAACCTCTGTGGCCTTGGACGACCTCTGTGGCCTAGTTGTTCGTGTCGTTGGCTCAAACATAATTTTTTTTCCCTCTAGAATAATGCCATTCCGACAGCGTTGTCTGAGGCCTTATAAAGATCACGTTTAGTTCAGCTGGTGGGGCACGATGGGCAGGAAAGGAGGTGTGACAGTCTGGTCGCTATGGATGGCCACACTGGCACTGTGTTGTTGATTTATCAATGTAACGCCATGAGGCCAAGTTATGCCTGCATCGGCCTAGGTTACTTTTTTTTTTTTTTCTCTAAAACCTCCAACTTAATCGGAGACTATGTTCGCTGTCTACTCTTTCTTACTAGTTCTCGCTTACATGCCTCTCGTACTATCATTCATCATACTGGCCAAGTTCATGCATCATCTTTTATACTCTTCCGGGTGGGACTCCCGTCTAACTATTTGATTTCTACTATTTCTTTTTTTATTTCTTTTATTTTGCAAACATAGGGACAAGGGCAATAAATGTTACGCATTTACACAATTCTATTTTTACAATAGTGTCTGTCTGTCTCTTTTACATATATTGTATATTTTCTTACTTATATTTCATATTTCTGGTATTTATACATTATGTTTTTCTAATATATCATTATATCTTTTTTTTTACAATATATTGTTTCTTTTCAATTAAATACCAATACATGTTCTCCTTATCTTGTTTATAATAATAATGTATAGTATTTTTATTTTTATTAATATTTGTTAAGTTTTTTATCTAATGTATCACACATTGTTATTTACCTTTTATTGGTTATTTATATGAATTATGTATAGCTTTCCTTAAACCCTTTGCAGTGAGGCATCTCCCTCCACTCTTATTTAATTTCCATTTATTTACATAAATACGGTGATTATTAATAATAATACACCTTTATTTGTCTTACAACGTGTGGATGGGATTGTCTCAACTCTGTGAGTCACAATGCCTTCACCGTACTGTGCATGTAGACGGTGCGCGGCTAGGACGTGATGCCCTGCTCAGTTTTAACCTATATAAGTCATGTCAATCTAACTTTATATAAAAGTGGTATTGAATGTACTCAGGGCGCAGGGCACCGACGACCGGGCCACGCACCAAAGGGTCTACGCTGATTGCAAGGTCAGGAATACGCTGTCGCTGACCGTGCAATCGCGTCCCATTTCCTTCTCAATGCACAGTCTCCGCTGAAGGCATTGTGATCCGCCTTGTCTATTTCCGCCTTTTTACAATTGCGGCAGGACGCCGCCGTTCCAGCTTTGTAGTCAGCACACCCCGACCTCAGGTGTGGACCTCCGCAGTGGCTGCACGAGTCCGCCTCCTCGCTACAGTACCTCCTGCTGTGGCCGTAAGCCAGGCAGCGAGAGCACTGAAGCCTAGGTACCTTAGTTTCCACTTGGACCATGGCAGTTCATTACAATTATGCCACGCTGTCACACCGGAGGTCTCTGTTTCGATTCACGGTCAGGTGAAGATGGAAAATGATTTTTTTTGATTGACCTGCTACGGATGTTTATCTTTTTGTTTTAAAATATAGTATCGTTGAGTTAGTATTCCATTACACACATCTCGAACTAACTTTAGGGCTAGCTCAATCTGTGTGATTTGTCCGTATATTCTTTAATAAGTAGCTGGCTCTCTACGTGAGTAACCTGTATATCGCATATTAAGAATATATGTATTTGTTTATTTTATTTATTTATTAATGAACTAGCTGATGCCCGCGACTTCGTTCGCGTGGACTTTATGACTCCGGCGTATTAATATAAATAAAAACTAATAAGAGAGAGAGAGAGAGAAAGAAAGAGAGAGATAAGAAAGTACTTGTTACAGTGTTAGGAGTTAAAAGTCAATATTATTTTAATTCTTTCCTTCGGGAGCCAATATGAAAAGAGCTGAAGTATTACTAACCCTGGAGAAAGCCACATTAAGTTGGCCATGCGAAAAATCAGTCCTTAGATCGACATCAGTAGCTTTAAGCCTCTAAAACTGTGACTTATTTTCATAGCAAAGCAAGTAAACACATGGAACTGTGTATTTTCAAAAGGAAAATTGTTAGGGATGAGTGGCATACGCGGAATAAATACAGTTTCACTGGCACCACTCACAGTAAACTTTAAGTGTCTCAGCAGACTATGCCGAAGTTTAGCGGCTAAAGTTCAGTGTTTAAAGTTCGGTGGGGATGACACACTAAATAAGCTGAAGTTCAGCCGTTGAAGTTCGGTGGACAGTAGTGATGTGCCGATATGAAAATTTAATCTTCCGTCTTTGGCGCGTCTGCGGCGAACGGAAACGGGAGCGGAAGAGAGAATGGAAGTGGAAGAGGGAACGGGAGTGAAAGCGGAAACGGGAGCGTAAGCGCGAGCGGGAGCGGAAGCGGCAGCGGGAGTGGCAGCGGCGGCGGCGGCAGCGGCGGCGGCGGCGGAGGCGTCGGCAGTGGCGGTGGCGGCAAAGGCTTCGGCGGCGGTGGCAGCGGCGGCGGCGGCGTCGGCGGAAGCGGCGGCGGCAGTGGCGGCGGCGGCGGCGGCGTCGGCGGTAGCGGCGGCGGCAGTGGCGGCGGCGGCGGCAGCGGCGGCGGCGGCGGCAGCGTCGGCGGAGGCGGCGGCGGCAGCGGCGGCTGTGGCGGCTGCGACGGCGGCGGAAGCGATGGCGGTAGTGGCGGCAGGAGCGGGAGCGGGAGCGGGAGCAGGAGCGGGAGCGGCAGCAGCGGCGGTGGCGGCGGCGGCGGCGGCGGCAGAGGTGGAGGCGTCGGCGGAAGAGGCGGCGGCGGCGGAAGCGGCGGTGGCGGCGGCGGCGGTAGCGGTGGCGGGAGCGGTAGAGGGAGCGGGAGCGGAAGCGGAAGCGGGAGCGGGAGCGGGCGCGGAAGCGGCGGCGGCGGCGGCGGCGGGTGAGGCGTCGGCGGGTACGGGTCCGATTCAGGCAAAAGCATCGGAAGTTCGGCATTATGTGTTGCTAGTAATGCAAATAACATTGCAGGCATGCATTGGCTGAAATTCAACCGCTGAACTTCGGCATACAGTGCTGAGACATTAAGTTGGGTTCCGTTACACAGTTTCGGCGGAGTCAAATTTCGCATCAGCATTATTGGCCCTTTGACATTAAGACTTATTTTGTGAGCCAAGAGTCCATTTGCTGCAAGTGAATTACGAAACTCAACTGGATAATTGGTGGCGTCGTCAACAAAACTATCCAAGAAATCAACAATAATTTGCGTCATGTTCTTTATTAATTGATTTTTAATTTTTTGTTGTCAATATAGCGCGTTCACGTAACCAAGAATTTTTCTGGTGTGTTTTTCTCTGAAGGTCCGCAAATACTGAACTTATAAGTTTTTCTTCGGACGAAACAACTTTTTTTGGAAAAATGTTCAACGTACAGACACATTTTTTTTACTCTTTTATTATAGTATAGATAGATAGATTTAGTATGTTTTTGTTCAGCGGCAACAAAAAAACATCATCTATAAAAATTTCAACAGTCTAGCTATAATGGTTCATGAGATACAGCCTGGTGACAAACAGACAGACAAATAGTCGGAAGGTCTAAGTAATAGGGTCCCGTTTCTACCCTACCCTATGGAACCCTAAAAATCGAATAAAATAAGTATTTATGGGGGGCTCCCATACTACAAACGTGATTTTTCATAGATGGTACGGAACCCTTCGCGCGCGTCCGACTCGCGCTTGGCCAGTTGTATTATAACTCAACAAAAAGTTCTCATCAGACTTAACAACTTTTGCTAAGGCGGCATTTTAATATTTCTTATAGTTTAGCTGGACCATTATAGTTCTGCATCATGTGTTCCATTTTCCAAAATCAATTATAGCCTATATGTTGCCCAGGCTTCACAGCTATATAACAAAAAAGTTTCATTCGAATCCGTCCAGTATTTCCGGAGATTAGCGTGTACAAACAGACAAACAGACAAACAGATAAACAGACAAACAGACAAACAGACAAACAGACAGACATTTTTTTTATTTTCTTACTCTATTACTATATCTCCATCGCCCCAAATATTTTTTTTTGAAAAATGTTCAATGTACAGACACATTTTTTTTACTCTTTTATTATAGTAATATAGATGATATCTTATTCCCAACGATTATTTTCCATTATTCCCCTTTCTTTACGCTCTACTTCTGAACCAAACGCACAGATCACCCTGGGCAAATGCGATGGATAGAAAAAACCGAAAGCATTTCGGCTTTTTCTTAATATTTACTGGGCGGAAGCCACATCGAAATCATACGGCATTTAATTATCATAGCATATAGTCACACTACTTATTGTAGGTAGGAAGGTACTAACTCCATGTAATTCGAGCAACAAGCATGCGACATCATTAAAATGTTCCGAGCAAGTGGCTCAGTGAGAGGAGTGTGCGAGGTTTTTTCAAAATTCAAATGTTTATTCAGTAATTAAACTTTTACAGGCACTTTTACACGTCAATTAGTATAATTTACATAATGTGTAGTTCGTATTGAAATTTAATTTATTTTAAAGAAAAGCTACCGATACCAGCGCTTTGCAACGATTGGAATACGGGACGCCATGGCACCGGCCATGCTATAGCTTACCTTCGCTCTCTCTCGCTCCGGCAAATGTCAGTTCTGAGCGGCAGAAAAAGATAGCAGCATGTAAAAGAGCTGTTCCATGCTGACAAGTGAGATTCAACCCTTAAACCCGGTTATGAGACTTACAAGTGAAGATTAGCAATTTTTTTCGCAAGTTCCACTTGTTTATGTTTCGTGTGTGTAAGTGGCGAAAACTGTTGTCAGATTTTCAAGCTGTCTACAGGCATCTGACATAGCTTGACGATTACCATGCAATGACGATAGTCGGAACCCAAAACTTAAAGAGCCTTCCGAAGCATGGAGGATCGCAAAAATAAAAATCACATGAGGATCATCATAATAATCATTCACATGAGGAGGTTATCGAATGGATATATATCTTTTTGTATGTTATGCCAACAAGCGCTGAGCGTTGTTTTTTTTTTATTTTTATTAATCCAAGATGGCGGCCGATTCTCCACTGCAAGCGATTTCGCTGAAATTCAATATTATTGAGTTTTTTGGGTCACTGAATCTGATTCTAATTTTTTTTGGAATCCTACTGGAACAAATTTTGGATCCAAGATGGCCGCCTACACATTTTTTCATATTTCCTCAACTGAGTGCAGTGTTTACCCATTTTCTCAACTGGACATGTTATTTAGCCTACCTTAACAGCTGCATGAAAACCCAACGCCCGAAAAGCTAATTCTTTTTATATGACTTAAGGTCCTATGGCCCCCATATGGGGCAGAGGGCTTCAACAGTGCTTCGCCATCGCGATCGGTCTTGGGCTACGCGCTTTACTTCGGGCCAGGTTAGCCTAATCGACATCATCTCCGCCGCAACTGTGCGCCGCCAAGTCTGCTTGGGGCGGCCAACTTTTCGCTTGCCCTGGGGGGTCCACTCCAGGGCTTGCCTCGGGATGTGTGTGGGCTCCCTCCTGAGAGTATGGCTTATCCACATCCATTAGCGGCGCAAAATCTGCTTATCGATTGGCATTCCCGACACGCCTCCCATAGGCGTTCATTGGAGATCTTTTCGGGCCAGAAAATGCCAAGAATTTGCCGCAGGCAACGGTTAATGAAATTTCTTTTTTTATATAATTATAAATTTCTAGTTGAAAGATGTGGCGTGGTCGCACTTCTACCCTGCGGTCCGGCGCTCCTGCGCCGGGCCAGATATAAGGCCCGGAGCAGCTGTAGCCGGGGTCTTACGACTCCACACGCGGCGGACTCAACACCAAGCCAAGTAGCCCTGGTTGGCTACTCATCAGACCTAGTGCTAGGCCCACGACCTTATCTAGATCTCTGTTCGAATCTGTGTGTGTACTGTTTTTACTCATTCATTATACGTCTCATTTGTTCTAGTTCCTAGTGTTTATTTTAAACCTCCAAACTGGTTAGACCCTAAAGGTTAGTCTACCTAACCTAAACGTCACAAAGAACATACTTTTTTAGTATTCCTATAGAAATTTTATCAAAATCGTTTGAAGTCGGTTATTAGTTTTGAAAAAATATTATTTTAGGTGCTGAATGACCCGACGACCTGAAATTAAGACCACGCCCGGGGTTATTCAACTTGCGAAAGCGCTAGTAATGCTAAGACTAACACCGAGCCACCGAATTCTATGTTAAACTCCTTTTGTGACAAAAATAAAACGTGATGTGCGAATTGTCCACAGTTGAGATTCGACAAACTTCATGCCTATTCTGTGACTCTACTGAAAGTAGACGTACAATCATTGATTTTTTTTGGTGTCCAACACTCTCCCTAAAATATAAGTTAAAAAAAATACATTTAATCTAATAGTATCGAGGTTTTAGGCTTACTCCAAAAAGAGCTACTAAGCAGAAAAATAATAATATATTCTATGATAAAAGTAAAGCAATAAAAATAAAGTTATGTTATACTTATCAGCTAATAATAAATTTATCAAATCTAAAAACTGACTTTGACACCAAAGCACTCAACCGATTTGATAAATATTCCATAGGACCACGTTACAAGTATACCCTTTTAAACAAAAAAAAATCCTAATTGGTCCAGTCGTCCTAAAAAAAATGGGTAACATACGTACATAAAAAAAAAAAACATTCTGACAAATTGATAAAATCCTCCTTTATTGAAGAAATAATACATGGACGATTCTTGAAATCTTGAGAGACGTTATTGATTGAAATACAACTGTATTTCTATTTGATTTAGAAGTCTGTGCCCGTGCATTCTAGAGGCTCATAAGCGCCCGTGGACACTAGTAAGAGCTCTTATACTTGAGAACTAACCAGCGACAATTTAATGATTCTACGTTATAGTTCGATATAATAATTATTTATATCATCTATATTTCGAGTGTGTTGATAGAAGTTATACGCTTTAATATTTATTGTTTACCGAACTACGACGAAGCCAAAAGGAGGGTCATGTATTTCCCCTTTATATATCGGTTAGGGTTAATATTGATTTGGTATACTTATAATTGTATAATTGTATAATTTATATTTCGTTTTGGAAAACATTAGGGGAGGCATTTGTCCAGACTATGGACTTCCTGCAGCTGATATGTTGATGATGATTGTAAATGGGATATCAGACATGAACGTGTAAATAATATAACGCTTTCTACATATCGCGTATTACTCTGTGATATCACTGTTAAACACAAACGCCATCCATATGGCTTGCATTGCATGAAGTGCTCTAGTATTGAATATGATATCAATGCTTGATGCTATAAGCATTCCTGTCAATAAGTGATGCAAGTAGTCGCCACTAGATGACATATTTTACTAGTATAGATAATCAGTATAAAAGGAAATTTGGACAATGTCCGGTCTCTGTTTTAACGCGCCTTAGCTACTAAGCAGTAACATAATGGATATATACCAATTTTCCCTTTCGGGCACCTACTTTACAACAACAAATGAAACATTTTTTTTTTTGATAATAGTATACGGAGCACCTCTTAAGCCTGCTTAGGTCTATGGTGTCTGGTCCTGCGAGCGGACACTAGTGCCTCTCCACACGAGCGCCGTGCCGCGACATTTTAATGAACCGAGAGGCTTGCAGGGTCCTTACTGTGGGCTTATAACGACGTGAATTTGCAAAATGAATTTTATTTTTTGACTGATTTAAAACAAAGGAGTAAAAAAACGTAGCTTATTTGACTTGTTGAAAAGTAAGTAAAGACATATAAACTACGTCTTTATTACTAATCAGGCAGACAGAGCATTATGGCGCTTGTTACTCTTAAGAAAGGACAAAAAGATTACTTTTAGCGTGATCGTGAAAGTGCCAATCTTTGTATCTGAATTAAGTAAGTTAATAGTTCGATGCTGCTAGCAACCCATCACTATTTTGATTCCACTTTTCGACGTTCACGGCCGCCATCACAGAAAACGTGGCCTTTGAGTATTACGGCCGTGGGCTCAGTCACCCTGTTTAATTATATCTGTTAGTCAATGAGGTGCCATGATATATGGGACTGTAAATTGGTCACCAATTCAAAATTCGGGGCTAACTACCATTTTAAAATACAACGAAATCTAAAGCACTTTCTCAGATATACTTAAAGGCTTAAAGGGCTTCCCAAACCTATGTATATATATTATATATATCACTATATACTAATGTCTAAAAAATATACAGGTAGATTCTGTCCATTGTACTGAATATCGTTTTCCAAGGAACATAATATCTTTGCTGAAAAATATTTTTTATATATTTATATTATTGGCTATCAGCTGATCAGCCAATTTTGTTTTTTCATATTTCGATAAATGTTCCATGGGGAAAGTTGTTCAGTATATTGGACTGCATCTACCCTTAAAATAGGTTCAGTATATTTTGTTAGAACTTATATATGTCGGTCTACAGGATTTATGGCCGCGGCGGTCTCTGCACTGAATTTCAATCCGTCCGCGAGCGCTGATTAAATTTTTCCCCGTGAATTGTACGATCTGAAATTTAAAATACCCCAATCTGGCTTTGCTGAAGCGAAACTACTTGGTCTGTATTATTACGACTTATTTGATGAATTTGGCTTAAAAAATAGATTAGCTGTATAAATTCGACGATAAAAATTGTTATACGTTGTAGCGATATGAAATTCAAAATACTTTAATGCGGCTTTGCTAAAGCGAAACAGTTTAGTTTATTCCTATCACTTTCACTTGTTAGATGAATTTGGCATATAAAATAGATTGATAAGTTGTTTAGATTTGATACGAAACCAAAGAGTTAGACTTTTTTTACTTGTAGTCCTTTATTTACATACCTATGTATGAAAAAAAAAAATTTCCTCCTTGTCTAAAAAGCTTGGTATTTTGAATTATCTGATGCGTTTGGCGTAGAAAATAATAAATAAAGAAGTTGTATATATTTGACGAAAAATAAAGTTGAACTTTAATTAACTAAAAATTTCGGCTTCGCATACAAATCAGCGTTGAGCCAAATAGAAATTGAATCAAACGATTTTGTTTATCGATTTTCATTACATTTTTGTAGATAACAGTTTAACATTATGGACTGATCGCGCTCCAAAATGTTGTTGGTGTTTAAAAAGTTAACCTGTATATACATACATATTATCACGCATGTTTCCCACAGGGGTAGGCAGGGACTATAGACCTCCACTTGCTACGATCCTGACAAACCTATTTCGCTTCATCTACACTCATCAATCTCTTCATGCCATTCGGTCACGGGAACTTTTTACCTCTCCTGTTTCCAGAACGTCTGCAATCTGAATCGCAGAACCCTGTATATGTTTAATGAAATTAATATTCATATGCATGGCTATTGAATATTCAGTGTCCACTTAGCTAATCTCTGATTGATCTCTAATGTCGCGGAACGTGCCGCTCTTTGATGTGATGACCCTTACAGTGTAATCTGGTTAGGGTCAGATGAGTTTCAGGGAAATTGACCTCGAATGATAAATTGGCTCAAAGTTTGCAAACCTTGAACTAGTTATATCATTTTTACCAGACTACGTCAAAGTCAACGGGAGGGTTATGAGTTTCGCTGCTCTTTCTGTTCCCTTAGTCTGTTCCCTAGCATGTAATAAATAAATATATATGAACAAATAACACTGATTAAGCTAGCCCCAAAGTAAATTCGAGTCTTGTGATATGGGATACTAACTCAACGATACTATACTTTACAACTTGCCTGACCGGGGCTCGAACCCGGAACCTCTGGGTGGCGGACTAGCATGGTGACCACTACACCACGGAGGTCGTCAAACTATGCAAGCATGTTTAATGATATTAATGATACCTTGATATCTGTAGTGCTATTGGAAGAGTCTTGGTTGTCTGCTGTTATATTACATAACGTGAAAGGGTCATCCCTTGTCCATGTCCCTTCCACGTTCTATATAGTTATACGGTTATATATCCAGATATGAGGGTCCAGGTATAGGCAGTAGAGTTATTAAAATGTCTAGCCAAAAATGAAATGAACTCTGCTTCTCTTACAATCTCATAATTTGGCTTTTAGCAATTCCTTGGCTATTTTGGCTCATGATCAATGTTATAAGTTTATTCATCTACCTACTAAGCTTTATGTAATTGGTTACTGTTGACTTTGTAAACATTCCAGAAGGATATTTTTATAAAAATAATTGACCAAATGCGACTAGAACTCGTGCACAAAGGGTTCTGTACCATTATCTATACTAATTTTTCAAAACTAAAAACCGACTTCACCCCCAAACTACACAACCGATTTTGATAAAATTTCCATGGTACCACCTGGAAAGTATACCCTTTCGAACAAAAAAAATATTTTTTTAAATCGGTCCAGGCGTTTTTGAATAATCGGTGAACATACATAAAAAAAAATAAAGGATCGCGACGAATTGATAACCTCCTCCTTTTTTGGAAGTCGGTTAAAAAAAACTAGTTTGTTGTATGGGACTTAAGTATGTATTTTATTCTATTTTTAGTAATTGTTGCTATAGCAGCAACAGAAATACATCATCGTGAAAATTTCAACTGTGTAGCTACATGGGTCAAGAGATACAGGCTGGTATCATACAGACAGACAGATGGACAGACAGACGGACAGCGTAGTCTTAGTAATAGGGTCCCGTTTTTACTCTTTGGGTACGGAGCCCTAAAAAATGGTATTTGCTTGCACATAATATGTAAATTATTAGTTTTCTTCAATTTCGTTTTATATATAATACGAATATAACAGAATATTTCTCTTAACCCCTTCACCGCGAACGTCGGATTTATCCGACAAACATTTTCGTGCCCATTCCGCAAGCGACGGATATTTCTTGTATTGCACATATAACTTAAGTATCCAAATACCTTTTTGGTTGTAGGTATTTATTTTAGATTTACTACTCCTCGCGCCGGGGGCACATCAACTGATATAAAGTCCCGCGGTGAAAGGGTTAAATCACGCTTAATGTGACCAACTAGGTATATAGGTGTGAGCATGAACGCCCATCGCCCTCCAAGAATATAAAGAAAGGGAAGCAATTACTAAAATAGTTCTGGAACTGAGAACGCGATAAAATTGTGAGAAATCGCAAATGCTTCCAGGAAAGGAAATCTCATCATTCTTTTAAAATGGACCCAATTTTCTGGATACGGCCTATAAGCATGCATGACCATTGCATTTTCACACAAATCTCAACCTTAGTACTACAATTTTAGGATTGAATTCTGGGTACATTGAAAAGAAATTAGGAAAAGTAAAGTGTAAGGCGCAAATTGTACCCAGTGGGTATTTGAAAAGAGCTATCAATCTTAGACGGGATGAAACCCGCTTCAACGGTTATTTATGTTTGGTCAACGGTTCGAAAATGAAAAATAAACGAGTCGAGAGACATGTGGGAATTGCGAATAGACTGAGCACTAATTTATCTTCAGTCTGAGTTTACTTTGACAGACGTCCTTGCCTTTAAGTCAAGGGCAGATTAAGATTTTATTCAGTTACATTTTCTATATTATCCGAAGATGCCGTTATCTGGGACCACAATTAGCTCGGACCGCGGTCCCAGTTGCCGGAATACTGTATGCCCACCCACTTTTGTTAGTCCCAGCACATCTGCCACGTCTGTGTGCACCCGCCACCAACAGCTTATGCAAGCTGCCTCCCATGGTGCATCGACGCTTGACTGCCGAACGATCAACAACTTGTTTGGTGCCTGAGGATGCCTCATGGAGAGGCGAAACACGTGTCGCGTATGCGGTGTCCGATGTTGCTGCAGCATGGGAGGGAGCATGCATCGTCTGTTGGTGGCGGGCGCACACGGGCTGTTAGTGGCAGGTATGCTGGGACTAACAGTAGTGGGTGGGCGCCGGCCGGCAATAGTTTGCATGAGCTAACTGGTGGCGGAATTGCACAAAGTAATTCAAATCATATAGTATGTAACTTATTTTTTGTTAATTGTTGAATAATTAAAAATTTGTTTTATGTGTAATTTTTATTACCTACGTTAATTTTTGAATAACTAGAATGGTAATCATAGTGTTAAATAATGTTTTAATAACAAAAATAAATGATATTTTTAAATTAAACAGTTTTGTTTTTTAATTTTATTATTACGTTAACATTTTTTTCTTCTGACTGTACTTTTTTTTTAATTTTTGCGTGTTTCTAGTTGCTGTAAGAAAAAAATAATATATTTGGATTCGGCAACTGGGACCGCGGTCCGAGTTGATTGCGGTGCCAGTTGACGGCATCCTCTTTCATGCCTGACGGGATATACAGAGCTCAGGGCCATGTACCCAAAGGCCATTCTTAGCATAGCATTCTCATCTTAACGCCCACCATGATGGTGGGCGTTAAGATGAAAAAAGAAATCAAAATAATGATGGGTCGCTAGCTGCATCGCCTATTACCGTGATTCAAATCTTCCCTTGATCGGCTTTTACGATCTGTGCAGAAAGAGAAGCAGCTGGTACATTCTAAGTTTTTTTCCTTATTGCAGACCAACATGGAAGGGCAGATTAAACGAAATAAAATAAATAACAATAAAAAACGAGTCTTTTTGAAAAAATGGCATTTTTCAAATTGTCCTGGGTCTTGGATGTTTATCTATATATGTATTTGTTATTAAATGAGGTATCGTTGAGTAAGTATCCCATAACACAAGTCTCGAATTTACTTTGGGGCTAGCTCAATTTGTGTAATTTATAAAAATCTAAAACTCGTACAACAACTACATTCCCAAGTAGAGTTAAAAGTTTTGACATACTCTTGAATGCATTTTTAAAGAGGGATGACGTCAGCGGACGGAAAGATAGAACAAAAAGGTGCTCTATGAAAGAATATATACACAGAGTAAAGAAATTTAGAAAAACATTCTTACCATCTAAAATAAAATAAAGAATCACATATCTATCGACACACCTTCCCTCCTTGAGGTGTGTATGTAATGCGCCTCTCGTGGAGAATATAGGTATAAATCCTCAAATAAGTGTGGCTAAATAAAGCCAGGGTCTGCCTGGTGGTCGGAAAAATTTTGGGTTTATCTAGCAACCACGCGAACCAGCAAAAAGACGACCCGCGCCAAGCTCAAGCCAGAATTGGTTGTCTTTAAGGTAGTCATCGGTCCTATAATAATTGTCACTGGTTAAAGTTCCACACTACCACTCCTCGTTCCCGTGTGTGAGTGGTGTAGGAGCGCCTTTTTTTCAATGTAAATTCTAAAACAAAACATGACCTCAATCACCTTTGTTCTTCTAGCTATTACTCTCCATTAACTAAATTGAACTGCAAAACTACAACAAAAACGTCCATCCACTTACGTAAATCGTTATCTCACATCTGATTCGAGATCCAATAAGGACCAAATACAAAATTAACAATGAAACAGAAGAGTAACTTTTAAAAGTATGTATAAAAACACACCAAAAACATAAATAAAAAAAATCTGTTTGTAGATGTCATAATATACCCCCGTGGCGTAGTGGTCACCATGCTTGTACGCCACCCAGAGGTCCCGGGTTCGATCCCCGGTCAGGGCAAGTTGGAAAATGGCCTTTCCCAAATTGTCCTGGGTCTTGGATGTTTATCTATATATGTATTTGTTATAAATTATAGTATCTTTGAGCTAGTATCCCATAACACAAGTCTCGAACTTACTTTGGGGCTAGCTCAATCAGTGAAATTTGTCCCTATCTATTTATATTTTTTATTTATTTATAAAAGATAAATAAAGAAGGTTTAGTCGTATTTTGTTTTTGTTTTTTATATGTGTACGTTACCAATGCTGGTGTCAGATTTTCTAGGTTTTCTCAAAACATATTAGATGTTAGCCAAAAAACGATTATGCGAATATCGCGAAAGTAGTGAAAGCATGAATATTGATTAGGATGCCTATTTGAGAATTTTAATATCGGTTTGATCGCGCGCATATAAGTAAAATTAGCGCAGACTTGCGATGGTGGCGTATTCCCGTTCTAATAATACTTAGGCGTTGTATTATTAGAAAGGGAATACGCGACGAAAATATTTTGCTAAAACTACATTCGGAGGCAACCGGGGTAATTTTTTTATCACAAATACTTAAATAAGCAGACGGTTGGACAAATCTGCAGCTAAATAATTATGACCACCAAAAGAAGAGTAGTGGTTTGTCTTCATAAAATTTTTACTATAAATTGTGTTTTTTTTCTGGTTTGTGTATGTCCTCTCAAATAACTTTCATTCCTGTGTCTACTTTCTACGTTTACTGATAGAGTCGCATCTGTAATACTCTTTACTGTGACTCCAAAAGGATCGGGTTTTTGTGGCGTACACATTTATCTTGCAAAATGGGATCGATTTGGGGGTCTAATGTCCCCCATTTGGGGAAGATTCTGGCTGTGATAACGTGTCTGTGAGAGTATGGTTGAATTGAAAAGTTCATCTTACGAGTATCTTATGCAAAAATTTGTATGTATGTCTGGATATTTGTTTCGCTTTCAGACCAAAATGTCTATACGGATTGGAATGAAGTTTGGCATGCAATATATAAAATACTATTTACCCCGGGAAAATGTAAGGTTATAATGGGATTGTCAATTTTTTTGCCACGCGGGCTTCAGCTATAGTACCTAATTTTAAATATAAATTTGGTACAAGTGCTGTTATTCGTAGTAAATTGTATTTTCGTTACCAATCAGATTAAACTAGACAGTCTATAAAATATTAAGATATCAATATTTTATACCGATTTTTTCTAGGTAAAAGCAATCGTATACCTACCGTTTTTGGTGATATATGTATCTTTAAAGTAAACATATTTATATTCAAGACAACAGAAAAGTCATTAATTTATACTCCTTGCGTCGTAAAAGGTTTATACAGATAGTTATCGTCAATAACTAATTGATAATAAAACTAATTTGAAAATTATGGAATACCTAAAAATAAATGCGTTAATTAGAATGTAATTAAAACTTGAAATCCCAGATACTTTAGTAACTTACAGCTTATATCTCAGTGCGGGGTATCATTTTACACGCATACATCATGAATGTGCCTTTTTTTTTCAGAAAAATTGAATTTGTTTTAGTCTAAAATAATATTTCAGACAAAACAAATTCTGTTCTTTCTCTCCAAGAATCACCGGCGCGCCACGTGTTCTCCGCTTCAACGCATGTTGAATGCCGTCCTTTTACTTTATTTTTCTTGAAGACCAAGAGACAGGTGTCTTAATTTTTCCATGTTCACTAATTCTGAATTTAAATGTTTAGGCCATGTCAACCCGCAAACTTGAACATCGTTTAAATTCAAATGTTTATTCAGTAATTATGTCTTTCAATTCATAAATACTTATAACAAAATACAATGTTGACACATTATAACATGTACTGCTTGCAAATAAGTTAAAAAACATAAATTACGTATTAAAAAACTAACTACTCTTGTGCCGTACAGAGAAGTAAAACAGTTGGGAGACGAGAGAGACAAATGGAAAAACATTCATACTCCACCGACAAAAGCTTAACTCTTAAATATTATGTCATGATGATGTCACCCGCAAAGAAAATTCTATGGAGGATTTGTGGTACAAGGTGGAAATGAAGGCAAGCGTACTGGTGGCCGATCTCCAAAAGCTGATCCACAGTGTCTGCGGCTTTTTTGAGCATTCCCTTGAATGCTCAAAAAAGCCGCAGACAGAGTATGTGTAGAAAAATCGCAAGAGCAGGGGCCGCGGGCGAACGACACAATCCATAATTACGTCCTAATAATAAGAATTAATTCTGAAGTCTTCTTTTTATTGTGTCGATGGCTTAACAAAACTTCATTAGCCTAGTATTAATCCACTTCTATAGGTCTGAGGTGGAAATGACTTAATTTGCTGAAAAAATACATTCTAGCGCTGACCAAAATCTCTCCTTTTAATTAAATGATAGCCAAAAATAACAAGGCAGTTTGCTCGTTGTTCGACAGATGTCAAAATAACCTTATTCAAGGCTTTTTGCCAATCTTTTTACACGAGATGTGACTCAACCACACACAGAGGGCATACAGCGCACTACGCGTGCAATATAATAACGTCTTTAGGATGTTGTAGATACCATGCTCTAAGTTTAACAGTACATTCCTATTATTCTGGAGCAAAATTGTAACATTGGGCGTAAACAACTGCAACACAGTTTTATACTATAGCGGTTTGTTTACGATCAAAATATGTTAAATGCACCTATGTTTCAAATGTTCAAATAAATTCTTTAATTCTTTAAAAAAAATTCTTTAACAGGAGTTTTAAGAAATTGTTACAATCATAAAGTGGACCATGTAGTCTGAATAAATAAATTATTATAAATAAGTCTCCGCCTCCTGGCCTACGAACAAGATGACACGAGCATTACCTCCCCAGGATGCATTTTATTTCAGCGCCACATCCCAGCCTTCCAAGTGATTTAACTTGTGCAGTGCCATTGAATATAATATTTACTTTCCGTAGAGTATTTTGTATAAGCAAAGACTTTGTTCGTCGTAATTTAATTCTTCTTAGCCATGTTATAATAATATACTTCGCCTGCTATTCTCTTTCCGTGGCAGCCTGTCACGCGATTGGCCTAAGAAACCGTCATCAGATGCGAGTGTTGCCACTGTGTGTGATTGAATTACCCGAGCAAATGTATTTTTACAAGCTTTTATTTAGTTTCACCTGTCCCGTTGTCTATCGGCCTGTCTGTCTGTCTGTAACCAAATCTTGCAAATATGACCCACTTCCCGTTTTCCGATTGAGCTGAAATTTTACACGCACACGTATTTCGCGTGAAATTGAAATTTTATGATAACATAGAGTTGATCTGGTTATAGAGCTGGAAGGTGGCCACAGGAACTCTGTAATCAAACGTCGCAACCCCATTGAGTTTAAGCTCATTTGATTTGTCTCGAGGAGCACTTTAGTTCAAAGCTTTTTTTTTAATAATTACTTTTTTAACTTACAAACCGATTGTGAACTAATAATTCAATAAGTATATAAAATAATAAAAACTAAACAGCCGTAGATAATTTACTACAGGCTAAACTTTACCTGCGCGTTCCCCTCTGCCGAGGTATAAATAAGATCAAAATATAATCTAATACGTTAATAAAAACTAATTGCGTAATCGATTATAATCATTACGTAAATCGGTAAAGCATCGAAAGAATGTCATGTTGTGCAGTTAACTCGTGTAATAAGTTTATTTGCCAGGCAAATTAAAAAAACCCCGAATTTTAGGAACGCCATCTAGTGATGAATAGCGGAACTACATATTCCAATCGATGTCGGTGATAGTAGTATCACTTAGGGTTGGATCTCATTTGTCAGCACGGAACAGCACTTTTCTATGCTGCTTTCCTTTTCTGTCCTGCCCGTCCATCTTTCACAGCCAATTTGCTTCGAATCTCCTGGATCAAATCAGTTGGTGTTATCCTGTGGTCCAAACACAGATGTTCAACGTAAATAAATATTTTTTTTTAAATACCATTGCCGGTTTTGGGGGACAAATTAGGAAATTAAAAAAATAATTTTGCAAAACTTACTGCGTCACATATCACATAAAAGGACTCGATATAGGTATTTAAATAGATATTGTTATAAAGTTTTGATTTTATTCATAAAAGAAGACAAAAATTGACCATTTTGCGAAACTACTGAGCCTAAAGTTTTGACAAAAAAAAAATATAGTCTATTGCTTGCAGATTACAGGAAAACCTTAGAATTCTTATAGGTTTTCCTGTAATATGCAAGCAATGGACTATATTAATTTTGTAAATTTTTTTCAATTCACAAAAATGTGGTCAAATCAATATAATACGGCCACTTACGGAAAATAGTTCACTAAAACACCTCTAGATAGCGCTAGTAGTAGTTAAATCACATGTTACTGTAGGTACATGTTGGGGTGTAGTGGGGTGCTTCAGGATTTGCCAGTCGACTTCACTTTGGTGGGTGTCAAATCGTAATGGCGGGCACTCTACAAACTCTCACCGGTGGCTCCAAGTAGTCGTTGTGCACACGACGGCCACACCCTGGTAAACCATGTCGACTCATGGGCTAAACCCGGTGAGGGGCCTGAATGCCTCGGCAGACAGGTTCTACGCGGATACCTCCCGCATGGTGCATGAAATCTAACTCGGCGTAGAAGGCAGCTCACGCTGATAAGTATCGAGTTCTGGCGGATAAGGCGAGTTAGTAAGGCAATGTTGATGGCTTAAGGTGGTAGTTGAGGTCAAAAGTGACTGCCAGCCAGAAACTGCATCCAAATTCTTCGCCAGTCGTAACGGTTTCCGTTCCACTGGACCACGGAGGACAAGGACGAGAGAGGGCATCTGCGACTGCGCGTCCGCTTATGCACTAAAAATATTTTCCTGCGCACTTGACTGCTGCATAGACATATTGGACTCCGGATACGTTAAGTCCTGTGGCGATGGGCTGAGGTAGAAAGGTTCGGTTTGATGCAGACCGGGCTTTGTCTGAGGCCTGCACATAGGCGGCTTCGGGGGTGTTCCTAGAACACCGTGGTCGCTCTCGCTCTGAACTGGGGAGACAGAGGGGGTTCGGCAGCACCTGGAGTGACAGAGCAGCCCTATTCAGGGACAGCACTGCTCTCCTTGCTCAGCCTTGGAGGGGGCTAGAAAAGGTGCCCTAAAAATTGCTCGCCCCAACCTATATGGATGGTAGTAACCGCGGCTGCCACCGCATCATCAAATTCGTGGTCGACGTAACAATAAAATTATTACTAAAGTACCTACAAAACTGGACATGACATTTGGCGCATGGAACGTCAGAACATTACTTGATCGCAATGACAATATCTGTCCCGAACGGAAGACCGCCATTGTAGCTCGTGAGCTCTCGCGCTACAACGTTGATGTGGCCGCCATCAGTGAAACACATCTCGCCGACGAAGGAGAGCTGGTGGAGCACGGTGGCGGATACACTTTCTACTGGAAAGGCCTTGATTCCACTGACAAGCAACAATCAGGCGTGGGATTTGCGATTAAAAATCAGCTAGTGACACAGTTGCAAGAGTATTCGGTGCACATCTCAGACCGAATCTCAACATTGCGCCTTCAGCTAAATGACAATAACTACCTAAATGTCATCAGTGTCTATGCTCCCACGCTAGATAAATCTGATGACATTAAGGACAGTTTTTACGAGGAGTTGACTCACTGTCTCAAAAGTATACGTAATACAGAACAGATCCTTTTACTCGGGGACTTCAATGCCAGGGTAGGACAGGATTTTATGGCTTGGCCTAACGTCCTAGGCAGACACGGAGTAGGCAGCATGAACGATAACGGACAACTGCTACTGAATCTTTGTGCCCAATTTCATCTTGCGATTACGAACACTATGTTCAGACTTCCCGCCAAGCACAAGAACACGTGGATGCACCCAAGATCTAAACATTGGCATTTGATAGATTACGCTATAGTGAGGCAAAAAGATGTTTCCCAAGTCCAAATTACCCGCGTCATGCGTGGTGCACACTGCTGGACAGATCATCGGCTTGTTGTCACTAAACTTAGTCTCCGCCTCCGACGTCCTTGTAGATCCGTCAAGACAAAGCCACCAAGCTTAAATTTGGATAGACTTAAGCATCCAGGGACGAGGGAGAAATACGCCGAAGCTTTGGCTACCGCACTGCCACACAATGACATGGAGCATGGTAACATTGAAGCTAACTGGGGGACTCTATCTGCTCACATATCGGACACAGCCTCAGACACCTTGGGTCTAAAAGTCCGTAAGAACGAGGACTGGTTTGATGAGAATGATGGAGTTCTGAGGGAAGCTATTGACAAACACCGACGTCTCCTCAGGCAGCACAAGAAGAACCAACATGGTGTTGCGGAGATTAGACGGAGTGATCTGGAGCTACGTAAACTAACTCGGGAAATGAAGAACGAATGGTGGGAGGACAAAGCTCGTCATATGCAATGGCTCGCAGACAATAACCAATTAGGGGATTTCTACGCTGAGGTTCGAAAGTTATTAGGTACGACTTCACTTGCAAAAGTGCCGCTTAAGCCCGCTAGTGGCAATGGCCTTCTCAGAAGCAAGGAGGAAGTAATCATGCGATGGGCGGAACATTTCAACACTCTGCTAAATGTGGACCGGTCTGCTGATCTGGAACACATCAACTCGATCCCTCAACTGCCCATATCTACCGTACTGGATGAGCCATTGTCCCGTGACGAAGTTGTACTTGCAATAAAACAACAACAGAACAAACGAGCGGTTGGCGTTGATTTTATACCAGGTGAACTACTTAAATGCGGCGGTGAGGAATTGCACTCGGCTGTATGGGAGCTTTTTGGTCGTATGTGGAATGAAGAACAGGTCCCAACCACTTTTAAAGTTTCGCGCATAAAGGCTCTATATAAGGGCAAGGGTGACCGATCTGATTGTAATTCCTACCGCGGCATTTCTCTCTTAACGGTCCCTGGAAAAGTCTTCGCTAGAGTACTATTGAACCGCCTTATGACAATATCAGAGAGACTGTTGCCTGAAACTCAGTTTGGCTTCCGACTTGATCGAGGTACAAGTGAAGCAGTTTTCTCAGTGCGTCAAATGCAGGAGAAAAGCAGAGAGCAGAGACGTCCCATGTGCCTGTGCTTTGTGGACCTTGAGAAGGCTTTCGACAGTGTGCCTCGAGAAGCTCTCTGGGTGGTGCTGAGGAAAATAGGATGCACAGAGAAGTTCGTAAGAATGCTCAGACTTCTCCACGATGACATGCAGTGCTGCGTCGCTGTCGACGATGAACAATCAGAGTTTTTCCCCGTTACCTGTGGAGTCAAACAAGGTTGTGTTCTGGCACCTACATTGTTTGCGTTGTATTTTGCAGTCGTGGTCCGAGAGGTTTTACAAACTTCCTCAGAAGGTATCCGCATCCGTTTCCGCACCGATGGTAACATTTTTAATCTGGCGAGGCTTAAAGCCCGCACAAAAGTGACACACGAAATGATTACTGAGATCATCTACGCAGATGACTTGTGTTTTGTGACAAAATCCCCAGACGGCTTGCAACAGCTTATGTCCGATTTCGACAAGGTTTGTCGTAAATACGGCCTGAAAATCAGCGTCAAAAAGACGGAAGTTATGGCTGTAGACACAGATGGTCACAAGGCGCTGAACATCAAACTTGGCGAGGACGAGTTGAAGCAGGTCGATAAGTTCCGATACCTGGGGAGCACTTTAACATCTAAATGCGACCTGGATTCAGAGATCAACAGCAGGATCGGAGCTGCAGCTGCATCATTTGGCAAACTGAATTCCAAGGTGTTCTATTCACACGACATAAGGTTAGGTACGAAGATCTCAGTATACATGGCAATCGTTCTGCCTAATCTTTTATATGCTGCAGAAACTTGGACAATATACCGCCGACACATCCGCATGTTAGATCGTTTCCACCTCAAATGTCTGCGTAAGACCATGAAGATCAAATGGTCCGATCGCGTGCGGAACACCGAAGTGCTGCGAAGAGCCAATGTGGGTGGCATTGAGGCTTATCTGATGCGGCGACAACTTCGGTGGTGCGGACACGTCTCAAGGATGCAAGGACACAGGGTCGCTAAGCGCATCTTCTACTCGGAACTTGAGGAGGGCAAGCGCATGCCTGGCGGACAACTCCTCAGATACAAAGATGTGCTGAAGCGGCATATGAAACGTTGCGGCATAGAGCCTTCTCATTGGGAGAAGCATGCTGCCGTGAGATCGGAGTGGAGGGCTTTGGTTAAGACCAAAGTCAATGACTTTGAAATCCACCGACTCGATGAGCTCGACACCAAGCGCAATGCCTTGGCTGGCGCCAAGGCCCGACCACCTGCGCTAACTCAGTATAACTTTATTGACGGTGTGCTCACATGCCCGCAATGCGCGAGGACTTTCACCCATAAGATTGGCTACATAAGTCACATGCGAGCACATGAGCGAGTTCCACAACTATGAAGCAGTCGCCATGACCGAAACCGGTCGGACATCATCATCATCATCATCACTGTGAGTTTAAAATAATATAGTCCATTGCTTGCAGATTACAGGAAAACCTTAGAATTCTTATAGGTTTTCCTGTAATCCGCAAGCAATGGACTATATTATTTTTGTAATTTTTTTCAATTGACAAAAATGTGGTCAAATCAATATAATACGGCCACTTACGGAAAATAGTTCACTAAAACACCTCTAGATAGCGCTAGTAGTAGTTAACTCGCATCTTACTGTGAGGATTTCAAATGTAATATAATACAAATGTATGTTTCCTACCTCCATGCGAGTTCAACTCGCCCTTGACCGGTTTATTTAAAGCTATATCTTGTTAAAACTATATATTCTTCCACCACTAACAGAAAGGTACCTACTTAAATATGTTTGTTCCTTAGAAGCTAGCTGCTGAAACACAATGAAGTTAGCACAAATGATAAACTTCCGGCAACGCGAAAACAACAGGATTTCCGCACCGGAAGTAGCCGCGGGCTTCCGGTGTGCGGTGCGTTTTATGAAATTAAACTGACATGAAACTCAATTAATTATCTCTTGTTATAATTATAATTAATTATTGTTATTCTTTCGTGCTGGTTTGGAAGTACCAGTTGATATACAAAGTAGAAGGGACATACCCGTAATAAATCGTACCACGGGCTATACTAGACCCCTACATTTGACAACCTCTGTGGTGTAATGGTCAAAACGCTAGTCCGCCGATCCGAAGGTTTGGTCTCCAGCCAGGGCAAGTTGGAAAATGGCCATTTTCAAATTGTCCTGGGCTTTGGGTGTTTACATAAAAATAAATTAAAAAAGGCGAAAAGGTTATCAAAATAGTTATGAGTAAGCCAAATTTAGCCAGATGATGGGCGAAAAAGTTATCAAAATAGTTATGGGTAAGCCAAATTTAGCGAAATGGTGGGCGAAAAGGTTATCAAAATAGTTATGGGTAAGCCAAATTTTGCGAGATGGTGGGCGAAAAGGTTATCAAAATAGTTATGGGTAAGTCAAATTTTGCGAGATGGTGGGCGAAAAGGTTATCAAAATAGTTATGGGTAAGTCAAATTTTGCGAGATGGTGGGGAAAAAGGTAATCAAAATAGTTATGGGTAAGTCAAATTTTGCGAGATGGTGGGGAAAAAGGTAATCAAAATAGTTATGGGTAAGCCAAATTTTGCGAGATGGTGGGCGAAAAGGTTATCAAAATAGTTATGGGTAAGTCAAATTTTGCGAGATGGTGGGCGAAAAGGTTATCAAAATAGTTATGGGTAAGTCAAATTTTGCGAGATGGTGGGGAAAAAGGTAATCAAAATAGTTATGGGTAAGCCAAATTTAGCGAGATGGTGGGCGAAAAGGTTATCAAAAAAGTTATGTGTAAGCCAAATTTTGCGAGATGGTGGGCAAAAAGGTTATCAAAATAGTTATGGGTAAGTCAAATTTTGCGAGATGGTGGGCGAAAAGGTTATCAAAATAGTTATGGGTAAGTCAAATTTTGCGAGATGGTGGGGAAAAAGGTAATCAAAATAGTTATGGGTAAGCCAAATTTTGCGAGATGGTGGGCGAAAAGGTTATCAAAATAGTTATGGGTAAGCCAAATTTTGCGAGATGGTGGGCGAAAAGGTTATCAAAATAGTTATGGGTAAGTCAAATTTTGCGAGATGGTGGGGAAAAAGGTAATCAAAATAGTTATGGGTAAGCCAAATTTAGCGAGATGGTGGGCGAAAAGGTTATCAAAAAAGTTATGTGTAAGCCAAATTTTGCGAGATGGTGGGCAAAAAGGTTATCAAAATAGTTACGGGTAAGCCAAATTTTGCGCAATGGTGGGCAAAAAAGGTTATTAAAATAGTTATGGGTTTGCTAGCCACTTATAAACATGAAATAATTCGCATTTTCTTTCATTCCCTCAATCGGCTTCTACGATCTACACAAGTTTTTTCTTTTCCTTCAGATCAGCATGAAAGGCTGTTTTCATGTTATTTATAAATTATAATACACATACATATTTGATTCATTACTTGTTAATTAACCCATTCGCTACCCTTAAACTATCGATTTGATCATATATGATACATGATTCATAGGAGGAGAAGGTGAACGTCGTGAACGTACAGAAAAGTGAAACAATTCGTGGACGAGAGAGACAAATTGAAGAAGATTCAAACTTAACTGGCAAGAGCATAGCTCTTAAATATATTTTACTTGGATATATGATACATGGTATAAGGAACCTGTTAATAAATTGATATACGAAGTATATTTCAGCTATATTAGGTGCTTAAGAGCTGCCTTCCCGTCTTAATTTTCATACAAACGCTCGTACGTGATTATGGCGTTGTATCTGATCTTTCTTGAAAACTTTTGAACTCACAGGTATATTGCGCGCTATTTCTAGATTTCTTACGAAATGAAAAAATTAAAATTTAGAAAAACAATGTAAGTATAAGCCTCCAAAAATCTTTTTTGCACAAATTTTTGCTGAACTTCAACCGTACATAAAGTACTCATAAATTATATGATAAAAACATAACAATTGTAATGAATATTTTGAATACAAAACATTTATTTCACACACTTATAAGGTTTACTGATAAACACGTATCACCTGGAACAAGTTTTATGAAATTTCCGCACCCTGTAAATAGTTCATATTCGTTAAATAGATCGTTAATAATACTACTGATTTCATTCAATTGAATGCAAACAGTGCCCTAAGGCGCTATCTCTCTCTTTTTGGTTTGCCTCTTATTCTAGCATTGCCCTGGATGAAACTGACGACAGAACGGTCGGGAAGGGCCGCCTTAAGCGTTATTGCGAGTCAATAAGGAAATTTTATATGTTTATTACTAATTTAATTAATAATTTAAATAATAATTTTCCTTGTCTGCTGACATACTTGTAACTATATCATTCCAATGTTGTGCGTAGTATCGAAGTAACGAGAACAAACATGAATTTATTTCTTTTATTTGTGTTTGTTTCTTTCATTGAGTCAATATTTACTCTCCCAGGTAAGATGTTTTTACAGGGGCCAGCACTGGACGCCAGAAATTTAGGTATTCCTTAAGTACCTGAATTACTGGCCTCCAGTGCTGGCCCCATTTAAGATAAATCATTTAAAAGAAAACGGAGATATCATTTAAAATTTTGTCTTGATCAGATTATAGATAATCCTTCAAACTATTTTATGAACTACTGTTTACATAAGCCAAGTGGCCGTTTTTCGCTTGAGTAGAAAAGCCTCACGTTCCTACTTTAAACTGCAAACAGTAGTTCATAAAATAATTTGAAGGGTTATCTAGGGTCTGATCAAGACAATTTTAAATGATGTTTCCGTGTTTTTTTTTTTTCAAATGATTTATTTAAAATTTGGGCAGCAATGGACCCCGGAAAATTCAGTATCCCTTTAACAATGTCTATCTGACTAAATAAGCTTTTCACATTTTTTTATTATAATATAAACTAGGCATTTTATTACTATGATAAAAAATGTGTTTTAGACTTAAATACAATAAAAGCTATTTTTTCTCCCATAAAAAATACGCATTCATTATATTTAATCATTTCAGCCGCATAACGGTCACTGCTGGACATAGGCCTCTCCCAACGATTTCCAAAATGACCGATCTAGAGCGGCCTGCATCCAGCGCATGCCAGCGACGTTATTCAGGTCGTCAGACCACCTTGTATCATTATATACAAGGTCCTTTTTACGAGTAATTAAGTACAACGTCAAAGTCAAAAAAATATCAATGTAGGATAAATTTGTCTCTTATTGAAATAATTTGTTTTAAATATTATTTTAGTGTAAAAGCTAGCTACAAGTTTTTAAAGTAGTGATTTAGTCCCTCATTTTGAATAGTTATGAAAAATCTAGATTTTCATAAAAATCGAAGTAGTCATGTGAATACTTCACATGACTACTTCGATTCCCGATCCCCGGTCAAAGCAAGTTGGAAAATGGCCTTTTTCAAATTGTCCCGGGTCTTGGATGTTTATCTATATATGTATTTATTATAAAATATAGTATCGTTGAGTTAGTTTTCCATAACACAAGTCTCGAACTTACTTTGGGGCTAGCTGAATCAGTATAATTTGACCCTATATATTTATTAATTATAATTTTTTTTTCCAAACGGTTTTCTTTTTATTTTGAAATGGTACACAAGGTAAACTAGTTTTCATTCTCAACTAGTCAACGTAGTGTAGTCAAAACAGAAAAAATAATTTGATTGCGGTATGCGCTTAAAGATTTACTTAAAATACACTATATATACAAGTTTACTTGTATATAACTTGGAAATTTGCCTTTTTAAATTATTTTGGGTCTTGGATATTTATATAAATATTTATTTGTTAATATTGTACCGATGAGTTAGTATCCCATAACACAAGTCTCAAACTTACTTTGGGGCTTGTGTAAAAGTGTAATTTTTCCCTACATATTTTTTACTCACATACATTCTTACAATACACATAAACACTCATACACATACAAATACATCATATATTGTATTCCAGTTCTTCCTCTGGAGATCCATGAAGAGCCGGTACCGTTCGCACCAGGTCTCCTAGAACCCGACCATGAAGTCCACTTTGTTGATTGCTCAGATCCAAATGCTACATTCATATCTTTGTTTTGTCGTATTATAAATACTTTGAGGTTTGATGATACGGATGAGAAAGATGTACTGAAAATTGAATTCGGCGATGGCTTTTATTTTGGTAAGAAAACTTTAAACAGAATTCGCCTATGTTGGCCAGAGGTTCGCCTTGTGATTCGGAGGTCGTGGGTTCAGATCCAACTGGAAAGCATTCTTAATGTAATAGTCGTAAACTATAAGTAGTCAAACCCAGAATTAGATAAATCCTGAAATGGACACTATTTGAAGTGGTCCCTGACCGCCAAAGCCTTTCGAAAAGTTGTTTCCATATTGTAGGCTTGAAACACCTGAATTTTCGAAAGAAAGGTGATTCCGTGTTTCGGAAGGCACGTATAAATTGTGAGTACCGAACGCCATCTAGCGTTTGCTCAAACATATCCAAGGATTGATTCTGGTCTACCCTTTGGGTTGCGGAGGATAGGTAGCGGACTTCGGGCTCTGAAGCATTACCGCTGAGGATGCAACCGGGAATACGCTCAGATGATGATGATTACTGTAACAGAAGACTGGCCGCACACACAGAAGACGACCTCCGTGGCGTAGTGGTCACCATGCTAGTCCGCCACCCAGAGGTCCCGGGTTCGATCCCCGGTCAGGGCAAGGAAAATGACCTTTTTCAAATTGTCCTGGGTCTTGGATGTTTATCTATATATATATTTGTTATAAAATATAGTATCGTTGAGTTAGTATCCCATAACACAAGTCTCGAACTTACTTTGGAGCTAGCTCAACCAGTGTAAAAAAAAATATAAATTTCGAAGAGAATTCCATATTCATAGCTTGTTTTTAACCGACTTCAGATTGAAGGCACCGACTTCAGTCTGATCTCAGTTGAAAGTAGTTAAAATAACATTTTAAATAGATAAATAGGTTTAATTATTGAAAATCTTAGTTCGATTATTTTTTACTTTTTAGTAAGTTCCGTATTTAAAGTCGGTTCAATTTTTTTTTTTTTTTGTAAAAAATATTTTTGCAATAATTACATTTCGTCTTTCTTGCAAGCGTTGCGTTTTGGCTCAAGAGGAATTAAAAAACATCTGATCATCATTATCATATCAGCCACAGGAAGTCCACTGCTGGTCAGAGACCTTCTTCAAGCATTTCCAAAACGACTGATCGGAAGCGGCATGCATCCAACGTTTTTCTGCAACTTTGCTCAGGTAGTCTGGCCACCTTGCAAGTATTCTACGCTGGTCGAGGATGAAAGACCTCTTCCTTGAAGCTGGAACTTCCTGCCTGAATCAATTGACCCAGGTATTATACTGTTCTACAACTTTGAGAGTGGAGCTCCCAACAGAAACAGGTAAATATAACGTTGCCATGAACTTCGTCTTGTCAATATTAATCTTAAGGCCTGTTGGGAAACTCGATTAGGATAAGCTGGATTAAAAACATCTCAAAATAAAAAAAACGTGTTTTTTACAGAAGAGACTACTGACCCTAAACCCCCATTGACCACAACAGTGGTAACTGAAAAACCTAAGAAACTTCAAATTTCAAGTCTTACTCCAAAGTCTGCAACCAGAAGTATTATAGGTAAGTATTTGTTATCCTTTCATGCTGATCTGGGAAAAAGAACAAATGTTGAATATACCAGGTGATTCTCTTCCCGTGCATATTGTAGACGCCGATCAAGGGAATTGGCGAAAATGAGAATCTTGTTAATAGGCGATACGGCTAGGAACTTATCACTATTTTGATCCCACATTTTCGCCCAACATCACGTTAAAGTGGCCTTTGAGTCTTTTAGCCCTAGGCTCTGTTTGAGCCGCAAAACCCTAAATGCTCTGTTTGCCCCATTAGGGACAGGGACGTGATAGTAAATAATGTAGTATTTTGTTTCTGTTCAATCAGAACAGCATTTTTAAACTCTTTATTTCGTTCTTTTAGGGTTTGGAGTATATCTTTAGTTTCGTTCTATAGGGTTCCGTAATAAAGAAGGAACCCTTATAGTTTCGCCATGTTTGTCTATCTATCTGTCTTTTCTTAGTTTTACTCAGAGACTTTTAGTACTAGAAAGCTGTGATTTGGCATGAGTAAATTATATATTTTTCAGGGTTGCTGCCATACATGTTAAGTAGGAATCATTTGGTTTGCTTGACTAACCCACGGTAATGGTGTCAGAGATTGGTCTTTTCAAAATTATTGCGAGTTCGTAAACACCATTTTTCTATTAAAAAATATACATACATTTGTTTGAAAATTTTTTTTCAAGTCAGTTGTTTCCCTCGCTTTCTCTAGCATTTACGGCTGTAGTTTATATAACGAAGTTGAAAGGAAAGCTAAAGGAGAAAGTTAGTTGTATTCGACCAACCAATAAAATGTACTTGTGAAAGGAAAAAATCATACAAATTCAATAAATAGACAATTAGTTATTTAGATATCTTTAGTCGTTGAAGCGTGAGGCGCGAACTCAAAGTCAGCATTCGCAACTACGGAACCCTGCAATGCGCGTGGTCCGACACGCACGTGGCTGGTTATATAATTACTCAAAATGTTTGTAACGATCATAAAAGGTGATCAAGGGATTGTGCAAGAACCTAAACCTTGTCGATATGCGATGCTACTAAGAACCTGTCACTATTTCACTTTAATATTACGCCCTGTCTGCCCCGTAAGGGATACCGATGTTTATTATGGTTCCGCCCCAAAGAGTAAAAACGCGGGTCCCTATAATTAAGACTCCGCTGTCAGTCTGTCCCTCTGTCTGTCTGTCACCAGGCTGTATCTCACGAACATGAATCGAAAGACCTTTGAAATTTTCAGAGGCGATTTATTTCTGTTACCGCTATAATAACAAATACTGAAAACAAAAAAATTATGTTTAAGTTAACATACAAAAAACGGGATTTTTATAGATAATGGTACGGAAGACTTTATGCGCGAGCCCGACTCTCGCACTTAACCGTTTATTAATGCGTCTATGTATTTATTTACTACCTCATGGTCACCATGCTAGCCCGCAACCCAGAAGTCCCGGGTTCGATTCCCGGTCAGGGCAAGTTAGAAAATATCCCAGAAACGGATCCCTTAATCTAAAAATGATGTTCATAAGATTACAATATATTTGAAAGACCTATTAGATATTAGATAAATATTGTCTACAAGAATTTAATGTGTTTAAAAAAAAAAAGGCTGTTGTTCATATCTCTGTACTAATGTTATTTTTAAGTGCAATATGAATAGAGACAGTTTGAGTCCAGAAAAATGCTTGACCCTGACATGTTGAGAATAGAGCAGGACCTCAACGTTCCGCTTATGAGGCGTACAATATGTAGCCAGTTCGACTAAGCAAGCCTGCAAATTAATGTGTCACTATTGCTCATATTTAAGCAAAGTCACCCGAATGCATCGGGCACTATCAGAAGCGGACGTCAGACAAGTCTAAATTCTAGTATGCGGTCCCTTCCGGAGGCAGACTTCTGAAATTTTCTAATAGGAAAATTCGTATAGTGTGTGGCCGGCCTTAAAGCAACTGTTTGTTTATTTGTAATAACTTTATTTGTGCCAAAAAAAGTACATATACCTATATAAAGCCTATATAAATTTGACGACTTCCGTGGCGTAGTGGTCACCATGCTAGTCCGCCACCCAGAGGTCCCGGGTTCGATCCCCGGTCAGGGCAAGTTGGAAAATTATTATAAAATATAGTATCGGTGAGTTAGTATACCATAACACAAGTCTAGAACTTACTTTGGGGCTAGCTCAATCAGTTTTATTTGTCTGTATATATATTTATTTAATCAGTGTTGTTTTAATTTAATATGAAAAATATCTCTTATTTTCAGTGTCACCATGGTTTTGGATTCCTTTGTGCTGCTTAATTGTCACTGCAGCCAGTTTAATTTTGATTTGTCTGATTGGAGTTCCAAAAGTAAAACCAACTTATTTCGACATAGTATGTACTTTTTTTTTAAATCCTTCTATTATCTGAAAAAGAACCAAGCTTGTTCTAGCTTTTTCTCTTCTTGTTTAAATCGTTAAACCGTGAACAATGTTAGTATTGCCGCTTCGAAACCCGGACACGAAGTCATCATCATTCGATTCTCTTAATTTGCTACTCTTTAACATTCCAAGTCAGATACTTTTTCTAAACGTCAAAACAATCATTTTCTTTAGGATTTGTATAAAATACAGCCTAATGACGTCATAGTTTCTTCGACTCAAATAACGCTCTGAATATTATTTTTCTGCAATAATAAATTTAAAATCACTTTAAAAATGGATATGGTCAATCACAAGTGACATTATTTTGTGACGTTTTATTCCCTTAACAGTACTAAATCAATTTACTTGTGACCCGGGAAAATACCCCATTGTATATTGCTTTCGGGCGTTATTATCAATTATTTACATATTAATGGTGACTCAAGTATACAGAGATCATGCCAAAGGAAAAGCAATTTCAAAAAAATTTAAATGATTTGGTGAACTTGCAATGTAAATCTTTATTTAGCGGTCCAGCCTTGAAGCGTCACAAGTTAAATTTATTGTTCTATTTGCTAAAAAGTATTTTTAAATTTGATAAAAATTAAATAAAAAAAAATGTAAAAAACAAATGTAAGTCAAAATTAATAATCTGTAAAAAAGACACAAATGATTTAACATTGTATTGGACAAAAAAATATGATGAAAAAAAAACAAAGCAAGTACCTACTTAGCTGGTACTTGTTTTTTCGTTATGTATTAAAAAAAATATTAATTTTCAGAAACACATGATGGCTGTAGATGATATCTTTAAGTATGGAAATCTTACTGAAGATGAGGATCCCCCAGAGTATCCAGAGGAAGCTATCGTCGAAAAAAGCAGAAGTATTTCAAAAGAGGGTTATTTAAACCCAACATACATCAAATCTAACACCGCAAAAGAAACAGATAAAATATAGAGAATAAAAATACTGAAATTTGTATAACTATTTAAGTCCATGATACTGATAAGATTCTATAAAGAAAAGTGGGTGAAATGTGAAAAAAAAGGACTTGTAAATTAGTTTTATGTATGTAATCCATGTAATTTCTATTATTTTTCCATTAAATTTTTCTTTATTTATGTATTTTAATCTTAGATTGTTTAGATTTTTGATTAAATACATCGATGTGTTTACTGCCTAACAATTAAGTATTGGATGCTTAAATTCAACCATGCTACACGTATTATTTCTTTTAAGGGGTTACTTGAATTTTCCAGGGGTCCAGTGCTGCCCCATTTAAAAAAAAAATTGAATGGAAACGGAAATACTCGTATCATTTAAAAATTTGTCTTGAACAAACCCTAGATAACCGTTCAAACTATTTGATGAACTACTGTTTATAGTTTAAAGTGAGAATGTAAAGCTTTTCTACGCACCTTAGTCAAAAGTGGCTGTTATTTTGCAAATGTGTTGATGTCCTTCAAAAGACTTCTGAATCTCGGCATCACCAGTAGGTTGACTGGTAGATAAAGCCTATGGCTTTAAGTTCGCTTATTACATTTGTAATCAAGTTAAATAAATAAAAAGAAAACGTGCGTACAAGGGCTTCACGTTCTCACTGGACCCCGAAAAAATATAGGAAGTGTAGCACGCACTCAGTCCATACAATAAAAGCTGTTTAAAAAAATGTTTTTCGACTCTGAAATTATCTGATATTTTCAAATCCAAATTTGCAAATGTATAAAATTGGCTTGTGCCTACGACTACGTTTACTTGAACTTTAGGACTCCCGCGTATCTGCATTAGGTGTTCCAGATCTTCGATTTTTATACTTCAACAAAAAATGCTCATCAGGCTGTGCTTGTGACTTTTTCTAAGGCGTCTTTTTATATTTCTTATAGTTAAGCTAGACCATCATGGTTCTGCATCAGGTGTTCCATTTTCTAAAATCAATTATACCCTATATGTCAACAACTATATAACAAAGAAAGTTTCATTCGAATCCCTCCAGTATTTCTGGAGATTAGCGTGTATAAACACACAGACATTTTTTTTAATTTTTACTCTATTACTGTGTCTACATCGCCGGATTTTTTTGTGGAAATATATTAAGCGCCACATTTTTTTACCGTTATATTATATGTATTGATTATTGTCGCAAACTGCAGCGCCATCTGTCAGTCAATATCCGCTTTGAGTCCGCATAGCATCATATAGCAGCAGTAAAAGTAAAGGTATGTAATTTTAAGTAAGTACAATACCGCTTACTGGATATAATTTGATTGGGTTATTTTTAACCAACTTCCAAAAAAGAAGAGGCTATCAGTTCGACGGAATCTTAAATGTATAAATCTTTTTTTTTAATGTATGTTTACCGATTACTCAAAGACAACTGGACCGATTTGAAAAAATCTTATTTTTTGTTTGAAATCGATGAATGCTTGTCAGATGATCCCAAGGAAATTTTATCATCGCTTGTATAGTTAGGTGGCAAAGTCGGTGTGAAATTTTAAGAAATTATTGCGTTTGAATAAGTACGCCTTCACGCTATTCTAGTTCGCTGCTATGCAGCACTTTTCATGGAGTCATATTTTTATACATAACCCTATAAGACTTTATAACAACATTATAACCAACCAAAAAAAAAGGTTTATACAAAAATTCTGCTTATTCCGGTTCGTTGCGTGGTTGATCCCTTTTTAACTGATCCCCAAAAAAGAGGAGGTTCTCAATCCGCTATTTTCCAACAAGTCAAACCAGAAACTTTTTTTTAACGACAAAACAAACATTTTCTATAGGATTTGTATGAAATACAGGCAGATGACGTCATAGTTGCTTGGAGTCAAATGGCGCTCTCATTATTAGTATCTGCAATAATAAATCTAAAATTACCCTGAAAAATACCGAATACTTCGCGATCTCTTTTTTATTTATGTTCACCGATAAATAAATAAATATACAGCGACAAATAACACTGATTGAGCTAGCCCCAAAGTAAGTTCGAGACTTGTGTTATGGGATACTAACTCAACGATACTATATTTTATAACAAATACATATATATAAACATGCAAGACCCAGGACAATTTGAAAAAGGCCATTTTTCCAACTTGCCCTGACCGGGGATCGAACCCGGAACCTCTGGGTGGCGGACTAGCATGGTGACCACTACGCCACGGATGTCATAATTCAAAGATGCCTGGACTGATTTGAAAAATTCTTTTTTTTTTGAAGTTGTATACTTGTTAGGGGCTCTCAAATTTTTTTATCATAATCGGTTGTTTAATTTTCGGGAGAAGTCGTTTTTTAGATTTGTAAATTTATTCGGTAAAAAGAATGGACCATTAGGATTGTAGGAATTTAAGCTACCTGAATTTTTCGAGGCCCAGTGCTGCTCCCATTTAAAATAAATCATTTGAAAAGAAACGGAGATATTATTTAAAATTTGGCTTTGATATAACCCTAGATAACCCTTCAAACTATTTTATGAACTACTGTTTATATTTTAAAGTGAGAACTTTTTGTAGCATTTATGCGAAAAATGGCCACTTTTAACAAAAATGCTATAAAAAGCTTCACGTTTTTACTTTAAAATGTAAGTAGTAGTTCATAAAATAGTTTGAAGGGTTATATAAAAGCCAAATTTTAAATAATATCTCCGTTTTCAAATGATTTATTTCAAATGGGGGCAGCACTGGACCCCTAAAAATTCAGGTAGCCCCTTAAAGGGCAATATTATATTTTGTGACTATTTCCGAAATTAAAAACAATGAGTCAGTCTTAAATTATAAGGTTGAAATAATACAATTAATCATGTTATTTGAAATATAAAAACTATAAATATGCCTTATATGTAGATAAATCAGTTTTCCTTATAACAATAATTGTATTACTTATATACCTAAAACGAGTATTCTGTTGCATTCTGGTGTTTTGCTCGATAAAGCTGTATCGTACATAATATGAGTGTTCATTTGTTTATTCTATTTGTAACCTTTACTTTAAAATTCAGTTATATCTCCGGTAAGACTAGTTTAATAGTTTAAACTTTTTATACATTTTACAATTAATCATCATCATCCCAGCCCTTCCTCCGCCGACGCCACCCATCTCGGTCCTGTGCTGTCTCATCCAGGTCTGACCCGCGACTTTGATAATATCATCAACCCATCCGACGCTTCTCTCACCCATTCTGAGCCACCATTCGGTCAGTGCCTTGCTCCATCTGCCATCACTCCGTTGGGCCAGGTGCCCTGCCCAGTTCCACTTTAAGTTCATGACCGTTGTACCAACATCTCGTAATTTAGTACGTTGTTTGATGACGGTGTTGGGAACTCGATCCTGCATCAGGTTGCAATATAATTGCAGTAAGGAACCTTAGACTTGGCACGACTTTGTCTAGATTTCATTACTTTTTAGAGATAAACAAGCAGCTCCATCGAACTTGTCTAGTTATTTACAGAATTTTTTTGGTGTGATCTCGCAATTTAGTACGTTGTTTGATGACGGTGTTGGGAACTCGATCCTGCAACCTGATGTCAAGTATGGCGCGCTCCATGTCTCTGTGCGACTCTCAGTTTGTGCACAGCTCCCTTGTGATCGTCCATGTCGCAGCACCGTAGGTCATAGTGGGTTGAACACACTGGTTGTTCAGGCGGGTCTTCAGGCATTATAACTGTTTAGTCTTTACTAATTTAATGTTATTTTAGGTATTAATTTTTTATTTGAAGGACCATTCTTGTCAGCCCATAGAAATTTTATCAAGTCGTTTAGTTTCGAAAAATAATAGTATAAAACTGTAGACTTAATAAACTGGTTTAATCTTTCAGGGGTTACTTTACTACTAAATGGAACAAAACCCATTAATGGCGTACACAAATACAACGTTGGTGATCTTTTAAATGTTCAATGTTCAACAAATTCTGCTGATGTCAATTTACAATATGAGTATTACATTGATGATGTCAGTAAGTATTTACATTTTCAACCTTTTTAACTATGGCGAACTCTGTGGCTGATAATATGGTAACCAAGCCAGTTCGGTGTTTGGAGAATTTGGGTTCGATCCCCGGCAATTTCAAAAATGGATTTTTTAAAATAGTCCTGGGTCTTGGGTGTTTATCTTTATTAAATCTGTTCGCCGAGAGTTGATAAATATTATAATTCTCAGACCAGCGACTGCCGCTTAACTATCACAAATTGTATGGCGGCCGTCACTTGTCTCCCGCTTTCGCCGTTTGCGTGGTACGAGGCACGCAGTTGATGTCAACCGCAGCCCGAACGGGCGAGCGCACGCGGCGGCCATACATTGCATGCACTTTGAATGAGTCGTTTGGTTGTTTTCTGTTTTTTTTTCAGTTAATAATTTCAAAAAATAAAATTGAGCAGGTTTTTAAATAATTAGCGGGCGGAATTTCTAATGAATTAAGAAGCCCTTAATTTATTAACTTTCCGCGAACAGATTTTATGTAATTATCATAATACAATAGTATCGTTGGGTAAGTATCCCATAACACTAATTTCAGCTTACTTGGGGCTAGCAAAATCAGTATAATTTATCTCTATTCATTTATTTATTTTATTTAAAAGCTTTATTGAGCGAAAAGCTACAATAGGTGGACTTAAAGCTAAAGCATTCTCTCCTTGTCAACCTTTAGGAACAGATAAACAGTTAAAAAAGTTGGCGTCTTAAATAGCAGATATTTAAAAGATATAAAGCCAGATATCTTAATTACTTTAAATTATCATAAATACAATAAATACATATTATATATATCAATATATTATATAATATATACCTGCATACATATACATATAGCGCGTTCCCGGTTGCACCATCAAGTGTGCTGTTTGTGTCATTCCGCGCTTTTTCTTCTACAAATATAATATACATGTCAAATGTCAATGTTCACCCAGAGATGCCGGACCAAAGACCACGTGAAATTGAGAAGAAATAGCCGGAACAGTTTCAAAAAGAATTGGCTTTTGTTTTAAAATCGACTTGCTTGATGTCAACTCTCTTTTAGAATCCAATTTAAAACCGACCACTTACCTGACGTCAACTCTCTTTTAGAATTCAATATAAAGCACCTGGGCCAACGGAGTGATGGCAGGTGGAGCAAGGCACTGACCAAATGATGCAGTGGGTGGAAGAAGGGCTGGGATAATGATGATATAATATGTACAGACCACACAGATTGAGCTAGGCCCAAAGTAAGTTTAAAACTTGTTATAGGATACTTCCTTAACGATACTATATTTTGTAGCAAATACATACATACATAAACATCTAAGACCCAGGTCAATCTGAAAAAGATCATTTCCTATCTAAACCTGACAGGGCGCAAACCCGGGACCTCTGGTGTGCAACCTGGCATGATGATCACTAAGCTACAGAGATCGTCAAAAGATCGTCAAGGAATGTAGTTGTAGCACGGGATGTTTTTATTAGGGCAGCCTACTTTTCCGTCAAACCATAGTCACCTTTATTTCTATCTATGAAATGCATAAATTGGCTTGTAAAAAACTCGGCCGCTTGGCGCCGCTGGCAGTCGTGAGAAGTCGCGAGGCTTTTGTTTTGTTCAAGCTATACTATGCATTGCGCAAATAGAAATAAAGGTGAATACGAATTGTTAATGAAAGAGCGCTGCCCAACGCTTCTCTTCCCGTATGAGTTAAGAATCCCCTTACCCTAGACTTTTCCTTACAAGCGTGTGTCTAGCTTTTATTTTGAAATGACATGTAACGTTTTGGCAGTATTTTGTAATTTTAAAGAAATTGTCACCTAGGTTTATACCTAGTTTTCGACAGTCAAATTTGTACTTGAAAGAAAATGTGAGAGTGTAGAATTTCTCCATACTGAAGGTCAAATAATATATAATAAGATTCACTATATTCTCTTTTAAGTTCATGTTTTGACTGTGAAAACTAGTGATATGGAATTTCTTTAAAATTAGATTATTTCGCAATATTATAATCTGACATTTCGTTTCAAAATAAAAGCTAGAATACGTTTGTATGGGAAAGTCTGATTCTGCCTAGGGTAACGGACTCATAAGCCTAATAAATCACCTCTCCTACGATTATTGTGCGAGGTCGACTATGGCAGGTTTAGGTAAGAATGGACAGCAGTGTTCTTCTGGCATACTTAAAATGAAATGAATGAAACCAAACGAAACGAAACGACACGCAACGAAACGAAATGACATGAAATGAAATAAAATGAATTATGTTAATAAGCGATGCGGTTTGTAACCATCATTATTTTGAATCCTTTTTACCTTCTCTCCCACCATCATGCTAAGAGTAGACTTTTGTCCTTGCGGCCTAAGGCTCTTCCAGCAAAAAGACCTGAAATGGTCTGTCCTATTAGGAAATAAATAAATAGGGACAAATCATACTGATTGAACTAGAGGTTCCACCCCAAAGGAAGGTTTTTAAATTTGTGTTATGGGAAGTCTAGGGAACAAGTGTACGAAGTGGCACAATTCTAATACGAAATGCCGTTTGTCCCCCTAACCGCTCCCACTATTAGTAGTCTTTACTGCCATCACAACGCGGCGATGAATATAGCAATTCAAAAATATGTCGGTAAGTTCAATGTCAAATTCCCTTTTTATTATTTAACACGCGCAAAGAGAAAGTTGTTTACTACAAAATGCAACGGTTGGATTTTAAATGGCTATATTTGTTAGCAGCAACTTATAAAACTGGTCACCTTAGTGACAGTGAGAGTCGAGTCTTGTTCGAGCGGCCGTACTGTGCACAACTCGTTTGTGTAGTTTACTGTGCCTTGGCCATGACTCATTTAATTGCGATTATTGTAATAGATGTGGATTGGTGAACCGATTTATTACAATGGCAGTCTATTTCAGCAAGACGGTAAGCCCTGTTGGACACGGTATTCAATACCCGTGTGGACCAAAGAATTCAGACATGTGATTGGAATTCATGGTTCAGTGCGGGGCGGGGCACTGGATTTCGGTCACATTTTTATAAGGCCCACGTAAGTTCTCTCAGGTGGACGGCATCGGTAAGGTGACGTGACTGTAAGTAAGTTTTCATCCTGACATTATAGTCTGTTCTCGTACTGTATGTAATAAGTGGTTAGTTCACATCACTCGGGATGTGAGACGCCGATACCGCCCCGTTCAGCCTCCCCCCCCCCTTTTTTTACTCGGCCTTCCGCAACAAATAAATATTTTATTGTTTACTTATACCATTTGTTTCAGAAGACAAAAAAATAAGAGACATACCTATAGTCGGGTGTACGTCCGGTCAAAATGGCTATAAAGTATGTGATTGGAAGATCAAACTGAATTCAGGTTTTGACTATGACAGAGCTTCGATAGTATGTAATGCTCTGTATATTTGTAATAACTCTTGGTGCATTGGTCATCAAGCATCGGTACTACTTATTAAGAACGAAATCTCTTCTCATCGTAAGTAATCACAATTTCACAAAATTCTTTCTATGTTGGTCTGGGAGAAACGAATAACCGGCCAAGTGCTAGCCAGCCTCGTGCACCAAGGGTCCATACCATAAAAAACGACGGTTTGCACTCCGGCAGTGCCGGCAGAAGTGAAAACTTGAATATTAACGTTGTGCATTTCCATGGTTGCGCGTGGCACGCTATAACGTAAACACACACGAACATTCGCGCAAGCGCCCTGCGCCGCCTAAACGAAACAGCAGGCCCAGGCATACATTTTCGCCGCGCCGTAGAAAGAGAGGGGGATACTTCCTCTCCTACGCCGCTGTCTACTCCCCATCCGTCTTACGAATTTTCGATTAGGTCACGTATCCTGACGCCCTGACTCGAGTTTAACATTTTATACCCATAACAAAAAAAGTGTACAACGCTGCTAAAGAAATTTTTACTTCATTAATCACGTTTGTTGTATGAGCCCCCTTAAATATTTATTTTATTCTGTTCTTCGTATCTTTTGTTATAGCGTAGCGGCTATAGAAATACATAATCTGTGAAAATTTCAACTGTCTAGCTATCACGCTTCATGAGATACAGCCTGGTGACAAACAGACAATGGGACAGACGGACAGCGGAGTCTTAGTAATAGGGTCCCGGTTTTACCCTTTGGGTAACTCTAAAAGTAGAGTTAACTGCTTCTCTTCTTACGCAGATCATAAAAGCCGATCAAAGGGCAAGAATCTGAATTATTACCATACCAGCCACAGGAAATACAATGCTGGCATAAGCCTCCCCTAAGGATTTCCAAAACGACCGATTGGAAGCCTGCATTCTACGTTTTTTAGATCTTCCGATAACCAAGTAGACGGTGTCCACCACAAATAAATAGATGTCAATGGTCGCAGAAGAATGCAGAAGATCGTGAAAGAATAAGCCAGACAGTGGACCCCAAACTTCACAGCATTTCAGCTGAGACTGCAACTGGGAATATGAGTATAGTCCAGTAATTTAAGCAAAAGCTTATAGGTCAGTCTCGGAATTTTTACGGAACAAGCCGGATTTGTGTATACACCTTTATGTATTGTAAATGTTGTCTCGAAAGTCACATAGGGTCACGTGATTGCGATATTCAAGGTCAAAATTGTCAATTGTTTTTTAAATATCTTTCTTTCTTTACCTCAAATCGTATGAGAAAGTTGTAGAATATGATATTTTCAAGCAATTATTTGTGGTACAGATACATTTTCATGTCTTTATCCTTGACGTAGGTAGCAGGAGGTAGTAGAGCCCAATTACGTATGATTTTTCTTTTGTCATAAAATTTTATCGATTTTGCGATTCCGTTCCCTAACTTTCAGAAATTAAACCCTAAGATGACTGATACTTGTTCATTCTGTTCGAGGGTACATCCGTAAAATCACGCTAAAAGTGGCCTTTGAGTCTTGCGGCTCTAAGTTTTATCTGCTTAAAGCCGCATGATCTAAAATGCTCTATTAAGGATAAAGACATAGTGTATGTATGTAGGTATGTTTTAGAATGTGCTGACGCTTACCTTTACTGGCTACATCCCATGGTATAAGAAGACTTAGGAAAAAGGCGAGATAGGATGTGGTCAAGCTAGAATAATGAACGTTAAAATTAGCTTATAGATAAGTCACAAAAAAGTAATGGAATACGAAATGGACAAATTAGGAAAGTGGACTAAGTCAACCGAAAAACGGTTAACTTGTTATTTTTTGCTTTCAGAGACATCAAAGTTTTGGATTATTTTGAGCTGCGTTATTGTTACCATAACAATCGTGATAATATTCGTATTTATATTGTTAAGGAAAATTACTACAGGATCAGTAAGTGATGTTTTTTATTACTTTTTAAATGTTGGTATATATAACGAGTAGTAACTATTTCATTTAAAGTCTACATTAAGTACATTGTAATATACTTCATACTTTATATATGATTATAACATAATTTTGATAGTAAATCGAGCAATTCTTGTACATATATAAAATGAAAATCTCGGAAACGGCTCCAACGATTTTGATGAAACTCGGTGTTAAGGATGTGACGAGGCTAAAAAAATTACGTGGTCACCCAGCCAGTAAACTTTAAATTATTACATAAATCGACATATTTATGAGTGGTCTCAATCGCCAAAATTTTTGGAACCGACAACTGGGAGCGCGGTCTAAGTTAATTGCAGTCCAAAATGCAGCTGGTATCTTACTTTGGTTATGAATGGTGATGATAATAAATAATAAAACAACAATAAAGTAAACATCAACTTATTAATTAAATATAATTAATTTCACAGAAAGATACAACGGGTGATTATGAAAATCTAGAAGTGGATTCGTCATCAAACTCAAACAATATTTTAGAAGAAATGCACAGTACTCAAACAGAAGAATCGACACTTCACATGAATTTGCCTGAAAAATTATACTTTAATCAAGTTCCGACAAATATGACAAACGAGAATGGAAAGCCAAAAGAATTGACTTATGCTACATTACAATTTGACACCGTTCTATATGAAAATTTACGACGTAAACAAAAAAGCTCTAAGGTTGGTGAATCAGGAAATGCTAGTTTGGAACCTACTTACGCAGAAATTAAAAGGGATATCGAATAGTACTCCTCCACATTTAAAAATGTTTCGATGCACACCTCTGATCTTCTTCATCATAACGCTATCCTAGTTGGATTTTTAGCAGCTGTGCTACTATGGCTCCTCAGGCAGTGACGTGCATAGAGATTTATTTGGGAAGACTAAAACTATAGACAGAGTACACTAGGTAGACCAAGTCTGAATGTCTCTATGGAATGCACGGCGCAGAATGCTTTTTCTAGCTTTTTCTTCTCCAAATATATTATGCATGTTACCCAAAGATGGTACGAAGGCCATGAGAAATCGAGAAGAAATAATGACCGTCCGGTGAGTCTGCTTTAGAGATACAATAAATTGTAGTTTTTGCTTAAATATTTTTTTTTTCTCTCCACTCCTTTGTCAGGGAAAACGAGCCATTTTACTAAATTCAAATTTAACAAAAATCAAAACTTATACTGGATACATTTTCATGCTCTATGGTGTATTGTTTACCACACTCATCCATCATCTGGAGATCCCTTATTTGAATACCTGTGAAGGCAATATTTGTATTTTTTAAATATTCAAGTCTATTTGATGACCTCCGTGGCCTAGTGGTCACCATGCCACTCTGTTACACCCGGGTTCAATCCAGGTCAAGATGGAAAATTATCTTTTTTAGATTGACCTGGGTCTTGGATGTTTATCTGTATATGTATTGACTAGAAAATATGGTATCGTTGATTTAGTATTCCATAACACAAATCTCGTACTTACTTTGGGGCTAGCTTAATCTGTGTAATTGGCCCGTGTATATTTATTTATATTTATATGTATGATTTTGGTTATATTACTAAATGTGTAAGTTCCAGATCCACGAAAAAAGGGAATACTTTAGGCTGCAGAACGTCCTACACACATACATATACTCGAAAAACATTACCCTCTTTCTGACGCAGTAGTCGTGTGGAAAGAAATTAGTTGCTCGCCGAATTGCTTATACTCTCGCACATATTTTTACGATTTGCTCATGAAGAAAATCAGCTGGTTCATTTTACACTTTTACCTTTCTCCCAAACCAGCTTGAAAGAAGCACATTATCAAGATATGAACTTTTATTTTACTTTCAATCGAAACTCTGATCACCTCATTGGCTTAAAAAATATGTTTCTACGGGAATTATTACTATCATCATCCGAGCATGTTCCCGGTTGCATTCTCAGCGGTCACGCTTCAGAGCCTGGAATCTTGCAATTTTTTATTCCTACGGGAATATACTTATACGTATTGTACTCCAGGAAAGTTCTTGAATAATCATGAACTGGACGTGTGCTTTTGGCCTTAGTTATATAGACTTGTAATAATACAGCGATTTTTCCTTAAACGTTTAAATATATTATTAGTTTATATTGTTCATTGCCAGCCAGCGTGATATTGTCATCACAGTATTTGACTGAGCGAAGATAGAGTGAAAAGAGCGAGAAATAATAAAAAAACATTCTAAATGGAAAGCTCCTCCTTTTCGAAGTTACTTAAAAATGCGTTCTTATTAATAATTTTATTAAAGTTAAATCTATTTTGCTAATTTCAGCCTATACTGTCCCACTGCAAGGCAAAGGTCTCCCTTCCAGTACTACAACTGTCTAGGTTGAAGCCAATACCTGCAGTAGGTGTGAAGTCCCTCCATATCTTTCCGGGCCTACCGGGCTTCCACTTTCCGTTTTGAGGAAATGTGTTACTGATTTAGCTCGGAGTTTGTTGGGCTTACGGTAAACATGTCCTGCCTTGTCCTTATATGGTGAAGAAAAACCGGATGGGTTATATCATCATCATCTAAGGTTATAAAGCCGCGGGTGGGCCTGGGCCTAGTCAAGTATTTCTTCCAGATAGTTCTATTTTGGGCATTCTGTCTCTAGCTTTTGACGCCATCTTTAAGATCTTTTTCGACACCATCATCTGAGCTTGGGTCTGCCTTGGCTTTTGGCTTCTACGACCCTCGGGCCGAGATTCCAGTAAGCATTTTGGTACTGTGGACTTATCCATTCTCGCTACATGCCCTGCCCATCGTAGGCGTCCAATCTTGATGGTTTTAATGTTAGGTTCGTCGTACAACTGGTACAGCTCGCTGTTATGGCGCGAACGCCATCGCTCATGTACGTACGATACGTAGAAGTATCTTTCGCTCGAATACCAACAGGCAGTCCTCATCATTCCTACTCAGATCCTAGCATTCAGAACCGTATGTCATTATGGGCCTCAGTAGGGTACAAGAGAACCTTAGTTTTTCTTCCAAGTATGGATTTACATAGATATCAATATATCTAATGTTGGAGATCATATTTATGTCGAATATTTATCACTGAATAAATGAGTCTATTTTTATTATCAGAAAGGCTTTTTCAATGTGACCATTACAATAAGATACAAGAGTAATGTTACAGAACTATATGAAATCGAATATTGCATAGATCAGGACGAACCGATATCAACCCCGAACTACAAAACTAATTTTGATAAAATTTCTATGGGACTACCTGACAAATATACCCTTTTTAAACAAAAAAAATCAAATCAGTCTATTATCGGTGAACATACATAAAAAAAAGATCGTGAATTGAGAATCTCCTCCTATAAAGTCAATTAAAAATGGCATGTTCAATGACAACTGACATTATTTTGCAATGTTTTATTCTCTAAAAAAACATTTTTTTACGAGTATTCTGGTTTTATTCATAGAAAATCAGAGAGACGATCACGAAGAAAGAAAATTGTGTTGCCATAGAGATTTTAATATCGACATCCAAAACCGCCGCTACAACCAAAAACATTATTAAGAGCGCAATTCGTGTTATTATTTCTCAAATCAGAGAGATTATGCAAATAATGACTCGCTTCGGCCGGAATCAGAGGAAATTAATTTCGAGGCCAAATAATAATAAATTAAGCAGCGCCGTGGATATCAAAATGCAGGAAGTGCCTTAAATATTGGGTGACTATTTTAACTTAACCGGTTATTCCTGGACTCCGTTATTTGATACAATACAATATAATACAGTACAGTACAGTGCAGTGCAGTGGAGTGCAGTGAAGTGCAGTAATGGTGTTCACAAGCTCACAATGTTTTTCAAAGACCTATTCAACGAGACCCCACACGATGAGTTAGTCAAAAAAAACCAGCCAAGTACGAATCGGTCTCGAAATAAAATAGTCATTTATTACAGTAATCTTGGTTACAACATGATGCTAGGACTTCCCAAAAACAAATGGTTCCGTACCGAGTGCGCATTACTAGCGCTTTCGCAAGTAAAGCGACACCGGGCATGGTCCGCACTTGGATTGGTGTCCACAAGTGGCATGAAAATTTTTCGAGCTTCTCCATGCTTCGAAAGGCACGTATAAGCCATTGGTCCCGGCTGTCATCATTGTATGGCAGACGTCAAACTATGTCAAATGCCTTTAGGCAGCTTGAAAAATCTGACACTAGTGTTGGCCACTTACACACACGAAAAGCAAAAGCAAAGAATCTCTAATAGTCTGGTCAATCTAGACATTTAAAGTAGATAAATTCCCAACAAACTGAAAGTTAGTATAATTGTTGAAAAAATAATTATAAAAAAGTTTGAAAGTTCTCCATCATTCCCGTACCTGCAAAATTTTTTACTAAAGGTCAAAGGTCAAAAAAATAATTTTATATGATTTTCAGCAAAACGGTAATTTTAATCATAAAATTACCTCGGACAAAAATTGTAGATCATAAAATTATCTATAAAATACGCATCAATACTTTTTCCCTAAGAGCCCCCGTTTCTGAGATATAACGATTCAAAAAGTTGTAATCGTGATAATATGCACACGTTTCCACGCCACCTATGAGGCAGTGTACTTAGCGCGTTTTTTTTTAACGTGGTTTCCCCATGATTGGCACAAGAATTATCAATTGAATGACAGGTATGATTATCTGACAGTTATTAGAACAAGTTGGCTAATTGTTGACATTTCGCGCAAATAAATTGTTTGTTGTTTACAACGAGTGTTTAGCGTTTATTAAGCTTGTGTACAGACTTATTCTGAAAGTGTTTACGGAACAGTTTACTGGGGCCGTACCATAAACTTTTACAAAATCATACTGGATTAGTTCCGTTTTGATTCAAGCTTATAATAATATTGTTTCAAATCGCACCATGAGCTCTTAAAACAAGATTTCTATATTCCTGCTTAGTAACGTGACAGAACGAATGAATAACAGTGAGATAACGCTATATGTTTTGTATAAGTCCATCACTTTCTTGAGCCTGATGGGCGTCTGATAGCAATATTAATACAATATTACTTTAATGTTGTATTTGCTAGCAGTGTTTTTGACGTCACTGCAAATCATTCACTCTAATATGCACTATGAGCTCCTATGCAGTATTGTTTTACTGTCAAATTAGCAGTCTTGAAAACGTTGGTCGGTTGCCGCGGAAACAAAACTTTTATCAAGAAACCGAGTCTTATAATCCAAATGTAGAAGAAAAGAAAAAAATCAATAATTTACCCAAAGACTTACAATTTTTATTTTGTTTACAATTTTTAATGTACCTACCACCTACTTTTCTTTTTGCACAGAATGTAAAAGCCGGTTGAAGGAATGGACGAAAACCTACATTAAATATATACGAACAAATCACACAGATTGACCTAGCCCCAAAGTAAATAAAATAATAAGTATGTAATCTGAATCATGCCAATAGACACATCGTCTATTGGCATGATTCAGATTACAGCACGCATCATTATTAGATTCCCTCATTCCACCATCAACACTGTTCTTTGGGTATTGCGACACTATAATAAAGAAAAAATATCTCCCAAACGAGCACTAGACCCTGTCTACCCCGTTGGGCGTGAAAACGTGAGGTATTTTCGTATATCCACTATTTTCTGACAATTCTACGGGGATCTTTTGTTTCGAGATAAAAATACCCTATGCGTTATTTCTCCTAAACACACCTAAAATAGTTTAACGTACCTACTTGTATATTTATGTAATTTCATAAACTAACAAGAACCTGTCTTATAAAAGGATAGAAAAACACGATCTTTTTAAGTAATTTTATTAAAAGCAATGGTGATAGTATGTACATTTTTTATTTACAAAAGAACTTTACCAAAAAGTACAGAAAAAAACAAAACAAATGATTTTCTACCACATAAAATTATTAACCTATACAAATGAAAACTTTCTCATTGATATTATTGCATAGGTATACAATTTTTTATAACACTTTCTGTTGCTCGACGAATACGGAAAGCAATTGACGAAGTCCTAAAAAAAGAAACAAATATTAAATACTTACTTATTGCACTTTGTCATGGAAATGTCATTTTTTTACAGAAGGGTTTCATTCTAAGAGCAAATCAATTGTATATAATAAGAGAATAATGTAATTCTTAAAATGTTTGATTACCTTTTGTTAGGTATCCCAATATCCCATACACTCTCACTATTGGTTATGTTATGACTCCCGAGCTTTGTTCCGAAGAAAACGGTTAGAAGCTATACACATCTTCATTCGTATAGGAATTCCTGCAGAAAATCCACCTGCCTCATTCCGCTGCAAAAAAATGCATTTTTTTTTCGTTCCGCTGCAAAAAACAAACCAATCACATGAATTTTCTACGGTAGGGTCAAGAAGATCTATCACTACAAATCAGTAGTGAAATTTCACATCAATAATGTTAACACAAAGAAATATGAAAAATTTCCTTGGTATTGTAAATTATTAGCCATATTCATGGAAAAAAATGATTTATTTTTTATTCAAACAAAATAAATAAATGTCGAAATGACATTTTAAATGGCTGCGGATACCAAAGAGAATATTATATCACTACCATAGAATTAAAACCCATAGAGATAACTACCTTCATAGTTTGATAAAAAAACTATTCCATATCACGCTCGCGAATGCAATACAGTTTCAAATTATAATTTTAAGTTTTTTTTAAATATAATAGCGTATATTTTATAAGACAAATTAGATTTTAATGTCGTTTACATTGTGTAACATAATACAGTGCTCTATCACATTTTTTTTTCTAATTAAATTAATATTTTACAAGACATACATCATAATCAAATGGAACGCCACGCACCGGTGATAGAGCTATACGAAATAATTATAGCATTATCTCACTCTCACGATTGTTTGGGAATAGACATATCATTCGTTCCTTCAAATCACTTGGCAAGAAAGAAACCATCTTGTTTTAAAAGCTCGTGGTACGCTTTGAAACAATTTTATTATAAGCTTGAAACAAAACGGATCTAAACTGTCATGATTTTTCTGTTAAGTTTATGATAAAGCCCCAGACAAAAACATTCCCTCGATCGCCTTTTACGATTCCATAATTTTTTCGTCTCTTTCACGTCCAATTTTTGTTTATATTATAAATACCGCTACTCAATCGACTATAAAAAGTAGTGGACTCATATAGATTTGTCGCCAGAAGCTCCCTTGAAGCAATCAAAGGACCTACACCAACCTTTGATTGAAACTAGTTCGTATTATGATTAGGAATAAAGAAACAAAGAAATAAATATAGGCTCTAAAGGACTTGTATCCAGAGTCGTAAAAAAAACCAATTGCCATTTTAATTGCTACTTTGACGTTTAAACAATAATACTAATCATGCCTTCGTAGCATGACACCGTTGAGAAACCTAGATAAAGTAATGTCGCCCGACAGACAAGTGCCATCCCGCTCGTTATTATTGCGTAGAGCAAGATAGTGATGAATGATAGTGCTCCATAAACGCTGTCGCCGGAGATCGTACTCCTGCTGGTACTGATTGAGCGAATGATTGTGTGTGACGTCACAAAATTGCTAGCAAAATCAACATTAAAGTAATATTACTATGATGATGTTTTCTATTGGTCGTGGTACGAATTGACAAAGTAATATTAAAATAAGACTGCTATAAGAGGTCATAGTAAGGCCCCTGGTCATGACCAGTGATCAGATTAGGTAGATTGATTTTTCGTACTTGTATCATGAACTGTCATAGAAATCACAACATGGTTGTCCAAACCTTTTTTATAGGGATTTCGTTCGTGTTCCCTTTTCTTTGGAGTCGGCGCAGTGTGTCCATATCTTGCATTCTTGTTTTTGTTCTCTCTTGCTACGTTTTTTTTTTTCAAAGTTTTGCTTTGCCTTAGTTTTTTTTTTTTCGCTTTAGAAGGCCAGACGCTTATACCCTATTCTAAATCTTGCTTATACCGTTGAAATGATGTTGAAAGTGTGAAAAAGAATCTTGCTCATAGTGATATATTCTTCATGCTTTACTTTACTGATACTTAAATATTTTTAAATTCCAGTAAAAGTCCAAATATTTTCAAAATCCCGGAATCCCGGCGACATGTCTATCTATCATCTTCTATATATAAAAGCGAAACTCACACAGTCACTCATCACGAAATCTCAAAAACTACTAAGCCAATTAAGAAGAAATTTTGCAGGAAAGTAGATTGTGACCAGGAGACGTCCGCTTGGAAAAGATTTTTAGAAATTCTATCCCTAAGTGGGTAAAATACGGGTTGCCAGTTTGTATGAAACTTCGTTATTTTTAAAGCGAGACACATGAAATTTTTAATTTATTTTAGTAGTTAGTAGAAAATAATAATGCAATTATTAGATTTTGAAAATAACATTCCTTTAAGGGTGAAATAGGTGTTGCAAGTTTGTAGAATCTTCGTCATTTATGAAGCGAGACAAATGACATTTTTGAATTAGCGGTTAGTAAAAAATAATAATTGATTGGATTTAAAAAAATTATATCTCTTATATCTCCGGGGGTGCATTAGGGGTTGCAAATTTATATTATTATGAAGCTTCGATATTTTTTGAGTGATGGACAAAAAAAAATAGATAAATAGATCCGTTGCTCTCTTTTGCTCTAGCAAATGATGGTAATAGGAACGGGAAAAGCGGAACAAAGTCCATCGGGTCCGCTAGGCCTTTAAATCCCCACACTATTCTAAACATTTTTATAATTAATAAGTATTCAAACATTATAATGCATATATTTAACATAATAATTCATATGTTATTACAAAACTTATAACGTAAAAAAAAATAATTAGAAATCCTATTAGAAACATTTTCGGCTTCTACGCGGACGAAGTCGCGGGTTAAAGCTAGTATTCATATAAACGTGATCAAAGTAGGTTAATTTTGGGGTCAATGAACTGTGACCCCAAAACAATCTACCTACTCCGATGATTGGTCAAAGATTCAAAGATTCAAATGTTTATTCAGTAATTAGACCTTTACAGGCACTTTTACACGTCAATAAGTATAATTATAATATAATACAATGTTGACACATTATAACATGTAAAGCTTGCGAACGAGTTAACAAACATAAATTGCGTGATAAAAAATATCAAGTAGTCAAAAAAGCAAAGCCAAGCTGACCAGTCCCTCCCGGCAGCACCCGTTCACGAGTTGACGCACGGATCAGCCATCGCTAAACTCAACCATATTAGAGGGTCATGATAATAGCACGATTACATTCCCGCTCATAAATATAAGATATAAGGAGCTCCGTCCGTGCGCATGAATATATTGTTGCTTTCAGTCCTGACAGTTTTGAGACATCATCATCATTAGGTTTTTTTGTGTCCAGTACAAAAGCACGACCCTCTCTATACTACTCGAGCTATACTAAGCCAGAAGCTAACAGAGTAGCCAGAAGATTTCTCCTACACGCTCCATTTTCAACCTGACAGTTTTGAGACAACATCATCATCAGGTTTTTTGGTGTCCAGTTCAAAATCACGACCCTCTCTATACTAAGCCAGAAGCTAACAGAGTAGCCAGAAGATTTCTCCTACACGCTCCAATATCAACCTGACAGTTTTGAGACAACATTATCATCGGGTTTTTTAGTGTCTACTACAAAAGCACGACCCTCTCTATACTCAGCCAGAAGCTAACAGAGTAGCCAGAAGATTTCTCCTACACGCTCCATTTTCAACCTGACAGTTTTGAGACAACATCATCATCAGGTTTTTTAGTGTCCAGTACAAAAGCACGACCCTCTCTATACTAAGCCAGAAGCTAACAGAGTAGCCAGAAGATTTCTCCTACACGCTCCAATATCAACCTGACAGTTTTGAGACAACATTATCATCGGGTTTTTTAGTGTCTACTACAAAAGCACGACCCTCTCTATACTCAGCCAGAAGCTAACAGAGTAGCCAGAAGATTTCTCCTACACGCTCCATTTTCAACCTGACAGTTTTGAGACAACATCATCATCAGGTTTTTTAGTGTCCAGTACAAAAGCACGACCCTCTCTATACTAAGCCAGAAGCTAACAGAGTAGCCAGAAGATTTCTCCTACACGCTCCAATATCAACCTGACAGTTTTGAGACAACATTATCATCGGGTTTTTTAGTGTCTACTACAAAAGCACGACCCTCTCTATACTACTCGAGCTATACTAAGCCAGAAGCTAACAGAGTAGCCAGAAGATTTCTCCTACACGCTCCACGCTGGCCAGGCTTGTTGTAAAGGCCAGACATCATTTAGGCCTTTTCAGCTTTGTTCAGCTTGTATTTCCTAAGTCACCTTCTACGACATCCACGGGAAGACTTGGAGTGGTTCTATTATATTCTGCAAAAAAGCAGTCCAAATACATTTTTAAATTTTAGGACACATATAGTTTCGAATAGTATTTCTTTGTAGATTTCATGCATTAGCAAGATTATTTGAAAAACAAATTTAAAAAAAAAAACTCTTTTTTAAGAACAGAGTTTCAGTGATGAGTAGCGGAACTAACTATTCCATTGATATCCGTAGCGCCATCTAATATTTGACAGGCAAACTAAAAAACCCAGACTTTCAAGTGTTAACCCCCAATAAACGGCTGAACTAATTTTGATGAAACATTAACATAACTGCATTAAAAAAGCCGCATCGAAATCTGTCCATCTGTTCGAGAGGAACGATGCCACAAACAGACAGTCAGACAAACAGAAAGACATACAGACATTAGCGTCAAACTCATAACACCCCTCTTTTTATCATGGGTTAAAAATATAGCAGAGAAAAAATTGTACCGACAAGAGCAATTAAATGAGGAGAATTTTCATGCTGTTTTGGGATAAAAGAGAGAGAACAGAAACGAAGAACGAAACAGCCACTTCTCTTACTGCGCAGATCGTTAAATCCAATCCAGGAAATCGTAGAGAACCTGAACCTGTAACTATTTTGATTCCCAATTTCCATCTTCATGCCCACCTTTACGCTAAACGGGATATTGTTGTTTGAAAAGGAATGGTTGGAAGTGGCACTCGATCGAGATATTTGGAAGGAGATGGGTGAGACCTTTGCCCAGCAGTAAGACAGTTGAGGTAAAAAAAAATGACCAACTGTGGTGTCAAATTTTTTCAGACTGACTAAAGTCATCTGAGATAACTTGACGCCTACGATATAATGATGAAAGCCGGGACCAACGGCTAATACTCGTACGTGCCTACCGAGAAGAGCTCGAGAAATTTTTAAGCCACTTGTGGTAACCCATCCAAGTGAGGAAAACGCCTCGCTTTACATGCGAAAGCACTTTTAATGTGCACTCCTGCCGGGCCACAGGGCTCCTCGATTGTATTTACATTTACTTCTAATATATATATACATATTATCCTTAACCGTTTTCGGCTATGGTGACTGAGTCAATTTTTGTACATAAAACTAAGTATTTCTATCTTCAAGACTTCGTTCGTGAGCCTTGACATGGCTGATGTACCCGATCTTAGCAGTAAAGGTTCGTGTACAGTGAGGGCATGTTAGGGTACCGACTACGTAATGATGCTGTATTGAATTACATTTACTTATGTAAAATACGTCGATCTACAGCAACCCTTAGTTTTACTCACACACGAACTTGTCTGTATAAATTTTGTACTTAAGGTCGTGGAGTTCCAGAGCTGAGTCTTTTGGGTACAGGAGTAAGAACCCATTAAAATCTATTCAAACATGATGGAAGCTCTCAAAACCTCCGAAACTTTATTAATTAAGGCACGGCAATCGCCAAAGCTGATCGCCTCCATAAATTTCGGACAACTGACTGACAATTGATAGAAGTTGTCGAACAAAGAAACGTTAGTGAAACAATTTGCGCAGCGGTTTAGCTACCAAAGGACTTTGAGGTTGGGGCCATGAAATAAACAGGTTATAAAGTACCTATTTAAAAAGTAATTAATTAAATTTTTTTTTTTAAAACCAGCTTTTATCTATAACAATAATCTAAACAGGTTAAAATGCTCCTCAATACGAATTAATCGAGCCCAAACTCGGTGGGTGTAAAATCGGTAAATAGTTGTTTATTTTGAACAGAATGATGGTTTCAGAGAGCGACTGACCCTTTTGCCAATGCTTATATACTAGGGTTGAGCGCCATCTTCTGATTTAAGTATATGTATTCTAACTATAAACGTTTGAAGTGTTATTTGGGTTAATTCTCAACATTTGCGCTAGATGGCGCTTGACCCTAGTTTACAACAAGCCAATTAGATGGCGCTATTAACAGTGGGGTTATGTTGTTTTATCACAGAAATCCACAACCACCTTCCAGCTCCATTACCAGAACAGAAGAGCTCAAATTTAATTTGTAAGATTTTTTTTTATAAGCAAACCAAACGAAACCAAAACAAATCATTTATTTGCACATGTAGGTAAATACATGGAACATACTCGTACTATATGATTTGAATTACTTTCTGCAATTTCGCCACCAGTTAATTCATGTAAACTATTGCCGGCCGGCGCCCACCCTCTGTTGTTAGTCCCAGCATACCTGCCACCAACAGTTCGTGTGCACCCGCCACCAATAGCTGATGCATGCTTCCTCCTATTCTGCTGCATCCTCTGCGGCTGCAGTACAGTAACATTGGACACCAGAAGATCAAAAATGCTTTTATACGGCTGTCAGTTTATCTGTCTGTCTGGCTTTTCTCGCCTACAGGTCGCATTTCTCAACCGAACCTTGTGTAATTTTTTGAAATTATATAGAATTACTCGTCGATTGAATTTTCGAAATTTTTAAAAAATCGCGTATAAATGGATGAGTGGTTTGAAAACTTTAAAAATATCATAATTCAGTAATTTAAAAAAATATTCAAAAATGTAATGAATCTTTTTGTTATTCTTAAGACGCAACTTTTTTGTCTAAACAACTTTTCGATAAAATTCAAAGGGGTCGGTGTGACTCGCGAGGTCTACCTACACCTTACCGAGCTACTAGTAATATAAGGGTTAGATCTTATTTGTTAGCACGGAACAGTAATTTTCTATGCTGATATCCTTTTCTGTCGCTCAGAATCGTTATTTGCCAGAGCGACGGAATGCTATAGCACGGCCAGTGCTATACCGACAGAAAGGATGGCAGCAGAAAAAGTGCTGTTCTGTTCTGACAAGTTAGATTCAACCCTAAGACGATATTACTTTTTAAATTTCACAGTTCTAGGTCAACTTTATAAATTTTGATTTCCTTCAAAGTGTCAAAATATAGGTCTATTGCGGCTTTATTTATACGTTAAACAGTTTGGACTTTTCACAGCTTCAAGAGACTGTAGACTTGACTATATGGTTTTAATTTCAACTCGATTCCTCCACGCATTCGCGAGATAGAGGGTCTTGACAGACAGATAGACAATAAAGCTATCCTATAAGGGTTCCGTCTTTTTCCTTTTGAGGTACGGAAAAAATTTGCTGTGGCTTTATGAATTAATCAATATTGTCATCTTAGATTCTAATTGCGTGGTTGTATTTTTGTGTTTGTATGATGTATATTGAAGAAATAAATGTTATTCCGTTCTAAAAGTCTCTTACGATTCACCTTTAATATAATAATTTATCAATTTTGAGCGTCAAATTTGCCTTTTAACCGCTAATGGCTCGTCGATATAATCCAAAGTGGTTAATGTTTGGCGGTCATTGTGATGGAAATTACGTGATGAGTTTATTTACTTTATTCACATATTCTAAAATAGAGAATATTAATTACTAACTGTGAAAAAGTTGACGAATCATGTTGCGGATTACCAACTTTGAATATTTTGAGAAGAGTTAAATAAATATAAATAAATTAAATTAATTTAACCTGTTTAAATACAAAATTAGAGGTTAGGAGTCAAATTTCGCATCAGCTTTATTGGCCCTTTGACATTAAGACTTATTTTGTGAGCCGAGAGTCCATTTGCTGCAAGTGAATTACGAAACTCAACTGGATAATTGGTGGCGTCGTCAACAACACTATCCAAGAAATCAACAATAATTTGCGTCATAAGTTCTTTATTAATTGATTTTTAATTTTTTGTTGTCAATATGGCGCGTTCACGTAACCAAGAATTTTTCTGGTGTGTTTTGCTCTGAAGGTCCGCAAATACTGAACTTATAAGTTTTTCTTCGGACGAAACAACTTTTTTTTGGAAAAATTTTCAACGTACAGACACATTTTTTTTACTCTTTTATTATAGTATAGATTTAGTATGTTTTTGTTCAGTGGCAACAAAAAAACATCATCTATAAAAATTTCAACTGTCTAGCTATAATGGTTCATGAGATACAGCCTGGTGACAAACAGACAGACAAACAGTCGGAAGGTCTAAGTAATAGGGTCCCGTTTCTACCCTACCCTATGGAACCCTAAAAATCGAATAAAATAAGTATTTATGGGGGGCTCCCATACTACAAACGTGATTTTTCATAGATTATGGTACGGAACCCTTCGCGCGCGTCCGACTCGCGCTTGGCCAGTTGTATTATAACTCAACAAAAAGTTCTCATCAGACTTAACAACTTTTGCTAAGGCGGCATTTTAATATTTCGTATAGTTTAGCTAGACCATTATAGTTCTGCATCATGTGTTCCATTTTCCAAAATCAATTATAGCCTATATGTTGCCCAGGCTTCACAGCTATATAACAAAAAAAGTTTCATTCGAATCCGTCCAGTATTTCCGGAGATTAGCGTGTACAAACAGACAAACAGAAAAACAGACAAACAGACAAATAGACAGACATTTTTTTTATTTTCTTACTCTATTACTATATCTCCATCGCCCCAAATATTTTTTTTTGAAAAATTTTCAATGTACAGACACATTTTTTTTACTCTTTTATTATATTATAGATTAAGTATCTACATCCCTTTTTGGTTGTAGGTATTTATTTTAAATTTTATACCCCTCGCGCTGGGGGCATGGCAACTGATATAAAGTCTCGCGGTAAAAGGGTTAAATTTGACCCACTTCTCGGTTTTCAAATGAGCTGAAATTTTGCATTTATATATACATAGTACGTATATCGTGTGACAATGCAATATTATGTGACATGGAGCTGATCTGATGATGGAGCTGGAAGGTGGCCATAGGAACTCTATAATGAAACGACGCAACCCCATCAAGTTATAAGGGATACTTATATTTATCTTGATAAGTACTTACGCCTCACAAAGCTTGTACAAACCATTTTTTTTCAAGAATTCTTTAAATTTTTTATCTTATTTAACATGAACATCAAAAAACGTTTTGTCTAATCGCGAAATTATATCAAAGGTACAGTTAAATATTTTCGCCCATGAAAATTCAAAGGAGAATTTAAACAGACATTGTAGAAGTCCCATTTTTATTAAAATATGCCCAAATTATGTTCTGAAATGAATAAATTTTACTCCCCTTGCCTTTATGGCCGGGGCGGATTTAATAAAAAAATCTTCGCCGACTATAAATTGTATTTATTAGCCGTTCCACTGCTGGAGATTCGCTTGTATCTTTTGTTACGAAATAGAATATTATTTGATTTAAATTATAAAAGAATATAAGTACTCTTTTGTACCTAATAATTTTTATGAAAATTTGGTTTTTGATATGTTGATTCCTTAGAAAATAAACGTTAAAAATGTAGTTACCACGATATTACCAAAGGGTTATTCTCCAGCATTTTTTTCGCTACTTAATGAACGCGTCCCTATCTTTTCAATTGCTTTATAACAAAATTAGCACAAAATGTAAAAAAATACTATCGTTTTCCGACTAAATACTGTATCGCGTTTTTTAAGTAAATAAATAAATGACAGAAGATCGCTGAAGATAGGGAGGTGTGGAAGGATAAGGGGGAAGCCTTTGAACAGCAGTAAGACACAATAACTTCAAGGCTAGTAAAAAAATAGACTGGAGAATGACCGATTGAGAATGCAAGTCGAGTTATCAACTTTACGCCAGCCACGGATTTACGATGTGAAAGGGACATACCCGTAATAAATCAGACCATGGGCTATTCTAGATCATTATAATATATAATGTTTTATTTTTAATCTAAATATATATAACTCAAAGGTGACTGACTGACTGACATCGTGATCTATCAACGCACAGCCCAAACCACTAGACGGATCGGGCTGAAATTTGGCATGCAGGTAGATGTTATGACGTAGGCATCCGCTAAGAAAGGATTTTGATCAATTCTACACCCAAGGGGATAAAATAGGGTATGAAAGTTTGTATGAAACTTTGTCAATTTTAAACCGATCGGGCTGAGACTTTGCATGCATAAAGCTACTATGACGTAGGCATCCTTTAAGAAAGGATTTTGATAAATTACAGTTATATTTTAGTTTATAGTTAGGTTATTTAGTTTAATTATTTTATGTATTGTGCTATGTTAATTTGTTTTAATTTAGTATTGTACTGAAAATAAATATTCATATATTAAAAATAAAATAACAATTAAAAAAGAAATTGGCATTTCCATACAAAATGTGTAGCCGCCCGGGAAATTAGTATGGGTAAGCGTTTTTTTTTGTTTTTTTTTTGTTGTTATTTTAATTTCAATATACTATAGTGATCTAGTATAGCCCGTGGTTCTATATATTACGGGCATGTCCCTTCCACATTGTATATATCCGGCTAGCCCTTCATTATTTTTGATTCCTTTTACGGTTCCATACCCATAGGGTAAAAAACCCGACCAAGTGCGAATTGGACTCGCGCACAAAGGGTTCCGTACCATTATCTATAAAAATTCACGTATGTTGTATCAAAGCCACACTTAAATATTTATTGTATTCTGTTTTTAAGAGCATCAATCCGTTTGTCCGTCCTGTTTTTACCCTGTGGGTACGGAACCCTAAAAAAAATCCAAATCGGTTAAGAAACTAAGAAGTTATTGATATACATTTGAATTGAGAAGTCACTTAAAAAAGTATATCTTTAAGTAAGATTTAACTCCACAGATACTGGCGGATTCTGGTGTAAAATCTAAACTGGTATAACTCCAAGTGCTCTCTATATCAGACGAGATCGCAATTTCCCGCCAGAAATGTGGCGAAACAAGTAATTTCAGACGTCATTTCCTTAGAGATACCATCGCTTCAAACAATTTATTCTGCATAATGGTTAGGATGCCTATAAATATCTATTCTCTTCATGATCGAACCAAAACTGAGGAAATTCGTTGGAGAATAACTTAGCCCAGCGGATTTACTCGTTGAAGTGGCATTGGGCGGGGCACATAGGGCGACGAAACGAAGCCCGATGGGGCAAAAACGTTCTCGGATGGCGACCATTTACTGGCAAGCGAAGCGTAAAACTCCCGCCCATAAGGTGGTCAGAAGACCTGACCAAGGTCGCTAGAGAGATCTATATCTTTCTATCTTTCTATATTATATATAAAAGTGAAAATCACTCATTCATCACGAATTCTCGAAAACTACTTAGCCAATGAAGATGGTATTTGGCAGGAAAGTAGATTGTGACTAAGAGACATCCGTTAAGAAAGGATTTTTGGAAATTCCATCCTTAAGGGGGTGAAATAGGGGTTGGTTGTTTGTATGGAACTTCGTAATTTTTGAAGCGAGACACAAGACATTTTTGAATAAGTGGTCAATAAAAAATAATAATAAAGAAATTAGAATTTTAAAAATTGCAACGCGAAAGGAACCGGGAACGGGAGCGACAGAGGGAGCGGGAGTGGGAACGGGAACGGCAACGGCAACGGCAACGGCAGCGGCAGCGGCAGCGGCAACGGCAACGGCAACGGCAACGGCAGCGGCAGCGGCAGCGGCAGCGGCAGTGGCAGCGGCAGCGGCAGCGGCAGCGGCAACGGCAACGGCAACGGCAACGGCAGCGGCAGCGGCAGCGGCAGCGGCAGTGGCAGCGGCAGCGGCAGCGGCAGCGGCAGCGGCAACGGCAACGGCAACGGCAATGGGAACGGCAACGGGATCGAGAACGGGAACGGGAACGGGAACGGGATATTATAACACAATTTATAACGTAAAAAACAATTAAAGATCCTATTAGAACCATTTTTGACTTCTACGCGGACGAAGTCGCGGGTTACAGCTAGTTTTATTATAAAAATGAAGCCCTTATTTGAAGGTAAGCATTAATTTAATCTTTTTTAAGTTCTATTGGCTGCTTCTCTACATGCCTGCCAAATTTCATGAAGCTCTGATTAAAACTACTTGAGTTATCGTTAAACAAACATACATACATAAAAACGCCGGATTGTCGGAGAACTTTGCTCGCTTACAATCTACATGGGGAAAAAAGCTGCTGGCACATTCTATAATAATATAAACCGCAGGGCAGCTTGTGGCGAGCTGTTGGTGAGTAACGACACCAAGGACCCGAGTGCTCCAGAGAGCCGGTCAGGGCCCTCGTTCCCCACGTGTCTTCATCGGTCGGGGTGGAGACCCAAGAGGGCTCGCAGGGCTCTCAGCTCTGCATTGCTTTAATTGGCCGTGCAGAGAGGAGTCATTAGAGCTGTTGCTCCAGGGGTGGAAGTGTTAAAGGGCATAACGCCGCGAGTAACTCCGGAGAAAGCGCAGCTCACCTCTGGACTCTCTGAGTCGCCTGCACCGGTGTTGCTCCTTTGCTGGCGCATTTGAGGGGCATTACAATAGTCAGTAATCATGATAATGGCAGGTGACGTTCCTATTGCAATATCCCAGCATCAGTCCATTCCATAACCCATAGACCTTTCCTTTTTTTTGTAATAGATCTTTCTCCAGCCGAAACCTATACAAGGGTACACCTTTCATAGGTATATTCAGGAATGAGATTTGGTGGGAGCGCCACATTACATCAATTTCTCTAAAGGGCCTCTACGTGTTGGATCTGTATCCCCACGCAAGCCTCTCAAAGGTCCGGGGTGAAAAGACCTGTGGAACTAAAAGAGATACATAATTATAATAAATATATAGGGACAAATTACACTGATTGTGTTTTATTACAAAGTAAGTTCGAGACTTGTGTTATGGGATACTAAATCAACGATACTATATTTTACAATAAATACTTACTCGTATATAAAAAAGTAATTTTCCAACTTGCACTGACCGGAGATCGAACCCGGAACCTCTGGTTGGCGAACTAGCGTGGTGACCTCTTTGCCACGGAGGACGGCTTCTACACTTTTTCTTTTCTCTCAGACCAGCACAGAAGATAAAAGTCTACTTATCTACTTTGAAATTTATCTTGCACAAGCTACTTATAAGTAAAGCTCAAAGGCTTTAGTCTTAGGTTGAGCTTTCAGGAAATTATAATCGTCGGCCTCGTCTTTGATACAAAGTTAAACTTGTGGAGTACCTTGCAAGTTCGGTATAAGGAAAGCTTCAGTTACGTTTTCAGGCAACGCCCTATTGAGAGGGCTATGCTCGGTGTTGCTCTATGTGATCAAATCAGAACTGAGGAAGTTTGTACAAGAACAGTAACTGTATAACATTGTCATAACTCAGCGGATTAGCTCGTTAGTGACAATGGTCGGGACACAGCGCGACAAATGTGTACGCACAGTACGCGGTAGCGTACTGGCAAGCAAAGCGTAAAACGCCCACCCTCAAGGTGGTCAGACGACCTGACCAAGATCGATGGGAAGCGCTGGAAGCAGCAAGCCGCCCTAGATCGGTCATTTTCAAAATTCTTTAGAGAGGCCTATGTCCAGCAGTGGATGTTATGCGGCTGAAATGATGATGATAATGTGTTATACAGGGTCCAACAATTTACTGAAACTTTTTAAAGGATATTGAACATTTTATGATACCGAACAACTTTCTCCAGGGAACATATATCGAAATATGAATAGTAATGTTTGGCCCCCATACAAAGTGACCGATCAGCTGATCTGATTTTCTATTGAAAGTAGTAATTTATTTTTCATATTTCGATACAGGTTTCGGGGGGAAAGTTGTTCAGTTCGATGGACTGATAAAATACCAGTTTATTTGCTAGCAAATTAAAAAAACCACCGACTGCTAAGAACGACATCTAGTACTGAGTAGCGAAACTACCGATACAGTTTGATATTCGTAGCGCCATCTATTATTTGCTAGTGAAAGTACTGACTTTCAAGCGTTAATCCCTAAAATTTTTTAAAAAGCAACGATTTTCATCAAACATACCTGAGAACCATCGCAAGAGAACTTGCTTTCACGTAAAAAACCGCATCGAAATCGGTCCATCCGCTCTAGCGCTACGATGCCACAGACAGACTGACAGACCGACAGACATTACTAACATTAGCGTCAAACTTATACCATCCCTGTTTTAGTTGGGGCTTAAAAATAAATTAAAAAAACCTTTGAATTTAAGAATTGCTCCTCTTCCCGTGCTGATTGTAAAAACCGAGTGAGGGAATGGTAAGAATCTGAAAATCATCTATTTTGAAATTCCTCCATTTGGCTCTGTTGGTTCTATCCACTCATTAGGGATAATGGCGTGGTAGTTAGTAAGTATATCTCTATTGTACCAAAACAAAAACAAGTACAGAGTTAAGATACATACAAGCATATTATATATTATCACGCCTGTTTAGGTCCCACACAGCAGTTATATAACGTTATAAAACATCGTGTAACATGATAACATTCTATAACAATGTGTTACATTTTGCTACAACATGTTATACAATGTTATATGTTATAAACGCTCCCATACTGGTTGAGCTCGTTGTGTAACATAATTCTGTTGTATGAAGTTATATAACATCACTAACAATTTATAACTTTTGTTATAATTTGGTATAAAATGTTAGACAACAAATGTTATGCAACATTCTCTAACATTATATAACTGAGGTGAGGGAGCACCTTTTCCCACAGGGGTAGGCAGAGTCTATGGACCTCCACTTGCTTCGATCCTGACAAATCTCAACGGTAACAAAAATACATCATCTGTGAAAATTTCAACTGTCTAGCTATTACGGTTCATGAGATGCTTGGTGACAGACAGACAGATGGACGAACGGACGGATGGATGGACAGCGGAGTCGTAGTAATAGGGTTCGTTTGTACCCTTTGGATACGGAACCCTAAAAATGACGTAAAATGTCAAGACGAATCCATCGAGTCCAAATTCGGTAAGGTATATTGTTTTATCACAGAGATGCCATTACCACTGTAAGTTTAGTGAAAAGAGAAATATATACGGGACAAATTACACTGATTGAGCTAGCCCCAAAGTAAGTTCGAGACTTGTGTTATGGGATACTAACTCAACTATACTATATTTTATAACATATACATATATAGATACACATCCAAGACCCAAGACAATTTGAAAAAGACTATTTTCCAACTTGCCCTGACCGGGGATCGAACCCGGGACCTCTGGGTGGAGGACTAGCATGGTGACCGCTACGCCACGGAGGTCGTCTGTGAAAAGAAATTCAAAGAAATATCTACTTTATGTGCTTAGCGCTATTTCATGTCATTTCTTTATTATTAGCACACAAAACAGAAAATTATATTTTGTTAAATAAGTACAATACATTTTTAGCGTCGATCTAGATTGTTTTCCTTACATATGTATGCCTAAAAAGTCTAAATACAATTCAAATCACTAGGTAATGCGCTAGAGAATGACACAATTTATAAATAAAATTAAAATATAAAAAAAAAACTGAAAAAATTTAGGTATTAAGTTAGTAGTAGTAGTTACGTAGGTACAAAAAAAATAGTATAAAATTAAAATCATCAATCAATTAGGTCATCTGGTTAAGTGAATAATTATTTGCCGCCGGAACTTGTGTAACGAGAAGTGGTAAATGTCTATATCTCTATTAGAAACCAAGATTTCATTATATTGGCGACACATTCTAACGATGGGATTGTAATAAGAGGTGTTGTTGGAATAAATCTGAAGACAAAATGTTTTGATTGATGTTTTGGTTGACGCGAGCTAAATTAAACGCTATTGTTTAATTTAGCTCGCGTCAGAACTCCTCATCTCTTCGTTTAGATACCTAGATATTTATTGCAAGCCAATTTCATTCTTATTACTCTGGACAAACGATTCATGTAACTGAATTTCTCCTTCGAAGTGGTCGTCGCGCGCACAGTAATAATATAGGTGTATTTTAGATACCTACACGGGGAGTGACACAGGCTGGCACGGTCAATAGATTGCCGCCGCGCCCGATTTTATTAATTCTGATTAATTTCTTACTCAGTACGCTGTCAAATTTATTACTATTCGTGGGTTCTTGTAAACCATTAACAAACATACTCGTCGCGTGTACTCATAATATTCCAGCATACCTTTTACCATCTTTTATCAACATTGACATTTATTTTCTTTTATTTGTATAGTTATTTGTGTTTTACGCAATAAACTTCCTTTTTGTTACTCATATCAAATATTTTATATTTACCAATTTTCCTTAACTTTTTCCTATCTGAATTTTCCGGGGTCCAGTGCTGCCCCCATTTGAAATAAATCATTTGATAGAAAACGAAGACATCATTTTAAATGTTGTCTTGACCAGGTCCTAGATAATCCTTTAAACTATTTTATGAACTACTGTTTACAGTTTAAAGTGGGAACGTAAAACTTTTCTACGCACATACGCCAAAAGTGCCCATTATTCGCAATTGTGCGTAGAAAAGCTTCACGTTCTCACTTTAAACTGTAAACAGTAGTTCATAAAATAGTTTAAAGGGTTATCTAGAACCTAGTCAAGACAAAATTTTAATTGACGTCTCCGTTTCCTATCAAATGGTTTATTTCGAATGGGGGCAGCACTAGACCCCGAAAAATTCAGTTATCCCCTGAAACATCTACTATTAAATTCTTCTTATATGTGCATAGCTCGAACAATCACCTTAGTCTTAGCATTGTCACGCAATATACGTACGCGTGCAAAATTTCAGCTTAATCGGAAACCGGAGAGTGGGTCGAATGTAACGGTTCTCTAATGATTCTTATAAAAACATTTGTAATATTGCAGTTTGAAATAATGCTTTTATGTATAATCATAATAACTCATAATGAATTTTCATATAATTTTGTTTGTCATATTTTTTTTTATCTTTAGTATAGTTATCATAAGTACACATTGTCATAAGTAGTTAAAATCCTAATATACATTTTATAAAAATAGTTATTACTCATAATGTAAAATAATATAAAAATTATTTCAAAATAACTATTCATGAAATCATAAAATTACATGTACATATTACAACTACATGACTTGGCTCTGCAAAAACACTGTTCGCGGCTAAGGGGTGGCCCATGGGCCACCCTCACCGCACCATAACCTATACTACATGACCTGGGTGGTCTACATGACTCTGCAATAACAAGTCTGCTGTTGGCGGTTATTCTGACATATAGGTGATAAGCGTTATAGTAATGCCCGGATGCATAAAACATTGTGAGAGTAAAAGTTATATACAATGTCCTTTTTAATTAAGTACAAATATTTTAAGGGGCGATTCAGTCCATCATTTTGAACAACTTTTCCCAGTAAATGTATACAGAAATACGAAAAAAAATTTTTAGGTTCTCATACAAATCGAAGTAGTCACGTGATATAGTTAGTATGAAAAATGCAAAAAAAATGCGTATTTCGATAAACATTTATTGGGAAAAGTTGTTCAAAATGATGGACTAAATCACCCCTTAAAATATTTGTACTTACTTAAAAAGGACATTGTATACTTAATATCTTTTGGTTAACCCCACTTATGGGTAGTTATAAGGTATACCTATATATAAAAGGTAGGGGAAGGTAGAATAAGATGTATTTGTCTACATGAATATTATGAACAAAATACAATAATAAAGCCATTATGAGAAACTATTTTATGAATAAAATCAGAATTATAAACTATGATTATGGCTACAGAACCATTATTACAATAAACATTATGTGAAACAATTATTATGATAAAAAAAGTTATGACAAAGTCCTTATGACAAACCATATTATGATTTATATACTTATGGGAAATAAAAGGATCCCAAATTTAACTTGTGAGATTTGATTACAGACAGACAGACTGACAGACAGTGGAACAGGTGAAACTAAATAAAAGGCTGTAATATTGTAACCCAGCAAAATTGAGGTGTCTATTTTTCAGTCCACTTAAACCGCCACAATCACGTGATTTAAACTTTAAACCTTAAACCGCTCCCTACAGCGATAGCACATTAAAATGCAAAGACCGCCTTAAGTGGATGGTATCTCGGGAATAAATCTGCAGATGGGATAATACTAGCGGCTCCCATAGACTTCACTTGGGTTAAAATCCATTTACAAGTATTTTGATAGCAAATTAAAAAATCCCTCGATTGTCAAAAACGCCATCTAGTGAGCAGTAGCGCAACTACCAAAGTCGTATCGGTAGTTCTGCTACTCATTACTAGATGAATATCCGTAGCGCCATCTTTTATTTTGCTAGAGAACGACTTACAAGAACATCAATAATTTTTAAACAGCTCAATCGATTTTCTTCAAACATTGCTAAACCACCACAAGGGAACTTACTTTTAAGTAAGAAACCGCATCGAAATTGGTCCAACCGTTCGAGCGCTATGATGCCATAGAAACACAGACATTAGCGTCATTTCTATAACATCCATTATTAGTCAAGGGTTAAAAATCCATTGATGCTTTTAATATTTTTTTAACGCCTGACATAACAAGAGGGGTTTATAAATTTGACGCCAATATCTCTCTACTTTCCTGCCTTTTTGTCTCTGTAGCATCGTAACTCTCAAACGGATAGACCGATTTCGATGCGGTTTTGTTTTTACGTGAAAGCAAGTTTCTTTGCGGTGGTTCCTAGTTATGTTTAATGGAAATCGGTCCAGCAGGCCCAAAGTTATGGTGGATAAACGCTTGAAAGTCGGGATTTCTTTAATTTGGTTTTAAGACTACTGGGATATTTCATCCCAATAGATCCACCTGTGGGCTGTGACCTTAATCTTCTAAAGCAGTTTTCACCAAAATTCACTTAACAATTTATATTTATTAACTTCTCTACTACAAGGCCATTATCTTAAGCCTTCGAGTTGGGTGAAGTTAAGGGCGCATCCAGAGAAAAAGGTCACGAGGGACATAACGAAGTACTTACATTCAAAAAGAAACATTCTGCTACCAGATAGATGGCAGACGTTCTGAAAAAAGGAGAGGTAAAAAGTACCCGTAACCGAAGGGCATGTATGAAGGGATTGATGAGTGTAGATTAAGCGAAAGAGGTCTGTCAGGATCGTAGCAAATGGAGGTCCATAGTCTCTGCCTACTCCTGTGGGAAATAGGCGTTACAAAAAGGAGCAGATTTTAATTCTTCACGATCTTCTTTTTTTTTGTATGTTTAGTCGCTCTTTCTCGCTCTAACGAATGTTGGTTCTGAACGACAGAACAGAAAAGAACAGCAGCATAGAAAAGTGCTGTTTCGTACTGACAGATGTAGCCCAACTAGTGATCCCGAGGACTATAGGCTTTTAGCCTTTTTTTGAAGCCTAGACTACTAATAAAGGGGCTTGACAGGCTAAAAGCCTTTATTAAAGGCTTTTAGTCCTTTAGGCTAGGGCTGTTGAATAGGCCAAGCCTAAAGGACTATAAGTCTTTATAGGCTTTTGTTTTGATGTTGTTTTGGCGATATTTAAGTAAAATATAAATTTTCTTTCCTTTTTTCAATATTAATTAAAAATAAAATAAATCCAATATTCATAATTATTATGTCTTACTCAGGCTGATACTAAATGCTTTCGCCTTAATATAAGCCTATTTACTCTAAAAAACCTACAGTCACAAGAAAGGCTTTTTAGGCTCATAGGCTTTTAAAAATGACATAGCCCTAAAAAAGGACAGGCAGGCTTAAATTTTAGGCTAAAAGCCTATAGTCCTCGGGAACGCTAAGCCCAACCCTTATTATGTTTGATCTCTTCATTGTTTGTTTTTCATGTGTTTAAGTAGCCAATGCTCGTGTCAGACTGCCTTAAGAGTCCCCTTACCCTGGACAGAATCAGACTTTCCCATACAAACGTAGTCTACGTTTTATTTTGAAACGACATGTCGGATATGGGCAAGATTATGTGATTTTAAAGAAATTGCTACTATCTAGGGTTATTATAATTGATTTCTGATAGTAAATAATGAACTTAAAAAAAGAAAATATAGTGTACTAGCTTCCGCCCGCGGCTTCGCCCGCGTGGATGTCGGTTATCGCGAACAAAACCTTTTTCCATCCTCATGGTTCAAAGTATAACCATGCAAAATTTTTGTCCAGCCGTTTCAGCTTGAATAGGTAATAGATAGACAAACAGAGTAACTTTAGAATTTACCTACCCATATAAAATTAGGATGGATTAATTTTCCGCGTAGTACGCGGGAGGCACACTAACTTCTTAGATATTCAGATCTTTACTTTCACGAATATAATATTTCCTTGTACACAATATATTTTAGTTATAAGTTGCCAGTTATAATAATGGCTTCTATTAAATTTTGATGTAGACGCTTGACCTGTAGTCGGGTACCGTTGCAGAGTTTTGGAGGCTTCAAATTTCGTAACAACATATAGGTGTCCCTGTCCGTAAGGTAAGTTTGTGGGGAGGGAGACCCGCGGGTTTTAGGGAGTTCAAAAATTCTACTGGATAATTAACAGCGTCATCCATATTCACTGCCGAGTCTATCGAGTTGTATATCCTTTCTTCTCCTGTCATTGATTTCAGCAACATGTCATTTATTGCCTCTGCTTGGTCGTTCTTAGGGGGCAAAATAGCCCGTTCACAAAACCATTCCATACTTTTTTCTTGTATGCTTAAAATATTGGGGTATATTTTATTCATTAATTCTTCAATAGTAGCCACCATAGTGCATAACTCATCATTTATAGTCACTTTACCGTCACTGTCGTTACATTCCCCATTTCCTATTTTTAGCAGCATATCTGCAAACAGTCCCGCAGTAACATCGCCTTTCAGGTGTACTCTCATATTTCTTGTTAGTTTAAGGACTCTTACTGATGATCATGATAATTGGAGCAGATTTTAAATATTTTACATACAAACTATCAACCCCTATTTTACAACATTCGGGGATGCGTTTTAAAAAATACATGTGTTTTATTATTTGTATTTAGGAGTTATAGTAACAAATTTCATGGAAATTGGAGCAGATTTAAAATATTTTCCATACAAACTTTTAATTCCCATTTTGCACCCTTAGGGGGTGAATTGTAATAAACCATGAAATAAGAATTTAATGAAATGTTATTAAGCGCATGAACCTCATTTTTTAACCGACTTCATTATCAAAATCGATGCAGATTTAAAGATTTTTCTATACAGACTTTCAACTCCTATTTTGCGACCTTAGGGGGTGAATTCTAATAAACCATGAAACACGTGTTCAATTAAATGTTTTTAAGAGTATGAATCTCAATTTTTATCAAAATCGATGCAGATTTAAAGATTTTTCCATACAAATTTTAAACCCCTATTCACCCCTTTAGGGTTAAAATTTTTCAAAATCCCTTCTTAGTGTGCGTCCGCATTTTGAATTAAAACAATTGTCCAAATTTCACGTTTCTACTATAAGCGGTTACGGCTGTGCGTGCATCTTATGTCAGTCAGTGGGAACTTCTCCTTTTATATATATAGATTATATCATATTTGACCATCAGTATGGAAAACTTCTACACCCTTATATTTTCTTTCCAGTTCATAATTTTAAAGTCGGAAACCAATTATAACCCTAGATAATTGCAATTTCTCTAAAATTACATTTTTTTTTCCGAAATCTGGCATGTCGCTTCAAAATAAAACGTAGACTACGTTTGTATGGAAAAGTCTACGGTAAGGGGATTCTTAAGGTAGCTGAAATAATTTGACGATTACCATACAATGATGACAGCCGGGACCAACGGCTTTTATGAGTAAGTGCCTTCCGAAGCCCGGTTGAGCTAGAGAATTTTTTATGCTTCTTGTGGTCACCCATCCAAGTGCGGAACACGCCCAGTGTCACTTCACTTTCGAAAGCGCTAGTCATGCGCACTCCCGCCGGGCCACCAAGCTCCTCCCTCTTCATCCACCTCCTCATTGGATCCAAACTATGCCAAAGTCAAAATGTTTTTTTTTTATTCTGTTTAGGATAAAATGTCTTATAGAAAGTCATTTTATTACATTATTTAGTGCAAAACCTAAAATCTACTAGCGTTTCGGAACGACCACTGCTGGGAAGAGTACGCCGAAAGAAACCCAATTCAGTATTATATATATTTATGCTTCAGTTACAATACAGATTTACACTTAAGCTCAGTATACATTACACTATATGTAACAAAAACCCTGTCCAATCTTTGTAGGAGCAACTCAGACCGTCAATATGAACAACTTTTCCGGTCTGAGTTGCTCTTACAAGGATCGGACAGGGTTTTGGTTACATATTGTATTATACATCTAAATAATACAATTAAAATTTGCAGTCAACTATTTCCAAGAATTTTGATCAGATGATGCTAAATGGTCATTTACAAGATAATACGCATTTTTTAATAAATTATTTTTATCGGCAGTCTTTAACTTAGATAATGGTAACGCTACTACATTATGTTACCCCTAAACCCAAGCACTAGCTCCGCCGAGCCGTAAAGTACTGCATAATATTCGCATTAAGGCCGCTTTACTGCCGTTCTATTGACTATGAATCGTTGCTCAGCATCTTTGTGGCCCTCCAAATGATATCATTAATGTTTGATACCATTTTTCCCCGCCCTTTCGGAGATAGTTCGTTGAATATGTAATGAGGAGTTATTGATTTTGGCGGAGGCCCTGAATTAAAATAGTGGTGGTTTGGCTTCATAGTTTGTAAATTATAGATTGTATGTATATATGTCACAATTGGATTGTATAATCTGCTGTTTGACAAAACCTCTTGCTGATTGGTAGGTTATCTAACATTGAATTTCAAATGATCGAAAACGGTATATCGATGTTTTAAATGCCAAACTGATTATTATACATAATTTAGCTCATCCATAAACTATGTTCCCTCTTTCAGAAAAACACATAGCAGAATATTAAAAGTATTTTTATTTGACATAATGTATTGTTTACTAATACTAAAGGTCGAAATAACATATTTACTATTATTACTCAGCTACTGTTGCGTATTTTAAACAAATTTTTTCCATAAATTTCATAGTTTATAAGAAAACACGTACAACATGAATCAAGCTATAAATTATTATACTCAAACTCATGGCGAAAATAATAAAGACACCAAAACATGGATATGGCAAAACTATAGGTTAGGTTATGTTAGAACTGCGGCAACCCCACGGTAGAAAGCCTTTAGTAACTAGAGTTACAAATACTATAAAAAAATATAATTATTATTATTATAATTATAATATGTTAGCCGTTTTGCGTGTTAAAAAAAGGATGATAGATTTTAATAAGATGTCAATAAAAAAAGTCTTTTGATAATTTAGAAAATATGTTTATGACATCTAAGTCATCTACCATTAGTAACTTCGGGCAAAAATCAATTAGGAGTTTCAAAACATATAAGTTTTGTAAAAAAATATAATCCAGAATTGGTTTCTCAATAATCGGTTTCTCTTTTTTTCTATATCTTCATTAATATAAAGTGATGAACCGATTTCAATGCGGTTTTTTTACATGAAAGCCACTTTCCTTGCGGTGGTTCTTAGCTATATCTAATTAAAATCGGTTTAGTCGCTTGAAAGTTATAAGCTGAGATTTGTAATTTACCCGGAAAATATGTAGTTCCAAAACTTATCACTAGATGGTGTCTATGTCTGTAAATCAACTTGTTTGCTATTATTTTAATTTCCATTCGCTTTATTCCCCATACTTTTCTAGTAGGGTAAAATAAACCTACTTCGCTGTCAAACAACCGACAAAAACGTACCTAGAAATGTTTGATAAAAAAGTGAATAAAATATAAGGCGAAATCATAGCGTCATATCAAGATATGAAGAGGTTGGCGGAAATCAGAATAGAATGAATGAAGATATAGGGTAAAGGCATGGAGATATAGGGAAAGGGTAAAAAAAATTGTAGGTCTATGGGGAAAGGTCAAGGACATAGACTTAAGAAAAAAAAATCTACGTCTATGGTAAAGGATAGAATCATAAATAAAATGCAGGAAACTACTGACAAGAGTAGCGCTCCAAAAACGAAACCATGAAAATATATTCGTTCTAAGAAGGTTTTACAATATGAGGAATAGTGGCTATTGGCATTAAAATTTTGTCTCGCTCAGTCAAATAGGGCTCACCGCTCGTATGAGAAAAGACAAAACCCTGACTATATCCAGTCAAGTGCGCTGTTTCCGTTTATTTGTTCATGAAAAAGTCACAAATAATACAATTGTGACGGTATAAAACAATTTAAGAATGTTTACATGAGAAAATGCGCTTCTTACCAACTTTTATCATTGTATCGCAATTATTGCATATCAATCCTTTATTGGGTACGGATTCGGATGTAAAAATCTTTATTGTTTATGGTACTTCCATGTGTTTGTGACCTTTGAATGTCTTCGACTGGTAATGTTGCAATACCAATTGTTTTGCTATCGATAGTAGACCTCAAAAAATAGTCTATAGCGCGAACAGTCCTATCTATATTGTCTATACCATCGATAGTAATATTATTAAAACTAACATGAGATAACATGTATTTAAACACGGTTTTACACTTGTACGTGACGAACCGTACATTCGTTGCGCTGGGTGTCGAACCTACGCCTTGCTATGCGATTTCCCACACGTTGGTCTCTTTGTTGTTTCTGTCTCTGTTCGCTGTGACACGACGCGGTTGATCGCGGTCGCTCCAGCCGTACCGACTCGAAGAAACGGGATATGTCAAAGAAATGAAATGTATCAAAGAAATAGAATAGGGGTAACTCAATGAAACACGTAGTACTCGAGAGTATACCCAGCGGTACGGCGAGCGTGAACGAAAGACGAACGTACGGGCGGACAGAGTGGCTTCCTATTTCCTATTTCCACTGTCTTGCTGTTCCCACTGTCCGATCTGTAGTCGAAGGCGAAGTGCTGCGTAGTGCGAAGTGAAGAGCGCGTGAAGAAGTGCCGGGTGCGGGGTACGGCCGTTATATTTATCCTATAATTCGCGAGTTTTAACTATTGCGATACAAGCGACTGAACGCGCCAATGAGAAGCTGCGATGCGCTTCCCCGCGCGCGCCCCTCTGTCCGCGTTTCGTTCACACTCTTAGTACATAGGCTTTTATTGATAAAAACTATATACAATTTCTTATCTTAAAATAATCCGATAGAACTATTACTATGAAATCTTATCAGATTCTGATTGCTATCAGACCTATGTTTTATTTTCCTACCTATTGCTGTCTTATCTGGCGGGGAATAAAAACACCAAAGAGAAATCTGTTTATTTACAATAACATAATTGTACCTACTATTATCTATTTACCTATAAACTTATCAACTATGGGGGAATAAAAATACTATAAATATATATTTTATTTGAACTTATAACAATTATGGCCTATGTACTATTATTTCTGTCGGCTGTCCCGTACATCCTCCCGCCGTGCGTCGTCCGCCAGGTCGTCGCATTCTTGATCTTCCTGGAGGGCAGCCGACGCCGTAGGCAGGATCACCAGTTTCTTTGTGGGTCGCCGCAGGATTCCGCCCTTCGTCCTCACGTCGACCGCTCTGGTGACTCCGTCCGGTCCGGGGTGTGTGGCGATGACGATACCACGCGGCCATGTGTTACGTGGCAGGGTCCCATCGGCGATTAGGACGACATCGCCGGCTCGGATTGCGGGGCCCTTAGCGTGGGGCTCCCGCCTGTGCTGTAAGTCTGGCAGGTATTCTCGTAGCCATCTTGCCCAAAATAGGTCGGCAAGACGTTGTGAGGCGCGCCAGTGGGGGCGCCCGATGAGGTCGCTGTCGTCGAAGGTGCCGGGGCTCGGAGTTCGCGCTGAACCACCCAGGAGAAAGTGGTTAGGGGTGATGGCCTCAGGATCCTCAGGGCTGACCGAGACGTGCGTAAGTGGCCGACTGTTAACTGTATATTCGGCCTCGGCGAGAAGCGTGGCGAGTGTCTCTTCTGAGGGATGTCGCTCGTGCAGGACGGAGTTTAGCGCTGTCTTCACGCTACGGACGAGGCGCTCCCATGCCCCCCCCCATGAAGGGAGATCCGGGGGGTATGAACCTCCAGCTGATTGACCTCTTGTTAGCCTCTTCTTCTGTTGCCTTGGCTGCCTCGCGGAGTTCTGATGCTGTACCTCGGAGATTAGTACCATTGTCTGACCACATTTCTGTAGGGCATCCTCTTCTTGCGATGAACCTTCGGAAGGCCAGTACTGCGGAGTCTGTGCTGAGCGATGCGGCGACCTCTAAGTGTACGGCGCGCGTTGTTAGGCATGTAAACAATGCTACGTAGCGCTTCTGTGTGCTTCGCCCGACTGTAACTGTGAGTGGCCCGAAGTAGTCCCATCCAGAGTAGGTGAAGGGTCGTTTGTGATGCGCGAGTCGACAATGCGGTAGGTCACCGGTGGGCGGGGATGGCGGCGTAGCTCTTCTGATACGACACGGAATGCAGCGATGAATGATAGCCCGCGCTGTCGGCCGCAGGCGTAAGATCCAATAATTTTGTCGACACTCGTTGATTGTCGTCTCTACGCCGGCGTGATGTAGTTGTCTATGTACATATTCTATGTAGAGTCGTGTAGCGTAGTGGTCCCCGTCCAAAACCGGCGGTCTCTTCGTACTATCTTCGACATTGATAACAGCTGCTATTCTTGACCTTATCGTTATCACTCCATTGACGAGTTCGACCGCTAGAGGGCGCAGTCGGCTATTGTTGCTCGTTTCCTTCCCGCCTGCGAGAGATGTAATTTCGCTTGCAAAACTTTCTTGCTGGCTCGCTCGTACTATTAACTTTTCGGCGGCGCGTAGTGTTGTGGCGGGAATCTGTAGGTACTGTCGCTGTTGATTTTCACTCTTCTGTATTGCGATTTTCTTCTGTGAGTTGCGTTTTTCGATGTTGCGCCACGTCGGATCTTTTTCTGTGTTTTTGCGCGTGCGCTTGAAATGCACGGATTCTGTCTTCTTTTTTCTGGTTAAATCGATGAACTGTAGGACCCGCGCAGTGGAGCGTAGGTACCGCTCCCACCGGGAAAACCTGTGGACGTCTGGAGTGCATTCCCGTAGGGCGGCCGATGTCTTCTGTACTGTGATGTGACATGTTTTTTCTTCCCCTGTTTTTTCTATAGGCGTAGGGCTGTCGGACGGCCACGTAGACGGATTTTGGCGCAGAAACTCAGGACCTCGAAACCAGCGGTGATTGTTGTCGAGATCTTGTGGTACATCCCGCGTAGCGTCATCTGCGACGTTCAACTTCGTAGGTACCCATCGCCACTCGCCGACTGTGCTGTTTTCTTCGATCTCGGCGATGCGGTGAGCGACGTATGGCCGGTAGGTACGCGCGCCGTTCTTGATCCACGTCAGCACTGTCTTGCTGTCAGTCCAAAATGTCTTCTCGTCCGGCTTGCTGTCATGTTCTTCTGTGACCGCCGCGGCCATGCGACACCCCATAACTGCGGCCTGAAGTTCCAGACGAGGCGTTGACTTGACCTTGATAGGTGCGACGCGTGCTTTGGCGAGAACCAGTGATAGCGATATCTCGCCGTTCGGATGAACTATTCTCCAGTACAGCGCAGCGGCGTAGGCGGCCTCGCTGGCATCGACGAACACGTGGAGTTCTCTTCTTTGTGCGTCGCTGTACCCCTGTAGACTTCTTGGAATGGTGATGTTACGAAGAGCGCGGAGATGACACATCCATTCTTGCCACTGCTTCACTATATCTTCATCCACTGGCTCGTCCCAACCGGTTCCTCTTCTCCATATTTCTTGTAGAAGTTGTTTCGCGCGCGTTGTCACGATGGATGCGAATCCGAGCGGGTCGAACAGAGACATAACCACCTTGAGTATCTCCCTCTTCGTAGGCTTGCTGTTGTTGACTATTTCCTGTGGTAGGCGCGCCAAGTCTAAATTGAAGGCGAGCTCATCTGTATTCGGCTTCCAAATTAGTCCAAGAGCTCTTTCAGTTTTCGACCCGTCGTGTAGACTGATGACTGTCTGTGCTGTGTTGGCTTCGCCTAAGCCCTGTAGTACGCGCGCTGAGTTCGATGTCCATTGACGCAGCTCGTAGTGTGCCCGCCGATGTATATCGCGCACGTCGCTCGCTGTCTTGATCGCCATTTCTTCACTCGGGAAACTTTGTAAGTAATCGTCAACATAGTGGTTTCGGATGACTGCATCGTAGGCGGCCGGATGGGAATCTTGAAACTGCTTCGCGTTCATGTTCTTGACGTAGATTGCTGTAGCTGGCGATGACGTCGCGCCGAATATAAGCGAAGTCATCCTATATTCTTCCGGTGGATGATCCCCCCTCTTCGGCCCCCGCCACAGGTACCTCAGTGCGTCACGATCTTCTGTCCTTATCTTGACTTGCATGAACATTTCCTTGATGTCGGCCATTACGGCTACTGGATGCTGTCGGAAACGCATGAGCACGCCGGGTAGAGACTGCAGAAGGTCGGGGCCGGTGAGCAGGCAATCGTTGAGCGAAGTTCCCATCGTTTTCGCTGCGGCGTCGTGTAGCACTCGTACCTTCCCAGGCTTCATAGGATTGAGCACGGCGAAATGGGGCAGGTACCACGTTCTTCTGTTGTCAGGCGATCTTGGCGGCGCGCGCTCGGCATAACCATTCGTGATGAGTGCGTCCATCTGTTCTTCGTACTTCATTTTGAGTTGGGGGTCCCTGTCGATTTTTCTTTCTGTAGATAACAATCGTCTATAGGCGTTGTTGTAATTGTTCGGCATCACAACATCTGTTGACTTCCAAAGCAGCGCTGTTTCGTAGTGCCCGTCGTCTCGTTGCTGTGTATTTTCTTCTAAAATGACGAGTGCTCGCTGTTCGGGGTCGCTGCGTGGTTGTTTCGGTGCTATTGTGAGGGACTCCAACGCGAAGTAATTTTTCAGCTGTTCGTCCATTCTGTTGTCGACGTCGATTTCTTCTGTGTTCCTCGGCTCGACGATGTGGTTGATATAATGTACGCGCTGTCCTAGTGTTCGCGTGTTCGCGTGTGCGCGCCGTGTAGAACCCATCCTAACGATGTAAGCGATGCGACCGGCTGATCGCGTCGACCTCTTCGAACTTCTGTGGCGAGTAACATGTGCCAGTTGTCTTGCCCGATGAGTAGCTTGGGCGTCGCATCTTGATACTTGAGGTCGTTGGCGATGTCTGTGAAGTGACTGCAGCCGGCTAGGTCCTTGTCGGTGATGCGTTGAGGCGATAAATGCAGGCCGTTGAGCGTGCGCGCTTGCATTCTGTAACTGTTGTTCGCCCCGTGGATGGTGAATGATACACGTCGCGACTGCGTAGCGTCTACTTCTGTCTTCCCGATGGCTTCTATATGTAGAGGGTCAAGCGGTCCTCTTGCGCCAATCTTCTGAGCTATTTCTTCGTCGAGGAGAGATATCGTTGAACCGTCGTCCAACAGAGCCTGGGTTGAAACTTCGCCTTTCGGGCCGGTGAGACGAACTGGAACTATTTTTAGGAAGGCGTGCGCGCACTTCCTCGATGACCATGTTGAGGCGACAATTTCACTGGGTTCTTCTTTCTTCTTTTCGAAGTGAAGTAGGCTATGATGAGAGCGTGTGCATCCGTCGACGTCACAGGATTTCTTCTCACACGTGTGACCTCGATGACGATAGGTGAGACAGCGGAAACACAATCTCTTCGACTTTGCCAGGTTCCATCTTCCATTCGGATCCGCTTCTATGAACTGTTGACATGCGGAGGGATGATGACCGGGTTTGGCGCAGACCACACACTCCTTTTTCTGTGTAGTAAGTTTCGGCGGCTCCGTCGCGGTGAATGTTTTCTGTTGACGCTCCCGCCGCTGTTGTATCCTCGTATCCGTGTGTGCAGGTATCGCCTCGGGTAGAGCATGTCGGCCGAATCTGTCTGCTTCATGCTGTAGAAATCGCGATAGCTTGACTAAGTCCGCTTCCTCTTCACTGTGTTCCGCTTCGAAGTCGTACCAGCGGTATCGCAGCGTCGTAGGAAGCTTGTCGACTGTCTTCGTTGTGACTTCCGGGTTGTATACGTAGTAAATCTTGCCGAGAGCTTGAAGCGCTGTTACGATGTTGACCACTCGAGTAGCGAAGATACAGATGTCCTTGGGCGTGTCGTTGGGGCGCGGCAGTGAACGCAGGCGCTCCAACTCGGAGATTGCGATGGTGTCCGGACGACCGAAACGGGACTCGAGCGTCTTCATGATGACATCGGGTCTTCCTGTGTGAATGAGTAGCGTCTCGACGGCTTCTTTGGCTTTCCCACGTAAGCTGCGACGAAGGCGGGCCATGTTGTCGGTATCGGAGTAATGCTGAGCTGTTTCTTGATATGCGGCACGAAACGATAACCACTCTTGATACGATCCGTAGTACGGAGGCAATTCTTGCACGTGACGGGATCCCGATCGCGCGGCGAGGGCGAATGCATTCGCGAGCTCGGTGATGTCGATGGTTTGAGGCTGGCGAACGGCTACTGTAGTGTTTTCTCCCGCCGGTGGCGAAACGGGCATCGGAGGGGCGCGCGGGGTCAGTGGGGGTGCCGCGCGCTGAACTGTAGGCTGCAACACCGGTTGTACGATGACGGGCGGCGCGACTGTGGCTTGAGCTGTTGGCGCCGTGGTGTCTTGATGCGTTGCAGGCGATGGGTTGTGAGCTTGATCTGTGATGGCAAGCTGCGGTTGACTGGTGTCCAGCCAGTCTGTGACTCGACGCGCCGTTTCTTGTTCACTGACAAGCGTTTCGTCGTCTTCTGTGTCTGTTTCCTCTTCTAAGGCGGCGACGCGGGCGGCGGCGAGTTCAACCTGTAGGCGCAGCAGCTCCTCCTTAGCCTTGATGAGACGAAGTGACTTCTTGCTCTTCTGGCTGCTTCGACGATGAGATGGGCGAGGAGAGGCTACGCGTTCTGTAGGCGGCGAGAGAGCGGTTCCCGCGGCGACGACGGAGGCGGAGGGGCGCGGCGGGGCTTCTCTCACGGCGGTGCTGTGTGACTGTGACGACTTCGCTGTTGTAGTTGCTGTAGTTCCGTGAGACCAAGTGTGGGTTTCTTCTGTAGTCGTGGTGCCGTGCGACGACGCTATCACCTCCGACGATAGCTCGGAGTCTCGTGGCGGCGACACGGCGGGTTCTGTAGCGACGGCAGGTTGGTCCGATGACGGCTGTACGGGCGCGGCAGCCTCTGGCGCTGCTCTCGGTGTGCGCTCGCCCCGACCGGACGTCGACCTGGTGACTGGCATCTTCTATTCTTGAGTGGGCGTAGATCCAACGCTGTCTTCTATCCGGCTCCGAATGACCATCAATGTACGTGACGAACCGTACATTCGTTGCGTACATTGATGGTCATTCGGAGCCGGATAGAAGACAGCGTTGGATCTACGCCCACTCAAGAATAGAAGATGCCAGTCACCAGGTCGACGTCCGGTCGGGGCGAGCGCACACCGAGAGCAGCGCCAGAGGCTGCCGCGCCCGTACAGCCGTCATCGGACCAACCTGCCGTCGCTACAGAACCCGCCGTGTCGCCGCCACGAGACTCCGAGCTATCGTCGGAGGTGATAGCGTCGTCGCACGGCACCACGACTACAGAAGAAACCCACACTTGGTCTCACGGAACTACAGCAACTACAACAGATCAATGTACGTGACGAACCGTACATTCGTTGCGCTGGGTGTCGAACCTACGCCTTGCTATGCGATTTCCCACACGTTGGTCTCTTTGTTGTTTCTGTCTCTGTTCGCTGTGACACGACGCGGTTGTAGTTGCTGTAGTTCCGTGAGACCAAGTGTGGGTTTCTTCTGTAGTCGTGGTGCCGTGCGACGACGCTATCACCTCCGACGATAGCTCGGAGTCTCGTGGCGGCGACACGGCGGGTTCTGTAGCGACGGCAGGTTGGTCCGATGACGGCTGTACGGGCGCGGCAGCCTCTGGCGCTGCTCTCGGTGTGCGCTCGCCCCGACCGGACGTCGACCTGGTGACTGGCATCTTCTATTCTTGAGTGGGCGTAGATCCAACGCTGTCTTCTATCCGGCTCGAAGGACCATCAATGTACGTGACGAACCGTACATTCGTTGCGCTGGGTGTCGAACCTACGCCTTGCTATGCGATTTCCCACACGTTGGTCTCTTTGTTGTTTCTGTCTCTGTTCGCTGTGACACGACGCGGTTGATCGCGGTCGCTCCAGCCGTACCGACTCGAAGAAACGGGATATGTCAAAGAAATGAAATGTATCAAAGAAATAGAATAGGGGTAACTCAATGAAACACGTAGTACTCGAGAGTATACCCAGCGGTACGGCGAGCGTGAACGAAAGACGAACGTACGGGCGGACAGAGTGGCTTCCTATTTCCTATTTCCACTGTCTTGCTGTTCCCACTGTCCGATCTGTAGTCGAAGGCGAAGTGCTGCGTAGTGCGAAGTGAAGAGCGCGTGAAGAAGTGCCGGGTGCGGGGTACGGCCGTTATATTTATCCTATAATTCGCGAGTTTTAACTATTGCGATACAAGCGACTGAACGCGCCAATGAGAAGCTGCGATGCGCTTCCCCGCGCGCGCCCCTCTGTCCGCGTTTCGTTCACACTCTTAGTACATAGGCTTTTATTGATAAAAACTATATACAATTTCTTATCTTAAAATAATCCGATAGAACTATTACTATGAAATCTTATCAGATTCTGATTGCTATCAGACCTATGTTTTATTTTCCTACCTATTGCTGTCTTATCTGGCGGGGAATAAAAACACCAAAGAGAAATCTGTTTATTTACAATAACATAATTGTACCTACTATTATCTATTTACCTATAAACTTATCAACTATGGGGGAATAAAAATACTATAAATATATATTTTATTTGAACTTATAACAATTATGGCCTATGTACTATTATTTCTGTCGGCTGTCCCGTACAACACTTATGGTTTTACTCGTCTTTAGCATGATCGTCTTAACCGATCGAAACTAGCCTTTTCCGACTACAATAATCTTCTGAAAAATTAACCCTATCTATCCCTTCTCATCGTATTGGATTTTTCTGTTATTCTTTTGCTGTCACGACCGTACGTCTTTGGAATGCCCGATAACATTATGAAAGCACAAACAAAAGATCACTTCAAAATGCTTGTAATTCGACACTATTGCTAAAAAAACAATGCTGCAATATAATATAGGTATTTATATACATGTATGTTTATAATTAGCATTTATTACTAAATTTTATACATATTTATATAGATATTTTGTAAAGTTTATGTATTATTGTTAGAAAAGAATAATTGTAAGTAGCCCATCTTTTAGTTTATCCAAATATAATGGACCCATATTTGTCAGTTGGCCAAAAAAATGAAAATTCACAAAGATACGTAGCATCAAAATTCCGGAGTGGGGCTTGCGACGTCACCTCTATGTAAAAATCGTACGTAGCCATGACGTCATGAGAAATTTCAATGCGCTGTATCGTTGTCATTTTTTGTTTCTCAGAGAAAAGCAAAGTACGTGTACAATATTTTTAATACTCTAACCGATTGGCTAAATGTAATTTTTCGATATTTTTGCACACCATCTACCTTTTTTTCTGCAACGTCCCAAAGATAAACTGGTTGACAATGCTTAGCATTAAGACGAAGTGGTAGCTAAAGTGGCGCCCTCATCTGAAATAAATTGTTTAAAACTAAATATGGTGATAATTAAAAATTTGATTTGTATCACTGTCCAGAAAGATCTTTTAACTATTTTATGAATAACCTTTGAAATTATTACTAATAGTCCGTCTAGTTTTAAAACGGGTTTTCGCCAAAAGTGGCCACCTTTGGCAAAAACCCGTTTTAAAACTAGACGGACTACCAATATTACTTTCAAAGGTTATTCATAAAATAGTTTAAAGGTCTTTCTAGACAGTGATACAAATCAAATTTTTAATTATCACCATATTTAGTTTTAAACAATTTATTCCAAATGTGGGCGCCACTTTAGCTACCACTTCGTCTTAAGTTGTACCTTTTATACTAAAATATTAATATTACCATAGTACCATCGATAGTGTTTCTACTGCTACTATCGATAGTATTGATACTACGAATCTTTACCGTTTTACTTTTAGTATTACTTACTTCTTTTTATAAATCGATACTTTCGATAGTTTTTTTTTTTTTCTTTCTTGTTGGCGATTAAACTTCGTTGAAGCTTATTTTGCCAGTGTCTAGTTAACCAATGGCGCGGGCGCCAATTTCTTTATTCCTAACCCTAACCTAACTATACAATCAAAGGTTGGTGTAGGTCCTTTGATTGCTTCAAGGGAGCTTCTGGCAACAAATCTATACGAGTCCACTGGTTTTCATAGCCGAATGAGTGGCGGACGGCGTCTAAAGACCACAGTCCGCAAACAAATATCACTACAGCCGCACTATGAGTGTCCACTTTAACCATTTTACATATTGTCCATGAGCATGAGCATTTATAACACTAAACTACACCGATTTTATATTATAAAGTCCACTAGAATCAATTTGCAAAATAATTTAAAGCAAACTCCAACTGAACCCCTTGACTTCCCGCCAAAAACTCCCTTTTGATAGTTAGTCTAGGGTCGAATGTTTTACTATTGAAAGTATGATTGATTTTCAAGGCCATGATAGTATTACAATACTATCGATATCATCATCATCATTTCAGCCGCATAACGTCCACTGCTGAACATAGGCCTCTACCAACGATTTCCAAAATGACCGATCTAGAGCGGCCTGCATCCAGGTCGTCAGACCACCTTGTAGGTGGGTATCCTACGCTTCGCTTGCCAGTGGTCGCCATTCGAGAACCTTTTTGCTCCATCGGCCATCGGTTCGTCGCGCTATGTGTCCCGCCCACTGTCACTTCAACGAACTAATTCGCAGGGCTATGTCAGTGGCATTTGTTCTACGAATTTCCTCATTTTTGATTCGATCACGTAGGGAAACACCGAGCATAGCCCTCTACATAGCGCGCTGAACGACCTTGAGCCTTCTTATGAGACCCATAGTAAGGGACCACGTTGTAAAGTCATAAGTCATCATATAAACTATCGATATAAACTATCGCTATTGCAAAAATTCCAAAGAGAAAAAATTTTTTTAGGTAATTTTTTTTTGCTCTTTGGTTAAAATACTCTCACCGTTGACAAGTGACCGAAGAGAATTTAAATTATTCTAAAACGATTACATAAAATGAAATATTTAAAGTGCTACAAAAGTATATGGAACTTTCGAAAGCAACCAAACAGAGCACAATGCCTGCTGTTTCTTTTATTAATTTTTGCAATTTACTGGAAATCCAATGAGAGAAATGCACATAAACATACTGATTACACTTCAGCTGTGAACGTCACTTTATATGTCAATGAAGAAAATATTACTAAGAATTACGATTTAAAATTAAATAAAAGTACATTTTCTCAGACTAAATACCATAAAGGAATTGTATCTGAAAATAAACTCAAAAGAAAATCTCGTAACAAGGTTGATTTTAATATCTTAACAACGGACAATATAACAGCAACTGAAGATTCAATATATTATCATGAAACTTCCACAAAAGGGGAACTAACAGTGAGACAAGCATGTTCTGTAGAATCTTGTGCTAGAACAAATGCAAAATCACAGATCAATGTCATATTTTCATCCACTATCAACTTTAAAAGTAAAACTATCAAAGTTCTTCAAAAATATAAAAACATTAGATTTTATACAGTACATGTTGAAAGCTATGCGAAAGGAACTCCAATAGAAAAATTCAATATGAGTATTCTGTCTACGTCTTTGTGGCCAATGCAAGTGACTTCAGATGCCCTTAGATATTTGACTTTGTATAAATTTGGTGGAATATACTTAGATCTGGATATAATAGTGATCAAAGAGTTGAGGGTTTTGGGGAGAAACTGGGCATATAAAGAAGATAGTAGTAATTTGGCTTCAGCAGCATTAGCATTTGGAACAGATAAGTTGGGAAAATCTGTAGCTGAAGCAGTATTAAAGTAAGTGAATATTGTCTGTGTCTACTAGCTGGCTTATGAAATCAGAGTTTTTATAATTGGTGTTGATGTTACAGAGATTTTATAACCAATTTTGATATAAATAGTTATGGCAATAATGGCCCCAGAGTGATGAAACGGGTTCTGCATCAGTTGTGTAAAGATTCGAATGAAACATTATTGAATTCCGAAAAGGAAAACGAATGTGAAGGTTTGTATTTATGTCAATAACTATTTCCACAAGAGATAAGCAAGTCTAAATTTGATGACTTCCGTGGCGTAGTGGTCACCATGCTAGTCCGCCACCCAGAGGTCCCGGGTTCGATCCCCGGTCAGGGCAAGTTGGAAATTTTTTTTCAAATTGTCCTGGGTCTTGGATGTTTATCTATATATGTATTTGTTATAAAATATAGTATGGTTGAGTTAGTATCCCATAACACAAGTCACGAACTTACTTTGGGGCTAGCTCAATTAGTGTTATTTGTCCATATTTATTATTATTATTAAATTATACTTTTGGTTTCTTCGACTCGCTCGGTATAGTAAGTACAGCCGCATATTAGGTTTTTTATGCCTGAACTTATTTGAGCCCGCCGAAAGGCTTTAGTAATACTTATATTATCATTCACTTCTAGGCATTGCCTTAACGGGTTACTTCGGCGGGCGTCAGAAAATTTCTGACATAAAAATCTTTAAATATGCGGCCGGGCTATACAACAGTAACTATTAGAATCAGTCCTGATTATATTTTTACAAATGTGGATGTATTTTGTTTATATAAAATCTGTATGTAATCATAACATGTAATTATTTTTTTGAAGTGAAAACTTCTTTAGCGGCGTTGTACACTTTTTGGTAATGGGTAAAAAATGTTAAACTCGCGTCAGGGCGTCAGGACACGTGACCCTGAACGAAAATTCGTAAGACGGATGGAGAGGGCAGCCCAGTGTTGCCAGCGAGGTCTTGTCAAAAGATACAGGAAAAGTACAAAAAAAGTAACCTTCTAGGAAAAGTAAACATTTACATTTGTAACCTATTTCCAAAAAATAAGGTTATTAATTTTTCGAAATCTATTATTGATTTTGAAGTGAAAACTTCTTTAGCGGCGTTGTACACTTTTTTTGTAATGGGTAAAAAATGTTAAACTCGCGTCAGGACTTGCGTCAGGACACGTGACCTGATCGACAATTCGTAAGACGGATGGAGAGTAGACAGCCGGTGGGGCGTAGGAGAGGAAGTATCCCTCTCTCTTTTTACGGCGCGGCGAAAATGTATGCCTGTGCCTGCTGTTTCGTTTAGGCGGCGCAGGGCGCTTGCGCGAATGTTCGTGTGTGTTTATGTTACAGCGTGCCACGCGCATCCATGGAAATGCACAACGTTAATATTCAAGTTTTCATTTCTTCCGGCACTCCCGGAGTGCAACTCGTTTTTTTTTTTTATTAACATTAAATACATTTTTATTTCAGGTTTCAAAATATATAGCAAATTTGCCTTTGCGTCAACCGCTTATTTCCGAGCCTTCGTTTACTTTAAAAGTTGTTTAGTACATAGACTCATTAATAGAAATAGGTTTCAATCAGAAAAGATATTTGGATTTCACACGTTTCATTATGTAACGAAAAACAGAAAAATAGAAAAAGGATCCTTCTACGCAAATTTGGCAGAAAAAAATTGCCCGATGATATATAACAATTTTTCTCATGAATTCTCATTTAAGAAATTTCTCTTTAATTTATATTTTTAATTTTTTTTCTTATTAATTAGATTACTAGTATTAGATTCAAGGCGTAACCCTTCTAAACCGGCTATCCTGGACACTATAGTAAAACAATGGAAGTAGCATATTAAGATCCCCTTTTTTAGACTTTTCCATACAAACGTAGTCTAACTTTTATTTTAGTGGCTTTTTAGAAGCAAGTTCAGTCCACGAATACTGAATACGGAACTTTCTAATTTTTCTTTTTTTTATTGATACTAACGTGATACACAGAATGAAATGGGTTTTGATTGACACATTAAGGGGCTACCTGAATTTTTCGGGGTCCAGTGCTGCCCCCATTTGAAATAAATCATTTGAAAAGTAACGGAGATATTATTTAAAATTTGACTTAGATGTAAGCCTAGATAACCCTTTAAACTATTATATGAACTACTGTTTATATTTTAAAGTGAGAACGTGTAGCTTTTTATAGCATTTTTGCGAAAAACGGCCACTTTTAGCAAAAATGCTGTATAAAGCTACACCTTTCTCTATGCTATAAAAAGCTACTTCTCACTTTAAAATATATAAATATTAAAAATTTTTGGACAATTGAGTTAAATTGATATGGTTAATCGTATTAAGATTTCATAATGCAGTAAAAAGATAAAATTTGTAAAGGTACCTTTAATGACAATGTCTCACCGTCAAATTGTTGCAAACACTAACCCCCTTATTCATAAAAAAAAAAGTTTGTCAAACCTATTTGAGTTAAAATATGTTTTGTCTCGTTCTTTCAACGTCAAATATTCAAAAGAGGGAAAGGGACAAAACGTGTTTCAACTGGAAAAGGTTTAGCAAACTCTTGTTATTTTTTATGAATTTGAGGGTATATGAATAAATGAATTCTATATGAAATACGCCACAAAATAAGTACTAGTACTCACGTACAGAGTCTTAGCTCAGAAAATAAATTCAAAGAAATCTACGTAATGTGTTTAGCGCTATGGTTTAATTTAGCTCGCGTCAGAACTCGTTTACATACCTAGACATGACTAGACATCCATTGCAAGCCATTTTCATTCTTATTACTCTAAGCAAAAATTGAATTTTTCTCTTTGAAGTGGTCGCCGCGCGCATAATAATAATGTAGGTATATTTTCGATAGGAGTGACACAGGCCTGCTCTCGTAGAGTAATCACGTATTGAATCACGGATGAGGTCGAAACATATCCTCCCTACGTGAGTAACGTTTAATTACCTTACAAACTGTGTGTCATTCGTTATTATTATTACAAGTTTTTATTTAGTATCACCTGTCCCGTGGTCTGTCTGTCTATAAATCAAGTCTTACAAGTTAAATTTGAGCCACTTCCAGGGGTCCATTTGAACTGAAATTTTTCATTCATCCTAATATCACGTGACAATGAAATATTATGATAACATGGAGCTGATCTGATGATGGAGCTGGAAACTGATTATGGCATGTCTGTAATTGTGGCGAACGTTTGGTCGTCGAAACTATGGAGAAAAGCTGCTGTGAATGACCAATTGCGAAACTGACAAATTGCGGAAATGTCAATGTGCGAAAGTGACGATTTTAGAAAGTGACATTCTGCGAAAATTATCAGGTTTACAGAGATGACCATTTGCTAACAACTGCATCACAACCCCACTACTGAGCATAAGCCTCTTTTCTTCGACGACGCCCATACTCAGTTCTGTGAAACTCTAAACCAGGTGACTCGCTACTCCTCTGATTATGTCTTCAACACAATACACTAGTCGATAACCTTACAAGTAAGGTGAATATTATATAAGACGTATAACAATATACAATGTACATTTCATAGCTTTCCAATAAGAAAAATCCAATTTTCGTGTGAGACAATATGTCGGGTTTACAAAAGTTATTACTCATTCAAAAGTTATTACTCATTCAAAAGATGATCACATCTCAATATAATTGCTATCTCTTTTGCTCTTGTGAGGGCAACCATTAACGTTTTGTTTGTCACACTCGGCTTGTGTGGTCTTTTCATAGAATAATAAGTTTTTTTTTACGCAGAACATATTCTAGGTCTATGATAAATGCGCTATTGGATATCTATCCCATTACAAGGCCTGTAAAAAATCACTAACAACATTATTAAAAGGTTGAAACTATGACAAAACTGAAGCGTTCATAAAATAAATAATATCAAAGACATACACAATAAAACTTACTCTTAATAATTTGCTTACATTACATATAATTCTATTTAGTTGAATCTATTTGTTATGAAATAATATTTTAAGTATGCAGTTCTATTTGTAACTAGGTAGTAGGTATTATTAGAATTTAATAACCAAGCAATATGTGTACATAATATGACTTAATTATTTACAATAAAATATTAAAATTAATAATTACAGTAATATTTATATTAAATGATGTTTGTATTATGTAATGTAATACAATTCTTTTAATAGTTAAATTTTTGTACAGAGAACGGGTATCACTAACACAAGCATGGCCATGCTTGAAAGTGATGCCCATCGACATTCAGAAAATGCAAACAATGTTTGAATTTTGAATTTAAATCATCTCATACGGACCCCCAACGCCTCTCTCATCCATAGAATTAGAATAGTTAGATGTACATAAACTCTTACCTTTTCAGAAATAAACAAATTTGAAACAATATTGTTTTTACTTTGCCTAACCCTGTGGTAACGTTGGATTAAATTACTTACTATATGAATTCTACAATTTATACGGAAAGAGAAGCACTTTTTTACCCAGATCAGCATGGGAGAACCCCACAATTGCTAGCAAAAATGGCCTATAGCAGAATTGGGTAAAATAAATTATTTGGTTCTGTTTTTCAAAAACTGGGCAAGGCTTAGCTCACGCTCGGCCTTGAACATTACTCGTTCGGCAATGTCATACTTTCCGTTCTCTGCTATAATGAACTATTAATTTCGGGGGTCCAGTGCTGCTCCCATTTGAAATAAATCATTTGATAGGAAACGGAGACATTATTTAAAATTTTGTCTTGATCAGATCCTAGATAACCCTTCAATCTATTTTATGAACTACCGTTTTTTGCAATTGTGCGTAGAAAAGCTTCACGTTCTTACTTTAAACTGTAAACAATCGTTCATAAAATAGTTTGAAGGGTTATCTAGAGCCTGGTCAAGACAAAATTTTAAATGATGTCTCCGTTTCCTAACAAATGATTTATTTTAAATGGGGACATTACTGGACCCCGGAAAATTCAGGTATCCCCTTAAGAGCGCTTTTTGATTCCGCAAGCACTACTACTTCAATACAGTCTTATATTTAAAACATTTGGGTACTAACCTAAATTAAATTATATCTCATTTACTTTCCCATTCACAGTTTAAACATTAAACTTTTCGAAAATGATTTCACATCACGATTTTAATAATTTAAATTATAAATCAAAGGGCGCATGAAAATTAGCAGATGAGTCCATTAGGGTTAAGCTTTTACCAGACAGATTGGCTATTAACGTCGATAAAATCGCTACATTGCATTATCTGCTCGGCCTGAGACATCAAATTCAATCAAACAAACACAAAAATGATGGACAAAAATGAAATTTATTTGGCACTGTAATAAAAATACACATACAAAACGTTATTGGTTATATCCATTTTCAGCATAATTTTAGATGTATATAACACTATTAAAATTTTAGATGTACATAAAACTATTTGACTCTATGAAACTTTGTCGTCATTAACCTGTATTTATACAAATCTTATAGAACACGTTTGTTTTGACGTTAAGACAAAAGTATCAGAAAAATTATTGTGCCACTTGTGGCCACACATCCAAGTGCAGGCCACGTCCGGAGTCACTTAACTTTCGAAAGCGCTACTAATGCGTTCTCCCATCATACCACCGAGATAGCCTTTGGACCTGTATATATATTCATATATTGCACCTTAGTACATTAAAACAGAACACTTATTAATACATATAATAAAACAGTAAAAATTCTATGTGTACATTGAAAATATTCGCAAAAAAAAAACAGGGCGATGAAGGCCATGAAAATATAATGGAGACATAGTAATAGAGTAAGTAATAGAGTAATAAATTTTAAAAAAATGTCTGTCCGTTTGTTGTTTTTACACTTTACACGCTCATCTCCGGAAATATTGGACGGATTTGGATGAAACTTTTTTGTTATATAGCTGTTAAGCCTGGCCAATATATAGAGTATAATTAATTTTGAAAAATGGAACACCTGATGCAGAACAATAATGGTCCAGCTAAACTATAAAAAATATGTAAATGACGCTATAGCAAAAGTTGTTCATCCTGATGAGCATTTTTTATTGAGGTATAAAAACCAAAGATCAGGAACAGCTGATGCAGATACGGCGGAGTCATAAAGTCCACACAAACAAAACCACGGGCTCAGCTAGTAACAAATAAAGCTAGCGATTTTTCAACCAATTCATCGCTGCTTTGTAGTAGAGCCTTTTCAGTACCTTTGGCGGCAAAAGATTCATGAATAAATTTTCGGTCGCTATTCATATAAATCGGTACAACGGATTATTTGAAGAGAGTTACCGAATTTGTATTCATTTCTCGTAGCGCTTGCCATTAATATTTCGTATTGATTTCGTTTGATGTTTGAAATTGCTTTAGATAATTAGTTTTGCTCGTATGGTTTTTGATATTATGTGAGGTTTATTACAAACTGTCTACCTTCTTGTTATCTTGTCACTGAAAGTTGTTTGCTTGTTCAAAAATTACAATAACTTTACGTAAAATTTCAATAATCTACACTAAGTGACACTAAGTTACACTACAATTTACTACGTTACACTTTGTTGCGCTTCGTTATGCTACGTAACACTTCGTTGCGCTTCTTTATGCTACGTAATACTTCGTTGCACTACGTCACACTTCGCTGCGCTACTTCACACAACGTACTTACCCACATATGGCGCATTTTCACTAGGCTATAAGTATTGTGTTAATTGATTTTGGATATTATTTCTTAGAGGTCAATGTCGATAATAGTTTGACAGTGAAAAATGCTCTGCGCTGCGCTTCGCGAAATGTGCGTCGGCCCTTACACTACGTAGCACTACGTCATGCTTATTTACACTATGTCACACTACGCAGCACTACGTCATGCCTTGTTGCACTACGTCACGATACGTCATGCTTCGTTGCAAAACATTACACTACGTCATGCTTTGTTGCCCTACGTCACACTACGTAGCACCACGTTACACTATCACTTTTTTACCGTTTTCAGACACAAAGTCTACTTTTAGCATGACAGTGGATGATAAAGTAATCAAAATAGAGATGAAGTGCCAATCAATCACATTGTCTAAGTCAGTTCAGAGAGACAAAATGCCTGAGCACTTTACTAACTCAATTAGAAATAAAACCGTATTACCCTAGCCTAAAGTGTAAAAACGTAACATGACAAAGTGTTTACTCGGTCTCGAAACCACGCGAGTTCGCTCGCGTTTTGCTATTTTAGCTAATAGTTGAAATTTTATTTTCGAGTTGCTACGGGATAAGCTCAAAAAATATAATAAAAAAAATAGAAAAAAAAATGGGTGAGGGACAATAAAAACCACAAAATAGACACAACAACTATATTGTCCTTCCACAAAATAAAACAAACAAAAACATGAAACTAAAAAACTCTAAGGATAGACGCAGGTTCGGCGAAAAAATAAGTAATAATGGAGAGAAAAACGTGGTGGTCTTTGGATCTCAGAGCGGGACTTAACTTGTATTACGAAGGTACGTCGGAAGGGACGCCGTCACCAAACTCGTCCACCACAAAATGGCTGCCGCTTCTTGGTGAGGTCAGCGTCACGCCCAGCCGCAATTCTCCACCGCAATTTATGGCCCACGGAGAGGTTTTCCAAGGGTAAAGGTGTTCCCTTTTATCAGGGAACACAAACACAGAGCTTAAACAATTATTTAAAATAATTCAGATAAACTGAAAGGTCTTACACGACCATAAAAGTATAGATAGTGTACAGTGAATGCCAACCAATCTCGAAAAAAATCGTCCTCTCAGACTTTGGAACTACTTCATCTCTTTTAAATGTCGGTAGATACCGAAAACTCACAAATTACTTATGTACACGGTTCGAAAAATATTCCACATTGTGTCTATGATCGAATATTCTAGAAGAACAGACAATTGTAAATAAAATGCTTAAATATTATTTATTGGATAATAGGGATTTTTTTATCAGTAACGCGAATGATTTCTAATAAAACTAACATTAAAATAAGTATTTTTTTTTAATTCTGGAATTGGCAATAACATTGACTTCCTGTCAAAATAATTAATTAAACGTCATTAAATTAGGGTATGTATCCAAACATTTATGTTGTATTTCCAGAAATTTTAATGACTGCAAATTAAATAGTACATTGTTTTAAAGAGAATTTTGAAAATATTTATAGAAAACAAAGGTGGCTCTAGCTGCGCTCTACTCTATCTGAACTGACCCTAAGAATTAGATTCTCTTTCATTCCCATTTTGTATTGACTTTTACAATCAGCTCAGAAAGAGCGTCAGTGGGTGGGTAGGTAATATGTTTTCTTACTCTCCGACAAAAAAGAGGGATGTTATGAGTTTCATGCCGATGTCTGTCTATGTGGCTGTCTGTATCAAAATAGCTCTCGAACGGATGGTTTTTGGTGAAGAAACTTTTCTCAAACATGTTCGGAAATGTAGGCATTATTGTAGTAAAAACTTCTTTTTTGAAAACGAAGTTTGTAATTCTTGGCTCGTACATTACTTTGCTGGACTAGGCCAGGAAAGTAATATGAAAATTCATTCTTGGCCGCTGCTCAAAACAAAAAGACAAATTTAAGTGTATTCAAAATGACAAGACAGTGACATTGACGTTTCAGATGACATTTCCCGTCCTCTACAGTAATATACTATTCCTAGCGGTGGTTCATGGCTATGTTTGGTGAAAATCGGTTCAGCTGTCCAAAAGTTATTGGGGGTGAACGGTTGAAATTTGAGGTTTTTTTAATTTGCTAGGAAAATTTGTTCTTTTAGACCAGCATGGAATATTCAGTAGTCTGTCGCAATATTTAACTACTATTTGTCATTTTGTCTCGTAAATATTCTTGCTTTTGTTATCCTACGCTAGCTCACTTAGCATAACAAAACAGCATGCTATAAAGCCACGCTTTACGATTGCAGTCTGTGTGATTCGAGCCTTCTGCAGAGAAAGGTTGGTTTCCTTTTGGTACCAACTCCTCCTCATCGTATTTACCCGATTGCATCCTCAGCAGTAACGCTTCCAAACTCGGGGTCCGCTACCTAACGAATGAGATTTGACGAAGTTACTAGTTTTTACAAAGGGTTAACCAGCACCAAACCTTGGATAGTTTGATGATCAAACGCTAGATGGCGTTCGGGCCCACAGTTTAGACGTGCCTTCCGAAACACGAAATCATTTTTCTTTTTAGATAATCAGGTGATTCCAGCCTGCAATATCCTAACCAGACTCTGGAAACAACTATTCACTAAGTATGCTTCCCAGTGGGAGTCCAACCCATGACCTCCGGGTCACAAGGCGAACGCCTTGACCACTGAACAACAGAGGCAGTGCCTGTTGGTACCAACTGATTACAAAAATTAATTTTACAAGGCAATATAAAGAAAGAACAGCTAAAAGGCAAGACAAACTAATATCATTACCAAATTTTATCTAAATTGGTTCGGTGGTTGAAGCGTGAAGAGGTAACAGACAAACAGAGTTACTTCCACATGTACAATATTAAGTATGAATGGTATGGATTGTAAGTCCCTAGCTCCCGAGGCAAAAAAGCTGTGTTATAAGTTGACGTGTCTGGGTGTCCTTGGTATCGCAGCTCCTAAGCGAAATCACACATTTTCAAGAATTTTCCGGGTAACGGAGATTTTATTTAAAACTTGGACTTAATTAAGCCCTAGATAACCATTTAAAACTATTTTATGAACTACTTTGTACATTATTAAAAAAAATCTTATTTTGACAGTAAAGAATTTATTTCGGAATGTTTTATTTTTGATACGAACTGTATGAATTCAGTTAAGTTGGTAGTTGCGCTATTTGTTTAGCTAGTGTTGATCGAGTAAAACCTTAACCTATGTGCATCTACATAGGAACTATGTAGCATAGATCTTAAGAAAAAAAATGCTGGTTTAAGGCTAGGAGTATCTTTTAGGCGAAATAACGACACATGTGCTATTATATTAGGAATAGAGTGTAAACTTTTGTGAAATCATATTATGTATGTCCTTATATTAGTGTTCAGGACCATTTAAAAGACAGATAACAGTTCAAACTGAGAATGTGAAGCTTTCCTACGCATATTTGCCAAAAATTTCCGCTTTTCACAGATGTACATAGAAAAGCATCACGTTCTTACTTTAAACTGTAAACAGTACTTAGTTCATAAAATAGTGTGAAGAGTTATCTACAGCATGATGGGACCAAAATTTAGAATTATATCTCGGTTGCCTTTCAAAAAAGTTATTTCAAATGGGGGCAGCACTGGACCCCGATAAATTCATGTATCCCCTTAATTATAAACCCATTTGGGAGCAATAGAGTCCACACCAAGAAAGACGGGCGAGATAATTTTTCAATTAAGAAAGTAAATGTTTATGCAAAAGTAGGGTATGCTAATTTGAATAAAATTCATTTATTTTATTAAAAGCTATCTGTTTTCGCCACAGATGAGAGTTTGGCGGTTTGTTTTGTTTTGTATTGTTGCAAAAGGCTTTATTTTGCTCTTTTTTGACCGGCAAGGAGGCTTGAAGTTTGTTGAAAAGAAATTTCGTAAGTTTTCTATTTTTTAATTATTATACGAGCTTTGATTTAGTTTCAACTATTCCGCTGCCTGTCTGTCTGTAATCAAATGTTGCAAGTCCAATTTAACCCACTTCTCGGTTTCCAATGAGATATATCGCGTGACAATGCAATCTTATGATGACATGGAGCTGATCTGTGGAAGGTGGTCATCTGGTCATGGCAACTCTATGATAAAACAACATAACCCCACCGAGTTTGGGCTCAATTGATTTGGCTTAGTGAGTTCTTTACCTTCTTTAGGCCATTGTTATAGATCAGAGGTTCCCAAACTTATTTTGTCAAACGCCCACTTTAAAAAATCTGTTATTTTGTAGCGCCCCCCATTTTTTTCACCATAAAAACCTGAATCACATATTTGTCTTGCCTGTAGTTTAATCCAACCTATATTCTAAACTAGACTTTTTTACAAGAGAGAGCAATAATAATACATACACCAGTACATTAGAGTATGTTTTATAAAAAAATAACAATTGTCAACATTGTTAATTTTAAATAAAAAATAGCAATAATAATACAATTTTACAATAATAAAAAGTATCGGAAGTGGGGACCTCACCTGCGAAACTTTAAAACACGAATTTTTTTCAGTGTTTGATTCCTTTAACGATATAAATAGCGTTGTGAACGCATTAAAATAATAAATATTAATTATATTTTTAGTTTATATTTGTACAATAAAAAAGGATATAAATATGAACTAATAAATGGATGTTGTGTAGTAAGAGGATTTTAATTTCAGTGAATTTTAAAATATGAAATAGCTAAAGTTATAAATCACTCATTGCTATCACATCAGCGCCCCCAACTTTATTCTGGGCCCGTTACCTTAAAGCCTCCAGCGCCCACAAGGGGGCGTTATCGCCCACTTTGGGAAAGACTGATATAGATGAAAGCTAGTTTTAGTTTATTACAAGCTTTTATTTAGTTTCACCTGTCCCGTTGTCTGTCTTTCTGTAATCAAATCTTGCAAGTTAAATTTGACCCATTTTCCGGTCTCCGATTGAGCTGAAAATTTGCTTGCTGAATTTTGCACGCATACGTGTAAGTCGTAGGTTTATTGCGTAACAATGCAATATAATGATGACATGGTGCTGATATTCTGATGATGGAGCTGAAAGGTGGTCATTGGAACTCTGTAATAAAACTACGCAACCCCATCGATTTCGGTCTTATTATATTTATCGTGATAAGTACTTAAGCCACACAATAAAATCTTGTACGAAATAATGTTTTTTTTTTTCGAAAAACTTATTTATATTTTCGATTCTTCTTGCTAATGTTTTATTTGTAAATGTAAATCTAAAACATAAATCAAACCTCCACTAGGCCTGTGTCGCTCTCTGTTTAGGTATCGAAAATATACCTACATTATTACTATGCGCGCGACGACCACTTCGAAGGGAAAAATTTAGTTACATTAATTGTTTGTCCAGAGTAATAAGAATGAAATTGGCTTACAATGGATGTCTAGGTATCTAAACGAAGAGGTGAGGAGTTCTAACGCGAGCTAAATGAGATCATAGCGCTAATCACATTAAGTAGATATTTCTTTGAATTTCTTTTCTGAGTAATACTTCTGAACGTGAGTACTGGTACTTATTCTGTGCCTCCACACAACTCCATTTAAGTAACGCTGTTATATAAAGTCGAACAAATAACTTGGAACATTAAGTACATCTGCCCGCTAATCGCTTTTAAAGCCGTACACATTTATTTGTGCGGAGTCGGTTAAATCGAGCATAGTTTCACACATTCTACATACTAACACTTGCAAAGTTCTCGCACTGAGTGCTTTTAGTCCGTACGACATGAACATTTGTTTACTTTGCAGAGAAAGATCCGTAGAATATTTAATTTATTTTATTCGATACACTACTATGCGGGCTCCAGACTCAGATGTCAACGCGAAAAACATATATATCCCTCCACACTCGCTATCGTTCACAGTTTAGTTCGCGCGCTTGTCAAGAATGGACGCCGAAACATGCACTGATATCGTGACGCTGTGAGCTAAGGCTCAAAAAACAAAAATAAAAATATGAAGATGAAGAAGTGACGCTAATTTTGATGCACCGTCCTCCGTAAATAAATAACAGAATCTCAAGGCACCAAGTCTCGCGCGTTACTGTTTTCACGCACGAGTGTGGATGGGTTCGCGTTGATGGGAGGTTCGCGCCTCGCAAACCCTTTGATGCGGGCTCAAATACCGACACCGAAAGGGGAACAAGGCGTGAACACGCGCGAAGCCCGTGAACGGCCGCGAAAGCCATCACATTCGCGGTTCGCGGCTTTCACGGGTGTTCACGGCGCGAATGTGGAGCCAGCACTACATTTACTATTACTAACATTAGTCGTAAGTTTGTATGTACTAACAAATGGACTGAGTTGTCTGAATAAATAAATATTATTATTACTATTATACGATACGTTACCACATACCTTCAGCTTATAATGATGGGCAAATTTGCAGGAAAAAGAAAGATTGGAAGGAGAAAGAGTAGACCGGGATAGCAAGCGCTGCTCAGCTATTCTGCCGAGCTAAGAGCAAAAAAGACTACACCAAGCTGATTGCCGACCTTCACAAGTTGGACTTTGGAGGAGTATCTTAAAAATAAGAAGAAACGTTAAAGAACTTATCTTCTTTTTCTAAGCAAATTTTTAGGCAAATTGTTTAGTATTGTAGCAGAAGCGAGGTGATATGCTCGACTGCCACAAAGGGAAGATCACTCTCCGCCAGGAATGGTGTTGCGCATAGGGGCACCACGGCTTCGACGGTGTAGTGTCCAAGGTCGTCTATATGTGTGTACATATATACGACCTCGGTCAATAAATAGTATAAATACGACAAATCATCGTCGAGGCTGCGAAAATATAATATGTCGAAATGAAATCAGAACCCTCATATCGAGATGTAGGATACTGTCAGCGCCATCTCGCAGTCTTCTTGTGAACTATGTTTTTGCTTCGTTGTTGTGGTTGTAGTTCCTTGTAGTGGCGTAGATGGCGCCACTGTATTATGGACAAAACCTACCATTAAAGTAGTTTCGGTACATTATGTATAGCCATATGTATTATTTTTCATCTTGCTAGATTCTCGGTTTAATTCTTAGCTGTTCTTGGCTTTAAATAAATAAATAAATTGAAATAGGGACAAATTGCACTGATTAAGCTAGCCCCAAAGTAAGTTTAAGACTTGTGTTATGGGATACTAACTTAACGACACTATATTTTATAAGAAATAAATATAAAAATAAACACCCAAGATCCAGGACAATTTGAAAAAGACCATCTTCCAACTTGCTCTGACCGGGGATCGAACCCGGAACCTCTGGATTGAATATTGGAAAACGGACAGCATAAGATAAGGCAAAAATAGGCAAATTGATAATTTAAGTTTCCTAAACTTTTTTAAGTCGTACCAAAGTCGTGTCGTATGCACAAAATGATTTGTGTTAACACCCTCTGGATTAAGTCGGGGTAATGAGGTGTAAAACCTTGTTGTTTAGTGAACTAGTTAGCAAGTTCATATTTTGAAAGCAATTGTCACCCTTAAGTCATTGTTGTAAGGTCGGCAATTGCACAGAAAATTGACGTAATCAAAAGTTTACGATTACGAGGCTACATTTCAGTATAAAACTGTTTCAGCGACCAGTAACGCTCTTAATATCACTTTTTCTGCATTCATATATTATTTAAAATCAGGTTCACAATGTATTTGATCAAGGACAAAGGATGAAATGGATGGAAAGGATGATGAAACTTTAAGACGTTTTATTAGGGTTCCGTACAAAAAATTAAAAAGGAACCCTCATAGGATCACTCGTGCGTCTGTCTGTCTGTCCGTCCATCTGTCACAGCCAATTTTCTCCGTATTTACTGGACCAAATCAGCTGAAAATTTGTAGGATGGTGTAATCCTATAACCCAAACACAGATGTGTTTGGATTATAAGATTGTGCAAAGTAAACAATTTTTTTTTGAATAAACTGAAAAACAAGGACACAATAAGAAAATTTAAAAAAATGTTTTGCTAACCTTATCGTGTCACATATCAAATGAAAGGGCTCGTTATGCTGATTTCAAATATAGATTTGTTATCATTGTGAAATAAAAAGTTTTGATTTTATTCAAGAAAGAAAACGGAAACGGAAATTTACCCTGATCTCGGAAACAACTGAGCCTAAAATGAACAAAAAAAATTGTATGCTTATAGAGTTCACAAAAATCTATAAGAATTCTATTAATTGAAAATAAAGTGGTGAACACATTATAAAACTTTCACTTACGGAAAATAGTTCACTTAAACACTACTAGATAGCGCTAGTAGTAGTTAACTCGCGTCTTACTGTGAGGATTTCAAATTTGGTATTTTGTATTAATTTAATAATTCTGTCACTTTACGGAACCCTCTTCACGCGAGTTCAACTCACACTTGGCCGCTTTTTCTTCTGTCATTATAGTTAACTTATTTTTGTCCGACGATACCCTATCCTCAGTATATTATAATGACGGCGGATTTTCCTAAATATGACATTAAATAAAGTAAAACATAATAAATATAGTATAAATAAAAGACAAAGCAAAGATGATTGAAATGCTAATATCTGACTTAAGCTTAAGAAGCTTATAAAATATGTGGTTAAAGCAAGGCAGCTTCGTGCTTCGGAAGGCACGTAAAAGTTGTTGGTCCTGGCTGTTATCGTTGTATGGTGTTATCAAGCTATATCAAATACCTTGAGGCAGCGTGAAAAACCTGATACACATACAATTGACGTGCTACATGATAAAAAACACAATATTCGTTGGTAGAAAATGTATATAAAATATCGGTCGCATAATTAAAAAAATCTTCTTGATTCAAACCGTAATTTGCCTCAATGGAAACACGGCTCTGGGAATTGGCAACGTTTTAATTAAAACCGACAAATAATTGATCGCAACTCACATGCTCACTTAATTCTCAGAAAAACTTCGTAACATTTTTGAAATACATTACATTACCCCAGTAATGTAATGTATTAAAAAAATGAACCTATATTATCACGTCTTTATCCCTATTAGTGTAGACAAAGCCTAAAGCCGTAAGACCTGTGCAGAAATATTCAATAGCAAGAGCGAATTCATCCAGCGCGTAGCATCAACGTTGCGTCGACGGAGCGCTGTCGCTGCGTCTTTTTACATATATTACAAATAAACATAGTTTATATACTCGAGACGTTGTAACGTACAACGTACTTACGACGGACTGCAGCCCCAAGACGAAGCGGGAGGAGTGAATTTCATTGCGACTACGTTGTAGTCCCGCTGCGTTGACGCACCGTGTGTGTGCTGAGTTATGCGTAAACATTTTTGCTTTTTGTGATTCGTATCAATTAATCGATAAACTTAAGAACTATGTTATCGGTGGAGTGTCGTCAACGTTTTGTCGACGTAGCGCTGTCACTGCGTCTTTTTACATACCAATAAATATAGTGTACAGACTCGAGACGTTGCATCAATGCAACGTACTTACGACAGACTGCAGCTCCAAGACGAAGCGTGAGGTATGAACTTCATTGCGTCTACATTATAGTCTCGCTGCGTTGACGCAGCGTGTGTGTGCCTAGTTATGTGTTAAATATTTTCGTCGAGGACGTAACGCCCATATGGACCCTCTTTTAGTTGGTTGAGATTCGTATCAATCAATCGATTAACTTTAGAACTATGTTATCGTCGGTCAACGTTGCGTCAACGTAGTGCTGTGGCTGCGTCTCTTTACATACAAAGAAACATAGTATACACACTCGAGACGCTGCATCAATGCAACATACTTGCGACGGACTGCATCTCGAAGACGAAGCGTGAAGTACGTCGTAGTCACGCTGCGTTGACGCATCGTGTGTGTGCCTATTTATGCGTTAAAAGATTTGCTCTTCGACGACGCAACGCCGGTGAGGATCCTCTCTTAGTTAGTTGTGATTCATATCAATCAATCGATAAACTTAAGTTATAGTCGGTGGAGTATCGTCAAAGAATTAATAAAAAATTTACGTATCCCCGAGTTAATTCTCGCGATCTTCTGTCATTTGTTTGACTTCCCAATACAACACGGCTTTTGCCTTTTTTTCACTTCATCCTTGAACGTCCTTGGCTGTCTTTTCCCTCTTCGATCTTTTCTTTCACGATGTTTTGGATGAAGTTATTGTGTCGCATGTGTCCAATTTCTTTCTTACTAACGTTCTACTGTCGGTGGCAAGTTCCAGAATTCCTTATAAGTTTTTTTCTTAGTCCAATCTATCCTTTCAGTCCAAACATGTTTTAAAGGGGTACTCGATTTTGCCTAGTTTATGCTATAAATAATAATTGTGCTTGGTACAGCATTAATAAAATGCATACTCACTGATTAGGGTTTAATTGACTATTACTGCCATGCAATTACACCACATTGCATTCAAGAAAAGTGGCATAGGTACTGACTTTGTAACACTAAAAAACTAATATGATCTTACTAAAATGTTCATAATAAGTAAAATTAACACCAAATTCAGATATTAAAATGAAAAACAAGCAACACTCGAAAGCTTCATGGACATTAAAAATACAACTAAATAGAAATCAAATTCAAAAAATATTTTTTTGTATTCTTCTGTTGTTTGTTTTAATATTTTTGGTATTTTACTGCAAATGCAAGAAAATTAATGGTTTTAAACAAATTGAATGCACAAATTTCACATCAACTTTAAACAATAAGCATGGAAATCACTACGAAGAAAATGTTTCTAGGAATGTCGACTTTAAATTAGTCGAAAATGTAAAACCCTTGAAAGAAAACTCATCTCAAAATAAATACCGTTATGAAAAACTATACCAAAATAAATTCAATACAAAAAAAGTGTCTGAAGATGAATGCAATGAAGAAAGCTGTGACGACAATGATTCTATAATAACAGCTAATAATATAACAGCACCAAAAGATTCAATATTTTTTCATGAAACATCCGCAAGAGGAGAATTAACAGTACGACAAGCATGTTCTGTAGAATCTTGTGCTCTAAAAAATTCCAATTTGCAAATCAATGTCATATTTTCATCTCCTATCAACTTGACCTGTGAAACCAACAGAATTCTACAAAAATTTAAAAACATTCGATTTTTTAGAGTACACATTGAAAGCTATACAAAAGGAACTCCGATGGAAAAATTCAATACGAGTATTCTGTCTACGTCTTTGTGGCCAATGCAAGTGACTTCAGATGCTTTGAGATATTTGACTTTGTATAAATTTGGTGGAATTTACTTGGATCTGGACATAATAGTGATCAAACCGTTGAAGGTTTTGGGGAGGAATTGGGCAGCTAAAGAATTTTACAGTATTGGTTCGGGAGCATTAGCGTTTGGAAGAAATAAGTTGGGAAAATATGTAGCTGAAATAACTATTCAGTACGTGTATTGTCCTAGTTGGCTAAAGAATTTAGTTTTTATAAAGAGAAGATGCATAATGAGTAGATTTTGATAAATTTCCCTTAATTTAGAAGCATTTACGTAAAAAAGGCATTTAAGCACAATTATATTTTTTTATCGATTCACTGACTCTGGTTTTTAATTGATTGAAAAAGTCAATTTTAGAAGTAATAAAAAGTTAAAAAATATCACTACCCTAGGATTTTCTAAAAAAATTATAGTACCTTTGTTATGGGACCAATTCTGTAAAAGCAATATTTGACATAGCACCCGAACAAATGTTCTTACATTACGCCTACAAATGCGACATAAGTGACGTTACTCCTGTCCAGTTTTTTTAGGCGCTCCGAGACGCCGTCCAAAGGCGGACGTGACTTTGTAACCTTTATATCTTAAAGAGGTTTTGGGTTAGCAAGGTAGTTTTTCTTTAACGTGCCTATTTTTTGGAACTCTTTCCAAAGCACAACGAAAAAATTATGCATCTTCTCTATTGCTTTTTGTTGGTCGTGTGAGTAATTTCCAACACTGATGTCAGATTTTGGCTGCTGCCTACAGGCATCTGACTTGAACGCTGCCATCTAATAAAGGCAACCGGGATCAACGGTTTATCGTGTTTCCCGAAGCACGAAGATAATTTCTATACCATTTGTGGTTAGTCATAGTCACCTATACGATTGCGGACCACGACGCGGTTGCTTAACATGCGCAAGCGTTAGTAAAACGTTCTTCCTCCTAGCCACAGAGCTCTTCATCACTCGGTCATAATTAGTATTGGAACTTTGATACCTGTAGTGATTTTCTGTCATAAATATCCGAAATGCCTTCATTGAGATATCCAAATATTCGCATTTTTGTGATTCAGCGAAGGCATATATGCCTTACGTAACTTCGAGATACCTATATCAACTTATCTTAGATGGAAAGGTAAGGTATCGAAGGACAATTAAAATTGATGATTATGTAATATTACAGAAAATTTATGAACAATTTCGCGATTACTTCCTATACTAATAACGGCCCCGAAGTGATAAAACGGGTTCTGAAGGTGTTATGTGATAGGCAATTTAAACGCGAAAGATTATCGGATTGCCATAAGAAAACCATATGTCAAGGTTTGTATTTATTTTTATGAAACTACATTTTCTTTAGATATAATCGAGGCGAAGGCTTAACTCACATATTTGGCGCAGAGTCGAAGCGAAACGACGCGTCATGATTTTGCGGTGACGCCCTGACTCGCATTAGGGTTGGATCTCATTTGTTCGCAGAATGTTATAGCATGCTATCCTTCATGCTTGTGTTCCATCGATCTCTGCCAATAAGATCCAACCCTCAATGTTCATGCAGACCAACGGCACTTTGTTTACGGCAACCATCGACACATCGGCGGCACCAGCTAAGAACCACCACATGGGAACTTACTTTCACGTAAAAAGCCTCATCGAAATCGGTCCATACGTTGGAGTACCATACCACAAACAGACTGACAAACATTAGCGTCAAACTCATAACAATCTTTTTTTTTTGTTAAGGTTTAAAAACAGTTCCCTTATTCAGCAACTCGAGGAGAGACATAAGACAACTTTTTTTCCCAAAAATCATCAATTAAGGTATTACAAAGAGGAATGGAACTTTCTATGGGGAATCCTATTTTGTCATACAAAAGTAGGCTTAATTACAAAGTACTGAATTTATGCACATGAAGTCGCGGGTATGTTAGTGTCTTATAAAGAGAACTATTTTATAATTATATTTGCAGAAAAAATCATTAAAAACATTTTAATTTCAGGTTTTAGAATATACAGCAGATTAGCATTTGCTTTACTCCCTGCTTCAAAAGCTGTTGTATATTTTAAAGCTTACAAATTAAAGGCCGTTGACAGAATTATATCGGCATCGAGAGAGATATTTGGATTTCACATGTTCAATTTCAAAACAAACAAAATAAAAATAGAAAAGAAATCTTTCTACGCACAGTTGGCCAAAAAATATTGCCCAATAATTTATAGGAAATTTCTTCATGAATTCTCTTATATCTCAGTTCACAAGAAATTTCATTAAAGATGTTGTAAAATAAACGATATAAAAAACATATCTAACAGAAATATGACAATTCACTTAAGTTGAACGTAGCAAACTACATAAAACCTTAATTAAAACTAAATAAACTAAGAACAGATGATCAGGAAGACCCAGGCATAGCTACATGAAGCAAATAAAGAAGAAGGTGAACGTCGTTTCATACAGCGAATTAAGGGGATACCTGAACTTTCCGGGGTCCAGTGCTGCCCCCATTTGCAATAAATCATTTGATAGGAAACGGAGACATCATTTAATAATTTCGTGTATTCCCGTTGGCCCCATGATTTTCGTCCCATGATGGGACCAAAGAGTAAGTTAAAAAATTCCTTTCCCGTTGACTTCATTGTTCACATAGGCAATGGGGCAAAATTTTACGTGTCGTTGTCCACTTTATTTTATATTTTACACGGAAGTGATATAGCGCTGTTTGTCTCAGATAAAATGAAATATATTTTATGAATGTTTAATATATTTTAATTCAAATACAGAAAAAAATATGATTTGACTTCTAATTAAATAATAAATATCACAATATAGGTTAAAACCATAATTACTTTAATGAAATCTTCTTATAAAATTAATCATTTGAAATTTCAATTTTATGGGGTCAACGGGAATTCAATTTAATTATTTTATTAAATTCCCGTTGGCCCTATTGACTAGTATTGCGGATGGGACCAACGCGAACAAATGTTAATTATTTTATTAATTTCCCACTGGCCATTAATGGGACGACGGGCGATGGGGCCAACAGGAATACACGAAAAATTTGTCTTGACCAGACACAAGATAATCCTTCAAACTATCTTATGAACTACTGCTTACAGTTTAAAGTGCGAACGTAAAGCTTTTCTACGCACATATGCTAAAAGTGGCCGTTTTTCGCAATCTAATGGGGGCAGCACTGGACCCTGGAAAGTTCAGCTATCTTCTTAAGACAGCTGGCGAACGAGAGAGACAGAAGAAAGAAAATTAGACAAGAGCTTAGCTCTAAAATAATATATAAACTAAAAATAATTAAGAATAACTTAATTAAATTGTATAACCATTTTAAGCCAAATGCTGCCGTGAAAGGAAAAAGTATTAAATGGTCTGTGTGTCTTATGTGTAGTTGGATAGCAATACTTAAAATCTGTTCGAAATGCGCGCTGACCCTTAGGTCCCCCGAGACTTCTATTAGGCTAGCGGAAATTTGTTAAAATTTTGCCAAGTTTCTGCACCCAGTGGCCCTTTATGGTCTCCGTGCAAAAGACAAAATTATTAGCATAAAATTATTTAGTGGGTTTAATGGATCTAAGGGCTTGAGTGCATTTTGTCAGTTTGTCCGGTTGTTCTCGCCAAGGTCGCATTTCTCAACTGATTCTCGTAAAATTTTGTGTTTTTCCTTCAAAATGTTATTTGTTACCCTTCTTTTTTGTCTGAACTATTTTCAACTTCATCGGCGGATCCGTTGAAGGTGACTCACAAGGTCTACAGCTCACAAAACAAGTAGTTTATGGAATAGTTTGAACACTTTAATATGTTTATGAATAAAGGTTAACGTTTTGTTAGTGGGCATTATTTTACCAACACGTTTTGTTCATCATACTAATAATATTCCTCAAAAGTCTAATATAATAAAAAAATTGACAACCTTCGTGGCATAGTAGTTACCACGCTAGCCATTCGCTAGTCACGGGTTCAATTCCCGGTCAGAGCAAGTTGGAAAACAGCATTTTTTTAAATTGTATTGGGTGTTTATATTTGTTGTTAATCATAAAATATAGTATCGTTCAGTAAGTATCCCATATTAAAAAATGATAAACAACTTACTTTAGGACCAGCTCAATTAGTATGATTTGTCCCTATATATTTAATTTTCTACTCCTGTTTTGTTATCTGTCTTTTAAATGGTCCCGAACACTAATATAAGAACATAGATTATATGATTTCAAAAAAGTCTATAGTCTATTCCTAATATAATAGCACATGTGTCGTTATTTTGCCAAAACGATACTCCTAGCCATAGACCTATAACTTTTTTCTTTAGATCTACCATTCTGCCAACATAATAAAATCGTTATTTTAACATATGGTGCCATTTTTCAAACGTGGAGTCAGTGAACAAACGGTTTTTTGTATGAAAAACATTCGTTTAAGTGACTCCATGTTTCAAAAATGGCACTTTTAGTCACTAGGAAGTCGTCAATAAAAAAATTAAGTCTTCCATAGATACCTAGTATCTACCAAACATATGGTAGTATTTCGTACTATTCTTTGTTTAATTTTGTATTTATTTTAGTAAATGTAGTCGTAGAAAAAGTATTGTATGCAACGTTGTATAAGTATGTCAAAAAATGCTCGATGGCGTCTCCTTACGACGCTCACCAAGGCTCGCATTGTAACTTGCCCCACTCGTTATACAACTGTTGCATAAAATACTATAATCTATGGCGAAATAAAACAAAGCATCTACTTTTTTCAACTGGAAGTATGGAAAATTGAAGGACAGTTGCGGATTTCACTAACATACAGAGAAACGGAAGTTTAATGAGAGCACAAAGATGACCTTCCTGAGTCATCATCATCATCCAAGCGTAACGCTCGGCTCGCAGAGCCCGAGGCACATAATAAGTACTAGAACTCACGTACAGAAGTCTTACTCAGAAAAGAAATTCAAAGAAATATCTACTCAATGTGGTTAACGCTATGGTTTAATTTAGCTCGCGTCAGGACTCTTCACCTCTTCGTTTAGATACCTAGACATCCAATGCAATCCAATTTCATTCTTATTCCCCTTGACAAACGATTCATGTAAGTATCTGAAATTCCCTTTTGGAAGTGGTCTGCGCTCATAGTATTAATATAGGTATATTTTCGATAACTAAACGGGGAGTAACACAGGCCTGCTCGGGGTCCGCTACCTAACCAATGAGTGAGTGGTCGATCTACAATCGCCCTATATCTCACCCATGGATACGTGTGTTCGAAAGTGGTTTCTGTTTTGATAAAAATGTACCTAGTTTCTTAGATGTACCACAAATTCACTCCTGCAGAATTATTCAACAGAATGACCGTCATAAAACGAATGCTGATTAGTTTTTAACTGACTAATTTTTGAAGTTAACTACCTTAGCCATTATACACCGACACACATTGAACGGATATGCTTAGGTGTATTGTTATAAACTTTAGAGTTCTACAACACTAGGACAAACATTTTATGTTGAACACTATCAAATAAATTTCAGATTGTAAAATGAAATGCACGTGGTACTCACGAAATTTACAAATGCAACAAAACAGAAATCAATTTAAAAAAATATTTATTTATAATTTGTTGATATTTTTAATAATCATTTTAGCATTTTACTCGAAATTTAATGAGAAAAATGGACGTAAGCCTACTGAATTCACTTTAACTTTAAACATCAATGTATATGAGGATTTCAATAAAGAATATGAGGATTTCGAAAAAGAAAATATTTCTAGGAATGACAATTTGAAACCAGCAGGACATAATAATATATTTTTTCATATGAAAGAAACTGAACGCATTGATTTTGTCCTATCAACTGATAATATTAAAGCAACCAAAAATTCTATATTTTTTCATGAGACGTCAACGAGAGGAGAACTTACAGTACGACAAGCATGCTCTGTAGAATCTTGTGCTAGAACAAATGCCAAATCACAAATCAATATGATATTTTTATCCACTATCAACTTCGCCAGAAAGACTTTCGAAATTCTACAAAAATTCAAAAATATTAGATTTTATACAGTACACATTGAAAGCTTTGTTAAAGGAACTCCAATGGAAAAGTTCAATATGAGTCTTCTGTCTGAGTCTTTTTGGCCAATGCAAGTTACCTCAGATGCTTTAAGATATTTGACTTTGTATAAATTTGGTGGAATATACTTGGATCTTGACGTGGTGGTGGTCAAACCTTTAAGGGGTTTGGGGAAGAACTGGGCATATAAAGAGGATTATATTATTGGTTCAGCAGCTCTGGCATTTGGAAGGAATAATGTGGGAAGAATTATTGCTGAAAAGGCTCTTAAGTACGTGTATATTGTTTCTACTACCTTAATAGTTATGTATATACAATCTTGAGAGTTGGCTTACAAAATCAGAGGTTTGTTATTTTTATAGCATCAAACAGTCCACTGCTGGACTGAAGGCTACTTCCAATAAATGAAAAATTTGCCCATAAAACCCGTTAGCTACTGCGATCATCACAGTATGCTTAATATGAGTTGATAATCGCTATACGATTAACTATAGTCTTCGAAGACGCTGTCCGTTAGTCGGTTCTTACGATACTCGTGAGAAAAGAAAGAGGTAATGATAAATCGGTTTCTTATCTACCGTCATTACACGACAAATTTTGTAACTGAGTATGATAGATTGCGACCGATTGCAGACGTTTGCCGATGTAGAATCCTTCGTTTGGATGAGGGGTCAAAGTAGCGCACTCACCATAAAATATTACCTTTAGGTACGCTTTATCTTCTTCTTTGCCCTCGTGTCTCCCCGTTACGCGAAATCCGCTTTTATAATCTTTCTGCGCCATTCTCTTTGCTGTTAAGTATCGTCATCAGTAAGGCTAAGCTTTTGCATGTCCTTTCAGTCTAGTACATAAGATTGTTGTTTGCCGAATAAAGGTTTTCTTTCTTTCAGACATTTGTCATCTAGGTAGTTGGCGGTCTACTTCTCCCTCTCTTTTTTGTAGCCATGGAAAAACACTTTTTCACGATATGATCATCGGGTCTGCGCAATACATGTCCGTACTACTTAAGCCTGGACTCTGCAATCTTTTTGCTCAAAAAATCAATAGACGTTACTATGAAACTTCTTCTTACGTGTTTGTTACGCACTTTGTCTTTAAGCGTTACGCCACTCGCCCAATGAAACATTCGCGTTTCAGTGCCATAAAATAGTGGAATCTATTATAGTCCATCGGAGCAATGAACTACTAAGTGCTTTGTGACCTGTAGACCTCGCGAGACTGTTTCTGCATCCTGTTCCTCTGATGTTTCATAATCATAATCATAATCATTTATTTGTCAGACATGAGCACAAAAGTTGTAAGTTTATAGTGTAAGGCTTCATGCTGCGCCGTCAGGCATACAAATATTGTTTTTTGAAAGTTAGTTATACATTCTGTCAATTTTAATGTCTTTACAATTGTATAAAATTTTATGAATTAAGAAATTATTACATAGTATTTTTCTCTTATTGGAAACCAATTTTTACATTATATTTTGTTCTAGGCATAATAAATATTGTTTATCGGATAAAAAAGTTGTCAGGTCAAAAAGTTGCGTCTTAATATGGGTAACAAAAATATTTTATAAAACTTTTGAATTTTATTCGAAATGGCTGAAAAAGGATATTTTTTTTCAAATTTTACATTTAAAAAATTTACAAAAAAATAAATTGACAAAAAATTATCGAAGCTACTCACAAAACTTCACGAGAATCGGTTGAATACGACCTGTAACCGAAGACAGACGGAAAAAAATATTTTTGGCCAATCTCAACTGAGACGTTTCGCTCGCTCGATTAATATAATATTTTTAATTACAGGAATTTTATGAGACATTTCAATCTTAGTCTTTATATAAATAACGGTCCGATGGTAATGTCAAGAGTTTTGCGAAAGCGATGTAAGTATAAAAAGATTAACAGAGAGTACTTAGAACCCCAAAAGGACCACAATTGTAAAGGTTTGTATTGTATTATGTTTTTGAATATTTATCTATTTATGTATCTGTTATAAAATATAGTGCCTATTGTTGAGTAAATATCCCATAACACAAGTCTCGAACTTATTTTGGGGCTAGCTCAAACTGTGTAATTTGTCCGTATATATTTATTTATTTATTATATTATTGGTTAACACTTGCCAGTCCACCACTCCGGTGGTACTGTATTCGATCCCCAGCCAGGGCAAGTTAGAAAATGGCTTTTCAAATTGTCCTAGGCCTTGGGTGTTCATCTATATTTATCTATAGAACTATTATAAAATATATAAAAATGCAATACCCTTTATTGCACAATATAACTAAAAACAGGACAAAATTATCTTAAAAACTAGGAAATTCGCAAAAAGAGGCCTTATCGCTAAGCTATTTCTTCCAGGCAATAGAAAAAAAGTGATGGGAAATTAGGTAATGCGGGAATGTCAATATATTAAACATATTTATATACAATAATTATAATAAACATACATCTTAGATACTTTCATACAACTTACACAGAACAAAAAAAAAATATTAACAGAGTACAAAGAGTACAAGATGAATAAACTAAGTAGAAACAAGGGAAGGATGTTTATTTACCTTTCATAAGGATAAAAAATAAGATTTCACTTGGGATTTGAAGCTGGCTAGCGTTAGGGCGCGTCGCATAGTAAGTGTTAGTGAGTCATAATGGTCGCTGGAAAGTGCTGGATGCAGGCCGCTCTTGATCGGTCATTTTGGAAATCCTTGGGAGAGGCCTAGCTATGTCCTGCAGTGGACGTTATGTGGCTAAAATGATGGTGATTATGATGATGATAGTATGGTTGAGTTAGTATCCCATAATACATGTTGGGGAGTATAATCGGCCGTTATGCTTAGGGTTCGTGGATTATGAAAAAGCCTTTGATTCGATCGAAATGTGGGCCGTGCTTCAGTCTCTCCAGCGATACCGTTTTGACTTTCGGTATATCTAAGGTTTGAAGTGCTTATACAGTAACGCCACTATGTCAGTCCGAATACAGGAGCAGTGCACGAGGGCTATTTCACTGCAAAGAGGTGTAAGACAGGGAGACGTTATATCTCCGAAACTGTTCACCGTTGCACTGGAAGTCTAAGCACTAATGTCGAATGTCCATGTCGCGCTCCTATCTGTATGTGTTGGGAGCTTTACCCTCGAAGTTGTAGACCAGTATATCTACCTGGGTCGATTGACCCAGGCAGGAAGTTCCAGCTTAGAGGAAGAGGTCTTTTGACGAATCCGACTCGGCTGGGCAGCGTTTCGGAAGCTACGCAGTGTCTTCTCGTCCAAAATACCATAATGTCTCAAGACGAAAGTGTTTAATCAATGTGTGTTACCAGTGATGACTAATGGCTCTGAAACGTGGTCTCTTACTATGGGTCTCATAAGAAGGCTCAAGGTCGTTCAGCGCGCTATGGAGAGGGCTATGCTCGGTATTTCTTTACGTGATCGAATCAGAAATGAGGAAATTCGTAGGATAACAAAAGTCACTGACATAGCCCAGCGGATTAATTCGTTGAAGAGGCAATGAGCGGGATACATAGCGCGAAGAACCGATGGCCGATGGGGCAAAAAGGTTCTCGAAGCGTAGGACACTTACCCACAAGGTGGTCAGACGACCTGACCAAGGTCGCTGGAAAGCGCAGGTTGCAGGCCGGTCTTGATCGGTCGTTTTGGAAATCTTTGGGAGAGGCCTATGTTTGTTTTTCGAGTGTGTAAGTGGCCTACACTGGTGTCAGATTTTTCAGGCTGCCTAAAGGCATCTGACATGGCTTGCCAACTGCCATACAATGATGACAGCCGGGACCAACGGCTTATACATGCCTTCCGAAGCACGGAGGAGCTCGAGAAATTTTTGTGCCACTTGTGGTCACCCATCCAAGTACAGACTACGCCCAGTGTCGCTTAACTTGCGAAAGCGCTAGTAATGCGTACTCTCGCCAGGCCACCGAGCTCCTTAAGGCCTATGGACTATCCAGCAGTGGACGTTATGCCGCTGAAATGATAATGATGTTGATGAAGGCCACTTTAGCGTGATGGTGGGCAAGAAGGTGAGGAGTTTAAAATTGAAAATTGCTAGTCTCATCTCTTATGAGCAGATGGTAAAAGCCAATCGAAGAAATGGACGCAAACGTGAATCATATTTTATTAGGGTTCTGTACAAAAGTAAGTTCGAGACTTGTGTTCATCATCATCCGAGCGTATTCCCGGTTGCATCCTCAGCAGTAACGCTTCAGAGCCCGGGGTCCGCTACCTAACCAAGGAGATTTGACGAGGTTACTGGTTTTTACACAGAGCGACTGCCGTCTGACCTCCACAACCCACAGGGCAAACCAGGAACCAATCCTTGGATAGTTTGATGATCAAACGCTAGGTGGCGTTCGGGACCCACAGTTTTACGTGCCTTCCGAAACACGGAATCATCTTTCTTTTCGGATAATCAGGTGATTCAAGCCTGCAATATCCTATCCAGACTGGAAACAACTTTTAACAAAGTATGCTTCCCAGTGGGAATCGAACCCATGACCTCCGGGTCACAAGGCGAACGCCTTGACCACTGGACCACGGAGGCAGTCAGTAAGTTCGAGACTTGTGTTATGGGATACTAACTCAACGATACTATATTTTATAACAAATACAATAGATAAACATCCAAGACCCACTAGAAAGTAGTTCACTTAAACACCACTAGATAGTGCTATTATTAGATAACTCGCATCTTACTATGACTTTTAAATGAGATATATTATGTTATAAAATTTAGTATCGGCGCCGCGGACTTAAAGCCATAGGCTATATCTATCAGTCAACCCACTAGTGATGCCGAGAAAGAAAAGGCTTAAGAAGGAGGTGCAAAATGATGCGGCTAGCAAACCGTCACCTTTAAGTTTCTTTATTCCAGCATAACATCAAAACTGCAGAAGAGATGTATGTATGTATGTATTTTTACACTCTTTACATCATAATCTATATTAACCCTTTCACCGCGAGATTTTATATCAGTTGTCGTGCCCACAGCGCGGGGGGTAGTAAATCTTAAATAAATAAGTAAAAAATATAAAGGGACAAATTACACTGAATAAGTTAGCCCCAGAGTAAGTTCGAGACTTGTGTTATGGGATACTAACTCAACGATACTATATTTTGTAACAAATACATATATAGATAAACATCCAAGACACAGGACAATTTGAAAAAGGCCATTTTCCAACTTGCCCTGACCGGGGATCGAACCCGGAACCTCTGGGTGGCGGACTAGCATGGTGACCACTACGCCACGGAGGTCGTTAATAGCTACAACCAAAGAGCAGCCAAAAACCAAAAAGCAGGGATGTGAATACTTCAGTTATGTGCAAAACTGGCATTTTTTTTTGTCGGAAATATCCGACGCTCGCGAAATGGGAGTTGGGCACGACAATGTTTGTCGGATTAATCCGACGTTCGCGGTGAAAGGGTTAACTTGTAAGAGCTATGCTCTTGACGGTGGAGTATGAACTTTCTTCCATTTCTTTTGTTCGCTAGTTGTTTTTAACTCCTGACAATAAAGAGGGGTGTTATAAGTTTGACGCTTATGTCTGTCTGTCTGTGTCATCATAGCGCTCGAACGCAAGGCCAGTTTCGATGCGTTTTTTTTTTAAATAAGTTCTTCTACAGTGTTTTTAGCTATGTTTGATGAAACTCGGTTCGGCCGTTCAAAAGTTATCGGGGGTTAACGCTTAAAATTCGGGGATTTTCTATCGATTTTCATCAAGCAGGTAAGAAGGTTTTTACGTGTAAACAAGTTCCCTTGCAGTTTGCAAGGGAACTTGCTTTCACGTAAAAAACCACATCAAAATAGGTCCATCCGTTCGAGCGCTACGATGCCACAGACAGACAGACATAAGTTAATAAATTATATAACATGTTTCGCTTACTGTTTGCTAATTGTCCGAACGCGGACCGAAAAGCTCCAGGTATTTAAGTAGGTTTGAACTGGATGAGCTGTTTGGGGATTTTCTACTTCAATAACATATAGGGCTCGGCCCGGCTGAAACGCTTTAGGGTCTCAAGTGTGAGTTTCAACTACAAAAACCTGTGTGCTTAACCCAAATTAAGGGGCGTAAGTAACGCACTTGTGCGGATTTTTTTAATACATAACAATACTTGTTTTTTATTTTTAAATTTCAGGTTTCAGAATATACAGACAATTAGCGTTTTCCATAATTCCATTTGACAGGTCTATATTATATTTTATACCCACCAAGACAGAAACACGGACTTTTCAATTAAATAAATATATATTTGGATATCACATGTACAATTTTCAAACAAATTATTACAGAATCCAAAAATCATCCTTCTACGCCAAATTGGCCAAAGAATTTTGCCCGGACGTTTATAAAAAGTTTATAGATGAATTCTCAAATTAAAAGGTTTTTTTTCATAATGGTAAAAGTTTTAGCAGATTGTTTTCTTTTACATAAATATCAAGTTCATATAGTAATACGTACTTTTTATACAAAAAAATATATTGAAACCATTTTAAGGGTTAATTCAGTCCATGTCACTAAACCACTTTCGATAAGGAACATATATCGAAATGTGAAAAGTAATAATGATTTGTAAGCGGGAAAAAGGTGATATGCTCGACCTCCACAAAGGGAAAATCTTTTCGCCAGGCAAGGTGTTGCGCCTGGGGAACCGCGGCTCCAAAGGTGTATCATCGGAAGTTGTATATATGCAGCGAATCGGGCGAACTCTGCGATCGAGATGTAGGATACTGCTGGCGCCATCTCATATGCTTATTGTGAACTTTATTGTTGATCGTCTCTTGATTGGTTTGTGGTTGAAGTAACTCGTAGTAGCCGTAGAGGTCGCCACAGATTGACCTCCCATTCAAGTTGACCAATCCTCTATTAGGAAAGCAAAAAAAAAATTACTTTTCGAAATACATCAGCTATGGCATACAGTCGCATCATTTCAATCCACTGAACATTTGTGTACACCGTCAAACCTCACGTCAAAAACGTAGAATTTAGCTAACTAGGTATTGCAGTCTAAGCGCGAAAATCGAGATTTGCACGGAACGCGCAGTGACGGAAGTGTTCTACGAGTAATTGACTGTCGGTGTTGCAAGCAATAGCATAAAATATCAATAGTCTATCAATACTATCGTGGCTTTGAAAAACAGTACCAATATTGATAGGACTTATCGATCGGGCTATAGATATTTTTGGATAGTAAAGGTATTATTTGTATTAAGAACTATCGATAATATTGTGACGAATATCGATACATATTGTAATACTATCGATAGCTAAATTCCGATCAATTTAGCTATCGACAGTTTTTCGTACAAAAAGTAGTTACAGTATCGATACTATCGATATATCTTAATTCAATAGTTTCGATACTATCGATAGTTTTACCTTTCATCAATAGTATTGCAAACTATTGACAATCGACAGTAGTATCGATACTATCGATAATATCGATAGTTCTATCGATACTATTGATAGTCCTATCGATATTGTGAGTTTTTTTCGAGGGCAACTATCGATAGTCAAACTATCAATGGTTATGCAACGCTACGTGTCGGCGATCGGCCAGCCTTTGTTTCGGCATGTGATACGATTCGGAAGGTCTCGCCACGCTGCCAGTGCGCCCCACACCCCTTTTTCTTTGATCCCGCCGATCCTGCGCACGAGCATTTATATGATTTAGAGGGAATTTTCTTAGAACATAGTTAAAAAAATTAACATTATTTGTTTTCACTGGTTCTTGACTCTACTCATGATACTAAACCATCGGTATCAAGGCTATACTATATATAACCGACATTACTATCGATTGTATCTATTCTTGACGACGGATAAACTATTATATTCCTTCCTATTATTCCTAACAGCCTGTATGTTTCTTAGGGAAATTTGTTCATTATAATATGCTTCAAATAGTTTCAGTATATTTTGTTAGATGTTATATTTGTAATCATTAATTCAATCAATGTTGTTAATAACCAACACGTTGCCGAAATCTTTGTAGCGTGATTTTACATTAATTCGAACTAATGTATTATCGTTGAAAATGTTTTCCTATCAATACCACGTATGACGTAGAAACACAGCTTATATTTTAGATATTAACTTGATTAAGATTAAATAGAGTTATGTCGAAAGAGGCGTCAGGGAGGTATAGGTAGGGGTTTAACACACGAACGACAACATGCCTGCGACCCTGGGGAAGCATTTTTGAAATAACTTATCACATTACGAATGGTTTGCGCGAGCGTTTTCAAACGGGCGCATTTTCGAATCGGTCGTATGCGAAGAATTTGCACGAGTGGTCTTGAACACTCGTAATCTTGTAATTTTGACGTTAAAAGCCGGCATTGTGCGTCTTAGCGAGATGGTGGGCATAATAGTAGTAAAAGGGAATCAAAATAGCGAAAAGTTTCTAGTCACGTCGCCTATTCATATTTCCAAGATCCCTAAAGGCAGCTTGTAAAATTTGGCAACAATGTTGGCCAATTACTCACTCGAAAATAAAAAAAAATTGTCTATGCAGAGATATGTTAGGTAGAATACTATTGAATCACGTTGTGATTTTTTTTCATTTCGTCGAACGCACCCATGAATGGTTGTGTGTGGCTGCATGGATTTTTTTATTACGCCACGTTCTTTTTCTCTGTCGACAGGTGTCACTTTGACATTTGTGGGTTGTCAGGCTTATGACGTTTCCTTGATTTAGGGGAATTATGTTGAGGTTTTTGGCGGGAAGTCAAGGGGTTCAGTTGGAGTTTGCTTTAAATTGTTTAGCAAATTAATTCTAGTGGATTTTATAATATGAAATTGGTATAGTTTTGTGTTATAAATGCTCATGCTCATGGACAATATGTAAAATGTTTAAAGTGGACACTCATAGTGCGGTTGTAGTGATATTTATTTGCGGACTGTGGTGGGCGTCTTTGGGCGCTGTCCACTACTCAATCAGCTATGAAAACCAGTGGGCTCGTATAGATTTGTCGCCAGTAACTCTCTTGAAGCAATCAAAGAACCTATATCAACTTTTGATTGTATAGTTAGGGTTAGGTTTAGTTGTTAGTAGTAGTAGTAGGTAAGTGAAAATATAAAGATAGGCTCTAAAGGACTAGTATCCAGAGCCGTAAAATAATTTAAAAAGAAATGTGGTGTCGTGGGACACCAGGTAGGAACGAAGTTTAAAAGTTCTTGTGTATACGACTGTCGCGCCTGCGCACGTCTCATTTAACGGTTTTATTTAACGAGGTCATCCTTACGGTTTTACTATCACATTTTTTTCAGTTCGGTCGCGCAGCAAAATCCCTATCTCCTCCAAGCCTGCCGTAAGGAACTTCGTTCCAAAAAAAGGGGGAATTATGTTTTCTTTTCATGATAATATGCTAGCGGTATTTTAGCAAATTGCAAATATCCAAAGAGATATTGCTACTGTAAATATATCACAAATTGTAAGATACGGGTTTTTGCAGTGCTGTTCGTCCCGGCAGAGCCGTAGTTTAGCCGTAGTTGTTTTTTAGTGTTGATTTTGGGAGACTTCCAATATCGACGTTCAGAATTTGTTTCGTAGACTGGCAACTGGAACCATTTGGGTTTCCGGAGGACCGCATAGCAAAGCGGGTCATGATAAAGAGATTCCATCTATTGTATAATTTGAGGAGACATAAGAAGTATTTTCACAGGCTTCTTTTAAGATGCCTTGCTGGAAAAATTGGTTTTCGTTTAATTCAATTTTCAATTCATTTTCATTATTATCATAGGATATTTATAATATCTCTTAATAATCGTCACTTTGTTTTATTGCACAATAATTGTTGACGTCAAAAAGTTACTTAGAGCTAAGTTTACTGCCGCCTCCAAAGCGCTAGTGCATAAGAAGCGATAACAAACTGCACTGCAGCATTTTCTCCAAGAATGTCAACTCAGAATGAAATTAACATTTATAGTTGATATGTGTATAGAGTACACATTGTTTGTTGACATAATTTAAATATTTTTTTTAATGTCGAAATTTTTAAATAATAATAAATCAAGTTGTAGATTCAGTATGTGCCTAATGTACCAAATTATGACATTTCTGAGTATACAAACCTTTAACCGCGCAAAGCTCAAGCCAAACTTTGTTGTCTTTAAGATAGTCATCGGTCCTATACTAAGCCTTCTCACAGAGTAGGTACCTTCTTTACATAAGCTTTAAACTTTTTGTCTGGCATATCAAGGACCGATTGTAGCATTTTATTATAAAAAAAGTATACCGTCCCCAAAAACGTTTTACTAACTGTTTTGAGCTTATAATACGGGGCAACTAAGTCACTCTTATTGCGTAAGTTTCTAACGGTAAAATCGCTTACTTTACTGTATGACGAAATATTTTTCCTTACATACAGTATGTTTTCAGATACATACTGTGATGGTAAGGTTAGTATACTTATTTCCTTGAAAAATTTTTGTAAAATGTTCCCGGAAAGTGTCCAGAAAGATGGTTGGTTGCTCACTCCGCAGTGTGAAGCTTTGAGGTTCTCGAGCAAGACTTTTTGATCGTACAAGGTGACACTGCCATTCCAGGTCGGTCTACTCTCTCCACTTATTATTTTCAACCGAGGTTAAATTATGAACATAGAAGTGTTATCAGTGGTGGTCCCTTTATGAAGAGTTTAAAGGTTAACTTAAATGCTCTGATGCGGTAGCCATCACCGCGGTAAAATTTGTTAAAGTATTGTGTGTCAGTAGACAGATTTAGAATCCAAATTTCCTGAGAAAACCGAGAGCTAGATTTTGTATGTGGCAAATCTGTAACGCACACATCTTGAATTGCATAAGTGTATTTGTTATTAGCAATTATAGTATTGATGGTTAATACCACCTTTCATTTAATATCCCTATAGGACCCAGAACACCTAGCTCGCGTTTGTTGTGTATAGTATAACACCCTAAGAATATTTTTTTTATCCGGGGTTCGCTTACCCTCCGGGAAATCCTTAAGGGCTCGTCATGCCCAGAACTGCCCCGTGATAGAAACTAAAGTGAGATGAGATACTAACGGTCTCTTCATCCCGGACCGAAGGGTCGCCGTCCCTCCTAACACTCGCCCTGGTGTTGATCGTCTAAACCGCTCAAAACTAGTCGGCCTATTCCAACTACGCTTAGTGAGTAAAACCGTGTTTAAATATTTAGTTATGTTAGGTAGACTTTCAAGCGTTCACCCCCCAGAATCGACTTCCATCAAGCATAATTTTAAGAACCATCTCGATAAAGTCAGCTTTCAAACAAAAAAAAACGCATCAAAGTCGGATCATTCGTTTAGGCGCTATGATAGTACAGGCAGACACGCAGACACGTCAAACTTATAGGGCTCTTTTGATGACAAAAACAAACAATAATTCTTATTAATAACTATTTAATATGAAAATTCATGAGTAAACGTTTTATAAATCTTTGGACAAAACTCTTTAGCCAATTTGGCATAAAAAGACGTCTTTTCGATTGGGATACGATTTGTGACATAGTTGTACATGTGATAGCCGTGTACTTGGTTGTTTGACTCTATATCCAACGTTGTATAAACTAGTGACAGAAAATATAACTTTGCCTGAGTATATGATAGCGGATTGAACGTTATATTGTTATAAATTTTGAAACCTGAAAAAGGAACATTTATCAACAACAAAATTATCAATTGAATGAAAAAATATTAACTTACTACATAATTAGTTTTTAATTGATTTGAAAACTGCTTTTAAAAGCAGTTTTAAAATCAATTAAGTACCCGACACGTAAGTTAAACAAAAATGGCGGCCGTCGGCGCATGTTTAATTGGAGATAAAAGTGTTAAAAGAGATTTTTTGGTCTTTCTTCAAGCCGAAATTATTTATATCTGAAGTTCAGATAGAAATGTTATAGAAATGTGATTCTAAATGGCCAAACAACGTACACCAAAGTCCGCCATTTTTGTTCAACTTACGTGCCGGGTGTTGTACGGATATCAATGGGATACTACTATTGATTTACCTCAAACAAAGATAACGTAATTACTAACGTAACAGATCCCAACTCCATAGAAACGATTACAGGTCCCCAAAGTAGACAAAACTAGAGTTACCGGTAGGAACACAGAGATGGCAGCACACATGACAAGCAAAAAAGTGACAAAGAAAGTGTTGAATATGCTTTCAAATATTTATTGCATTTCGTATAAGTGATTAGGCGTGATAGTTTTGTGCATTTTCGTTTTTGCAAAATATGGATATTGGATATTTTGGGAAATGAATATACACCGTAAATAAAAAGTTATTAGACTGTACTAAATTAGAATTAATGAAAATTTTAAAAAAATGCTGTTCGAAAAGTTTGTACGCCAATCCATATTAGGAATATAAAAAATTGGGGGAACCAATATAGACTCAAAAGTTATATTAATCACGTTATGTGAACCCCGTAATACTAATAATAGAATATTTTGTTAGCAAAATATTCTAAGGTGTCATCCTGTCCATTATACTGAACAATGTTACCAAAAGAACAATGCAACACAAATAAGTTGAACAAAAATGGCGGACTTCAAAGCATTTTTGTACAAATTCCCAGCACGTAGGTTGAACTAAAATGACGGTTATCGGTAGATTCAGGTACAAATAATGCGCCGTTGACTGCCATTTTGGTTCAATTTACGTGTCGGAAATTTATACAAACATGCTTTGAAGTCCGCCGTTTTTGTTAATCTTACTTGTATCGCATTGTATTTATAATAATTTTTTTTTTGCTCTTTTAGAATCTCAGATTATTTGCTAAAAATTGTTTTTCATATTTCGAAACACATGTTCCTTAAGGGAAAATTGATCAGTGTCGTGGACTGAAATCAGTCAATAGTTTCAGTAGAATTTGTAAGAATAGCATTAACAAATAGCTCACCTTCACAGTCCGTTTCCGTTTTGGTTATATGGATAGCAGAGTACTTACGGTAACACAGTTTAGTTAACACTCTTGTTATTACCCAAGGACCATTGTTATTGTAAGAACGTAAGTCAAAATTGTAATAAAAATCTCTGTAAAAAAACATACAGTTGTAGGTATTATAACGTCTTTGATAACTAAAGTGACAACCTCTGGCCTAGTGGTCATCATGCCAGGCTGTCACAACGAAGTTCCCGGGATCGGTTCCCGGTCAGGTCGAGATGGAAAATGATCTTTTTCAGATTGACCTGGGTCTTGAGTTGAACATTTATCTTCATACAATATGTAACAAAAACCTGTCCGATCCTTGCAGGAGCAACTCAGACCGTCAGTATGAAAAACTTTTCCAGTGGGACCAATGCTTGAAACTCGAAGAAAAAATCAACATTTCATACAAATTTCCGGGCCTGCCGAACACTTTTGTATGAAAATAACGTTTTTTTTTTCGAGTTTCAACCGTTGGTCCCGTAGAAAAAGTTGTTCATATTGACGATCTGAGTTGCTCCTACCAGGATCGGGCAGGGTTTTTGTTACATATTGTATATATGTACATGCAAATGCTGGATTTATTAACAAACAATTAAAATCACTTTATTTGAGCATAAAACATTTCAAAAGTTCGCTCGATTTCTCGAAGATCCTATCAGTAGATCTTCACCTGGTGGCAATGGAACCAACTTCCATGTACCCCTATATTTTTTCATCATAGTTTGTGTCACACTGCAATGGATAGATAGGAGTGAAAGGAGATGAGAGAGACTATCATTTTCCAGCAGTAAAATGTTAAAAGTTGGAAAACAAGTTTACTTGCCAGAAAAATTGAAAAACCTCCGACTTTTAGCGATCACATCCAATAACTTTCGAACAGCTGAACTTAATTTCATTAAAAATACCTAAAAGCTACCGCTAGGAAATTTGCTTTCACGTGAAAAAGCCTAATCAAAATTGGCTCATCTATTCGACAGCTACGATGCCACAGACAGACAGACACACATTGGCGTCAAACTTATAAAAAACTCTCTTTTTGTCATAGGTAAGAAATGATATCGGTACTACATACATGACTGCTCTCGCAGCTATATATCTTCCCAGCTGGTCGTTTCCCAATGCCATCGCTGCTGAACCAATGTGCCAGGATTCCCTATACGCCCAATTCTTCCCCAAAAACTTCAAAGGTCTCACCACCATCATGTCCAGATCCAAATACACTCCACCAAATTTATATAAAGTTAGATATCTCAAAGCATCTGATGTAATTTGCATTGGCCACTTCGATGATAAAAAAACTGACGTATCAAAATAAACCATAGGAGTGTTTTGTATGTAACTTTCAATATGTAATCTAAAAAATCTGATATTATTAAATCCCTGTAATACTTTGAGCGTTTCTGAATTTTTGTTTATTGGGGAAGAAAATATAACATGAATTTGAGATTCAGGATTCATTCTAGCGCAGGATTCTACAGAGCATGCTTGTCGTATAGTCAGTTCTCCATTATTGGATGTTTCGTGAAAAAATATTGAGTCTTCAGTAGCTTTAATACTATCAGTCGATGGGTATTTTTCATTTTGATTATCTTTATAGCGTTTGAGGTATATGATGCCAAAATAGCAAGTAGAAATAAGCGTTATAAAAGAGAATAGTTTCCGATTTTGTAATAATTTCCAATTTGATATTTTTACAATTTCACCGTTACGAAATTTCAAAATCATTTAGGATAACTTCTTCGTTGTGTAAAAGCAATAATATCTTTATATGTTTAAGTTACAATCATGATTTTAAACCATTTGAAATTAAACGTTTCTTATAAGAAATTGATTTTAGTTTTTTCTTCCCGAAAAAATGTTGAAATAATCAAACAAACAGAACATCAGAACACACTGTTTGAGCAGGTTTCTATCGTATACATATACCTACATATACATATACCTAGACTTAGGAATAATAAAACTTGCTAAGCAGTTTCGTTCAAAAGTAGTAATTTAAAATTAATTAATAGGTACATACGTACGGAGTTTTATTATGGCTTGCCAATTAAAAACGACAACAATATTTTCATTTCTGCACTGCACTTCTGCATTCTTCATTATGCTATTCTAGGAGTTTCGTACATTTCTTGCAATTCGATGATGTCATAAACCCCACTACTTATAAATAAAATAGACAAGGACAAATCACACTGATTACGCCATCCCCAAATTAAGTTTTATACTTGTATTAAGGAGGTAGAGGTATTCACAAAACTGCAACCATTTTGAGGCGCATCTAATGAGGCGCACCTTAAGACGAAGTGGTAGCTAAAGTGGCGCCCTCATTTGAAATAAATTGTTTAAAACTAAATATGGTGATAATTAAAAATTTGATTTGTATCACTGTTTAGACAGACCTTTAAACTATTTTATAAATAACCTTTGAAATTATTAATATTAGTTCGTCTAGTTTTAAAACGGGTATTCGCCAAAAGTGGCCACTTTTGGCAAAAACCCGTTTTAAAACTAGACGGACTACCGATATTACTTTCAAAGGTTATTCATAAAATAGTTTAAAGGTCTTTCTAGACAGTGATATAAACCAAATTTTTAATTATCACCATATTTAGTTTTAAACAATTTATTTTAAATGAGGGCGCCACTTTAGCTACCACTTCGTCTTAACTATTCCTCGTTTTAGTTGCGCTCACGATAGCAATTGAACATTTTACAATTTTATTCCTTGAAGATCAACCACGTTGAAAAATAGGGAATAGCATGAAGTAATTGTAATGAACGATATTGATGATCATTTTAAACTCATTTGTGCATAATCACCATCAAAGTTAAGTTAACCAAAAGTACCATATTGACAGAAAAATATGTTCTTACTTAGCGTAGTAATGTGTTATGATGATGTATTAAAAGTAATGAATATTTATAAACGAAACGCATAGATATAAATACCTACAATGTGTGTTTAATAATGACATCGCGACAAAGCCTACATTATATACAGGATCACTTTGTGTTGTTTTTTCATAAATATTGTTTTTTTAAATAAAAGTTTTAATATTTTTATAAATGACATTAGGGTTATGAAATTGTAATAAATATAATATTTATATGACCATCGCAGACTTTTATGCGAAAACTGAGGTATATACATGAGTATGGCTTCTGTGTTGTTTTGCGCCCCTGCACTAATCTAAATTACGGGCCGCTGCTAGCTGGGATCACCTAATTTTTTTCAAAACTAATCAATTTTGAGAATTGTAAAAAAAAAAGAAACGTACGAGTACATTACTTGTTAGATAGTTTCAGTTAGTACCCATCTCTATTCAAAAGTTTAACATAAGTGCGCTTTGAGGAATAAAATTTTTATATTTTAAGTTGCTATTGTGAGCGCAACTTAATCCTTCAAGACTGTTAAATACCAGACACAATAGGATAACAATAGAAAATTGCATTTATAAATGCCATGCTGGTCTCAAGGTGCGTTCCGAGGAATAGTAATTATAGTGCGCCTCATTAGGTGCGCCTCAAAATGGTTGCGCTTCGAGGAATAACTTGTATTATGGGATACTCACTCAAAGATACTATATTCCATAGACCTAAATTTTTTTCTGACAGATTGACAAACTGACAGCCGGAAAAAAGTATTTTTGCTCAATCTAGAAACTGAAACCTTCGCTCCTCGGTCGATTATAGAATACAGCATAGATATATTATATAATCGACCGAGCTAGAGGTCTCAGTTTCGAGATTGGCCAATGCTTTTGTCCGGCTGTCAGTTTGTCATTTCTCGCCTACAGGTGCACTTCTGAACCGATTCTCCTGAAATTTGTGAGAAAGTTCGACATTTCTCCATTTCTATGTTTTGCCGATTCAAATTTTCAAAAATTTTCAAAATGGCGGAAATACAGGGGTTGAAAACTTTATAAATATCGTATTGCAGCCATTTTGAAAAGTTTTCAAAAATGTCCTAAATCTTTTTTGTTACTCTTACGTTAAGAAGCAAATTTGTTATCTGAACAACCTTTTTATCCGATAAACTACAACGGTTCGGAGGTCTACAGCTCACAGAGCAACTAGTTAGAAATAATCATTCATACAGATAAAAATGTCCTTTCTTTTTTTGAAAATTTTTATCATTCATCTTCATTTTAGCTGCATAACGTCCACTGCAGGACATAGGCCTCTCCCAAGGATTTCCAAAATGACCGATCTAGAGCGGCCTGCATCCAGCGCTTTCCAGCGACCTTAGTCAGGTCGTTAGACTACCTTGTTGGGTGTCCTACGCTTCGCTTGCCAGTACGTGATCGCCATTAGAGAACCTTTTTGCCCTATCGGCCATCGGTTCGTCACGCTATGTGTCCTGCCCACTGCCACTTCAATGAACTAATCCGCTGGGCAATGTCAGTGACTTTTGTTCTCCTACGAATTTCCTCATTTCTGATTACAACTTTTATTAACCGTAAAATAAGTGGCCATTATTTGGATAATCTTACAAACAATATCATAACAATTTTTTTTCTAATTTATCCTTATCCAAATTATAAAATTGGTCCACTTATACTGAACAAAAGTGGGTGAAATTACTTACCACTACATACCTACACATTATATAAACATAATAATATATTAAAGGTGCTCATCCAAAATACCTCAGTGCCTCAAGACGAAAGTGTTTAATCAATGTGTGTTACCAGTGATGACTTATGGCTCTGCAACGTGGTCCCTTACTATGGGTCTTATAAGATGGCTACAGGTCACTCAACGCGCTATGGAGAGGGCTATGCTCGGTGTTTCCCTACGTGATCGAATCAGAAATGAGGAAATTCGTAGGAGAACAAAAGCCACTGTTATAGCCCAGTAGATTAGTTCAGTGAAGTGGCAGTGGGCGGGACACATAGCGCGACGAACCGATGGCCGATGGGGAAAAAAGTTACTCGAATGGCGACCACGTACTGGCAAGCGAAGCGTAGTACACCCACCAATAAAGTGGTCTAACGACCTGACTAAGGTCGCTGGAAAGAGCTGGATGCAGGCCGCTCTAGATCGGTCATTTTAAATTCTTGGGAGAGGCCTATGTCCTGCAGTGGACGTTATGCGGCTGAAATGATGATGATGAATGATGAATATATTACACATATTACATACATACACCAGTCAAACTTAAAACGAATCCTTTTTGCCGGGATTTAAAACAATGACGGAAACAAACACAAAAATACTTACTAACAACTATTTAATGTGAAAATTCGTGAGTAAACGTCTTATAAATTTTCGGACAAAATTCTTTGGCTAATTTTGCATAAAATGACGTATTTTCGATTGGAAAACGATTTGTGACGGAGTTGTACATGTGGTAACCGTGTATTTGGTCGTTTGACTCCATATCTAATATTATTTGAACTGAAGATAGAAAATATAATGGTGCCTGAGCGTATGGTATGGGATTGAAAGTTATATTGTTATATATTTTGAAACCTGAAATAAAACATTTATCAACAACAAAATTATCAATTAAATACAAAATATTAAATCATTATTGTTTTTTTTTTTGTTTTTTATTTTGTTTTGGTTAACGGATATCAATAGAGCTGCTACTAGTGATTTACTCCGTGTTCGCAAAACCCATTCATAACGGTAACCCGATTATATCGGTTAACACTTATTCGGTTAATCCTATGATTCAGTTAACCCACACAATAAGGTTAACATTAACCGTGATCTGAATAGGTTAATCAGGTTTTCGGTGATGCACAGCCATTTTGTTGAGTCATGCAAACTTTAGCAGGGATATGCACCGTGACTGAGTGACTAGGACTGAAAAACGTGTAGTATCATGCAGAAACCTATATATCGATTCGGTTAAAATTAACCGCAATTATAGGTTAACAGGCTATTTTGATTAAACGAAATATATTTTAACCCATTTTCAACTGGGTTAATAACAGATTATTTCGGTTAGGGTAGTTAGGGAACCTAAACCGTCCGAATCCTGGATTTACCTCGAGACTGTACGGAATTATTTCGCCGGATAGTATCTTAATATAATAGCTAATATAAGTAAGGCAGAATATTTTGATATACGATTTTAGAGTTTCGCGGTCACAATGACTGTTATTAATACGGGACTTACCGCGATTAATATAATTTTAGCCAGATATGTCGACGACCCTTCTGCTGAAGAAACTGCGTTTGGCTGTCAAAACATACCTTACTGTTACTCTTGACAGCCGAACATCCATCGCAGTTCCTTAGTCTGCCAGCAACCATGACAGCAGAAGGGTCTTCGAAATATTTGCTGCTAAAAGGTCTATTAATTGCGGTAAGTCCGCAAAATATACTGAAGTTACAATCTATCCATTATTATATACTGAACAATGTTCCTGAATGAACATATTTTTTATAGCAAATTAAAAATTTTTTTTTAGCTCTTTTAGAATAGGATCAGTTACCAAGAATTGTTTTTTATATTTCGAATTATCTATGTTCTTTGTGGAAAATTGATCAATCATCACCCAATTTAGTATACTATACTAAATTGAGCCTCAAAATGATTTCAGTATCTTTTGTTAGAATAACATTAACAAATAGCTTACCTTCACAATCCATTCCAGTTTTGGTTATATTAATAGAAGAGTAATTACACAGTTTATTCAATACCCTTGTTATAACCCCAGGACCGTTGTTATTGTAAGAATCTATGTTAAAATTGTAATGAAAATCTCTGTAAAAAACATACCTACAGTTGGTATTATTACGTTTTTTGAGAGATAAACTGTGACAGAAACTCAAATGTCAGTCTCTGTTCAACAAATTAAACCAACAGAAAGCAAAATCTATTTCTGGTTTTTTCATCAGTTTCACTTTACCTAAAACACTTTCTGAATGCAAATGCTGGAGTTATTGACAAAAACATTAAAATCACTTTATTTGAGCATAGAACTCCCCAAATATGAGTAGTTCTCCCTATAAGTAGGATCCCATCAGTTAGATCCTTACCTGGTTGCAATGAAATCAATTTGCTTGTAACCCTATATTTTTCATCATGGTTGGTCTTACACTGCAATGGATAGATGGGAGTGAAAGGAGATGAGAGAGAATGTTGAAGGTTGGATACCAAGTTAATTTGCCAGGCAAATTAAAAAATCCTCCGACTTTCAGCGTTCACACCCAATAACTTTTGAACAACTGAACTTATTTTCATCAAACATAGTTATGAATTAAAGCAAGGAAATTTGATTTCACGTGCAAAAAACCTCAACAAAATTGGTTCATCCGTTCGAGAGCTACAATGCCACAGACAGACATTGGCGTCAAACTTTTAACAAACCCTCTTTTTGTTAGGGGTAAAACATGATATCGGTACTACATACATGATTGCTCTCGCAGCTATATGTCTTCCCAGCTGGTCGTTTCCAAATGCCATTGCTGCTGAACCAATGTGCTCGTCTTCCATAGACGCCCAAGTCTTTCCTAAAAACTTCAAAGGTTTCACTACCGTCATGTCCAGATCCAAATACACTCCACCAAATTTATATAAAGTAACAAATCTCAAAGCATCTGATGTAATTTGCATTGGCCACTTCGATTTTGTAAAAACTGACGTATCAAAATGAACCAAAGGAGTGTTTTGTACGTAACTTTCAATATATGATCTAAAAAACCTGATATTATTAAATCCCTGTAATACTTTGAGCGTTTCTGAATTTTTGTTTATTGGGGAGGAAAATATAACATGAATTTGAGATTCAGGATTCATTCTAGCGCAGGATTCTACAGAGCATGCTTGTCGTATAGTCAGTTCTCCATTTCTGGATGTTTGGTGAAAAAATATTGAGTCTTCAGTTGCTGTAATTTTATCAGTCGATGGGTATTCTTCATTTTGATTAACTTTATAGCGTTTGAGGTATACGATGCCAAAATAGGAAGTAGAAATAAGCGCTATAAAAGAGAATAGTTTCCAGTTTTGTAATATTTTCCAATTTGTTACTTTTACAATTTCACCGTTAGGAAATTTTAAAATCATTTAGGGTTACTCCTCTATTTGTAAAATTTATATTGTTTTTTCATCGTTATGATACAATCATAATTTGAAACCACTTAAAATTTATAGCTACTTCATTAGAAGTAAATTTTGGTAATTTTTCCGCAAACTGGTCAAATAATCCAAAAAACAGAACAACACTTATTATGATTAGGGACACTGTAAACAGGTTCATATCGTATTTCTTCATTCATCAAGTACAGATTCATGACTAATAAAACTCGCGAAGCAATTACGTTTAGAAGAGGCAATTTAAAATTAATTAATAAGTACATACCTACGAATTTTATTATTGCTTGCCAATTTAAAACAACAATATTTTACAAGCTTTTGTTTAACTTGCTTTGTATCTTGTATGTATGTATGTATGTATATATGTATGTATGTTTGGGTCAAATCTTCCAACTCAATTATCAACGAAGTAGCCTCAACGGATTTATCTGAAACTTAGCATACTTGTTGTAAGTTGTATAACAATACGATATTATGGAGTCAATTAGCTGTCGAGAGCTCGTCCTGATGATGGAGCTGGAAGATATTCGACAGAATTCAGTTACAAAAATACATAAATTCATTGATTAGGACTTGTTTTGTCTTGACGTGAACTCTGTGGTAGATGTCTAGGGTCAGATCACGTAGACGGAAGGTGGTCGATGGAACTCAGTAATAAAACAACGCAACTCCATCAAGTTTGGGCTTATTTTATTTATTATTATAAGTACTTTGGCCGCACAATAAAAGCTAGTACAAAAGATTTTTTTTTTTCTTCAAAAACTTTTTAATTTCTGCGCAATACTGCATTCTGCTGCTCTGGGAGGTACAGTTTTGCAGTGTGATAATATCACAATCCCCCACCACACTTTGATTTAACGTGAAATAAGTGCCCATTAGGTTTAGATAATCTAACGTATAAAATTAAAAATGTTATTTTTATAATCAGGAAGTTCCCTGGGTCAAAAATAAATTATTTGGTATGTTTAAGAAAAAAACAAAACATCGCAAAATAATGTCACTCGCCATGGTACTTATTCATTTTAATGTGTTTTTAGATTTATCATTGTAAAAATACTGATATTAAGAACGCTAGTTGACTCCAAGAAACTATGTCATTGTTAACCGTTATTTCATACAAATCCTATAGTAAATGTTTGTTTGACGTATATAAAAAAGTATCAGATATGAGTGATTGGGAACATCCTTATTATGTCATCATCCTCATTATCGAATTGCTCCACTCATGTCAAACAAAGGTGGATGACACTACACATGACGAACTCCGTGGCGTAGTGGTCACCATGCTAGTCCGCCACCCAGAGGACCCGGGTTCGATCCCCGGTCAGGGCAAGTTGGAAAATGGCCTTTTTAAAATTGTCCTGGGTCTTGGATGTTTATCTATAAATGTATTTGTTATAAAATATAGTATCGTTGAGTTAGTATCCCATAGCACCAGTCTCGAACTTACTTTGAGGGTAGCTCAATCAGTGTTATTTGTCCCTATATATTTATTTATTATATTTATTATTAAAAACATATTACATCAAACACAACATATTACATAAAAAGCATTAGCGCGGCCATGTATCAGCTGTTGGTGGTGGGGACACTCGAGCTGCTGGTGGCAAGCATGCTGAAACTAACGGTAATGGGTGAACTCCTGCCGGCCTTAGTTTACATGAACTAACTGGTAGCGGAAGCGCACAAAGTAATCCAATTTAAAAAGCATGTAAACACAACATGTTACATAAACAGCCAGACATAAAGACAACAATTACGCACAGCAAAAGCATCCTTCAACAGGTCCCGTTTAACAACTGAAGTATGTAAAATAAAACGACGTAACATAAAGCAAGCCATGCAGTGCTAGATTAGACGCAAAGAAATAATTTCTTATTGGTGACCCTCATTTGTGCGCGTGCACGTTACTCGAGCGTATGACCGACGCAAACGCCGCGTTTTGACAGCATGCGGCGTAAACTAGTAAGAGATAGCAGAATATGAGAATACATAACATGATACCGTGTCTTTGTTGCACGTTACGCCCGAACGCGACGTAAGTTCAGCATGCTCGCGGCATTCACGCTATACACACGCCGGCAAAACAACGCTCACGCCCCGTTGTCGCAGCGCACACGCTACTTTTGCGTCTTTCACACGCTCGAGGAACGCACACGCTCAATGTTGGGTCAGCTTAAGATTCAATCCTGAAACTGCCATAATACTTCTGCGATCAGGTCTTTATCCATGCCACTTGTGGCACTCTTGGAACAAATAGCCAGAAAACGGACCCTCACTTCTTCCTCTCCCCTGCATCATCATCACTATGGCATCACAGCCACAGCGCAAAATGGAGAATAAAATGCATTTGACCGGGGTTTCACGAAGAACCGCCTGCGTGACGTCAACTATAAATGTTATAGGGTTGCAGTTTGTATTAGGAATTACAGTTTGTTTTATGATTATGATTTATTTTATGATTATGAAATGGTCTTTATGATTCTTAAATAAAATACTACCATCCATGGCACTCCTTACCAGTAAAAGGCGCATTCAAAGCCGGTGGAGCTCTATTAGCGACGCTGACAATCGTAAAAATTTTCATTGCGGCGACATTTCAGAGATTACTCTTGATTTGGTGGCTTGTTGGCGCTTTATAGCTCACAATGCAAGCTTTTGAAAGAGACTCGTTATAGTTTCACATTCACATTTTTGCTGACGCAGGGTTTAAAATTAAACTTTGAATTGCAGAGATTTTTTAAACAATTTTTGTGTCCGTGAGCTACAAATAATGTAACTACTTTCATGCTTTTATTTCACTTGCAATCTATCTTGTATGTATATTTGTTTAGGTCAAATCTTGCGACTCAATTTTCAACCAGTTATCTTCAACCGATTGAACTGAAATTTTGTATACTTATGTAGCCCGCAGCCGCCCGCTCAACAAGTCGATAACGGGAAAGAGGTACGAGGACGGGGAACGGGGAAGAATATTGTGCGGGACCTTTGGAGATTTCATTCTGTATGTAATACGAGTACTTATATTAATTCTGTGGCAGGGGATAAGATTATATTCCCACTATTCTCAGAATATAAATTCAAGAATTATATCGTATTAAATACTATTTCCAACGAGGAGATTATGAGTCGATTAATAAGGAACTAAATATGGTGGATTGGGAGAATGAATTTGGTTTAAGGAATATGCAGGATTCTGCGGATTTTTTCTATAATATATTATATAAGCTACGTGACAAGCACATACCCAGTAAACATATTTCTTATCAACACTATCCGTCCTGGTATTCAAAAGCTTTAATTAAAGTACTAAAAGAAAAAAAAACATTTCCGAAGACACAAAAATTATGGCAACTCTCATGATCGGGATTCTTTCATTATCTTACGTGACAGAGCTAAAATCTTAGAAAATAAATGCTATAATGATTATATTAAGAAGATCGAGCATTCAATTTCTTGCAATCCTAAACACTTTTGGTCTAATGTCAAAAACAAAAATAATTCAAACGGTCTACCGAGTACAATGTATCTCGATAGTTCAAAATATTCAGGGGAGGACATAGCCGAAGCTTTTTCAGACCATTTTCATTCCAACTTCTTACAGGACCCCTCAAGTGACTGTAATTCTACCGAACCTGAGGCAAACACTTTTATGAATAGTGGGATTTCGTCTGTTGAGTTTTCTGTTATGTAGACGATATAAAACATAAACTTCAAAAATGGGATTGTGTAAATCGGCTGGTCCAAATAACATTTCTCCTATTTTCTTGGTAAGGTGTGCAGATGCGTTGGCTTTACCTCTATATTGTTTATTAACAAAGTCTTTAAAAGAGGGTAGTCTACCAAAGATTTGGAGTTAGGCGTTTGTCACACCTGTTCATAAAAAGGGTTCTAGGACGGATATATCTAACTACAGGCCTATATCTAAGCTCTGTATTATTGTTAAAATCCTTGAGAAAATTGTATGTGACCAAATTTATTCTGCATACCGAAATTCTTTTAATCCCGCGCAACATGGTTTTATTTCAGGGCGCTCGACTGTATCCAATCTTATTCTATTTAATGACTTAGTTACTTCTAATATGGATGAAAGACGGCAAGGCGATGTGATCCATACAGATTATTCCAAATGTTTTGATCGTATCGATCATCCATTGCTATTGAGAAAACTCTCTGCGGCTGGAATTCACGGCGATTTGTTGAGATGGTTTACAGCTTATATTAATAATAGAACTCAAGCTGTTGTTATTAATAATTTGCTGTTGTTGATATTATGCACATAAGTTTTTATTTTCTTCTTTCGTTCTTTATGTACTTTTGTTTTCTGTGCACAATACACTTCTATTTAGTTATACGTAACTATCTTCGCGATGTATATTCTATATTTTAGTTATGTAAGTATTTAGATTTTTCTTTCCCTATATATATTTTATATGTATACTTAGTATATTATTTCTTTTTTTCTATTTACTAATGCTACTTGTAATAATGTAATTATTGTATTTCACTGGCTACTGTGTTCTTGCTTCTCCATATTTCTTGATCTTCTTTTTTCTATGTAACTTCTACTTGTCTAGACTTTTAAATGGCTTTCAATTTCTTGTCTTCCTAAAATGTAATAAATAAATAAAATAAATAAAAAAATAAGAAAAAACAACTCTTCCTACATTGTATATAAAATATTTAACAACAGTTAATGAGAAACAAGAATCCATCAGGGAATGCTTGCTGTGAAATACTTGGCAGTAGTTTTACGGCTCCATCGCGAGGAAGTGAAATATAAATATTGGCCCCGTGGGAGTTGAACATAAAATAGGTTTTAAAAGCGAGCAATTAATTTTGCATAATTGAAAGGGGTGTAATTTTATTGCGAAAAAATAATTAATTAAAACCGATTTGAGCAAAATGTGTAGGCTACGAATAGCTGATTTTGCTATGAATTGTTATGAGTAACCTTCCGTACGGCCCATTTACATGGGGCGAGTTTGGTTTAGACCAGTGTTTCCCAATTATTGGTACGCGTATCTCTAGGAGTACGCAAGGTTTCATTAAGGGGTATGCGCAGCAATCTCTTCTAACATATTAAATAAGTAAAAAACAATTATGCAAACTACAATTCGGTATTTGACTCGATTTTTTCCCTATTCATATCAAAAAGTAACATGATACGAAACCAAAAACATAAATAATAATTTTACTCCGCTCAAAAATAAGCAAGTTATAAGCCGTACAAATCCGGTGGAAGGGGAAACTGTCAAATAACAGAAAAAGAATGCATATACACGCGTGACGTCACTGTCATTAGGTGTCACGCTTACGAAAGAGATAGCGAGATGTCCCCACCACGCTCCCACTCTTATACTTAAAATTATAATTGCTGCCTCATTAATTAACCAATTTACTTTCTATTTTCGGAAAATCGCTTCTTGTTAGTGCAGATTTTTCAAAGTTGTGCTGTAAAACGTGCTAATTTGTCACATAAATTAAACTGGTGTTCTCCATCATTATAATAAAATTGTATTTTGATGCTTATAAATGTAAAATACATCTGATTTCATTTTTTATTTATCGTTCCTGCAATAAGAGGTACGCGAGTTTGAGATCTTTCTTGGAGTGGTACGTAGAAAAAACTAATTTGGATATACATTGAGTGAGTTACTCGGTCTTACTTTACTGCGTTGGGTTACTGCGTGCTGATAAAAAAAAATATGTTTCGTTTAAACATAAAAGAAACCAGGTTAATTTAGACGTTTAACCGGTTAAACTCAGTCGCTTTACCGATCAAACTTAGGCGCTTAACCGGTTTCGTTTAGGTTTAATACCGGTTAAAAGGATACAAAAAATACTTTTTCCTAAACTAACCGGTAACCGAAATCATTTTGGTTAATTTTAAACTGTTTCTTTGTTTAACCGGTTAACCAACGAAGTCAATTTTAACGTTATTATGAACAATATTAATTTATTTTGTTAGGGTTTTTTAAGGGAATCCGGTTAAAAGCCCTGATTTAAAACCACTGCTTTAGACCATTCAAGTCTTCTATTACTTCAGTTCAATTGTATGCAACAGGCAAGACATTCAAGTGTGTAAAGGCCTTTATTAACTCCAAAATTATGAAAATCAACAGTAACTCGTACTGTTGGAGATATAGCTTTTTGTTTACGCCTTCCATTCTGGTATTCTTTAAATGTCGAGTCTTAAAGTGCTGGGCCTCATCTATCCCGTTATAAATAAAGACCGAATGATATACTTAAATAAAGAAGGCTGACTGTTAGAGAATGCATTAGCATTATTTCTACCTTTTGTACCACTGTGATCAAAAAAGATTTAATCATTAAAAAAACAACTAACGTTAGGACTGATATTGTACCCTACTAGATTATAAACGTACTTTTGATTATTGTCATACTTAGTTGGTGCAATAAAGAAATTTTATCTACTATTGAGATAAGTTAGTTCTCTATCTATTAGTGATTTTAGATGATCTTTCAAAGTACTATGATCTGGAATAATTTCAGAAAAATCGTACTCCAGAGAGTAAGTAATTGCAACTGTAGGAAAACTTTTTCAATATCGTCTTTCTTCTTATTTTAAAGAGCTAAGCTCTTGTCTGTGGATCAACTAATGCCTTCCATCTCTCTCTGTAGAAAGTCAACTCCTTAACAGCCTTGTAGGTTGAAACATTAAATTTGATCCCTTTATAAAACTATCTCTAGGTCTTCCTTTACATTTCTTCCTTCTATTTTCCTCTCCAATATTTCTTTTAAAAATTCATCATGTCTAATTAGGTGTCCTGACATAACAATATCGCCCACAGAGTTGAATTGTGATATAAGTAAATCAAGGTTTTTCTGGATACATCCAAAATTTTAATTCAAATTTTTCATCTGAAAAAATGGTCCTAAAATTATGCCTCTTCTTTGCAAATGGCATGAAGTTAGATCAAGATTCCCGAGTTACGAACATGCAAACATATAACCGCCATATCGTCCGAGTAGACTTTGCCCGCTTGAGCTTGGACAAAGATGCTTTCTTATGTCTGTTTGTCTGTCCGACTTTTCACCTGTTAAGGTCGCGTTTTTCAACCGATTATTGGGAAAGTGAGCAGGTTCGATAATATGTCTGTTTGGCTGTCCAGCTTTCCTTCGGTTAAGGTCGTGTTTCTCAACCGATTCTGAAAGAAAGCAGGTTCGATAATAACATAGAATTTTTCTGTCAGTTCAGTTTTTGGATGTTTTATGGTGTATTTAATGATGGCGGAGCCATGAGACTTTTAAGGTGCGATGTGAGTTTTAAACTACGCAAAGACAGACTCGCACCGTCTTATTATAAAAACAGGACTTACTTTGTTACTAGGTTTAAACCATTATCCGCCCAAAATCAAGTTGACATTGACGGGTGAGATAGTGTGATATTAATAGATGGGTTCTCAATTTTGTCTCATAAAATTATTATCCATAATTAAAGATCTCATAATATTTTTTCAATAATAATCATTCATCATCATCATTTAAATATGTCTGTAAATATCACGCACCCGAAAATTGTAATCCCGAAATACAACGTGCAAAAATTTTTTTTTATGCCGTGTGTTTTCCGGCAGAATAGACCACTTCTAGTCTTCCCGTGGATGTCGTAGAAGGCGACTTAGAAAATAGAAGCTGTCTGGCCAGCGTAGAGAGTGTAGGCCATGTCCTCTGGCTGTTTTGATAGTACAGAGAGGGTCTTGCTCCTGCAGTGGAGACTATAAAGACCTGATGATGATGATGATGATATTTTTTTTGCTATAAATTTCATGTTCCATAATATTCAAAATGTCTATTCTTTTTACCCATAATTATCAGGTATCCTAATTTCGGACAGCAATAAATTCGTTATTAAATAATAATTATAATTGCAATTGTTTAATTATTAAACCAAAATCCTATTGATACAATGCTCACAAACAAGCATGCAGCATTCAACAAGCATCCTTTCTGTCACGGCTCCGGCGCTGCGGGGCTCTGGCGGTCCCAGGCATGCTAATCGTCGCAGATGGCTTTCACTCGCCACCGAAGCTTCGGCTTGCCGCCTCGCCCCTTCGCGTCTACGCGGGTAGGAATTACACTCTAGGGGTAGGGCAGACAAGACTACGTGGAGTCGGTTTTACAGCAATTCCTTTCTGCGACTAAAACCTATTTTTAACCTAGTGTTTTAAGCTAATAATCTTATTACAAATTAACATTCGGACCAACATACATTATAGAATACAACACCTAGGACATGTGACTTAATAGCATCCAAAATTAAAAAAATCAATTATTATAGCAATTCATATTACGGCACAAAAGTGTTATGATTCAAGATAATTAGGTAAATCAAAATTACGGATATTTGAACATTATGGATTTTGAAGATTATAGCAAACTTGTTATGAATTTTGACATTCGGATATAAATTTTTAGGATAAGAAATGGAGTACCTGATAGATGTCAACTTGATTTGGGCAGATAATAGTTTAAATCTGGTAACAAAGTTAATCTGGGTTTTAAAGAAGACGGGCAAAGTCTACAGCTCATGGCTACAAAACAGATAGACAAAGTCCATCTGGCGAGTAGGCGACCGATACCGTATAAATGAGTTTTCTTCGGCGTTTCTTCACAAATTTAAAAAAACCCAACTGTCAAGAACGCCAAGTGATCAGTAGCGGAACTATCGATACGACTTTATATCCGTAGCGCCATCAATTATTTCTAGAAAAAGCCCTAACTATTAAGTTTTAACCCCCAATAACTTTTAAACCGATATACTATAGTGTAGTTAAAAATTATTGTTAAATGTTATATATATATATATATATATATATATATATATATATATATATATATATATATATATATATATATATATATACATTCTAACTGTTCCCTAAAATAAAATCTGTAATTGGCAGTAAGTAGTAGTTCATAAGATAAAATAATACTACTGTAAAGTGCTGTTGATTCTGTAAAGAATAAATAAATAAATAATAAAGATAAACCACTGCACCGATTTTTATCAAACATAGCTTAGAACAACCGCAAGAGTACCTGCTTTGACGTGAAAAAAACAAGCATCGAAATCGGTCCATTTCATACACAGAAAGACAGATACTCGTAGACTGACAGACATAACCGTCAAAGTTATAACACGCCTCCTTTTTGTCAGGGGTTGAAAATAATTTAAATATAAACATTACACGCAAAGTACCGACGTGTAAAATGCCTGTTAAGGTCAAGTTACTGAACAAACATTTGAATTTTGAATTTTTAGAATTAGTAGTAGTACTTTGCCTAAGTACCTGATATAATTTCATCGTTGACGTCAATTCTCGAGAACTAAACACAAGCGAAGGTTTGAAGCTTCGCAGAACAGCACTTCAGTTCTGCGGAGAGAGTTTAGCTCTTTGAATTATGTGTTCATGTTAAGATTGCTGCGATTTGAAACTTGTGTGAATGGCTACGAGAGACGTCAAGTTGGTGAGAGTTGATGTACAATATTCGACATTATGTAGAAGTTAGTACTTCATAATGTCGAATCGTTCATAACGACTAATCGTTCTATCCAATACCTACAAATGGCGTCATTGTGTACTATATACAGGTTGGAGTTGACATATTTGGCATCCTTTTAAATATTCACTATACCCATGATACAAAGTTATATAAGAATAATAAAAATTCGATGAAAAGTCCACATTTTCATAACAAAGAAAACCTCTTGACGTGCGTTAGACCTTTTGATAGATACCATTACTGAAATTATAGAATCAAAAACTCACAAAAATAAATTTATTTAAATAGTAACAATTTCGTCTCGTCGTCGTTGATTCCGTAGTATGTAACATTCGTTAATACTTTAGACGAAAGCTAGCTACTATCCCCAAGGGGTCGCGTGACACAGTCCTATCCCACTCGACTTTAAACCTTATTGATGAATCTTAAAGTCTATTATTGTATACCGGGCGGTCGCTCCACTCAGCTGCGTAGGTACTTATGCTGTGGTGATAGCACTCAAGTGCGCGCGGCTCGATTGTCGACGATGATTTGATATATTTTTTTTTACTTTTTGATACTTTTTAAATACTGCATTAATTGCAGTATTGTGACCATAAAAGATTATTTATGTGAGTATGTTAACGAGTTAAGTTGATGCCAGTGATCAGAAATAAGTGGAAAAAATACATTAGTAAAATTTGTTGTAATTACAAAATATAAGCTTATTATTGAATCTATCCAAACCTCTATATTTTTGTAACTTACAGAAATGTTTTATTTTTAGGGTTACGTATCCAAAGGGTAAAAGCGGGACCCTATTACCCGTCCGTCCGTACGTCCGTATGTCCGCCTGCCTAAAAAAAAATAAAAAAAATCTTCACTTGGCTGTACCTCATGAACCGTGACAGCTAGACAGTTGAATTTTTTTTACAGATAATGTATTTTTCTGTTACCGTTTTAACAACAAATACAAAAACAGAATAAAATAAATAGCAAAGAAGCTTCTTAGGTTAGGGCTCTGATACAGCAAACTTAATTTTTTTGCCTTTTTTGCTCGATATTAATGACGGCAACAGGTGGATGCTTGATTTCACAGAATATTTAGATGTATATTTATTTTAAAAATAAGTAAAAAAATCAAATAAAATAAATATTTAAGAGGTATATAATATATACATACAAAAAAACTGATTTTTAGGATACCGTACAAAATTGAAAAAACGGAACCTTTATACAATGATCGCTCGTGAAGAAAAACTTATAAGAATTCTATCAATTGAAAATAAAGTGGTAAACTCAATAAAATACGTTCACTTATTGAAAATAGTTCACTAAAACACCACTAGACAGCGCTATTATTAGCTAACTCGCGTCTTACTATGACGATACCGAATGTGATATTTTTTATTAATTTAAAAACTTTGGCATTGTAAGGAACACTCTCCACGCAAGTTTAACTCGCACTTGGCTGGTTTTATTTATAGACAATGGTACGGAACCCTTAGTGTGCGAGCCCGACTCGCACTTGGCCATTTATTATTACAAACTGCTTCTGAAAACGTCCTTTGTTAGATATTTTAGCATAAATCATTCACAAGTGGAGTCACATTAAGTAACCTCGGAATTAGTTGGTCCTTCGCGATCCATTCCTCCTTTTGTTGACATCTTTATTTCCATAAACCTCCATTAAATACAATTTATGGCACCGATTTGTATGATAAGTAGCTGTTATCTTCGATAATACTGGTTTGTTGTCAGTCGCATTTCCTGTTTATCTATGACTTTCCTATAGATTAAGGAAAATATTTGGAAGAAATCTTCCTTGCTGGTCTGATAGAAGAACGGAATGCTGCATCTTTTCTGACGCAAAATGACCTAAATTCCCGCCAACTGCACGCCTCCTAAATATGTCTTTGAAACTTAAGTTTTAAGAAATTTGTTTTTAATTACATTATATGTTAAGCCCGTTTTAAAAGACCAAGAAAGACAAAGTTTATTTGAGAACTTAAAGGCGTGTTCAGACAACACGCGCACGCCAAGCCCATGCCTAACGCATGTCTTGAGCAAGCCCAGTGCAAGCCCAGCGCAAGCCCAGCGCAAGCCCAGCGCAAGCCCAGCGCAAGCCCAGCGCAAGCCCAGCGCAAGCCCAGCGCAAGCCCAGCGCAAGCCCAGCGCAAGCCCAGCGCAAGCCCAGCGCAAGCCCAGCGCAAGCCCAGCGCAGGCCTAGCGCACGTGAAGTTAAGACGCGCATGCCTCGCCTTCGAGCTTATCTTACCTCCGCCTTGCCTCCGCCTTGCCTACGCCTTGCCTACGCCTTGCCTCTGCCTTGCCTCCGCCTTGCCTCTGCCTTGCGACCGCCTGGCGCTCGCTGCGACTGGACTTCGGTAAATGCAATTTGAGTTGTATTAATGTGTGATAGGACTCAGATTATATGCAACAAATACAAACCGTGCTTGTGGTGCGCTAGGCATGGGCTAGGCATGGGCTTGGCGTGCGCGTGTCGTCTATACGCGCCCTAAGGGTTGGGACACATCTGGCAGCACGGGACAACATTTTTCCATGCTGCTATTCTTTTATGTCGCTCAAAACGAGAGAGAGAGAGAGAACAGTATCAGATTCTTTGATAAAAATCCTACGACGACACTTATCTAGTAATGACTGGCGAAACTTCAAACAATCCCAACAGATGTTAAGAGGAATTGATATCCGTAGCGCCAGCTATTACTTGCCAGGTATATTAAAAAACCCACACTTTCAAACGTTAACCCCTAACAACTTTAAACGGCTGGACCGATTACTATCAAACATACTTAGCTAAAAAGTACTTTGCTTTCGCGTAAGTAACCGCATCGAAATCGGTCAATCCGTTGAGGTACGATGCAACTGACAGATACACAGACAGACAGACATTATCTATGTTTATCTATATATGTATTTGTTACAAAACATGGTATCGTTGAGTTCGTATCCCATAACACAAGTCTCGACCTTACTTTGGGGCTAGCTCAATCAGTGTTATTTGTCACTATATATCTATATATATTTATATAAGTATTTATTAAAATCAAAGTTATAACACCCGTCTTTTTTGCCCGGGTTAAAAAGAGTATTCAACTTCAAACGCCATCAAAGCCTAAATTACAGAGAGTGAGAGGAGCGCATAAAAAGGCCCGCAATTCGTGGCATTTGACGTCTTTATGCGACTTCATACTTTTTTATTTTACTGCCTCGACGTGGCATTACATAGTCCACTGATATTTGCTTCAAAATGACTTAAGGTAAAACCGTTCATCTATAAAATTATATATGGTATTGTCGAGTTAGGCTTCTCACTCTAAAACGGCATCAGCTAGCAGTGCACCATTGTCAAATATGCCATACCATTTTCCCCCTTATTTTTATTTGCGCAATTGAACAAAGCAAAAGCCTTGCAACTGCCAGCGGAGCAAATAATAATAATAAGCCGAATGTGGAATTTAACAAAAGTTACAATAGTCCCGATAGTCCTATCTACTACAGGCATCATCCCTAAACAACTTCACCAAGCAATATCTTCTCTTGATCTTGCACCCTATACTTTTATTCAACTACAGAAAGCAGTTATTTTGAACACCTGCAGAATACTAAGAAATTCCTTAAACTGACCACTTAATTTCTCCCCATTCCCATGATACCCACTTGGCTTAGGCTCGTGTGTACCATTTATACCGGCTATGCTTCGTTTAGCCGAGCAGAAATATCTCTGAAAAAACAATAATAATAATTATTTATTTATTTCAGGCAATAGTATTGTACCTACAATTATGTACAATACCAGAGACCCATATTATAAATACCTTATAACTAGCATACATATTAAATATCCTATCCTATATCACACGTAGTGCCGGCGACGTGTGACAGTGACGTCTGGTAGCCGACCTCGGAACCTCCGAAATACGACTCCCTGCGGCCAAAAGTCCTCCTTCATGAATGTTGGCAGATGATGCGTCGGCACTCTCACCACATAAGAATTGAAATTCGCTTTGTGGCGAGACTGGAGACGTTCAACCCTCAAGGTGAAGGTGGACTTCTTTCGAACGTAGTCCACGACCTCCTCTACCCTCGTGGACCAGCGCAGCCGGGACACGTACAGCTGCGTCGATGGTACGGCAGGACGCAGCGGAGAATCCGGTCCGGTATAGTTTGGAAAGTTATCAAGGCCGCATGAGACAAAATTTTATTTTTTAAAATATCCGTTTATTAATTCAGGACGGGTTACTCACGTAGAGAGTCAGCTACTGGCCGCTGTTTCGACCTCACCCGGAGGTCTTCATCAGGGCGAATGTGACGCGCTCGTGCACTAAGCCGCTCCGCGACAAACTCATGTATCGAGATATATCCGTTTCCTTTCAAATAAGGGCAGCACTGGACCCCGAAAAATTTATGTATCCTCTTAAGTATACTTTTATATTTGAGTGTCTTTACACAGTAAAAAAAAACTAGGTCTATATTCTTTATGTGACATTACCCAGTCCACTGATATTTTAAGTTCATCAGAATGCAGCTTATCTCTCTCGCCTCCAACTTATAAATTTAACGTTCTAAAGGATTTACGGCGGAATTATAACTTTACAACTTCGCAGGGCCGTTCAGACTGCGCTGTACCGCTCCATTAAAGCAAGATGTCGTAAGTAATTTATTAATAATCTGTGTCATCAGACACAGATTACTAATAAATTACTACACAATTACACGTACGACAAGTAATATTTACTACTAAACATAACCTGTGGTGTTGCTAGCGACAGTCCGACAATCCCATTAGAACAATTTTTCGAAATAAATGGTATCCTATGTGCTAACCTATTGTAATAAAATATCTACGTGCCAAATTTCATTTCAATCCTTTCAATAGTTTTTTCATAATCGAATGCTTGTAACCTTAAGAGGGCCCTTCCCGGCCGCTTTATCGTCAACGCTAGTTTGATTTGAAAAGCTTGTTGTTTCATCCAAGACAATACTAGAAAAAGAGGCAAAAGAAAAAAAAAGGTGATAGCGCCTGAGGACTCGGTTTGCATTCTATTGAACGAAACTAGTATTATTAACTATCCATTAGCAGGGCAAATCAAGTACGTTTAAAAACACTTACTTGTTTTTAAGTAAGTATTTTAGAAACAAGGAGTATGCTTGCTTTATTTACTTTGTTTTAGCGTAGATTTCAAAACTTGAAGAATGAATTAATTAATTTGCTTTAATTTCCTAAAATCAATAGAATTTTCATCATATCAAGACAATGGCCTTTTAGCCTGAAAATGCAATATTTTTTATTCAAAAACTTGAGATTCCTTACTTCTGCATAGTGCAGCCGTATTTGTAAGTATGTTGTTTGCCCACCACTATTTTGATTTCATTTTCCATCCTCTCGCCTTAGATCACGCTAAACGAGCAGCCCTGGCCTCTGCCTGCTCAGGGCCGCTAGACCTCAAATGAACTGTTTGCCTCGTTAGGGATAAAGACGTGATAGAATATTTTTTACTAGCCATCTGTCGGGCGCCATTCGGCAAACGTGACCCGCCCAGTCCCATTTCAATCTGGCACTCTTCCTTCCTACGTCGACCACTTAGGTGATAGAGCGCAGCATAGTGTCCTGACACGGTCCGTACGTTTTACACTCAACATACTGCGCTCCAGTGACCTTTGGCAAACCTGCAGTTTGAGTTTTGAGTATCATACCATATGTTTGTAAAATAAATATAAATTACCTACTCCAGTACACTGGAGCGCAGTATGTTGAGTGTAAAACGTAATTTTACACTCAACATACTGCGCTCCAGTGCCCTTTGGCAAACCTGCAGTTTGAGTTTTAGTATCATACCATATGTTTGTAAAATAAATATGAATTACCTACTCCAGCACAGGAAAGTCTGAACGGCACTTACTTTACTTGGGAACTTGTGAGCTCCTACTGGTGGAATAAATCAGCCGCTTCTTGAAAGTCTTTGATGAAAGTGACTATCACTGGCCCACGGAAGCAGTCAAATAAATATATTTTGAAAATTTATTTATTTTATTATTTATTTACCAATTTATGTATACGATTTTTTTTTACAGAGAATACATCAAATAAAAGTTGTACAAAGGCACTATTTTTTAAAGAGATCTCTTCCAGTAGGCCTGTGAGAGGAGATGTTTATGTAAGAGAGGCACACAGGCGTGTTAATACATAAAATAAAGGAAGAAGAACATTAAAATGACATAAAACTACACTTACTACAAATAAATATACATATATCACACATAAACTTAAATAAATACATATGTACATTTAGAAGGAGCTACAATATACACTTAATATTAACAATATAAATTACAATAAAGATGATTCCAATAAATAATGATCTTTTACTCTTTTTTTAATACAGAAATCGTTTTAGATTTACGTATAGCAGGTGGTAATGAGTTCCGTAGTCTGACTGCGTGTACCGAGAAGGAGTAGGAAAAAGTAGCAGTGTTGTGAGAAGGGAATTTAAGGTCAGTTCTTAGGTGGGATCTGCAAGGAGAATTTGGAGGATATAAAAAGGAGAAACGCTCTCGCAGATAGGAGGGGTAAAAAGGATTAAGATTTATTTACCTACGCCAGGCGTAGGGAAGTCTGAACGGCACTTACTTGACTTGTGAACTCCTACTAGTGGAATAAATCAGCCGCATCTTGAAAGTCTTTGATGAAAGTGACTACCATTGAACCACGAAAGCAGTATAAAAAAATATATTTTGAAACTTATTAATATATATTTATTTGACTGCCTCCGTGTTCCAGTGGTCAAGTTTGTTGGAATATCTGTTCGGTTTGGGCTAAATTAAAATACTATTTAACAGGTGAAGTATGAAATTATATTATTTTAACTTTGACTTGGAAGAAATATACGGTTTGATTCCTATCACAATGCAAGAGAGAAGAGAGATGACATAAGTGGGAGTTGCCAGCATTAAAAGTATTACCCAGCTATAAGTTCAAAAATAAAGATTGATTTTTGCAAGTAAAATAATATAAATCAACAAAGTTTGCCTTGTGATCTGGGTCGTGTGTTCGAATCCCACTGGGAAGCATACTCTGTGAAGAAGTTTCCAGTCTGGTTTTAGGATATTGCAGGCTTAAATCACCTGATTATCAAATTCATTTTGATTAATTTATTAGTGACCTAGTATAGCCCGTGGTTAGATTTATTAAAGGTACTTATGTCATTTCCACGTTGTATACGAAAATAGATAATTTTCCGACTTCACCCCTAAACTCCACAACCGATTTTGATAAAATTCCTATGAGACCACCTGACATGTATGTATACCCTTTATGCAGTAGATATGGTAGATAACACAACGTTTCTGGGAATAACGCTTGATTCCGGGTTGTAATGGGGTGCCTATATTAAAAAATTTGCTGGAAAACTTAGCTCTGCAGCCTACGCGGTTAGAAGAATTAGGCAGATGACGGACGTTGATACAGTGCGTTTCGTATATTTTAGTTACTTCCATAGTGTTATGTCCTATGGAATATTGCTATGGGGTACTGCTGCAGAAATAAATACCATATTTTTTTTACAAAATAATATAAACTAGGTGCTAGAGAATCTCTAAGGGAACTTTTTAAAGACAAATATTTTGACTCTCCCTTCGCAATTAATCTATGCGAACATTATGCGTCAGAATAAATATACATATAAGAAAAATTGTGATATTCATAGTTTTAAAACTAGAAATAAAAACAAATTAGCTTTCTCAGCCTTGCGTCTCTATGATAAAATTCCAGATAATGTAATATCTGGAATTTTATTATAGAGACTGCCGTAAAAAATCATTTATTAAAAACTGTTTATTATCATGTAAATGACTATTTATCTTCTCAAAATTCTTGGAAATAGTAGACTGAAAAATTTTATTGTATTATTTAGATATATAATATAATGTATACTGAGCTTAAGTGTAAAACTGTATTGTAACTGAAACATAGCCCATCAGGCTGTGTAGGGACCAACACTGAACTGGGTTTCTTTCGGCGTAATCTTCCCAGCAGTGGTCGTTCCGAAACGCTAATAGTTTTTAGCTTTTGCACTAAAATAATATTTTAAAAAAATTACCTGAAATAAGAGATAAATTAATCCTACATTGAACAAAAATTTTTGGCTTTGACTTTGACTTTGACTTTCAATAAAAAAAGTAATTTTCCAAATCGGTTCAGGCGTCTTCGAATAACCTGTGAACATACACATCACATAGTTATCGTACATTTTTTTTAAAAACCAAAAAATATTCGACTTTCCCATACAAATGCCGAAATTTTGAAAAGGTTTTTGGCTGTTATTTTAATTTCACTGTAGTACAGTGATCTAGACTAGTCCATGATTCGATTTATTACGAGTATGTTCCTTCCACATCGAATGTAGTTTTTTTTTTTTTTTTAAAAGTAACTTTAACTAGTTACCTATTGATTTAACTTATAATTCTCTTTGCACCACCGTTATTTCTGACGTGCCTACATTCCTCTCCATCCACTGGTTGTCTGGAAGAGATTGCTCTAAGCGATAAAACCGCCCATTGTACCTATTTATTTTAAATTGTAAAACTTCTTTTTTATGTTTTTTTTTTTGTTATGGTGCATTAAAGAGTTTTTCATTCATTCATTACAAAAAACGTCGCGAAGATTTGATAACCTCCTTCCTCATTTTTGGAAGTCGGTTAAAAAGGGACCAATGTTTGAGATAGCTGGATATTATCTATGTGAATGTCTATATTAATATATGATTTAAGACATGTACACACTTATAAGTAAGTATCTAACAAGAAGACGAACATTTGTAGGCGACATATAAATGAAATATAGAGTTACACTTTCTACATTGCAGTTTGCTTCCATAACCAACCTTATAGCTGAGATTTACAGTTGAATTTCGTGTGTAAAGTGACTTCAAAGCTTTAAGTTTTGTTTCGCCAGCTGCTAGAGAAGAGTTGCGTGTTGGGATGTTTGTAGTTTGATTTCTAACAACCATTATTTTGAAGTTACCAAGTTTACGTCTTAAATTTAAACACAATGTAAACAGATGTAGGTATACATAGTGTTGAATTTATTATCTACTGACATCATTTTGCCACAGAATAAGTACTAGTACTCACGTGCATTTTTTCTGGCAATATTACCAACCAATGCCAGAAACATGTCTGGCAAGCCAAGGACGCGATTGCAAGAAAACAACGCGGACGTATCACGTTTTTTTTTTTTTTTTTCACTTCCAAATTCTCGTGTATATTCATTCAAAGGCTTTGATTGACAGAGTACGGAAGCGCCTTACGCCTTACCTCGGTTTTGACACTTTTGACTGACGTTTCACGGACATTTCATGAAATTGCTTTTGACGTAGCAATGTCACATGAAATGTGAGGATTTAAAGTATTAAACTTTATTCAAATACTTCACATTCTTTACAATTTATATTAGGTAGTCCTTTGTTAGACAAAAGTCCTCTCGAAATAAAGAGAGAATTTGCCCATAATCACCACGCCTGGGCAGACAGATTGGTAATCGCAGTCACAGAATTATACAGAACGGAATCTCCTAAGGTCCCGCGCAATATGCGTCCCCGTCCCCCGCCTCGTACCTCTCCCCCGTTTTCAACTTGTCGAGGCGGCCAGGCGCCTGGCAGCCGACCGCTTATTACCCTCAACACGGCGCTTTCGGGGGAGAGGCGCGAGGAAGAGGGACGGTTACGCATATTGCGCGGGATCAGGAGATTCCATTCTGTAGGTATGTGATACTTAAAGGTGCATATTAATTCTGGGTCGCAGTATATAGTTTTTGCCCAGAGGACGTTGTGGCCCATTTCTCTGTTACATTTAGGGTGGGGCAACACCCGGCAGCACGGAACCAGACTTGTGTCACTCCCCGTTTAGGTATCGTAAACATACCTACATTATTACTACGCGGCGAACACTCCGCAGTGGCAAAATCAGTTATATGAATCGTTTGTCCAGAGTTATAAGAATGAATTGGGGTGAAGTCGGTTTTTAGTTTTGAAAATTACTCTATAGGTATAAGCAATGTTTGCATACGTGTCCGCAGGGTTATCCTATACTTTAAACGAGCAATTCTTGTATTTTTAACGTGGCAGGAACATACCCGTAAAAAATCACAGCTTTCTAGTACTTATAGTCGCTGAGTAAAACTGCGGACGGACAGACAGACAGACAGACATGGCGAAACTATAAGGGTTCCGTGTTTACTACGGAACCCTAAAAATGATTTTCATAAAAAATAACCCAGCTAGTATCATTAACATACTAACACGTACTTACATCATTTATATATATTGCAAAATAAATAGATAGATCTAAAGGCCAGAATAAAAATCAATATTATAAGGCGACCTCCGTGGTGTGATCAAGGCGCTAGTCCACCAATTCGGAATTTCTGGGTTCGATCCCCAGCCAGGGCAAGTTGGAAAATGGTCTTTTTCAATTTGTCCTGGGTCTTGGGTGTTTATCTACATATAAATTTAATATAAAATATAGTATCGTTGGGTTAGTATCCCATAACACAAATTTTAATGTGTGTTACTAGTAGTGACTTATGGCTCTCAAACGTGGTCCCTTACTATGGGTCTCATAAGAAGACTCAAGGTCGCTCAGCGCGCTATGGAGAGAGCTATGCTGGGTGTTTTCCTACGTGATCAAATCACAAATGAGGAAATTAGTAGGAAAACAAAGGTCACTGACATAGCCCAGCGGATTAGTTCGTTGAAGTGACAGCGGGCGGGACACATAGCGCGAAGAACCGATGGCCGATGTGGAAAAAAGGTTCTCGAATGGCGACCACGTACTGGCAAGCGAAGCATAGGACACCCACCCACAAGGTCAGACGACCTGACCAAGGTCGCTGGAAAGCGCTGGATGCAGGCCGCTCTTGATCGGTCGTTTTGGAAATCTTTTGGAGAGGCCTATGTCCTGCAGTGGACGTTGTGCGGCTGAAATGATGATGATGATGATGAACATGAATTAGTCCGTATATACTTATTTACTTATCTATTGCATAATTCAAAAAGCTTTAATCTTGATTCTTTATTCTTGCCTTTAGATAAACTACTGCATCTAAGAAAAGATAACATGGCTATCGCAAGCTTACAACTATTCCAATTCTACTTAGAATTGAATTTAATTATCCGATACTCCGTGGGATTGCAAAATAAAGAGTAATCAGAAAAGAAACTCGACAATGAAAGTCACTCTTGCAATGTACGTACTCTGTTGCCAAGAATCGGAAAACCAACTTAAAACAAAATTTACCAGGTAAATTAAATAATTGGCCAAGTGCAACTTGGTCTCGCACACGAAGAATTCCGAACCTTGTATATAAAAAATCACGTTTATTGTATAGGAGCCCCACTAAAATATCAATTTAATACTATTTTTAGTATTTGCTAAAACAATTTGCCAGGAAAATAAATAACATGCCAAGTTCAAGTCGCACGCGAAGGGTTCTGTAGAGTCATCTTCAAAAAAATTACGTTTGCTTTATGGAAGCCCCACATAAATATTTAGTTTTACTTGTTGTTATAGCGGCAACTGACTGCCTCCGTGGTCCAGTGGTCAAGGCGTTCGCCTTGTGACCCGGAGGTCATGGGTTCGATTCCCACTGGGAAGCATACTTTGTGAAAAGTTGTTTCCAGTCTGGATAGGATATTGCAGGCTTGAATCACCTGATTATCCGAAAAGAAAGATGATTCCGTGTTTTGGAAGGCACGTAAAACTGTGGGTCCCGAACGCCACCTAGCGTTTGATCATCAAACTATCCAAGGATTGGTTCCTTGGGTTGTGGAGGTCAGACGGTAGTCGCTCTGTGTAAAAACCAGTAACCTCGTCAAATCTCCTTGGTTAGGTAGCGGACCCCGGGCTCTGAAGCGGTACTGCTGAGGATGCAACCGGGAATAAGCTCGGATGATGATGATGTTGTTATAGCGGCAACAGAAATACATCATCTGAGAAAATGTCAACTGCCTAGCTATCACGGTTCATGAGATACAGCCTGGTGATAAGAAGACAGGCAGACGGACAGACGGAAGTGGAAATATAATTATATTCATAGCGCCATCTATTATTTGCCATGCAAACTAAAAAACCCCGAAGCTTTCAAGCTTTAGTCACCAATACTTTTAAACGGCTAAACCAATTTTATAGCTCAGAACTAATGCAATACAAACTACGATGTCACAGGCAGATAGACATTAGCGTAAAAACTTATAACACCCGTTTTTTTTTGTCTGGGACATTGACATGCATGTTATATTTAGGGAAGAAAAAGCGGAAAAGTGCATAGAACTGAGTCAATCGGACTCTTTCTCCCCCACAACTTTTATAGTCTGCTTTACCCAAAGGTTGGCTGAAAGAAATCCTATTAGATTTTAAATGTACTTTTGATTATTATCATACTAAGTTGGTGCAATAAGGAAATATCTTTCTATACCATAATTATTTTATACTGTGATAGTATTACGGAAGTTTCGATAAGTCCAAGTTTTCGCGTACACGGAAGAATTTAGTGGATGCAAACGTGCACTCTGTCTAGCGGAAAATTCTAGCTATTTCTATTTCCTCCCGGTCTGAAGGGAAATACCTACCTAGAATTCTAAACTACTTGTCTTCCTATGCATGTGTATTTTACTTACACTTTTGAGAAAAATGCATTTTGTTATTTACTTAGATATGTACGTTTCTTTACAAAACATTTTTACCCGACTGCGCCAGAAGGAGGGTTATGTTTTTCGAAAGTATATATGTATGTACATATGTTTGTATGTATGTATGATTGTTTGACACGCTCTGCAGCCTGAACGGCTCGATGGATTTTAGCTTGAGAGGTGTCGTTAGGTTTGTATTTACTGTGAGAGTGACACTGGGTATATCAAAATAAAAAAAAAGGCTGTCGGGTTTTTTGTTTTTGTAATAATTACTTGTTACATAAGTATTGTTGATATGATTTTATAAGAAAATATGCTTGAAAAGAAAATGTATTATCTAACTATTTTATCCATAAATATTCAAAAGTAAAGTACTAACAGTAAAAAAAGAATAAAAATTGGTTGAAAAACGAACGAGATATAACGATTTTACGAAAATATGTCTATCTCACTCGCAAAAACGCTATTTTCTATGGCAAATGTATAGATGATATGGACTTTGACGTCACCAGTCCATATCGGACTTCTCTTTCTAATTGAAACTTTAAAGTATCATATGTTCGTCGCTAATAAAGATATTTTATAAACTCTTTCATATTAGTTTACTATGGATAATAAGGATTTTATTAAGCAAATAAAAAAAAGTGCATATTCCCTATTATACAGAGTTACTTTTAATACACCAGCAACATTTCGGGAGCAAGTTCAGTCTACAATACTGAATTACTTTCCATAAAAACAATTATCGAAAAGCGAAAAAAAATTTCGACTTTTCATACAAATCAGCGGTCGTCAAACGGTTTTTTTTAATATATAGGGACAAATAACACTGATTGAGCTAGCCCCAAAGTAAGTTCGAGACTTGTGTTATGGGATACTAACTCAACGATACTATATTTTATAACAAATACTTATATAGATAAACATCCAAGACCCAGGACAATTTGAAAAAGACCATTTTCCAACTTGTCCTGACCGGGGATCGAACCCGGGACCTCTGGGTGGCGGACTAGCATGGTGACCATTACGCCACGGAGGTCATCAATGATGATTGATTTAGTATGGGAGGTCAAATTTTTTATCGATTTTTTAATAACTATTTTTATAAAAAGTAATTTAGTATCATGGGTTGAAATTGCTTCCAAAATGTTGCAGGTGTATTAAAATAAACCCTGTATAAAAATGATTCGAAATAAAAAAGTAAGGTACTTAACATCTTGAAATCAGAAAACACAATTAGAACAAAATACTATTCAGAAATATCCTGTATGGATTATAAGCTTAGGTCGGAATTAGGTAGAGTTATTTATGTACTTGCATCGAAATGTTGATATTAATATGGATCTTAACTGGATTTCTAAACAAACAATATTACAAATAAATAATAATAAAAACCTTAGAGATAGATAAGACAAATAAAACAAAGTTAATTAACATACAATTTTATTAGTACATATATACATTAATATTTTTATTCGTTTTTATATATTGGCAATTCGCGCGTGCAGTGGTTTAAATTGTGTAAAAGTAAATAACTTTTTTATTTAATAAATCACTTGAACACACAAGATTTGAGGCATATCCATTTTATTCTTTCGCTGTATGAAATCCGTGTAAGAACATAAATAACTCTACCTACCTCTGATTATAAGTCATTGTAAAATATGAAAAACAAACAAGTATCCTTTTTTAATCTGGTCTAAATACAGGAGACTCAATGGTTTGAAAAAGGATTTAGTTCCCAAAATAATGACACTATCATAAACATAAGACTTAACTTAGGTACAAGGTGATGTCAAAGTCGAAAATCATTTATTTATCTTTGGATATTTGTATCATTTGGTAATTGTCAATTTTTCTTTCGATTGTATTTTTAATGTCCAATTTATTTAAAATATTTTTCTGTATTTATCTAAGAAGTTTATATAGAAATAAGTAGGTACGTTTGTGTGGACTGACTATCTCCTCTTTTTACAAGCTTTTATTTATTTTCACCTGCCCCGTTGTCTGTCTGTCTGTCTGTAATCAATTCTTTCAAGTTAAATTTGACCCACTTCCCGGTTTCCGATAGAGCTAAAATTTTGCACGCATACGTATATCGCGTGACAATGCAATATTATGATGACATGGAGCTGATCTGATGATGGAGCCGAAATGTGGCCATAGGAATTCTGTAGTGAAACGACGCAACCCCATCGAGTATGAGATAGTATGAGTCGTTCAAACTTTTAAGTTCATTGTTTTAGATAAAAGCTTGTTTTGAAAAATATATTTTTTTAATGCTTACTTCTTCCTCTTAAGCATTAGGAATAAAGCTACTTAAACGTTTAATACTTAGATATAAATTAAGGCATTATCACACAATGAAAGCTATTTTATTTGAATAATGTTTCCAATAAACTCTGTTCAAAATGGCTTTATAAATTAGTTCTCATTTGGGCCTAATGTACCCTTTTTCGGCCAGGCTTTTAGCAAAACCGGCACGTTTCTTATGTAGATAAGTGGAAAACAGATGTATTAGGAATAATTAATGGTAATGAAATAGGGTCCAAAAGACCCCTATTTATCATGCTGTGGTCAAAGGGTCCGACACGGAAATCACAAATTAAGGGATTTATATAAATGTTCGTAACGCTATTAAGCGGGAAATGAAAATTTTCGCTGTAATCTTCGTAATGAGAAGTCGTGAATGATAAATTAAACAAAAAAGAATGGTTAATCTACTGTGAAACTTTTAGAAGAAACGAATGTTTAAGCTAAACAAAATACACACACATACACATACACATAAAAAATAACAACTTCGTAAAATAATTTGAAAATTTTACTAAATCTTACTAAAAAGATAGATGTAGATTATTAATTTATTCAAACACAACATATTCTGTATACAAATACAACAATTCGCGGACAACTCATCCCTCCATCTCATCCTAGGTCTTCCTTTGGGCCGCCTAGTCCAGAGGAAGACCTAGGATGAGATGGAGGGACGAGTTGTCCGCTTTTGACAAGGAATGGAGTGAAACAGCTAAAGATAGAAGTAATTGGAAACAAAGAGGGGAGGCTTTTGCCCAACTATGGGACCTAAATGGCTAAAAAAAATACAACATACATGTTAAACAATATTTATTAGATACTTATTGGTTCTAAAATTTGTCGCTGAAACAATATTCCTTCGGGGCAACTGTTATTACTAATAATATACTTACGTAAAAGAAGAAATAATACAAAAATTCGCTATGATCATACAAACACACATCTTGAAGCAAAACAGTCCAAGCGCTCAATAAGAACTAGATTGAATTTCTCATCTCGAGCAAACCGTGGAAATTATTATGTCGCTTGCACTGCCGAGCTACATCCAAGTCGATTGCTCAATTTATCAATACTGCCTCTAACACATAGATTAAAAAGGATGGGTACAGACGCGACTAAAGTTCCTTTGAGTTTGTCTTAGAACACAAGGTTGCAGTATACCATGCTACACATAGATAAATATATGTTTTCTATGCGTTGTATTATGAAGTTTTTTAAAATTGTGACGCTTGCACTGCCGGGTTACATCCAAGTCTAACACATAGACTTTATAAGATGGGTACAGAAGCGACTAAAGTTCCTTTGAGTTTGCCTCAGAACACAAGCTTGCAGTATAACACTCTACACATAGGTCAATATTTGTTTGCAATGTTTTCTATGCGTTGTATAATTATTTTAAAATTTTGACGCTTGCACTGCCTGGCTATATCCAAGTCGATGGCTCAATTTATTAATACTGCCAGTAACTAATAAAAGACTAAATAGGATGGGTACAGAAGGGACTAAAATGGTTTTGAGTTTGTCTTAGAAGATAACCTTGCAGTATACCACTCTATAGGTACTAGCTGGGCGAGCGAAAATAATTTTTTTAGCCTCGCCACTTCTAAAATAATAAGTTTCATCAAAATTGTTGGAGCAGTTTCCGAGATCTTGAATATATATATACAAGAATTGCTCATTTAAAGTATGAGATTTGTTTTCTATGCGTTGTATAATTAAATATTTTAAAATTTTGTCGTTTGCACTGCCAGGCTACATCCAAGTCAGTCAATAGCTCAATTTATCAATAAATAATCTATAGCTGTATTATATTAGGTAAAGCCTGTAATAACGAGCTTTATTGGGAAATAAAAATAAAAATACTGCAAGTAACAAACACTAAATAGAATGGGTACAGAAGCAACTAAAATTGTTTTGGGTTTGTCTCAGAACACACGCTTGATTTTTTCCACTCTATACTTTTCAACAAAATTCTTAAATAATTATAAAACACATAAAAGAAACGAATACAACACATAAAAGAAAAGAATGCCAAATTTTTTCTATGTGTTGCATAATTATTTTGGAATTTTGTTCAAGTTACTATTAACATATTTTTTTGTCGCTTGCTCTGCCGGACTACATCCAAGTCGGTTGCTTGATTTATCAATACTGAATCATAGACTAAATAAGATGGGTACAGAGGTGACTAAAATAGTTTTGGGTTTGTCACAGAACGCAAGCTCAAAATATACGACTCTACACACTTTACACTTAGGTATTCGTTTATCTTACTGTTGTATAACTATTTTAGTATTTTGCACAAGTTAATGCGCGTGGTCTATTGTACGATTTTTGAAGTGAAAACTTCTTTAGCGGCGTTGTACACTTTTTTTGTAATGGGTAAAAAATGTTAAACTCGTGTCAGGGCGTCAGGGCGTCAGGACACGTGACCTGATCGAAAATTCATAAGACGGATGGAGGGTAGACAGCCGGCGCGGCGCGGCGTAGGAGAGGAAGTATGTCCCTCTCTTTCTACGGCGCGGCGAAAATGTATGCCTGCACCTGCTGTTTCGTTTAGGCGGCGCAGGGCGCTTGCGCGAATCTTCGTGTGTGTTTATGTTACAGCGTGCCACGCTCATCCATGGAAATGTACAACGTTATTATTCAAGTTTTCACAACTGCCGGCACTCTCGTCGTCTTTTTTTACTTCCAGACCAGCGTAGAAGAAAGCGCGTGTACCCTCTGTTTGAAGTATAATATTAACTCTATGTAAAGATAGGAGCCGACCGTCGATTTATTTGGAGCGGTCGCTGTATCACTTACGTAAGGCTGCGCGGCGAAGATATTGCGAAGATTACGCCGTTTGCTTTCTGACTTCTGAACTATATCCAGATAAGTTTTAAAAATGTATAGAAACAATATCAAAAATGTATACGAAGCGGTGAAGCGGTAATGCGGTTTGTTTCACGTAAAAGCAAGTTCCCTTGAGGTGGTTCTTAACTATAATATTATATGAAAATCGGTTCAACCGTTTAAAAGTTATTAGAGGATGACGCTTGAAAGTCAAAGTTTTTTAATTTACCTGGCAAATATTAGATGGCGCTACGGATATTAATTCCCTTAGCTTTGGTTGGCATATGGGGTTTTTTTTATTTGTATGGCAAATAAATTTGTTTAAACGTATGTCTTGTTAAAACTAGTGTTGCAAGCAATAGTACAAAATATCGATACATCGTGGCCTTGAAAAACAGTAATAATATCGATAGGACTATCGATACGATTGATAGTTTCGATAGTTTTTAATTAGTAATATGGATAGTTTCTATAGTAACGGTACTATTTGTATTTAAAACTATCGATAGTATTGTGACGAATATCGATATTATAATACTATCGATAGTGATTTAGCTATTGTCAATTTTTCGTACAAAAAGTAGTTACAGTATCGATACTATCGATAGTATCAATTAAATTCAATAGAATCGATACTATCGATAGTATCGATAGTCATATCGATTTTGTGACTGCTTTTCGAGGTCACCTATCGATAGTTATGCAACGCTAGTTAAAACTTATATCTTGTCCTCAAAATTATAGTAAAGCTTTATTTAATATTGTAGTATTGTCAGTTTATTACACAAATAAATCATCGAAATTACATGTGAAACAAATTACTTTAAACGGCGAGACCCGCGCCTGCCCTGTTGCCAAATTTTGTAATATAGTGGGCATTACATGAAGCAATTTAACTATTTTGGCCACCAAATAGCTGTGCTGCGGATGAGAGCGCCACGATACATGGGGTTGCGGGGTTGTATGTCTTTTTTATTAGCAGTTCAAATATAGGGGAGCAAGGCTTGAAATACCGGTATTTATGGGAACCGGTACTTTTGACCGCGGTACCGGTGCCAGACATAGTACCTGTACTATCTGAACCGGTACTACCGGTATCATTATCGGTACAAATCACGTCAGAGTGTGAAAATAGATAACAGCAGTCAGGCTTCAAAAATGGAGTCATAATTTCTCAAACAATTAGTATGAGAAGTTATTATACAAGTATTAGCAAATAGCAGCAGGTACCTAAATGAGGTACCTGTACTTTAAAGAGGAGTACTGGTAGCCATCTAGAACAGGTATCATCATCATCATTTCAGCAGCATAATGTCCACTGCAGGACATAGGCCTCTCGAAAGGATTTCCAAAATGACCGATCTAGAGCGGCCTGCATCGAGCGCTTTCCAGGAACATTAGTCAGGTCGTCTGACTACCATGTGGGTGGGTGTCCTACACTTCGCTTGCTAGTACGCGGTCGCCATTCGATAACCTTTTTGCCCTAATCGGCCATCGGTTCGTCGCGCTACACAGTAGAATAGGTATCCAGGTATCGAAATAAAAAATCCCTTACATACCGGTACAGAACCTGTACTTTTGGTACCGGTCAAAACTTGTAGAGGAGTTCTTGTAGATGTGAAAGAACAAACTGATGTTAAAAATGTTTTCATTTTACAATTTATTTTCGAGGTAAATTAAAATATCCCCGACACCATATAGTGATAAGTGGGGGAACTAAATATTCCAGTCGAAGTTTATTAGAATTGCTATCCACGGTTGTACCACGTTTATAAGTCGCCTCGGCATTGTTCGATGGCGCAGAATAGCGCAACCCACCGCCGACAACAACCGAATGAAAATATCAGTGAAATAACGAAGTTATTCCTAGTAGATAAGATTTAAAATCCAAAAACCACTGGACTCGTGCTATCTCTCAATACTGACTGTCGAGCGAGACGCCGCGACGGCGTGGCGCTTGGCGAATTTCAGACATGGCGCGTCACATCAGCCAATAGCGGACGGGTTTGTTCACATGGCGCGCTATGATTGGCAGAGACATTTTCGCGCCATGCAAAAATTTAATTTCTGCGCAGGTACATCGGTGTAACTTATAAAAGTGGTAGTACTGTAGCGCCATCTATTTTTGCCAAGTAATTTAAAAAACCTTGCCTTTTAAGCGTTAACCCTTAATAACTTTTAAACGGCTGTTAGCTAAAAAACATTACAAAGAATCTTGCTTTCACGTAAAAAAAACGCATCAAAATCGGTTCATCCGCTCAAGAGCTACAGACACACAGACAGATATAAGCGTTAAACTTATAACACGCCTTGGAGGTTAAAAATAGGTATCCACAAAGTAAAGTAGCTTCTCCTTCCATAATCTAAGAAATAAAAAAAAATAGGATGTACCGCTGCTTCTCTTTTTGCGCAAATCGTCAAAACCAATCAAAGGAACTAAACAAACCACACTGATTAAGCTAGACCCAAAGTAAGTTTTAGCTTGTTATACTAACCCAACGATACTATATTTTTATGATAAATACGAGATAATCACCCAAGACCCTGGACGATAAAATTTTAAAGACCATTTTCTTACTTGCGGGATCGAACCCGCAACCTCCGAAAGGCGGACTAGCGTGGGTTACCACTTCGCCATGGAGGTCATAGGAGAATCTGAATCTTACGAAAAGGCGAAGCGGCTAGCTAACCTTCACTATTCTGATTCTTTTTAACCCCCGACAAAAAAGAGGTATGTTATATGCTAATGACTGTTGGTCTGTCTGTCTGTCTATGTGTCTGTCTGTGGCATCGTAACCCTCGAACTGATGAACCGATGAACAGTTTTTTAAGTTAAAGCAAATTCCCTTGCACTGATTCTTAGCTATGTTTGATGAAAATCGGTTCAACCATTTAAAAGTTATTGGGGATTAACGCTTGAATGTCAGGGCTTTCTCTAGCAAATAATAGACTATGACGCTACGGATATCCATCTAGTGATGAGAGAAGCGAAACTACCAATACGATTTCGGTAGTTCCGCTATTCAGCACTAGATGGAGTTCTTGCAAATCGGGGCTGCTCTTTTTAATTTTCCTAGCAAATAAATTTGTTCTTCATCACGCTACACGCGACTTTATCTAACAGCCCTAGGCTCTATCTACACAGGTATGGATAAAGACATGATACTGTATAAAAGCTAAAGACACTCACTCACTTATCATGAAATCTCGAATACTTCTAAGCCAATGAAGATAAAATTTGGCAAAAAGGTAGATTGTGACTAGGGGACGTCCGCTAAGAAAGGATTTTTGGAAATTTCATCCCTAAGGGGGTGAAAATAGGGGTTGCCAGTTTGTATGGAACTTCGTAATTTTTAAAGTGATCAACATGAAATTTTAATTTATTTCAATAGTTAGTAGAAAATAATAATGCATTTATATTAGATTTTGAAAATGACATCCCTATAGGGGTGAAATAGGGGTTGCAAGTTTGTATGAATCTTCGTCATTTCTGAAGCGACACACATGACATTTTTGAATTCGTGGTCAATAAAAAATAATACAGAAATTAGTTTTTAAAAATTGCATCCCCTGGGGTGCATTACCGTGAGAACCAAAAAAATTGAGACATATAGATCATTTGTTCTCCTTTTCTCTGTTAAATGACGGTAACGGGAACGGGAACGGGAACGGGAACGGGAGCGGGAGCGGGAGCGGGAACGGGAACAGGAACGGGAACGGGAACGGGAACGGGAACGGGAACGGGAACGGGAACGGGAACGGGAACGGGAACGGGAACGGTAACGGTAACGGGAACGGGAACGGGAACGGGAACGGGAACGGGAACGGGAACGGGAACGGGAACGGGAACGGGAACGGAAGCGGGAGCGGGAGCGGGAACGGGAGCGGAAACGCGAACGGGAACGCGAACGGGAACGCGAACGGGAACGCGAACGGGAACGCGAACGGGAACGCGAACGGGAACGCGAACGGTAACGGGAACGGGAACGGGATATTATATCACAATTCATAATGTAAAAAGCCAATTAAAGATCCTATTAAAACCATTTTCGACTTCTACGCGGATGAAGTCGCGGGTTACAGCTAGTATACATAATATACCCGTTTAATTTAGGCAGCGTCCGGCAAAATGTATGCAGGTCAGTTTCACAAAACAAACATGAATTAGGGCGATGTTTGAAATAGCCTGATTGTTAGCGCAAATGAGATGTTCGAGTAATAAAACTGTACATTAGAGTAGGGTAAAATTCCAGTCATTGGACGCTAACCCAGCGTCATAATTGTATGGCAGTCGTCAAGCTATTTCAGATGCCTTAAGGCAGCTTGAAAAATCTGACACCAGTGTTGGCGGCTTACACACACGAAAAACAAAACGAATTATAACTTTTTTATTTATTTTTTGCTGAAATTTCCTACTTATTTTTTGACGACCTCCGTGGTGTAGTGGTCACCATGCTAGTCCGCCACCCAGATTCGGTCCCGGGTTCGATCCCCGGTCAGGGCAAGTTGGAAAATGGCCTTTTTCAAATTGTCCTAGGTCTTGGATGTTTATCTATATATGTTTGTTATAAAATATAGTATCGTTGAGTTAGTATCCCATAACACAAATCTATAACTTACTTTGGGGCTAGCTCAATCAGTGTTATTTGTCCCTGTATATTTATTTATTTATTTATTCCTATCAGTTTATACAGAGATTGATCTTAGCATGCTGCTATTTACTTGTTACTTTTTCCTGTTCACACGCACTTAGCAATTGTTACTTGTCATTTGCCACTTGTGACTAGTCAAAATGTAAATCAGGCTTTATTGATACAGCATTTCTGTATTTATGTATAAAGAAAACAAAGATAGCTTTGATGGAAACTTTATATTGGATTTAGATTAATAAGATTGATACAATTGAAATTTGAACATAAGCTTTATTATAGATAAATAAATATATAGGGACAAATTACACTGATGGATCTAGCCCCAAAGTAAGTTCGAGCTTGGTTATGGGATACTAACTCAACGATACTATGTTATATAACAAATACATATAGAGGTATAGATAAACATCTAAGACCCAGAAAAATTTGAAAAAAGCCATTTTCCAACTTGCCCTGACCGGGAATCGAACCCGGAACATCTGGGTGGTGGACTAGCATGGTAACCAATACTCCACGGAGGTCGTCAGGTAAAGGGTTGTAGTAGGGGTGCACGTTAGGGGCTACTAAACTACTATTGTATCTAAATTCAATTAACTACAAGACAAAACAAAAGACACCATCGCACACTTAATTTTAATATTAACCCTATTTCACCCTTCGGTAGGGTCGAACCATTTTGCGGTTGTACTTGCCCGTTACTGGGGTAGTTTCCCCCTCCCTGGTTTTAGGGTAAATTAATTCTTTACAGGGGTAAACGATAGGGTTTAGTGGTTGTAACGTATGAAACAGTTTAGCGTGAAATTAAATGCAGTACGGTAAACGATTTAATGTATGTTTTTAATAGTCTATGAAATTAGATCATTTAATACGATTTTATCGCAATTTCAAAGTAGAAATAAGGTTTTTTCTTTGAATGTTGATACGAGTATTACTTGATGAATTGTAAATTTAACAAGATTTTATTTAACTTACAATGTATCTTTGTATGTATACCTACAATATGTAACAAAAACCCTATCCGATCCTTGTAGGAGCAACTCAGACCGTCAATATGAACAACTTTTCCTATGAGATCAATGCTTGAAACTCAAAAAAATATCGACATTTTTAAACAAAGGTGTTCGGCCGGCCTGGCAATGTGTATGAAAATGTAATTTTTTTTTCGAATTTCAAGCCTTTGTCCCATAGGAAAAATTGTTCATATTGACGGTCTGAGTTGTTCCTACAAGGATCGGACATGGTTTTTTGTTACATATTGTGTCAGTAACATATGTATGTTGTTTTGGTCAAATCTTTTAACTCAATTTTCAACAAGTTATCTGCAACCGGTTGGGCTGAAATTTTATATACTTGTTAAAGCCAGATGACAATATGTATAGTGACTATGTATAGACTAGAGTCTGTGAACAGTTTTGATGATAGATCAGGGAGATATTCGCCAGAACTCAGTTATAAAACAACATCATTAAATCTTATTTGATTTGTCTTCACGAACACTTTATGGTAGACTATGTTTAAAGTCTCATCACGGAGACTGAAGATGGTCGATGGAACTCAGTAATAAAATGACGCTACACTATCCAGTTTGGGTTTATTCTGATTGTCTTAATAAATACTTTGACCTCACGATAAAAGCTTGTACAATAAATGTTTTTTTTTTTTGGAAAACTATTTTTTTCTCACTCATTACAGACAGACAGACAGACAGCGAAGTCTTAGTACGATCCCGATGGCGATGATCCTTTGGGTACGAAACCCTAAAAATCAAGGATCAGTTTAACATACAGTTTTAAATACATATATAAAATATGATATAAATACATAGGAACAAATTATACCTACTGATTGAGCTAGTCCCAAAGTAAATAAATAATAAATAAATATGTAGGGACAAATAACACAGATTGAGCTAGCTTCAAAGTAAGTTCGAGACTTGTGTTATAGAACACTAACTCAACGATACTATATTTTATAACAAATACATATATAGATAAACATCCAAGACCGAGAACAATATGAAAAAGGCCATTTTCCAACTTGCCCTGACCGGGCATGGTGACCATTACGCCACGGAGGTCGTCAAGTAATTTCAGGACTTGTGTTATGGGATACTAACTCAATGATACTATATTTTATAACAAAACATATATGTAAAGATAAACATCCAAGACCAAGGACAATTTGAAAAAGGCATTTTCCAACTTGCCTTGACTCTGGGTGGCGGACTAACATGGCCATCACAACGCCATGGAGGTCGTCAAAATAAAATCGTCATAGAAGACTATAAATTATATGCATTACATATACACAAACTGAACAAAAAACCATAATTTTGACTAAAAACCTTGCCTATCTTTTGTGTATAATTTCATATCTGAATTAAAAATATATGATAAAAAATTTCATAAATGAAATTCAAACTTACTTCCCTCACATATGTACCCACCGTGAGTTATTTTGATGTTGTTCCAAGCAATATAATGCTGTATACTTAAAAATCTATAATTTATTTTATGACTAGGTATACTTGATAACGTCCATAAACTTGACTACTTTATAAAGTCCAAAATACTGCTGAGTCTTTATACAAGTAATATGTAAATGTTACGCTCAGTCCTACAACGAATATTAAAGAGCATATTTAAGCAATTATCTGTTAATTAACAGATAATTAATATGAATATTATCCAAATATTTGGGCTCAGTTAGTGCTAACCTCATGATTGCGGTAAACTAACTGCAAACAAAAGTTTACGCTAACGAAAGGTTTTGCTTTGTTCGTAATTTAAACTTAATGAACCATAAACATTAATTTACACGGTTTGCTCACGTAATGAAGTCGGAAAGGAAGATAAGTTTTTGATCATCTTCAGGGCGAGTGTCAGGTTAGGAGCGGTGACCTGACCGCACTTAAAATTCTCCTGAGGACGACCGTCTAATTCGATCAAAACCGGTTTTGAAAAACTATTTAAAAATATTTTTTAATGTTGCATAACATGCTGCATCCTAGCAGTTTACATTTGCCGTGCAGTAATATGCATGTTATATTAAATAGGATTACAATTTTATTATATCAATAATGTTTTAATGTGCACATTACAACATGATTACAAGCACATTACATGAAATTACACCTTAAAACATATAGTATTGCGTATCCTATGTGCAAAAAATATCCACGGTCTTGAGTGTTTATAATTATACTTTTGTGTAGATAAAATAAGTAATAATCACAAAATATAGTATAGCTGATTTAGTATTCCACATCACAAGTTTAAGCTTATGTTGAGGCTAACTCAATCAGTGTGAATTGCAAGTGCACGTTAGGCTATTGAGCTAGGTTACTAGTAACAATATTGCGAAACATGAACGCAAATCTATTTTCGAATGAAGGACTTGAGACTTAAGGCCTAAGAAATAAACCCTGTTACTATATACACTGTAAAACCCACACTACCCCGATACATTGCAAAAGGCGAGCGTACACTCTCATCAATTATTACAGACACTTAATACAAGTGAACACCTGTCGCTCCCATACTCGTAAAACGGGACACGTGAAGTTTCAGAGTTTATTCGAGTTTTCTTCATTCAAAAGATACTGAGAAATATGATATACCACTTTTAAGGCCCGTGTAATAAAACCTACTGTTACTTTGTACCCAAAACTTGATCATAGAACTCCGGCTTATCTCAAAACTAAATTTCCCTTCCTTGGTATTTGCTCAAGCAATCTCCCTCTTGATATGCCACTTTGCCGGACTGCATTCTATAATAATTTATTTGTCGTTTAAGCTGTGCGGCTTTGAAACGCCTTACCAATCAGTATCCGGAAAGATCCGTGATGACGACCTCCGTGGCGTAGTGATCACCATGCTAGTCCGCCACCCAGATTTCCCGGGTTCGATCCCCGGTCAGGGCAAGTTGGAATATGGCCTTTTTCAAATTGTCCTGGGTCTTGCATGTTTATATATTTAAGTATTTATTATAAAATATAGTATCGTTAAGTTAGTATCCCATAACACAAGTGTCGAACTTACTTTAGGGCTAGCTCAATCAGTGTGATTTGTCCGTATATATTTATTTATTTATCTCTTCTTGTGTTCAAGAGAGCAGTGCGTGCACATTATCTCCGAAAACTGCCAGCAGCTATATTAGTAATATTTATGTTGTTTATGTATGGTTTATTTTTTAACAATTATTTATGTATCTATTTGTATATGTTTATCCACGATATATACGAGTATATGTGTGTACTTACATTAGTTTTGACGTGTAAAAGTGCCTGTAAAGGTCTAATTACTGAATAAACATTTGAATCTTTTGAATCTTTGAATCTTTGAGATAAATAAGTTTACTCCTTTTTTAGTTTTTTTTTTAATTCTGATGTACTTACCACAAAAGATTACATTTTCAGCATCACTTGTTGGTTGACTGGTAGAAAAGGGTTTACGTCCGCCATTTACATGTATTGTAATGAAATTAAATAAATAAATACATTACAAAAGGCGAGCGTACTCACTCATCAATTATTTATTAATTATAAAGCGATGAACATCTTGCCGCTGTCATAAAAAATAACAGAAGGCTTTTTCATTCAATAATTTATCTGGGTATGTGATAGATGAATAGACCTACGGGCCCACTTATAAGTAGGCGTATTATTCTAAAAACGTGTATCTTTCGCTATCATAAAACCAAACATGTAAGAGTTTCAAGGGTCACTTAAATTATATTATTTTTCCATTTAGTTAGTTATTGCAAAATGTAAAAGATATATCCTAGTTCAACGGGAAACCTAAAGTCTTGTTAGCCACGTCACAGTTACTTTGTACCCCGATAAATTGCAAGAGGTGAGCTTACTCATTCATCAATTATTACAGACACTTAATGCCGCTCAAACAGGCAGCTTAATAAATGATGACGCGTTAAAACTAAATGTGAGAAAATTTCAGAGGATACTCTTTATTTTTCCATTCAGAAAGTTTTAACAAAATATAATAGACTTGCATATAAGTTAATAGATTCAGGTGTTACTTTGCAACATTTGACTGCCGAACAATCAACAACTTCGACACAACAGCGATTGCTGCAGCATGGGAGAGAACATGCATCGGCTGTCGGTGGCAGGTGCACACGGGCTGTTGGTGGCAGGTATGCTGGGACTGGGCTAACAGTAGTGAGTGAGCTCCGGCCGGCAATAGTTTGCATGAACTAACTGGTGGCGGAATCATCACATAGTAAGACTTATAGTTAGACGGACAGACCACTTGTAGCCCCGTGTAATAAAACACACTTACTTTGTCCTGGGGTAACCTACGGATACATTGCAAGTGGTACTCACTCATCAATCAATACTTATAAAATTAATGATGAGTGAGCGAGCTGTCATAAAACTGATCATGAAAAAGTTTTATAGGACACAAAGTTTTAACGCGTTTCAAAAATAATTAATTATTATAACAAACAAATCAAAAAGATGGAGCAAGCCGCAAAGTAAGTTCGAGACTTGTGTTATGGAATACTAACTCAAAGATTCTATATATAAAAAAAATAGGTATATAGATAAATATGCAAGCCCCAGGTCAATCTGGAAAAGATAAATTTCCATCTTGACTTGACTGGAGATCGAACCCGGGATTTCCGGTGTGACTCCCTGGCATGATGACCACTAGGCCACGGAGGTCGTTGAAAAAAATGGCACTTCAAATCACTTGTAGTGTAGCCCCGTGTAATAAAACCTACGCTTACTTTGTACTGAGGTAACCTACGGATACATTGCAAGGGGTGAGCGTACTTACTCATAAATTATTACAGACACTTAATGCCGCTCAAACAGGCAGCTTAATAAATGATGACGCGGTGAATACATGCAACTGTCATAAAACTGACCGCACTCCAGGATTTTTCCATTTAGTAAGTTTTAACAATATACAATTTGTAACAAAAACCCTGTTTGATCCTTGTAGGAGGAACTGTTCCGACGGGACTAATGTTTGAAACTTGAAAAAAAAAACAACATTTTCATACAAAAGTGTTCCGCCGGCCCGGCATTTTGTATGAAAATGACGATTGTTTCTTCGAGTTTCAAGCATTGGTCCCATAAGAATAGTTGTTTATATTGACGGTCTGAGTTGCTCCCACTAGGATCAAACAGGGTTTTTGAAAAGTTGTTCATATTGACGATCTAAGATGCTCTTACAAGGATCGGACAGCATTTTTGTTACATATTGTATGATAGACTTATAGTTAGACGGACAGACCACTTGCGGCTCCGTGTAATAAAACCTAAGCTTGCTTTGTACTGGGGTAACTCACGGATACATTTCAAGAGGCGAGCGTACTTACTAATCAATTATTAAAGACACTTAATGCCGCTCAATGTGGTGAATACTTGCAGCTGTCATAGAATTGACCGCACTCCAGGATTTTTCCATTCAGTAAGTTTTAACAAAATATAATAGATTATGTTAGACGGACAGACCACTTGTAGCCCCGTACAAACCTTCGCTTACTTAGTACTGGGATAGCCTACAAATACATTACAAGAGGCGAGCGTACTTACTCATCAATTATTACAGACACTTAATGCCGCTCAAACAGGCAGCTGAATAAATGATGACGCGGTGAACACCTGCCACAGGTCACAGGACTCGAGGTTTTTTCCTTCAGAAATTATAATAGACGGATAGAACTGAACTTACATAGAGTTATATTAACCCCCGACGCAAAAAGAAAAATGTTATAAGTTTGACGTATCTGTGTCTATGTATCTGTCTGTGGCATCATAGTACCTAAACGAATGGACCGACTTTGATGCGGTTTTTTTGTTTAAAAGCCGACTTGATCGAAATGGTTCTTAGCTATGTTTGATGGAAATCAGTTAAGCGGTTTTAACATACGAAGGTTGAAAGTGGGGATGAGCTACCCAAAGTATATGGATATTTACCTGGGTGGGGTATTGAATTAAAGAGTATGATTTGTGGGATAAGAAATCGATATTTTAATGAAAAACGGTTAGCCGTAAAGAAATTATTGGAGGTGAAAAGCTTGAAAGTCAGGGAATTTTTTAATTTACCACTTGCTTTTACGTAAAAAAAACTCGCATTAAAATTGGTCCATCCGTTTGAGAGCTACGATACCACAGACAGACAGACAGACAGACCGACAGATATTAGCGTCAAACCGTTTGCACCTCTCATTTTTATCGGAGATTAAAAACACTCACATCCAATCAGTGTTATAAAATAATGAAAATTTAAAAATTTAACTTTGCATGAAATATTCTATTTTACACATAAAGGTTCCCATAGATTATTTAGGTCTATGTTTATATCTGTATAGCCACATATATCTACCAAGAGCCGAGTGTACACACTCATCAATTATTACACACACCTAATGCCGAACACCTGCTAGTCATAAAACGGGACACGTACGAAGTTTCGGAGTTCATTCCAGTTTTATGCGGTCAGTTTAATTGGATGTGAATTGTAGAACATTCAGTGTTGGATGTTTCAGTGTTTTGCATTGACAAATTTTACCCGTATTCATAATAATTACCCGACTGCGCCAGAAGGAGGGTTATGTCTTTCGAGAGTATGTATGTATGTTTGTATAATGGTTTGGCACGCTCTGCAGCCTGAACGGCTATGATTTTAGGTTGAGAGGTGTCGTTAGATTCGTATTTACTGTGAAAATGACACTGGGTATATCAAAATAAAAAAAAACAAATAAGCGGATTTTTTGCGCCAAATTCGAATGTTTGGCACGCTCTGCAGCCTGAACGGCTTGATGGATTGAAGCTCATAAAGTGTCATTAGATTCGTCTTAATTCTGAGAGTGACACTGGGTTTATTAAAAGGCAGTCCGGCTTAATGATAAAATGAAAAACGGAACCCTTATAGGATCACTCGTGCGTCTGTCTGTCCGTCCGTCTGTCACAGCCAATTTTCTCCGAATATACTAGACCAAATCAGGTGAAATTTGGCAGAATGGTGTATCCTATGACCCGAACACAGTTGTGCAAAGGAAATAAATATTGTTTCAAAATAAGGGTCATTTTCGAGGGACAAATCAGGAAATTTAAAAAAAAAATTTAGTTATGAGGATCTCAAATATATTTTTATGTATAACTTCCCACTCCCCCGCCGCCCCAATGTGGGCGCTCACTGCTGGTGGACGACAGCAGGTGCGCTCCCTCGCGGGTTCCTCTTAGCCTCCCCGTGGCTAGCGACTACCACGGGTACTGAGCCCCCCCGGTACGACAAACCGGGAACCCATTGGGGGGGAAACGTAACACCGGGAACCCTTACCTATAACCTTTTTTTTTTATACGGAGGAAATATCCCTGTTACGGATACCCGTCAGCCTGCGGGGGAGGCTGTCGGGTTATTTGACGTGCCTACCCACTAAAAAACCTCCGGAGTTCCATCTCAACCGCTTTTGCCGGGGACACGGGAACGGAAATACATAGGCGAACCCCGGCGCGGCTGGCCGCCAAAGCGGCCCCTCCTCGGGGGCGTCACAGCGCCCCCCTACTCACCAAGTCGGCGCGTCCGGAACTCACGGACGCGCCGTACCTCCTCGGCCCAATTGAGAGGCGGCAAACTCCCACGCAGTCCACCGCCTGTGGACCCATGGGAGCCAGATAATCCGGCTCCCAGCGGCGGAGAAGATGAAAGGCTCCGCCGCTTGCCTCTTGCCGCAAACGCGGTGCGGCACCGTTCGGTCGCGGAGGATAGGGAGAGCGGCAACGTAACACCGACACTCCTCCTCCTCCGCGACCGATCTACAACCACAGCCAAGGCGGTGTGGCCCCGGCGGCCCCACCACGGGTGGGGGGAGAACTTCCCACTCCCCCGCCGCCCCATTGGGCGCATCCCTACAGGCTCAAGGCCGAAGCCGAGCCTGCGGGAGCACCCCTCCTCGGGTGGGGGGAGAACTTCCCACTCCCCCGCCGCCCCAATGTGGGCGCTCTCTGCTGGTTGACGACAGCAGGAGCGCCCCCTCGCGGGTTCCTCTTAGCTTCCCCGTGGCCACCGACTACCACGGGTGCTGAACCCCCCCGGTACGACAAACCGCTGGACGCAGGCCGCTCTTAATCGGTCGTTTTGGAAATCTTTGGGAGAGGCCTATGTCCAGCAGTAGACGTTATGCGGCTGAAATGATGACGACCTGTCTGTGCGACGACTCCACAGCAGCAGTGTTTTCACGTTAAAGCAGGCCGCGTGCACTCTGCAGTTTAGGAATGATCCCTCTAACGTGGCTTATTCATGGACATAAGGTTAAAATTGGTGAAAAAACGCTGGAGATAAAAGGATATGGACCGTTGCTTTACAGATGTAAGGTACATTTTGGCTCGTTCGGCGCACGCTAGGCTAATAAGTCGAAAGTCATTTGCGCGGCGAGCAAACTAAATAGGACTTTAGTACGCTGTAATTGGGTTTAATTTAGCAAATGTCCTATCCAAGAGTGATTCTTTGATGCTTTAGTACTACTTTAACCACTACTAGCATTTAATTTTTAAAGCAAATTTTCTTGCGGTGGTTCTTAGTTATGTTTGAAAATCGGTTCAGCTGTTTTAAAAGTATTGGAGGTTAACGCTTGAAGCTCGAGTCTTTTTTAATTTATCTGGCAAATAATAGATGGCGCTATATTCTCTGTCTACTCATCACTTTATGACGTTCTTGAAATTCGGGTTTTTTTTTTATTTGCCTGTTAACTTGTTGTATGTATTTATTGACCGACTAAGTGAAGCGTTTTCAATTCAAATTCTGCGAAATTATTTTTAGTGTCTCAATTCTGGACGTCCGGCTGTTCTCACGGGTTAAATAAAATAAAAATAAATAAAATAGTCATTTATTACAGTAATCTTGATTACAACATGATGCTAGGACTTCCCAGTGAGTAATCTAATGATACTCGTGATGGGAATGACCCGCTGCTTCCTATAAAAGTATATATTAAGACTACTTAGGTTAAAAAAATCATATGTTTAAAAACAGACTCATGAGGTCTACAACTCTCTGAGCCACTAGCTTATTGGGACCTTTTACTCTCGTACCAACCATAAGGCATGAAAAAACTTCTTACTCGTATATTATTCTGCATTGCTCGACGACAACTAAAGTCACAGCAAACGGGAGGATTCCGGAAAATATCGCCGCGGAAACACACAAAGCGCTTTGTAATCTTTGAGCTAGGGTTGACGACGGACCGGGAGAGGCAAATCACGTTCTACAATGATTAATGTATATGTAATAAATAAATATACACGGTGATTTTTCATTGGTTTTGGAGCTGAAGACCACTTTTTAAGAGTAGAGTAAGACCTAATAAGCTAGTCAAAATAAAAATTCTCAAACAAAACATGTTGACTAAAACTCGAAAGTAAAATCGTGAGAGCAATTAGTAGTATCGGCGGCGCCTAGCGGCAATCGGGTGGGCTAGATCCGAGTTCATCGAGGTCACGCGGCAGTTTTCGACGGGCGTAACTACGTAGTTTTTTATCTTTTATCATACGCAAATTTAGATTACGTATATTTGGATAGAGGAATTTATTTACTAAACGACATTTTTTTTCCAAAACCAATGTAAAGGCAGCGTGTCTAAGGACAAATCACAGACAAATCACATCAGATTAAGTTAGCCCTAAAGTAAGCTTAAGCTTGTATTATGGGAAACTACCCTAAATATACTATTTTTGTGAAAAATACATATACAGGGTAAAACGGACATACCCGTAATTAATCAAACCAAGAGCTATACTAACTAGATCACTATAGTATAATGAAATTAAAATAACACCCAAAAAACCAAAATAACGACATGACGGAATCACGTTGATACCGTGGAAGAGGGGACGTTGTCTGTTATGGGACACAACTTGTGTCAGCACGTTTGCGGCGTCCTCACAAACACTATGCGATCACCTAGTGCAGCAGCAAAGGTGGCAGTTGGACATAAAAATATAAAATATTCGGTTTTATCTAACCAGTACGAATTCGTTTCTGTTGCCGTAGAAACAGCTGGACCATGGTGTTCAGAGGCGAAGCACTTTGTTAGTGAGATAGGTCGGCGGTTAAAATCCCGTGGATTTGACCACCGCTCCGGATGGTACCTGGTCCAAAGGCTGTCCATAGCAATTCAAAGAGGTAATGCAGCAAGCATTATGGGTATCTTTGATCCGGGTACAATTCGGGGTGGTATTTTTGACTGATTTCTTTCATATTATGTATAATATATGACGAAACTGTTGTGAATTTTGTAATTTTTTTTAACAATAAATAAACATACAAAATCCAAAGCAAAATTCGATATTCGCATACATATTGTCCGGGGCTGCATTGTTTTATATGGAAACGCCGAATTTTTTTTAATGTGTTTTAGCTGTTATTTTAATTTCATTATACTATAGTAATGTATTATAGCCTGTGGTTCGATGTATTACGGGTATGTCCCTTCCATGTTGTATAGATAAACATCCAATTTGAAAAAAAAAATACAAAATTCAAAAAATCCCAGGATAATTTGAAAAAGGCAATTTTCCAACTTGCCCTGGCTGGGGATCGAACCTTAAATTGGCGGACTAGCGTGTTAACCATTACGCCACGGATGTCGTCAAATATAAGGTCTAACAAATTGTACTGCAGGTAACTTTTTTAAGGGTGAATTCAAGCTATGATACTGTAAAACTTTCCCTAAAGAACACGTATCGAAATATGAAAAGTAATAGGCAGCCGCCATACAAGTAGCATCATGGACTTAATTCATCCTTAAAAATAGTTTCAGTATATTTTGTTGGACCTTATATAAACAAGACTTAGCACGAACCTTTTTGCCCGACCACGGCGAAGCCAAAAAGAGGATTATGTGTTTCGCCGCTGTGTAGGTATGTATGTATGTCTGTATGTATGCATATTCATCTGTTTCCCTCTATGATATACATGGTACCACAACTAATAATTTGGTAGACCTGGAGTTGTAAACAACAGAATTTTTGAATTGACACTTGAGGCAAATCGTTCAAAGGTTTTGCGAGGTATGGGACCGCGAGTTCACAGTTCAGGCCGAAGTACACTATTGGAGAAAAAAACAACACAATATTGACTATTTAGATGTTATCGGTTTTTGTATAGCAGTATACTTGACAATTATTTGGGACATCCCTTTTTTAATATCTCTCTTGTCTCTCAGCCCTTTCACTGACAGCCCTATGTTTGTCTGGAATACAGACGACTTGAACAAAACTAAGAGTTTTATTTTTGAGATCGGTCAGTCACCAAAAATAAGAAAGTATATGACAAAGGAATATTAAAAGTCATAAAAATTTATTGTATTTTTGAAATAGGTACCTTGTTTAAATTAAACGCATTGCAGTCAAAACAAGTAAAAATATATTTTAATGTTTATCTGTTTCTTCTTTCTTCCCTTATCACACTCTAAAATTCTACGTAAATAATTCATAGCTCATATTTTATAGCGATATTTTCTGTCAATAGAAAGCGAAAATCACATTTCTTGTTATTAGTTATCATGGCAAGTTCTTCATCTAGCTAGACTTTAGAATGAAAACCGTTCGAGTCACCGCTTTCAATAATAAACCTATATTGTGTTTCGTTGTTTTGTATAAAAAAACATAACACTTACATGGTTTTTACATCCACTCTTATTGTACTTCACTTTTAAAATAAATTCTAGACATTCTAGTAAGTGCCCTTGTGTTTACTGCTGAACTGAATGTTATGTAGCAGGAGTTAAGGGTGCAGCAGGTAGGAAGATCTTCCCTTTGTAGCGGTCGAGCATACCACTCGACTACCACAAAGGGAGGTTCTTCCCACCAGGCATGGTGTTGCACCTTGGAAACCGCGGCTACGACGGTGTATTTTCGTGAATTTTAATTTCAAAGGCAGTTTGTTCGAAAGCCATGCTGCAAAAACTGCGAAGCACTTATTATATCCCTGCGAGGAGTGAACGGGTATGTGCAGCGTCTGGTTGATACTCTATCGAAGATGGGGGTCAATGTCACGAAATTAAAATTATTCGGTAAGGTATTTAGGAGAGGAGGGATTAAACAATTACACAGGCAACAGAGGATGTGAATAGAACTATGAAGGGTGTCTCTTCAGACAATCTTCATAGTTCAATTAAAATAAATACACGTATCCACTACTTGCATATTCTTAGTCTTTGGTATCCTATGATCTGCCTATGACAAATAAATAAAATGAAATATGTATAAAGTATGTAAGGTTTGTCAAAAGTGCTTATTGGAAAAATAGGGGTGAAGACAGGGTTAAAAAAGTATAATTGTAATTATTCCGTCTTTTAAATTATCAAAAAATGTTGGACCCATATTTTTCAGTTTGCCAAAAAGGTAAAAATTCAGAAAGATACGAAGCATCAAAGTTCCGGAGTGTGGGCTTGCGACGTCACGTCTACGTAGCCGGGACGTCATGCGAAATTTCAATGCGCTGTAACTTTGTCATTTTTTATTTCTCAGAGAAAAGAAAAAAAAATACGTGAACAATACATCTTATGCATGGACATAATTATGGATGCAGCAGTATCGGAGGGAGCATGCGTCAGCTATTGGTGGCGGGTGCACACGGGCTGTTGGTGGCAGGTATGCTGGGACTAACAGTAGTGGGTGGGCGCCGGCCGGCAATAGTTTGCATGAACTAACTGGTGGCGGAATTGCACAAAGTAATTCAAACCATAAAGTATGTGACTTCCGCAAAGTAACACCTGAATCTATTAACTACAATACATCTTAAAAATTTAACCTATGGGCCAAATTATTTTTTCGGTTCGTCATGCCTATTGATGTGTTACTGGTACGTAGGAAAAGAAGTAAGAAGTAATTTTAATATTTAAATTATAAGTAAAATGTGTCGTTTTGTTCAGTTCGATGCAAGATGGAATGTTAGAGAAGGTTAGACACGATATCTGTAATGGATTGTTCATTTTAATGTAGAAAAAGAAACGTTTATAAATGCCAGTGTTCTTCTGCGGTTTCTTTAGCCTCAATCTCACATTACTAAAAATACTTTATTTTCACTGGGTCTCTCAAGCCGCTCCCTTTCGCTCCCGTTTGGTTTAAGGAGTTAACGTCATGACTCGACAACTGACTGAAAAGACACGCCAAATGACCCGCGAAATTGGATTTGAAAGCATTCATTGCTGAAGGCATTAAGGCGGAAGCTTAATGTTTTTTGAAAGAAAAATCAATATTGAACAATCTAAAGGTTTTGACAGACGAGCGACAATATGTCAGCGATACCTGTCGGCGACAATCGGTTAACCATTTTTAACCAAACACTACTGCAGACATAGACTCAAATTCAACTGACAATTTCTACACTTTTTAAACAAAAACAAATTTAATTTCAAAACACAATATTCCAAAAAGATATAGGTAAGTATAAGTAGTTCTCAACAATCGGTGACAGTCGCTCGTTTGTTAGAGCTCTGAGGGTCAATCCAGACTAGATGGAAAAATGCTTGAACGCTTTAAAATAGTAATTAAATATCAACATTATTCCATTCACACGAAGCTGAAAAAAGTATGCAACATTAAAATCGTATCAAAAAGATAGCAGCGCAAGTTCGAAAATCCTCTCGGCATCTAAAGTGAGCGCACGCGCAACTCGAATTAGTGCTGCAAGCAATAGTATAAAATGTTGATAGTTTATCGAACGTGGCCTTGAAAAACAGTCACAATATCGAAGGGACTATCGATAGTATCGAATACCCGATACTATCGATAGTATCGATTGTCAATGGTTATTGCATTTAGATATATGTATCGATAGTGTGGCGACCTCTACGGCCACTACGAGGAACTACAAATCAAGAGACAACCGACAATATAGTTCACAAAAAGCAATGAGTTCGCGCCAGCAGTATCCTACATCTCGATCTCAGAGTTCGCCCGATTCGCTGCATATATACAACTTCCGACGATACACCGTCGGAGTCGCGGTGCCCCAGGCGCAACAACATGCCTGGCGGGAAGGTCTTCCCTTTGTGGCGGTCGAGCATATCATCCTCGCTCCCGCTACAATAGTATCGAATACTGTCGATAGTATCTGAATTCAATAGTATCAATATTATCGATAGTTTTACCTTACATCAATAGTATTGCAAACTATTGACAGTCAATACTATCGATAGTATCGAATATCCGATACTATCGATAGTCCTATCAATATTGTGATTGTTTTTCGAGTTCAACTATCGATAGTTATGAAACGCTAGCTGGATATGTTCCAGCATTCGAACTCGGTGGCCGCAGCGGCAGCGGCGACTGGCCGCTTAGACGCACTGTGACATAGCCAGCGAACACATGCAGCGAAACATTTCAATATGGGTGACGAAAAATTTTATTTAGAAAGTCCGACTTTACGAGTGTTTGTATAATGTCACATATTTACTTGTTCCCACTTTTCTTCTTCTTTAACTAATAGTGTAATAACTGTTAGCAACAGACTGTTGATGTTGGAGCTGGATGTGTGTGAGAGTTCGAGCTTGCTATAAAAGGATTTATTTATCACAACAGGGCCCAGACACGCTTGCACAGTACAAAGATTGTGTGAAGAAGAGAACCAATCATTCAATTATGAATGGTTAGTATCCCATAATACCAGTCTCGATCTAACTTTGAGGCTAGCTCAATCAGTGTTTTTTTCTACCTATACAGGGTTACTGGTAACTAACGCAAAACCTTTTAACATCAGAATCAAACTCCCCAACACATTATAGATCTGCAAGAAAAAAGGCAAAAATTACAGAAAATAAAATGGGCCTCCCATACAAATTCACTGATCACCTGGTCGAGTTTCTATGGGGATTCCAATTTCTTTTCTTAGATTTTTTTATTTTTTTCTTGCAGATCTATATTATGTTAGGATTTTGATTCCGATGTTAAAAGGTTTTGCGTTAGTTACCAGTAACCCTGTATATGTTAAATAATCTAAATATATGACCTATGTGGCCCAGTGGTCATCATGCCAGGCTGACACCTAGAGGTCCCGGGTTCGATCCCCGATCAGGTCAAGATGGAAAATGATCTTTTTCAGATTGACCTGGGTCTTTGATGTTTATCTATATATGTATTTGTTACAAAATATATTTTTGATGAGTTAGTATCCCATAAGGCAAGTCTCAAACTTACTTTGGGGCTAGCTAAATCTTTGTAATTTATCCATATATATTTATAAAAATATATAAGTACTAGCTTTAACCCGTGACTTCGTCCGCGTAGAAGTCGAAAATGTAAAAACATTTTCTTTATGATAGTAAGTAACAATCTTTATAATAGTAAAGGGCCTGCGGACCCGGCGAACTTTATTTCTTTTTTACTCTTCTATTCTAACTTTTGCTTGCTCCCGTTCCCGATCCGGTTCTGGTACCGGTTATAATACCGATTCCGGTTCCGGTTTACTAACCACTAATTCAAAAATATCATGTGTCTCGCTTCAAAAATGACGAAGCTTCATACAAACTTGCAACCCCTATTTCAACCCTATATGGATGTAATTTTCAAAATTTATTAAATGCATTATTATTTTCTACTAACAAGTAAAATAAATTTAAAAATTACGAAGTTTCATACAAACTGGCATATCTTATTCGACCCCCTTAAGGATAGAATTTCCAAAAATATTTTCTTAGCGGACGTCTTCTAGTCACAATCTACCTCCCTGCCAAATCTTCATTGGCTAAGTAGTTTTTGAGATTTCGTGATGAGTGAATGAGTGATTATCGCTTTTATAAATATAGATTATCTTATTTCTACAACAACATTTGTATGAATAACGCCGAAAATAAAAGTAAAAGTAATTTAAAGTTTTACGTACAACTCTTTGTAAGCAAAGAGAATCACTAGTGACATACAGAGTAAAAAGAGGGTATTGGATAAAACAAAACTTATCAAAGCAAATAGCAACAACGTATACAAAGTTAAGTGGAGCTCGAAATTTCATGCAATCCCAAAGAAAATTAAAATGGAGCGAACGAAATCAATCTTTGTTAGTCTTTTTCATTAAACGAGAAAACTATACAGGATGTTAAACTGTAAAGAAAAAAAGACACTTTTGTTTTTCATTGTTCCTTTTTGTTCCTTGGGGGAAGTAATTCAGTATGATCAGTATAGGTAATTTCGAGAATATGGCAAGGTTACAGATTAATATCTGTATAATTAATTAATTCTTTTAATAATTTCTCTAAAAATGTAGACAGATATATTTGGCATTTCTCCGACCAAGGCCAAACTTATAACTTTACGACTCTTTCTTTAAAGGTGGTTAAATTACTTTCGTTCAGTACTTTGTGTTTAGGTTATTATATAATTAATCTGTCATATATATAATCTAATCTGATTGTACGTATAAATTTGTATTATCTAAGTAAGTACTTCACTTGGCGTTTTTGGCGTTCTCGTAATCTCATGATTGTAATGTGTTTCTATTTGTGAGGACCTGTTATTGCCTTTTTGTTTACTACTTTGTAACCTATATTATAAGCGTATATGTTGATCTTCCGAATGTATAAAATTAAAAAATAAATAAACGTAAAAAAATAAGCAATAGGAATTCATAACACAAAGCTTAATAAATCAATATAATCAATATCTATATAACGTTAGTGAGCTCGAAAATGCATGGAATAAAACAAAAAAAAAAAAGGGGGCGGACAAAATCAATCTTTTGTATGAAACACTCTTTCAAGGAAAGATAAAACAATAGGTAGTTATTAATAAAACCAAAACTTATTAAAGCAAATAGCAGCGACGTCAGAGAGCTCGAAAATGCATGGAATTCAAAAGAAAAATGGAGCCGGTGAAATCCATCGCGCGCCGTGTTGGAATTTCCCTATTAAACTCAGCTTTATTAAATCCTAGGACGGAGTGACCCGGGTTCAAAGAAAAGATTATGTTTTAGCTGAAGTTTATTAGAGCTAAAAATAACATTCCAAGCAGTTTTATAATAAATAAAATAAGAAAGCTTTACGTGTTGATCTAGAAAAAGGAAATAACTGTCCAAGTGCTGGTCGGAAGGGCTCCTTACCATTAAAAATTATCACGTTTGTTTTATGGAAGCCCCACGCATTTATTTTATTCTGTTTTTAGCATTTGTTATAGTGGAATATAAAAATAAACAATCTAATCTGGTCCGGGCGTTTTTGAATAATCGGTGAACAATGAACATACATAAAAAATAATAATAAAAGATCGCGACGAACCTCCTTTTATGAAGTTGGTTAAAAAGAAGAAGGTTATCAATTCGTCTGAATCTTTTTTTTTATGTATGAGTATGTTCACTGATTACTCAAAAACGCAAGGACCGATTTTGATAATTATTTTTTGTTTGAAAGAGTATACTTTCCAAGTACTCCCATAGATATTTTAACAAAAACGGTTGAGTAATTTGAAGTTTAGCCCTGTTATTCATAAAAAAAATACAAGCGTTTGCTAAACCTATTTTAGTTAAAATATGTTTTGTCCTTTTCACTCCTTTCAATATTTGACTCTGCAAGAGCGAGACAAAACATATTTTAACTAAAACAGGTTTAGCAACCGTTTGTATTTTTTTATGAATAAGGGGGTAAGTCTTTAATTTTTAAAAATTATGATTTTTTAAATAATTGCATGTTCTATTTTTCCATCCCGCAAAATTTGCCCCATTACCTCATACGGCGCTAGACTCTATCTATCGATTTAAGAGAAAAATACTTCGATACAATATTTTGTCATCTGTCTATAATAAAATGTATCCCTATGAGGAAATCAAATGTATTTGCTAGGCAAATTGAAAAACTTCCGACTGCCAAAAACGCCGTCTAGTGATGAGAAGCAGAACTACATATTGAGCAACATCTCAATTATTTGCTAGGGAAAACCCTGACTTTCAAGCATTAACCCTTAAAAACATTTCAACAGCTGAAACGATTTTCATAGAACATAGCTAAGAGCCACGTAAAAAAACCCCATCGAAATCACTTCATCGGTTTCAGCGCTACGATGCCACAGACAGATACACAGACAGAAAAACACAAAGACAGACCGACAGAAATCAACGTCTAACTTATAACACCCTCTTTTTTGTCAGGGGTAAAAAAAAGCTGTCAATAACATATGTTATCCTATATCTCAAGAAATCCAACTGACACCAAACTTTTGCGTACAAACTTTCCGATCTAAATATAATGGAAAAGTAAACAATGCCAAGACACGCGGTTGGCTCTGATCAAATGTTTGTGCAAACATGTGTTGGTGTGTGGTCTAAGCCATAGACAGAACAACAGTAAAAAAATCCAGGTCTATAGATAGAACAGTTAGTACCATAGAATCCCATTACTTAATTCAAATGTCATATCCGCAAAACTACAAGTTACCTAATCAAAATACAAAGAAAATACAAATCAACTTTATTGCACCATAATAGACACACAAAAATTACAAAACAACAAGAAACAATATAGGCACAAAGGGAGACTTATAGCAATAAATCCAGCCAAACTTTGGGTGGAGGAAAAATTTATTTAAAACAAGGTGGGCGCAGTACTTATACTGTAACGATGCTACAATAAACCTCATCTTTCATATTCCCGTTTACCTCCTTTCTCCATTTCATACTGTCAACCATTCTAAAAATAATTTCATTTTCAAATTCAATTTTTAAATTTTAGATTTATTCCTCATCATTCTACTTTTATTCCACTACCATCTCTCGGGCTGATTACATCTATATCAGTATTGTAAATTTATATATATCAGTATTGATAAGTTGTAATAAATGAAATAACTCTGCTGTCTATTTCTCTCAAGCTCTCCACTACGTACCTTACCTACCTCTTCATGTAGGAGCTCCAACTGCCCCAGCTAGTCCGCGGCTACCTACCTACTAGGAGTTCCTACAATACCTATAATTATTTAATTATAGGTATAAGTACTGCGCCCACCTTGTTTCAAATAAATTATTATATATTTAAATATACATAAATAATACATACTTATACGATACATCAAAATATTTACATAAATACATATAGTAACACTGAACAGAACTGAGGCGGCGTTAGTTTCTGCATTAACACGCGTATTATTTTCGCAATTGTCATAAAGTAGGTACTATAAATACTTATTTATTTTTATTTTAAAGCTTAATTGAGCCAAAAGCTAATACTAAATCATTATCTCCCTGTCAACCTTTAGGAGAAGAAAAACAGATAAGAAAGTTGGCATCTAAATAACAGTTATGCTTGAGCCGCACCTGCGTCTATCGTCCCGAAGTAATGCGCGGCGAAGCTTCGTACGTTTTGTACACTAAAAAGTTATCACCATAAAGCTGTGTTCATATTAGCGGCTTCGTTAATTTTCACGAACTATCGTGCAATAATCCAAGATGGCGTCATCTACGCATTTAAATATGGACGACGACTTTCTTTACTTTTACATGTGTGCTAACAATTACTTAATGCATTTATTGAAACCTAGAGAGAGAAACCTCAAAATTCTAACACCATTTTATCGCACCACTCCATTTTTACGTATTAACAACCGTGGCACCGTCGCACAGCACGCGTCTAAATAAGTTGAAAACGAACATCGCTAGTCCGACTACGCAGACGATTGTTAGCGCGCTAAAACCCTTTGATGTACCGCCACCCGGGCGATAACGAAGACGCAGCCCCAATATTCGGGACGATACCCGTTAACTGCCGGTCACATTTGCGTGTATCGTGTAATAGCACGAAGCTTCGTGACAATAGGTGCAGAATAATGTAGTCTACGAGAATATATGATTTATCAAATTTATGAAATAATATTGTTTGTAAGTCAAAAGATTCAAAGATTCAAATGTTTATTCAGTAATTAGACCTTTACAGGCACTTTTACACGTCAATAATTTACGTTACGTGTAAAGTATATTAAAATTTAATTTATTTTTAAAGAAAAGCTACCGATACCAGCGCTTCTTAACGACCACTGCTGAGAAGAAACGCCGAAAGAAACTCATTTTCACAGTATTGGTCGCCTACTCGCCAGAAGGGCTTTGTTATATTATTATTTTTGTCTTTTAATTATTAAATATTTATAATGTAATATAATGTTGACACATTTAACATATAATGCTTGCGAATGAGTTAACAAACATAAATTGCGTAATAAAAATATTAAGTAGTCAAAAAAAAGCGAAGTCAAGCTGACCAGTCCCCCCCGGCAGCACCCGTTCACAAGTTGACGCACGAATCAGCCATCGTTAAACTTAACCATATTAGAGGGAATCTAACGACCCGACCAGCGACGCCACCACCAGATTGGACATTTTAGTAAGTCACACAGTAAGTCTATTTAAGTAAGTCACACACAAGTTTTTTGCCAGGCAAATTACAAAAACCTCCGACACACACCATCTAGTGATGCGTAGCGGAACTATGTACGGTTCGCCTCAGAAGTGGAGTCCCAATTTCTTATACTCATTGTAAGAGAAATTGAGACTCCATTTTTGAGGCTTACCGTTCATATTCCAACCGATAAACTGATATCTGTAACGCCATCTATTATTTGTCAGGTAAATTAAAAAACCCCGACTTTAAGGCATTATCCTCCAATTACTTTAAACGGCTCAACCGATTTTCATCAAACATAGCTTAGAACCACTGCAAGGGAACATGCTTTCACGGTAAAACATCGCATCGAAATGGTTTCGTTCGTTCGTTCATCCGATCGAGAGCTACAATGCCACAGACAGACACACAGATATACAGACAAACTGTCTGACAGACAGACATAAGCGTTAATCTTAAAATACCCCTCTTTTTGACGAGGGTTAAAAAACCAAGACCTTTCTAAAATACGCCGACAGTCAAATGCAAACGAAAAAAAAATAACTTTCATTTATAAATTCTATCGCTCTGAGTTTTATACTTGCACCACCGTTTCAGCCATAAGCTCAGAATTTCACGTAAAAACTTCGCGGGATTTACCCGAACGCGTCGAAATGAGAGAAGTTATGTGTATTCTTTTACTTACCCACCTTAATACTTTGACATGAAAATACGCGTGTTTCATACGGGATAATAAAGTTTTTTTTATTCCTTGCCTTTTCTGCTCTGATAGGCGCGGATTGTATTAAAGTTGTGGGCATTTCTTGTACTTTTATTTGGGTACGTCACGATATAAAAAGAAGGCTTTCATTTATTTGTACTTGTGTGCGTAAATGTTGTTGTTACATTTTATACTATTTATTTCGCTTGTGGACTTCATATAGCGCTGTGTTTTATTGAGGAAAAGATATGTAGAATCATGTAGTAACTAATCTAACGAGAGTCATCTTTCTTCAGGTCTGGAAGAAAAAAGAAAGAAAGCTTTAGAAAGTACTAAGTATTCCTCTATCCGCGCAGATAGTACCTATAAGCCAATCGGAAATATTCGAAAATGCGAATCGTGTTAATAGGCGATATGGCTTTGTAATGTAATTATGTGACTCATCACTATTTTGGTTCCTTTTGGCCAACTATCACGCTAAAAGTGGCCTTTGAGTCTTGCGGCCCTGGGCTCTGGGTTTGAGTCTGCTCAGAGCAGCATGACCATAAATGCTCTGCCTACTCCGTCATCTTCATCCGAGCGTATCCCCGGATGCATCCTCTGCGGCAACGCTTCAGAGCCTGGGGTCTGCTATCTAACCTAGGTAACAAGACGAGGTTACTCTTTTTTATAAAGAGTGACTGCCAGTAAACCAGAACCAATCCTTGGACTGGTTTGAGCAAACGCTAATTGGCGTTCGGGACCCACCGTTTAAACGTGCCTATCGAGACACAGAATCATCTTTCTTTTCGGATAAGGTGGTTCGAGTCTGCAATATCCTAACTATACTGGAAAAAACTTTTTACTTTCGATTCAAACCCACGACCTCCGGATCACAAGGCAAACGCCTTAGCCACTAGACCACGACAGCAGTCATGCTCTACCAATCCCATCAGGGATAAAGGTATTAAATGCCTGTAGGTGCTGCCACCGAGCCGCTTTATTTCTGAAGGTTGGAAGTCGGCTCTTTAAATCCTGACTGGTCCTGTAGTGGATTTACTAATTTAAAAAATATATCTTTTTAAGTATCCAAAATGCTGGCAGCATTCCCTCGCTGGATAGCCAAGCTAATCTGCTGGGTGAAACACTACTAGCTCTTAGGTACTTATAGATTCGGCCTTTCCAAACTCCCAAGTAATGCTGACATCTAAAGACTAAACAAGTGCGTATAAGTTTATTAGGTATATAGGCAAATTAAAAACCCTCGATTGTCAAGAACATCTAATGACGAGAAGTGAAACTACCGAAATTATATTGGTAGTTCTGCTTCTCATCACTAGATGGATATCCGTCGTGCCATGTATTATTTTCTTGACTTTCAAAGATTCAAAGTTGTTTATTCAGTAACTAGCTGTGCCCGCGACTTTATCCGCGTGAAAATCCGTTCAGCAGTTTCGGACATTCGGGTGTACAGTGTGCATACAGACACTGACATACAAACAAAAATCTTAAAAATCTTTTTAGTGTTCTGTAACTCCTTATATATCTTGCTCACGAATACATACTTTGATATTTGTATTTGGTGCCCGCGACTTCGTCCGTGTAAAATTCAGTTTTCGTACATTCCCTTGTTGATGACATTACAAATTTAAAAATTTTTACAGTTTCGTCTGTATATTTACAGTTCGATTTTTTTATTGTGATGCGGTATACTTTTAATATTGCAAATGCGACAGTTTATAAGGATCTATAGATGTATGGATATCAGTTACTCCTTCATACAACTTATGAATGGATTATAATGAATCCTTACAATAATAATCATAACCTTTGTGTATAAATATATAGGTACGCAGGCGAAGTCAGCAGTCAAACGTAACTCCCTATCTGTAAAAGTCTCCGAGGCGCGAGATAGCGAATGACGTTCACGATCAGCACCTAGTCGAGACTCTCTTTGAGTGGAACTCTCCGAGGCGCGAGTCAATGAATTTCGTTCTCAATTAACACTTAGTCGTGCCTGTCTTTTGTCATTGGATTCTTGGGATCTACTCATCCGCTTTCTTTTCGCTTGTCTAATATTCTGAGACAGATTTGACTTTCTCCGTAGTATTTTCATAGCCAAGTGTCAAATTATAAATCAACAATATTATCCGAAATATTAACTAACCAATCCACAAAGCAAGATCAGAAGTCCGTATTTTCATAGCCAAGTGTCAAATTATAAATAATTCAACAATATTATCCGAAATATTAACTACCCATCCCAAAAAGCATCAAATCAAGATCAGAAGTCCGTATTTTCATAGCCAAGTAAGCCAAATATCAGTATAAAATCAACAAATTCAACAACTACTAAATCTGCATGCACGACCTACCAGCTTGAAATACAATATTTCAAGCTGGTAGGTTGTGCATGCAGATTTAGTAGATGATAACAGTAGTTATCACTACAAACAATAACTAACCAAATCACAAAAGAATCAAAAGGTCTTACGTCTTACTTACAGGGCAATTATTTTTTAGATGACATACATAAGTCGCCTCGGACGACTTTTCCTACTTCACCGGACAAGGTTTGAGGAGCGAGCCAGGGACTATGGCAAATTTTGGGGTGCTGCAACACCCATGTTTAGCCGGAAGGGCCAAAGCTACGGTGCCAGAAAAGCCTATTTAGGACGTACAGGGCTAAACAATCAGCTTGTATTTATACTTTTTCACAAAAACAACCAAAGCGCATTTTAAAGTTTCTTGAGGCGCCATATGTTGTTATTTAATGTAACTATAAAGTCGCCCATAAAAAACTTATCTTTAAACTTTAAATGACGACAACTTTTTTATCTGACAACGGATTTCGATGAAACAAAGCCTATATGTTGCTCAGGGATGGGCTTAAACTTTTAGTAAAAACCGCGTAAAAATCTGTTCAGTAGTTTTAAAGATTAGCGAGTACATACAGACAGACAGACAGACAAAAAATTCAAAAAAATCTTTTTTGAGTTCTGGTACTCTTTTTTATCGCCCACATCCATTTTTCGTTAATTTTATCAAATGTACAGACACGCGGTTCCTGCTGTTTTATTATACGTATTGATATGGAGCATCCATCAGCTGTTCGTGGAGGTCGCACAGCACACGTGCTGTTGGTGGCAGGTATGCTGGGACTAACTGTAGTGGGTGGGCGCCGGCGCCGGCCGGCAATGTTTGCATGAACTAACTGGTGGTAGAATCGCACATAGTAATTCAAATCATATAGTATGTAACTTTGACTTCCGCAAAGTAACACCTGAATCTATTAACTAAATATGTATATGTCATTAGTTATTTTTTGTTTTTCATGTGTGTAAGTGTCCAACACTGGTGTCAGATTTTTCAGGCTGCCAACAGGCATCTGACATAGCTTGACGACTGCCATACAATGATGACAGCCGGGACCAACGGCTTATAAATGCCTTCCGAAGCACGGAGGAGCTCGAGAAATATTTATTCTACTTGTGGTCACCCATTCAAGTGCGGTCCACGCCGTGTGTCGCTTTACTTGCGAAAGCGCTAGTAATACGCCCTCCCAATGGAATACACACAATATAAAACGTAGATAAAATTTATCGATTTTACGTCAACATATTTTGTTTCTGAATTTTTATTTTGACTAGCTAATTAGGTCTTACTGATGATACTTATGAAGTGGCCTTCGGCTCCAAAACCAATGAAAAATCTCCGTGTATAAAGGAAATAAATAAACCGAATAAAGTAATATCATTCTATTTACATTTTCTATTACAAAAGCAAACAAACATCGACTTTGCGGTAGCTCAGGCATAGAGACCGGTCGTGCGGAAAAGTTTTCGAATTAAACCAACGTCAAGAACTTACACGAATAGGGACATTCTCAAACTACGAAAAAAGGGATGATATTTCAAGGTTATAATTCAAGCTATCTGTAGCCCGTATACTCAAAATTTATTTCGGTATTCTACGGAAATTTTATTTGTTTATTTATAAAAAAAACTTTATTGATCCACAATAAACAATCCGCCACTTTCCATTAGAAACTTTTTTCTAAACGTCAAAACAAACATTTCCTATGGGATTTCTATGAAATACAGGCAGATGACTGTTTCTTGGATTTAAATAGCGCTCTTAATATCAGTTTTTCTGCAATAATAGTGTGGCGACCTCTACGGCCACTATGAGGAACTACAATCAAGAGACAACCGACAATATAGTCCACAAGAAGCATATGAGATGGCGCCAGCAGAGTATCCTACATCTCGATCTCAGAGTTCGCCCGATTCGCTGCATATATACAACTTCCGACGATACACCGTCGGAGCCGCGGTTCCCCAGGCGCAACAATATGCCTGGCGGGAAGATCTTCCCTTTGGGGCGGTCGAGCATATCACCTCGCTCCCGCTACAGTGGTGACCCCGACGTGATTGGAAGCAACCTTCTCCATCATCAGCAGCTAAGCAACCTTCTTCAGCATCGTTGAACTCTGTCATCATTGCTCCTCTCTCTCACTCAATATTGGTCAGCAGCAGTTTCACAGCAAGCCAGCGCAAAGGGTCAATCTTCAGGTCCATCGCAGCCGACTCACCGAGCTTCCTGGTCCTGATACCAAGCACCCACAACTCACTCGACGACTTCAGCGACCGGCGCATCCCCCGTAGCATCGTACCCTGGATCTGAGGCATCTACTCTCCAGCGTGGCACTCCGGCAGGACATCATTCCGGCGCCAACAAGTCGACAACGCTCTACACAGTCTCGACTCACCGCAGACTACGAGCACGCTCAGCACGGTCTCGACTCACCGCAGGCCACGAGCACTTCAATTCAACAATTCACTTCCGACTCACTGGAAGGCTCCCGACTCACTGGGACAAAAATCATCTGGCACTTGCAAGCTACGACATGAAGCACAGACTGCACTTGAAAAAGCTATCAGACCTGGGAGGGAGTCCTGTGGCGACCTCTACGGCCTCTATGAGGAACTACAATCAAGAGACAACCGACAATATAGTCCACAAGAAGCATATGAGATGGCGTCAGCAGAGTATCAGATCAGAGAGATTCGCTGCATATATACAACTTCCGACGATACACCGTCGGAGCCGCGGTTCCCCAGGCGCAACAACATGCCTGGCGGGAAGATCTTCCCTTTGTGGCGGGCGAGCATATCACCTCGATCTCGCTACAATAGATCAAAAATCACTTCGAAAATGGGTAAGATCAATCACATGTGACATTATTTTGTGACGATTTATTTTCTTAACAGTGCCAAATAATTTGTTGTTGACTATTGAAATACCCATGGGATGAATAAAAGTAATTTTTGATTTTTTTAAAGGCAATTTCCGCACGCCTGATTTACAGTTCGGGGGACCCCAAGGGCCGGCGCGCATTTCGGACAGCGTCTATTCATTTCCACGTTGCTATCCAACGTGGAAATGCCACCAGTGTCTTAGGTACTTTGGCCTGTGACGGCAACGATTAGACTCTATTTTTTATATAATTTAATTAAAGTTTTTATTATCTAATAATTTTTTTTATTTAGTTTTAATTGAGTTTTTTTTTTCTTCTTCATATATTGTATATATTTTTGTGTGTTTAATAAAGTGCTAGTCTTAAGGAATAAATTTTTGGTTTCTATAAAAAATAAGTATCAATTTATTGATATCTAATACGGTTTAATTCCGTGATGGCTCATCCACGCGTCAACTCGTAAACGAATGTCGCCAGAAGGGGCTGGTCAGCTCTGCTCTGTTATCACTATATTACTTTCAGGACTCATTCGCAAGCTTTATTTATTGTATTTTATTGGTTAAAAACTAAAAAATTTACAAATTTAACTGTATTAAAATAAACATGGTAAATAAGTGTGCTATTTATTTTTAAAGAAATTTCTTTCAACAGACCCACGAGACGAAATGGAAAGAAAGAAGTAATTCGCGTGTACAATACAAAAATAAATAAAACTTATACCTACAAGAAACATAAAAAATTAATAAACATACATAATCGTACGTAAAGGACATAAATACAAAGGATAATATTTCTAAATATGATGATCAGGATGATAACGGCAGATAGTGATCATTTATTCGTTTCTGAAACGTGGCTTGGGTTTAAATTCACGAATATTCAGTGGTAGATGATTCCATAGCCTAACTGCTTGCATCGAAAAGGAGTGGGTATAGGGTGCGGAGCTATGAATTGGGAATTGAAGGATGGATTTATGGCTGGACCGACAGGGAGCGTCGACGGGCCGTTTAGTGATATTATTGTATTAGGCGTATAATCTTTGTAAACTGATAAAGCCCTTCTGGCGAGTAGGCGACCATGGTTTCTTTCGGCGTGTCTGCTCAGTACTGTTTGCTGCTATGCGCCTATATCGTTAGCTTTACTAAGGCGATACACTAATGTTTTGGGGTCCAATGCCCCCATTTGAAATAAATTATTTGAAATGAAATGGTGATATTATTTAAAATTTCGTCTTGATCAAGCTCTAGACAACCCTTTAAACTATTTTATGAACTACTGTTTACAGTTTAAAGTGAGAACGTGAAGCTTTTCTTCGCACATTTGCGAAAAACACTTTTAGCTAGTAATGTGTACTAATTTCATCGACGTAAAAGAATGTGTGCAAAGGCCTTAATACTGAAAAATATTTTATTCGTTAATTCTATTATTCTTTTTCGTATATTTTGAAATACTTTTCTGGAAAATCAATCCAATAACACGGTTTTACGGTAAACAAATCAGTCATAAAGTTTATAAAAAGATCCGAGTTTCAATTCCACGTAGTGATTAGGGACCAAGTTTGGGCGTAATTTATCAAAAGGTAAAATTCCTTTCTTTTATAACGGCAAAGCATTCCAATTATTATGGGCACGACAAAACAAATTATTCCGCTGATATTTCTTTTTTTCAAGTCATAAGAGTAAGCGATTTCGTCGTGTGGTGGCCGAGTAACACACGTCCACCACACGACGAAATTGCTTAAGACGAAGTGGTAGCTAAAGTGGCGCCCTCATTTGTAATAAATTGTTTAAAACTAAATATGGTGATAATTAAAAATTTGATTTGTATAAATGTCTAGAAAGACCTTTCAACTATTTTATGAATAACTTTTGAAATTATTACTAATAGTCTGTCTAGTTTTAAAACTGTTTTTCGCCAAAAGTGGCCACTTTTGGCGAAAAACAATTTTAAAACAAGACGGACTTCTAATATTACTTTCAAAGGTTATTCATAAAATAGTTTAAAGGTCTTTCTAGACATTTATACAAATCAAATTTTTAATTATCACCATATTTAGTTTTAAATAATTTATTACAAATGAGGGCGCCACTTTAGCTACCGCTTCGTCTTAATCGCAAGTGTCCCGACATATTGCCTTACAGAACGACTAGGCAATATGTTGGGACACTTGATATGGCATGACAATTTTATGCGCATTAAGAAACATAGAAGGCAAAATAGAAGGAAGACGGGAAAGAGGAAAGCCCAGGACAGCTAATGAAGCAATTTAAAGAAAAGATGACTGAAGTGTCTTATCAAGATGTCAAGAGGTTGGCGGAAAACAGAAAAGAATGGAAGAAACTCCACCGACAAGATCACCGCTCTTAAATTATGATGATGATTTAGAATGGAGTCCCCTAAGGTCCCGCGCAATAGACGTTCCCGTTCCGCGATCTCGCACCAATCCTTTCGCGCTGTGTGGAGGGTTCTGATCGGGCAGCTACAGGCGCCTGAAGCCACCTCGACAAGGCGAGATCGGGGGAGAAGTATGAGGACAGGGAACAAGGACGCATATTGCGCGGGACCTTAGGAAATTCAGTCTGTTTGTAATACTTTATTAATTCGGTGTCACGGCCTAGAATAAGACCACGCCATCTCTTGCTTGATGTCGTAAGACGCGACTAAAGAACTAAGCACAAACATCTCTTGCTAAAAATTCGTTTTCAAGGAGGGTTGACTTTAGGCACAAAAATGCATTAATACTCTAACCCATTTGGAAAAAATACAGCCTTATCAAAAAAAACCGGAGCGGGCTCCGGTTATCTCACTCACCGAACGAAGCATAGAAGCGGTGACGCTACTACTCAGACGTCGATTTTCTGTGAGAGTGTGGTACTTCCCCGGACGAGCCGGCCCATTCATGCTACCAGCAAAACAGAGTTTTACCGGTAGCGTGGCTCTACCACAAGTATATCGTGAAGCTTTTCTTAGCACTTCCAAAAGGAGGAGTTTATTAATTTTACAGGTATTATATAAATCTACTAGCTGTAACCCGCGACTTCGTCGTCCGCGTAAAAGTTGAAAATGGTTCTAATAGGATCTTTAATTGATTTTTAGGGTTCCGTAGTAAACAAGGAACCCTTACAGTTTCGCCATGTCCGTCTGTCTATCTGTCCGTCCGCGGTTGTACTCAGCGACTATAAGTACTAGAAAGCTGTAATTTGGTATGAATATGTATATCAAACAGGCGGAAAAAACGGTAAAAAAAAATATTTAAAATTTTTTTTTTTACTGTATATCCCATACAAGTAAAATGAAAAGTCATTTTTTTTCTCGACTAACCAATCATGTTGGGTATCGTTGAAAAGGTCTTTTGAAAATATTGTGAGTTTGTGCACACCCTTTTTTTAAATTTTGGGATCCATTTCAGAAATACATATTTGCTTTTAAAGTAAAAAATTTGTTAGAGTCAAGTGTCCCCCCCCCCCCCTCTATCTATTAAACGGTTATATATGGACACGTGAAAAAATACACAGCTATAGGATATATAACGAAATTTAAAGGAAAACTATCAGGGCTAAGTAGGGTTAACAAATTAAAAAGTTATAGGCGATTAACTTTTAAAATGATAAAATATACTCGGAAAAGCAAAATTTCATACAAATTCAATAGAAAATTAGTTTTAAAACGTTTTTAGTGGCATGAACTCAAAGGTTGCGTTCGTAACTACGGAACCCTACTGCGCGTGGCCCGACACGCACTTGGCCAATTATTGCTTATTTACGTTATAAATTGTGTTATAATATCCCGTTCCCGTTCCCGTTCCCGTTCCGTATTATTTTTTATTGACCACTAATAAAAAAATGTCATGTGTCTCACTTTAAAAATTACGAAGTTTCATACAAACTGGCAACCCCTATTTCATCCCCTTAGGAATGGAATTTCCAAAAATCCTTTCTTAGCGGACGTCTCCTAGTCACAATTTACCTTCCTGCCAAATTTCATCTTTATTGGCTAAGTACTTTTCGAGATTTCGTGATGAGTGAGTGAGTGATTTTCGCTTTTATATAAGTATATATATAACAATAATCTGCTCTTATAACTTGACCCGTGGCTATCCGTTGTTATTAAATTTGAAGCATAGCTGTCCCTCAGACGGTTCGGAAGCGGATCGTCATTTATCATCCGTACAAAATGCCCGTGACGTGTACAAAAAAATATTATCAAGTTTCGGCCGCGGGTGGAAAGGGGATCTATGGAACTGTTTATTGTGACACGAGGGATGGGGCAGCGAAGACTAGCTACCCTCTAGATATTCAAAATAGCAGCAAATAAATGAGTTTATCTATATTAATAAAAAATGTTTCATGATTTCGAATTTTCCTCGATCGGCTTCTACGGTCTGTGTGGGAGGAGAAGCAGCTCGTGTATTCAAATAAGTGTGTATTAATACATATACAATATGTAACAAAAATCCTGTCCGATCCTTGTAGGAGCAACTCAGACCATCAATATGAACAACTTTTCCTATGGGACCAATTATTGAAATTTAAAAAAAATCCATCATTTTCATACAAATTATCGGGCCGGCCGAACAGTTTCGTATGAAAATGTCGATTTTTTCGAGTTTCAAGCATTGGTCCCAGGTTCATATTGACGGTCTGAGTTACTCTACAAGGATCGGACAGGGTTTTTGTTACATATTATATAGGGACAAATAACACTGATTGAACTAGCCCCAAAGTAAGTTTAAACTTGAGTTATGGGATACTAACTCAACGACACTTACTATATTTATGATAAACTAGCTGGGCGTCCGAGCTTTGCTCGGTTACTTTTTTATGAAAATGCTGCGGGAAGCACCACAGACACAAACACTTAATATTGTAGCCAATAAAATCGACTTGTTTAGTACTACGCTGAATGAAATCACACGGGTATATAAATATATAAATATATAGGGACAAATTACACTAATTAAGCTAGCCCCAAAGTAAGTTCGAGACTTGTGGTATGGGATACTAACTCAACGATACTATATTTTATAACATATACATATATAGATAAACATCCAAGACCCAGGACAATTCGAAAAAGACCATTTTCCAACTTGCCCTGACTATGGATCGAACCCGAGACCTCTTGGTGGCGGACTAGCATTAATGATAATTTGTTATGGTAATGTACTATCGCATTAGGTGTCTACCTGTAATGATGTACCGTTATATTGATAAATAAATAAATACAATACAATTTTTAGACTCCTCACTGCTTTTAAATACCGAGTTCCATCAAAATCATTTGAGCCGTTTGTGAGAGAACTTCATTATATAAATATATATGTCGTGCCCGGCCGAGTAAAAGGGTGGCAGAAGAGCAGGGCGGGATCGGCATCTGCCATCGCGAGTGACGTGAACTATCCACTTAGTTACTTACAGTACGAGAACAGACTATAATGTCAGGATGAAAACTTACATACAGTCACGTCACCTTACCGATGCCGCCACATGAGAGACCTTACGTGGGCCTTTTAAAATGTGACGAAAAACCGCGCCCCACCTCGCGCTGATCCATGGATTACAACCACACATGTTTAATCCTCTGGCCCCACAGAATTGAATACTGTGTATACACCTGGGCTTATAGTCTTGCTGAAACAAACTGTCATTGTAATAGATCGGTTTACCAATCCACATCTTATTACAATAATCACAGTTAAATGAGTTATGGCCAAGCCATAGCAAACTACACGAACGAGCTGTGCACAGTACGGCCGCTCGAAAAAGACTGTCCACCGTCAAAGCGTTTCCCCTGACGTTTCGTTAGCACGTCACTGCGACACTAGCGCCATCCGCCGATGCAGCAAACTCGCGTAAAGTGTCCCGGCGTAGTCAAATCAGCGTCTAATATAAACCGCGCCGACATATATTTATACAAGAATTGCTCGTTTAAAGCAAAGGATACAAAATATATTTATATAAACAACCAAGACCACAGGAATGGCACTTCATAGAAGCGGAGTATCATTTAAGCACGCTACTACTACAAACGAAACTATACGTCCGTGCACATAACAGTGTGTGTGTTCGCCTCCAACACACGCAACAAAGCGAATACGGGGGAGAGGTGTGGGGACGGGGAACGGGAACGCATACTGCGCGGGATCCTAGGAGTTTCTATTCTGTATGTAATACTTTTATAATTTTATGCCAAGACCCAGGACAGGACATGTGCAAAACGACAATTTTAAACTTCTTTCCTCGAACCACCTCTTTTGGATTCCATGTGTCATTCATGTCCACCATTACGCTTCAAGAGGGCTTTGGGGCCTTAGCATAGGGAGAAAGTCGCAATATTACACAATAGTAACGTGTTTTGTTTCATGTACTTACAACCCATATGAACTACGTGAGACACAGCGTTGTTTTGACAAATCTGACACCAGTATTGGCTACTTACAAACGAAACACAAACAATCAATTGTTACATAATGATTACGGATTACTGATTTTCCCACACGATTCCAATGCGGTTTATTTATTTTTGTCTGAGCATTTGAACTAGTAAAAGAAAAGTTGGTTAAGGGATACCTGAATTTTCTGGGGTCCAGTGCTCTTTCATTTCACTTTTGGCTAATGTGCCTAGAAAAGCTTCACGTTCTCACTTCAAAATGTAGTTCATAAAATAGTTTGAAGGGTTATCTAGTGCCTAGTCAACACAAAATTTTAAATGATGTCTCCGTTTCCTATCATATGATTTATTTCAAATGGGGGCAGCACTGGACCTCGGAAAATTCAGGTATTCCCTTAATTGATGAAGTCTTTCTAAGAAGAGTGGGAGCGTGACGGGGACAGTTCACTTTTTCTTTCGTACGTGCGAGACATAATAGCAGTGACGTCAAGAGCGCTGCACGTGCATTGTTACTTGACAGTTTCCCCCAGATTATTTTTAGGCAGAAAAAAAATCATTTTGATTTCAGTTTCGGATTATGTTCCTTATAAAAATAATTGATTAAATGACGACCTCCACGGCGTAGTGGTAACCACGCTAGTCCGCCGTCCAGAGATTTAGGGTTAATCCCCGGCCAGGACAAGTTGGAAAAGACAAGTAGAAACATAAGTTCTCAAACATTTTTCAAATTGTCCTTAACCTGTCGTGTTTATCTGTACCTACTTAAACGTATTTATCACAAATTTATTTGATTGGCAAATTAAAAAAAAAACCCTACTGTCAATATCTAGTAATGAGTAACGAAACTTCCAATATGACTTGACATCCGTATCGTCATCTATTATTTTTTAGGGAAATCACTGACATTCAAGCGTTAACCCCCAAAGTTTTTAAACGGCTGAATCGATTTTTGTCAAGAAAAAGCTAAAAACCACCGCTTTTACGTAAAAAAATGCATCGAAATCGGTCCATCCTTTCGAGAGCTACGATGCCACAGACAGGCAGACATAAACGTCAAACTTATAACTTTTACATAGGGCGCACTATAAGTTTCCGAAACTGGCCATACATTACATAAACAATATTTAAAAATTTATTGCAACATTTGAAAATAGAACTCTTTGGCTGTAGAATGCAGTTTGTTTCATCTGACTGTCTTTTGTTTTTACCTTGTGGCGCCATTTAAAAAATTGTGTGTCTGCATCAACATGGATTTAACTCGGGAAAATTTTCGTAGTATGATTTTCTACGATTTTAAGTGTAATTTGACAGCTCAACAGAGCATCGCTCGGCTTCAAACAGCTTTTGGCAATGAAGCACCATGCAAGACAACTGTTTATAGCTGGTTTGCAGAATTCAAGCGTGGTCGTATCAATCTCAGTGACGAATCTCGCGATGGTCGGCCGTCCACCGCTGTGACCAACAAAAACATCGATGCTGTGCGCCGTATGATTGAAACAGACAGGCATGTGACCTACCATGAAATTCGCGCATCCTTAGAAATAGGCATGAGTCAAATACAATTAATCCTACACAAACATTTGGGTGTGAGAAAGCTGTGCTCGCGGTGGATCCCACACACCTTGACCGAGGCTCAAAAAACGGACCGCGTCACTTGGTGCAGTGCCATGCTTACCAGATTCAACGAAGGTGCGTCAAATTTGGTGTGGGACATAGTAACAGGTGACGAAACATGGATTTATTGCTACTATCCCAAAACAAAGCAGCAATCGAGCGTATGGGTCTTTCAAGATGAGCCGAAACCAACCAAAGTGGCGCGCGTGAAAAGTGCATCTAAGCGGATGATTGCTTCTTTTTTAATAAAACTGGACACGTGGCTACTGTTGCTTTAGAGAATCGTCGTACAGTGAATAGTGACTGGTACACGACCATTTGTTTGCCGGAAGTTATTGACGAACTCCGTAAAAATAACCGTAAACGCCGTATCATCCTGCACCACGACAATGCTAGTTCTCACACGGCCAGACAGACAAACGACATTTTGAAGGCGAAAAATGTAGAACTCATGAGTCATCCTGCATACAGTCCCGACCTGGCACCTTGTGACTTTTTTCTGTTCCCAAAAATTAAGAACCAATTACGCGGTCAACGATTTTCATCACCAGAAGAGGCTGTCGAGGAGTATGAAAAACACGTTTCAGAGGTCACCACAGAGGAGTGGCACAAAAGTTTTCAAAACTGGTTTCATCGAATGAAAAAGTGCATAGACGCCAAGGGAGATTATTTTGAAAAACAATAAATTAATTTTGTACCTTTAATAGTATTTTTTCATATTCATTCCGGAAACTTATAGTGCGCCCCACGTATTACCCCCGACGAAAAAGAGGGGCTTTTTCGTCGGGGGTAATAAAATATGGAATCATTGAGTTAGTATCCCCACAAGCTTAAGCTTACTTTAGGGTAAACAGGTTAGGTCAACCCAAATCAGTGTGATTTACCGCTTAAATTTTTAACCATCCAACGAAAAAAAGAGGTGTTACAAGATTGACGCGTCTGTGTCTGTGCCTAAACGAATGGGTCGATTTTGATGTTTTTTTAATTTTATTTGAAAGCTGATTTGATTGAAATGGTTGTTAGCTATGTTTGATATAAATCGGTTTAACGGTATAAAACTTATTGGGGTCGAACGCTTGAAGTCGGGATTTTTTTAATTTGCTTGTCAAATTAACTTGTTATTGCATATTTAAACATCTTCAGCTCCTTTAATCTTCTTCGAAAAAGTCACTTGCTTTTCAGAAAGAATATCCCTCAAAAGGTTTTTAAAAAGTCAGCCTTACTAAATCTTATTTATTCTTTAAATTATATCAGAGTATGCGTCCCGCGTCTCGTCTGGGACAACTCAAGGTTAAGAAAACCCAGACTAAATATTGGTCACCTGGTTACACTTACCGAGTAGAGTGGCGAGTCAGAGAAATATCACTCGGCCGAGACTGTGCTGTGGCCGAGTGAGGGTTGTTAGGGTTCCGTACGTCTGAATACAAAAACGGAACCCTTATAGGATCACTCGTGTGTCTGTCCGTCCGTCGCTTACAGTCAATTATCTCCGAATCTATTAGACCGATTAAGTTGAAATTTGGTACACATATCAATTCCTGTGACCCAAACACAGAGGTGTGACGTGAGCAGATGAAATCTGTATATGGGGGGTCATTTTTGAGGGGGAAGGGGAAAATTAAAAAAAAAAATTCTGAAAACTGCATCGTGTGGCATATCAAATGAAAGGTCTTGTCGAGAAGATCTTAAATGTATTTTTCTGTAATTTTAAAATAAATAGTTTCCGAGTTATTCAAGAAAATAGACGAAAATTGACCATTCCCCCCCCCCTTATCTCCGAAACTACTGAACCTAAAATTTTGAAAAAAATACAGAAATTAGTTTTCTCCTTATAGATTATAGGAAAACCTATAAGAAGTCCATGATATTAAAATAACATGGTAAATCACACAATATTGTGCGTACCTACTTACATTTGCAGGTGGAATGTGTGGAAGAACATATTTTTTAACTCCAATGTTAAGTTTTGAAAATAAAGTGGAACACTCAATATAATACGTTCACTTACGAAAAATCTTTGATATTGTAAGGAACCCTCTCCACGCGAGTTTAACTCGCACTTGGCCAGTTTTTTTTGTTTTTCGTTTTTGTGTGGCCAACACTTGTGTCAAATTTTTCAAGCTGCTTCAAAGCATCTGACATGCAAGTAGCTTGACAACTGCACCTGCAATACTATGATGAAAGCCGGGACCAACGGCTTATACTTGTCTTCCGAAGCACGGAAGAGCTCAAAAAATTTTTATGCCACTTTTGGTCACCCATCCTAGTGCGGACCACGCCCTGTTTCGCTTAACTTGCGAAAGAGCCAGTAATTCGCACACCGGCCGGGCTACCAAGTGAGGGTTTCGCAAGGCTACTATTAGCTAGCGTGATGGTGTGCGAGAAGTTTACGAAGTAAAAAAATCTTAGGTCTATGGCGAGAAGATAGAAAAATAATTGGCCAAGTGCGTGTAGGGCCACGCGCTGTAGGGTTCCGTAGTTACGAACGCCAACTTTGTGTTCATGCCACTAAAAACGTCTAAAAATAATATTTCTGAAGTTTCGGCGACACATTCAGTTGGCTAAGTTTATATGTAAAAGAATTCGCGTAAGTGGCGTCGAGTGACGAGTGGTCGCCGAGTGCGAAAGAATAAAAATAAAATAAAAAGCAGTAATTAAGATGTAAGGCCTACTTCACACAACTTTTCGAGATAATGTCAAGCTTTAAATTATCTAATTTGCTGCTTTCCAATAACGCAAATCAGATTATTTTTTTTAACTTAACGTCAAAACAAACATTTTCTGTTGGAATTGTATGAAATATAGACTAATGATGTCATAGTTTCTTACAGTTAAATATATTTTTAAAAAATCGACCATACGAATTACCCGAGCAGCTGCACACTTTTGTATGGAAATGGCAATTTTTTGTTTGCTTTTTGTTTGTAATTTTAATTTCATTAAAACTATAGTGATTTAGTATAGCCTGTGGTTAGATTTATTACGGGTATGTCGGATGTCCCTTCCACGTTGATAATTAATCAATGTTTAAACAAAATTAATTTTGAAATTTTGAATTAGGAATTTTGTCACACACACACAATGGGTTTAGCTTTTTTAGGTTTCCGTACCCAAAGGGTTAAATCGAGATCCTATTACTAAGACTCCGCTGCTGTTCGTCTCTCCGTCCGTCTGTCTGACTGCCCGTCCGTCTGTTTGTCACCAGGCCGTAACAGTTGAAATGTCATAGCGGCAATAGACATGATGAATATGTCTATTGCCGCTATGATAACAAATACTAAAAACAGAATAAAATAAATAAAATAAATAAAATGGGGCCTCATACAACATACGTGTCTTTTCATAAATAATGGTGCGGAACCCTTTGTGCCTGAGTGCGACTCGCACGTGGCTGTTTATTTAAATTATTTTACTGCTCTGCATACGAGTCCTTTACGCTTATCTTTTTTTCTTCGTTTCTTTATTCAATCAATGATCAATCATAGGGAGTTTCTGGCGACAGTGGCGACAAATCCATACGAGTCGAATGGTAATTTTGTGACTTTTACACTAATCAAAGTGTGAAACGGGCATTATATATAACTTAATTTATTTTTGGCCAGTCTTACAAATTTCTTTATCATTTTTCGTGACAATAATAAACGACATATTTTTAGAAATAAATAGGTTTTGATATAATAACACGTCAATGCGTACAAATATATTCTAATAAAAATATAACAACCTCAGAAAAAACTAAGGGTCAACTCACATCGAGACGCAACGCTGCTTGCAGAGGCAAGAGGTTTCGCCTTTCGCGCTGCGCAACGCGGCGGCGACGTGGCGGCGCTGTTGGTGTTAGTGGAATACAAGAATTTTCGGAGTCCAGTGCTGCTCCCATTTGAAATAGATTAGGTATTTGAACGGAAACAAAGATCTTAACCAAGCCAAGGGTTAAAGCCCTTCAAACTATTTTATAAATTACCTACTGTTTATAGTTTAAAGTAAGAACGTGAAGCTTTTCTACGCACAATTGCGAAAAATGGCCACTTTTGGCTGATGTGCGTAAAAAAGCATCACGTTTTCACTTTTAACTATAAACAGTAATTCATAAAGTAGTCTGAAGGGTTATTTAGGGCTTGATCAAGACAAAATTTTAAATGAAATCTCCGTTTCCTTTCAAAGAATTTCTAAGGCGCCGCGTGATGCAGCTGACGTCGTTAGGCAACCCACGCGGAGCATTCTTAACTCTCCCAAGAAAATGTGTTTCTTATTGCTTATTAAATAAAGTTACATTTTGTATCACTATTTTAAAATGCGCGATGCGACGATGCTTAAAGAGGCAAGTGGTTTTGCGCTACGCAGCGCGGCGCCGCTAGACGCAGCTCGACGTCACTAGGCGTAACTCTCCTGATGAAATGTGTTTCTTACTGCTTACTAAATAAAGTTACATTTTGTATCACTATTTTTGAGGTGCGCGCAACGTCGCACGTCGCGTCTCAATGTGAGCTGACCTTTAAAGATACTTTCAAAGATATCTATATATTTAAATGAAAGAAAGTCGGATTCGTTACACTATTTATAAATCAAGAACGCGGCAGGACCGATTAAGATGAAAATTGGTATGGATACACTTTGAAACACGGAGAAGGATTAAGGATAGTTTTTACCTCGAAATTACACGATGAAACTTGTGAGCACAGCTAGTTTATTATTGGTCTGAATAGAACGTTCTACGTGTCAAAGAAGAAACTGTTTTATATGAACTTCTCTACTATTCTCCCAGACAGTAAATAATAAGTAATAAAGTATTTTAATGCATATATTTTATTCCATGTTTCTTCTATGGTATGGGATAAAACAAAAAACTTAGAATGTACGAGCTGCTTGTCTTCCCGCGCAAATTGTAGGAGCCGTTGATCGGCTCTTACAATCTGCGCGGGTAATGGGTGAAAATGTGAAACGTTATTAGGCGATGTGGCTAGCAACCCCTCACTATTTTAATTCCTTCCACCTTCTCGCCCACCGTAACGCTAAAAGTGACCTTTGAGTCTTACGCCCCTAGACTTTTTTGTTTAGAACCGCAAGACCCGAAATGTTCTGTCTGCCCCGTTAGGGCTAAAAACGAGATATTAAGTATGTATGTATTAATAATATTTAAAAATCAATGCCTTAATTATGCTTCGAATAAAAAAAATATCGAAACCAGATAAAAGCAAAACAAGTTTATGAAGAACTTTTCAAAAATATCAAATAACAATTTTCCCTTGAACAGATTTCGAACTTTAATTAATTTCATAGTCATTAGCCGGGTATTTATAATTTTATATTAAATATTAGTTTCCTCCTTAGGGTCAATTTATTAAATTGAAATAAGACCGTATTACAATAGCCTAAAATGTATAAGGGTCAGTTCGGACAGAGAGGAAAAATGCTCGAGCTATTTACTCTATTAAAAACAGGACCGTATTACCAAAGCCTACTTACTATGTACAAACGTTTAAATATGGCAAAATGGTCGGGAGCAAACTCGCCTTTTGAAGTTTATGCTAATAATTTAATGTTTATTATGACACTTGCAGTTTCAAGTTTATTTTCCAGTGTCATAAAAAACCCTCTCCGCTATGCTTCTCTCTGTCTGACCTAGCCCACTCATCTAAAATGTTAGATTTAAAATTATATGTACATTGTATGCACTAAATGAATCTTCTTCCGACGATAACGGATCCGTGGTGAAATGGTCAACACGCTAGTCCGAATCCGGAGGTTCTGGGTTCGATGCCCAGCCAGGGCAAGTTGGAAAATAGTCTTTTTCAAAGTCTTGGGTCTTGGGTGTTTATCTATATATTTAATTATCATTAAATATAGTACCGTTGGGTAAGTATCCCATAACACAAACTTAAGTTTACTTTTGAGCTAGATCAATCTGTGTGATTTGTCCCAATATATTATGATAATGATAATTTATTTACATAAAATAGAGTACATAAGATCTTAAAAATTAAACATGTCCTTAATCTATTTTGCTTATAGTTAACAAGCATGTGAATATCGGTAATTTACAAAATATAAAATAAAAAGTATACGAGTCAATTAAATCCACAATATTATTCTCAAAGATCGTCAATTTTATAATAAGCTTTGTCAATGAGCCATGACTTTAATTTTTTCTTAAAAAGAGACAATGGCAGTTCCTCAATATCTGTAAGCAATTTATTATATATTTATTTATTTATTTTCATCTCAGCTGTGCTGCTTCATTACAGCGCATGTCAATGTACTATGGTCAGTGCAGCGCATTACACCGAATGTCAATGTACCACGCATGCTCAGTATAGCGCATTACAGCGCATGTCAATGTACTATGGTCAGTGCAGCGCATTACAGCGAATGTCAATGAACCATGCATGGTCGGTATAGCGCATTACAGCGCATGAAAATGTACCATGTCTTTTAATTAAATTTTTGTACACGGTAAAATGTTTTATAAAAAAATATTATGCAACACGATAGTTAAAAAGTTGAAAATAAGACTTTATACATTTTTGAGAATATAAAATAATAGTGAAGGAATGATTGCGGCCCTGGGCTCTGTAGGGATAAAGACGTGATACAGTAGTGCATAAAATAAACACTGATACTCTAAGCATTACTCCTCACAACAAAAATCTGCAGACAGGCATGTAAATGTGCGCCCCAACGACGCATGAATAAGTGAACGAGCTGTTTTTCCGTGGTGTAATCTGTTTATTTTTGTTATTCTAACTTATTTATTTCCGATTAGATTTGTTTTTCCACATTTATGCTTACAAACGCTTGAAGTGGCTTTTAAGGGTTGAATCTCTCTTGTCAGCACGGAGCAGCACTTTTCTATGCTGCTATCCTTTTCTGACGCTGAGAACCGTCATTAGCTACGAGTAGTAGAGAGAATGACATAAGATATAAGAGAAACACTATAGCATGGCCAGTGCGAAAGCATTCTGTCGCTCTCTCTCGCTCTAGCAAACAACGGTTCTGCGCGACGGAAAAGGATACCAGTGTAGAAAAGTGCTGCTTCGTGCTGTCAAGTGAGATCCAACCCTAAGCTTGGTGGCAACTCCGAAAAATTCATGTGTCCCCGGGGTATACATGAATTTTTCGGGGTCCAGTGCTGTCCTCGTTTAAAATAAACTATTTGAAAAGGAAACGGAGATATCATTTAAAAAATGGTCTCGATGAAGCCCTAAACAACCCTTCAAACTATTTTATGAACTACTGCTTATAGTTTAAAGTGAGAACGTGAAACTTTTCTTCGCACATTTGCAAAAAACGGCCACTTTTGGCAAAGGTGCGAAATGTACGTGACAGTCGCGCGACACATGTTAGTTCGTCACTTTTGTCAAGAACAGTGCGACAGTTGCCGACAGCTTTAGCGGGTATACTGTCGCTCGTCTGTAAAATCCTTTACAGTCTCTTTTAATTCCAAACCGTAAACTACATGACTTAAGAGTCCCCTTACCCTAGACTTTTCCATACAAACGTAGTCTACGTTTTATTTTGAAACGGCATGTCAGATTTCGGTAAAAACTTGTAATTATAAAGAAATTAGAATTATTTAGCGTTATAATTGGTTTCCAACGGTAAAATTCTGAACTGGAAAGAAAATATAAGGGTGTTGAAGTTTTCCAAACTGATGGTCAAATATAATATGATAAACCATATTCTCTTTTAAGTTCATAATTCTAGCATATTTTGCCCATATCCAACATGTCGTTTCAAAATAAAACGTAGACTATGTTTGTATGGAAAAGTCTGATTCTATCCAGGGTAAGGGGACTCTTAAAGTTCAGACACAGAATCCATTGGTCAAAATTCCTTCTAGGTAATGTTACAAAAACATTCTGCCCTTGGGTACGGGTATGAATAAACGAGTTAGTCAGTGATTGAGCCTGAATTATTCAGCGAGAGTGTTCCAGCCTCCGACGGATGAGTCGCATCGCATTCCATATTTTAACTACAAACAATATGCCGTGTGTGCCTTTTGAATATTTTTGTTAAATAGGACAAAGGTAATATATTTCGTAATCTTAAAGTTTGTATCATATGAAAATGTAGTAAGCAAATAAATAGGGTTACAATTTGTGGATAGCGAGAAATATGAACTGAATTTAGTGACAAGTACAGTAGGTATTTTCGGGAATAAAAAGAAGTTACATGGTGTGTCGTGTATAAAAAAAGAAGAAAAGGATTTTGGATGGTGACTTTGTATGAAAATAAAGTATGTGGGTAAACGGCAATGAAAGTATACAACTTTAAAGCTTTACTAAGTAGCTCACGACAGATTGTTAGGAGTAGTGCCAAGATAGGATGCGCAGAGTAAAGCATCTAACTTTTGAAGTACAAGGGCCTCTTGCGTTTGGCCTCGAGTCATGAGGGTTTGACAGGAGCGGTTTTACTAATACAACCAGTTATGAGACATGTTATTTAATTACCAAGCAACCTCGTGTACACTGCACCGCAGAAGGCGGGCACAAATATGAAGAATTTAAATTTTTGATTTCTTAATTTCAAGTTAGGCTACAAGCAAGAGTAGCTGAAGGCGAGCTTCCAAATACCATGGGTCGATCGATCGCACCGTTATGTTGAAAAGACACAGAATTACCTGGCCAGGATTTACGTACGACAATCCACGCGCACACGTGAGGTTCTGTTGTTACGTTGTCCGGCAGGCACGACGTGACGCAGCCGACGACGAACTGTGGACCGGCGTGGGCTACCTACGCCCTTCAGGCTCCTGCTGTACTGAGCCAGGTTGGAGTCGGCGCGTTGCGGAGTGACGGCGGCGGCGTGGCCTTGTGTGGGTCCGCGTGAAACGCCTTGAGATCACCGGTGACGAGGTTGGGCGTCGCGCGGCATGCAGCTCACGGACCCTTCAGCTACACCCTGCGGCGGTGGATTGACGCCGACTGGCGCTTTCAGCACCACGGGATTACACGGCGGAGCGCCGGCACATGGCGTGCTATCCAGTGCGAAAGCCGCGATAAATAGTCGCGCTTCCTTGGTGCATACACGTCCTCACCCGGGTGAATTGGCTTGCTTCTGAGCACCTGTAAGGTTGTGCGGCACCCATCGTGAAACTATCCTCCTCACGCAAAGATGCACGTGTAGAATCTCGTGAACGCGTCCTGATCAATCTGCAGGATATGCTGAATCTCTTGATACGTAACTCGCCTACTGTCGTGGATTACATTTTTCACTGCTAGCACGTTTTCTTTCGTAACAGCCGTCAAAGGCGACCATTTCTTTCCTCATCCCCCAAAGTTAGGCAACCGCGCTTGAATTCGTTATACCAACAATAGACGGTTGCCTTGGAAGAGCTTTCACCCATATGCCATTTTTAACCTATCGAACGATTCATTCGGTTTCAGGCGACACTTGAAATTGTAAAAAATCATAACTAACGCGAAAATGTTCTCGGCTCAGATCCATTTCAATGAGACACGATAATTTGAATTACCCCCTGGCCACAGCCAAGAGCGGCGCGGATTGCGGCACGGCGTGAGGCGCAGCAAGCGGTGAACGGCGAAAACAAACAGAAGGCAACATATGAAGTATGCCACAGCTACCGGCGACGCGAATTGCGCGCGGCCGGCGCGGCGCTTGCGTGCGGTGGAAACAAATGTACTGGCGAGTACCGAGGCGGCCACAGCTCGGAGCGGCGCGCGTGGCGGCACCGGTGGGCGCATTCGGCATCGCGCGACCGAAACAAATCATTTTGATTTTATCGCGCGTTGAGCTTATGTAAATAATGGGTACGGAACAATTTATTAGTAAAATACTGAGAAGATATGGATGTAAAACATCCTTAAATATAAAACTGTTATAAAAAAAATCGGGACGAAGTAAAATAAAAATTTCCTTCCATTTTAATAGTAAGCCGTTCTCTTAATACGTCCACCGCTAGCGCCGCCGCGGTAGCAACATGTCGAGCTGTGGCATACCACCGCAAATCACGCCGCTCGCCGCGCCTCCTGACGCCCCGCACACCGCACCGCCAGAAGCTGTGGCCAGGCCGTTAGTCCGCAAAAAACTAGCAGCGAAATTTTAAAATTGGTATGTACCTATTTTTACTTATAAATAATTATATTTTCAAAATAGATTGTAACTGGCCAGACTCACATTAAAAAAAACTGTTTTTCGCAATACTTTAGAGTGGCTTGGTATCATATTTATTTCATGATAGCTTTTAAAAATACTTATACAAATATACAAATACAATTTTTTTACGAAAGAGATAGGGCGAGAGATCAACTAGACTGCAGGTCATTTTTTACGTCATCATCATTTCAGCCACATGACGTCCACTGCTGGACATTGGTCATAACATATTTTATGTTACGTTACAAACACATTCTGCCCTTGGATACGACGCATCGCCTCCGTATTGTAATCCTTCTGATGAATGTTATAGTACAAACAATATGTTGTGTGTGATTCTATTTCACTTTTGCGTATTTTGTATTTTCTGCGCTTTTTTCATTTTCATTTTGTGATTAAGTATAGCAAATACTTAACTGTATATAAGTATATAGCTACGTTATATTACTTTACAAAAAGACGGTCGGAAAAAGCTAGGGCAGGTTACTAGACTGCAGTTCATTTTCAACAAAATTTGATGATATGCTGTGACTAATTTAAGGACTTGGTTTAAACTATTATTCATCCAAATGAAGTTGACAGAGACAAAAGAGAAGAGACATAATGCGGTAGGTCTTCATGTTTTGGGCGAATAATGTTTAAAAAGAAGTAAGTTCCGTTTTGTGATAAAATGTGACCTTGTGATAATGACTTTTGGTCGAAGGTGATTTTCTTCTAAATTTAATGTTTTGGTCATAAATATATGTCATAACATAATATGTATAACGTTATGAAAACGCTCTGCCTTAGGGTACGGGTATGAACAAACGAGTTAGCCAGTGATTGGGCCTGAATTATTCAGCGAGAGTGTTCCAGCCGCCGACGCATCGCCACCATATTGTAATCCTTGTGTTCAACGTTTCACAATACACAGGTGTAAACAAAATCCATGTATGAGTCTGAATGTGTTGTTGTATGAGTCTGTTGTAAGCTTTAAATTATTTTCACCGATTTCCAAACAGGAGGTTTTTAAATTCGTCGCGCTCTTTTATGTTTTTTGAAGTGAAAACTTCTTTAGCGGCTTTGTACACCTTTTGTAATGGGTAAAAAATGTTAAACTCGCGTCAGGGCGTCAGGGCTTCAGGACACGTGACCTGATCGAAAATTTGTAAGACGGATGGAGAGTAGACAGCCGGCGCGGCGCGGCGTAGGAGGGGAAGTATCCCCCTCTCTTTCTACGGCACGGCGAAAATGTATGCCTGCGCCTGCTATTTCATTTAGGTGGTGCAAGACGCTTGCGCGAATTTTCGTGTGTGTTTATGTTACAGCGTGCCACGCGCATCCATGGAAATGCACAACGTTAATATTCAAGTTTTCACTTCTGCCGGCACTCCCGGAGTGCAACCCGTCTTTTTTATTTTATTTATGTTCATCGATTATTCGAAGACGCTTAGACAGATTTCGAAAATTCTTTATTTGTTTAAAGGAGTATACTTGTCAGGTGGTTCCATATAAATTTTATAAAAATCGGCTGTGTAGTTCGAGGGTGAAATCGGTTATTGTTTTGAAAAATTATAACGTATTTTTTATAAATTCTGTTGTTAGTTGTTTAAAAGTGACGTGGGAGAAGAACTATTCTATAGGGTTGAGATTATCTGTGGTCATAAAAAGATTACTCTAGAGGAGTCTATGGTTCGGCCCAACGTAAAGTCTATATAGACACAAATACTAATGAAAGACAAAAATATTTTGTAACACGTAATTTTTTCAAAAACCCGACTGCTTGAATATGTACCATTTGGTGCCTCCAAAAATCTGCCATTTTATTAATTATTTAATCACCTATCTTAAGATATTTTAAGGACAAATCAAAATTTAAGACAAATTGTCGAAATTCATCCAGCCGTTTGAAAAATACGAGGTATAAAATAAATTTACATACAAGATACGCAAGAAAAACATAATTATTCTTTGGCAGTCGGATAAAAACAAGGTCACTGATGGGTACTGGTATGAATAAACGAGTTAGCCAGTGATTGAACCTGAATTATTCAGCGCGGAGTTTTACAGCCGTCCTCCGACGCATCCCATTCGATATTATAATCCTTCTGTTGAATATTACACGATATACGAGCAAACACGATTCGTGTGTGATTCTGAATTAATACATTTTTGATGAAAGCCTGTGAGGGGCACAACATTCTATACAGCAATTTTCAGGATAGAGAAAGGAGTTTCAAAGCCTCTGTTTTGTATTGAAGTGTTACTTCTGGCAACACCAACACGGCGACGACCGGTTATACCACATACAAGAAATAATCCCAACCATCTAATTATGTTTTCGTTTATTAAACGTTTATAATATTATCGTTTTTTTTTTTTCGATTTCTATTAATTAAAATAATTATTATATAATACTAATTCCAGTTACATTAAAATTGTAAACCTATTGAGTTATTGAAATGTACACACCAAGCTTTGCCAACTGTCAAACTCACTTATTTTTGAAAGATTCATTCGTTCGTTCTTTTTTGGATTAAGGATCAACGCGTGTTTGACTCAGATCACCCATCTCCGTCCTCACACGTGTTATTTTTAGGGTTATGTACCCAAAGGGTAAAAACGGGACCCTATTACTAAGACTCCGCTGTCCGTCTGTCCATCTGTCTGTCCGCCTGTTCGTGTCTCTGTCACAAGGCTGTATATCTCATGAATCGTGGCAGCTAGACAGTTGACTTTTTCACACATACTGTATTTCTGTTGCCACTAAACATCTACTAAAAACAGAATAAAATAAATATTAAAGTGGGGCTCCTATACAACAAACGTAATTTTTATAGTGCGGAACGTATTTTAAATTATTGTAAACATATTTGTATACTTTACAAATATCTAAACAGACAGATATGCTATCACGTATTTATTCCTAATGGGCTTGACAAAGCCTAGTATATATCCCATATCACAATAAATCTGACTTAGAAATAAGAGGCTTCAAGGATCCAAATTAAAACATGTGATGAAAATGTCGCCACGAATGGAATTCGAATTCAAATGCGTGTATTCTATGTGATGAGAAAATTCATCAAGGTGATTCGGAGTCACGGTAGCAGAATTGGTAGTGCACTCACGGCGTTAACGTGAAGGACGCGGGTTCGAATCCCACTCGTGGCGAAATTTTGCATCACGTTTTAATTTGGATAATAATCCGAGCATTGTAATTCTGTTAAAAAACAATAATTTAGGCCTCAAGAATTTTATAAATGACAAAAAATTGTGTAAGGCCAAGAACTTACATCTTCGGATTGTAATAATGGTATAAAATGACCAGTGCAAAGAGTCCCACCATCTGACACACTCACCATGCTCATCCGCCACCCATCCCGGGTTAGATCCCCGGTCAAGGCAAGTTGGAAAATGGCCATTTTCAAAATGTCCTGGGTCTTGGATATCTATATATGTATCTGTTATAAAATATACTATCGTTGAGTTAGTATCCCATAACACAAGTTTCGATCTTACTTTGGGACTAGCTCAATCGGTGTTACTTGTCCCTATACAAATTTATTTATTGACATTGTACCACCTGTATCACCACTATACAGGCGTCATTCATAGGATATTTTCATTCTAATCAATTTTTTCCACTCCCATATGTTTAATATGTTATTACTTGCTTTGACACTGTCTAAATTGAACTACTATTATGTAACATGTTCATATGCTAAAATGATACTTAGTAGAGCCTGCAATAGATTCGTAAATCATGTACCAATTACAGGCCGCCTAAGCCTTCTAACAGCGTTCCTATCTGCAGTAACTATTATATAAACTAACATTTAAGTTCAGTCAAGACTGACTTTTCACATCTGCCTACGAAAATCATCATAATACAGAGTGACTCTTCACATCTGCCTACGAAAATCATCATATACAGAGTGACTCTTCACCCACCAGCAAAATGTTTGGAGCAAGTCCGGATACTGAACTACTCTTCATAAAAACAACGAACGAAAAATGAAAAAATACTTTCGGCTTCCCATACAAATCAGCGCTTGGCCAAACAAATTTTGTATGGGAGGAAGATTTTTTTTATCGATTGTTAATCACACTAATATTATAAAGGCGAAAGTTTGTAAGTGTGTGTGTGTGTATGTTTGTTACTTCTTCACGCACAAACGGCTGGACCAATTTTGACACCCTGGATTAATACATAGGCTACATTTTCGCGGGTAACACCGCGGGGCGCAGCTAGTAATACAATACAATAACCTATATTGCACAAAATAAATAAATACAGGACTTCAAAATAAAATATAATACACATTATATATATAATAACACTGATTGAGTTAGCCCCAAAGTTTGAGACTTTGATTATGGAATACTAACTCAACGATACAATATTTTATAACAAATACATATATATATAATACATAAACATCCAAGACCCAGGACAATTTGAAAAAGGCCGTTTACCATCTTGCCCTGACTGGGTGGCGGACTAGCATGGTGACCACTAAGCCACGGAGGTTGTCAATTACCTAATTATCTTAAAAGCTAGGACATGCGCAAAAGGCGGCCTTATCGCTAAGCAATTTCTTCCAACTTTTTTTATAGAACCTAGTTCAGTATCATGATTATGAACTTAGTGTAAAAATTTGGCTGGTGGGAAATAAGTCACCCTGCATAAAGTACACGGGTTTTCAGTATACAATCAATAAAGGAAATAAACACAAAACTAACTTAAACTTATCATTTAAATCGTACCTGAGTTATACAATCTCAGTCGGCCATTTAAACTGAATCATATAAAGCTCTTTACAAAACTTGTAAATATATTCAGTGAGCTATATGAACCTCGCATGAATGGGGTAGCGGAAAGTTTTACTCCATAGGGTTGCAGGTTTTAAACTATTTTGCAGGTCTTGTAGGTGGATGTACTAACCTTCGTTTGCCAATACGTTGTGGTCAAACGACCTAACCAACGCTGGATATTATATATGCCGCTCTAGATCGGTAATTTTAAATACATAAAAATATACGGACAAATCACATAGATTGAGCTAGCCCCAAAGTAAGTTCGAGACTTGTGTTACGGGATACTAACTCAACTACTTTATTTCATAACAAATACATATACATATAGATATATAAACATCCAAGACACGGGTCAATCTGAAAAAGTTAAATTTTTATATTGAGCTGTTCGGGGATCGGACCCGGGAAAGCATGGCATGATGACCACTCGGCCGCAGAGGTCGTCAAACCTTGAACGTTTCGAAATCCTTGAGAGATGTCTATGTTCAACAGTGGACGTTATGCGGCTGAAATGATGATGATAATCATTTTGCAGACCTAAAGAATCCTAATTTTGTATATATATTTATTAATACCAAAGTTTGTATGTATTTTTTAATAATACGAAAGTGTGTACGGGAGATTTACTACCACCAGCCAAAGTTTTTGGAAAAGTTTGACGACCTCCGTGGCGTAGTGGTCACCATGCTAGTCCGCCACCCAGAGGTTCCGGGTTCGATCCTCGGTCAGAGCAAGTTGGAAAATGGCCTTTTTCAAATTGTCCTGGGTCTTGGGTGTTTATCTATATATGTATTTGTTATAAAATATAGTATCGTTGAGTTAGTATCCCATAACACAAGTCTCGAACTTACTTTGGGGCTAGCTCAATCAGTGTAATTTGTCCCTATATATTTATTTATTTATTTAAGTATTTTTACAAAAATAACCAATGAAAACAGAAAACGTATTCGGCTTTCTATACAAATCAGCGCTTGGTCAATTTGATTTTGTATGGGAGGACGAAAATTTTTGATCGATTATTAATAACTTTTTTTTTATAAAAAAGTAATAGTGCAGTTTCATGAACTAAACTTGCTTCAAATATAAAGTGTGTGTATCCACTCCAGTGAATATAAAGTCACGCTGTATAATAAACAGTGATACATTCAGTTTACGTTCCACAAACATATTTATATTATTTTCAAATATATTTTTAGCTACATGTAATCCTATGTATTCATCCAGGTAAAAGTATCTGCATGTCAAATTTTACTCCACTCCCTTTAGCTGTTTTGTCGCAAAAGTGGAACAAACATCCACAAATACATACAAACTTTGTATTAATAATATTTGTTAAAAGAAATAGATTTGGCTGATGTGTGAAAAATCATCCTGTACTTTAAAAAAAATATAAGCTAAATTCAGTGATCTAATGTAGACTATAAATTAAATTGTGATTTAAGGTTCGGTTTACTTACTTGGTGGTAACCCTGCTATTACCAGAAGCATACTCGTAAATCTAAAGTTTCCCACTCACGATTCCGGGAAGAAAACTTAAATGGGACTCTTTTAATAAAATAGAAATATTCCGAGAATTTCAGTAATACCTGCGAGTAATACGATTTCATTGCGACTACTCTCTTGGTGATTCATGTGATTTTATATCCCTGGACTGCAAGGAGCTTTTTAAGTCTATTGTGCGGAGGAATAAAGCATGTTTACATTCATGCTGGTCTGGGAGGAAAGAAATACTTAGAATGTACCAGCAGATCGTAAAAGCCGATCGAGGAAATGTGAGAAAATGCGTACCAGGTTATTGGGCGATGTGGCTTGCCTATTCGCCCTTTTGGTTTCTTTTTCCGTCCTCTAGCCCACTATCACGTTAAATGTGGCCTTAGGGTCTTAGGCTTTGGTTTAAGGCCGCAAGATCCAAAATGCTTTGTCTGTCCCATTAGAGTTAAAGACGTAATAAGTACAATATATAGAATAGAATTCTTACAGACTTCCTAGCCCGAATCCAAGTTCATAGTTTGGGATCAATTTCTAAGATTAAAGAATACAAGGGTTGTAAGTGATTAATTACACCCGAGATAGTTAGGCGTTTCTTTCTAAAACAAGTATCACAACAGTCATACATGAATTACTGTCCACTTTAACTATTTCACATTTATTAATAAGCATCACATTTTCATTTTTTCCTTACCTGCATGTAAATACGTAATACAACTGGAACATTCATGAATTCACTAACAATTCACAAAAACACACAAGATAAAGTATTCTATTTTTAATAGTTATTTATGCAACTGTTGTATAATAAAGGGTATTAAAACACGAATGTGGGTTTATCACACGAGGCGAAGCCGAGTGGGATAATAGTAACTCATAAGTGTTTTGATACCTAATTATGACAGTTGCATACAAGACTTTATCTACACCCATGATACGAATCCTCTATAAAAGGTTCTGGAACCGTAGGTGTTTTACCGTGTTGTAAGAACTCTATGTAAATTCATAGTAAGTATTGCTGAGGAGGGTCCAATACAAACAAAATATGTATACGTAATAATAGAATTATTTATTGTAATAATTATTTACATTTTGATTCGTAATATTTTTTCTCGTCACAGACCCTCCGAAACCATTATTTCAGCAACTATGACAGGCCAAATCGAAGATTTACAATTTTTAATCTAGTATATCTGGATGATACCCTCTTTAAAAAAAAACCATTGCACGAGCATAATATCACGTCTCTGTCTATTGCGGGGCAGACAGAGCCCAGGCTAATGGTCCTAGAGCCACACCCGGTACCGGAAACTATCGCCAAAGACGGACAGGGGCTTTAAATTAGAGATCAAGTTTGCGTTGCATAATGAAATTTAGTACAACATTATAACACTCGTTTGGGTGATATAACGGTTATAATAACACTGGTTGTTTTAATGTTGGCAATTAGCTAACTGTTTCAGAAACTTTTATAGAGTATATTTATGATTTAGAAGAGCGGCACTCCCCAGATACAGATTTATAAAAACCTAATAAATGGGGCTACCCGTATCCAATGACAAAAATTTTAATGATTAAATAAATTTTAATTTTTTTTAAGCATGGACATTTATATAACACGAAACTACCACTTTCACATTGTAAAAGTCCATGTGAATCTAACCCTAACTGCATTCCTTGACTTACCTCCCAAAACTTTAACTCCCAAAACTCCAACTTCTAGTATTTTTAACCGACTTTAAAGGAAGCAGGTTATCGATTTCTCGGAATCTTTTGTTTTTCTTTTACATATGTTCACCGATTACTCTAAGACGCCTGGACCGGAAAAAAATCCTTTTAAAGCGCATACTTTTCATAAGGTCACATATAAATTTTATCAGTATATTTGGTGTAGTTTGGTGGTGAAGTCTTGATTTAGTTTTGAAAAATTATCAAAATATAATAGTCAGGACTGCATCCCGAAGCCGTCTTTTAAGCCGTGTGGTTCCCGGCAGAATAGAATAGGACCACTCCAAGTCTTCCCGTGGATGTCGTATAGGGCGAATAAGGAAATAAAAAATAAACAAAGCTTATAAATATCAATGAGCTAGCTGTTCGATGATTCGCTTGCTGTTCAACCGGCAAAGCTTTGGAACGCCCTACCAATCAATATCTAGAAGGCTCGTACTCGAGTAGCGTTTAAAAGTGCAGTGCGTGCACATTATCTTCGGGAACTGTCAGATAGAATACAAATAATATTTATGTACCTATTGGTTTTTATATTTTATGTCTATGTCTTGATGACCTCCTTGGCGTAGTGATCACACTGATCACCATGCTAGTCCGCCACGCAGAGGTTCCGGGTTCGATCCCCAGTCAGGACAAGTTGGAAAATGTCTTTTTTCAGAATTGTCCTGGGTCTTAGATGTTTATCTATATATGTATTTGTTATAAAATATAGTATCGTTGAGTTAGTATACCATAACACAAGTCTCGAACTTACTTTGGGGCTAGCTCAATCTGTGTGATTCGTCCGTATATATTTATGTATATTTTGATTGTAAGTTTATTGATATATATTGTTATGTTAATTAATATATTCTTATATCTTATATTATTATCTATTCTATACATATAATAAAATCGTAACCGATCGCTGTCTGTACATGGAAGATAAATGAGAAAAAATATTGTTGGGGCTTTCATCAACGCAATAGAACACAAAACTATTATTTTTAGAATTTTTGTCTGTTTGTCTGTGCGCTTGTGCACGCTAATCTCAGAAACGGCTGCACCGATTCAGTTGCGGTTTTCAACGCTTCACTTAACATATAGTGTTTGTTTCATTTAAATCCATCCATAAATAAAAAAAAGTTGTATCAATTTAAAGAATTACGGCCTACATTTTTGTTCGAAAAATTGATTTTAAAGTTACCAATCCAACTGATTGACTAAAACTTTTGTTAATCGTTATATAAAATGATGATTGATTCACTCGCGCACAAAGTGTTCCGTGCCATTATCTATAAAAATCATGTTTGTTGTATGAGAAGAACTACCTACTTAAATACTGTTTTATTCTGTTTTAGTATGCGATGTTATGTATAGCGGCAATAGAAATACATCATCTGTGAAATCATAATCATCATAATCATCATGTATCAAAAATACATCATCTTAACTGTCTAGCTATCACAGTTTATGAGATACAGCCTGGTGACAGACAGACGGACAGTAATAGAAATATATCATCTGTGAAAATTTAACTGTCTAGCTATCACATTTTATGAGATACGGCCTGGTGATAGACAGACGGACAGTAGAGTCTTAGTAATATAGGGTCCGTTTTTACCCTTTGGGTACGAAATCCTAAATATTTCCAAATTCGTGGTTTCGGAGCGTTCTTAAAAATTAAGCGGCCACCATGCCAGGTCTGTGAAGCAGGAGTAGCACATGGGCCTGGCAAAAGCGTTGACACCATAAGTTTTACAGCGGCTAGGTATTGCCGCTGTAAACCACCATCACCATCTATGAAAATTTCAACTGTCTAGCTATCACGGTTCATGAGATACAGCCTGGTGACAGACAGGTCTTAGTAATAGGGTCCCGTTTTTACCCTTTGGGTACGAAATCCTAAATATTTACAATTTTTATGGTTTCGGAGTGTTCTTAAAAATTAGTTTTTTTTGGGCATATTAACATTTCATAATAAGCATCAGTTCTAACTACTAAAAGTCACCGTCTTATAATAGGTGCACTATGAACCCTATCTGGTATCGCAACCAAACAGTGGAACGGAAAGCGAGTTTTAGAGCCTCTGCAGACAGAGCCTAGGGTCGCAAAACGCCCCGCCCAACAGCCATTCTCATAAACTAAAGTTCACGCTGACGAAGTCGCGGGCAACAGCTAGTTAGTAATATATCTTTCGAAATAACATATTTTGGGCCTCCTTCAAAAGACTTCTTAACCTCGGCATCACTAGTAGGTTGACTGGTAGATAAAGCCTATGGCTTTAAGTCCGCCTATTAAATTTGTAATAAATAAATAAATAAATGAGACCTCTCCAACCCGTCTGGCCAGCGTGGAGAGTGTAGGCCAAGTCCTCTGGCTGCTCTGGCCAAGTATGGCTGTGGTGTTACAGAGAGCACTAGAGACTAAAAAGACCTGATGATGATTGCATTGCGAATAAAATGTCTTAAGAAAAAGATTAATCTTAATTTAAAAGGGAAAAATCACAGCACCTTGCAACGTGACTGCTCGGAAAACTCATTATTTGAAACACTTCAAAGTAAGGTGGCAGTTAAAGTTTCACTGCGTTGGAGTGGCTTCGTCCGAGGGAAGTTTATTAGAAAAATGTTAACAAATATAGTCTTATTTATGTTAGCTAAATAAACGACTATGTAGTTGAAAATCTTAAGAGTCCCTTACTCTAATAGACTCTTTGACTGCCTCCGTGGTCCAATGGTCAAGGCATTCGCCTTTTGACCCGCCTTGTGATACTTTGTGAAAAGTTGTTTCCAGTCTGGATAGGATATTGCAGGCTTGAATCACCTGATTATCCGAAAAGAAAGATGATTCCGTGTTTCGGAAGGCACGTAAAACTGTGGGTCCCGAACGCCATCTAGCGTTTGATCATCAAACTATCCAAGGATTGGTTCCTGGTTTTCCCTTTGGGTTGTGGAGGTCAGGCGGCAGTCGCTCTGTATAAAAACCAGTAAACTTGTCAAATCTCCTTGGTTAGGTAGCGGACCCCGGGCTCTGAAGCGTTACTGCTGAGGATGCAACCGGGAATACGCTCGGATGATGATGACTCTAATAGACCACCTCATTTTTAACCCCCGATAAAAAAGAGGTATTATAAATTTCATATTAATGTCTGTCCTGTCTGTCTGTGTGTTTGTCTGTGAAATCGTACCGCGCGAACGGGTAAATCGGTTTCTATGCGGTTTCTTTGACGAGAAAGCACTCTTGCGTTTATTTTTCGCTATGTTTAATGAAAACAGGTTGAGCCGTTTAAAAGTTATTGAGGATTAACGCTTGTAAAAACTTGTAAAATCTAGCAAATAATAGATGGCGCTACGGATATCCACCTAGTGAAGAGTAACGAAACTACCGACTTCGATAGTTCCGCTACTCATCACAAGATGGTGTTCTTGCCATCGGGTTTTTTTTTAATAAAACTTGTTGAACGATATTAATCTTTAGACCATTTCCTATAATGACGAATGAGATTTAAATAATAAATGTTTTAGACGCATTGCTACAAAGACTATTTGCGTTTTAGACCATACGGTACTAACTCAATTTTTTAGGGTACCGTAGTAAACAAGGAACCCTTATAGTTTCGCCATGTCTGTCTGTCCGTCCGCGGTTTTACTCAGCGACTATAAGTACCAGAAAGTTGTGGTTTGGCATAGATATGTATATTAATTATGTGAAAAAACTGGTAAAATAAAATACCAAAAAAAAATTTTTTTAGTTTGGCTTCCATACATGTAAAGTTAAAAGTCATTTTTTTTTTAACTAACCAATCGTGTGGGATATCGTTGAATAGGTCTTTCAAAAATATTATGAGCTTGTTAACACCGTTTTTCGATTTAGGGATTCATTTTTGAAAAATTTGGTTTAAAAGTGAATATTTTAGTAGAGTCAAGTGTCCCCCCCCCCTCTATCTGTTAAACGGTTATTTATGGACTCATGAAAAAATCACAGCTATAGTATATATAACGAACTTTAAAGGAAAACTATCAGAGCTAAGTAGGGTTTACAAATTAAAAAGTTATAGACGATCGACTTATAAAATTTACTCAGAAAAGGAAAATTTCTTACAAACTCAAAAGAAAATTATTTTTTAGACGTTTTCAGTGGCATGAACTCAAAGTTGGCATTCGTAACTACGGAACTCTACCTGCGCGTGGCCCGACACGCACTTGGCCAATTATTTTCATTCAAACGTAGTCTAAGTTTTATTTTAAGATAGATTACGGTCAACTTATGTTTTTTTATTATTAGCCTATACTTTCCCACTGCTGGGCAAAGGCCTCCCCTCTAGTACGCCACTATATCTCTATCTTGCGCGATGGATGTCCAAGACTTGTCAAAAAGCGCCAGATCATTACACCACCTTAACTTGGGGCGACCTCTCTTACAACGGCAGCCTACCGGCACTCATTCTGTAGCAATCTTGGCCCAACTATCTGGGTGCATCCTACAGACTTATTATACTTACGTGATTTCAAAGAAATTACATATAGGATTATAACTGGTTTCGACGGTCAAAAGAATTACAAGATTCTCATAAATTTATTTCTGTTTTTCCTTAAGGGTGACTGGTAGAGAATGCATCAGCGTTAAGTCCACCTTTTGTACCTTTTTGGTTAGTAAAGATTTAATAAATATATAAATAATATTTTGCCAAAATCTGCTAGGTATCTGGCTTTTATTTTAAAACCGTTAGTTTGTGTGGAAATGTCGAAGTTGGTTTAGAGAAAGGGGACTCTTAATAAAGCTAATCATAGTCACGATATACCTATATACATAGATAGCCTTTGTCTAAGATAGGGCAGAGAGAGCATTTGAACTCTTGCGGATCTAAGTAAACAGAGCCAAAGGCCACATGACCCAAAAGCCACTTTTAATCAAAGAGCTGAAAAAGAAAAACATACCACACAATATATATGTATAAAATAATAGTGATCATAAGAAAGCTCGGGGTCACTCAACGGGCTATGGAGAGGACTATGCTCGGTGTTTCTCTACGCGATCCAATCAGAAATGAGGAGATTCATAGGAAAACGAAGGTCACAGTCAACAAACGGATTAGCTCATTGAAGTGGAAGTGTAAGAGGCACATAGCGCGAAAAGCCGATGGCTGATGGGGCAGAAAGGTTCTCGAATGGCGGCCATGTACCGGCAAGCGCAGCGTAGTACACCCACCTGTTAGATAGTGGGATGACATGAGCAAGGTTGCAGGAAACCGCTGGATGCAGGCCGCTTCCGATCGGTCGTTTTTTCCTTCTCTTATATCCTGACCAGCTGTACAAAGTACGGTCTTTACTCGGCGTCGGAGAGACGCATAAGAGTGGCAACCTACTGGAAGGACAAAATTTAGTGTGATTTGAGCCAATCTACACTAGAAGAAGAAGAGAAAGGAAATCCATGAAGGAGGCCTATGTCCATCGGAGAAAAAAAAACTTTTTCGTATACATTTTTGATTCTGTTTGTCGAGTTTGATATCTTTTATTGTATGTCATGCCCTATCTGTCTGTCAGGTAAAATACGCAAACTTTAACTAGATTTACTGTAAAATGGTCGTCTGGACCGCAGGACAGGGTTGACGGGATTAATTAATAACATTTGGATTCTGTTTTGACAAGTGACGGTGTAAAATAGTTACACGACTTGAAAAATAAAGAAGTTTTCAATTCTGTTGTATGTTTTTTTTAAGTGTGTTACCACGGAACCCCCTTTATTAAATAACAGATTTGAAAAAATAAAATAAAAACTTGAGAAGTGTCAAGGGACACCCGGATGGAACGAAGTAAAATATAAATAAGTCTAAATTACATTCAAACTCTTTTCTGCGTTCTAAAATCAAGATTTTATTATCTTCATGAATTTGAATGAACAAAAAGTGTCGTTACAACTTTTGGTCTAAATTTTTTCCGTCCAATCCAATCGAACTTCGTTCCAATTTTATCACAATTAATTTAAGAGTTCGGTTTATAAAATCAAAATAACTGAAAAAATAATGCATTTTCTATGACTTCTTTTGCCGTTACGACACACTAATCTAGTATAGTCCGTGATTCCACGTTGTATAAATCTGTTCCCTCGTATCTTCTATAATTTAAAAGATTCCATGATAAATGTATTGCAAGCGGGCTGTTCGCTGGCTTTGAGACGTCACAGTAAATTCAGTAGACAAATAAAACAAAGATTGAAAGGACAAGGCAATGAAAAGACTTTTCAGTAAGTATTTTCTTTCAGTCAGGTTTTAGTTTTACTTCTCATAAATGAACAGAACTGTTTATTAGAAATAAAATCTGTTTTACCCACAGACTTATAAAGGGAAGCAGACCAAACATTATTGTATAATACATAGAATGCCGCATGGCATGAATTTACACTTAAGCTATGTAAGTTTTGTTGTTCGTCTTTAACATAATTGGTGATATTTGTAACAAAACAAAATTTTAGTTATTTAAAAGAATGTAAACAATCTTGATATGTCTTTTAACTGAAATACACAGTTTATAAATCAATACCTTTGCAAATGACAAATGAATCATGTAATTTATAATTTATAAAATAAATAATTTGTAATTTGCGAAGGTGTTGATTTATAAAGTGTATATTTTAATAAAAGACATGTCAAGATTGTTTATATTCTTTTAAATACCTAAAAAAAGGGCTATAGTAAAGTATACTTATAAATGTGAAAGAGTATTTAATATACAAACACCCGCAATATCTGTTTATATTATTTAGGCGATAAAAAATAAGCTACGAGTCTAAAGCCACGCGTTTTTAGTATGTAATGTTTGGTCTGCTTCCCTTTGTATGTCTGTGGTTTTAATATGCATTTAAATGCTACATTTCTATTCACTTCGCTCCTAATTGGACGCGCCTACAGCCACAGACAAATAAACCAGAAATGTGATGTCACATTTATTCGGAGAAATATATACTGAACGCCGTGAAAACATTGCGAAGTCTAAGTAATACGAGCTCCTTGAAATTCAAACGTTCTCGTTTTCGAGGTAAAAGCATTAATAGCCAAGTTTGAGGTTAGTTCCGAACAACTTATATACATAAATATACATCATTGGTACTCGTATCAGATATCATGTGTCGCGGTAAATGTGATGTTTGGTTTGCGGCTTAGAATCAAAAAAAGGTCATAAAGCATTAATTTATCTTTGGATATTTATACCCCTTCATAATTGTTAGTTTTTCCTTTCGATTTCATAATAGGAAATGGTTGACGTCAGATCATTTACTTACAGCTAATTTACTGCCGCTTCCTAAGCGCAAGTACAGAAAAAGCGGCAACAAACTGTACTGCAGCATTTTCTCCAAAAAACGTCAATTTACAATTATACTGATATTAAAATAAGATAAGTGGACTGAGAATACATTGTTATAATTATTAATTAAGATTGATGCCTTTCAAATTAATGTCAATTTGTAAATTTAGTACTTAAACATGTACCGTTTTTACACTAATAACGACAATAGGAACACACCAAGTCTTGCTGTGGATGTCGTAAGAGGCGACTAAAGAAGTAAATAAATAAATAAACATATAGGGACAAATTACACTGATTGAGCTAGCCCCAAAGTAAGTTCGAGACTTGTGTTATGGGTGATACTAACTCAACGATACATATTTTATAACGAATACATATATAGATAAACATCCAAGACCCAGGACAGTTTGAAAAAGGCCATTTCCCAACTAGCCCTGACCGGGGATCGAACCCGGGATCTCTGGGGGGCGGACTAGCATAGTGACCACTACGCCACGGAGGTCGTCAAAAGTAAGCACTAAGAAATGATTTGCTGTTCGTTAGTCTCGCTATAACTCGAGAATAACTGGACCTATTTTGCTAAATTTGGTTTTGAAATATTTGTGAAAGTCCAGGCAGAAGGGTTTATATGGTGAGAAAATATGAAGAAACAAAATTTCTGTCTTGCTAATCTTTGAAACTATTTGTTTGTTTTTCGTTTTTCGTGTGTGTAAGTGGCCAACACTGGTGTCAGATTTTTCAAGAAGCCCAAAGGCATCTGACATAGCTTGACGACTGCCATACAACGATGACAGCCGGGACCAACGGCTTATACGTGCCTTCCGAAGCACGAAAGAGCTCGAGAAATTTTTTGTGCCACTTGTGGTCACCCATCCAAGTGCGGACCACGCCCAGTGTCGCTTAACTTGCTTAAGCGCTAGTAATGCGCCTACCGCCAGGCTACCGACCTCCTCCTTTTGAAACTATTGAAGAATATTAACGCATTTTCTAACAATAGATTAAACTCAGCTCAGAGCAACATATAATAGGCTATGTCTCATCAAAATCGTATAAGTATTTGAAAAAAGTAACTCAAAAAAATATATATTTTATTCTAAACTAGCTGATGCCCGCGACTTCGTTCGCGTGGACTTTATGACTCCGGCGTATAAATATAAATAAAAACTAATGAGAGAGAGAGAGAGAGAGAGAGACAGAGGGAGAAAGTACTTGTAACAGTGTTAGGACTTAAAAGTCAATATTATTTTAATTCTTTCCTTCGGGAGCCATTATGAAAAGAGCTGAAGTGTTACTAACCCTGGAGAAAGCCACAATAAGTAGGCCATGCAAAAAACCAGTCCATAGATCGACATCAGCAGCTTTAAGCCTCTAAAACTGTGACTTATTTTCATAGCAAAGCAAGTTAACACATGGAACTGTGTATTTTCAAAAGGAAAATTGTTGGGGATGAGTGGCATACGCGGAATAAATACAGTTTCACTGGCATCACTCACTTACTGTGAGCTTTAAGTGTCTCAGCAGACTAGGCTAAAGTTCAGTGTGTAAAGTTCGGTGGGGATGACACACTAAATAAGCTGAAGTTCAGCTGCTGAAGTTCGGTGGAAACGCCGGACAGTAGTGATGTGCCGATATGAGAATTTAATCTTCCGTCTTTGGCGCGTCTGCGGCGAACGGAAACGGGAGCGGAAGAGGGAACGGAAGTGGAAGAGGGAACGGGAACGGGAGCGGAAGCGGAAGCGGGAGCGGGAGCGGGAGCGGAAGCGGCAGTGGTGGCGGCAGCAGCGGCGGCGGCGGCGGCGGCGGCGTCGGCGGTGGCGGAGGCGTCGGCAGCGGCGGCGGAGGAGTCGGCGGCGGCGGCGGCGGCAGCGGCGGCGGCGGCGGCGGCGGAAGCGGCGGCGGTGACGTCGGCGGAAGCGGTGGCGGCGGCAGCGGCGTCGGCGGAAGCGGTGGCGGCGGCGTCGGCGGCTACGGCGGCGGTGGGAGCGGGAGAGGGAGCGGGAGCGGGAGCAGGAGTGGGAGCGGAAGTGGGAGCGGGAGCGGAACGGGTACGGGTACGGGTACAGGTACGGGTACGGGTACGGGTACGGGTACGGGTACGGGTACGGGTACGGGTACGGGTACGGGTACGGGTACGGGTACAGGTACGGGTACGGGTACGGGTACGGGTACGGGTACGGGCCCGATTCAGGCAAAAGCATCGGAAGTTCAGCCTTATGTGTTGCTAGTAATGCAAATAACATTGCAGGCATGCATTGGCTGAAATTCAGCCGCTGAAATTCGGCATACAGTGCTGAGACATTAAGTTGGGTTCCGTTACACAGTTTCGGCGGAGTCAAATTTCGCATCAGCATTATTGGCCCTCCGACATTAAGACTTATTTTGTGAGCCGTGAGTCCATTTGCTGCAAGTGAATTAAGAAACTCAACTGGATAATTGGTGGCGTCGTCAACAACACTATCCAAGAAATCTAAATATATATAACTAAAAGGTGACTGACTGACTGACATAGTGATCTATCAACGCACAGCCCAAACCACTGAACGGATCGGGCTGGAATTTGGCATGCAGGTAGATGTTATGACGTAGGCATCCGCTAAGAAAGGATTTTGATCAATTCTACCCCCAAGGGGATAAAATAGGGGATGAAAGTTTGTATGAAACTTTGTCAATTTTAAACCGATCGGGCTGAGACTTTGCATGCATAAAGCTACTATGACGTAGGCATCCCCTAAGAAAGGATTTTGATAAATTACACCCCTACGCGAGCGAAGCCGCGGGCACAAGCTAGTTAACAATAATTTGCGTCATAAGTTCTTTATTAATTGATTTTTAATTTTTTGGTGTCAATATGGCGCGTTCACATAACCAAGAATTTTCTGGTGTGTTATGCTCTGAAGGTCCGCAAATACTGAACTTATAAGTTCTACTTCGGACGAAACAACTTTTTTTTTGAAAAAATTTCAATGTACAGACACATTTTTTTACTCTTTTATTATAGTATAGATAAGTGACCCAAAAAGAAGATGTAAAATGAATAACAGATGCCCGTAAAATAACCCCAAAACTCGGCATAAAATAAATCCACATTTACAAAAAACCTTTTGCGTGATAAGTCTCCTCAAAAGAAAAAACATTCCTATTCACGTAACAAAAAACAGTCGTTTTTAAAACAGCGAATACCGTTACAATGGCCGCAAAAGCCCATTCATTCAGCATTCCTGAATCCCACAAAGGCATGTGATTCACAAAAGTGCACCCTTGGTACATATTTCAATCCGCAATCTTGAACTCACTGCTACATGCAAAATGAACGAGGAGCTGAGAGAACATTCTTTGATGTTATAAATACTTACTACATTCTTTGTTTCTTTTTAACCCCCGACGAAAAAGAAGGGTGTTATAAGTTTGATGCGAATGTCCGTTGGTCTCTCTGTCAGTGTGTCTGTCTGTGGCATTATAGCGCTCGGACGGAAAGAACAATTTAGATGCGTTTTTTTTTACGTGAAAGCAAGTTCCCTTGCGGTTGTTCATAGCTATGTTTGATGAGAATCGGTTGAGCCATTATAAAGGGATTGCGGCTTTACACCGCCGGGCTTTCTCAAATCTCTCAGCAAATAATAGATGGCGCTACGGATACGACTTTGGTAGTTCCGCTACTCGCCACTAGATAATGTTCTTGACAATCTGCTTTTTTTTTAATTTGCCTAGCTAATAAACTTGGTAGTGTAAATTTCTGTGTTTGTAGTGAACTTGCGTCAGATTTTAAAGTCATCTGATACATTTTTATGATTTGACATATTTTTTTGTTACAGATACCTTATAATAGACCAAAGATATAAGAGGTATATAGATTCCAAGTTGAAGTCTCAAAAGTATAACCTGTTTTGAAACGTAGTAGCGTGTTTTTTGAATGAAATACGCCAGGATGTGTGTGACTCTACTAAATAGAAAAGTCATTTTAACTAATGTCATTTAAACTTTATCGTATTAAGCAGCAAACAGGTTACTTTTTTACTTTTGACGTTCAGCGTCTCATTCTGGCAACAGCAAATTCCTATAAGAAGGAAAGCGATACAAAATGGGTTTTAAATTAGATTATCTCTTTAAGACGAAGTGGTAGCTAAAGTGGCGCCCTCATTTGAAATAAATTGTTTATAACTAAATAAGGTGATAATTAAAAATTTGATTTGTATAAATGTCTAGAGAGATCTTTAAACTATTTTATGACTAACCTTTGAAAGTAATATTGGTAGTCCGTCTAGTTTTAAAACTGTTTTTCGCCATAAGTGGCTACTTTTGGCGAAAAACAGTTTTAAAACTAGACGGACTATTCGTAATAATTTCAAAGGTTACTCATAAAATAGTTTAAAGGTCTTTCTAGATATTTATACAAATCAATTTTTTTTATTATTACCTTATTTAGTTTTAAACAATTTATTTCAAATGAGGTCGCCACTTTAGCTACCACTTCGTCTTAAGGACGTGATTTTTTTTTACTCTTTGAAAAAGACGGAAGGTGACAATGCTGTCGTTTTTACGCCAGTAAAAAAAAAAGGATCTATGGGCTTGACCAAAGCCTAGGTCCACAAGACATAAGGCCATTTTTTGTGTGATTGTAACTGTGAAGGTGAAATAGGGCAATCAAAATAGTGATGGATTGCTAGCCGCATCACTAATAACATGATTCAGTTTCTCACCTATTCCCTCGACCGGCGGGAAAAGCAGCTGGTACAGTCAAGAACCAAGATAGCTGACCAGGCCCTCTACTTATATCTTTAATTTTCTCTTAAACTAAAAATAATATCAACATAACAAATTGTATTCAGAGAGACTTAATTAAAATCTGTCTGAATATAAATTTTCATGTTAAGACGAAGTGGTAGCTAAAGTGGCGCCCTCATTAGAAATAAATTGTTTAAAACTAAATATGGTGATAATTAAAAATTTGATTTGTATGAATGTCTAGCAAGACCTTTTAACTATTTTATGAATAACCTCTGAAATTATTATTAATAGTCCGTCTAGTTTTAAAACTGTTTCTCGCCAAAAGTGGCCACTTTTAGCGAAAAACAGTTTTAAAACTAGACAGACTACCAATATTACTTTCAAAGATTAATCATAAAATAGTTTAAAGGTCTTTCTAGACATTCATACAAACCAAATTTTTAATTATCACCTTATTTAGTTTTAAATAATTTATTTCAAATGGGGGCGCCACTTTAGCTACCACTTCGTCTTAATATCACTTTTAGTTTAAGACGAAGTGGTAGATAAAGTGGCGCCCTCATTTAAAATAAATTCTTTAAAATTAAATATGGTGATAATTAAAAATTTTATTTGTATAAATGTCTAGAAAGACCTTTAAACTATTTTATGAAAAACCTTTGAAATTATTACCAATAGTCCGTCTAGTTTTAAAACTGTTTTTAGCCAAAAGTGGTCACTTTTGGCAACAGTTTTATAACCAGACGTACTACCAATATTACTTTCAAAGGTTATTCATAAAATAGTTTAAAGGTCTTTCTAGACATTTATACAAATCAAATTTTTAATTATCACCATATTTAATTTTAAAGAATTTATTTCAAATGAGGGCGCCACTTTAGCTACCACTTCGTCTTAAGAGAAAATTCAAGATATAAGTAGAGGGTCTGGTCAGATATCTTGGTACCTGACTGTACATTATATTTTTACTTTTCTCCCATACCAGCATGGAAAAACTGAAGAGTTTTGATGGAATGAATAATTAATTCACCGAACGTTTTTCCAAAACTAAAAACCGAGTATAACTCCAAACTACTCAACTAATACTAATATATATATTTTTTACCAAATAACTGGACAATTATGCCCTTTTAAACAAATAAATAATTTTCCAAATTGGTCCAGGCGTCTTTAAGTAAATAAAAAATAAAAGATTCTGAATTGATAACCGCTTCCTTTTTCTGAAGAGGGTTAATAAATTATAAACTTATCGACAAGTATTAGGCCGTGAGCTCTCCAACTAATGCGAACGCGCTGATTTATGCTGACACTTACAAATATTGCTCCCCGCGGTCTTAGAGCAACTTCTGAGAGGAAAGTTGGATCATTATGAGCGGTATCGATTATTACTTAGTACTCGAATGTATGGGCGGAGTTTAATGACGAAATATACGAGGAATCGACAGAGGAAACACTACTAAACAAGATTGTATCGTCATATCAAATTGTTTTTAACCCCCGACAACAAAAAGAGGGTGTTATAAATTAGAGGCTGTTTGTGGCATTTTAGCTCTCGAACGGATGAATTAATGAACGGATTTCGACGCGATTTTTTTACGTGGAAGCAAGTTTCCTTGTGGTAATTCTGAGCTATGTTTGGTAAAAATCGATCCAGCAGTTTGAAGAGTATCAGCTCTTTATTACAATTTAAATTTTTTATTAATTTTTATTAATTTACCAATTTATGTACAAGGAAAATGTATACAGAGAATACATAAAATAAAAGTTGTACAAAGGCACTACTTATCTCAAAAGATATTTCTTCTAGTAGGCCTTTGAGAGAAGATTTTTATGTAAGAGAGGCATACAGGCGTGTTTATACACAAGATAAAGAAAGAAGAAACTAAAATTACAGTAAACTATACTAACTATAAATAAACATACATATATTACACATATACTTAAATAAATACATACGTCTATTTAGAAGACAACTATGGTTCATATCTAGATGGCGCTATCTAGGTTTCCTTTCCAATACCATTCAAGTTAATTGTATTGAGAAGCAATAGATGGCACCACTATCTCTACAAAAACCCGATGGGCGGAGTTACTGTAATAATCATACATACGAGTATGAAACTATGGATAGTCGGGGATTTTTTAATTTGTTTGGCAAATAACCTCTTGGTTCGCTTGGCAAATTTGATGACCTCCGTGGCATAGTAGTCACCATGCTAGTCCGCTACGCAGAGGTCCCGGGTTCGATCCCCAATCAGGGCAATTTGGAAAATAGCCTTTTTCAAATTTTCCTGGGTCTTGGGTGTTTATTTATATATGTATTTGTTATAAAATATGGTATCGTTGAGTTAGTATCCCATAACACAAGTCTCGAACTTATTTTTATGGCTAGCTCAATCTGTGTTAATTGTCCATATATATTTATTATTTACTATTATTTAAATAAGTTTTCATGTAAGAAAAAGAGATGAACATACACAATACGTTTTTATTTCTTGTTGGGTAGAAAAAGCCTAGCTAAACTCGGCAAGAAATATTATGGTAATAATAATGTAAAACGCGCTTTGTAAATTGGCAAATCCTTCCTCTATTAGAAAAGACCTTTAATCAAGCAGAGTACTGATATAAGCTGTAAAAAGAGATGTAAAAATAGGAATAATGACAAACGAGTAGAACTTTGAAAAAGAAAAAGAACAAATAAGAAGATGCTTGACACTATAGCGAAAAAACAATGCTGCAATTATAATTGCAGCATTAAAGTTATAGAAATATAACTTTAATAAGCAGTAATAAAGTTATAGAAATATAATTATATTTCTATAACTTAAGTTTATAATTTGCATTGATTACCTACTACATGATATATGTTACATATACAACCATAGATATTTTTTTTAGGTTAGTTTGGTTAGTTTACTTTATGTTATAAAAAGTTATTATTACAAAAAGTAATAATAAATAAACCAAAAACGTGACTGCCTTTTTTGTTTTTCTTTTGTATTTATTTGTTTTTATTTTTTGATATAGCTAATGTCACCTTCACAGTAAATACAAATCTAACGACACCTCTCAAGCTAAAATCCATCGAGCCGTTCGGACTGCAGAGAGTGCCAAACAATTATACATACATACTCTTGAAAAACATTAGTAGTATCTGGCGCAGTGAGGTAAAAATAACCCAAATTTATATTATATTAAAATAAATAATTCTTTTGATATACTTTTTTAAGTAAATTTTGCGTCCCATGTACCATCTTCCTTCTACGTCCCAAAGGTAAACTGATAGACAATGCTAAGTTGTACATTTCTTAAATACATAATAAAAATCATTTTCGAGAGATAAATCAACACAAATCCCAAGGCCGGTCCTATTCACACATTCATATTTTAGAATCCAATCGGGATCCAACATGGCCGCCATCAAACATGCGTCAAGTCGTAAAGTGAATAATAAAGGCGCAAAAATGGCCGCGTCCCGGCTAAATGTTTCAGCACAATCACTGACGGGTTAACTTATTCATGCGGTGTGAGTGACGTCATATTGGACGAGCTATCTTGCTTTTATGTCAGTACTAGCTGAGGCCCGTGTGAAATATTTTTGACAATCCCACGGGCACGGGAACCTCACATTTTCCCGGGATAAAAAGTATTCTTTGTAGTAAACCAGGTTATAAACTATCTACACGCCTAATTTCATTTCAATAATGTTAATACCGTTTTTCGATTTAGGGATCCGTTTCTGAAAAAAATGGTTTAAAAGTGAAAATTTTTGTTTGAATCATGTGTCCCCCCACCTCTAACTGCTAAACGGCTATATATATAAACACGTGAAAAAACTCACAGCTATAGTATGTATAACAAACTTTAAAGGAAAACTAAGTAGGGTTTACAAATCAAAAGGTTGTAGGCGATCAACTTATAAAATGTACTCGCAAAAATAAAATTTCACCTAAATTCAATGGAAAATTAGTATTTAGACGTTTTTAGTGGTATGAATTCAAAGTGGGAATTTGTGACTACGGAACCCTACACTGCGCGTGGGCCGACACGCACTTGGCCAATTATTTACGCCCTTTTTGAATCCATACATACAAACTTTCGCGTTTATAATATCAGTAAGAGTATATGTAAATTTATGCTAAATTGGTTAAGGTTTATAGTTGCATTCTTTTTCTTAGTCGTACACTCTTGATAGAGTGGTCGTGATTATGGATTAGGTCGTTCGTCCATGGCCGCCGCTCTTACGATTTTTTTCCACATAGCTCTGTCAGCAGCTTTTTTTGAGCATTCCGTTGCTGGGTACTGTGTTACAGCTTGCAGAGCAGCCTTCCCGTCTTACTTTTCATACAAACGCTCGTACGTAATTATGGCGTTTTATGTGATCTTCCTTGAAAACTTTTGAACTAACAGATATCTTGTGTACTATTTCTAGGTTTCTATCGTAATAAAAAATGAATATTTGGAAAAACCAGTTCAGTATGCGCATCCAAAAATCAGCTTTTTTGCACAAATTTTACCTGAACTTTGACCGTTCATAAAGTACTCATTAATTGTAAAAATAAAAAAAAATATTTCGATAGAAACCTCGCAAATGTAATGAAAATTTTTAAATAAAAAAAAAACATTTTTTTCACGAACTTGTAAGGCTTACTGACAAAAACGTATATCCTGGAACAAGTTTTATGAAATTTCCGCACCCTTTGAATAGTTAATTTTCATTCAATGGATAGTTAATAATATTACTAATTTCATTCAATACAATGCAAACTGTGCCGTAAGGCGCTATCTCTCTCTTTTTGGTTTGCCTTTTTTACTAGCATTGCCCTGAATGAAAAAACAAGCTTTTTAAACTATGCTCGCGTTGAAAACAGAGCGGCCGAGAAGGGCCGCCTTAACGAAATCTATCCACCTCGTTGGAGACCATTATAGTTGCATTACATATTATTTATTCCTCTAAGTAAGTTGTACCACCGTCTTTGTCTTTCTAACATTCCTCTCCATCCACTGGCTATCGGAAAGAGATCGCTTTAAGCGAGAAGACCGCCCATTGTACTCATTTAATGTAAAATAAATAAATAAATATATAGGGACAAATAACACTGATTGAGCTAGCCCCAAAAAAAGTACGAGACTTGTGTTATGGGATACTAACTCAAGGATACTATATTTTATAACAAATACATACATAGATAAATATACAAGACACAGGACAATTTGAAAAAGGCCATTTTCCAACTTGCCCTGATCGGGGATCGAACCCGGGACCTCTAGGTGGCGGACTAGCATGGTGACCACTACGCCACGGAGGTTGTCAAATTATTTATTTGTTTGTAATAACTGTATTGTTTCAAAAAAAACAAAACAAAGATATCATACGAAAGAGCAAATATACAAAGGCGGGCTTATCCCATGTAGGGTTCTCTGCGATAGATTGAGAGAATATTTACTCAATTAAAAGGCAGAAGCAAGTACTTACAGATTTAACTAAAACTGAGCCGGCGAGGTATTGCTAGCGCTTTCGCAAGTTAAGCAACTCTGAGCATGATCCTCACTCGGACGGAGCACCACAAGTGGTAAAAAAAATATGAAAAGAAGACACAAAGCCGTTCATCCTGAATAAATGCCTTTAAGCAGCTTGATTAATCTGGCAACAGTGTTGGCCACTTACACCTACGAAAAACAAAAACAAACAAAACTATCCACGGAAGATTGTAGACCTATACAGGTAATAAAAGAGTTTTAAATTATTCACACCGTAGCACTCTCGTAGCACAGAAACGGGTGCCACGGTATGCTACGAGCTACGTCAAATGTTCGTAGCAAATGTAGTTATGTGCTATAATATGCTATGAGCTACGTAAAATGTTCGTAGCAAATGTAATTATGTGCTACGATATGCTACAAGCTACGTTAAATGTTTAAAGTGAATATAATTCTATGCTAGGATATGCTACGAGCTACGTAGAATATTTGTTGTAGGAAAATATGTAATTATGTGCTAAGATATGCTACGAGCTACGGAAAATGCTGGTAACAAATGTCAATCTATGCTACGAACTACGTAAAATGTTCGTAGCAAATTTAATTATGTGCTACGATATGCTACGACCTGAGTTAAAATGTTCTTATGTGCTACGATTTGTTATGAGCTACGTAAAATGTTCGTAGCAAATGTAATGATGTGCTACGAAATGCTACGAGCTACGTAAAATGTTCGTAGCAAATGTAATTATGTGCTACGATGTGAACTACGATTAAAGAGCATAAAAATCCCGTGAGAAATATCTCACGGGATTTTATGCTGTTTAAAATTAATATAATGTTTATATATAATTAATTTAATTTTTATATTAAAATTGAAAAAATAATTTTTCTGCTTATTTTTAAGAAATAACTCTTTATTTAAGAAAATAAAAAGTTATTAACTTCTACACCATTTAAACCACCCCACGCGCAACGTTGCCAATATGTAAAAACAAATAAAAATACTAATGTATATACTAATAAAAATTGTATGTTTAAATTATATTGTATGTTAATTAGTTAAAAAACAAAGTTTTGTTTTATATGTCTTATCTGTCTCTTAAGGATTTTATTATTATTTATTTGTAATATTGTTGGCAACACGTGATTGTCCATTAGAAAGATCAATATTAATATCAACATTTCGATGCAAGTAAATAAATAACTCTACCTAATTCCGACCTCTGCTTATAACTAGCGCTTACACAGCTCAACATCTTTTTGACGTGTCAAGTGTTTAGCACCTTGACGAAACAACTTTTAATTGTTCGTCGGACTTAGGTGACCGTCACCAGATGACATGACGGCCACCAGTGACCGACAAATAATAAAAAATCTATTGTATTTGCATTGCTAGCAGCAAAGATGTTAAGCTACATCTGTAGCGGTCCGTTCTTAGATGGATGACCACAAGTGCTATAAAAATGACTCAGCTCTTTCATGCTTCGGAAAGCACTTCCATCCATTGGTCCCAGCTAACATTATTGCATGGCAGTCAAATCTTACAAAGGCGGTATTACAAACATAAGCTTAAGTAATGAAGTATAAATAACAAAATAATCCATCTTCTTCTTAGCATGTCGGAATGGACTAATATATATATTATGGCCATTCCGTGGCGAAAGGATCAGCCAATCTGCGTTACCGACTGGCTGTCCACGCAGATTGCCCAGGATGCGCCTGACGTACAGGGGTGCTCAGTACGTCACTCAGGGAGGCTCCTTTCATGCACCCCTACAAAATAATAAATATATTTATACATATTTAAAGTGGGTTTCTTTTATTGTTATAGCACGAAAATTATTAGTTGTCATCACATGGCAGTGCTTAAGAAGGCACATTGGTCTCAGCTCTTATCAGTATGGCACATTAAGGCATGTCAGATTCATTTAGGCAGCTTTGAAAATTTGACACCAATGTTGTCTGCTAACACACAAAGTAAACAGAAACCTTCGTGCTCGATTTGTGCACTTGTCGGCCAAGTGCGAGTCGGAATCGAGTACCAAGGTTTCTGTACCATTATCTATAAAAAGTCATGTCTTTTGTATGGAAGTCCTACTTAAATATGTATTTTATTTGGTTTTAGTGTTTGTTGTTACAGCGGCAACAGAAACACATCTGTGAAAATTTCAATTATCTATCTATTACGGTTCATTAGATACATTCTAGTGACAGACAGACAGATAGACAGCGGAGTCTTAGTAATAAAAATCAACGTAAACTATGCAGAGTGAAGATGTTACAAAAAATTATGTAAAGAAGTTACTTTAATACAAAAATACGCCGTCAAATACTATTTTTTAATTTTATACAATATGTAAAAAAAAACCTGTCCGATCCTTGTAGGAGCAACTCAGACCGTCAATATGAACAACTTTTCCTATGGGACCAATGCTTGAAACTCGAAAAAAATCGACATTTTCACACACGAGTGGAAGGTTCGGCCAGCCCGGCAATGTGTATTAAAATGTAGATTTTTTTCAAGCATTGGTCCCATAGGAAAAAATGTTCATATTGACTGTCTGAGTTGCTCTTACAAGAATCAGACAGGGTTTTTGTTACATATTGTATATTAATAAGGTCTTCTATTTAAAGGCTGTTTCCTCGTTCACCTTTAGGATTCCGCAGAACACCGCAATATATTACGTCGTGTACGGGAGCCGACCCCGGCACGGGTAATGGCTATGAAAGTGTGCTTAATAGTGAACCGGGGATCGTGATCTTTGGGGGACGGCGGACACAAGAACCATGTGGATTTTAAGAGTTCCGTACCCAACAAACATATTTGCATACTGACTGACATATTTCGACTTCCGACATCGATATTTCAGTATTACTTATTCTCATTCGCCCTGAGGAAGACCTTTGGATAAGGGCAAAACATGTCGGCCTTAAAGTGACTCTCTACGTGAGTAAAATCTTTTTTTTTTAGGGTCTATGCCTAAAAAACGGGCCCTATTACTAAGTCTCTGCCGTCCGTCCGACCGTCTGTCTGTCACCTGGCTGTATCTCATGAACCGTTATAGCTAGACGATTGAAATTTTCACAGAAGATGTATTTCTGATGACGCTATGACCAAATTAAAATAATTTTTAAGTATTACTCCCATACAACCAACGCGATTTTTCATACGTAATGGTACGGAACCCTTCATGCGTGAGTCCGACTCCCACTTGGCTGGTTATTTTTTTACCAGACTAAAAGGCAAGCTATGTACTTTTCCGCTATGTATGTTCATCTGTTAGATAGATAGCTAATAATTTATTGGAACCAAAAAAACTCACACCTCCGCCTCCGCGCAGTGCCAATCAAAAGGCAGCGCACCGCGTTGATTTTAAAAATCCGTTATAGGAATGCAACAATGTACATCACAGATTTATGGATGAGTTTCTTTAAATTAAAAAAAAAACAGTTTATCAGCTATTTATCCTCGCAAGTGTATTAAAAAACGTCGTACGATATACGTGCGTATATTGGTAAAACACACTCGGCTCTAGTACACCCTCACCCTCGACTCGGACTAAAATCCCGCCTCGTGCATTGTAACTATCATGCAGTTATATCCTAATGTACTATATTAATATACTCAGATATAATTGACATCAGATAACATTCAGGAACGGAAATACGTTTTTTCAACTGCTTTTCTTGGAAGAGCCGATTGCATGCTATATTTAAAAATCTATATGTATACGCCATCTCCTGATAAAAATTATAGTGTTGCTAACTAATACCTAGCTAAACTATATATTATGGAACTTCAAGCATTATCCAGTAAACTTCTTATTCTTCCCACCCTACGTGGGGTCGGGACAGTATTTCACTCTTTTCCATTTACCAAGCAGTATTCAGTATACGTTGACCTTAAATGTAATATGGTTTAATCAACAGCTTGCCTCATTTAATAGTCAATTTGACGCAAAGTGTAATACTACTATATTAAATAAACGGGAATATTGAACGTAACATATGTACAAAATTTCTAACAATTCACTAGAAAATCAGCTTAAAGTTTAATTAAATCAACATAAAATGTAATTATTTAATCAATTAATTTTGGTTATTAATTCGGTTGTTATTTTACTTTAATAATAGGTAATTTTTTTTTTAAAATTAATTTGTATGAATGTTTTTTTTTTAATATCTTAATAAAAAGACGTATTTTTATTTATATTATGACCGATACGAAAGTTATAGAACCTATATGATCGTAACGACTGGATTTAGTTTATGTTCCTTTTGAGAGAAATGACCAACTTTTACTGTACTTACCTTGTACTCTGCTTTGTTGTAAATCGCAATTGTGCGTAGAAAAGCTTCACGTTCTCACTTTAAACTGTAAACAGTAGTTCATAAAATAGTTTGAAGGGTTATCTAGGGTCTGATCAAGGCCAAATTTTAAATGATATCTCCGTTTCCTTTTAAATGATTTATTTCAAATGGGGGCAGCACTGGACCCCGGAAAATTCAGGTAGCCCCTTAATATGTGTATGAATCTCTATGGGTTATAATTCTAAGACTTTACTAAAAGAAAAGTCACCTTGACATAAGGCAATGTCATTAATCATTTTGTCATATTAATCAGCAAACAGAATTTTTTGTACTTCTGACGTTTAGCGAAGTTTCATTCTTGCAATAGTAAATTCTCATAAGAGGGATAGAGAAACAAGATGGGTTTTATGTCAGGTTATCTCCGAACCTAAAAATTCTTCTTTTTCTTTGCTTTGAAATTTACGACACATACTAAAAGGGACGACTTATGCCAGGAATCTGAAAAAAATTATGTGACTTATACTAGAAAAATCACCTTTTTTAAAAGCTTTTATTTAATTTTACTGTTGTCTGTCCATCTGTCTGTAATTAAATCTTGCAAGTTAAATTCGACCCACCTCCGGTTTTCGTCTAAGCTGAAACTTTGCACGCATACGTATATCGCTGGACAATGCAATATTATGATGACATGGAGCTGATCGGATGTTGGAGACGGAAGGTGGCCATAGGAACTCTGTAATGAAACGACGCAACCCTATCGAATATGAGCTCGTTTGATTTGTCTTGAGGAGCACTTTAATCTTTTAAGAATCCCCTTATCCTTGACTTTTCCATACAAACGTAGTCTAGCTAACTAGTCTACATAATTTGATTTGGCTTGGCTGGTAAGTGTCATACAACTTTGTTGCCCTGATCGGTAGATATCGCTCTTGTCTAATAGGTTAAGGCTAATGGTTATGCAGGCTCCACTTCATTTGTGTTGTTTAACATATAGATTTAGTTTAGTTTATATCATTTTCAATTTTTATGTCATTTTAATTTATTCATATCACTATGAATTGTCGATGTTTTTCTTAAGTACATTTTTTTTTCTTTTTTCTTATTATCAGTACATATTTCCGTGACGTCAACTAGGCTCCAACGGAAGACCAGCGCTGGCAGTCCTCACAGCCAGCATATGCTGAGTTGGAGCCTGAGGTACACCACTACCAGGTTTATTTGTGATTTATTTTTATGTTATATACTTTTTTTGTGTATCTCAAATAAAACATTTTATTATTATTATTATTAGCTTTTATTTTTAAATGACATTTGAAATTTTGGCAGTATTTTGTAATTGTAAAGAAATTATATATATCTAGGCATATAACTAGTCCAATTTAAACTTGAAAGAAAATATGAGAGTGTAGAAGTTTTCCATACTAAAGGTCAAATATGATATGATCCACTATATTCTCTTTAATGTTTTGACTGTAAAAACTAGTTATATGCCTTAATATTAGGTCCTTACATATGAAATTGGCGTTTTGTATGGGAGTAATAAAATGTCGATTTTTTTAATTTAATATATTAATTTAATCAAAGTATGAACCATTGTTATCTATTATCTTGTTGTGACGACCTCCGTGGCGTAGTGGTCACCATGCTAGTCCGCCACCCAGAGGTTCCGGGTTCGATTCCCGGTCAGGGCAAGTTGGAAAATGGCCTTTTTCAAATTGTCCTGGGTCTTGGGTGTTTATCAATATATGTATTTGTTATAAAATATAGTATCGTTGAGTAAGTACCCCATAACACAAGTCTCGAACTTACTTTGGGGCTAGCTCGAACAGTGTAATTTGTCCCTATATATATATTTATTATTTATTATTTATCTATGCACTTTTGCCATCTCATAGGTAGTTCATTGATCCCTTTACAAAAGCAACCAATTGGATAGGAATCAATAAAATCTTTGAAGGCGGTTTGGACTGCCCCATCGGAGTTGATTTTTTTCCCTAGCAAGAAGTTATCCAAATTTCGAAAAAAATGATAATCTGTTGAAGCAAGGCCCGGGAAGTACGGTGGATGTCTCAGACATTCCAATTGAAGCTCTTCTAATTTGGTAGCCGTCTGTTGTGCAGCGTGTGGTCTAGCGTTGTCGTGAAGCAGCTGTGGCGTAGAGTGATTGACCAGCCTCGGTTGTTTAGCAGCTCGCTTATCCATCATTGTTTGCAGTTGCTGACAATAGGCATCTGCTGTAATCGTCTGGCCAGATTTGATAAAACTGTAATGAACGACACCAACACTAGTTACTTGGGTCAATTTTCGCTTAGGACAGGATTTAGCTGGCTTGCCAGGGTCCAGCCATTGTGATGAGCGCTTCCGATTATCGTAGGTCGAAATTTCTAGAACGAAAACGTTGGAACCAAAAACGCACTGTATTTTCTTTTGCGACACGAACGCTATACACATCCTTAACCCTTCGAGCCGTTTCCACAGCACTGGTACCACGGTGGAACTCGTACTCGTAAATAACGCGATATTTTAAGTTATCCATTTTGTAAACTGAGCGCCGCAAACAGCAAAAAGCAGAAAAAAAAAACAAATGAATAACGGTTTACGAAACATAAATACACGTGGAAATAGCTGTATAAATTTGAATTTGGAATTCCTTACCGATTAAAGTAGCCAGTACGACAAAACGTCAATTTTATAAGTTAGGACCTAATTAATATATGCAATTTCTTTGAAATGACATAATTTCGCCAATATCTGACATGTCGTTTTAAAATAAAAGCTGGACTACGTTTGTATGGGAAAGGCTGATTCTGTCTAGTGTAAGAACTCTTTAAGTTCATTGTTTTAGATAAAACTAGTTTAAAAAATATATATTTTTTAAATAATTACTTGTTTATACTAACGTTAGCCCGTATTAATCCCAATTTGTATTAAGAGTACACCCTGTATGTATGGAATCATATTTGATAAAGCTTCTAACTGCCAAACATAAATGCCATTAATTTTATTAAAGTAATTACTTGAGTAAGCACCCGACGACGGCGTATAAGTATAGAACACAAGTTATCGCTCGTTCGTATACAATGCGTGTCGAGGGTGTAAGTACGGATAGGAAAACAATTCTCAGTGAAATATAATTTTATTAAAGTAATTACTTGAGTAAGCACTGGACGAAGGCGTATAAGTATAGAACACAAGTTATCGCTCGTTCGTATACAATGCGTGTCGAGGATGCAAGTACGGATAGGAAAACAATTCTTAGTGAAATATAATAAATACGAACACCGACACGTTAATTGAACCGAAATTCGTCATACCATAACCACCATTTTGGTTCAACCTACGACGTGCTGGGAATTTGTAGAAAAATGGTTTGAGGTCCGCCATTTTTGTTCAACTTATTTGTGTCGCATTGTACTACTATGACGTCTTTATCCCAAATGGAGCAGTCTTTATTTTGGGTCTTGCGGCTTAGCTTGAGGACTGCGAGACTCAAAGGCCACTTTTAGCGTCATGGTGGGTGAGAACATAGACCTAGCCGAGTGCGACAGATAATACGATAAACGTCACTAAAGCAAAAGAGATAACGACCTTTTTAACAATGAGACAAATTTTCATACAAAACATATATAATATGTAACAAAAACCCTGTCCGATCCTTAGCAATGAGCAACTCAGACCGTCAATATGAACAACTTTTCCTATGAGACCAATGTTTGAAACTCAAAGAAAAAATCGTCATTTTCATACAAATTGCCGGACCGGTCGAACATTTTTGTATGAAAATGTCGATTTTTTTCGAGTTTCAAGGATTGGTCCCATAGGAAAAGTTGTTCATATTTACGGACTGAGTTGCTCCTACAAGGATCGGACAGGGTTTTTGTTACATATTTTATAAGCCATTATCACCCTGGCTTGAACATCGTCACGCGAAATATGATTTTTCAAATTGTTAAATGTGTTAATTTATAATTTTTCTTACCTAGAAAAGATGGTATCGTACTGTTACCGATAGTTAAAAAAAAGACAATAGTAATTTATTTATTTGTATCACTTAATAATTGTCATTTTTTTTTTCTTTTGCTGTCATGTTCTTTGCTGTCATGTTCGTATACTTAGTAAGTAGGTACAAATTCAACTCTTTAAGATCACACAAAAATATTTCGTTTCTGATTACAACTTTCAATAAGCTATATTTTCTACCTTTATTTTTATTATTTATTTTTATTATCTATGGAGGAAGGAATCAAAATAGTGATGGATGAAATGCGAATACCAGCGGCTTTTTGCATATTCCCTTAATCGGCTTCTACGATCTACGCGGGAAAAGATCCAGCTGGTACATTTTGTGTTTATCCTTTCTTCCAGGCCAGCTTGGAAGATTAGGGTTAGTCCATCCGGTAATACTATTATTTATACGATATAACTGAGGAGCTCGATGGCCCAGTGGGAGTGAGCATTATTAACGCTTTCGCAAGTAAAGCGACACCGGGTGTGGTCCGCACTTGGATGGGTGACCGCAAGATTCAAAGATTAAAAGATTCAAATGTTTATTCAGTAATTAGACCTTCACAGGCACTTTTACACGTCAATAAGTATAATTTATGTTACGTGTAAAGTATATTAAAATTTAATTTATTTTTAAAGAAAAGCTACCGATACCTGCGCTTCGTAACGACCACTGCTGAGAAGAAACGCCGAAAGAAACTCATTTTCACAGTATTGGTCGCCTACTCGCCAGAAGGGCTTTGTCATATTATTATAATTGTCTTTTAATTAATAAATACTTATAATATAATACAATGTTGACACATTATAACATGTAAAAACATAAATTGCGTAATAAAAAATATTAAGTAGTCAAAAAAGTGAAGCCGAGCTGACCAGTCCCTCCCGGCAGCGCTCGTTCACGAGTTGACGCACGGATCAGCCATCGTTAAACTCAACCATATTAGAGGGAATCCAACGACCTAACCAGCGACGCCACCACCAGATTGGACATTTTAGTGAGCATGAAAAACCCGATCTCACAGACCTTGTCAAGAGAAAATATTATGCAAGTGGCATAAAAATCACTCGAGCTCCTCCGTACTTCGGAAGGCACGTATAAGCCTTAGGTCCCGGCTGTTATCATTGTATGGCAGTCGTCAAGCTATGTCAGATGCCTTTAGGCAGCCTGAAAAATCTGACACCAGTGTTGGCCACTTACACACACGAAAAACAAACAACAGAATCGACAAAAAAACAATTTGTTATACTGCTTAATATAACTAATTGGATTCGAAGAAAAATATAGGGGTTTTTCCATGTAGTTATTTATACTTACCAATAAACGGCTATAAATTAGAGTGTATAATAGAATCAATAGTTGACTGCAAAGTTTAATTGTATTATTTAGATGGATAATATAATGTATACTGAACTTAAGTTTTAATCTGTATTGTAACTGAAACATAGCCCATCAGGCTGGGTAGGGACCAATACTGAACTGGGTTTCTTTCGGCGTAATCTTCCCAGCAGTGGTCGTTCCGAAACGCTAATAGTTTTTAGCTTTTGCACTAAAATAATATTTTAAAAAATTACCTTCAATAAGAGATAAATTTATTCTACATTGAATAAAAATTTTTGACTTTGACTTAAATGATTACATTTAGTTTTAGATATATAATGTTGTAAATACCTTAATAATCATTACACTGCAGTAGTACTTAATATTAAATATTGTAATGTATAGGGAAATGCAATATGCTTCAATAAATTTCAACTACAGAATTATTTATCACATTTATCATCATTTTACCAATATTTCATTTTACTTATTAAATACTATTGTTAAAGATAACAAAACGCAAAAATAAAGAAAACAAAACGCCATTCCTACGCGAGCAACACCGGGGGAATTACATCAAATATTCAAATCTACAATTTCTTTGTTCGAACACATTCACATCATTAACGGCTCAGACACGCTTCGTAATCTTCTTTCTTACATTATATCAGTCCTATGTATTTACAGTTCTTTTATTTACTTCCCAGTATAGTTAACATATAAATAGTTAGCAGATAGGGAAGTTCCTGTTTTTCTTACTATAATAAATTATTAAGAGAATTTAAATCCATTTCCTTCTTTACTTAACAATTGCAAACATTTATCTGCTATCGCTACGCATGTACAAACCATTTATTTGCGTATTTAATGCTCGAACATATTTTCAATTAAGGGTAGGATCTAATTAAATCGAGAAAGGAGTTGTTTTCAACTTCCCAAGTTTCCTTGCACGTCGGCACGTATGATTCCACCAGTATTACTTGATCCCCCAAAAGGGGTATGGGCCACGCTATGAAGCTTTTGGGAAAGTATACATTTTGAGCAAAATTGTCAAACTTCTATATACTATAGTACAGTCAGCCAAAGAGATACCTGACCAGGCCCTCTATCTATGTCTTAAATGTTTTCTTAAACTGAAAATACTATTAACATGAAAATTTATATTTAAAAAGACTTCATTAAAATCTTTCTGAATAAACATTTTCATGCTAATGTTATTTTCAGTTCGGGAGAAAATTCAAAATGTAGGTATAGGGCCTGGTCAGGTATCTCTTTTGCTGACTGTACTATACGTCCCATATGCTGGGACTAACAGTAGTAGGTGAGTGCCGGCCAGCAATAGTTTGCATGAACTAACTGGTGGCGGAATCGCACAAAGTAATTCAAATCATATAGTATGTAACTTCACTTCCGCAAAGTAACACCTGAATCACAGAATACGTACTAGTACGTACGTACAGAAGTCTGACTTAGAAAATAAATTCAAAGAAATATCTACTCAATGTGGTTAGAGCTATGGTTTAATTTAGCTCGCGTCAAAAGTCCTTACCTCTTCGTTTAGATACCTAGACATCCAATGCAAGCCAATTTCATTCTTATTACTCTGCACAATCGATTCATGTAACTGAATTTTCCCCTTCGAAGTGGTCGCCGAGCTAATAGTAATAATGTAGGTATATTTTCAATACCTAAACGAGGAGTGACACAGCCTCTGAGACATCTTTACACAATTTATTTCAAATAAGGGCGTCACTTCAGCCCTGTTGTCGACTGTTTGTACAATCTTAAGCAGCCCCTTTCAAGAGGTATGTACAAAATAATCCCTTCGCGTTGAATCAATGAGACTAGGGAGCTCAGTACTTGGTTACAGCGCGACGAGAATACAAATGATACCACTTAAAAGTTTGATGTGTTCCGTATAAATTCCATTAGCATTTTATGGTTTTACATTTAAAACAGATGTCTCGACTGAGGTCGCGTTTGTTGTGATATTGCTTCTGTTGGTGTATGAATTAATCAGATGACGTGATGGCTGTTTTGACCGATTTCCAAAAAGGAGGAAGTTATCAATTCAATAATCTTTTTTTTATGTATTCACCGATTATTCGGAGACGCCTAGACCGATTTAGAAAAATCTTTTTTGTTTGAAACGGTATACTAATCAGGTGGTCTAATACAAATTTCATCAAAATTGGTTGTGTAGTTTGGGGATGATATCGGTTTTTAGTTTTGAAAAGTTATTTTTAATTTATATATTCAATTTGTTTCTTTGTTTTAGATCTTTATTGCACATTTAAAAATAAAAAGTTACAAAACATATACATTAAAAATAAAATGTACAACGGCGGGCTTATCCTATTGAGGAATTTCTTCCAGCCAACCAAGCATCTGAAAGAACAAGAAGAAAGCATCTGGGTAGTAGTGCAACAAAAAAATAACAATAATAAATACCTTATACCTATTGTTAACTTATATAACAAATGTTATCTTTATTACATCATACATACATAAATGTTCAAACCAACTATTTCAGAAACAGAATAAAAATCGAAAAATGATGTTCACGAACTCACAATATTTTTGAAAGACCTATTCAACGATACCCCACGGGTTAGTCGAGAAAAAAAATTGACTCCTACTTTATTTACAAGGGAGCTAAACTAAAAAAAAAATTAAAATATTTTATTTAACCACTATTTGTCATGATTAATAATATTCTTATGTTATGTATTAAGGTACTCAGAGAGTATATTTAGAAAGCTAGAATTATAGTATAAGAAATCTGCAATTTAGTAAAATTACACCTTTCTAATACTTATAGTCTCTGAGTACAGACATGGCGAAACTATAAGGGTTCCTTGTTTATTACGGAACCCTAACCATTAATCAAAGGATGGGATTCACTAATATTATTTATAGCCCTTTGAATGGCATGTAACTGATGGCGTTTAAAATAGTAGATTATATACTGAGATGAGTGACATAATAGTTATTTACAATTTCTTTTTTAATTAAGTACAAATATTTTAGGAGTTGATTCAGTCCATTATTTTGAACAACTTTTCCCAATAAATGTATATCGAAATACGTTTTTTTTTTTTACTATTTTCATAGTAACGATATCACGTGACTACTTCGATTTGTATGAGAACCTAATTTTTTTCTTTCGTGTTTCAGTATCCATTTATTGGGAAAAGTTGTTCAAAATGATGGACTGAATAACCGCTTAAAATCATCGTCATCATCATCCGAGCGTATTCCCGGTTGCATCCTCAGCAGTAACGCTTCAGAGCCCGGGGTCCGCTACCTAACCAAGGAGATTTGACGAGGTTACTGGTTTTTACACAGAGCGACTTCCGTCTGACCTCCACAACCCAAAAGGCAAACCAGAAACAAATCCTTGGATAGTTTGATGTTGAAACGCTAGGTGGCGTTTAGGACCCACAGTTTTACGTGCCTTCCGAAACACAGAATCATCTTTCTTTTCGGATAATCAGGTGATTCAAACCTGCAATATCCTATCCAGACTGGAAACAACTTTTCACAAAGTATGCTCCCCAGTGGGAATCGAACCCATGACCTCCGGCTCACAAGGCGAACGCCTTGACCACTGGACCACGGAGGCAGAATTACCCCTTAAAATATGTGTACTTAATTAAAAAGGACATAGTATGCAACTGTAGTATAAATAAGGGGTATTAAAACACGAATGTAAGTTTATCACACGAGGCGAAGCCAAGTGTGACAATAGTATCACTTAAGTGTTTTAATACCTAATTATTTATTGTAATAATTATTTAAATTTTGAATCGTACAATTATTGGAATGCAAATTATTTTTGTTCGATATTAGTAAATATCGAACAAAAGTGGCGTGATACAACGTGAATTCGAATAACCAATAAGTTCCTGTTTTAAATTACGGAGCTGTGGTAGTGAACGGCGCGTACATGACAATGTTCCTTTTTTGAAATTCCATAAAGAATGTGTCTGTTTGATGAGTAAGGAAGGGATCGAGTTTGCGTGTCATAGTGTTTAGTACAACATTATAACACTCTTTTGGGTGATATAATGGTTATTATGACACTGGGTGTTTTAATGTTGGCAAGAAGCTAACTGTTTCAGAAACTTTTATAGAGGATTTATAGCATAAAGTATGTATTAGATCAGAGGAGTTCAGCTATAGACAGCTTTTTAGTTCACATAGAAAGTCGCTAAGCTTTACAGGGTCGTATTCCTTTGAAGCGGTCTTACATCATCTAAAGCTACCGATTTTGTCATGTCTTATCCAGAAGTCAACGATTATCGATTGTTTAAGATTTAATGTAGTCTTTTGGATCACCTAATAATGTTAAAAAAGAACTACTTTTAGGATTATGGTGTTTTTATCGATTTTGATCAATATTTAACCGTATCTAAAAAAATAATTGAAAAATGAATGGGATTCACTAGTTTTAGTTTTATATCGATTTTTTTTAAGATTTCATTTATTTTATCTTTTTGCGATCACCTGGCATTGTTAAAAAAAATCTACTTTTAGGATTTTGGCGTTTTTATACACGTAAGCTTTCTACACTAAACAATTAACTTTAATAACTTTGATATTTTGATATAACAGTCTCAACTCAGTAAATTTTTTTATTTGTTACTAGTTTATACCCAATATAGCTTTTTAACAAAACAACTGCTTCAAGGGAATACGAGTACTACATATTTCCAATCATCCTGTACAATATACATTAAAAATTAGGAAGCCAGAAATTCCGCAAGTGTGTATTACTCGTACATACATTACATTAGGAAGTGTATGCATATTTTTTGTGTATAACATACATAACATCAGGGAGCCAGAAATCCCGCAAGTTGTGAATAGTGTGTGCACATTGTTACATGTATAACATTCATGACATTACGGACCCAGAAATTTCGCAAGTGTGTGCACATTTTTTGTGTATAACATACATTATATTAGGGAACCAGAATTCCCGCAAGTGTGTGCACATTCTTTTATGTATAACATACATTACAATAGGGAGCCAGAATTTAAGCAAGTGTATGTACATTCTTTTGTGTATAACATACATTACATTAGGGAGCCAGAAATCCCGCAAGTTGTGAATAGTGTGTGCACATTATTATGTGTATAACATTCATAACATAACGGAACCAGAAATTCCGCAAGTGTGTGCACATTTTTTGTGTATAACACCTCTGTAGCGTTGTGGTCACCATGCTAGTCCGCCACCCTTGGTCCCGGGTTCGATCCCCGATCAGGGCAAGTTGAAAAATGGCCTTTTTCAAATTGTCCTGGGTCTTGTATCTTTGGGTTAGTATCCTATAACACAAGTCTCGTACTTACTATGCAGCTAGCTCAATCAGTGTAATTTATCCGTATATATTTATTTATTATTTATTTACATACGTTACATTAGGGAGCCAGAAATCCCGCAAGTGTGTGCACATTCTTTTGTGTATAACATACTTAAAATTAGGGAGCCAGAAATCCCGCAAGTGAATAGTGTGTGCACATTCTTATGTGTACAACATTCATAGCATTACGGAACCAGAAATTTCGCAAGTGTGTACACATTTTTTGTGAAATTTCGCAAGAGTGTGCGCATTTTTTGTGTATATCATACATTACATTATGGAGCAAGAAATCCCGCAAGTATGTGCACATTCTTTTGTGAATAACATACTTTACATTAGGGAGCCAGAAATTCCGCAAGTGTGTGCACATGCCTTTGTCTATAATATACATAACATTAGGAAGTCAGAAATCCCGCAAGATGCGTATAAACTACAAAACATTAGGGAGCCAGAAATTCCGCAAGTGTGTGCACATTCTTTTGCACTTTCTAAGAAAATCAAAACCAAATGAATCGTATAAATTCTCAAGAGCCGCTTATGTTTACAGCGCAATGGACTAACATGAATATTGTTTGCAAACTATAAGTACTTTGATTTGTGAAACGAAGATAGTCTGCAATTGGTATTAGTAATGGACAGTGGTATCTGGTGTTTGCTGTTTTTTGCGGTTATTCCTGCTTGTGTAAGTTATGATTTAGTAATTTTAGGCGATGTGGAGATAAAAAGTACCCGTAACCAAAGGCCATGTTTAAAGAGATTGATGAGTGTAGATGAAGTGAAAGAGGTTTGTCAGGATCGCAGCAAGTGAAGGTCCGTAGTTTCTGCCTACCCCTGTGGGAAACAGGCTTGAAAATATATATGTATCTATGGAGAAAAGTGCCAGAGTCATAACTGTGTTGAAAAAAATTAAAAATGAAAAAAAAAATCTTTATTGGGGAATAGGAAATTCTTGATACAGTAAACATTGGCTAACGATGACACCTGCAGTAGTTAAAGTAACTGTGTCGCAGATATCAACGCCCACCTCCAAAATGAAGGTACAATTTTTCCTAGTTCTTAAAATGGACAATACTTAGAAATTCATAAGCATGCATTTGATACATAAATTTAAAATCTACTTGATCAATTTTACTACAATTATTTTGCATATATTATTAATAATTTATCACATTCCACATTTTTTACATACATTAATTTCAAATTCACGTTATGAATTAATATTGTGTATTATTTATTTAGTAAGGTAGGAAGGTTATTATACATTTTTAATTTATTTATTTTACAGATACAATATATGGTTGTGATGTGTTAATGTGTGTATTGTGTGTGCGAAGAGTGTAATGTAAGGGCAGTGCTGGAGTAAACACACAAACTAATATTAGCCTACTCAGGAACTTTGATAAGGTTTTCTGTGTCATCATAGGATAGGGAATATAGCCATTAGGTACTTGCGATTTTACATTTGTACTTGGTGAGGGGGTAAATTTTCAATTTCTTATTTATATCATTGTATAGTGTTGCACTAATATGATGAAAGTTTTTACTTGCTAAAGCCGGCCTTCAATTTTGCATACTCTGTCTGATCTACGTTTAGAGGAGAGATTTTAATCGTAAGGCAGTTTCTAGTGTTTACGTAAAACAGTGTGGAGCACAAAGAGTTGCCGAACTGTAAGGATCTTGCACAACTTGTACAGATCCGCTGTAGGGATTGTTAGTGAGGACTTTCAACACGATCCTCTGCGCTCTCTCCAGTCTAAACATGTGAGTTTTGTCAGAACCGCCACAAGCAGTTACACAATATGAAAGAACTGACTGCGGAAGTGCATAGTAAACGTGTTTCCTTATTTCGAAATCCAATATAGTTCTGAGTGTCTTGAATACATATATCAATTTTCTGATTCGTGATGCAACAGACTCGATGTGAAGTTTCCAGGACAATTCGCTGTCAATGATAACTCCAAGGTATTTAATTGATGAGGCACGTTCTATTGATGTAAAGCTACAACTGGAAATTCGGTCGCTCTTGTCACAAGTGTGAGCTGTGATGTTAACAGATGGAGAGGCCCGGGATGGTACATGTGGAGAGAAAGGGATAAATTTAGTGTCAGCATATTTGTACGCAGCCAAGTCATTACAATTTCAAGAGCATTTTCAGAGTGTTTAACTACCTCGTCCCAGTTGCGACCATGGACTAGGAAAACAGTGTCATCAGCATATGCAATTATTTTGCAATTGGTAAGGACCCAGTTGCACAGTTCATTAATATATATAAGGAAGAGCGCTAGGACGCTGCCTTGTGGTACTCCAAAGCTAACCTGCTCATCCCCACTCCTAAATCCATCTATGACAACATATTGAGTTCGATCATTAAGATAGCTGCGAAACATGTCTAGTGCTACACCTCTCACATCCATGTTCTCCATCTTGGACAGAAGTATGGGGACAGAGACAGTGTCGATAGCCTTTGATTGATCAAGGAAAAATCCTGCAGTTTTCTGTTTTTTGTCGAAATTCCCAACAATAGTATTTGACAATTCTAACACAGCGTCCTCAGTTGATTTTCCACTGCGAAAACCATACTGATCATTGGATAAGATATTGTTTTTGTTTAAAAAGTCAAATAGTCGACTGTTAAGAATCTTCTCAAAAATTTTTGAAATTACCGAGAGAACAGAAATTGGTCTAAAATTAGAGACAGTTTCCTTGTCTCCACCTTTGAAAACTGTGTGAACGACTGCATTTTTAAATACACTGAGAAAGGTACCTGACAAAAGTGCAAGGCTAAAAACGAGCTTTAATAAAGGTATAAGTATATGCTTACTAGATTTTACAACTTTCATAAGAATACCATCCCATCCAGTAGCACTTTTGTCTTTTAAACTGTCAATATATTTTTCAATTTCGTCCTCTTCCACACTAAACATGACCATGGAATTTATGTCGGGATTTGGTGATGGTAGATGATTGTCGTTGCTTTTATGTAAAGGATCCGGGGGAATTATTTTGGCTGGCCAGGCTTTTTCCTATGTTAGCAAAATACTTAATTACTGTATTAATTGAAACATTTGGATTTTCGTTTATATTCAAGAGTGTGGATGAACTTGATTTAGATTTTTCGATGTTAGCAGTTCTTTTAAAAAGATTCCACGTGGCTTTTGGGTTGTTTTTGGCAAGTTTGAATTCCTTTTGTTCATAGTCCCGCTTTATTTTCTTTAGAAGGTTATTGCAGAAAGTGTGATATCTAATGAAAACCAGTTTGTTTCATTTTTAGGATCTTTTTGAAATTTTTGATAAATTTTATCCTTGTGTCGTATACATTTCAGGAGACCACGAGTCATCCAAGGCTTGATTATACGTTTTTTACTTGGTATAGAGACGTTGCTGGTATGTTGTTTAACCAACCGTTGTTTAAAAAACCGGCAACCTTGTGGGAACTCCACCTGTACTAGCTCAGTAGGTGTGTTCCCACATAAAATATGTAGATATAAATAAGTGGTTGTAGAGCAAGAGATCGAGAAGAGAGAAACGACAAGGGTTTATAAATGTATTTGTCATTATTATAACAGAACTGATAAAATTATACAAAAAACAAATAAAAGTAAGTTACTATCAGTATAAAAGGTGGTAGAGGAATGCAAAGAGAATTCAAATACTACGAGGAATGGTTATGAGTTATTTTTATATCTATTTATCATAAAATAAAGGAACATTGTGTTGAAATACTGACCCTAATTGAAAAACTCACTTTAGAGCTAGCTCAATCTGTGTGATTTGTCTCTTTACTGGCCGACTGGTAAATAACGTTACATATTGAAAAAGGGCACTCAGTACTCGATTCTCGTACCAAATATTTAAAAATTGTTGCTTAAAAGTTAACCAAATTATCCAAGAAGTGTGGACACTCGCCCAAACTGCGACGGGCCCAAATTCCCCGACACTGCGCACTAATTTGTCAAAATTTTTCTTTATATATATATGTATAATAAGTTTGTTTATTTTATTTATTTATTCAACTTTATTAAATAAAATTGATATTGGCGGACTTAAGGCTTTTTCTACCAGTCAACATACGTACATTTCGGACATATGGTGCAAAAACTCCAAAATTAAAAAGTTACAGGACTTATATTTTAACAAAATACTAACCTACGTGCAGAATATCTACGTTACCACAGAATAATAAATATAATGCGTACCAATACAAACTAAATAAAAATAAATATGTTGTTGGTTTACTAGTCAGCCTGTATTATTTTATATTTTTGCCTCAGTCCTTTAGCTTCCTTATTTTGCAGAGAGCATGGCACCCAGTTATCGGCAGACGTGAAGAGCCTGAAATGAGGAAACCTCACTATCACACCAAACGACATATGTTGCCAACCGATGCTAACGACATCAAAAGAAGATCCACAACACTGAAGCCCAGGGAAATGAGGAAGAAGGTAACATTTACCATTTATTAGTATGAATTAAACGGGTTAGTGGTTTGGTAACATTGTCAACTCGTATCGTCTCTCACAATAGTATATGACTTATATCTGTAATGTTATAAATACTACCGTATCTGGATAGCAACTGATTTATTTAAAAAGTATCCATCATCATCATCATACTATCTCAGTCCTTCATCTTCTTCGCCACCCATCTCAGTTTATATTGACGAAGAAGAAATAGCCTTAAATCGCCACGCTGGCAAGTGCGTCTTAGCGAGTTCTTCCCGACCAAATTGGCCTAGGTTTAATAGCTATATGACATCAAGGCTATACAGCTTTTCAACTCAGTTTGCCAGGGGGCACCGCTTGGAGGTGTGGACTCGGAATTGGTGGAACAATGCCGACAGCTTAAAGAATCAATTTCACCCTTAAGCAGCACAACATTGCCACTCCCTTCTCCAAATGACATCTTTCCCTTTTGCAAAAAACCCACCGCTGCCACCATGTAATGTAATTAATACTACCGTGTCTGATTAACATCTTCATTCTCCAAACACTTAAAATAATTATTAATAGCTAAAAATTATTATACGATAAATGAATAGAAGACCAACATATAAACTTCGTTCAGTAAATAAAAAAAAATCTAAAAAAATATAGATAAACGTTATAAATAACAATAACAATAACGTTATAAATAACAATATAACAATTGTCATAGAGTATTATAAATATTTATGTAGTCTATGTAGGGTTTATGAATTTATGCAATATTTGTGTATTTTTCCATGTATGTATATGAATATATAGATAAGTATATATATGAATAAAATTATCGTTAAATGTATTTTTGGTAAAACTTGAAGATAGTAATTAAATTATAGTTAAATTAGAATGTACCATGTCGTCCAAAATTAGCTTTTATCCGCATCACCTGTAGGTTGACTGGTAGAAAAGGCCCTGGGCCTTAAGTCCGCCTGTTACAATTTTTGTAATAAAGTTAAATAAATAAATAAGAAATACATAAATTGCTTGCTAATTAGCAACAAAAATCAATTATAAATCTAATTATTAAAAATGAATAAATATAGCTGAATAATGAATTATATCTGAAGCTTTAGAATGAATTATTAACGCAAAAGATAGATAGATAAACACTATACTCTGAAAAGGAAATAATTATAGGAAATTATAGCCCCCCTCATATTACAGCGCCTGTCGGTGTCCTTAATTATTACACATCTAATTATTTAACACCTGTATATATTATTATTAAGGAAGCAATAAACATTTGAATTGAATTGAACAACTGATTTATTTAAAAAGTACCCACATAAAACATCAAAACAATATTGTATCTCTTCATTTCGATTCTTAGCCAGGGTAAATTGGAAAATGGCCTTTTTCAAATTTTCGTAGCTCTTGGGTGTTTATCATGTATATTTTGTATAGGCCCCGTTATCTAGTCGCACTGACGTCACATTTTTGTAGGGATTGATACATTTGATATATCGACTTATTAATAGCAATTTCTTATGCTCACCAAAACGCTTATATGTACATTCTTTCGTTCATTTATCATCGTTCGTGTAACTAAATGACGTATAACTAAGGGTTTTATTGAGTATAAACAGTCGATATCAATAAGTCGATAAATTAAAAAAAAAACTTGTTAGGTGTCAAGGGACACCCGGATGGAACGAAGTAAAATATAAGTATAAATAGGTCTAAATTACATTCAAACTCTTTTCTGCGTTCTAAAATCAAGTTTTTATTATCTTCATGAATGAACAAAAAGTGTCGTTACAACTTTTGGTCTTAATTTTTTCCGTCTAGCTCCCTTTCGCAACGCGCGATAAGGAACTTCGTTTCAAAAGTTCCAATCCCTACAAAGATGTGACGTCTGTCCTGCGCTACAGATAACGAGGTCTGATGATAAAAAATACGAAAGTTGAGTTAGTATCCTATAACACAAGTTTAAATATATCTTGGGGGCTATATCAATTAATGTTATTTGCCCTATACGTAAAAATCAAGTTTATTTATTTATTTTTACACTAATTCAATTAGTATGATTCTTCCACATACGTTAAACTCAATTTAATTCATTTATTTTTACGGTGCAATTGTTTTCCGAATATCATCTTAATGTTCTATCCAAGTTTGTTGTTTCTAAATACAAAGGCATAATTAATGATCTACTGAGTGCTACTTACAGGCCATGCCCATTGTAGGAAACAACACAATAGTAATAGCCAAGTGGTGACTTTGCTCATTTCAAAAAACATCGTCAACGAAATTAGAAACAAAATTACCTTCAATTAGTGATAATGGAGATCATTTCGAGGTCGATAAATCAACTCAACATCAACATAACAGTGTTCTAATAAGCTGTCTCATCAGTATAATTATATTTTTATCAGGGGCAAATAAATTTAATTATTAAAATACAAAACGAGAAGTTTAAACGCGTTTATTACACTTAGAAAAATAGGAACAAATCAGCTATAGAATTTAGAACACCAAAAATCAGGAAACTCAAATAAAAAATGACCAAAATCAAGTACGTCACCAATACTTCCTTTGAACTCGGGCGCCGCCGTGCAAATGAGGCCCGTTCTTTATTGTACGTCTCACACTACGCCTTTCGGAGAGAGTGGGGATGCTGCTCAGGGCTGTGGCCCTCTTCAGCGGATAGCTGCCGCCGCCTGCAACGACAGGCGGGTTACAAGGTGGTGGCCGTGGCGGCCACGTCAGGTTTCTTTGGTCCTAGGGGTTCGGTTCAGGCGCTGCTGATACGGCGCCTGGTTCGGCTGGTAACGAGATGATGGCGTCGCGGGGCGAGGGCTTGTATTTACGGTCCGGCGGGCGGGCGTGCAGGGGCGCGATCCCCCTGAGGTGGGGGTGCGCCGAGCGGTCCGCCTTGTCATACAAGCCTCTCGACAGGCGGGAGACAAAGGTGTCCAGGCTTTCCCACTTTAGGTCCCGGTGGACGACGCCGTTCCTCACGTAACGCGGGGCCCCGACGGTCGCCCGGAGACACAGGTTTTCTTGAGGCCCGTTCGAGGGTGTGGCGCTCTTATACAGGGTGGCCAAAAAGTCGTGGATCAAACGAAACAGGGAGATAAAGGAGGTAATCTCTAACAAAAAATCTTTCCCCAGCATGGCCATAACTTCATTGCAAATAAGTGCTCTTAAAGTGAGAAGTAATTTTTTGTAACGCTTTAAAATTTACGGAAAAAAATCATTGCTCGTTAAGTTTGATACCAAGAGCTGCAATACAATTTTTGTAGTATTGATACATTATCGACTCATAATACAACACCTTTTGTTTTATTGTTTTTAATCAATTTAATTTTTTACTGATTAAATTGTAAAAAAACTCGGTAGTTTCATTGAAAAAACTAAAATAATTTATATCTTTTCGTGCAATGAAGTTATGGCCATACTGGGGAAAGATTTTTTGTTGGAAATTACCTCCTTTTTCTCCCTGTTTCGTTTGATCCACGACTTTTTGGCCACCCTGTATAGGCACAAGCAACGAATATTTTTGTTTTTTTATTTAATGCTCCTCTTTTAATAATAAAAACCGACTTAATCCCCAAATTACACAACCAATTTTGATAAATTTCTATGGGACTACGTGACAAGTATGCCCTTTCAAATAAAAAGGTTTTTCTTAATCGGTCTAGGCATTATTAACAAGCATGGATTACTCACGTAGAGAATCAGATACTGGCCGACATGTTTCGACCTCACCCGGAGGTCTTCATCAGGGCGAATGTGACGCGCCTACACGAATCTGCTACGCGACACACAGATGTTAGTAATAAGATCGCGACGAATTGATAACCTCCACGTTTTTGGAAGTTTGTTTACACACACGGCTATACAGATTGGAATGAAATTTGGCATGTTGATAGCTTATTATCTGGATAAACACATAAGGTAATTTTTATCCCGGGAAAACGTGAGGTTCTCATGGGATGGTCAAAAATGTTCCACGCGGGCAACGCCGCGAGCATCAGCTAGTTGACAAATGTATTAAGCTATTCCAGCTTTTTTTGTCGTGTATATAAGTGGCCAACACTGGTGTCAAATTTTTTAGGCTGCCTAAAGGCATCTGACATAGCTTGACGACTGCCATACAATGATGACAGCCGGGACCAACGGCTTATACGTGCTTTCCGAAGCACGGAGGAGCTCGAGAAATTTATGTGCCACTTGTGTCACCCATCCAAATGCGGACCACGCTCGGTGTCGCTTAACTTGCGAAAGCGCTAGTAATGCGCACTCCCACCGGACCACCGAGCTCCTCAATCCATTTTTCAAATTCCAGCTATTTCTTCTCCATTTACAAGGTCTTCCTTGAGTGACCATTGACATATTCATTTGGAGAACAAAAAGCGGGAGAGCGCACCCTGGACTTTGAAGTATTACATCTCAGACTGCAACCGGGAATGCGGTCAGAGGTGCGATGTTTTAAATGAGGAGTCACTAAACGAACAGTTTTTTTGTATGGAAAAGAAATCGTTTAAGTGACTCCGCGTTTGAAAAATTGCACTTCAGATGACGGTTAGGCTACATCTAGCAGCACGGAGCAGCACTTTTATATGCTGTTATTCTTTTCTGTCGCTCAGAACTATCATTATCTAGAGCGTGAGAGAGCGACGCAATGCTTCAACACAGGCCATAATGAAGCGTTCCGTCGCTTTTTCTCGCTCTAGCCAACGAAAGTTCAGAGCGAAAGAAAAGGATAGCACCATGCGAATGTACCGTTCCGTGCTGACAGATATGTATCTTAGAACTAAATCTTTTCTCTTTCCAGCCTTCAGGACACCTTGCACCCCTGGATGAAGAAGACATCGAAAATGACGAGTTTGTCTCCGTAGCCATAGGCCCTCCCCCCGTCCGCCCAAAATCCATCAAAGCCCACTCTAGTGGGTGGATTTCCAAATCCAGCCCAAAACCGACGAGCGTCGTGGTCCCAGAGATCGCTTCAACGAATCTAGTAAAAGACATCCTAACTCAATTAGGAAGAGAGTTGATGACACACCAGGTCAGTGAAGACTTCATCTTTGGCCAGTTTATTGGAATTTCTATGAGGAATTTAACAAGCGATTTAAGACTGAAAATGCAGCATGAAGTTTTGGATGTCATAATTAGATATCAGAGGATCAATAATGGGGACTTTGTGAAGATGGACGAGAAACCCACGTTGTCTTCTTTTGTAAATAGAAAAGCTCTAAATGAAACGGAGGAATGGCCTGACTTTACAAATTTAGCCAAAATTGTTGGTTAGAATTCTGTTGCTAGTATTAAACGAGCAATTCTTGTATATTCATATATATGTAATGAGTCTTGGAAACTACTCCCACGATTTTGATGAAATTTTGTAAATTTATTTACAGGTTTAATTTTAAGAACCTTTTTTCCTTAGTATTTTCATTGAGTCGGTCTTTGCTTACCGTTTTTAGGCAGGTCTTTTGTCTCTGCTGGCACATCACTGCACTAAAATATAAATGTATTTTTTATAACTACACTAGTTCAAGCAGTTAAGTTTTTTTGAGACGTCGCACTATGTCCGTCCCTCCATGTTGTAGAGGAACATGATATATTATGGTATAAATATAATAAAAGATTATTGGCTTAATACTCAATAATAATATTGTTGGCATCAACTGCATGTCGAACAAAACCATCCACCATTTTTCAGAGAGGAATTGTATTGAACTATAAACCTGCAGAGACAGTTTCTTGATGTCAGTTCAATACCGTAATATTATAATATTCCAAGGATTATTGATAATTCTAGTAGCATGACGAATATGCCAGAATGTACGCCGATTATCCAAACGAAATAGATTAAAATTCAAATCAATGGATAAATTAATATAAATGTGATTTTTAATAAACTTTTATAACATTTTTCATGGTAATTTTATTTCAATCCAAATCCAATTCACTGAACAAACGAATCGCTAACAATATTTTAATTTCATAACTTTGATAAAACTCACAATTGTCCGCTTCAATTTGCAAACAATTCACTAAATAAACGCAACACCTCAACGAAATAAAACTCAAATTGAAAGTCTGACTGGTCTCCGCAGTTAGCAATTTTCAGAGACAGACTAGAGTGTTGTAGATGACGGGAGTCTTTGATTTCAGACTCGACTCGTAAAAAGAAAGGAAAGGATTCGAAACATTTTATCGCAATCGATTAATTTTAGAAGTTATTCGAGAAATTAAATTTGATTATCATTTATTTTCTAAAAATAAAGGCAATAAAAAACATAATGTGGTACATATCTTGTTTTTTATTGACTATGAAGTGCCTGTGCCTAGAAGCGCAGTGGAGGATGTAATGAAACATAAAAACTGTAAAACTAATAAAATAGCTAATCGAAATAACTGAAAACAACAAGGGAAAGCCTTTGCCCAATAATGGGACCTAAACAGCTAATAATAAAATAAAAACACTAAAAAAAAGTTACATATTTTTGTTCAAAAGTAAAATATATAATCAACTTTAAATAAGTCAGGTAAAGTAAGTACCCCTTATTTTAAGGCGCCTCTCAGTTGTATCATAACTACGCCTTGGAGCCTGAATTTGCTTTGCCTTTTTCAACTCCAGTTTATGGTCTTCGGTATCCTCGATTAGGTCACCATTATTACGCAAATCATAGTTGACGCAGTCTTACCATCGAGTATGTTTCTTCAGCTCTGTAAAATGAGACGTTTATAACTTTAGACCAGACTCAAGCTTTTCCCTTCACTAATCCAGAGACGGACTAGGGAGGGCGCAATTTAAAATAACAGGGCGTCAGTCCCCTGCCATTAGTTAAGCACTCCAGTGCAGTTTATTTGCACCGCCTGCATAATTGTGCAAAAATGCGCTACTATTTGTGCAGGTATTCACGGTTCGTCAAACAAGCCGTGTTGACGGCAGACGTCATGTATTTTGTAAATATGCTTCTTGATTTTTACCACTTTTTGGACACGTAGCTAGACACTTATTCTTATTTATTCACATACTCTGGTGTCAGATTTCTCGAGGTGTCTAGGCGTCTGATGTATCTCAGTGTGCTCTAGTGTGTCATAATGATCATTGTCCAAAGATATAGGATGTATACAGATTTCGCGTTGAAGTCTTAAAAGTAAAATAACCTTTTTTGAAACGTAGTGACGTATTTTTGTATGAAATACGCCATGACGTGTATGACTATACTAAATAGAAAAGTCACCTAAACATAAGTCAATTTCATAAGACAGTGTCATAAAAATTTTGTCGATAACGACACAAGTGGACTAGTATGTTTCCTCATGGTTTCCTCACGATATTTCCCTTTACCGGGTGCAAGTCGTGATAGTATGAATACTCTTGTACGAGTACAAGCGCTGAAAACAAAGCGCGCATAGTGTGAACAAACAGACAGCCAGCTTTTCTACTGTAAAAAAATTTTTAGGTCTATGCTTATGCCGCTTGGATACCACTGCTTTTTACAAGCTTTTATTTAGTTTAACCTGTCCCCTTGTCTGTTTGTCTGTCTTATCATCATTCATCATTTCAGCCGCATAACGTCCACTGCAGGACATAGGCCTCTCCCAAGGATTTCTTAGATGACCGATCTAAAGCGGCCTGCATCCAGCGCTTTCCAGGGACCACCTTGTGGGTGGGTGTCCTACGTTTCACTTGCCAGTACGTGGTCGCCATCCGAGAACCTTTTTGCCTTATTGGCTATCTGTCTGTCTGTGATCAAATTTTGCAAGTTTAATTTGACCCACTTCACTGTTCCCGATTAAGCTGAAATTTTACACGTAAACACATATCGCGTGACAATAAAATATTATGATTACATGGAGCTGATCGGATGATGGAGCCGGAAGGTGGCCATAGGAACTCTGTGATGAAAGGATGTAGTAAATCATCATCATCATAATTTAAGAGCGGTGCTCTGATCGGTGGAGTCTCTTCCATTCTATTATATTTTACTGCCAACGTCTTGACATCTTATTAACATGAATTAAAAGGGTTACTCATGTAGAGAGTGAGAGAAAGGAAAGGACGCGCGTACACGACGTCGCCTCGAGTCACACTACATTGTGTACGCGCGTCTTCTATCTTTATATTCTCCCTGATGAAGACCTCCGGATGAGGCCAAAATATGTCGGCCTGTAACTTACTCTCTACGTGAGTAACACGTTACCACAGGTATAGCACTTCATAGAAGCGGGGTATCATTTATGCCTACACTACTACAAAATTATACATCCGTGCACACAGCAATGTGTGTGTGTTCGCCCGCAGCCGCCCGGTCAACACCTCGACAAAATGAGAACGGGGGAGAGGTGCGAGGACGGGGAACGGGGACAATATTGCGCGGGACCTTAAAAGATTACGTTCTGAATGTTATACTTATATTCATTCTATGTTTATAAGGCACTGCTGTCACCTTTTCCTTACAAGTAATTTTATAAGTATTTTTATAAGACGTTTTAATTAAGAGGAAAAACACGATAACATACGATTATGAGGATCTCAAATATGTTTTTGTTATTTTTTTACAATAAATAGTTTTGATTTTATTCATGAAAGAAGATGAAAGTCAATATCCCCCCCCCCTCTGATCTCCGAAACTACTGAGCTTAAAATTTTGAAAAAACTACAAAATATTTTCGCTTTTAGATTACAGGAAAACCCATTCTACCAATTGAAAATTAAGTGGTAAACTCAATATAATACATTAATATAATACATAAATTTAAAATCATTGGCATTGTACAAAACCCTCTCTACGCGAGATCGACTCGCACTAGTCCGGTTATTTTTTTAAATAATGATTTGAATAAGCTTAAGAATGTCCTTCAAATCCCTATAAAGTTTTAAAATCTATTTGTAAACTAGGCCAAGGTTAATACTAAGTGTTTGGAAGAGCGGGTCCCCCTGCCACAGGCTTTTTCAAAGCTTACTAGGTGGGTCCCAGAAATTTGTATTATTCAACTACTGGTTTGAAAATAAGATATTTTATATTTTTTTTCTTTTGATTCTACTTAGCTATATTTTAATAAATTCGTGCGTGAATACCTACGCAAATGAATTAATAGGTAAGAGAACACTATCTTTTTTAATTATCTTAATATCTTTTTAATCAGCGACTAAAGAAAGATTTTTCTGCCCTTTGTGAACTAAATCCAAAGTAATTAAGAAGGTAACAAACTTGGAAAGTCCAAGACAAATAAAGATAGTCGACACTCAAATAAAAAGTGTCCGTTTGGTAAATGGCTCGAGATACTGCCATAGTATAAAAATGACTATCAATAAGTCAGCTTCGACGACGATGATGATTTTTGACAATAGGGCCTGAAGTGCCATTTTTGAAACGCTATGTTACTCAAACTAACCCATACAAAAAAGCGTTCGTTTAGACACACCGCGCTTAAAAAATAGCACCGCTGCGCTGTGCGCATTTTGGCAAAAGGCAGCGCTTGGCCATTTAACGCGAAAATGCCGCCAGCTTCTGAAGCAAAGTTTCGAATAAAATGGTCAAACTAATCTTTTTTCTTCGTACAAACTTTGGACCCCCATTTCACCCCCTTAGGGGATGAATTTTGATAAATCCTGAAATGTGTATTACTTATTTAGAGCCAGGAATACTTTTGCGAAGTTTCGAAAAAAAATGGTCAAACTAATCTTGTTTCCCCATAAAAACTTTGGACCCCCGTTTCACCCCCTTAGGGGGTGAATTTTGATAAATCCTTTCTTAGTGCACCCCTAAACCTCATAAGAAACCTATGTGCTAAATTTGGAGACTTAAAACCAAGCGGTTTGGGCTGTGCGTAGATATGTCAGTCAGTCAGTCAGTCATACAGTTTCTTCTTTTTTATAAACAATGTCCTTTTTAATTAAGTACAAATATTTTAAGGGGTGATTCAGAACATCATTTTGAACAACTTTTCCCAATAAGTGTTTATCGAAATACGCAATTTTTTTTTGCATTTTTCATTCTTACTATATCACGTGACTACTTCGATTTGTATGAGAACCTAAAATTTTTTTTTCGTTTTTCTGTATACATTTATTGGGAAAAGTTGTTCAAAATGATGGACTGAATCGCCCCTTAAAATATTTGTACTTAATTAAAAAGGACATTGTATATAGAAGATATTATCAAAATCAGTTCTGTTATTCTGTACTTTGGGGGAGAAGTCGGTTTTAGTTTTGAAAAATTACACCATATGTAGATTGATGCAGAAAGATAACTACGACAACAACTACTATTTAACCTTCAACAAAGATTACTCTCTGGTTTATATTGTTATATCCGTTTCACGGTAATGAGGGTTGACGCATCCTAAATCTTCTAGGTACGTTAAACGCATTGAATTTTAATTTTAGTTTTATATTAATTTAGAATGTATGTTATTGTTGTGTTTTTAAATGTCAATAAATAAAAGAGGACCACCTCTTTCCGCTAGTATACCAATGCCACAGAATTAGTATAAGTACGTATTACATACAGAAAAAAAGTCCTCAGTAAAAAAATCCAAAATAAAATTTCTTAGATTTTTTTCTATTTTAATACAATATGGTGTGTACCCTTCTTTATGGGAATGCTTGGATACTTTCAGTTGGAAGTTAGAAGGGATTTATTATAATTCATTTATATATTTAAAATTTTATGGGGTATGATATTTAACCCGAGATTACTTTCCTTGTTTGGAGTTCCTGACAATTTTATGTTCACGCGCGTAGGCACGAGTTATTTGAGGTGCCACGAGGAAGAACAAATGTAATCAGTCAAGTGCCGAACTGACCAGGGCTCTTCGTTTGTTAAATGAAGTAAACGTAAAGTATCCTGACTTACATTTATTTACGTATTCGCTGACGAAATTCGCGAACAATGTAGAGGAATGTATTAGTTGTAATTAGTCTTATATTGTCGCATTGGTGTAAACTGTAATGGTAATGTAAAAGTGTGTAGTAATAATAAAGAAATAAATAAAGGTCACGCGCAATATTCGTCCTCGTTCCCCGTCCTCGCAACTCTCCCCCGATCTCGCCTTGTCGAGGCGGTTGCGGGCGAACACGCACACATTGCCGTGCGCAGTGTGCACGGATGTATAGTTTCGTTTGTAGTAGTGTAGGCATAAGTGATACTTTTTTTATAATTATTTTACGGCTCTGGATACTTGTCCTTTAGAGCCTATCTTTATTTTATCACTTCTTTATTCCTAACCTTAGCCGTAACTATGTAATCAAATGTTAGTTTAGGTCTTTTGATTGCTTCAAGAGAGCTTCTGGCGATAAATCTATACGAGTCCACTGGTTTTCATAGCCGCAAATAAATATCACTACAGCCACACTATGAGTGTCCACTTTAACCATTTCACATATTGTCCATGAGCATTTATAACACTAAACTATATCGATTTTATATTATAAAGTTCACTAGAAACAATTTAAAGCAAATTCTAACTGCACCCCTTGACTTCCCGCCAAAAACTCTCATAAGTGATACTTGCTTCTATGAAGTGCCATACCTGTGCCAACCTCATCCGTGATCGTGCGTCTCTAAACACATTCATCCTGAAGAAGACCTCCGGCTAACTTTATATTACATTAATAATGCCTGTGTTTTACGTTAGTTTCAACCAAAAAAAAATAAACGTCTAACAAGTAATTATTACAAAACAAAAACCTGTCTGTCTTTATTTTATTTTATTTGTTTTATGTTTTCATTTTTTTTATTTTGATATACCCAGTGTCACTCTCACAGTTAACACAAATCTAACGACACCTCTCAAGCTAAAATCTATCAAGCCATTCAGGCTGAAGAACGTGCCAAACATTTGAATTTGGCGCCAAAAATAGGCAATTTTACTTATTTCATTTTATTTTGATGAACCCAGTGTCACTTTTACATCAAATACGAATCTAACGACACCTCTCAAGCTAAAATATATCAAGCCATTCAGGCTGCAGAACGTGCCAAATATTTGAATTTGGCGCCAAAAATAGGCAATTTTACTTATTTCATTTTATTTTGATAAACCCAGTGTCACTTTTACATTAAATACGAATCTAACGACGCCTCTCAAGCTAAAATCTATCAAGCCATTCAGGCTGCAGAACGTGCCAAACATTTAAACTTGGCGCCAAAAATAGGCAATTCTACTTTTTTTATTTTATTTTGATATACCCAGTGTCACTTTTACATTAAATACGAATCTAACGACACCTCTAAATCTAAAATCCATCAAGCCGTTCAGGCTGCAAGCGTGACAAACAATTATACATTCATGCATATGACGACCTCCGTAGCGTAGTGGTCACCATGCTAGTCCGCCACCCAGAGGTCCCAGGTTCGATCCCCGGTCAGGACAAGTTAGATAATAGCCTTTTTCAAATCGTCCTGGGTCTTGGATGTTTATCTATATATGTATTTGTTATAAAATATAGTATCGTTGAGTTAGTATCCCATACCACAAGTCTTGAACTTACTTTGGGGCTAGCTCAATCAGTGTTATTTGTCCCTGTATATTTATTTACATACTATTGAAAAACATAACCCTCCTTCTGGCGCAGTCGGGTAAAAACTAATACCCGACAATGGGAGGCATATAAGGCTAACAACAAAGATTTAGAAAATACAAGTAGTGGCTAACAATGTATATTTTGCCGGCAATCTGTTAATATAGGCGTGAAATGTGCTAATCAAGACCTTTCATTTTATACCCTACTCAAATACGAAACAAAGATTTAGATTTGACGTTCACTTTTTTTTATGTAACATTCGTTATGTACAATTTTGCATGCAAATTGTAGAAACATGTCACCCCAACCATAACGATCAATCAATTGACATATTATCATTTGTGAATATTATAAGCGATTAGGATGCTACGGTGCCGTGTGGAAGAGACATACATACCCACATAAATAGACTGCTGAAATCATTACTCTTCCTTTTGGCTTTGCCATAGTCGGGAAAAAATAGGGAATCTTTCCATCTGCATGGAATGAATGGTGTTGTCTTCAAAAAGCAGCTCCCTCTTCAACAAAATCTCCCAAAAACAACGAAGATTCCTCTCACATTCGTAAACAAAAGAAAATCAGGAGCTCCCAATCAAATAAATGAATAATAGATGTTCATTAGTCGCAATTAAAATTCTGACACGAAAAAGCAAACCTAATTGCCTTCAGCCCGTCGCATAAATCCGCCGCCATCTTTTTTTTATTTTTTTATTTCTTTTTTCTTTAATTCAGAAGCGATCTCTAAGTATCCGGCGTTTCTAATTAGGGAACGTTGGTAAAGTTTTATAATTGGACTTTTGGTCTGACCCTCTTTAACCTGTGGGCACACCGAGGCACCTTTTGATCTGAAGCTACAATTAAATATAAATTATATGCAAGATTTTTTGGCAGAAATTAGCAATAAATGATTTTATCGAAAATATACTTAATAAAGAAGAAGGTAACTATCAAGAAAATCTAAAATCTATATCGAGGGCCCATAAGTAGGCAAAACTGGAGTTGCGGGTAGGCACACAAATCATGCAAAATATCAACTTTATCGTACTTATAGCCTCTGATTAGAAACGTGGATAGATGATGGACAGATAGACAGACAAACAGACAGATACGGCGAAAATAAAAAAGACCAACAGTTGCGTAATCATTACACAAAGCAACAATAAAACAAACACACATAATGAGGTATATTTCATGTTGATCATGTTGATATACAAATTTGAGAACTTACTTCCCTGTACAGTCTCCGTGCGATCTTTGCATCATCAGCACGTTCACGCATGAGGCAAAAAAAATTTTTGCCTCATGCGTGACAGTAATTTTATGGTAGCATCCTTATAGTAGTACGTAATGCGAACTAGGATATATATTTAATTAATAAGCTAATAATTTATTTTGTTAATTTAGCAAATCACGTACTAACTGGACGTGTACATTCAACATAACACTGTACAATGTTTTTGTATAAATACTCTTCCTAATTCAAATAAATTATCCATTATACCGTTGCCACTCCTGGCCTGTAGACGGTGATGGATCGAACCAGATCCAATGGGTTTTATTAGTACCTTCGTGGTCGCTATACTCATTATTTTTTTTGGCTCATAAGATAGAATAATAAAAAGTATTTATTCGTTTCTCTGATTATCATATAATGACGAAGATAAAGCGCATTTAAATTTCGCGTGACGATCAGCAACGAATTTTAACCAAAAGTGATGACGGGCGGGTTGGGGTGACCCCCACTCTGAAAATTCTAAGCGTATTCTATCTTTGCAAATTTTTACTACTTTACTAAAAAAAATGGGTTTTATTTTTGGATAATCTAATTGAAGACTAAATTTAAAAAAAAACGACGGGTTGCACTCCGGGAGTGCCGGCTGAAGTGAAAACTTGAATATTAACGCTGTGCATTTTTTTTATATTTTGGAATGGTTAGGAAATAACTTTGCACGAATTGCTTTAATTATCAGTATAAAAGTACTATCATTTATGTGGTAGAATACAATATTTATTTATTTACAGCGTGCCACGTGCAAACGCCCTGCGCCGCCTAAACGAAACAGCAGGCGCAGGCGTACATTTTCGCCGCGCCGTAGAAAGAGAGGGAGATACTTCCTCTCCTACGCCGCGCCGGCTGTCTACTCTCCATCCGTCTTACGAATTTTCAATCAAGTCACGTGTCCTGACGCGAGTTTAAAATTTTTTAACCATTACACAAAAAGTGTACTTAGGTACAACGCCGCTAAAAAAGTTTACACATCAAAAAAATATTTTTTACCCAGTCCACGTCCCTATTCGAACCAAATTTGAATATAAGCTGTAAGGAAATATATATAAATACTAGCTTTTACCCGCGGCTTCGCTCGCATCGAATCCATTAAATAATTGGATAGTGTAGATTTACGCTTCCGAGGCATTTTTTAGACATACGCTTTCAGTGACAGTTAAAAATAACAATGGTACCTAACCTCAAAAATTCCAAACAGCTGAAACTATAGTGAATTGAATTGGATGTATAGATTAAATAGATATTGACTTGACCGTCGGTAATATCGTACGTCGATAATATGGTATTTAGGGTTTGAACTTCATTACTGTATGTTAGATGGCGCTAAAGTTGCAAAATGTTGATATTTGTTGACAATTTTTTTTTTTTTTAATATTTTTATTTTTTAATGAAAAGTACCCTATGTTACTTCTAGTCCTCCCAGAATATGTGTACAAAATTTCATGATTATTCGTCAAGTAGTTTTTGCGTGAAAGCGTAACAAACATCCACGCTTTCACATTTATAATATTAGTAAGGATAACATAACCGCAATTTATTGACCGATTTAATAGCTCTCGGTGTGTCATCGTCTTTTGTCAAACTCGGTCTCGTTAATCCTGATTTATTAAAATTAATTTTGCCACTAATTAGTATAGAAATATAATGGATTTGAGAAAATGTTCTAATGATATTTAAATAGGTAAGTAATATTCATTTCACGAAAACAATATTATACTAAGAAATGATAAATGTAACCTAAATAAATAAAGTAAAACGAGTAAAAAAAAGGTTTTCTGTCATTATTTTTAGAACTTTGATTTTAACTTTGATTTTAAGTTTATTTTTCTTATTTTTCATTTCAATTCAATAATATATCTTTATTATCATAGGATATTTATAACATCATCACTTTGTTTTCTTGCACAATTGTTGACGTCAAACAGTTACTTACAGCTAAGTTTACTGCCGCTTCCAAAGCTTTAGTGCAGAAGAAGCTGTAATAAACTGCACTGCAGCATTTTCTCCCAGTCAAATTAATATTTAAAGTTGACATGTCATTATGTATATATTATTTGTTATTTCATAACTTAAATTTAATTTTTAAAATGTCGAAATTTTAATGTAATGGCAAGCTGTGTAGATTCAATATGTACCAAATTACCAAATTATGACATTTGTAAGCCCGCAAAGCTCATGCCAAACTCAGTTGTCTATAAAATAATATAGTCAACGGACCTTCTCACAGAGTACTTTCTATAAGCTTTACATTTTTTGTCTGCCATATCAAGGAACGATTTAAGCAATTTATTATGAGAAAGTATACAGTTCCCTAAAAACGTTTTACTAAATGTTTTCACCTTATAATACGGGTAAATTTTCACATCTCTACTATCAACCATCTCTATCACCTCCCTATCTCAATCTATGCTATATTTTTTTTCGAGTTTTTGGCGGGATGTCAAGGATATCAGTTAGAGTTTGCTTTAAATAGTTTTACAAATTGATTCTAGTGGACTTTATAATATGAAATTGGTGTAGTTAAGTGTTATAAATGCTCATGGACAATATAAGTATAATGTTTAAAGTGGACACTCATAGTGCGGCTGTAGTGATATTTATTTGCGGACCGTGGTGCATGGGTGTCTTTAGGCGCCGTCCGCCACTCAATCAGCTATCAAAACCAATCAAAGGACTTACACCAACCTTTGATTGTATAGTTAGAGTTAGGAATAAAGAAGTGAATAAATAAAGATAGGCTCCAAAGGACTAGTATCAAGAGCCGTAAAATATTTATAAAAAAAATATGCTATATTTTTTAAATATGATGCAACTGTAAACACATAGTTGGAATACAATCACATCAAATATTTATAATATAACACTGTTACGAGTGCTTAGAACATGTTTTGGTTGTTATATGTTGGTATTTCTAATAAATGCGATATACTATAGGTATATAAATGATAGTTTATTTATGTTACGAGTATTTAAGTTAAAATTATTAAGTATTAGCAGATAAATAAATTAAAAGACTAAAATGAGAATAGCAAAATATCCTTAAACTTATTTTGAGGGATATTTGATAATGAATAAGTTATATATAATATATATAATATATGAACATATAAGATGTCGCGGACGGCCGAGTAAGAAGGAGATCGAGGCGGGATCGGCATCTGACATCCCGAGTGACGTAACCTACCCACTTGGTTAGTTACAGTACAAGAACAGACTAATGTCAGGATGAAAACTTACTAACAGTCACGTCACCTTACCGATGCCGCCACTTGAGAGATCTTACGTGAGCCTTGTTAAAATGTGATGGAAATCCAGTGCGCCGCCTCGCACTGAACCATGAATTCCAACCACATGTCTGAATTCTCTGGCCCACACGGGTATCGAATACCGTGTCCAACAGGGCTTACCGTCTAGTTGAAATAGACTGCCATTGTAATAAATCCACATCTATTACAATAATCGCAATATATGAGTCATGGCCAAGGCACAGTAAACCATAAAAACGAGTTGTGCACAGTACGGCCACTCGAACAAGACTCGACATGAACTCATACCGCGTCATCTTTTCTTTTCTGACAACTTGTTTTTTGACGACCTCCGTGGCGTAGTGGTCACCATGCTAGTCCGCCACCCAGAGGTCTCGGGTTCAATCCCCGGTCAGGGCAATTTGGCAAATGGCCTTTTTCAAATTGTCCTGGGTCTTGGATGTTTATCTATATATGTATTTGTTATAAAATAAAGTATCGTTGAGTTAGTATCCCATAACACAAGTTTCGAACTTACTTTAGGGCTAACTCAATCAGTGTTATTAGTCCCTAGATTTATTTATATTTAACTTTCCGAAATGACATTGACACGAAATTGCTGCCAAACGTCATCGAAAAAAATCTAGTTTTATACAGCCACGGCATATTACGCTCTGACATGTATATATTTTAATATACATATTTCTTTATTTTAAATACAATTTGGAAAAAAATCATCAAATAATGCTATCAAAACTAACGTGATCACGGCTCCTTTTAACACTCGCCTGATGACGATCATCTTAACTAGTCGACCTTTTCCGACTACACTAAAGTAAAACCATGTTAAATATTTATCATATTGTATTAATTTCAAGCCGCTAACTTTTTAATTAAAATTCTCAATGTCTGGAAGAACTCTCGCACAGCCTACCGACACAAGTTTTAATGAGGATCGTGTTCCATACAGCCTGCTTACAACTACCGAGAGGATGGGGTTTCAATACATGCTATTTATGACTCCTGGTGGGATTGGCATTTGAGTCGAAGATAAAAATTCTACTGAGATTATTAAGAATAAGAGTTTTTGACGCGCAACCAGTCGTGGCAGTTGCCGCGAACTGTTTAAATACCTATAGTCCGTTTGTTTAGGTACTTAAATAAAGGTAAACAATGACTTGACATGTCTTTTTATGAAAATATACACTTTATTTTTAATATACTTTTTATTAAAATTCTTAAACTCACAAATTAAATCACGTAATATTTAAGCGATATATATATATATATATATATCGCTTAAATATTACGTGCTTTAATCTGTGAGTTTAAGAATTTTAATAAAAAGTATATTAAAAATAAAGTGTATATTTTCATAAAAAGACATGTCAAGTCATTGTTTACCTTTATTATATATATATATATATATTTTTTTTCTGTAACATTCTTTTTACCGCTTTTTGAGTACTCTCTTCAAAGACCACCCTTTTTTCGGCTTAACTTACTTTCTCCTTAAACAAAAAAGAATTTGATTAATTACGGAACATACATAACAAACATACATTTGAATTGATTACCTGCTCCTTTTAGAAGTCGGTTAAAAAAAACAATAGACTCTATTGTATTTTTAACCCATTGAATAGAGAAGACGCATCATTTTTTTTTTCGTTGTGCTAAGAAAAGAGTTCCAAAAAATAGGCACGTCAAAGAAAAAACTACGTGGCTAAACCAAAATCTCTCTAAGATATAAAGGTTACAAAGTCACGTCCGCCTTTGGACGGCGTCTCGGAGCGCCTTAAAAAGACCGGACAGGAGTGACGTCACTAATGTCGCATTTGTAGATGCTATGTCAAATATTGCGTTTATACGAGTAGGATTGGCCTCATAACAAAAGTAGCTATAATTTTTTTAGAAAATATTAGGGTAATATTATTTTAAACTTTTTATTACTTCTAAAATTGACTTTTTCAATCAACAAAAAAATATAATTGTGCTTAAAGGCCTTTTTTACGTAAAGGCTCATGATGCATCTTTTCTATAGAGGACTGATAAAGCTCATTTTGACCTAAGTCCCTTCCCATCCTACCTACGACACAACGTGAAAGATAAAAAAGATCGAAGTCAGGGAAAGACGTCTGTTTGCTATTGCTTGTTTGCTGTGGAGCAATAAGCGGTGCAATAAAGCTGGCCTGTTTCTACACAGACACAATGCACGATCATGTCTTCATCCCTAACAGGTTAGACAGAGTTTAAAGTCATGCTTGTACCGTACATGTCTATCCGCAAACTTGAGTCCCACGTTTACATTTGAATTGAGAAGCTTCTCTTTATTTGAAGTCGCTTATGACGAAGTGGTAGCTAAAGTGGCGCCCTCATTTGAAATAAATTCTTTAAAATTAAATATGGTGATAATTAAAAATTTGATTTGTATAAATGTCTAGGAAGACCTTTAAACAATTTTATGAAAAACCTTTGAAATTATTACCAATAGTCCGTCTAGTTTTAAAACTGTTTTTCGCCAAAAGTGGCCACTTTTGGCGAAAAACAGTTTCAAAACCAGACGGACTACCAATATTACTTTCAAAGGTTATTCATAAAATAGTTTAAAGGTATTCCTAGACATTCATAAAAATCAAGTTTTTAATTATCACCATATTTAATTTTAAAGAATTTATTTCAAATGAGGGCGCCATTTTAGCTACCACTTCGTCTTAAAAGCGGCCTTCCCGTCTTACTTTTCATACAAACGCTCGTCCGCGATTATGACGTTGTAAATTATCATTCTTGAAATTTTTTGATCTAACAGGTATCTTGTGCGCCATTTCTAGGTTTCTATTGAAAAAATATTAAAATTTGGAGAAACAAATCCAGTATGAGCCTTCAAAATCTGCTTTTCTGCACAAATTTTACTTGAACTTCGACCGTTTATAAAGTACTCATAAATTGTAAAGGTGAAAAAAGCATTTCGATGGAAACCTTGCCAATGCAATGAAAATTTTAAATAAAAAAACATTAATTTCATACATTTGTAAGAATAACTGAAAAACTCGTATCACCTAGAACCAGTTTTATGAAATTTCCGCACCCAATGAAAAGTGAATATTCGTTCAATGGATAGTTAATAATAATAATAATATTATTCAATAGATTGTAAGCAACAAGCTTTTCAAACTATGCTCGCGTTGACGACAGAGCAGCCGGGAAGGGCCGCCTTAAAAAAGAAACCAACATTTAAAAACAGAAGCCGTGTCACTGTTTAATCTGGAACGTCGTCAGCTGTCACAATGTGTCGAGTTTCGACGGCACTTCACCGTCGCCATTTTGAATGGAGGCGGGGGTCTGGGGGGTCAACCAATATTGATGGCGCTATTGTGCCTCCCGTTTTAACTAGATGCACTTTGTTCCCGTGCAACGTTACGATTCCGCTGACGTGTGATGTGTTTCTCTTTAAAACCAGATTACATTGATCCATCCCCCCCTCCCGCATCTATATCGAATATGGACTCCCGAGAGAAGCTACATTGATAGCTGCAGATCAAATTAAAATGGTTACCATTCAACAGCTTTCCCACAAACTTTTGCAGTGACTAAAATTCTTTTTGCGTTGTACTAAGGTTGTTTTTTGTTTGTTTTATGGTTTAAGGGGTAAAGTGGGGCTATTATTTCGTGACTATTGAGAATGAGCTGTCGATGGTGACGTATTGTAGGCTTTTCACTGTTCAATCGCAAATTTGGATGGCGAATTTCAGCGTTTATTTGATGGTTGAGTTTAAACGATAGATATTAAATGACAGTATTCACAGCTCTCAAGGCAGCTATTTTGTTTTGAACAAGCTTCTGTTCTTGACTTTATCTGTATCATCATCATCTTCAAGTCTAATTTTTTTTTTAAATCGCCACTTCAGTGGCGGATTTACCAATAATAAATAATAAATAAATATATCGTGACAAATAACACTGATTGAGCTAGCCCCAAAGTAAATTCGAGACTTGTGTTATGGGATACTAACTCCACGATACTATATTTTATAACAAATACATATATAGATAAACATCCAAGACCCAGGACAATTAGAAAAAGGCCATTTTCCAACTTGCCCTGACCGGGGATCGAACCCGGGACCTCTGGGTGGCGTACTAGCATGGTGACCACTACGCCACGGAGGTGGTCAAATACTATATATATAGGTCGCCAATAGGCTGAGTAGGCTGATGCCTAGGGCGGCAGATTTTAGGGGGCGGCAAATTTGGCCCAATTTTTTTTATCTTACAGAAAAAAAAAACATCATGATATAATCATTATCATATACCTACACAAAGAAACGAGTGACAAACATTTTAATATTTTAGTAATGCACAGTGTACTGAACACTTACGTCCGTAATCCGTATAAAAAGATTACTAAACACTGTAAAATATAGGTACTTATGTGATCACGAACGTCTTAATTCCAATAGCGTTTCAATAATAATTACAATTTAAATAAAGTAACTTTTACCCATTTTTTTATTGAATGGATACTACTTTAAACTATACAAATGTAATAATATTAATGTGTAATGTGTTTCAACATTTCAATATTTATTTTGTAAGTGCAAAAAAAATATTCAAGAAAAACAACGTTTACTGACTGCTCATTATTTGGAGTAAGCTGTGTTCATATGGTATATATGTATTTTAAGGCATACCTTTCCTCACCTAATAATTAGTAAGTTTTTAGGTCAACATTTTACTCTTCACTAAATCGTGGGTTACAAAAATAACCTAGAACTAAACTAGCGTATTGAATTTAAAACGTCAGCAGGGACGGCAAAAATTGTATAGCCTACTAGTGGCAAATTTGTAAATCCACCACTTCTCCACTGCACGACCCTCTCTGTTCTTCCAGAGCCATACTTGGCCAAAGCAGCCAGAGGATTTGGCCTATACTCTCCACGCTGGCCAGACGGGTTGAAGAGGACTTACTGAAGTCTAAGTACATACCTTGCCTTGTTTAGCTTGTATTTCCTAAGTCGCCTCCTATGACATCCACGTATAAGTCTTTTGATATATCAAATGTCATATCATTTTTTTTCTTTTTTTCTTTAACTACGACTTCATTTGTATGCATGGCTTTATTAACCGGTAAAAACGGGATCCTATTACAAAGACTCCACTGCCGGTCTGCTTGTCCGTCCGTCCGTCTGTCCGTCTGTCTGTCTGTCACCAGGCTTGTATCTCATGAACCGTTATAGCTAGACAGCTGAAATTTTTACAGATGTATTTATTTCTGTTGCCGCTATAACAACAAATACTAAAAAGAGTATAAACTAAATATTTAAGTGTATTCTATACAACAAACATGATTTTTTATAAATACAATACAATACAATACAAATACTCTTTATTGCACCATAAACAAAAGGAAAAACAATTAACAGAAAAAAAAAGAAGACAGAATTATGATACAAAGGCGGACTTATCGCATAGCAATCTCTTCCAGTCAACCTTTGGGTAGAGGGAGAAGTGAATATTAAAAAATAGGCGGTGCAGTATGTTAGATTTACTGTAAATAGTTACTATATAGATAGATAGATACTATATATATACCTGCCACAATATATACATACAAATACTTAATAACAATACAAAAAACATACATACCTACAAATTAATAGACATACATATATACATATAAAATATATATTATAATTATAATGGTACGGAACCATTCGTGCGCGATTACGATTTGCACTTGGCTGGTTATTTTAATAGTTAAGGTAAGGGTAAGTAAGTCAAGCTATAACTCGCAACTACTCACCTCTTTTTTTTTTCAATTCTTGTTGGTCGCTTGTCGAATTATGTTCATAGGAAGGCTAGAATCCCATCACTGTTTTGATTTTTACCCGACTGCACCAGAAGGAGTGTTATGGTTTTCGAGATTTCGTGGCCTGTACGGCTTGATGGATTTAAGCTTGAGAGGTGTCATTAAATTCGTCTCAAGTCTGAATGACACTGGGTATATAAAAACGCAGTAGGGTTTTTTTATAAAGACTAGGGGTAGATTATTTGTAATAAAAATAAATTGCTTCCTTTGCTTTTAAAGCCACTTAAATCGATATAAACCTGTTATGAAAATAAACTAATTCTACGAATTTTTAAATCTGTAAATTAATATTTTCCTGAAATGTTGTTATTTTATTTAATGGAAAATAAATATCTAAAAAGAAAATACAAACTTTGCGTTTCTACATTAGAATTTACAATGTTGTATTTTTCAAACGAGCCTGTAAGTAAAGGTGTGGTGTGAGTTAATAGGGAAGTATAGAACGCACTTCATCCACACAAAAAACAGACAAAGAGATATTTATATTTTTTATTTTATTTTGATTATAGCAAATTTTGAAAAGAGGAATACCTTTCAACCTGGACTTTTATTGTGTAAGTAACAAACTAAAAAATCATTGAGATCAGATAACATTTACGAGTGGCAAACATTTTCTCTTTTTGTATGGACGAATGCGTGCTATTACTTCCCTTTTAAAGGGTTATTTAGGGCTTTATCACCATCTCTCTTAAAGTAGGCTTTGACATTGTTTGTTTCATTGTAATAACTTTATTGTACCAAAGAACAAAATATAGTAGAAAAAATTCGAAAGACAGGCGAACTTATCCCATATAGGGATCTCTTCTAGTCAACCTGATCTTTTAATCCATTAAAAGGTAGAAGTAAGCACGTACTAAAGTACGTAAGTGAATTAAGTAAGTAGTATTTCAAAAGAGTTTCGTAATGATAAAGAGAAAACGTCACAAAATAATTTCACTTGTCATTGACCATATTCAATTTGGACGTGATTTTAGATTTATTAATGCAGTAAAATTTATAAATTAAGAGCGCTATTTGGCTTCAAGAAACTATAACGTCAAGACGTGCTAGAAAATGTTTGTTTTAACGTTTGAAGAAAAATATCTAGCAGACGGAATTGGATAAAAAAAGTGAACCGCCAATCCAGTTATGTACTGCACTGGATTAGTCAATGGACCCGGAGCATTCCAGTGTCGCAATCGAACGCTGGATTCACTCACTGGACTGGAATTATGTAAGCTGGGCTAGACATTCTACAATGTCTGTTTTTATTAGTACGAATATTTTAAAGAGTGATTCAATTCATCATTTCGAACAACTTTTCCAGATAAATGTATCTCAAATTACGAAAAAAATAAACTAATTTTCCAAAGTAATGATATCACGTGACTTCTTCGATTTGTATGAGAACCTAAACATTTTTTTTATTTATTTCGATATACATTTATTGGGAAAAGTTATTCAAAATCAAAGACTGAATCACCCCTTAAAATTATTTGTACTTAATTAAAAATTCCATTGAATACTTAAACCGCTCCCGCTTATCGCTTCCACTCACACCGCACTCGTGGCAGCTCTTACTACTGCTTGTAAACGGTATTTTTTCCCTTTTTATTACAGTATGCTTTTAGGCGCAGTTTTATAGTCTCGTCTTGGAGGCAATTATGTTCTTAGCGGTCTTCAGCGTTTCCTGGTGAGATGCGAAATGTAGAGACTGCCTTTTTGGTTGGTTAAAATATGTATTTTCTGTATTTTTTTAACTTATATTGTCCCACTGCTGGGCAAAGGATCGGTATGTAACAAGTTTATTTGTCATGCAAATAAAAAAAACTACTTTCAAGCATCTAACCCCTATAACTTTTGAACGGCTAAACCGATTTTCATTAAAAGACATGTTTATTTTTTTATTTTTTATTGTATATTATTTATTTTAACAAAATATTACTTTTAATTACATTAAGAACTTAAATAACTTACTTAAATAAACTATGACTAAACTAAATATAACTATGAATATAAAACTAAGCTAGATATAAGTACTATAAAAAACCATCAAATGATATAAAAAATTGAGCCTAAATCACTGCGCTCGCAGGGTAGGGTACCCAAGAGACTGGCGGCATTTCCGCGCTGAATGGCCAAGCTCAGACTTTGGCCAAAATGCGCACCAGCCCTTGGATCCCCTGAGGCGTCGATTAGGCGTGTGGAAATCTCTTTATACAACTGACGGGCTTCCACACCCCAAGGCCTCAAGGTCTCCACGGCAAAAGGAACAAAAGTATACGGCTCTCCCAAAGCCGCATACTTGCCGTGCGCCTCTTATTGGCTTCCGCCGTCGCCACAGCCGCGCCCTCCTTGCGAGCAGTCGCTCGTACGTGGGATGGGGCAACAGTATCCACGCAAGTTGCATCCCATACTAGCGACCGCCCATTTTTCCAAGGTATGAGCGTCATTCCGTCGGGCCTCTTCCCATCGTCTCGATTAATACCAGCAGGTTCGAGTGCTGCTGGCACACCGGACGAGGTATTTAATTAATGTACAAAGTAGCTTTTTATTTAATATCCCACTCAGGCATATTTATATACTCACCTCTTCTTTCACTAACTATAAGTTTTCATCAATAAAGCAAGAACCAACTCGATCAAGTCAGCTTTCAAACTAAAAACCTCATCAAAATCGGCCCATTTACCGACAGACAGACAGACACGACTAACTTATAACGCCCCTCTTTTTTGAGTAAATAAGATTTGAACTCTCGTGATGCACGATAAAAACTCAATCGTGCACTTCATATTTAAGGTTTAATATTAATTAAATAAAGATACGTAATTATTAGACAAGATAATAAAGAAAATACTTATACAAAACTATTTATTATATTTATAATTTTGAGATTAAATTAACATATTCAACGTTTACACAACACTTTTTACATCTATTGGTGTCCTCTCACAAGGCAAAACAATATACTTGATTAATTTATCACTTTTAAAACTATTCTTTCTGCATATAACTCATCTGACAAATAATTAAAAGACAAAGTTTCATTATATAAAAACATGATTTCACAAACTTATCTTTTTATAATCATATTAATTTGTAAAACAACACAAAGCCTACGATACGTTTTTGACCGAATTCATTGCATTGTGTAGATGTTGTAGACCACACTGGCCATGAGTTTATAGGTTATGGTCATTTTGTCAAAAAGCAAGTACTTAGTCAAATTATTATTTTTGGAATTAAAGTTTAACATTTGAAGTATTTGCAAAGTAAAACATATGCTGAATCTGTATTCTGTCAAATTATTACTTATAAATTAATGCGTTTTGCGTGTGCGTTTGTCTTGTGATTACTTTTTATGTTTTTTGTAAATGATTTGTCTTTCATTAATCAAATCAAATCATTTATGTCGCATAAGTGCAATACACCTAGCTGTTTCTAGCATGCAAAAATAATTAAATAATATTATACATTCAACTTATGTCATCATTCTGGTCAAAGTTAAACAGATAGTAGTCACATAATAATAAATCATAGAATTAAATATTATATAAAATTAAATTAGAGCATGTATCATAAAATTGTATATAAAATCAATCAAATACTTAAAAAAAATTCTAGCTAAGAATTCATTAATATTAGTAAACCACATCTATTATATTTCCATTTTTTCTGTTGATAAATAAAAAACTCCTTGCGCTTTGCCGTCGTTTTTAAATCCAGCTGGAATAATTGGGTTCTTGCTACATTTCCCACTTATAAAATTGTCGTAAGAATCACACTTATTGGCCAAAAACGTGTTTTTGTTATGTACTGTCTCTAAATACATATCCACACAATAACAGTGGCTACATGTACTTAGTTTACAGTGAGGTTGCCTTCTGCCGTCGTTTACGAAAAAATCAGCATTTCCCATTTTATTATCTGTGCCTAAGGTGCCTGCATTACAGTGATATATTTCCACGTAATCCGCCATGCCCTTTTTGACTTGATACTCGGTTTTATTAAAGCAAGGTCCAGCAGGATCTAAGGCAGTAATTTTGGAAATTCTCTTGCCAGTTTTATTTGTGAATGTTTCGGCAGCTTGGCCAACGATGTGACTACCCAAACTATGTCCGATGCAATGGATGTTTTTCGGCGATATGCCCTTCTTCAGCAACTCTGACATCATTTGACCTACAACTTTACCGATGTAATGGGCATGTGTCACCGCGTTTTCATAATTTTCTTTAATGTCCAAAAGTTTATCAATACTAGTGTATGGCTGATGATCAACGATCATCAAGTACATGTTCTTCTGATCATCAAAAGCTTGTCTGATTAGCTCTCTAGACTCTTTGCTGTAGTCAGAATTGAAACCAGGCACGTAAATGATAACTTTTTCGTTTTTGTTTACTTCCATGTTTGGTATTTTCTGGGTAATGTGAGCTATGTTCTCGAAACTTTCGTAATACAATTTATTGTTGAAGTTGTACATAAAAACCGTCGTCTCATTAACATTGAGGTTAAGATTTCTCGTGTGGTTGCCTGAAAGTAAACAAATTTAGTAATGACTAGTAAATAACAACAAGGGCGATGAATTAAGAAGTTTCTGATCTATGAAAGAACCCTCCCGAGCCGAAGACAAGGGTGCTAAATACACATATTTAGATCGTAATCTACGGCATGAAGACGAAAAATGATGTATATTCTTCGGACGGCTGTTTGATTATTTTTTTTTTCTTAACTTTGCCACGAATTGGCATTTCCTAAACACCACTTTTTGGCCCAATGATTACACTCTATTAAACTGTATAAATTTTAAAAGGTAAATTTGAAAAAATACTAAGTACCTCTAACATGAAAGATTGATTACCTATAATATCAAGAATTAATGTTGTTTTTTTTTTAGACATTTATATTTTTTATTTAATTATAAATATTTTTGTGACAAAAACAGGGAGGCCAAAAAAAGGTGGTTGAAGTGTGTAAAAAATTATATGAAAAGCAAAATTGTGACAGTAGAAATTACGAAGAAAAGAAAAAAAGCGACTATCATGCTGTGCCGAGCCCACCTAGACCTGTAGGATAACGGAAGCAAGAAGAATTAAATATAAATAATAATAAAAAAACACTTACAAGTTCCAATTTTATCAAAAGCTGTCATAGCCCATCGCGTTAGACCGGCGTTACACGAAACTATTATGAAGCCAAATATAATTAGAAATGTAAAAAGATTCATTGTGGTTTGTTGAATCTTATAATGCAACAATAGTCGATGATTTATTATATGTTATGTTTTATTATGTGTCGTGTAGGAGTAATTTATACCAAAAGTTTAAAACATAGGTACAATCAATGACAAAAGCACTGTTTGAAATTTATTTTTTGAACCGGTCGTAATGATTTTGACTTTCTCATAGAAAGTCTTCAGTTGACTAGACATTTATACAAGAGTATGAAAATCGCAATTGGTTCCAACGAAGATCATTAATCATCCTAGTATTACTTGCTATCTCTAATAATATCTGGGCAACCGAGCTTCAAGTGGAGAGCAAAAAATGATTTTAAACACATAGAAAAGGAGATTTTTAAAAATAAAAGCTAGATTGATTTTTCTGCTCCGACATTCCCTAAATATTGAGTTCCAAAATATCTTTGAAACCATATCCGAGATTCTCATTGCCCGTTTAAAGAAATGTATGTGTTTTTTGTTCAGTGTCGTATGTATCTTTCTTTGCATTTGCAACGAAATTAAAGTACATACTGATTTTGGTCACCGACTTTTGTCACTGCCTGTACACAGGACTGAAAGACAAAAGGTCATGATGTGTTATGTAATTATGATTGTGTTATTTCCATGAAAGACAAAAATATATCAACATAAGTGTATTTTGTGGTTTATTATTTTGCTAATGTTAGCCAGGTAAAACCCTTTATTTTTATCCGACTTTAAAAAAAGAGGAATGACAGCAAAGGTATTATTAAATATATGTTATATTATTAAAATAATATGATTGCACTTAAAGGAAAAGATATAAAAAAGTTCTGGGAAAAAATAAATTTTATGAAATTTAACACTATTTGTGCCGTTTTAAATGATTAAATAAACAAATATATACTTACAAATCACACAAATTGAACTAGCCCCAAAGTTAATTATGTAAAAAATATTATATAGGATAAATTACTTTTTCATACTTTTGATAAATATGATTTTAATTTATTACTGTTTAATTAAAGTAAAAAGAAAAAAAAAACTAATGTACTTTTGCGTCTGATTGGGCCATTGGGTACACAAATATTTATTTAAGGATGGGCTTTTAGGCTTTAATTGGTAAATTACTTACTATATGAGTGATATAAGACGAAAGACAGTTTTTTTAAATCTATTTATTTAATTATTGATCACAATCAGTTATATGCCGTTCCCTGGAATTTTGGAAACTTTGGGCAATATTCCTGTTAACCTTCCGGGCAATATTCCTAGAAATGGAAATTGAGGGGAATATTTACGGAAATGTTAAGTTACAGTGGGAATATTCCCGCAAACTTGGAATATTTCCTACGCCTCATCACAAATCACAATGGTGCAGAAGTTGGAAAATGGGTGGAATATGCAGAGCTGCACTATGACGTCGATATCTGCATAAGTTGAGCAAAAAGGTCGTGTTTGATATCGCTTTCGGATAAATCAAGGGCGAAGAATTCATTTCTTGAACAATATTTTCACTCGTTCATAGAATAATAAAGAGTTATGCGCAAAAAAAAAGAAAAAACCTTTTTTTATGAAATCTATGATTACTATTAAACCACAAGCTTATGCTTAATACAAAAATATGTTGTATATACCTGTTTATCTATAATATATATAAACATTAACTTTCTTGATAGATACACACGAAAATTTGTGTCGCGTGGAGGAGCTTTGTAACCAAGGATGCTCAAGACCGTGCAAAGTGGAGAAGAAAAAGTCGGAAAGCGGACCCCGGGCTTCTCAGCATTGCAGCTGAGGACGCAACTGGGAAAACGCTGAGATGAGAGAGAGAGAGAGAGAGAGAGAGAGAGAGAGAAAGAGAGAGAGAGGAGCTTTGTTAGGGGATTTGGCATTTACCGTTAGATTCCTGCTCAACCATACACCTTCATACAAGATGCGAACGGAGGTAAGGTGCAAAAGGACGGGGATCGGGGACGCATATTGCGTGGGACTTTAGGAGATTCTTTATGTACTTATATTAATTCTATAACAGCAACTCAACTTTATAGTATACCTCGCAGTAGATAGTATACACGCTGATTTTTCATTGGATTTGGAAAAAGAAATTCGTGTAGTAAGTAAATTCCTCTATCCATATACGTAATCCAAATTTGTGTATGACATAAGATAAAAAAGATGCGAAACTGATTTTCGATCGAGACCACGTAGTTACGCCCGCTAAAACTGCCGCGTGACCCCGATGAACTCGAAATCTAGCCGGCCGGCGGTACTACTGATAGATCTCACGATCTTACTTTCGAGTTGTAGTCAAATTTTTTTGTTTCTGAATTTTTATTTTTGACTATAGCTAATAAGGTCTATCTAACGATCCTTATGAAGCCTTTGAAAAGCCTCCAAAACCAATGAAAAATCACCGTGTATAGTCTTGATTTGTGTTCTTCCCTGGCGTTACCACACGGTAAGATGATGATCAAAAAGGAAAGAAAGCAAGGTACCAGCTGCTCCTCTTCTCGCGTAGATCGTTGTGATCGAAGTATATGATTAACGAATTTAAATGCCAGGAAAATTCAAAAAGCCCTCGACTACACCATCTATTGATGAGAGGCGGAACTACATATTCCAACAGATGTTGAGGGCTACGCTTTTCTACGCACATTAGCCAAAAATGGCCTTTTATCGCTAATTTGCGTAGAAAAGCTTCACGTTCTCACTTTAAACTGTCAACAATAGTTCGAAGGGTTTTGTCAAAACAAACATTTTAATTTTATCTCTGTTCATATTCAAATGATTTTTTTCAATTGGGAGCAGCACTGGACCCCAAAAAATTCAGGTTATGTGGAATTTGATATCCGTAGCGTCATCTATTACTTGCCAAGTAAATTAAAAAACCCCGACTTTCAAGCGTACTCCCTTATACCTTTTAAACGGCTAAACCGATTTCCATCAAACATAGCTAAAAACCACCGCAAGCAAACTTATTTTCACGAAAAAAACCGCTACAAAATCGCTCCATCCATTCGAGAGCTACGATGCCACAGACAGACAGATAGACATACAGACAGACCGACAGACAGACATAAGCGTCAAACTTATAACACTCCTCTTTTTTTCCGGGGGTTTTTTTCCGCAACCCCCGCCAGTGCTGCCCCCATTTGAAATAAATTTGAATTGAAAGGAAACGGAGGTATCATTTAACATTTTGTTGAGAAAGCCCTAGATAACTATTTTCAAACTATTTTATGAACTACTGTTTTTAGTTTAAAGTGAGAATATGAAGCTGTTCCCATTTTACTCATTTAATTTTTAATTATTTCTTTGTGTTACATTTTTCATTTGGTGTACAATAAAGAGTTATCTATCTATCTAGTTGAAAACGTTCCACTTCTGGCAAATGATCTAATGAAAGCTTCACGTTCTCACATTAAACAATAAACAGTAGTTCGTAAAATAGTTTGAAGGGCTATATAGAACCGCATGAGACCAAATTTTAAATTATATCTCCGTTTTCTTTCAAATAATTTATTTCAAATGGGATATGGGAGCATATTTTTTTGCTTGAAAGTTGACTTCATCAACAAAAATATTGTAAACGATGTAGTGATCAAAAAATGATGGATGTTGCTGATAGCACGGATCTTCGTAGCTTGAAGAACGTCGCCCGTTCTTGTCTTTAGGCATTGTCGTCTTTTTTAGGCTTTGTTGGGTTCTCGAACAATCTTTAACGTGCGTAACCACGTGCGCCGTGGACGGTTGCGCCGTCGACGGTAATTCGTCTTGGATCGTCGTAATCGTCTTGAAGTTTGTTTTTTTTTTTTGTTCAGAGATTCAAATGTTTATTCAGTAATTAGACCTTTACAGGCACTTTTACAAGTCAATAAGTATAATTTATGTTACGTGTAAAGTATATTAAAACTTAATTTATTTTTAAAGAAAAGCTACCGATACCAGCGCTTCGTAACGACCACTGCTGAGAAGAAACGCCGAAAGAAACTCATTTTCACAGTATTGGTCGCCTACTCGCCAGAAGGGCTTTGTCATATTATTATAATTGTCTTTTAGTTAATAAATACTTATAATATAATACAATGTTGACACCTTATAACATGTAATGCTTGCGAACAAGTTAACAAACATAAATTGCGTAATAAAAAATATTAAGTAGTCAAAAAAGCGAAGCCGAGCTGACCAGTCCCTGCCGGCAGCACCCGTTCACGAGTTGACGCACGGATCAGCCATCGTTAAACTCAACCATATTAGAGGGAATCCAACGACCCGACCAGCGACGCCACCACCGGATTTATCTCGGACGAGCACCAAAATTAAAGAAAAACCGACTCACTATTGTTTATTCCAGATTTTCTTAAATAAAATACAGGAGCACACGAAACACGTCTTAACCCAGAAGGGTAGTATCCAGGGTCAAAACAAAATTATTTTGTACTGATAAGACACTAAAACGTCACAAAATTATGTCGCTTGTCATTGATCATATCTATTTTCAACGTGATTTTCGATTTATTATTGCAGAAAAACCGATTATCAGAGCGCTATTTGACTTTAAGAAATTATGACGTCACGCCGTGCTATTTCGTACAAATCCCATAGACGATTTTTTTTTTGACGTTTAGAAAAAAGTTTCTGATTTGACTTATTGGAAAATAGCGAATTCATTCTTACCCCCATCTTTTGACGTCACCTACATACAAGTTGCCGTTGAGTTTCGTGGCCCTAGGTTCTGTCCACCCAAGGTCACAAAACCCATAGGGCTCTGTCTACTCCATTAGGGATAAAAAGGTGATTTGTATAGTATTGCTAAACCTTATGTATATCAACCCTACATAAATGAACACGTTAGCAACCAAATAATATATTTATTCTTATACTTACAAGGTAAACGTAAAATTCCAGTAAATTTATTTAAATCTGTTTTACATTCCCTTTACGTAATACTTGTAATTTCCATAATGAATAATATTGCTTGGGAATTATAATTGCATAATTTTCAAGTTTTTTTCTGATATAAATAAATACAAGGAAAGAAACAACGACTTTGATACCAGGGAAAGACTCAATAAGTTTGGAAAATTCAAAAGCTCAGGCTTCATACATAACGGGTGTTAAAAAAAAAATATTTAAACGACACTGAATAAGATAGTAATTTTCTATAGGAAACGAACCCGTGACGTGATGAAGCGTATTAAAAAATTAGTACAAATACATTAAATATTTCGAACGTTATCTTGACACAAACTTCGAGACGGTATCCAGACATCCACGAACATTTTTTGAAATCATTTTTTTATTTGTATCTCTGTGACATATATCTCTATACATATATTATTGTATAAGTGCAATATGAATATAATGGAGACAGTTTAAGTCCAGAAAAATGTTTGACCCTGACATGTTCAGAGTAGAGCACTACCTCAATGCTCCGCTTAATAAGTAAATCGGCCAAATGCGAGTTGAATTGTCGTGGAGAGGGTTCCGTACAATGCCAAAAATATGTAATTTATAATTTATAAAATAAATAATTTGTAATTTGCAAAGGTATTGATTTGTAAAGTGGATATTTCAATAAAAATACATGTCAAGATGGTTTACATTTGTGGCGACCTTTACGGCCACTACGAGGAACTACAATCAAGAGACAACCGACAATATAGTTCACAAGAAGCATATGAGATGGCGTCAGCAGTATACTATATCTCGATCTTAGAGTTCGCCCGATTCGCTGCATATACAGGATTACTGGTAATTGAATGCTATCCCCTCAGGGGGTTGTAGGTACTGTTATTTGGAATTGATTTAGCCCTATAAAGTATTATCTAAAAGTTAACCATTTAAGAGATATTTAATATTTTTGTTTTTTTTTTCAATTATTTGTTTACTAATTGACCAATCTTTTTTTAAAAAAAAAGTAACCATCCAAATCAGTTTCTTTTTACAGTTTATCAAGGGTGACCATGTAGCATCCATTATCAGTCATCACATCATAAAAATTGTTAACCGTTTCGGAACAGGAGTTCTAAACAAAAAAATAATTGTCCATTTTTTTGAACAAAGGCTTCAAAAAAAGTTAATTATCTCATAAAAATTGCTAGTATTTAATTGTGCAGATTATTAGAAAAACTTTTACATTTCATTAGCTTTCCAACGACGTATAAAAAAACTTAACTGAATTAGACATTGACTGGAAAATCGTAATTACAAGGAGATAAGGTGGGGTCATGTTAAAATACTATTACTGAAAAAAACATGCATCTTTTTGATGAAGTAATAATAAAACTATTGATTCAACCAAAGCACTTTAAAAAAATACTAAACATTTTTACAACTCATGTTCTACATGGCTACCACCATTGCGTACGCATTCGTTTGCGCAAATGGGTTTTTACTATGCGGCTTGTCAAAGTATTTCTAATTTTCTCGGCTGCGTCGCATATCCGCTGTCTCAATTCTTCTACTGTTTGCACAGGACCCAATAACTGATTGTAAACAAGGCTTTTCATGTGACCCCACACGTAAAAATCCATAGGGGTGATATCAGGGCTTCTTGCGGGCCACGGTATGGGTCCTTCTCTGCCAATCCATCTGTTGGGATAGTTTCTATCTAGCCAATCGCGTACACGCCGAGTGTAATGAGCAGAACAGCCATCATGTTGTTATATCATGTTTCGCCTTGTTTCTAATGGTACATCCAGAAGTAAGCCAGTCATTTCTTCTTCTAAAAAGTTGTAATAGCTTTCGCCATTTAAATTTTCTGACAGAAAATAAGAACCAATTAAATTATTATCAATTATCCCCATTCACACGTTGAGAGATATACGCCGTTGACTTTTACCTTCTTTCTTTTTATTTGAAATTTTGTCGGCTTTTGGAGCCCAAAAATGAATATTATGGTAGTTAGTAATACCGTCTTGGTCAAATTTAGACTCATCAGTCCACAGTATTTTCTTTAAATAGGAGGGATTCTCTATGTCTGCGTTTAATAACATGGGTCCTGTGCAAACAGTAGAAGAATTGAGACAGCGGATATGCGACGCAGCCGAGAAAATTAGAAATACTTTGACAAGCCGCATAGTAAAAACCTATTAGCGCAAACGAATGCGTACTTGCGTACGCAATGGTGGTAGTCATGTAGAACATGAGTTGTAAAAAATGTTTAGTATTTTTTTAAAGTGCTTTGGTTGAATCAATAGTTTTATTATTACTTCATCAAAAAGATGCATGTTTTTTTCAGTAATAGTATTTTAACATGACCCCACCTTATCTCCTTGTAATTACGATTTTCCAGTCAATGTCTAATTCAGTTAAGTTTTTTATACCTCGTTGGAAAGCTAATGAAATGTAGCAATTTTTATGAGATAATTTACTTTTTTTGAAGCCTTTGTTCAAAAAAATGGACAATTATTTTTTTGTTTAGAACTCCTGTTCCGAAACGGTTAAAATTTTCTATGATGTGATGACTGATAATGAATGCTACATGGTCACCCTTGATAAACTGTAAAAAGAAACTGATTTGGATGGCTACTTTAAAAAAAAAATGATTGATCAATTAGTAAACAAATAATTGAAAAAAAAACTAAAATAAAAATATCTCTTAAATGGTTAACTTTTGGATAATACATTACAGGGCTAAATCAATTCCAAATAACAGTACCTACAACCCCCTGAGGGGATAGCATTCAATTACCAGTAATCCATACAACTTCCGACGATACACCGTTGGAGCCGCGGTTCCCCAGGCGCAACAACATGCCGGGCGGGAAGATCTTCCCTTTGTGGCGGTCGAACATATCACCTCGCTCCCACTACACATTTCTTTAAATACCTAAACAAATGGTACGTATAGTCCCTGAGTAGGACCGCGTACAGATACACAAACAGATATGTAATATAAAATTAATTATTTCCAGATGTGTATTTGTTAGAAAAATAACTCGATAAATTTTAAATAAAACAAATTGTTGAATTATTTTCATTTCATTATAAATATGCTTTAAAAAGCTAAATTTAAATTGCAGAAACATAATATTTTAATCTGTTTTTCGTGTATGTAGACTGGTGTCGAATTTTTCAAGTCTAGAGCCTCGACTGCCTCTGTGGTCCTGCGGTCAAGGCTTGGCAGTCACCTTGTGATCTGGAGGTCATTGGTTCGAATCCCACTGAGAAGCATATTTTGTGAAAAGTAGTTTCCGGTCTGATTAGAATATCGCAGGCTTGAATCATCTGATTATCCGAAAAGAAAGGTGATTCCGTATAAACTGTGGGTCCCAATCGCCATCTATCGTTTGATCACACCTATCCAAGGATTGGTTCTGATGTACCCTCTGGGTTGCGGAGGTCAGGCGGCAGTCGCTCTGTGTAAAAACCAGTAACCTCGTCAAATCACCTAGGTTAGGTAGCGCTTAGGATGCAACCGGGATTACGCTCGGATGACGGTAAGATGCTTCTAACATAGCTTGACTAACTGCTGTACAATGATGACAGCTAGGACTAACGGCTAATTTTATTTCACTTGTGGTCACTCATCCAATGTATACCACGCCCGGTGTCGCTTAACTTGCTAAAGCGCCAGTATTGCTGGAAGCATTACGGGCGTTTTAACAAGGTAAGAGCTACCGAGCTCCTCCTGTCACTTAATAAGCACATGTGTCAAAAAAACGTCCTCATATAAATGTTAAAAAAATAAACAATACATAAGTATATTTGTAACGATTTATTTAAAAATATATACTTCTTAAGGGGCAACCTGAGGTCCAGTGCTGTATTTGAAATAAATCATTTGAAAAGAAACGGAGATATTATTTAAAATTTGGCTTTGATATAACCCTAGATAACCTTTCAAACTATTTTATGAACTACTGTTTATATTTTAAAGTGAGAACGTGTATTTTTTTATAGTATTTTTGCGAAAAACGGCCACTTTTAGCAAAAATGCTATATAAAAAGCTACACGTTATAATATCTCCGTTTCTTTTCAAATGATTTATTTCTAATGGGGCAGCACTGGACCTCAGGTAGTTAAAACAAAATAAATTAAAACATACATCAATGAGTATAATATGAGAGACCAAAATACAGCCAGACCTATCTTTGGCATCTTAATGACTTGCACTCAGCTAAAACATAAAATGTTACACATACTAAATTAATGCATACGGGAATTTTAACGCGAATCTTCTATTTTATTGATCAAAATACAATATGGAAGGGACATACACACATACATACATATTTTCACGCCTGTTTCCCATGGGGGTAGGCAGAGACTATAGATTGCCACTTGCAAACCTCTTTTGCTTCGTCAACACTCATTAATCTTTTCATACATAAGGGACATACCCGTAATAAATCAAACGACGGGCTGTATTAGATCACTATAGTAATTATATTAAAATAACATTCAAAAAGCAAAAAGAAATCCAACATTCCCATACAAATTGCCCGAGCAGCTGCACACTTTTGTATGGATATACCTTTTTTTGCTTTTTGTCTATTATTTTGATTTCATTTTACTATTATAGTGATCTAGTCTAGCCTGTGGTTCGATTTGTTATGGGTACTCGTATGTCCCTTACCGTTGTATAAGCAAAGCAACCAGAACAAAGCTCTAGCAGCTATAAGAAGAGCTCCTAGTCGTTTGGCTTTCAAACGAGCGGTACATAAATTGTTTCTACAGCAGTCCTAGCCTCAATCATCCTGATATATGTATTCATTTGTATGTAAGTATATATATGTATTTATATTTTATTTTATGTATGTTGATACATATTATATGTTTAATGGTTTACGAGTATTCTTCTATATGTACTTATGTAGATATTTATGCTTTGTTTACTAAATCATGAATTTCATCACGCCAGCCATACATATTTTCCGCTTGGTCTAATGGTCGACCGGGAGAGAATGCCATATGGCGTTAGGTCCGTCTCTTGTACATTTTTTTTAACCGTGCAATAAAGTTTAAATAAATAAACAAATAAATAGAAGACGTAGATGTGTTTCGCAATACACAATAGTTTTAATGTAGAAAACATAGTACTAATATGTACATGTATTTTTTTAAACTACACACAAGCATGGAAATAAGTTTATTTTCTAGACAAATGAAAAAAACCTGACTGTCAAGAATGCCATCTAGTGATGAGTAACGGAATTAACTATACGACTTAATATCCGTATTATTTGCTAAAAAAAGCCCTGACTTTCAAGTATTAACCCCAAATAACTCTTGAAGGGCTGAAACGATTTTCAACCGATGATCAAATATAGTTAAGAACCATCCCAAGGGACTTTGTTTTCAAGTAAAAACCTCGTCGAAATTGGTCTATCTGTTTGAGCGCTACGATGCCACATTAGCGTCAAAATTATAACTTGTATTCTCAGGGCTTAAAACAGTCAATCATCTTATAATAAATCTTTAGTAGAAAAATAGTACACTCCTTTAGCGGTACCAGGATTCCAGAAGCCAGCAATAGTTGCGTTATTTCTAGAACAAGCCCCGTTTTCATACCCCTTATAATTATCACACTTATGAGCCACAAACAACTCTGGATGTTCAACAGTAGCCGTATACATGTCTATGCAAGTTCTGTGGTTGCAGGAAGCTGCTTTCTTAGAATCAAATATACCAGGTATGAACGGTGTTTTGCAGTTCGGCTGAACAGCGCCATTTTTGTTCACAAAAAAGTCTATGTCACCTAGAACGCTCGTCGTTCCTAATATGCCAGCATTGCAATGGTACACTTCTACATAATCTGCTACCCCTGACCTGATTTGCTCCTGAATCAAGCTGTTAGAAAAACACGGTCCAGCTGGATCTAGAGCAGTGATTTTGACAATTTTTTGCCCAGTATGATTCATGAAGGTTTCCCCAGTCTGCGCTAACATTTGACTTCCTAAACTATGTCCGATACAATGCATACTCTTTGCAGATATTCCTCCTTTATACAAATCGGCTAGCATTAAACCTATTTCTTTACCAATATAATAAACATAAGTTACAGATCTTTCATAGCTCTTTTTACTTCCTTGATTATCATTAGTGTATTGGGAATGATCGAAGATGATTAAGTAGCTGTTTGGATAATTTTTGAAGGTATCTCTAATCTTTTGTTCGGTTTTCTTGGTGATCTTTGATCGGAATCCTGGGTTGAAGATGATGAAGGTTCTGTTTCTATCGAGGTCCGGGTATGAGAGGATCTGGTTTGCTGCGTCCTTGATAGGGTATGTGCCGGTGAAAGTTTTGGAAAAGTCGTAGAAGTAGACATCTACCAAACTGACGTCGAGATTGGAGTCTCTGTCGTGGTTACCTGGAAAGAAGAAATGGTTGTGTTAAAATTATAAGACAAAAATATTTTATTACTTAAAGGGTTTTTAGGCATTCAATTAAGATTCAGTTCTATAATTTTTCAAAACTAAAAACCGTCTTGACCCCCAGACTACTCCACCGATTTTGAAAAAATTACTATGGAGACCACCTGGAAACTATACCGTTTCAAACAAAAAGATTTTTTAAATCGGTCTAGGCGTCTTCGAATAATTGGTGAACATACATAAAGAAAAACATTTCATTTCTTTATTAGCACACAAAACAGATAACAATCATATTTTGTTAAATAAGTACAATAAATTAATAAATTTTTAGCGTCGATCTAGATTGTTTTCCTTTGTATATGTATGCCTAAAAAGTCTCAATACAATTCAAATCACAAGGTAATGCGCTAGACAAATTAATGACACAATTTATTGATAAAATTAAAATATTAAAAGTGAAACTGAAAAAAAAAGGTATTGAAAAGATAGTAAGTTAGTAGTAATAGTGAAGTACAAAAAAAGCATAAAATCAAAATAATCAATTAATTAGGTTATTTGGTTAAGTGAATAATTATTTCGATATGTCGACGAATTGATAACTCCTCCTTTTTTAAAGTCGGTTTAAAATATTGTATGGCGTCCTAGACTTAGATTGATTTTCGACTTCATTGAAACATCGGTTAAATCAGATACTTATTTTACCTTACTTGTAATAGAGGATGTAGTATTGACAAGCCTAATGCATGTTAAAGGAATATGATGTGATAGAGAAATTAAATAGAGAACCATTTTTTTAACTCAGCGAATTTCGAATCCTAGATCACGCGACTAAAAACGTAACTATTTTTCTATTGAATTTGTATGATTTTTTTCTTTTCCGAGTACATTTTATAAGTTGATCGCATATAATTTTTTAATTTGTAAATCCTACTTAGCTCTGATAGCTTTTCATCAAACTTCGTTATATATTTAACTGTTGCCGTATTTTTTTTCACGTGTCCATATATAATCGTTTAGTAGATACAGGGAAGGGAAAGAACTTACTCTAACAAAATTATGCACTATCAAACCAAATACTTCAAAAACGGATCCCTAAATCGAAAAATGGTGTACATGGTGTTATCAAGCTTACAATATTTTTGAAAGTCACCGATAATAATCATCCAACGATACCCCACACAGTGGGTTAGTTGAGAAAAAAATACTCCCTCTTTACATGTACGGGTGTCATAATATAAAAAAAAAAAAACAATTATTCAAAATTTTATTTTATCACTTTTTGACTACCAACGGATGGTTTGACACACAAACAGACAGACGTAGCGAAACTATAAAGGTTCCTTTTTACTACGGAACCCTAAAAAGCGCTTGTTGGACTTGGCTATACGTGTACGATTAATGTTTTTTGTGTACAATGTTTGGCATACTCATTAACACAAATAACATTATTTAAGGGCAATCTTCGACTATGTGAAAAAGAATACTGTACTGTCACTTAACCCGTTATTTCCGCCATTTAAAGTAACAATGCGACAATTGTTATTGTTAACCCGACCTTGACAAAATTACTGACTTTTAAAACTGGAAATAGATGAGTATGTAGAAAAAAAAATGTTTTCCTCATTAAACAGATAATATTAATAAAATATACTTATTGTATAGGTACATATTTTTTTCTTTTCTTGGATAATCAAATAATGAGGAAGATGCAGCTGACGTCACGGTCAAGTACGATTTTCACTACAAGTGAAATCTAAATTACTCCACTCCGAAAATTCGATGCTATCTTTGTTTAATTTTTACTATTTTGCCAAACAGGAAAAGTGGTTCATTGCCGCGCCGGCCGAACACTTTTGTATGAAAATGTCGATTTTTTTCGGGTTTCAAGCATTAGTCCCATAGGAAAAGTTGTTCATATTGCCGGTCTGAGTTGCTCCTACAAGGATCGGACAGGGTTTTTGTTACATATTTTATACTATCTATTGTCTGCTTATCTATTTTTAGGTGTTAAGCAATAATTTTTCAAAACTAAAAACCGACTTCACTTCCACACTACCCAACCGGTTTTGATAAAATTTCTAGAGGGCTACCTAATAAGTAAATCCTTTCAAACAAAAAATAATTTTTCAAATCAGTCCAGGCGTCTTCGAATAATCGCCGAATGTATATAAAAAAACAATTTTAATTGAGTAAATATCCTCACAATTTACCGCAGGTTGACTGGAAGAGATCCCTATATGGGACAGGTCCATTGTATATTTACTCTTTCGAATTTTTTTGTACTTTATTTTGTTTTTACTACTACCTTATTTCAAAACGCTATTACACTGTCAAAGACTATTTGATATAAATAAATATAGAATTTAATGTAATTTGATTGTTGAAATTGACATATTATGCATGAAATTTAGTTCAATCTAAATATGTATAACTCAAAGGTGACTGACTGACTGACATAGTGATCTATCAACGCACAGCCCAAACCACTGGACGGATCGGGCTGAAATTTGGCATGCAGGTAGATGTTATGACGTAGGCATCCGCTAAGAAAGGACTTTGATCAATTCTTCCCCCAAGGGGATAAAATAGGGGATGAAAGTTTGTATGAAACTTTGTCAATTTTAAACCGATCGGGTTGAGACTTTGCATGCATAAAGCTACTATGACGTAGGCATCCCCTAAGAAAGGATTTTGATAAATTACACCCCTACGCGAGGGAAGCCGCGGGCAAAAGCTAGTACTTAATATTATTTTAATTGTGTTTAGTTTATTAAATTAATTGATTAACACCTACCCATTGTATTTGCAATACTCCTTGAGTTGCTATGATTAGAACATCAATATACTTAAGACCTGTATGTATTATGTTATGACTCATAGTTAGCAAATAAATGTTTGAATCTTTGATTCTTTGAATCTTTGTTTTTTGGTACAATAAAGTTATTTCAAACAAACAAAAAATCGTAAACCTCCTTCTCTTGGAAGTCAATTAAAAAAAAAGTGGGGATCACCTGGTCACCGACACACAATTAATAAAAATCTTTTATCCTGCAATGACAACATCAAGGTATTAAAAATTTAACTCTTTATATTGCTACGCTATTTGTTTAACTACATTGTTGTATAACACAGCTGTTTTGGATGTAAGCAGACACAACCTGTCTCTGAATATAAAAAAATATACTTACATTTAACGTATCGCAGGGAAATACGCATAGGCCCATATTTCTCCAAGTCTCCTGGACCCCACCCCCAACACGACACAGTACTAATGAAAATTAACAAAAGATAGAACATTTTCATTCAATCTATTGAATGAAATGCAACAGCAACCTTCAGTCTCGTTACGGTAATCTGACAATGACGTAAGATAAACCACAGACGAGCAATAAACGTGTAAGCGGTAGAACTATATAGACACAACTGCGTTGCGTCTTAAAAGAGGTAAATATTGATATTTTTACTTTATAGCTAAGAATTTCGTGTTATGACTGTACAGGGTAATTACCTTAAGGACAATGTGAAGGGCAATTGTAAAAACCCTTATATCGCTCCGTTTCACGACCTCCGTGGCGTAGTGGTCACCATGCTATTCCGCTACCCAGAGGTTCCGGGTTCGATCCCCGGTCAGGTCAAGTTGGAAAATGGCCTTTTTCAAATTGTCCTGGGTCTTGGGTGTTTATCTATATGTTACGGTAAGTGTGATTAACTGAAAATTATTAATAATTATCAACAATTATTAATAATTACCAAAATTGAAGGCAAAAGTAATGAATTATTTACTTTTACCGATTATTATTAATAATTACACCTTACTGTTGGTAAATGTAATAAATTTTCAAAAATAACGTACGCTAGAAGCAGGCGGGGGTTGCCGGAACTCGCGGGGGGCACGGCAGCAACGTGTCATTACGCGTCTCAGTCGGTTCTATTGTTGTTCCGAGTGCACGCGTGCTAGCAGCTATTTTTTGCTTTTATGATTGTTGCAAAAATAAATAATAGTTTTTGTCAGCTTTTAATGTTAATTTTATGATTTTTGCAAAAATGATAATTTCTGTTACTTACTTTTAATGTTAATTTTATAATTGTTGCAAAAATAAATAATAATTTTTGTAAGCTTTTAATGTTAATTTCATGATTTTATTACATAAATTGCTAATAAATATTGACTAACACAGATTGTTTCTTGTTTGTTTTATCACTTTTACCAAACCACATAGTCAATTATTAATAAAAACCAGTAAAAGTGATGAATTTCACAGTTTTCATCACATTTACCAAATCATGAGGTAAGTATTAATAAGAACTGGTTATTATTAATAATAACCATAATAATCAAATTTACCGTAACATATATATGTATTTGTTATAAAATATAGTATCGTTGAGTTAGTATCCCATAACACAAGTCTCGAACTTACTTTGGAGCTAGCTCAATCAGTGTAAGTTGTCCTTATATATTTATAAATTTATTTATTATTTGTCCTTCTGTCACAGCATATTATATAGTTTTATATTGACTTGTACATTATACAACATACCCGTAATAAATCAAACCACGGACTGTACTAGATCACTATAGTATAATGAAATTAAAATATAAATCAAAAAGCAAAAAAAAAAAACGAAATTCCCATACTAATACCCGAGCGGCTGCACACTTCTGTATGGAAACAGCTTTTTTTTTTGTTTTTGCTTTTTGACTGTTGTTTTAATTTCATTACTTATACAATAGTGATTTAGTATAGCCCGTGGTTCGATTTATTACGGGTATGTCCCTTCCCCGTTGTATATTTATTGTGGGACTGATGATACTAGCCAAAATGAATCACTTTAAATATTTTTGACGCCAGGGGGATTACTCCATAAAATAAAGAGATAGTCGTCCGATAGTGACGTCCTATATGTCAAACCAAACTATACTTTGTCATCATCCATTAATGTTCAATGGGGCTTGACACTGAAACTTATATACGGAGTACATCTTGCGTACCGCTTTTGGAGTTACCCCCCTGAATGACTTATCTAGATAATATTCATACAACTACCCTTTACCTCTAGGGGATATCATAACAACATAATAGTTTGTGGCGACCTCTACGGCCACTATATAGTTCACAAGAAGCATATGAGATGGCGCCAGCAGTATCCTACATCTCGATCTCAGAGTTCGCCCGATTCGCTGCATATATACAACTTCCGACAATACACCGTCGGGCTGCTGCTAGTAGTATATAAATATAGGAAGCCGGGCCTCTGGTCCGCTCCTCAAACCTTGTCCGGGTGAAATAGGACATGCCGTCCGAGGCAACCTAAGTCTGTAAATACAATAAAAAAAAAAACACCGCCGCGGTTCCCCAGGCGCAACAACATGCCTGGCGGGAAGATCTTCCCTTTGTGGCGGTCGAGCATATCACCTCGCTCCCACTACAAGTTTGAATCATTGACATAGAAAGAACATGAGCTATTGCACGCCTCAAAAGTATTGATGTATTTTTCTCTCAACATGTCATCGGTTGGAATATGTAGTTCCCCCACTAATCACTAGATGGTGCCTAGGGTCGGGGGATTTTTCAATTTGCCTAGCTTATAAACTTTTTAACTGAAAATTACGTGTTTTAATATATCAGATACTTGTGGCAAGCTGTCCAATACAAAATATACTTATACATATATATAAGTATATGTATAAGTAATATATTCATTAACACACTAACGATATCACATTGAAATGTGAAATAGTTCTAAATATTGCTATACAATACATACATTACATGTATTTTTCATAAATGTCTTTTCCTGATCGACTGACGTGTTGCGCAACAGGGGGGTTACTCCAAAACGGAAGGACGTACGAAACACGAACGTTACATATCTCCTTTTCAGTGTCAATCTTGATGACAAAGTCTAATTTGGTTTGACATTAACTTAGAAATAGGACTTTGACTTTGACTTTGACTTTGACTTTGAACCTCACAATCAGACGACTATCGTATTTATTATATTATGGAGTAAACTCCCAGGAAACAGCTATAGCAAATCTAAGACGTGTTTTACCGACATTGATTATGAGCGTTAGTAAAACTAACTACAATGCTATAAAAAAATAATTAAAATTTTAATAATAAGAAATGTATTACATCATCGTCACCATATCAGCCACAGGAAGTCCTCTGCTGGACATAGGCCGCCCCCAAGGATATCCAAAACGACCGATCGGAAGCGGCCTGTATCCTGCAACATTGCTTAGATCGTCTGAGAACCTAGCAGATGGGTGCCCTACGCTGCGTTTGCCGGTACGTGGCAGCCATTCGAAAACCTTTATGCCATCAGTACTTCACTGTATGTGCCCCGCCCACTGCCACTTCAATGAGATAATTCGCTTGGCTATGTATCATGTATCAAAAATAAAGAGATTCCAACGAATATCTTCATTTCTAATTTGATCGCGTAGGAAAATCTGGTTTCACGTATTTGGAACCGAGTTCCTTTTAGGACCGTACGGACCTAAGTGAAAAAAGCCTAAGATTTTTCTGTCACTTTTTCCGTCACGATTCTTTATAAACTTCGTCCCACCGAGGGTTCTAAATGTATTAGTAGTTTGTTTCTTTAGTTTTCGTGTGTGTAAGTGGCCAACGGTGGTCTGGCTGGTGGTCAAGATTTTTCATTCTGCTTAAAGGTATATGACATAGCTTGACGGCCAAGACCACCGGCTTAAACGTGCCGTCCGAACGGAGGAGCTCGAAAAATGTTTATGCCACTTGTGGTCACCCATCCATACATGGACCACACGGGAGAACGCAAGAAATGCTCACTCCTGCCGGGCCACCGAGAGAAGTAGCCCAGGCAGGTATGGCATACTACCACAGAATAAGTACTAGTACTCACTTACAGAAGTCTTGATCAGAAAAGAAATTCACAGAAATATCTACTTAATATAGTTAGCGCTATGGTTTAATTTAGCTCGCGTCAGAACTCCGCACCTCTTCGTTAAGATACCTAGACATCCATTGCAAGCCAATTTCATTCTTATTACTCTTTAATATTTGCTGTAACAAATACATTTAATACCATTCAGGTAGGTCATCATCATCCGAGCGTATTTCCGGTTGCATCCTCAGCAGTAACGCTTCAGACCCCAGGATCCGCTACCTAACCAAGGAGATTTGACGAGGTTACTGGTTTTTACACAGAGCGACTGCCGTCTGACGTCCACAACCCTAAGGGCAAACCAGGAACCAATCCTTGGATAGTTTGATGATCAAACGCTAGGTGGCGTTCGGGACCCACAGTTTTACGTGCCTTCCGAAACACGGAATCATCTTTCTTTTCGGATAATCAGGTGATTCAAGCCTGCAATATCCTATCCAGACTGGAAACAACTTTTCACAAAGTATGCTGCCCAGTGGGAATCGAACCCATGATCTCCGGGTCACAAGGCGAACGCCTTGACCACTGGACCACGGAGGTAGTCTAAAATATCATGCCGGTAGGTGTCTATATATTTTTGATACGGAGAAGAGGTGCGGGGGCGGGGTCGCAAATCGCGCTGGAGGAGTTTCCATTTCGTATGTATTACTTATATACGAATTCTATTACGAATATACTACTACGAATCAGAAATGAGGAAATTCGTAGAAAAACAAAAGTCACTGGCATAGCCCAGCGGATTAGTTGGTTGAAGTGGCAGTGGGCGGGACACATAGCGCGAAGAACCGATGGCCGATGAGGCAAAAAGGTTCTCAAATGGCGACCGCGTACTGGCAAGCGAAGCGTAGGACAACCCACCCACAAGGTGGTCAGACGATCTGACCAAGGTCGCTGGAAAGCGCTGGATGCAGGCCGCACTTGATCTATCATTTTGGAAATCCTTGGGAGAGGTCTATGTCCAGCAGTAGACGTTATGCGGCTGAAATGATGATGATTTAGTACTTATAATAATGTAGTAGTAAGTAATTGCATTACATGCTTTTCATTCTAATCCATAAAGCCGTTTTGACTTAATAACGAAACAAACATTCATACATCCTAACAAACTATCACATTTATTCGAATATGTACATCGTATCTAATCTGAGCCTGAGTCATGACATGGATATCTCAGTTCGTGTCTCAGAGTAGGGATATTTAGACAATGATAACAACCGTCGGTGATTTACCTTTATCATGTTACATATATGTACATTTTGTAGCGGGAGCGAGGTGATATGCTCGACCGCCACAAAGGGAAGATCTTCCCGCCAGGCATGTTGTTGCGCCTGGGGAACCGCGGCTCCAACGGTGTAACGTCGGAAGTTGTATATATGCAGCGAATCGGGCGAACTCTGAGATCGAGATGTAGGATACTCTGCTGGCGCCATCTCATATGCTTCTTGTGGACTATATTGTCGGTTGTCTCTTTATTGTAGTTACTCGTAGTGGCCGTAGAGGTCGCCACACATTTAGTACACAATATCTCGTCGCGTATCATAACCAACTATAATAGCTAGGCATATAGTGGACTAAATAATGAAATAAGAAATTGTGAAGAAATACCACAGGAATGGGGCTGGATTCTGGAATCAGCGACTTTGGTCATATCAAAGATCGGAATCACGGGTGCTATTGCTATCAAAAGTATGGATATTACTAAAAGTTCCGGGATTTCTCGAGAATCTAATTGGGTACTAAGTAAATAAAACAATAACAATTGGGTGATTTCAGGATAAGTACATGTTTTTCGATTAAAATATATCCGGAAATCACATAATTATGATTGTTTTATTTACAGATTATATAGACATATCCATACTTTTGATAGCAATAGCACCCGTGATTACGATCTCTGGTTCTATCCATGCGCGACACTCGCTATTCGGAGACGAATTATATTATTTGTCAACTCAGACTTTAGTATTAACTACTACGAATACAGTTTTAACACGAAATGTTTATATTTATGCCTTTACTCGCCTCTTACGACATCCACATGGAACAGATAAAGTGGTTCTGTAAGGCGGGAAACCACACACTAAGCGCTCTTACAGACAATCGCAGTATGCCCGCGACACAGGTCGGCGACTGTCGGCGACCATCGTCGATAAGTGTCGGGCGCGAGGGTCGCAACTGTCGCAAACGGTCACATGACATATGACAGTCTACCGCGCGAACGTCGGCGATAGTTGCGCGGCTGTTTTTGACTGTTTGTGATAGACACTTACGCAGTAAAAAAAAAACGACGAGTTGCACTACGGGAATGCCGGCAGAAGTGAAAACTTGAATATTAACGTTGTGCGTTTCCATGGATGCGCGTGGCACGCTGTAACATGAACACACACGAACATTCGCGCAAGCGCCCTGCGCCGCCTAAACGAAACTTCTACTTCTACGGCGCGGCGAAAATGCCTGCGCCTGCTGCGCAGGCATTTTCGCCGCGCCGTAGAAAGAGAGGGGGATACTTCCTCTCCTACGCCGCGCCGCGCCGGCTGTCTACTCTCCATCCTTTTTTACGAATTTTCGATCAGGTCACGTGTCCTGACGCCCTGACGCGAGTTTAACATTTTTTACCCATTACAAAAAAGTGTACAACGCCACTAATCAAGTTTTCACTTCAAAAATTCTTGGTCTATGGATAGACATATGGCACGCGGCCATTTGCGACGGTCGCCGACCGTCGCCGTCCTGTGTCGCGGGCATACTGTCGCTCGTGTGGAAAAGCCCAAATAAGACGGTTGGACTAAATGCCTATCACAATGTCAAAGGAAGGTTCGTAGTAGTAGAATCAGCAAGTAAATAAATAAAGAAGGAGTCTATTTATAAAAGCTTTTATTAAAAAAGAATTTGAACATTGAAGCCAAATACATAGAGATAATTGAATAAGATAAATTGAGATAATAATATAATTGAAATGTTTAAATGTATCAAAAAATACATCCAATTTAATTTAATTAAAATGTAATCGAATTTCCCTGAAATTAAAACTTAACTTATAAGTTTTATGTAACTGTTGACATTCAATTAAATTACTAACTTATTACTAACAATTTCTGACATATCCCAAAATGATTTTTTTCTGAAATCACTATTATTACATAAACTCAACTATTTACATACTTATAGTTCGCAACACCTTGCCAGGGTTCATGTCCTTATTTACCTAATAACCATGTTATAGTATGAGTGCATGTAAGCAAAAAAAATAAAGAAAATACATTACAATACAAAATTACATTATGAAATGTACATAATTCGGCGTAGCCAAACTAGGAGCTTTCCTCACTTGTTCAATAGACCTCAGATAAATCAACAGGTTAATCGTTCATCGGCGTAGAAGACAACCGTACCCCGCACCTTTAAATTATCATATTGCCCAAAAACCACATGGCAATAATCATAATATCTAGGCAATGTGATAAATAACAAAATTCGAATTCTAATTAATTACTTCACCCAAGCTTATCATCATTAGCTTGTCATTATTCATATTGACCTGGCATTTTGGAAAGTTCCCCAATTTATTATATTCGTCCATAATATATACATATAGATAGATAACAAATTTACATGTCCATGGCAATGACAAGGGCTACAAATCAGAGTTGACACCCGGTACTCTAAGTCATTTCTACTGGGTTAATTATTTTAAAAGTCTTTGGTTTCCACAAGTTTAAACACATTCTTTAGAATACTTTGGTTTATCTAGTTTGAAATCTTTTGTCGAAATGTAATAACGTCCTCTCCCTTTAGCATTGTCTTCAAACCTAGCGTGAACGACCGGGTTTTTGTAACCATTACATCTAACTTGTTTTATACTAGAACAGTTTTGAGCCTCATGAAAGGTATAATGATGAACCGTGTAGAAGTATGCATATACGCAATAAGTGTGACTACAACGGCTTTCGTTTGTGAATGGACAATCTGGTTGTTCAGTACCATCATTGATGAAATAATCTACATCACCCACATCCCGCTCAATACCTAGGACCCCAGCATTACAGTGATACACTTCGACGTAATCTGCCATTCCTCTTTGAACCTGAATACTTGCGTAACTTCCGTTTTCGAAACAGGGCCTTGCTGGGTCCAGCGCTGTGATTCTTGCAATTTTTTGATTTGTGTTCTTAGTGAGCAACAGTCCCGCCTGGCCAACCATATGGCTGCCCAAACTGTGCCCAATGCAGTGAATATTTTTTGCAGATATTCCATTCTTGACCAACGTAGTCAGCATATTTCCTAATGCCTGGCCAATGAAATAAACATATTCAACAGACTTCTCATATGCCCACTTCAGTTTTAAAAGATTAAATTTAGTACTAGCTTTGGTATACTGAGAATGGTCAAGAATCATCAAATATATATCCTTTCTATCCGTGAATGTCTTTCTGACAAAATCAACTGGCTTCTTGTTGATGTTTGACTTGAAACCAGGAACGTAAATGATAAATTTTCTGTTTTTATCCAGATTGGGCATACGAAAGATTTTTTCAGTGATTACATCTATTTTTCCGGAAAATATTTGGCAGGCACCATGATTGAAGTCGTAAAAATGGACTACTGTCTCCTTTACATCGTGCTTCAAGATTTTTTTGGAGTTGCCTGAAAAAATATTTATAAATTTATATTGAGTGCAAGCCGTGTATTTGGTACCGCTGTTGGCGATGCATGGAACGGTGAAAGTGTGGTCACCTATCTTATTTGTGACAACACTCCAATAGCATGCCAAAATTTGAGATACTAAATTTGAGTAATCAACAAAATTAATAATATACTGTACACTGGTTACATTTGAAATCATTGCCATTTATTTAACTTTTTAACATACCTCGTTCGAAAAGAAAAATTAAAAGAAAAGTTACTTACAATTTATTGTTTTCAAAAAGGCCTTGGTTATGGTCATTTCGGCTCCGGCATTACAACAAACAAAAATAGAGCCAAAGAGAATAATATATATACAAAAATTCATTTTGTATAATTGCTGGATACTTTTGTATAGGTAATGTGAAAGTAGGATAGTATTTAAATTACTAATAATGTTAACTGAGCTTATGTTTTATCTATTTTACGTGTTGTAATGATAATATTACATAATAAGTACGTTAATAATGCAACAAACTTGGGTATTTATAAAGCGAAAGAAAGTTAAGCTTAGCCAATGCGAAAACCCGCAGGCACAATTGCTATGGCGCCCTCTTTTTGTTTTAATTATATGTGTAATGCCCAAAATGAGAGGGCAGTGCGTAAAAACTGTTAAAATTATATAGACGTCCGGGATTACTTTAATGATCATCATCTATGGGACAGAAAAAACATAACTTTACGTCAGTGAATGCATGTTATGTTGGCAAAACGTTCGTAGGTGAAAAGATCATTGTTTAAAAATTGTGTTGGCCGTGTGGTTTCCGGCAGAGTAGAATAGGGCCACTCCAAGTCCTCCCGTGGATGTCGTAGAAGGCGACTTAGGGAATACAAGCTAAACAAAGCTTATAAATATCAATGAGACCTCTCCAACCCATCTGGAGGGCGAGGAGAGTGTAGGCCAAGTTCTCTGGCTGCTCTGGTCAAGTATGGCTCTGCTAGTACAGAGAGGGTCGTGCTCCTGCAGTGGAGACAAAAAGACCTAATGATGATGATGTGTTGACCAACGGTTCATGGACCAATCGAATGTTGGTTAACCGTTTTTTAGTTTAGGGCAGAATAGCCGTCATCAGTAGACTCGTTTATGCAGCGTCATGTACACCACCCACGTCATGTAGTATAGGTTATGGCACTATAACCTATCTACATAACCTGTACATAATTCGGGGTAGCCAAATAAGTCGCTTTTGTCACTACAAATAAGTAAAGTAAAAAATATATATTTAATCCATTAATTCTAAAACATCTTCTTCTTCTATCTTCTTCTTCTAAATATATATAACTCAAAGGTGACTGACTGACTGACATAGTGATCTATCAACGCACAGCCCAAACCACTGGACGGATCGGGCTGAAATTTGGCATGCAGGTAGATGTTATGACGTAGGCATCCGCTAAGAAAGGATTTTGATAAATTACACCTCTACGCGAGCGAAGCCGCGGGCAAAAGCTAGTAACTAATAATAAATAAATAAATATATAGGGACAAATAACACTGATTGAGCTAGCCCCAAAGTAAGTTCGACACTTGTGTTATGGGATACTAACTCAACGATACTATATTTTATAACAAATACATATACATATAGATAAACATCCAAGACCCAAGAAAATTTAAAAAAGGCCATTTTTCAACTTGCCCTGACTGGGGATCGAACCCGGGACCTCTGGGTGGCGGACTAGCATGGTGACCACTACACCACGGAGGTCGTCAGAGAGTAACTAAAGAGTAGTTGTAGAATACAAAAAGGTTTAAACTTGGTCGATAGACCTTACATAAATCAACTGTAGGTTGCCCCCGTGCAATCTACCTGTGTATTGTCAGATTTCCCAAAAACTACATGACAATAATCATAATGTCTAGGCAATATATAAAGAAGTTCAAATTATAGTTTATTACTTAGCCCAAAGTAATTTTCCATTCATAATAACTCCTTCGGGCGACGTACACCCCGGAACATTGATGCTCCGTATCTTTGTGAATTTTTACTTTTTTGATAAAGTGAAAGATATGGGTTCATTATAATTATTTGTGGATACTTTAAAAGATGGACTAATTATACAATCATACGATCCTGACACTGTCACCACCCCTTTTTTAACCGACTTCCAAAAAGAAGGAAGTTAACAAATCATCGCGATCTTTTATGTTTTTTTTTTTGTATGTATGTTCACCGATTATTCGAAGATCCCTGGACCGATTTGGAAAATTCTTTTTTTGTTTGAAAGAATGTACTTGTCAGGTGGTCCCATAGAAATTTCATCAAAATCGGTTGTGCAGTTTGGGAGTAAAGTCGGTTTTTAGTTTTGAAAAATTATCTATTGTAAGTACTTATTACATTTGCTTAATGTCAATAAAGTGTACGTATTACTATCGTTTGCTCAAGTTAAACGACACCGAGCGTAGTCCGCACTTGGATGGGTGACCACAATTGGCATAAATTTATCTCGAGCTCCTCTGTGCTTCGAAAGGCAAGTAAAGCCGTTGGTGCCGTCTGTCAATATTGAATGGTAGTCGTTAAACTATGTCAGAAGTCTTAAAGGCAGCTTGAAAAATCTGACACCAGTGTTGGCCACTTACACACACAAAAAAGAAGTGTAATAAATGGTACTGCTTGTTTTGGCTACCTTCCTCTACAACATAAATAAATAATAAATCCAATCCCTTTATTTTTGTGCCCTGGGCGTTCGTCAAACAGGGCTATTAGCTAACGTCATTAATCAACGTAAATGTACTTAAAGTAAAGTATTTATATATAAAAACATTAAAATAAATAAGGTTTTCCTCAAACCACGTACGTATTACTTGGGATTGAATGTGTGATTTCCTACGTATACAATGTACCTGACTTGGATGTATCATGACACATACTGACGTTATCAACACAAACATTTTTTTCCTTGGAAAAAATCCCAAAATTTAAAAACATTTACACAAACAACACAACACAAAGTTCATGATACTGAACTAGTTTCTATAAAAGAAGTTAATAAAAATCGATACAAGGATTTCGTCTACCCATACAAAATCCGTTTGGTTTGCTGATTTGTATGGAAAGCCGAATACTTTTTTCACTTTTCGTTAATCGTTTTTTTATGGAAAGTAAACAACCAAAATAGTTAGGTACACAGTTTAAAAGCTACCTCCTCTATGGCATATTGGTAACAGGGTTCGGACGAGTTAGGTTAACCTAACCGAAATAATCTGTTATTAACCCACCCGGAAATTGGTTAACCGAAATAGCCTGTTAACCTATAATTGCGGTTAACTTTAAACGAATCGACATATAGATTTCTGCATGATACTACACGTTTTTCATTCCTCGTCACATGCTATTCCTACAAAAGCGCTTGCATGACTCAACCAAACGGCTGTGCATCACCGAAAACCTAATTAACCTATTCAGATAACGGTTACTGTTAAATTGTGAGGGTTAACTGAATCAAAGGATCGATTATCGATTGAGTTTTCTGAAACACGATTTTGACTGATTTATTATACCTACCTACTTATTTGACGAAGCATGTTGCGGATTTATTTCTGTAAACTTTTGACGAAGCATGCAACATGCTTCGGATATACTATTGTCATTTTTTTAAGAATTTAATTTAATATAAATAAGTAAACCTATCAAAGGATTAACCCAAATGGGATTAACCAGGTTACCAGGTTATGAATGGGTTTTTCGAACACTGATTAGTAACCACGCTAGTCCGCCGTTCGGAGGTTCCAGGTTCGATTATCAGCCAGGGCAAGTAGAAAAATGGCCTTATTAAAATTGTTTTAGGTCTTGGGTGTTTATCTATACACGGTGATTTTTCATTGGTTTTGGAGTCAAAGGCTACTTTAGAAGGATCTTTAGTAAGACCCAATTAGCTAGTCAAAATAAAAATTCAGGAACAAAATGTGTTGACTAAAACTCGAAAGTAAAATCGTGAGATCAACTAGTAGTACTGCCGGGCGGCTAGATTTCGATTTCATCGGGGTCACGCGTCAGTTAAGTTATGAACGGGCGTAACTACGTGATCTCAATTGAAAATCATTTTCGCAAGTTTTTAATCACATCGAGGGATCTATTTACTATATGACATTCTTTTATCCAAACCCAATGAAAAGTCAGCCAGTATATATTATAAAATATAATGTCGTTATAGTAGGTACCTAGGACCTTGTCAAACAAGTGGACTCTTGCAACACGATTGGCTAATTTACTATATTTAGTCAAAAAAAGTCAAATCATTTATTTATCTTTGGATATTTGTATCACTAGATAATTGTCGCCTCCTAAGCGCAAGTACAGAAGAAGCGGTAACAAACTGTACTGCAGCATTTTCTCCAAAAATTTCGACTTACAATTAATTATACTGATAATCAAATTAGATATGTGAACTGAGAATGCATTGTTATCTCAAAATATTAAATAAAGAATAATGTCTTATCATTAATTTCCATTTGTAAGTATCTACATGTACCAATTGTGGGTGTACAAATACAAACCTTTAAGATGGACCCGCACCAAGCTCAAGCCAGACGTTTTTGTCTTAAGATAATTATCGGTTGCGTAATAAGCCTTCTCACAAAGTACTTTCTTTGCATAAGCTTTAAATTTTCTATTTGGTATATCAAGAACCGATTCTGACAATTTATTATATAAGCTTTATACAGTTTCCCTTAAACGATCTACTGACTATTTTCAACCTACAATACGGGGTAACTAAGTCATTTATGTTCAAATCAACTGTTTTATTAAATAAGGCAATATTTTTCTTAAATACACTATATTTTCAAAAAGTGTACTGGGATGGTACTGCGAGTATATCAATTTTCTTTAAAAATCTTTCAGCGAGTCTCTCGATCCAGAATCGTGAATAAAACGAATTTCCCTTTTTTGTAAAATAAAAATAGTCTTTATGTCAGCCGTTCCCGATAGAAGAATCCCTTAGGACATCAGACTATGAAAGTAACTAAAGTAAACTAGTCTAGCAGTTGCTACATGACTACATCTGTCAATTGGCTGATTCTCCTAATAGCGTAAGCGGCTGAACTAAGCCTATTAGCGAGTTTAGGATTCCCAAGAATGTAATATTTTCAACGAGATCTTTCGTTCAGTAGCTCACCAACATTGGCCTGTCTCACGTTAGTAAAACTAAATATAATGCAATCTATCTAAATTTCATATACAACTCAAAAAAAACATAAAGTGACAATATTTCCGCGGTTTTTGTATGGTACCCATAGCGATATGTTATGTTGTTATATGGACGGAACATATGTTGATGTTAATATACGGAATATGTATTATATAAATTATCGTACCGTAGTAGGTGCCCATAGGCACAAGTACAATGATTGAAAACGACTAAACCCCTTATTCATAAAAAAATACAAACGGTTGCAAAACTTGTTTTAGTTAAAATATGTTTTGTATCGCTCTTGCAAAGTCAAATATTGAAAGGAGTAAAAGGGACAAAGCATATTTTAACTAAAATAGGTTTAGCAAACGTTTGTAATTTTTTATGAATAAGACGGTTAGACTTTTGTTAGCCAGTGTCGGGCCTGTGTCACTCCCCGTTTATTTTTTTATTTATTTTTTATTTTATTTATTAGGTACAACAACAGGTTACATGACAAACACTTTAGGTATCGAAAATATACTTACATTATTACTATGCACGCGGCGACCACTCCGAAGGGGAAAATTCAGTTACATGAATCGTTTGTCAAGAGTAATAAGAATGAAATTGGCTTGCAATGGGTGTCTAGGTTTCTAAAAGAAGTTTCTATTCTATTCTATTCATAAAGTTAAATATTTCTTTATCTTTTATTTTCTGAGTAAGACTTTTGTACATAAGTACAGGTACTTATTCTGTACCAGTGTGCGGCTCAACTAAACACCTTCATCCTCAGTTGTACTGCTTCTACATATAATATGAATGTCGTAGGTCACCCAAGTATATCGAAGACAACGTGAGGCCTTACCAGACTACTACAACTAAAGGTGTTCAGCAGTGGAAAATAATACAGGATGTAAAAAATAACAAGACGGTTCTAAAAGTCTTTTATTAAAGAAGAAATCTTCATTATAAAATACATATTGTAAGCCTACTTCTAACTTGCATTGTATGAAGAAGGTTATAAAATATACACGGTACATATTATAATTATGTAGGAATAACTAAGTGTTAGTCTGTCAGATATATAATATTACGTTAAAATTCACGATGATTTTTTGAAGAAAAATTAAAGCGTTCCCGAAGAGTTTTAAATAATAGAGACGACATCAACTGATCGGCATTAAACCCTTTATACTTGATTTTTTGGGGACCAGGACCATTTGAAATATTTTTTTTGAAAAGAAACGGAGATATCATTTAAAATTTTGGTTTGACCAAGCCCTAGATAACCCTTCAAACTATTTTATGAACTACTGTTTACAGTTTAAACTAAGAACATAGAGCTTTTTAACGCACATTTGCGAAAAACGGTTACTTTTGGCAGTGCGAAGAAAAGCTTCACGTTCTCACTTTAAACTATAAACAGTAGTTCATAGTTATTTACTTTAAACTATAAACAGTAGTAATAGTTTGAGGAAATTTCTAGGACATGATCAAGACAAAATTTAATGATAGCTCCGTTTCCTTTCAAAAAATTTATTTCAAGTGGGGGCAGCACTGGCCCCGAAAAATTAATGTAACTACTTAAATTAAAGCGATTGGCACACTGCTCTGCATCCCGCTGCGTAGCGCGGGGCCGCCATACAAAAACGACGCGCGTAGACGCGGTGTCAGTGTGTTGTTTTATGCGTGTTTTCTATACAAATTGAGATACTTGCATACAGTCCGGCCCCACGCTATGCAGTGGAGTGCGGAGCAGCGTGCGAATCGCCTTAAGGGGCTACATAAATTTTCCGGGGTCCAGTGCTGCCCCCATTTGAAATAAATTATTTGAAAGGAAACGGAGATATCATTTAAAATTTGGCCTTGATCAGACCCTAGATAACCCATTAAACTTTTTTATGAACTACTGATGATGTCTCCGTTTCCTATCAAATGATTTATTTTAAATGGGGGCAGCACTGGACCCTGGAAAATTCATGTAGCCCCTTAATCTTTAGACCACTTCCTATTTTGACGACATACGATTTTAGAGAATGAGGGTTTTAGACAAGTTTCAACATTGACTTTTTGCGTTTAAGGCCATTTCTATATCTATCTTATTTCTAATTCTATTTTATATTAAATTATATTTGGAAAATATTTCGAAAGTAACCAATAATATAATTTTCTAGACCAAACTAACAAGCTTTATGTACTCAGTATTACAAACCTTCTACAAACCCAATTATAAATGTCTATATGGTAATGTCAAAAGTAAGAGTGGACGATGTAATTTCTAATAATAAAGTGCGTCATTATTCAAAACAAAAAATACATTATTAAATACAGCGGCTTATAAATAAAATATGTCTTCGAATGCACCATATCGAGGCAAGTTGCCCAATATGCTGGCAGCATTCCCTCGCATCCCTCCTCCCTCCTCCCTCCCATCCCTCCTCCCTGAATAGCGATACTTATTCTCTGAGAAAAAAAGGTACCAGCCCTCGGATCACCAGTTGCCTCGATGAGACGCGTTGTGATGTCCTAAAAAAAATTAGCTTCAGGGCCCCAAGGACTAAAGGACTAAAACTCAAGGAAAAAAATGTTACTACATAGGGCGCACTATAAGTTTCCGGAACTGGCCACTTACATAAACAATATTTAAAAATTTATTGCAACATTTGAAAATAGAACTCTTTGGCTGTAGAATGCAGTTTGTTTCATCTGACTGTCTTTTGTTTTTACCTTGTGGCGCCATTTAAAAAATTGTGTGTCTGCATCAACATGGATTTAACTCGGGAAAATTTTCGTAGTATGATTTTCTACGATTTTAAGTGTAATTTGACAGCTCAACAGAGCATCGCTCGGCTTGAAACAGCTTTTGGCAATGAAGCACCATGCAAGACAACTGTTTATAGCTGGTTTGCAGAATTCAAGCGTGGTCGTATCAATCTCAGTGACGAATCTCGCGATGGTCGGCCGTCCACCGCTGTGACCAACAAAAACATCGATGCTGTGCGCCGTATGATTGAAACAGACAGGCATGTGACCTACCATGAAATTCGCGCATCCTTAGAAATAGGCATGAGTCAAATACAATTAATCCTACACAATCATTTGGGTGTGAGAAAGCTGTGCTCGCGGTGGATCCCACACAACTTGACTGAGGCTCAAAAAACGGACCGCGTCACTTGGTGCAGTGCCATGCTTACCAGATTCAACGAAGGTGCGTCAAATTTGGTGTGGGACATAGTAACAGGTGACGAAACATGGATTTATTGCTACGATCCCAAAACAAAGCAGCAATCGAGCGTATGGGTCTTTCAAGATGAGCCGAAACCAACCAAAGTGGCGCGCGTGAAAAGTGCATCTAAGCGGATGATTGCTTCTTTTTTTAATAAAACTGGACACGTGGCTACTGTTGCTTTAGAGAATCGTCATACAGTGAATAGTGACTGGTACACGACCATTTGTTTGCCGGAAGTTATTGACGAACTCCGTAAAAATAACCGTAAACGCCGTATCATCCTGCACCACGACAATGCTAGTTCTCACAAGGCCAGACAGACAAACGACTTTTTGAAGGCGAAAAATGTAGAACTCATGAGTCATCCTGCATACAGTCCCGACCTGACACCTTGTGACTTTTTTCTGTTCCCAAAAATTAAGAACCAATTACGCGGTCAACGATTTTCATCACCAGAAGAGGCTGTCGAGGAGTATGAAAAATACGTTTCAGAGGTCACCACAGAGGAGTGGCACAAAAGTTTTCAAAACTGGTTTCATCGAATGAAAAAGTGCATAGACGGCAAGGGAGATTATTTTGAAAAACAATAAATTAATTTTGTACCTTTAATAGTATTTTTTCATATTCATTCCGGAAACTTATAGTGCGCCCCACGTATCTCCCAGACCTGGGTATTTCCGCTTTTTGGCAGCGTCTGCAGCACAGGCCGCGACTCCACCAAGTTTAGAAGTTGTAGACAAATGTGAGGGTGCCACACATGTGGCATCCCAAACAAGGCACCGACCCTGCCTCCATGGGACCAAGGACAAGCTATCTGATAATTATAGTTGGTTAAATTAAAAAAAAAAACTTTCGTATCCGCACGTTCAAACACATTCTTCGGAAACGTTTGGTTTATCTATTTTGAAATCTTTTGTTTCAATATTATAAACTCCGCGCCCTCTAGCATTGTCTCCAAACCCTGCGTGAACAAGCTGGTTGCGATAATTAGGTACATATCTCTTAGAACGCTTTTGAGCCTGAAGCAAATTATACTGAGAAACCGTCGAGAAGTAGACATATACGCAATAAGTATGACTACAAATGCTTTTCTTTGTAGCTGGACATCCCGGTTGTTTAATTCCATCATTGATGAAGTAATCTACATCACCCACTTGCTCCTCAATACCTAAAACCCCAGCGTTACAGTGATACACTTCAACGTAATCTGCCAATCCTTTTTTAACCTGATAAGTGGTATTTTGGAAGCAGGGACGTGCTGGGTCTAGTGCTGTGATTCTTTCAAGTTTTTGACCTGTGTTATCAGTGAGCAGTTGTCCCGCCTGACCTACTATGTGACTGCCTAAACTGTGTCCGATGCAGTGAATATTCTTCGCAGATACTCCTTTGTTTACCAACGTGGTCAGCATATTTCCTAATGCCTGGCCAATGTAGTAAACATACTTAACAGCTTTCTCATACGCTGCTTTAATTTGCAACATATTATCAGCATTTGTATACATAGAGTGATCAAGAATCATCAAATATATTTCTTTGCCATCTTTGCTATTTTTGAATGTATTTCTGACGATATCTACTGACTTTTTCCTGATACTTGACTTGAAACCAGGGACGTAAATGACAAATTTTCTGTTTTTATCCAGTTTGGGCATACGAAAGATTTTGTCAGTGATTGTATCTATTTTTCCGGAAAATATTTGGCAGGCGTCAAGTTTGAAGTCGTAAAAATAGACTAATGTCTCCTTGACGTCGAGATTCAGGCTTGGGTCGTGGTTACCTAAAAATATTTGTAAGTTTAGTAAAAAATCAATTTGAGCGTGATTGTGCGCATGTTGGTGCAAAAATAATTAGTCATGGACATGGTTCTCCGAAATCGGTGTCCATTTTTCGATTATAATTTAAGAAATTAAAAAAGCACGCTTTTTGTTACAGCTTTACTAAATTTCGAATTAATCTGACGTTTTGAGGTGGGTGAAAATCACGTTCGAAGATTCCATTATAAACTATACAAAAATACAGTTGAAGCTAATAAAGTGTGTTGAAGCAACTCGTACATTCTACGTTTCTTTTTCTTAGAAAAGCTTAAAAATATTTTAATAAAAAAAAAGAATAAATTACTAACATTTCCCAACAGCGTCGAATACTTGTAATACTTTATCAGTTACAACGGCGTTACAGAAAACAAAAATAGAGCAGAATAAAAACATAAATATGCAAAAATTCATTTTTAATTGAATGCTTTTATATTATGAAAAAGTAATAGATATTTCATTTACTTATACTATTTACTTAAGTACTGTTTTATCTACTTTCCTTGATTATAACGTTCGATATTAAATATAATGTATTTCAACAAAACTGGGATATTTATATTGTTAAAGAAAGTGCAGTTTAGCCAGTGTAAATGCCCGTAGTCACTATTGCTATGGCGCCCACTAACTCTAATCCTATGGTAGAGTAACTTGAAACATAATAATCATCGTGCGAAATTGCCTGCGAAATTTACACTAGTGGCTCTGAGAGCTGTATACTCGCGGCCCTTAGAAATTTATCGGATAGAAAGTTGTTCAGACAAAAAAGGTGCATCTTTTTAAGAGAAAAAAAATCTTATGACTCTTTAAATTTTTTTCTAAATGGCTGAATTATATTTATATTTGTATACCTTTTTGTAAGTTTTAATCCCCATAATTCCGCCATTTTGAAACATTTCGAAAAACTGAATCGTCAAAAATGTTATATATTATTCGATTGATATATATCTCCTCACAAAATGTCACGAGAATCTATTGAGGACTGCAACCTGTAGGCGAGAACAGTCGGTCAGACAGACAAATGGTCAACCAAACAATAGTAGTTTATGATACAAGTGTGGTAAGTTGTTCATTACAGTCGAGGCGGGCAGACTCACAAGCGGACGAAGCCCGCGCGTGTGTCTATGGAGCCGAGACTTGTGATAAACAATACACACGTGTGCCATACTACGTTTTTCAACACAATTGGTGAGGAAAAAAATCTTCATTATTAAAACACTTCACTTAAACTCACAATAAATCTTGCTAAAGAAAATTAGAATCATGGCGCGCTTAGGTTTTCTTTGTCAGGCGCACTTCGCGCATGCTCGAGTCTGTAGTGATACGAGAGACACAGAAAACAATCCACCAGCAGCCAAACGATTTTATTTAAAAAATGTTTCTTTTTTTTAACAGTACAGATTTATAAATTCACTTTAGTTGTTACAAGTATTTTAATTAATAGATGAAATGGAATAATATCAGTAAATCAAGGTTTTGGCTCATGCCAAAACCTTGTTTTACTGATATTCTAGGCTGGCTGAATGCAGAGATGTTTCAAAAATAATATTCGATATTTTGGATTTATAAAATTTTATTCCTAAAACATTATAAAAACACTTTACCGCACTTATGCGGTAAGTAATATTTACTGCACGATTTCGAATGTGCGCGTAATGAATGGCATTACATAAGTAAAATCAATGTGGTAAGTAGCACTTTCTGAGCTAATGTGTAGAAAAAGCATTTTTGGCCAATCTCGAAACTGAGACGCTTCGTTCACTCGGTCAATAACCACGGCTTACTTTGCCATCTTCCTCCACAACGCCTAACCCCTTTATTTCTAACGCCCTGGGCGTTTTCCCAAGAGGCCTGTAGGCTAACATCACTGTTCATATAAGTACTTGGACTATTTATATAATAGTTATTGTTAAATAATAATTAATAATGTAGATATCCTCACACCAAGTAGGTATAACTAGAAACCAACGTTGAAATCGTGAAATGTACTGTCCTTTCCGTCTTATATATGTCCACCGCTGGGCTAAAAACCCCAATAAAGGGAGGATACACAAGTCAAAAATAATTTATTTATCTTAGGAATTTGTACTGCCTACTTGAATAATTGTCAATTCTTCTTTCGATTTTATAATAGTTGTTGACCTTAAAGCTAAGTTTATTTCGGCGGCAACTACCTCTACTGCAGCATTTTCTCCAAAAACGTCAACTTACAATTGTACTGTTAAAACTTAGAGAAGTGGACTAATTTCTTTTATTTATTTTTTATTTTACGGCTTTGGATACTACTAGTCATATAGAGCCCATTTTTATTTTTTCACAGCTCTATTCCTACTACCTAACCCTACCTAACTATACAATCAAAGGTTGCAGCAGGTCCTTTGAATGTTTCAAGAGAGCTTTTGGCGACAAATCTTTGCGAGTCCACTGGTTTTCATAGCCGATTGAGTGGCAGACGGCGTCTAAAGAAGCCCACCACAGTCCGCAAATAAATATCACTACAGCTGCACTATGTTTTTCCACTTTAAATATTTCACATAGAATGTATAACACCAATTTAATATCATAAAGTCTACTAGAATCAATCTGAAAAACAATTTAAAGCAAATTCCAACTGTCAAAAAAAAACCGTGGACTGAGAATAAATTGATATGTCATAATTATTAGTTACGAACAGAGATACTATGGGTTATAATTCTTTGGTTACGAATACTGTCAAATTTGAAATTAATGTTAATTTGTGAATTTAGTACTTATACAAGTACAGAATGTACTCAAATTATGACATTTATGAGTGTACAAAATAGTAGATTGCGCTACTTTGAATCCAGAGCGAAACGAAAATCACTAGCGTATCGAGTGATTCTACGGTGGAATCCTGAGTGGAGCGAGGGATTCATGTATATCGCCCAAGATAAAAATATTACCGTACCCGAGTAGCACACTCTATTTTTCATCTCCATCTATGAGAAAAACTAGCACATACAAAACAGAATATAAAGAATAGTAGAACACCTACAATACCTAATCAGACTTCAACCGACAATTCATACTAACCTTTGTTTGGTGTCGTTTTCTTACAATAAATACTAGGAAATATTTTTCCGAAGACCACCAATTTAAAATAAAATGTTCACTCATAACTTTGTTTGCGTGGTCCTTCATATCTTTTTATTTTTATAGGTTAACTTGATAAATATTCACTATTGGCTTAAACTCACGAAAAAGTATTAACATTTACATAAATAATTACATTTCGATACAAATAACCTAAAACTTCTGTAATTACTTGAATCAAAGGGAAAAATTGCGCTTTTTAATTACACTTATTTCTTTTTCCGAAGCAAAGAACATTAAATTTTAACCTACATTCATCCATGTTGAAGATGATATGTATTCCAAATTTAAAAAAATCACGAAGTCTGTGCCAATTATTTTTTATTTTAAAACAAAATTCTTCTTTTTTTTCTGGACTGCCAACATTATTTTTGATTCTACATAGATAACACTCGTGTTCTGTTTTCAAACTGGTACTAATGACGTCACAGTTTCTTGGAGTCAAATAGCGCTCTTAATATCTATTTTTCTGCAATAATAAATCTTAAATCACGTTGAATGGATACGATCAATAACAAGTGACATTATTTTATGACGATTTATTTTTTAACAGTACCAAATAAGAATATTTTTGATCCAGGAAAATTTGTTTGTATATTCTACTTTGCTGTTACCACACAGCGTACATACTGGTTGCCTACGACCTCTATATCTTCTCTGCAAACTATATTACTATTAGTTCGCCGCGAACTTAAACCTCGCGATTACAATAAACATTTTTATTAATATTTCAAAAACTGCAGAACCGATTTTGATGCCCAACAAATTTGAAAATTTTATTGATATTTCCTACATGCCTACCAATTTTTATCAAAATCGGACCATCGGTTCGGTAGTTATCGCGGTACATACATACATACAAACAATGTGTTTTTGCCCCCAACTCGATTTAGAGACGTGACATTTAATGTCGATATTTATTAACAAACATCAGTATTATATGAATATCGTACTTCTGTTTCCCACCGAGGGTTCAATATTGGGTAGCAAACGTAAAAACTGCAAGAGTATCGTTTTTGACGTGACGTCCTGCAATATTGTCGATTCATAGCCGACGGGCATATTTTTCAGAATATTTTCAGAGCGATAAAATTCAACTATGATGGGCGAAACGAAAAAAAACTTGTTCAAAAATGCTGAAAGCATTTTTTGAATTAAGACGATTCATTTTATCCGGCTATGGCGAAGATAAAAGGAGGGTTATGTGTTTCGCCGCTATGTTTCTATGTATGTATGTTCATCTGTCTTCCCTCGTATCTTTTATCATATCCAGGGTACATTACACCAGGCTACAAATGAGGTATCGTGGGAAGTGTCTTGGCTGTAAGCTGGTTAAAGGCCAAATGACGTCACAATAAATTCAATATGGCGATCTCAAATGGAAATAATAAAATATAAAAAATTAATCGAAAAAAAAATTGCAAAAAAATGATTATTGCTATTTTATTACAAGCTTTTTTTTAGTTTCACATACAAACGTATATCGTGTGACAATGCAATATTATGATGTCATAGAGATGATCTGACGATGGAGCTGGAAGATGGCCATAGGAACTCTATAATGAAAGGATGCCACCTCATCGAGTATGGGCTCGTTTGAATCATCTTAACCTCTTCAGTTCATGGTTTCAGATAACAGCTTGTTTAAAAAAATATTTTTTTTTACTGTCTGTTATTAAGATTGTCCTGGGTCTTGGATGTTTATCTATATATGTATTTGTTATAAAATATAGTATCGTTGAGTTAGTATCCCATAACATAAGTCTCAAACTTACTTTGGGGCTAGCTCAATTAGTGTTATTTGACCGTATTAATTTATTTATTTACGATGTTGACACCCATTCAAACTTTCGCATTTTTAATATTAATAGACAGATGATTATGATGATGAATAATGGGGCAGACATAGTCCAGGGCTAAGGACAAAGGCACTGAATAAGTACTAGTACTCACGTACAGAAACTTAGTCAGAAAAGAAATTCAAAGAAATATCTACGTAACGTGGTGAGCGCTATGGTTTAATTTAGCTCGCGTCAGAACTCCTCACCTCTTCGTTTAGATACCTAGACACCCATTGCAAGCCAATTTCATTCTGATTACTCTGGACAAACGATTCATGTAACTGAATTTTCCTCTTCGAAGTGGTCGCCGCGCGCATAGTAATAATGTAGGTATATTTTAGATACCTAAACGGGGAGTGACACAGACCTGACATAGGTCACGTTTATGTTCGTAAGCGTGAAGGGGGAAAATTAATTAATTATTAATTGATTGCTAGCCGCAATACCGCCATTATTAAGTAAGGAAAGTATGATTAATCAATTATTATATTGTTCAAACATATGCGGTTTTATAACAATAATAAACTGTTTAAACGCGCCATTGCCAGCGGTCGTTATTTGCTTATAAGTAAAAAGGAAAATAAACAAGATGAGTTTTAACTTAGTGTAACTTTTATTAGAAAAAATAAAATAAAACTATAGTTAATAGAATTTCAATTAAAACTGAATTGAACCAAAATATCCTCGGCAGCGTGGCCGAAAGCTGGCAGCATTGCCACGTTGTATGGCAATGCTGATTCTTTGAGCTTAAATATATTATTTTCATAAGCACGATCACCCTAAAATTTCTAAAAAAATAGTATAACATAATGTCAATTGATATACGTAATGTTTAAAGATTCTAATAAAACCATACATCTAGATCTGTTAAGGCATCACGTCAAAGTTATGGCGGAAAAAATCAAATATGAAGCCTGAAAACATTACACTCCTTTTTTAGAGCAGTCGAGCAAAAGTGAAAGTTTTGAACCCCTGAACCGATTTCCATCAAACACAAACTTGCTTTGACGCAAAATAAAACCGCATTGACATCGGTACATCCATTAGCTACAGACAGACAGATAGACAGTAATTGGCCTCAAATTTATAACATCCCTATTTCTTCTCTGGCTTTAAAAAAAGCTTCAGTTGTCTGCAGAGCTCTTTCCAGCAACATGATATACGCAAGCGCAAGAACTGCAGACATCGCGTGCACTAAGTGCAACTCCTGCATAACATTGCACTTTTCTTGCTGTCTTGTTTACAGCTTCAAAACACGACGACCTCCGTGGCGTAGTGGTCACCATGCTAGTCAGTCACCCAGAGGTTCTGGGTTCGATCCCCGGTCAGGGTAAGTTTGAAAATGCCCTTTTTCAAATTGTCCCGGGTCTTGGGTGTTTATCCATATATGTATTTGTTATAAAATATAGTATCGTTGAGTTAGTATCCCATAACACAAGTCTCGAACTTGCTTTGGGGCTAGCTCAATAGTGTTATTTGTCCCTGTATATATATTTTTTATTATATTTACTGTAATATTAATTTATAAATGATCGTACCTTAGAAAGATGGAATCGTACCTAGTACTTATTCTGTGATCGTACCGTTAACCGATAGTTCGTGTATTAGGTACAAATACAACCCTTTTAAGGTCACCCAAAAATATTTCGTTTCTGATCTCATTTTACAATATGCTAGGGCTATTTTGTACCTTTAGATCTATGATGGCCGTCATCTAGGTAGATATACAATGTGGAAGGGACAAATCCGTAATAAATCAAACCACGGGCTATACTAGATCACTATAGTATAATCAAGTTAAAATAACAGTGAAAAAAGCTAAAAAAAATGTACATTCCCATACTTTTGTACAAAAATGCCTTTTTTTTTCTTTTTGACAGTTATTTTAATTTTATTATCGTATAGTGATCTTGTCTAGTCCGTGGTTCGATTTATTACGGTTATCTCTTTTCCATGTTGTATATATAGCATAGCATATTGCTGTAGCATTGTAACAATTAAGTGTATTAACCGAAGAACAATTAGACTTCTACTCATTGATGTTCCTAGTCGTATATTACAACTTAACAATTAGCCAACAAATATAACTTTTTAATTTTTTCTTTATTTTGGAAACAAACAATACCCTTGTAGAGTTAGAAATTACTTAATTACTTAAACATAAATCAGTAAAGTTTCCACTTACAACTAGCTCATAATGTTTTTGTAGCAGTGTACAGAAACTACAAAAAAGGACTCGAAGAGCCTTAGAAAAACAAAGGCAAAATAACTTAGCACATACATACGATAATAATAAAGCGAATTTTTTTTTATAAATTGGTTAAAAGTATTTTTTTAGCTCATTTCTGAATGAAAAAGGTGAGAGAATGAAGGGACCCAATTCTTGAAACAATGTAAGCTCTTTTCAAAAACATATTTACTAATAACTTTCAGATACTCGTGTTCTGTCTCTCTGTGCCTTCAGAGATAGTGTTTCTTAGAAAAACGTGAAAGGTTCCAGCGACGAGGCGGTAATGCACACTGAGAGCACTCACAAGATATCCTTGTTTTAAAATGCCTTTTTAGGGTTCCGTAGCCAAATGGCAAAAAACGGAACCCTTATGGATTCGCCATGTCTGTCTGTCTGTCCATCCGTATGTCACAGCCACTTTTTTTCCGAAACTATAAGAACTATATACTGTTGAAACTTGGTAAGTAGATGTATTCTGTGAACCGCACTAAGATTTTCACACAAAAATAGAAAAAAAAAACAATAAATATTGGGAGTTTCCCACACTTAGAACTGAAACTCAACAATTTTATTTCATCGAATCATACCTGTGGGGTATCTACGGATAGGTCTTCAAAAATGATATTGAGGTTTCTAATATCATTTTTTCTTAACTGAATAATTTGCGCGAGAGACACTACCAAACTGGTAAAATGTGTGTGTGTGTGTGTGTGTGTCCCCATGTAACTTCTAAAATAAGAGAATGATAAAACTAAAAAAATATATGATGTACATTACCATGCAAACTTCCACCGAAAATTGGTTTGAACGAGATCAAGTAAGTAGTTTTTTTTAATACGTTTATTAAAACATCGATCAAAGTTACAACGAACTACAACAACTTTTATATTATGTTTCATGCTGCTACGGAACCCTTCATAGGCGAGTCCGACTCGCACTTGGCCGCTTTTTTAGTTGAAGTCGCTTTTTGTGCGGAAGATTTTATGAGCATTGGAAAATGTAAGTAGGATATAATGATGCAAAAGTCTGACAAAGCTAAGTGTTTTATACAAGACTAGCTTATGCCCGCGGCTTCGCTCGCGTAAGGGTGTAATTTATCAAAATCCTTTCTTAGGGGATGCCTACGTTGTAGTAGCTTTATGCATGCAAAGTCTCAGCCCGATCGGTTTAAAATTGACAAAGTTTCATACAAACTTTCATCCCCTATTTTATTCCCTTGGGGGTAGAATTGATCAAAATCCTTTCTTAGCGGATGCCTACGTCATAACATCTACCTGCATGCTAAATTTCAGCCCGATCCGTCCAGTGGTTTGGGCTGTACGTTGATAGATCACTATGTCAGTCAGTCAGTTTTCACCTTTAGTCTATTTTATTTGTTTAACTTTAATCTATTTTGTACACGCCTGCTACTACCTGTTTTCTTTTCTTTTCCTCTCCTGGGTCTGCTGGAAGACATTTCTTATGAAATAAGCAGTACCTATGTACTCAATGTTCTTACTTTGTTTGATTCTATGTTTGTATTTTGTGTACATGAATTTTGCAAATAAAATAAATGAATAAGATTTTTATGTGCTGCATCGAATCAAGTGAACTTAAACGCCGAACGAACGCAAGTTGGTAGAAATGAAGAGAAGTGACCGACCCGAAAATGTTGCTAAAGCTGAAGGGCAAAATTTACAAGTCAAATTCAAAGTCAAAGACAAAAATTATTTATCTTCAGATATTTGTATCACTTGATAATTGACAATTTTTTCTTTCGATTTCATTAGTTATTGACGTCAGATAATTTACTTACAGCTAAGTTTACTGCCGCTCCCTAAGCACAAGTACAGAAGAAGCGGTAACAAACTGTACTGCAGCATTTTCTCCAGAAACGTCAACCTTACAATTATACTGTTATTAAAATTAGATAATTGGACTGAGAATACATTGTTATGTCATAATTTAAAATGTATGTCAACTTGTAAATAAGGTACATGTTCTCAAATTATGACATTTGTGAGTGTACAAATACAAACCTAGGGACCCTCGCCAAGCTCAAGCCAGACGTTATTGAATCAGTTATAAGAAAGATGATGTTATACTTAGGGTTCCGAAAGTTAAACAAAATTGCAGGACGAGAAGAGGATGATATGTTGTTGCTGCAATTAGTATAAAAAGATGACGAATAAAAAGAAGAATTGAAGCTTCTCTAGTTAACCTGCAAGGCCTACAATTACAAAAAACTATCGTTAAATTTAAGTAAAAATACTTATGATATTTGCAAAGTCTGACAACTTCACGCCTTTTCATTCTGTTCTCTTACCTCTTAAGATGAAGTGGTAGCTAAATTGGCGCCCTCATTTGAAATAAATTGTTTAAAACTAAATATGGTGATAATTAAAATTTTGAATTGTATCAATGTCTAGAAAGACCTTTAAACTATTTTATAAATTACCTTTGAAATTATTACTAATAGTGCGTCTAGTTTTAAAACTGTTTTTCGCCAAAAGTGACCACTTTTGGCGAAAAACAGTTTTAAAACTAGACGGACTACCAATATTACTTTCAAAGGTTATTCATAAAATAATTTAAAGGTCTTTCTAGACATTAGTACAAATAATTTTTTTAAATATCACCATGTTTAATTTTAAACAATTTATTTCAAATGAGGGCGCCACTTCTGCTACCATTTTGTCTTAATTAGTGCTAGCTATTTACGTAACTAGCTGCGCCCCGCGGTATTACCCGTGAAAAAAGGAGCCTATGTGTTAATCTCTTGCACACCAATTTTTTTCAAAATAGGTCAAGCCGTTTGCGCATGAAGAAGTAACAAACATACACATATACTCAGAAACTTTCGCCTTTGTACTATTAGTGTGATGTGATACGGATAAAATCATCTCCAAGTAGTAGGACATATTGCCTCAAAAATAGCTTAAAAGAAATACCGTTTCTCAAGACAACAAGCTCCATAAAACATTCCTAGAGACAGTGCAGACCTCCGGGACGCATTGGTAGTGCTTCTAGCATAGAGGAGGGCAATGAGGAGATATATTAAAACTATTTACTTGACCCTGGGCTTAAAATGGTGTTATACGCACGCTTGATATACTAAAAAGACATTTCCTCGCTAGAAGAAGATAAATAATTGTATACAATTGATTGACTGTGAAAAAGTCTCATTCAATCACAATTCAATGCCCTCGCTTTTGTCTCGGAAGAGAGACAGATAAATATTTGTATCGGTTGATGGCGAAGAAGGTATCATATATTCAATGCCTTTGCTTTTGACACGGATGGTTAAGACTCTTTCTTCTTTCATTAACCGGGATGTGAATACAATTTTTTGGCCTTCTCTTCCCAAGAAGTAGCATTTTACGCATGCGATTTTTTGTTCATTTAATTATACTTAATGTTTTTTTGTATATAAGTAAAAGACATAGATACAACAACAGAAAAGTAAACAGAAAACAGCGGACTTATTGTGACATATCCTTGTTTTCTACATCTACGTGCCTATAAGATGGCCCCTTAAACAGCACACTTGACGACCAGATACCAAGCCATTGTTTTAAAATGCACACCATTTTTTAAACAAATATTATAGTATTTGTAAATCTACTTGTTTTCGTTATCTACGTTCCTTTGAGATGCACTTAAACAGCACACTTGACGGCTAGACACCAGACCATTGTTTTAAAATACACATTATTTTTATAACAAATATAAAAATACTTTTATATCTACTTGTTTTCGTAATCTATGTCCCTCTGAGATGCACTTAAACAGCACACTTGACGGCCAGACACCAGACCATTGTTTTAAAATGCACGCCATTTTTATTTAACATCGCTCTTTATGCGAAATGCTTTGTAGGCGAAACGTAAGCTGTAATAATAGTAAAATAAAAATATGTATACTTCATTCGTTAAATAATTCATTAAACAGTGTCCATTTCATGCACAAGCTATTTTGGAAGCTATATAAAATATTACAGGGAGGTCAAGTATTTAGCCGACAATAGTTAGACGTGGATAATACTCCATCAACAAGAACCTAGTCCTTAAAATTGATAATGATGATAAAATATTTAATATATTTTATTATAATCATTTGCTTATTTCGAGGCGAAACAAGCGCTGAGCGTTTTATTTTGTCCAGCCGTTTACGCGTGAAGAAGTAACAAAAATACACACTCACTAACTTTTACCTTATAATATTAGTGTGATTTCCAAAATTGCCGCATTGCCGCCAATAATCGACTGCATCCGATTTCACTAAAATTCAGTACGCAAGGGTTTGTTGTGTCACGGAATCCTAATCAGATATTATTTTTGGGATCCGAAATGGCTTCTGGATTTAAGAATTTTTACTCAAGTCGATCAACATCCGAGGGATCTGAAACACCCCGTGATAATCGGAACTGCAATCACATTTTGGATGCAAAATGGCCGCCTACACGTTTTCTCATGGTTCCTTTGCTGACTGCAGTTTTTACCCTTTTTCCAGTTGGAAACATTCCTTAGTCAAACTCAGCTGCACGAAAAACAAGTTTACAAATTCAAAACACAACTTTTTTGTTACCTTTATTAAGACGTTTTTGTCTGAAGAACTTTTTTATCTGATAACCTTTATCGGGTGAGTTGACATTACTCGCGAGGTCTTCAGACCACAGAGACACTATAGTTTGTTGTTGTATATTTGTTTAGGTATTTAAAAAAATGTAAACAATCTTGACATGTCTTCTTTATTGAAATACAATACAAAACAATAAACTTTATTGCACCAAAAAACATTGACATAATCGGAATACTCACAAAATATAAGTACACTTTATAAATCAAAACCTTGGCAAATTATAAATAAATTATGTAATTTATAAATTAAATAATTTGTAATTTGCGAAGGTATTGATTTATAAAGGTTATATTTCAATAAAAAGTCATGTCAAGATTGTTTACATTGAACAAATGGACTATAGTTATTGTTGATTTACACAGCATTACAAATTGGTAGGTATCTTTTTTACCAGACTACGGCAAACTTAAGAGGAACGGTAATACTTTTAGCAGTCTATGTATGTATGTTCCACCGTAGAATCCAAATCGCTTGTCCAATTTTCACAAATGATATGTCAATTGATTCGTCAATATTGTACTGGTGACATAGGCTACAATTGAAATAATAACTGTTACATACAAAAGAATTAAAGCAAAAAAATTAATTTGTTTCTACACTGAGTGGGGTATCAAAAAAAAATGTTTTTTTTTTAATATAAACATTGTCAGCCGTATATACATATAGTGTACAGGTCTACACCTACAGTAGGTTATGTTATGTAGCAATTGTAAATATTTATCTAATTGTATTATACCCAATCACTTACCCTTTTACCTATCCTATTATTTTAAACCCACCTAAATGGCTCTTACAACCCAAAGGTTGGCTGTTAGATAATGCTTTTAAAATAAAGTCTGCCTATTGTGCTTTACAAAATGTATTTTGTACAATAAAGGTTAAATAAATAAATAAATAAACTATAGAGTTCCCGTAATCAGGTATTACACTCCATTAAGTTAGGCATTTAAAAAAATATAAACAAGCTTGACATTTCTTTTTATAGAAATATACACTCTACACATTACAAATTAAGTATTGTAATTTATAAATTAATTGATTTATAATGTGCAAAAGTATTAATTTATAAAGTGTATATTTTAATAAAAAGACATGTCAAGATTAGTGATCTTCATTTAAGGGGCTTCCTGAATTTTTTGGGGTTCAGTGCTGCCCCCATTTGAAATAAATCATTTAAAAAGAAACGGAGATATCATTTAAAATTTGGTCTTGATCAGACCCTGGATAATCCTTCAAGCTATTTTATGAACTACTGTTTACAGTTTAAAGTGAGAATGTGAAGCTTTTCTACGCACATACGCCAAAAGTGGCCGTTTTTCGCAATTGTGCGTAGGAAAGCTTTACGTTCTCACTTTAAACTGTAAACAGTTTTTTACTATTTGCGATTTGATTAGTAGACACCAAACTTTTATTTTTATTAGCAGAACCATATAGTTACATGTCCCAAACTACAACTATTAATAAATACACATTTTAACTACTACTATATAGCCCCGAGTTCAGCAGTCTCTCGATTTTGGTAATGTGTAGCAAATATTTTTGATCCTAGCAACCATCCTTTTTTTCAGTGTATATCTTGTGTTTAGTAGACATATCATATGTGTTCTTATTTATACATGTTCTGGGCCTTCGTCTACCCGTAATTTGCAAAGCAAAGAGAAATGAACCGTTAACTCATACTGGATGAGCAATGAATAAGCGAGGAATCAACTATTCCGGAGTAATGTAATGAAATATCTCGCAACCGTCCCGGGAACATCGGGAACTAATGGGGACTAAGTTATAAGCTGATCTACAAAATTCAAACGTTTATTCAATAATTGGCTTGTCAACTAAATAATTAAAATTTTTGTAGTTGGTTTTAATAGAAAATATAGACCATTTTAAGAAGGTAATTTGAATAAAAAAATTCTACGTGTTATCAGGATTTTTTTATATCATTTTAAAATTTGCACCGGAAGTGACGACAAACAGCAATCAAAGATTACATTTTTCCTGTGCCTGCACAAAAAAAAAGCAATGACAACGGTCATCTGTCAATGTCACTTGTTTAAATTATTTTTGTTATGTTGGTTGTAGTCGTTTGACATATATTGTTATAGGGAGATGACAGTGACAGTGACAGTACCATGGAATTATATGTACTTCATTAGACAGTACAGTACTGAAAGCGGAAATTACCAATCTTCATCGTGACTTCACTTCCTCAAATAAATTGACCTTGCTTGAAAATGAAGGTCATTTGGAGTTTTGCAAATATCTTAATAACTAAGACCTTATTTTTAAATCTGATTAGACAAAGCTTCTCCTAGAGCAGTCTTTCCCAAAGTGGGCGATAACGCCCCCTTGTGGGCGCTGGAGGCTTTAAGGGGGGCGGTAACGGGCCCAGAATAAAGTTGGGGGGCGCTGATGTGATTTAAGCAATGAGTGATTTATAACTTTAGCTATTTTATATTTTAAATTTCACTGAAATTAAAATCCTCTTACTACACAACATCCATTTATTAGTTCATATTTATATTCTTTTTTATTGTTCAAATATAAACTAAAGATGTAATTAATATTTATTATTTTAATGCGTTCACAACGCTATTTATATCGTTAAAGGAATTAAACACTGAATAAATTTCGTGTTTTAAAGTTTCGCAGGTGAGGTCCCCACTTCCGATACTCTTTAAATTGTATTATTATTGCTATTTTTTTATTTAAAATTAACAATGTTGATTATTGTTATTTTTTTATAAAAGATACTCTAATGTACTGGTGTATGTATTATTATTGCTCTCTCTTGTAAAAAAGTCTAGTTTAGAATATAGGTTGAATTAAACTAGCAGGACAAATATGTGATTCAGGTTTTATGGTAAAAAAAAGGGGGGCGCTACAAAATAACAGATTTTTTAAAGTGGGCGTTTGACAAAATAAGTTTGGGAACCTCTGTCCTAGAGGCTATTCCTCGAAAAGGTTTGTGAATTAGATCTTTTTTCAAATTACTTGACAAGAGAATTAGACCTTTATATGCACTTTTACACTTCAATAAGTATAACTGACATTACATGTAGTGTATTTTAAAATTTGATTAATTTTTAAAGAGAGAAGAAGCTACCGTTGCCAGCGCAGCGCAACGAGCACTGCTGAGAAGAAACGCCGAAAGAAACTCATTTTCACAGAATTGGTAGCGATCAATACTATAAAGAATGAGTTTATTTTTCGGCGAGTAGGCGTAGGAAAGGTTTTGCCATATTATTATTATGTCTTTTGATTAATAAATACTTACAATATAAATGTTGATATATTTTAACATGTTATTATTGCAATCAAGTTAACAAACATTAGGTATGTAATGAGAAATACTTAGTCAAAAAATCGAAGCCGGGTTGACTAGTCCCTCCTGGCAGCAGCGCCGGATCTAGAGGGGAGCAAGCCCCCCATGCCCCGGGCGACAAAGCAAAGGGTCGGCAAATTCGAATATATCCATGCTTCCTATACGGCATGGGGGCCGTGGCGTCTGGTTCTGGTTACTTTTAAAGAAGAAAAGAAGTGGTTTACTTCTCAAAAATGTTATCGCATCTCGGTCTGAATCTTAACTGACTATAATTCTGCACAATTAAAAAAAATCTATAAAATTATTCTATTGATTTAAAAAATATGTGGGGTCTTGAGCCAGTCATTTCCAAATTTCTCGCGACAACGAACCAAAGAGTCGAAAACCAAATTTATTTCAAAACAATATTTTTTATATTATAATATAACACATATAAAACTTTTAAATTAAAATATATTATTATATTTTGATATATTCACTCAACACTATGGAACAGCTTTTCTATGCTGTTATCCTTTTCTGTCGTTCAGAACCGTCATTTGCCAGTGCGAGAGAGAGCGACGGAATGCTATAGCTGCACAAAATATTAAAAGTGAAAGGTAATTTCGCCTCGACTTTCATCTAAACGATGGCTAAGTTGGTTTAGCGATATATGTATAACTTATATATTTTTCCGCTGTAAGCCTGCAACTTATCACTTTATGATAAAGACTCGTCAAAGACTGTTTCAATGAAATTCCATTGTTATGTTTCGCTAACACTGTCAGACATAATTAACAACAAATATTTGACAATAAATTAAATCTAAATTGATACTAGAGGCTTTGGGATAATATTACCCGTAATATTCTCGAGCCTATCTTTGTTTATTATTGCCATACAGATCTATCGTATCGCTAGTCCACCGAACCGGTGGTTCTCGGTTCGATTCCGAACCAGGACAAGTTGCATAATGGCTTTTTCAAATTGTCCTGGGTATTGGGTGTTTATCTATATATTCAAGTTAAGTAAGCCGCATGAGACAAAAAAAGAATGTGGTGTCGTGGGACACCAGGTAGGAACGAAGTTCCTTCGGCTAATGTAGAATCGACACAATGTGTATACGACTGTCGCGCCTGCGCACGTCTCATTTAACGAGGTCATCCTTACGGTTTTACTATCACATTTTTTTCAGTTCGGTCGCGCAGCAAAATCCCTATCTCCTCCAAGCCTGCCGTAAGGAACTTCGTTCCAATTATATATACATATATATATATATATATATATATATATATATATATATATATATATATATATATATATATATATATATATACATATATATATATATATATATATATATATATATATATATATATATATATATGTATATATATATATATATATATATATACATAATATTTAAATTATATCTCCATTTCCTTTTACATAATGTATTTTTAATGGGGTAGAACTGGACCCTGAACATTCATGTATTCCCCCCTAAGGCTATGTTTTTCGTGAGGAGAGACGTGAAAGTGAATAATTCTCAAAACTAAAAACCAACTTCTTTCCCAAACTTCACTTCACTCCCCAAACTACACACCGATTTTGATAAAATTCTATGGGACCACCTGACAAGTGTGCCCTTTGAAACAAAAAAAGATTTTTTGAAATCGATCCAGGCGTTTTCGAATAATCGGTGAACATAAATAAAAAATGACCGCGGGGAATTACCGCCTCCTTTTTGAAAGTCGGTTAAAAAGGGCATCAAAATAGTGACAGGTTGCTTAGCCACGCCGCCTGTTGTCTTGATACCTTGATATTTTCGCCTACTCCCTCGATCCGCTTTTACGATCTCGCAGAACATAAGCAGCTGAAACAATACTAAACAAAATTAATATTTTTTCCTGTTCTCCCAGACAACCATGTAAAAAGAATGAAAAACCGAAATATAGCACGGCTGAATGTAAAATTTCAAATCCTCAAAGTTATTGGCTCTCAATAAAGAAATTCAATTTTCCGCCGCGCAGCCTTCTCATAAGATTTACCGTCTCTCAACTTTAAGTCTCGCCTCCCTGGTGAAGTTATCTTCAAGTTTCTTAAGCTTAATTAGTTAAGTACTTAACACCTTCACTTGGACATTCCGAGAGGAAAAATTGTAAAGTTGAAGGAAATATTATTAACTTTTAGACGGCCTTTTCCAAATTAATCTTATTAATCTGGCAATCTCTTTGACAAAATGGATTGGTAGCTTCTCACTAACTATTTAATTTTTAGGATTCCGTACCCAAACGGTGCCAACGGGCCCCTATTCTTCACAGGGCTCTCTCTTTTGAACCATAATAGCGAGGCACTTGAAATTTACACCGATTGTGCATTACTATAGTCGCTATAACAAAAAAAAATAAAAATAAGATAAAGTTAAAAATTAAAGGGGGTCGTCATACAAGAAAGGTGGTTCTTTTTTAGCGTTATTAACTCTATCTTTTAGCATTAACTAGATACTTTAAATTATGGGCTGTGTATGCAGTAAGAAGTTTCTTGCTTTTGCCATCGTTAGCAAAAGCGACCTTTGTTATTTTAACTAGTTCTCCCTCTGCATAAGTACAAGCAACACGTCTGCCTTTATCGTACCTTTGTTTCTGTTTTTCTTGTTGTTCGTCAATTGAGTCTTTAGCATTTTCTCTGATAGTAGTCAAGTCACTTAAATCGCGATTTTCTCGTCTAACTTCATTAAGCATTGGATTTGCTTCAGAATTCATGCTCGTACATGTGTCAACATTGTATTATATTATAAGTATTTATTAATTAAAAGACAATTATAATAATATGACAAAGCCCTTCTAGCGAGTAGGCGACCAATACTGTGAAAATGAGTTTCTTTCGGCGTTTCTTCTCAGCAGTGGTCGTTACGAAGCGCTGGTATCGGTAGCTTTTCTTTAAAAATAAATTAAATTTTAATATACTTTACACGTAACATAAATTATACTTATTGACGCGTAAAAGTGCCTGTAAAGGTTTAATTACTGAATAAACATTTGAATTTGAATTTGAATTTGTACCAAACATTATTTCAACATTAATTTTCAACGGGTCCCTATTACTGTCTGTCCATTTGTCACAGGGCTCTCTCTTTTGTACCATAATAGCGAGGTACTTGAAATTTACACCGATTGTGTATTACTATACTCGCTATAACAACAAATACTAAAAATAAGATAAAGTTAAAAATTAAAGGGGGTCGTCATACAAGAAACGTGGAACTTTTTTAGCGTTTTTATCTCTCATCTTTTAGCATTAACTAGATACTTTGGCCGCTATAATAACAATGACTAAAATTTTCTTTAAACATTGTTAGGAAGTACAGAACTCTTCATGTATAAGTCCGACTCGCACTTGACCGAATTTTTATTCTTGTTTTTATTTAACTAGACGTTCCGGTGTCTGTCTGCCAAATTTATCAAATCTGTAATCAGATATTTTTTTAAATGTGGTAACGTGTTGATATGCAGATTAGTTACATATGAAAGAAACGTGAAAACATGTGATGAATGATCATTGCACCTTCCGGTAAACTTTGGGATCCTTGAGATAACCATCTCATTATAATACATACATAAGCTTTAGATATACTCAATATACAATGTCCTTTTATATTAAGTACAAATATTTTAAGGAGTGATTCAGTCCATCATTTTGAACCACTTTTCTCAATAAATGTATACCAAAATAGAAAAAAAATTAGTTCTCATACAAATCGAAGTAGTAACGTAATATGGAAAATGTTTTTTTTTTCGTCTTTCGGTATACATTTTTCGGGAAAAGTTGTTCAAAATGAAAGACTGAATCACCTTCTAAAATAGTTGTTCTTAATAAAATTATATGACATTATATTTAGAGTAGTCAGCATGTAAGGAGTAGGTTTAAGAAAATGGAAAAAATACAATCAACGGCTCTCGTGTTTCCGTCACTACTCCCAAACACTACGCTACCTGGACACTGACATGAACCCACCGCGTGATTACACATATCTTTTGTTATTGCAAAGAAACGCTTCACGATTGTCTTAGCATCAGCAAAGATAATCTTCGTTAGAAAACTTGAAATTCATAATTGATAACATCGTTAGAAGATAACCAATAATTGGCCAAGTGCGTGTCGGGCCACGCGCAGTATAGGGTTCCGTAGTTACGAATGCCACCTTTGAGTTCATGCCACTAAAAACGTCTAAAAACTAATAACATTTTATAAATTGATCGCCTATCACTTTTTAATTTGTAAACTCTACTTAGTTCTGATAGTTTTCCTTTAAACTAAATATTTCAGAAACGGATGCCTAAAGCGAAAAAATGTGTTCACAAACTCATAATATTTTTAAAACACCTATTCAACCATACACCACATGGTTAGTCGAGAAAATTTCAATTTACTTGTACGGGAGCAGAAACGCCAAAAAAATTTTTTTCAATATTTTATTTTACCACTTTTTCCGCATAATTAATATACATGCCCATGCCAAATCACGGCTTTCTAGTACTTATGGTCGCTGAGCAAAATCGCGGACGGACAGACAGACAGGCAGTCATGGCGAAACTATAAGGGTTCCTCGTTTACTACGGAACCCTAAAGAGTCGTCATTGTGTACATCCTTTTACATTTTCATGATAAAATTGTTATTGATCAAGTTTGGTATTAATCAATTGGTCAAGTGTGCAGTTGATCGAACATCCTTGTGAAAAACCAACAGGTTTTAGTTTGTCAAGAGGTTTTCAACCGCTCTGTTTAAAATTGCCAAACGTTCATTTTGCTGTCATTCATCAATAACACCTACTCGAGCACAGTACTCGGGCCTGTCGAACAAATTACACGAACAGCATCCTCAACAAACAATGTTTCAACTTTATGCTCTTCACTCAAGTTTTCACTAATTTCATGGCTCGGGCATAAAACCTCGCATAAAACGGACATGAAAGTTAACAGTTGCAAATAAACCCTGTTGTCTATGAGCGTTATTTAATTACGTTTTTCGCGGGAACCCTCACAAAATGAGTTTACTTAACGTTTTAATAGCTATCTCTTTCCTTATGCAAGCAAGGCAGATTTTCAGGCACGAACACACTATAAAAGTTATCATTCTATAGAAAAAATCACGGAAGAGAAAAATAGTAGAAGTGCCAAGTGGGCGTGTCGCATCATAATTGAGCACAACTGCACTCAATCTCGAATATATATTTAGATGCAAATTAAGACCTTATGTATATATATATATATATATATATATATATATATATATATATATATATATATATATATATATATATATATATAATATCACACAGATTAAGCTAGCCCAAAGTAAGCTTAAGCTTGTGTTATGAGTTTACCCGTCCCGCCGTTTATGTAGACCCGTCGCGGGTCACCTGTCTCTGTCACACGCAGAGTTTGTGACAGAGATAGACTGAACCCGTCGCGTGCGCCCGCGTCACTTAGCGAACGCCCTTATACAACAACAAACGACTTGTACAAGTTTGCAAAATTACAGTTCGATCGGTTAAGGATGACTGTTTTAAAATTGAGTTACAAGATTTGACCCAAACAAACATAAACATACTTACAACTACTCGAACTTACTTTGGGGCTAGCTCAATCAGTGTTATTTGTCCTTATATATTTATATTTATTTACAAGATACATTACAATTTATATAAAAGCTCGTAAAAAAAGTCTGGTCTATTTATAAATAAATCACCCGACATTTAAAAAACAAAACAAGCCGTCACCCCGTCCATCACTCACGTGGACACCTGGCTTTAGGCGAGGCCCCAAATAAAAGAAACGTCGGAAAAATAATATCTTTGGTTAATTGCGAGTTAAATTTGAATTGTGTTGCCACTTTTATCATTTAATGGTATCTAGAAACGTAAAAAATGTTTTCAGATCTTTATGGCCGAGATGAAATATAATTATTTTATTCTCGGGTTTCTTATTATTTAAGATGTTGTTTCTTAACCGTTTAGTGAAATAGGCTAACGATAAGTTTAAAATCAAAATTTTGACGACCTCCGTGACGTAGTGGTCGCCATGCTAGTCCGCCACCCAGAGGTTTCCAGGTTCGATCCACGGTCAGGTCAAGTGTGAAAATGGCCTTTTTCAAATTGTCCTGGGTCTTGGATGTTTATCTATATATGTATTTGTTATGAAATATTGTATCGTTTAGTTAGTATTTAATTGAAAGTAATAAATTCTTATCTAAATTCTAAATATTAAAACCTCTACAAAAACAAGATTTCAACACCACAGTTTAATTGGAAGCAAAGGAAAATTACGTTTAAATATTCTAGTTACGAAAAAAAAATGTATACAATAACATTACAGTGCAAGTAAGTTTTACTTATTTATTGTTGAAGCGTTGTCAGTTTCTCTGTTACGCCTTACGCGTTACGTTCTCGCCTACAGTTCGCATTTCTCAACCGATTGTCGTGAAATTTTGTAACAATGTTTCACATAAAACTTGGTCGTATCGATTTTTTGAATTTTTTTTAAATGACAAAAATATGTGGTTTGAAATAATTAATTTTAATATCATATTACAGCCATTTCAAAAAAAAAAAAAACAAAAATGTCATAACACTTTTCTGTTACCTTTATTGGGACGCAACTGTTTAGTCTTAACAACTTTATCCGATAAACTTCAAAGGGTGGATGTGCCTCTACAGCTCTCAAAGCCACTATAATAGTCTATTTAGTTAGTTATTTAAAAGAATGTAAACAATCTTGACATGTCTTTTTATTGAAATATACATTTTATAAATCAATACCTTTGCTAATTATAAATTATTTATTTTATAAATTATAAATTACATATATTTTTGTAATTTGCAAAGGTTTATAAAGTGTATATTTCAATAAAAAGACATTTCAAGATTGTTTACATTATTTTAAATACCTAAACAAATGGACTATAGTTTTATTTAAGCCTCTAAATGAAAAAAAAAAGTTTAAGAATTTTTCTATATGTTACATCATATACTCTGTGGCATCTGGTATGCCACAGAGTGTATGATGTGCTGTATTTAGACCCGGCAGCCACGTACATCTCAATATGCACGTGGCTGCCGACTCTCATCCAGCTTAAGCTGCGGCACGTGATCTTACCAGTTTAGAACCCAAACCTAAGTTATGTTGACGACACCTACCGAGGGCATAAATTATGCGAAACTCAAAACGAATCCAAACTCAATAGTGTTATGTTGTTCTTTTACCAAGTTCCGTTGACCTTCCGGCTCCGGGATTTACCCTGGACATCATCAGTGATGACGTGCTCGTCAAGACAAATCAAACAAGTGAGACATGCGTGTAATTTACGAGTATAGAATATTTTAAGAGTGAGTTACGTATGACACACTAGGCTGAACTATCCGCTGTCATATCCTTAGTAATTTTGCGCTACTGAACTTTCCGCCACCGAACGTTCGGCAGATGTATTGTGTCCCTATAGTAAGAAGGTAAATAATAGTTGCCTATTATCTCCCTTCTAACTTGGTAGATAAAAGGCAATTTTACGATTTTTCAAAATATACATAAATATGTTCTTAGTGTGACGTTTAACTTCACACTAAGAATATGTTCTTAGTGTGACGTAAAAGACCTGGTATTTTATTTTCTTAAAATTAAGACGCTAAATGCTAAAAAATACAATTTAAGAACTACGCAAAACAAACTGGCGCCGAAATGACAGCCGACATCATGGTGACGTCATATCAGCAGTTACAAATGCTAGGTTATAAACTTTTCATCAAAAATGCACAGTATTATGTCTTTTGTATTAAAACCTATCTTTACAAATGAAATGGAATAAAAGTAGGTACTTACTTCTATAAAATATTTCTGCATTTAATAGAAAATGATTCAGTATTATGAGCACAGAACTTTGCTAACATCACCGTGTCTCGGTAGATTTTTACTTTGCATAAACCTTGTGCAATGCCACTAAATATACTTTAAAGTCACAATATAAAGATTTATCATTTAATCACTGTTTACCTGCAGCTCGTGTCTGCTATTTTGACGTCACTTATGAAAATAAAATGGCGGTCGACGTTTGTGATCACGTGACATACAGACAATACAAGTACAATTTTGTTTTTGAAAATATAAATCAATCATAAGTTTTTGAAAAATTTACACTAAATTCGTGTTTCCTAAAGTATAGACTATGTAAATAACATAATTTATTAAATTCATTTTGACCAATGAGAATAGCCCATTACACAATACTCATAAATACAGACTAATATCAATTTAATTTACACATTGCCGAAGGACCAGCAGGCATTCTATACAAAGCCATAATATTCATAGTATTTCATACATCGCCTACCAGCTCAAGGCATTCTATAAATAGTCTAGGCATTGTATATAATGCCTGTATTACACAGATTGCCGGTAATATATATGTACTCGTAAGTACCAATTGACCAATTATATATATAAGAGCCTTTTCAGCCCGAAAGCGGGGCGCAGGCTTCATTCTGTCGCTTCCATTTGTATGGAATTACACCTATTAGTACGACAGACGAAATTAACTTCGTAGGTAACTTCGCTTGTGTTTTATTGTTTGTTATTAATAATATTTCATTCTTGAACAAATCCAATATTTTGTTTTTAACCGACTTCATAAAGGAGAAGTTTTATCAATTCGACCCGTATGTTTTTTTTTTATCTTCGCTTCTTTTGAACCGATTTTGATGATGATTTAATGTCAAGTTGGTCTCATATTCAGTTGGTGGAATCTCCACCAAATGAATATGAGACCAACTTGACAACTTCGGAAATATGGAAGAAACTCTTAAACGACAGACAAAAAAGCTTTTTTTTGTTTAACAACGTTTAACTGTACGAGCCACAGTTTGCAACCCGTACAGTCAAGTTAAGTTAGTTTTTGAGTGTACTTCCGGTTAAATAGTTATAAATCAAAGATGTACGTGTTCACGGTTATGCGTTTATTTTCATACACTAAATATTACAAGTACAAATGCGGCAGCGGCGGCGGCCGAAAGTAGGTTGCATACATTGCATTTTTATGTGCATTGCATGTTATTAACAAAAAAAGACTGCCTTTTTATATACCCAGTGTCACTCTTAGAATTAAGACGAATATAATGACACCTCTCAAGCTTAAATCCATCGAGCCGTTCAGGCCGCAGAGCGTGCCAAACTATTATACATACATACATGCCTTTAAAAATCATAACCCTTCATAATCATAATCTGGCGCAGTCGGATAAAAAATAGAAGAATTTAATTTACAATACTATCTGGACAATGCAAAATAAAATCATATTCGCCGAAAACGCGGTTGATTTTAATTAAAAAAAATGTATTCATTCCATTTCAATACGACCACGTGCCTATAAACAGTTCATGGTAGATTTAATACGTTCACATTGCGTGAAATATCCACGTAGGTGCCGGTGGGCGGGCGCACAGTGGAGCGGCAAATCGAGTGGCCACGCGCCGTGGCGGGGCGTAAGGGTTACGTCAAAATGGTTTCAATTTTTTATTTTTGAAGATAAAATCTTTAGCGGCGTTCTACACTTTTTTTGTAATAGGTAAAAAATGTTAAACTCGCGTCAGGGCGTCAGGACACGTGACCTGATCAAAAATTCGTAAGACGGATGGAGAGTAGAGAGTAGACAGCCGGCACGGCGCGGCGTAGGAGAGGAAGTATTCCCCTGTCTTTCTACGGCGCGGCGAAAATGTATGCCTGCGCCTGCTGTTTCGTTTAGGCGGCGCAGGGCGCTTGCGCGAATGTTCGTGTGTGTTTATGTTACAGCGTGCCACGCGCATCCATGGAAATGCACAACGTTAATATTCAAGTTTTCACTTCTGCCGGCACTCCCGGAGTGCAACACGTAGTTTTTTTTTTTTTGTTAAACACACGGGAACAATGTCTATCTTGGGTACTTTCGATGGTCAACAATAAATTATTTGGTACTGTTATGAAATAGCACGTCTCAAAACAATGTCACTTGTCATGATTGTAACCGTTTTCAGTGTGATTTTAGATTTATTATTGCAGAAAAACTGATATTAAGAGCTCTATTTGACCTCAAGAAACTATGACGTCATTATTTCATACAAATCCCATAAACATGTTTGTTTTGTCGTTTAGAAAAAAAGTATGTATCTGATTTTACTTGTTGGAGACTAGCGAAATTGCTACGTGACGAAATTTGTATGGGAACCGTTGTTACCAAACTCACACAAACAAATCACATTTGCATTACACGTATCAATTTGTTTAATCGGCCGTTTTTATTTACTTTATTAATGGCATTTAATTGGCAAAAAAGATTTATTTTGCTACGGTTCAAAAAAACTTACCTATGTTTTGAATCTGTAGTATAACTACGAAAAAAATCTGGTTTTTACTTTCAAAAGAAGCAATTACAAACTTAAGTACGTACATACATAAAGTCTTAATTTACGTAAAAAACATGTCTGGATTGAGTGCAGTTGTGCTTAATTATGACATGTGCGCCATGCTCTTTTGGCACTTTCGTCTTTTTTCTTCTGTGGATAAACATAGGTCAATTCCTCGATCGATACTTCTGGCTTCACGATTTGCAGTCTGCAGAGCTTGTTCCACCTTTAAAATACCGAAAAAAAATCGGTCTGTATCACATACGTGACATTTATAAAAGCGTGCGCACGAGTGCTATCTTTTGACATTTATGGTCTGTAGATTTTAATAGGGATGTGGACGGATCGGAATAAATATTTGTAGATTATTACACAGACCTAGATTTTTTTATTTGGTCCGTCTCAAGAAGGTTATCCAAAAATCATCGTCATCTAGGCGTATTTCCAGTTGCATCCTAAGCGGTAACGCTCAGAGCCCGGGGTCCGCTACCTGACCTAGGTGATGATTAGACGAGGTAACTGGTTTTTACATAGAAGGACTGTCGTCTGACCTCCGCGCATCGAAGTAAGGGCGATTAATAAATTAGTGAAAATCGTACTACTCGTATATACCACATGCGTCTAAATGCAAAAAAAGTAAACAACATTTTTACCCGACTGCCCCAGAAGGAAGGTTATGTTTTCCGAGCAATTAATATACATACATACGTACCTACGTGTGTGTATATAGCTATGGGTCGCTTCTGCAGCCTAAACGTTTTGATGGATTTAAGCTTGTGAGGTGTTGTTAGATTGGTCTTAATTCTGAGAGTGACACTGCGATGGATATATAAAAAGGCATTCTTGATTTTTTAATAATTACTTGTTTAAAATATACCTGATGAGAGACATGTGTGGGAACCCCACCTGTCCCAACTCAGTAGGTGTGCTCCCATATGAAGTAGTCGTAGAGCAAGAGATTTTTTGTAAATTATTATAACAGAAATGGTATAAAATTATACAATTATTAATAAACAAGTTGCTATCAGTATGTGAGGTGGTAGATGAATTATTAATGTAAATGTTGATGGAATGATATGAAAGAAATGAGGTAAGAACATGCAGGAAAGAGTTTTAATGCAACATCGTTATGACGCGTTCAGACAAAACGCGCACGCCAAGCCCACGCCTAGCGCACGACAAGCGCTGTTGAATTTGTTGAATGTAATTTAAGTCCTGTCATTCATCAATACAACTCAAATTTGCAATAGAGAAAATGCATGAAAAAAATATGAATTATCTAACTAGTTTATCCATAAATATTCAAAAGTAAAGTACTAACAGTAAAACCAGAATAAAAATTGGTTGAAAAACGAACGAGATATAACGATTTTATGAAAATATCTCTCATTCGCAAAAACGCTATTTTCTATGGCAAATGTATATATGATATTGACTTTGACGTCATCAGGCCATATCGGACTTCTCTTTCTAATTGAAACTTTTATGTATCACGTGTTCGTCGCTTATTTAGATGTTTTATAAATTCTTTCATATCTGTTTACTACGAATAATAAGGAATTTACTAAGCAAATAAAAAAATACGTGCATTTTCCCTATTACCGAAGTTCAGTCGGAGCGAGTGTCAGAGAGCGCGTGGAGTAGGCGAGGCGTGCGCATGTGGACTTAAATGCAATTTGTGTTGTATTGATATGCGATATTACTCAAATTATCCTATGCAACAAATTAAAAAAAAAACAAATCGCGTTAGGCGTGGGATTGACGTGCGTGTGTTGTCCGAACATGCCCTAAGAACATTCAGAAAAGAGTTTTATTGGAACATCGTTACACATGTATTTTACAAAGCTGTTAAGTAAAAACATAAAGTTATTGTGAACAATACCTTACGTTATTCCTAGTGGAAAACCCTCGTCCTTTTTGTACGCTGGCATGTCAACGCTTCAAATAAAATATATCAGACTGTCGATGAATATTGTATTTAAAGAGGTTTTTGGATGAATCCGGACGAAATGGTTGAAAAATTTACATTACTTAATTGAACTGCGTGAAGTTTTATCCTAGACTAGCTGGTGCCCACGACTTCGTTCGCATGAAATTCAAAAATGACGACAACTCCTTTCCTCACATCAGATTTTAATGAAACAAACCTATATGTTATTCCGAGCTGTGCTTGATATATTACTGAAAACTGCGTTAATATCCATCCAGTAGTTTTGAAGATAAGCGTGAACATACATGCAGACAGAATAAAATAATTGTTTTGTGTTTTTGTGTTCAGTTACTTTTTCTATCGTCCATTATTTTTTTTTTTCATAAATTTGTTAGATACTAGCTGCGACCCGTGGTGTAACAAACGTAGACAATACACATACATACACACAAACACTCACAAACTTTCTCCTTTATAATATTAGTGTGATACGGACACGCGATTTTTACTGTTTTGTTATATGTATTGATATATAAATAAATATATATAAATATGCCAACATCACGTCTTTAGCCCTAACGAGGCAGACAGGTCATTTTGAATTTTGCTGGTCTAACCAGACAGAGCTCGAGCCGCAAGACTTAAAGGCCACTTTTACCGTGACGGTGGGCGAAAAGGTGTCAAAGTCAAAAGTCAAAAATCATTTATTTATCTTTGGATATTTTATTGAAGAAAAAATTGACAATTATCAATTCAATTCAATTCAATTCATTTATTGCATTCATATTATACATATATCACTTGATAATTGTAATTTTTTTCTTTCTATTTCATAATAGCTAGTTGTTGACGTCAGACCATTTACTTATGTACATCTAAGTTTACTGCCGCTTCCTTAGCGCAAGTACAGAAGCGACAAAAATTATACTGCAGCATTTTCTTCAAAAACGTCAACAAAACGGTGGAAAACAGTATCAAAATAGGTTGCAATCCGGATCAGCCTTTCACGTCATTCAAATTTTCACCCAATCACTCGATCGGCTTTTACGATCTACGCGGGAAGCGAAGCAGCTGGTACATTTTAAGTTTTTTCTCCTCTCTTCAGCATGAAAGCCCCAGACCAGCGGGAAAAACTGAATTAGTGTCGAATACTCGTAGTCTAAAACGCAAACCGTCTTATTATAAAACCCAGACTAACTTTTACTAGGTTTAAACCATTATCCGCCCAAAATGAAGTTGATATTAACATAAGAGATAGTGTGATATTACCAGATGTCCTTGATTTGGTCGGATAATGGTTTAAACCTAGTAACAAAGTTAGTCTGAGTTTTATAATAAGACGGAAATAGTCTAATTAGCAACTCGTCTAAAACCGCTCGTCATAATAGCAAGTGGTCTAAAGTATGAATCCATCCATCCCAATGAAACTATAAGATTCGGAACGACCGAAGTAGCCTTACCTTTCTTATATCTTACCTAACTGGCAAAGAAAAACTTAACGAGACTATAAAATTTCATGCTCGACACCTCCGGCATAAAGGCCCTTCAGTCCAGAGGATATAAAAATAAAATTCAAACGTGTAGAAACGTGACGGCCAAACAAAAGGCGAGTTTTATTACGTTGCACGGACAGGCAATTTTCCTGAGCATTTTTAAAATACTGGAAACTCTTGTTCTCGTCTAAATTTCCGTCACGTAGTAGCCAGAAATCTTGGAGATCGTGGCTAAAGACTCTTCTGACGTGTTATAACTAGCTAACTCTGTAGCTCATCTTTTTTTTCTACGTGGAAGTAGAGTCATTTCTGTATTCTTACTGTGAAACTTTTTATTTTAATTTGAACAAAGATTCCGCGAGTCAACACCTCGCGAGCCACTGAGAACCCGTTGAAGTTGATCGGATTAAAGTTATTTAAATAAAAAAGTACAAAAAAGTTTAATGACATTTTCAAACATTTTTAAAAATGTCTAAAATATGTTTCTTTGTGTATATTGATCTCCATATTGATAAATTTCGAAAAGCTGAATTGACAAATAAATTCTATGTAATTATTAAACCTGCTCACGAAATTTCACGAGAATTGGTTAAAAATGGGCGGACAAGTGAACAAGACCGTGATGGGTCGTCGACGAACAAGGGCCTATGCTCTGCAGTGGGTGGAAGAAGGACTCCGATGATGATAATCATGATTATGATGAAGAGATAATTTTATCCTAAATTAAACTCTTACCTTCTGACCTATGGTACACAGACATGGTAATTGACTGAAGCTCAAAACTCCAAACTCTAGGTTTGCCAATGAGCCATGGAGCACAACATATTAGGTTTACGTCTATGTGTGAAACAACGATCTACGTACACAAACACAAATTGCGGATTTAGGAGCAACAACAGCCAAGTTGAAGTGGAGTTGGGCGGGACATGTCTGCCGAATGCGTTCTGAAAGATGGGCCAAATTGTCTAAACTCTGGATTTTAGGTGGACGTAGAGGTAGGGTTGGCTCAGTACTAGATGGCGCGAGGACATTTTTATGTGGGTGGCAGAAGTTTGCAGAAGAAAGGGACGAGTGGAAAAATAGGGGGGAGGCCTTTGCCCAGCGGTGGGACACTAAAGGTTAGAACAAAAACAATGGCACGGGAGTGCCGACAGAAGTGACAATTTGGTGTCAGTTACGGTAACAGTCTCGCGAGATTTATGTTTAGTTACCATCTCAAAAAATGCTTTCTATGCATGCCTTAAGAAGTTTTTAACAACAAAAAAACCTATGGTTTATGATTACCATAAAAACTCATTAAGGTCCGCAGCGGGTTGCAGTAGCTACTCAATTTTCCGAAACACATTAGCGGAGCATACGCGGCGCGATTTATACGCCTGTCTTTCTGCCTGTTAGGCTGCAACCAGACTGAGTCAAGTATTCTGTAAACTTATTTGAGTTAGTATTGAATTTATAATTTAGACTTAAGGTTTATTTTGTAGTTTCATTTTAAGTAAAAGTGTATTTGTTTATTTTTTCTTATTAAACATTTTCTTAGCCCTTAAATGGTCACAAACGCAAGTTTGCCGTAGAAACTCATCTAAAACGCAACTTGGAACTCGTGTAAATAGCAACTTTTCTAGAAGGTACAAGTGGTCTCAGTAATCAGTTATGTGCAGCATCATATTTAGATAATTTTATTTTATTATCACACAAAACAGATTACAACTATTACAAAAATACACAGAAAAAAACATAATAAAAAATCATTAAAAACAGGTTGTAATCCGCATGCTTTGGATTGAACGTGAACAATTATATCAGAAGAGAATTTTACAATCCAAGAGAAAACCAGTATAACAATTAAATGTATAATATTTTACCTATTAAATATTATGTACTTTACTTTCCTGTAACGTAGTACAGGATACAGATAAAGTAATTAATCATGCATAAAAATATTAAAAGATTCTTTTGGGATGTGGATGCCGAATCATATAAGAAGTGGAGAAGAAAAAGCCAAAAAGCGGGAGCCGGCAGCTAAATAACCAACCGGGAACGCGTTAAGATGAGGGAGAAATATACTAATGCTACGTAAACGAAACGTTAGTAAAACTAAGTTTATAATGAAGCTAAGGGTTGGGATCTGACAGTAGAAGCGGGAGACCCTAGCTTCATTCCAAGAAAACATCAACATGTACTTACATATCCACGTTACATTATCAAGCAATTAAAACTATTAGGTAAATGATGCATAAATCCTAATTTGCTTTGACGTTGTATTGCCAAGTTACTATCGGACGGCAGTCGTATTACTTTAGCGGAGTAAGAACCCATGTCTCAGTAACTTTCGGCATCAGTTTGAGCACGTCCAATAAAAGTAAAGCGGTTGGTTGTTAATAAGTATGAATAATAATGAAACAGTTGCTATGCTATTCATCGTGAGTACCATAATGGTACTGCAATGCGTAAGTTATTATTTATTATGAATATTACTGAAACATTTTCTGCATTCTTCGCTTGGCTATATTTGGACAGCCAAAGAGCTATTATTTTTCAAGTCACCGTATTCCAAATCACGATATACTATTACACTGTTTTTTAAAACCGTCGCTTCTTGGACTTAAACAAAAGAATAGGTAGTTATGTATCAACATATAGCATTGGTATTAGCCACATTATGTCTTCAACTACTTGATACAAAGTTGTACTGTAACATAGTAGCGGACCGGCTTATCATGAGACTCCACCCATAAACATGTGCAAATCACACATATACTTTTCTATGACGCAATTACGGATCTTTCTGGAAACTTCATTGTTAATTTTAATTAAAAATTAATTTTATTGGTCATAAATCAATCAAGCTATTTAAAGAGCTTCGAGCAGCTAGAAGTCGGCGCTGACGACCAGCCAACTTCGAGTTTTACATCGTGATCGCACCTGGGTCAAGACTACAGCTGGAGCAACTCTCACTTCGGTCAAGAGTATAACTAGCGCAGTCTCGGTTTCCTTCTACGGCGAATTCGTGAGTTGCACAATTTTTCTGCCAAGTGTCCTTTCGTCGTGATCCTTTTAAGGCTCGAAAGAAGGAAGAACCTAATATAAATTTGTTATTGCCTTTGATTCGAAGTGAACACGCACCTGGGTTAAGAGTACAGCTGGTGTAGCCATCACTTCGGTCAAGAGTATAATTAGGTATTAGACAATTTTTATATAAAAAAACAACGTGAAACGGAACGGAATCTCCTTGACAAACAACGCGAAGGTTTATTGGCATTTATTGCCCCAAGTGGTCAAGATCACTTGAAGCTGTTCTCCGCGTTAGAGCGATCCAAAAATGAGGAACTTTGTAAACGCCCCACGCTTATCATTCGTTTTAGGTATGACTCCCGTGTTCGAAATAGGTCTCCTGAATTAAATACCTGTAGTGAAAAGTCAGCTAATGGAGCTATAGCAGCTTTGTATGCATCAACTGTTGGTTCCCTCTGCCAAGGTGTGAGGGAATTTATTCCATACAAAAAAAGCAGATAAAGAAAATGTTTGTCCACTCCTGAATATTATCTGATTTCAATGATTTTTTAGTATGTTATTGACACTACAAAAGACTAGCCCTCATATTCATAAAGAATAAAAACTGTTTGCTAAACCAATTTTAGATAAAATATGTTTTGTCTCGTTCTTTCAATGTCAAATATTCAAAAGAGGGAAAGGGACAAAACATGTTTTTACTAAAATAGATTTAACAAACAGTTGTTATTTTTTATGAATTTGAGGGTTAGTTTATAAGTTTTCCTCTTTTCCAAATTTATTTATTTTCAATTATAGCATATTTTGAAAAAAGGAAAACTTAGTCTTTTATTGTGTTACTAACATCCTAAATAACCGGCCAAGTGCGAGTCGGTTCCGTGACATTATCTATAAAAAATCACGTTCATTGTATGGGAGCCCCCCTTAAATATTTATTTTATTTTAATTTGATTATTTATTTTTAAAGAAAATATACAGCTAAATATTCTGTGAGTCTAGCGTCTACCTGATGCCGTTATTAATATCGAGCAAAAAACTGCACAAAAATCACGTTTGTTGCATGGGAGCCCCCTTAAATATTTATTTTATTCTGTTTTTAGTAATTATTGTTATAGTAACAAAAAAATGCATCATCTGTAAAAATTTCAACTGTCTAGCTGTCCCGGTTCATAAGATACAGCCTAGTGACAGACACCCAGACGGACGAACAGCGGAGTTTAAGTTATAGGGTCTCATTTTTACCCTTTGGGTACGGAACCCTAAAAATCAATGAGATCAAATAAAATTTAGGTGTTGCAAAATATTTCCTCTTTTTGTATAGACTAGTGCGTGATATACTTCCCACTTAAGAATCCCCTTACCCTAGACATTTCCAAACAAACGTAGTGCTTTTATTATGAAATGACATGTGAGATTTCGGCAGTATTTTGTAATTTTAAAGAAATTACATAGATCTAGGCATATAACTAGTTGTCGACAGACAAATATGAACTTGAAAGAAAATATGAGCTTGTATAAGTTTTCCATACTGATGGTCAAATATGATACACTATATTCTCTTTTAAGTTCAGACGAGTATTTTGACTGTGAAAACTAGTTATATGCCTTAATATATGCATGCAATTTCTTTGAAATTACATTATTTCGCCAATATCTGACATGCCGTTTTAAAATAAAAGCTAGATTACGTTTGTATGGGAAAGTCTAAAAACTAGCAGGCCCGGATCTAGAGGGAGGCAAACCGGGGCACCCGCCCCAGGCGTCAGTTTCAGGGGGCGCCATAATCTTCAAATATTTAGGACTGAAGAAAGAGGTGCCCCGGTACGCCCGGTCTTGGACTTCGGAATAAAGATGGCCATGGGGCGGCACATTTACTGTATAGATTTTGTCTAAAAAATGTCGTAAAGACTCCCATCCTATTTGGAGCGCTGGGGCGCCATATTCAGGCCGCCATTTTGCCCCTCTTACAAAAAGTTCTAGATCCGGCACTGCAAACTAGTCTTGTCTAGGGTAATGGGATTCTTAAGGAGGGAACCAACAGTAGGTAAGCACCTATAGCCACCTCCATCAAAAAGGTATTTAGCTATAAAATTCTTATAAATGTTGCCCTTTAGTTAAGGGACTACCTGAATTTTTCGGGTACCCATTTGAAATAAATTACTTGAAAGGAATCGGAGATATCATTTAAAATTTTGTCTTGACATAGCCCTAGATACCCCTTCAAACTATTTTATGAACTAAAGTTTACAGTGTAAAGTAAGAACGTGACTCTTTTCTACGCACATTTGCGAAAAACGGTCACTTTTGGCTACATTAGCCAAAAGTGACGTACGTGAAGCGTAGAAAAGCTTCACGTTCTAACTTTGAACAGTAAACTGTAGTTCATAAAATAGTTTGAAGGGTTTGGACAAGACAAAATTAAAAATAATATCTTCGTTTCCTTTTGAATAAGTTATTTCAAATGGGGGCAGCACTGGACCCAAAAACTTCACGTAAACCCTTAAAGTCAAAACTTACCGCCAGTCAAGCAAGAATAAAAAAAAATCTTCTTTAGTAGATTAACAAAAATAAAAGTTTGTTTTGATTCGAGGCAAAGTTATTTGAAAAGTCACGTAATGCAACTTAAAACGGAACGTGATCTTATAATCATTTGCTGAATCTGTAGCTAGTAAAACTTTACTTGCTTCACAAGAGGTTTGAAGAGAAAAAAGTATTTATGAAAAATAGAAAATAATTTTTCAAAACGAATAGGTAACCGATTTTGATAAAAAAGTTATGGTATGACCTGGCAAATTTAAACAAAGAAATATTTTTTTAAATCGGTCTAGGTGTAGTCCTACATAAAAAAAGATTCCAGCGAATTGATAACCTTCTCCTTTTTGGAAGTCTACGTGATAGTATTAGATTAATGAGGCAAGTTCCCCTCCCCCCTTATTTTGTCCGAGCATCTCCCAAACCTAAATCCTGGATCCGCCACTGCTACGTGATACAAAATATCATGCAAAACGGTGTAACTGATATCGAAATTGAGTCTAACACGGTAATCTGACATGACTCGACTTCGACGCGACTCTAAAAACTAGTTGAAAGTCATTTACTATGTGTACCTATTTACTTTGAATAAAGAGCGTAACGAAGGAGTCCACAGTTGAATCACGAGCGGAGCGAGTGATTCTACGGTGGAAACATGTAAACATGTAATAGAATGTTACAGCAATTTTGTAGTGTTCAAAGTTCTCAGAATGTAGATAAATGGAGAAGTTCCATAAATTTCTTTAAATAAACACGTGGTTTCCAAAGAGTAACACATGCCTTCATTTTCAAAGAATCCAGTTTATAATTCAATTCCAACAAGATTTGAAATCAAATAACGTGTTCTATTTACAAATATGGGTTATGACGACTGCCGCTAGGGGCGCCGCGTTCGTCTTTGTGACATTTAATCTAGAGCTGTCATGGAGTAAAGACGTGCTTTGTTTCCTTTGAGATTTAGCTCTTTGTGAAAATAAATATTATGTTTTCTTACTCTGAGCAATGCCTTTGGTTTCACTTAAAAATATGTTAGATATTCCTGTTTCATACGAAAATACCGTATATCATTGTTAGTTATATTAACACTTGGCGGGACACTCGACCTGATGCAATTAAAATAACAATGGTTACGTTCCTAACCCTAAGTGTACCTATTTTACAATCATCAAAATACGTAGAGTAGTGAAATCCGTAAAACCCATAAATTTGAAGTTTATTTGCTAGGGAAATTGAAAAAAAACTCGGACTGTCAAGAACACCATCTAGTGATAAGTAGCGGAACTACATATTCGAATTGATATCCGTAGCGTCATTTATTATTTGTTAGGGGAATCCCTGACTCTCAACCATTAATTAACTCCCAATAACTTTTAAACGGCTGAACCGATTCATCAAATATAAGCTAAGAACTACAATACAATACAATAAAATACAAATCAACTTTATTGCACCATAATTAACACACAACAATTACAAAACAACAAGAAACAATATAGGCACAAAGGCGGACTTATCGCTATAAATGCAATGTTGGCTCTTCCAGCCAACCTTTGGGTGGAGGAATAATTTATTTGAAACAAAGAAAGAAACTACCGCAAGCAAACTTGCTTTCACGTTAAAAAACCGCATCGAAATCGGTCCTTCCGCTCGACCGTTGCGATGCCACAGAGAGACACACAGACAGACAGACAACCCGACAAACATTAGCGTCAAACTTATTACACCTATTTTTTATGAGGTGTAAAAACCGTCTTTAAACTCTGTTTCTCTTCAAGCCTAACGGCTCTGGAATGCTTTACCCGTTAACATCAGAGGAATTCCTACCAAATTCTCTTTTAAAAGAAAGTTCACGCCAAATTTCCCTTTCCTCATAAAGTCATCATTATTTAGTTCTTCTCTTCATAGCTTTTTATATGTTAGTATATGTATATGTAAGTATTGTATAATTAAATATCTATTCTGAAATTTATATACTCATACTAGCTGTAACCCGCGGACTTCGTCCTCATTGAAGTCTAGAAAATGATTCTAATGTGATTTTTATTTGTGTTTTTACGTTATTAATTTTGGTTATGACATATGAATTATTATGTTAAAAATTTAAAATGTTTGAATACTTCTTCAATGTAAAAATCTTTATTAAAATGTAGGAATTTAAAGGCCTAGCGAGCGGACCCGACGAACCTTGTCGAGCTCCCGCTCTCGCTCCCGCTCTCGCTCCCGCTCCCGCTACCGCTCCCTCTCCCGCTCCCACTCCGCTCAAACACGTTATGTTTCTCGCTTCAAAAATGTCGAAAATTCATACAAACTTACAACCCCTAATTCACCGCTATAGGGATGTTATTTTCAAAATCTAATGAATGCATTATTATTTTCAACTTTCTAATAAAATAATTTAAAAAAATCGTGTCTCTCACTTTAAAAATTACGAAGTTTCATACAAAATGGCAACCTTTATTTCACCCCCTTAGGGATGGTATTTCCGAAAATTATTTCTAAGCGGACGTCTCCTAGTCACAATCTACCTATCTGCCAAATTTCATCTTCCTTGGCTAAGTAGTTTTCGAGATTTCGTGATGAGTGAGTGAGTGAGTGATTTTCGCTTTTATATATATAGATAATAATAATAGGTGTAATTGTATGTCATATAGGAATATTTTATAATACGAGTATGTATTGCTTTTTTCGTACCATTTGCTCAAAAAAGGCACATTCTATGGCACAAAAAGCGGACAAAACAATAGTCATTATTAATCTGTTAAAAACAGGGAAAGAAAAATGTACTGAATTTCATTCAGGCTCTAGACCAAGAATGAAAACAGGGAAAGAAAATTGTACTGAATTTCATTCACCCTCTAGAGGGAGAATGTGGTTTAAGTTTGGAATTCTTACCGAAATTTATACTGAACTGAATTCATTTCTATATTGTTAAGCGTAAAAAAATAACGATTTTGAATCGACAACATGTATCTGCAAAGTCCACAAAACCACTTAAATTTCATAAAATAAAAACTAAATCAAGTCATATCATTGTTTGTTTACACCAACTGTTTAGTTTTCCAAAAAGAAAAAGCAAAGGGTCATTTGCGTCTCACACATACAGCCAAGTTTTCTGCGTACCTATATTTATTTACAACGTAAAACATTTTGTATCTTTTATGTAACTGGATAAAAATTAATTAACATATATCTTTTAATAAATGCTTGTCTCTTGATATTATTGTCTTTATTTTTTCGCAAATGGTACGAAAATTAGAGTATTTTCCTCGGTGATAAAGCTGTCTTTGTCTTGGGTGAACTTAAATCCGTCGCTACACTCAGGACTCGTCCTAAATCCCTCGCTTCGCTCGTGATTTAAGTATTTAACACCCTCGCTCCGCTCGAGAGTAAACCTCGAGTCCTTCGTTTGCTCACGATTTAAGTCGTCACCCGCGACAGAAGACACTGCTTTATCCCCTTGGTTAATAATCTACTATTTATGCCGCATAATTTTCTATGTATATCCCTATGGTTGACTGGGAGAAAATGCTCTTAACATTAAGTCTGCCATTTGTTAAAAGTATATTTGTACTTTTGAACTATAAAGTTTGATAAAATAAAATAAATAAAACCAATACTCTTTCCTTTACGTCTGCAATTTTTAAATCTCGAATTGTCCAAGTGAAGGTGTTAAGTACTTAACTAATTAAAGCTTAAGAAACTTGAAGATAACTTCACCAGGAAGGAGAGACTTAAAGTTATGAGTCGGTAAATCTTATGAGAAGGCTGCGCGGCGGAAAATTGAATTTTTTCATTGAGAGCCAATAACTTTGAGGATTTATAGGTTTCCTTGTTTCTGTACTATTTATTTTTAACCGACTACCAAAAAGGAGGAGATTATCAATTGGTCGCGATCTTTTTTGATGTATGTTCACCGATTATTCGAGAGACGCCTGGGCCGATTTAGCAAATTCTTTTTTGTTTTAAAGGGTCAAGTGTTGTCAAGTGGTCCCATAGACATTTTATCAAAATCGGTTGTGAAGTTTGGGGGTGACGACGCTTTTTAGTTTTGAAAAATTATTATAACATTCTTACAAGACTCGTTTACATTAGATTAGACAGGTTCTACACTCTTCATTTTAGAATTATTATCATCAGGACATTTGTAGATCAAGTAAAAGAGTAAGTTAACGCTGTGTCGTAAAAGGAGGTCAAAAGGATGGTTCAAGAGATGGAAGACATGGAAACTACTAACCGACAAAAACTTAGTTCTTAATTTTTTTGATAAATGCAATAAACCCAGAACAATTTTAAAAAAGGCCATTTTCAACTTTACCTGGCCAGGGATCGAACCCCCATCCAACGAACGGTAGACTCGCATGGTTACCACGGAATTGGGGGAGTGGATACAAGAATAGCTACGCCACCAAGGCCGTCAATAAATTACGTATATTACATGTTTTAAACATCAAAAGACCGATCGAGCGCGAAGTGCAAGTGACTCCGTTTCAGCTTGCTTCTTAACCCCCGACAAAAAAGAGGGATGTTATAAAGACGCTATTTTCTTTTTGTGTGTTTTTCTGTATGTCTGTCTGTCTGTCTGTCAATGGGTCTGTCTGTGGCATCGTAGCGCTCGTACAAATGGACCATGAAATATACACTATTTTAGAAGATAAGAGTGTACTTTTCTTTTAAAAGAAAGTTTAGTTGAAATGTCACTGATGTCAACGGGTAAAGCATTCCAGAGCCGCGATTCAAAGATTAAAATGTTCATTCAGTAATTAGACCTTTACAGGCACTTTTACACGTCAATAGGTATAATTTACGTTACGTGAAAAGTATATTAAAATTTAATTTATTTTAAAGAAAAGCTACTGACACCAGCGCTTCGAAATGACCACTGAAGCTTGTAGGATAAAGGTTAGGAAAAAATTAACTTGTTATCTGATGGAAAACTGAACTGATGTTAAATCCTACTTAATTAGAAAACCAGTAGAACAAGAAAACTCTCCCATAGAAGCTATTTACGAAAGCTCACAAAGCAACTAATTACAAACATTATTAATAACGGTGGCCGCCGTTGTTTCACCAAATTAGTTTTTGTTCGCGTAATGGATGGTGTCCATTCATTACCGAATAATTCATTCATTAGCTAAAGTTCCTCTTTATTCTGCATTTGATGGATAGTGGAGGAAGCAGGGTGTAGGGAATACTTATTTCTTAAGGGGATACATACATTTTTAGGGGTCAGTGCTGCCATTTTAGAACAAATGATTTGAAAGGAAACAGAGATATCATTTAACATTTTGTTACATGTGGCTCTAGATAACCCGTCAAACTATTTTAAGAACTACTGTTTATAGTTTACAAAGAGAACTTGAAGCTTTTATACACATTTTTGCGAGAAATGGCCACTTTTGGCTAATGTCCGTCTGTCCGTCTGGCTGTCCGTCTGTCTATCTGTCTGTCCGTCTGTATGTCTGTCTGTCAGTCACCAGGCTGTATCTCATGAACAGTGATAGCTAAACAGTTTAAATTTTCACAGATGATGTATTTCTGTTGCCGCTATAACAACAAATATTAAAAACAGAATAAAATAAATATTTAAGTGGGGCTCCCATACAACAAACTTGATTTTTTATAGATGTTGTAAGGAACCCTTCGTGCGCGAGTCTGACTGGCACTTGGCCGGTTATTATTTATTTATTGATTTATTATATGCGCCGTGTAACTGCCGGCCTAGAATAGGACCACTGCATCTTTTTCTGTGAATGTCGTAACTAAATTAACGTGACTAAATCACTATGCTTTTAAGGGGATACCTAAATTTTCCGGGTGCGAAAAACGACCTTTTTTGGCGTATATAGCTTCACATTCTTACTTTAAACTGTAAATAGTAGTTCAAACAATAATTTGAAGGGGTTATCTAATGCCTGGTCAAGGCAAAATTTTAAATGATGTGTCCGTTTCCTATCAAATGAAATTTCAAATGAGGGCAGCACTGGACCCCGGAAAATTCAGTTTACCCCTTAAACATCTTGTGCTGCAAATACATTCCCAAAGAGGTTTGACGTCAGCCAGGCGCCCGGTTGTAAAACAACCTATCACCAAACCCCGGGCCCTGATGCAGCACAGCTGAGCCTGATAATGCAACCGGGAATGTGACAATTTTTATTTGCTAGCAAATTAAAAAACCCCTATTGTTAAGAACACCATCTAGTGATCTCTAGCGGAACTACCGAAGTAGTATCGGTAGTTCCGCGTTTCATCACTAGATGGATATCCGTAGCGCCATCTATTATTTTGCTAGAGAAAGCTTTGACTTTCAAACCTTAACATCAATAACTTTTAAACGGCTCAATCGATTTTCATCCAACATTGCTAAGAACTACCGCTAGGGACCTTGCTTTCACGTGAAAAACGGCATCGACATCGGTCCATCCGTTCGAGCACCACGATGCTACAGACAGACAGACACACAGACAGACATTAGCGTCATAACACTCCTCTTTTTATGAAGAAGATGCATGAACAGAACTAACTATGAAATAAAGTTGAACACAAGAATATGCTTTCACATTCTTGTCTTGTGTAGTTTTTGCATGTTGTAGTTTTTGTTAACAGTTTTAGAGCGTCCCACACGATGCGTTGCGTCAGCGTTGCGACGACGTAGCCCTGTCGCTGGGTCCTTTGATGTACGGTAGGCCTCAGAAATGGAGTCCTAATTTCTCATACTAATTGTATGAGAAATTAGGATTTAATTGAGACTCCATTTTTGAGGCGTACCGTACATACAATACGTCATCGACGCAACGTACGCACCACTGACTGCAGCTCCCGAGGTGAAGCGGCAGGGGGTGTACTTATTAAGCACTTCACCCACACGCGCCGCAGCCACAGAATAAGTACTAGTACTCACGTACAGAAGTCTTACTCTGAAAAGAAATTCAAAGATATATCTACTTAATATGGATAGCGCTATGGTTCAATTTAGCTCGCGTCTGAACTTCTCACCACTTCGTTTAGATACATACATCCATTGCAAGCCAATTTCATTCATATTACTCTAGCCAGTCTTTCCCAAAGTGGGCGATAACGCCCCCTTGTGGGCGCTGGAGGCTTTAAGGGCCCAGAATAAAGTTGGGGGGCGCTGATGTGATTAAAGCAATGAGTGATTTATAACTTCAGCTGTTTCATATTATAAATTTCACTGAAATTAAAATCCTCTTACTACACAACATCCATTTATTAGTTCATATTTATATCCTTTTTTATTGTACAAATATAAACTAAAAATGTAATTAATATTTATTATTTTAATGCGTTCACAACGCTATTTATATCGTTAAAGGAATCAAACACTGAAAAAATTTCGTGTTTTAAAGTTTCGCAGGTGAGGTCCCCACTTCCAATACTCTTTATTATTGTAAAATTGTATTATTATTGCTATTTTTTTAACAATGTTGAATATTGTTATTTTTTATAAAAGATACTCTAATGTACTGGTGTATGTATTATTATTGCTCTCTTTAGAATATAGGTTGAATTAAACTACAGGCAAGACAAATATGTGATTCAGGTTTTTATGGTGAAAAAAATGGGGGGCGCTACAAAATAACTGATTTTTTAAAGTGGGCGTTTGACAAAATAAGTTTGGGAACCTCTGCTCTAGACAATTCAAATACCTAACTGGATTTTCCCCTTCGAAGTGCTCGCCGCGCGCATAGAAATAATGTAGGTATATTTTCGATACCTAAACGGGGAGCGACACAGGCCTGCCGCAGCGGCGTCTCTCTCGAAACGCATTAGCGTTGTCGTCAGTTAGGCGACATCAATCGTTGTCCACGCTTAGACGGGGGGCCAAAAGTGGCATAAGAATTGTCTCTCTTTCGTGGTTTGAAAGGCACATTAAGCATTTAGGCAGCATGGAAAAACTGACACCATTGTTACTAGTATACTACACACCCGGAAAAAAGTATGTACAAAGTACAAATGCATAAAATCCAAGTCTGCGGCGCCAAAGCAGCGATGATGCCGCTGTCGTGTGGATAAACAATTTATTATAATTTTTTTAAATATTACTGAGTCAAAGGTAAAAATAATAATGGTTAAGCATTCTCTCGCTGTCAACCTTTAGGAAACGAAAAACAGGATAAGATAGGTTTTCGGTTCTTTAATGTGTAGTTCAAACATGAAAAAGGCCACATACAGAAAATACCTTCGCACTACTAATTAAGGTGAATCGTTAAAACAAACATAAAATTGGATAAACACCCGTATTATATTGCCCTCCTCTCATTACCGTCGCACTCTCGCACTAATGATTACGGTTGCTACGGCAAAGTGATTAGCAATTTATTTGTTACTTTATAACACAAATAAAATTAACTCATTTACACCTTGGTGGTTTTACGTCGGCAGAAAAAATACAATGGATATACCTACGTACAAAAACATGAAAATGGCCACATAAAGAAAATATATGGACACTAATAATGAAGGTGAATCGTTAAAACAAACATAAATTGGGATAAAACACCCTTAATATATTACCCACCGCTCATTACCGTTGCACTAATTATTGTGGGTGCTACCGAAAAGTGGTTAGCGATTTATTTGTACAATATGTGAGACAAAAAAATTTGCTCATTTACAGCTTGGTGGGTTTATGTCGGCGGAGAAAATACTCTGGAACATACATACCTACGTCGAAACCATGAAAATGATCACATAAAGAAAATATGTTGTCACTACTATTGAAGGTAAATCGTTATAAAACAACAATAAAATTGGATAATATTCCCATATTATATTACCCTTCACTCATTACCGTCGTACTGATTATAGCGGGTGCTACCGCAAAGTGATGAGTGATTTATTTGTTACTTTATGAGACACGTAAAATTGGCTCATTTACACCTTGGCGAGTTTATATCGCCGGAGAAAATACATTGAAACATACCTACGTACAAAACCATAAAAATGGCCACATAAAGAAAATGTATTGACACTAATAATTTAGGTGAATCGTTTAAACAAACGTAAAATTGGTTCAAACACCCGTATTATTTTACCCGTCGCTCATTACCATCGCACTTTTTTTTTTGTTACTTTATGAAACAAGTAAAATTGGCTCATTTATACTTTGGTGGGTTTATATCGACGGGAAGAATACATTGGAAACATACCTACATAAAAAAACGTAAGCATGACCAGATATGCTAAATTCGAGCAAAATACTTTTAAAACTCGCGTGTCAAAATATTTTTTCAATAATTTACTTCTCAGTCCAACAAGAATCAGTGTAAATAATTTGGCAGGCGTGATATCACGAAGGGATTCTCAATTGGTTTTATGGAGGTACAATTTTATTGTCAATCCCAAAAAAGAACCAGGTTATAGGTAATTTAAGTCACATGTAATGCCTATATTCATAGTACTTATTATTATGCGATCAGTATAATATGTGAACTGGGTAAAAATATATATGTTTATTTAGTCCGTCAACTAGATAATCCATAAATAACAGACCCCTATTTATTCGTTCAGCGAAGTAGTAAAAATTCACAAAGATTTGCTTTGAAGTTTCGGAGTAGCGGTAAAAATCAAATCAAAGGGTCTACCCGTACTTTCATAGCGAAACTGCCCCCGATAGGAACCTATATCGTAACCTATGTTATATTGTACAGGGTACTAATAGTAGTTGATCCAGGAGATATTAGCTCTATATCTTAGTCAATTGAGGAGCTATTTGAAAAAAAGTGTCTGGAGGCGACTTTTTTTCAAAATGGTATATTTTTGTTAATTTTAAAGCTAGAATAATGAATCCAATTCCGTTTGTTATCGTAAATTTTACAGATTATTTTAAAATAATTTGCTATGAGCCAGCCCTAAATAACGATATGAAAAAATGAAAAAAAAATTTTTAAATTAATTTCTATCAGATCGATTTGAATTACCACTTAGAGAAAAATATATAATAATTGTCTATACCTTGCCTAACAGCATGCCAAGTTTCATTAAAATCCATTAGGTGCAACATGTTAAAAAAAATAATAAATATAAGTGGACCGTCTATGACCACTTTGTTGACGCTTCCTAATTGTATTGAATCGGACTTTGCCCGCACGTGCATGTTCCTACTCGATCACAGTGCATAGTCTTGGTACGCTTTCGTTGTTATTATTTGCGCAGTTTACAAATTCCTAATTCTGAGACGTATTGTTTGTTTATGTTTAAAAAAAAATATTGACTAAGATATAGAGCTAATATCTCCTGGATCAACTACTATTACTTCCCTCTACAATATAACATAGGTTACGATATAGGTTCCTATCGGGGGCAGTTTCGCTATGAAAGTACGGCTAGACCCTTTATATTAAATTGAAATGATTTTAAAATGCGTTCGTCTTATCTTCCTTATTATTTGGTAATCAGAGAAAATAAAAATCCCTATTATACAAAACCTTAGTTCAAAACAGACCATCTTATTTACTACCACACTAAAATAGTTAAAGTTGCTAGCAAACGATTAGGAGTATGTTTAATGTTTATGTGGCCAATTTGTAGAGCATGGATGCAGAAAGGTTATCATTATCATTGTCCGATATTACCCTCTCAGTTAATGTTAAATTTATATGGGTAAAGCGAGTGATATAGTTGTTAGCTATAAGCCACACTGTAAACAGTGTCCTTTTTCGCTGTGACTGTAAAGTTAATACATACATCCTAACGGATATATTTTAAAGAAATTGTTTCACGAATGTATGGAGCCCCGGCCTGGACATTGTACATGTATAATTTAGAAACTACATTATTAAATAAAAGTGATTTAAGTAACATTTTGGCTCATATTGGCCTAAATAATAGGTGTAAAAGCATTAAATACACATAAGATAGGCAACACCACACACTCCATAATCATCTTTCCTCTGACAGTGACATTTAAAACCCACCTTAAAAATATAGATGTTGAACTACAGAAGTGTCATTTTTGAAACGCGGAGTCACCTAAACGAATGATTTTTCCATATGAAAAACCGTTCGTTTAGTATATGAGTTGTGTGACACCACGTTTGAAAAATGGTACCATAGGTGTGAAATAATGTTGACAGTGACACTTGACCACATTTGACGTTTCATTTGAAAGAGCGTGTGTGCGTTCGTTCAGATATTACAAGTGAATTCCGTAGAATAAGTATTCGACAAAACAAAAACTAGATGAATAAAAAGTTATGATTTTATTGTAATTAAGTGTATTTTCTTGCTTAAAAACCAAATCATGATTTTTTAGAATGTTATTTTGTTATCAACTTAGCTCATATTATTACATTTCATTTCATCTGTCACACTTCGAATTGTACTTCGACCTAAGTTTCAGAACGGATTTGTCGTTGCCTGATAAAATAAAATATTGCTTTCATAATTAAATTGCAACAAAAATACTAAAAATATTAAAATTTTTGTATTTTTTTAATTATTGTTAGATTTTTCCTCGATTTTGTAAAATATGTACAATGTGCAGGCCGGATTTGAAACATCTCCTTTATACGGGACACAGGCCTGGCTAGGTTACTTATTTTCAGAAATCACTCTATTAATACCGAAATTCATCAAAATCGTTGCAGCCATTTCCGAGGTCTTCATTATATATATTTATACACAAGAATAAGATAGTATCGTATATCAAGCATATTGAATCTTCCATGCTGGTCTAGGAGAAAGAAAAAACGTTGAATGTATCAGATGTTTCTCTTTCCGCGAAAATCGTAAAAACCGATCGAGGGAATGGGCGACATCTGCATCATGTTAATAAATATTTTGATTTCTTTTTTCATCTTAACCCCCACCATCGCGCTAAGCGTGGCCTTGGGGTTGGACAGCCCTGGGTTTTGTATACCCCGTCCAGAGATAAAGTCGTGAAAATGTACCTGTCACCATTTAGTAAAAGTACATTGAGTAGTAGGGCGTGCAGTATCAAATTAGACTTCTACCTACATTTAATACACACGTAAACATAACTGCTGTAAACGGGCATCATTACCCGGTTCATTACCATCCAGCCGGGTAATTACACCCGGGTATAACCACTGGCGATTAGAAGTTATTTACAGCAGGTCTATATTACGGATTTAGTTGCTCGAAAAAAGTGATATATGAGTAAAACTGATAACTCTAATTCTTGTCACCTGCGACTGTTTATTTTTATTATTTAGTATATTTTCAGCACACCTCGCAAAAAACTACGCAATATTGCTAAGATCTAGGAGACAATTCTTAAATATGTTTGCGTAAATCTTTTAGTTAAGTGCATAAATCAAAAATAAGATTATAAATAGAATGTATTATAACAAATTAAAATGCCTAGAAATATATAGGTATAGATAAAAAGTAAATAATATGTTATGAGCATACTTTCTAAAAAGTTGTTTCTAGTCTGATAAAGACATTGCAAGCTTGAATCACCTGATTATCCAAAAAGAAAGAAGATTCCGTGCGGAAGGCACGAAAAGCTGTGGATCCCGAACCTATTCAAGGTTTGGTTCTGGTATACATTTTGGGTTGTAGAGGTCAAACGGCAGTCGCTCGGTGTAAAACCAGTAACCTCGTCAAATCACCTAGATTAGGTAGCGGACCCCGGGCTTTGAAGCGTTACCGCTGAGGATGCAACCGGGAATACGCTCGGATGATGATGATGATGCTTTGAATCACGAGCTATATCGTCAAAATACAGTAGCCTTCAATAAATAATACAAGGCAAACAACTGGATACGCCCATGAATAATGGTTTAGATAAACAAAACCTCCACTATTTCTACTGCAAACGTGCGATCTATTTGGAAACTAAAATAACTGCAGACCACACTAATCTAAATCACAAAACATCGAGAACTACGGAAGCCAAACTTCACATAAAATGATAAGCTTAAATTTTTTGGACACTGAACGACGCACTATTATTATTATTTGCGAATAATTTTCTAAAATACGAGTATACAGCAAAGTTACCCACCTCCCTCTAATTATATACCACCTTCAGAGGAACTGAAGAGCTTTAACCGCCTTTTGGACTAAGATAGGCCGATACAGGCATAACTTGGCTCGATGGCGTTACATTGATAAATCCGCAACACAGTGCCATTGCGGACATGGCGAACAGATATGTCACACCTCCTTTCCCATCCATCGTGCACCACCTTATGAAGCCTCGGACAAACGCCTCTTAGAGCGGTTTGGCATCATTCTGGAGGGAAAATAAATATTGTTTGAGCCAACGACACGAAAAGAAGAAGACAGCAAAGTTAGAGGGTGAACGGAAGGCTGTTAATCCATTTAGTTACATCGCTGTCAGTTTCGTATATTTTCCGAATGCCACCCTCATCACACAAGAGCCAGTAAGGTTAGAGAAAGACTGATTATCCCCGCAGTAGCAATTGGGAATAACTGCAAATTTCCACCTGCGCATCAGTTCGGCACACAACGACGCACTCAAGGTAAATTAAAGAAAAGCAATAAGTCTCGCATCTAAGGGAATGCTGCCATATTGGATATGTTGCCTCGATTTGGTGAGTTGAAAGAAATATTTTATTTTAATAAGCCGCTGTATTGTCATTGAACTGTTTTTTTGTTTTAGATAAAATATTTTTTTATATTATTACAATTTATAGAATTACAGAAGTTCAATAAAAATTAAAATCCATTTTTTTATATTGATAATCAGTGACCTACTTGCGTGTTTTGAAAAAAGGATTTTTATAATACAATATTATAGCATAAGAGAAGATCAATTAAAATTGAAATCCATATATTTTTTATAATCCAGTGTCTTGCGCTTTATTTCTGTACTCACTCTGTTCTGTGTCTCAACTAATGTGGATCATTTGCTGGCCATGTTTGTTGCGGTTTCAGCAAATTCTACGCAGATATACTAAAGTTTATTTGAGTTTGAGTATAGAGTGTCACATCAGTTATTTTTACGTCAAAAAATGTTGTAAAATCAGTTAATACCAAAGTGACTTTTTTAAAATAAGTAGTTATGTATATCATACAAAACAATAAGGATAGATTTGAATACGATTTTTTTATAATCTACCAATGCAAGCTCACAAAGCAGTGCTTAAATCTAAAACCGTGATCTTCCGTGACACTTGTAATATAACATTTATTAAAACCGGCCAAGTACATCATCTGTGAAAATTTCAACAGTCTAACTATCACAGTTCATGAGATTCAGGCTGATGACAGACAGACGGACAGTGGAGTCTTAGTAATATGGTCCCATTTTTACCCTCTTGATACGGAAACCTAAAAATGAATTCTGAACCTGCTCATCTTAAGGAGATGGTTTCACAAGTTCAGCAACACACGTGGTTCGCACTTGGATGGGTGACCACAAGTGGCCAAAAAATATCTCAAGCTTCGAAAGGCCCGTGAAGCCCCTGGTCCTGTCATCACTGTGTGGCAGTCGTCAAGCTAATTTCACATTTACATTAAGCTTGGAAAGTCTGTCTCCAATATTTGGCCAATTCTCCTTCTTATGTAAATTCTTTATTGTACAAAAAGGAGACAACACAAAAACAAAAGAAAACATTACAAAGGCGGACTTATCCCTTAAAGGGATCTCTTCCAGTCAACCCAAAACCAGCGGAAAAAATGACATTTAGTAGGGTGGAACATTGTATAACATTTATAAGCAATTATACATCAAAATGTATAAATAAATGTACATAAACATACAAATAAACATAAATATATAAAAATACATAATTAATTTAAGACCTGGGCTCTTGTTGGTGGAGTGCATTCCGTCTCTCTCTTTCCTCCGGTTCTTAAGCTCCTCATATGTTTTCACGTTTAATTTTTCTTTTATTTGATCGAAAATTTTCTTCTGAGTTATCTTAGTCCTCTTTTTCCTTCTATTTTTCCTTATTTGACCACTTATTCACACGAAAAACAAACAAACTTATGTATCTAAAATGCTGCTAATATCCAAGTTATCTTGTAATTAGCCAGTTGAAATGCAAATCTCTCTGCACGACGGTTGACGTGTAATTCAGATGGGAACAACGCCATTTGTTCCCGATTCCCACGTATCGCGCCTCACCACAGCGTTCTAGCTTGTAGATTGCCTAATTTGTTGCATCTAAGCTACAGCTTCCCAAACTTCAGGTTGAATGACAATCACTCTTATTTAAATAAATAAATATAAATAAATATATAGGGACAAATTACACTGATTGAGCTAGCCCCAAAGTAGGTTCGAAACTTGTGTTATGGGATACTAACTCAACGATACTATATTTTATAACAAATACATATATAGATAAACACCCAAAACCCAGGACAATTTGAAAAAGGCTATTTTCTAACTTGCCCTGACCGGGGATCGAACCCGGGATCTCTGGGTGGCGGACTAGCATGGCGACCACTACGCCACAGAGGTCGTCAATATTTGCTTTTATTGTACAATATTTGCAGGCAAAATAAAAACCCCCAGCTTCCAACCGTTCACCCCCAATTATTTATGAAAGGCTGAACCGATTTTCATCAAACATAACTAAGAACCACTGCTAGGAAACTGTATTTCACCTAAAAAATCGTATAGAAATCGGTCCATCCGATCGAGAGCTACGATGCCACACATAAGACGTATAGGCAGACAGACATAGGCGTCAAACTTATAACACCCCTCTTTTTGCGTCGGGGGTTAAAAACAAACAAGTTATCTTGTCATTAGCCAGTTGAAATGCAAATCTCTCTGCAATGGTTGACGTGTAATTCAGCTGGGAACAACGCCATTTGGTCCCGATTCCCACGTTCCCGCAGCGTTCTAGCTTGTAGATTGCCTAATTTGTTGCATCTACGCCAGCGTTTGCCAAACTTCAGGTCGAACATCAATTACTCCTATTTTCTATTAAAAATGCATTTAATTTGAAAATGTTCGGTGACTGTTCCATCATCAATTAAAATTTTAAAAAAAATGTTTTCAGTCGTATTTCAATAATATTGTCTCAATAGTTCACATTTGAATATTCTTTTCACGAGTGAAAAAGTTGTCAAAAAAAGTACTTATTTACATAGGTGCCTATTTTTTTGTTAGCCTATACTGACCCACTGCGACCTTCCCTCAAGTACGCTACTGATCGCTATCGTGATGGATTTTCAAGGCTTGTCAAAAAGCGCCAGATCATCACACCCCTTGTATTTAGGAGAACTCTCTTGAGACGCCAGCCTATCGGCACATATATCTCGAGTGTGTGTGATTATTAAACGGAAGTACATAGTTAACAAAGACAAGCCAGATGTCAAAGAAGCTCGTTAAATTTGACACCAGTAGCTACTTACTAATTTTATTTTATTGGTTCATGTACAGTTGAAAGTTAACGACCTTTAGACGCCCTCCGTGGCGTAGTGGTCACCATGCTTGTCCGCCACTCAGAGGTCCCGGGTTCGATCCCCGGTCAGGGCAAGTTGGAAAATGGCCTTTTTCAAACTGTCCTGGGTCTTGGTTGTTTATCTATATATGTATTTGTTATAAAAGATAGTATCGTTGAGTTAGTATCCCATAACACAAGTCTCGAACTTACTTTGGGGCTAGCTCAATCAGTGTTATTTTTCCCTTTATATTTATTATATTTATAAAACATTTATAAAAGTAAACATAGTACATAAGTGCTACTTATTTCTAAAGATTTTTTTTCCAGCAATCCAGCGAGAGGAAACTGGACTACAACTAAAATAAAGAAAAGAAGGTAAATTTGAGAAGCGTTGGCCTTCCCAGATAATTTCACGGGGTGCGCCGCGACTGGCGCGGATCGTGCTGTTTGAACTTATGTGATGTAAATTAAATGTTGTTACTGAAACATTATGCGCTAGTAATTAGACAGGAATAGGAAACGTAATGTAGAACATTGTCCGTGTGGCTTTCAGCCTAGAATAGGACCACTTTATGCCTCTATCTCCTCCTGTTGATGTTAACGAAGGCAGCTAAGGGTGCGTTCAGACGACACGCGCATGCCATGCCCACACCTTGCAACGACAAGCGCGGTTTGAATTTGTTCCATATTATTTAAGTCCTATCACACATCAATGCAACTCAAATTGCAAGTACCGAAGTCTAGTCGGGGCAAGCGCCGGGCGGGCGCTAGGCGGAGGCAAGGCGGAAACAAAGCGAAGGCAAGGCGAGCACATGGCGTAGGTAGACAAGACGCGTGCGTGTTGACTTCGGTTAATGCAATTTGAGTTGTACTGATGTGTGATAGGGATCAAATTGTACGCAACCAAATTTAAAAAAATTTAAGCGCGTTAAGAATGTGGTAGGCATGCTCTAGGCCTGGGCTTAGCGTGCGCGTGTCGTCCAAGCACGCCCTAAAGCTAGGTGGGTCAACGAATGCGATGGACAGGGACAGGAATAAATTTGCGCAGACAGGAGGCTTATTAAAAGCTGATGTTGAAGATGAATTACACAGAATCTACTCTAAATCAGACTTAATGTTTTGATTAGTATCTATGTAAGTAATATTAAACAGCTCCTTTCTTTTTGGGAAATAAAGAATCATCTTCATCAGGATTTTGTATTTTGTACGAAATCCAAAATTTCCTAGATAGTGAGCCCGGGGGCATGAAAACTTGTCGATGGAAAAAGAAAAAAATATATAAACGGGTTGCTATAACCGCAGTGCCTTTTGACATGATTCAGATGCTCGCTCATTCCCTCGATTGGCTTTTACGAACTGCGTGAATAGAGATGGAGCTTGTACATACATTAAGCATGGAAGTGTGTGTAAACAAGTTAAAAATATGAAATCGGCAGAATATAAAATGAAAACCCAACATTTCGCATAATCCGAAAACATGTCTATTCCCGACTTAATTATCAATTTAAAAGCTCCAAAACAATATAATAGCGAGCTAGAGGGAGCGAAATTTAATATATTTTGAATTTAAAGTGGGCGGTGCCAAAATTTTGCAGCAAACTGTATCAACTTCTGCCGAGTTCGGCGCGGGTTGTGGTTTGCCCCTTACTAAGGGTTTCGATTGTCACAAGTACCTAATAAGTACTTTTTTTATTAATCTCTACTGTCCCACTGTTGGGGAAAGGTCTCCCCCATATCCTTCCAAATATTGCGATCGTGTGCCACTTCCAACTACCCCCTCTCAAACTGTCGTTGTCACACCAATTCTTCCGGGACCTACGTCTCTAAGTAATTATTGAAAAAAAAAATACGTGAAAATCCGCCATTTAGCGCAAAAACCCAACATTTAGATTTTTTTAAACATTTAAGGACACCATTCATCATTACCAACAGAACATCATTACTTATAAAGAAGATTACAAACTATCGTCAAGATGCAATCCGCTATTTTCCAACAAGTCAAATCAGATACTTTTTTCTAAACGTCAAAACATACATTTTCTATGAGATTTGTATGAAATGCAGGCAAATGACGACAGTTTTTGTGCAGTAATAAATCTAAAATCACGTTAAAATAAATATGTTCAATGGCAAGTGACATCATTTCGCGCCGTTTTATTTTCTTAACAGTACAAAATAATTTCTTTAAGAACCAGGAAAATACCCAATTAAAAAAAACCTCCCTATTCATTTTTTTTTACACTGCCAAAGTCGGGTAAGATATACAATACAAGGTATACAAGCAATTATTTTAAAAAAATATATTTTTAAAGCTTTTATCTAAAACAATGACCTAAAAAAGTAAAAGTGCTTCTCAAGACGAATCAATCGAGCCCAAATTCGTAAGTAGATTGAATGGGTATCTTTTGGATAGGCATGCTTCATCCTAGTCTTTATCGTCGCTTATCATTAGGTGAGATTGAGGACAAATGCCTAAACCAATATATTGTAAAAAAAAAACTCGTAAGTCCGCCAATTGTAAACAATTTTTAATTGTGGATCAATAAAGTTTTATGAATGAATGAATGAAACTCGGTGGGGTTATGTTGTTTTATGACAGGGATGCCATGACCACCTTGCTGCACCATCATCAGATCAGCTTCATGTCATGGTAATATTGCGTAATCACGCGATATACGTATGCGTGCAAATTTTCAGCTGAATCGGAAATTAGAAAGTGGGTCAAACTTAACTTACAAGATTTGATTACAGACAGTGAAACCTTAATTAAAGCTTTTAATAAAAAGGTTGTCTGATTTAGTAAGTGCAGAAAAAAAATAGGCATGAACTTTATCTAAAGGCTAATGTTTGTGCCCTGCACCTTCCTCTAAGCTTCCGCTTCTTCTTCTTATCGAGTCGAAATGGCTCAAATTAGATATTGTTAGACCAGAATCTAGCCACGGCAACCGCCCTCGACCGCCCACAGTGTCAACGACGACCAGACTATGCAGCACCTCCTCTCATGCCCTTTGTGCCCCACCAGCTATACCACGCTTGAACTTTACTCTGCCTTGGATAAAGGCATAAAAGTAACAACGTATTGGAAGAACAGAATTTAAAATTTGAGTCAACGACACAATAAGAAGAAAAAGGTGAAGATGCCGTAACCTGTCCACATTCCGTACCCTGTCCACTTTACGTATGCTGCGTAATTTGTCTATGAATAAAAACCATATACTAGATATTCCAGTAGTAGTGGCTTCGGTTCCACATTCAGCTCGGATCGACCTCATTACGAGCTCCTAACTCAAATAATTGAACGAGCGACGCTAAAAATAATGTTGCCACTGTAGTGTTTCGTACTCAGCAGCTTGTAGCTTTAGATTTTATAGACTTAAATTTTTAATAGCAATTTATTACCACCTCCGTCTTCTCTCCCGGGTGTTGTAAAAGGCAATGCTGACGACGCACCTCCTTTTTAACCTTTTTTTCTTCATTCTTCTGAAAAAGTTACCTATTTCTTTATTTTATTTTTCAATTTTGTAATTTTGCTATGTAACTATCAAGTTTCTTATGACCTCTGTCTCGTAGTGGACATTTGGAATTTACTTTCTTAAGTTCAGATTTGAAGATAAATTATTTTAATGGTTTTGCAAACGTACGATACGCTTCAAAAGTAGAGTCATAATCTCTCATACTAATTTTATGAGAAATTGTGACTCCCTTTTTTGAGTACTGACGTACAATACAGGGCGTAACGATCGAACAAGTGAAGCATTTTATAATAATTGGCCAAGTGCGTGTCGGGCCACGCGCAGTGTAGGGTACCGTAGCTACGAATGCCAACTTTGAGTTCATGCCACTATAAAAACGTCTACAAACTAATTTTCTAATGAATTTGTATGAAATTTTCCTTTTCCGAATACATTTTATAAGTTGATCGCCTATAACTTTTTAATTTGTAAACCCTATTTAGCTCTGATAGTTTTTCTTTAAATTTCGTTATATTTGCTATAGCTGTGAATTTTTCACGTGTCCATATATAACCGTTTAGCAGATAGAGGCGGGCACTTGACTATAACAAAAATTTTCACTTTAGAACTAAATATTTTAGAAACGGATCCCTAAATCTAAAAACGTTGTTTGCTCATAATATTTTTGAAAGACCTATTCAACGCTACCCCACATGATTGGTTAGTCTACAAAATAAAATTGACTTTTGACTTAACTTCTATGGGAGCTAACCTAAAAAAAAATTCCCTTATTTTACTTTACCACTTTTTCCGCATAATTAATTTACGTACCTATACCAATTTACAGCTTTCTAGTACTTATAGTCGCTGAGTAAAACCGCGGACGTACAGACAGACAAACAGACATGGCGAAACTATAAGGGTTCCTTGTTTACCACGTAACCCTAAAAATGGCGTTTTAGTTGTAGGCAGGACAAGATGAACTGCAACTCGTTGCTTCTTAAAAGCCACTAGGCGTTGGCGCCAACTACCTCCTTTTACTAATTACTTTACTTATGTTTTATTAAATTTGTAAGTGATTATTGTATATGCCTTCGTCACCTCCCGTCCAGCGCCAACGATGACTTTGCTCATACAGAAGAGCGGCAAGTTGTCGACGGCAGCCGTGGCCGTGTCGACGGCATCAGCGGCATACGGCAACGAGCCATCGAGTCTTTGCCGGCAGCCGTCACAACACGACGCCCGGAGGAGTGGGTTACAAAGTAACTCTGTATGTGGTATGGATGACAGAGACCTTTGTACAAAACTTTGTACCATTTCCTGCGATCACTAAACCTAGAGCCCATTTGCCTAGCCTAGTGATTGTAGGTAAAATCCTCATTTTAATGGGAGAGGCATCTCAGCGCATACGAGTCACCGCCACCGACCACTTATCTTCTAATTTAATGGCCACCACCAGCGTCACCATGTGCGGCGAGTCCATACGAAATATGAAAACCACATGAAAGTAATCGGCGGCAGCGTTTTTTGGTGGCCCGTTTGCGCCGAGCCTTATAGTCTGTGATCTGTGATGCAGCAGTCGACGAGCCGCCGACGTCCCCACACACATACGCCATAAAAACGTTCGGTTCGGCACACAGCTACAAACGATGCAAGCAACGTAGGTACTTATTTTTAACTAGCTACTCCAAACCGGTTGAACTATTTCCCCCACCAGGTCTCTACTGCCGGCCGGCCGCCTATATAAGTCGAAGCGCATCCATTAGCGGCAGACATTGCTTGAGTATCCCGCCCAGATCGCTGAGATCATAGGTCTCGGGCAGGTTCAGATTTACCTAAACCCCCACTCTTCCTATCCCTGGACCACTGAGGTCATAATCCGCGGGCCGAATCAGACTTCCAACCCTTCTCCCCCTGTTATCAAGGGTGGACACGTCCCAGTGCCCTTAGAATGCCTGAACCGCTGTTGTAACTGGTTTAATATCCCACTTCTTCCGGTAGGCTACCTCATTAGACTTCCAGATTCTCGTCATACTAGGTAGTCAGATCTGTTCGATAGGGTTCGATTCCCGGAAAACACTCCATCACAAGTCTGGTAAGAGGTGGAATCAGAAAATGAGAAACTAAAAAAAGCAAGCCAAGTAAGTTTTCAAAGATTTTTAAAAGCAAGTTTTTATTCAGCCAAGAGTGAGATTTAAGCACGGCAATTGCGATAGTAAATTGCCTCATTTTCTTAAGCCCTGCTCACACGATCTCATCTCCAAACTGATGTGCTGTCATGTTCCATGCTAATCCCCAGAGTTACGACAAAAATGCTCTAAGAAAATACGAGACAGCTCCCGGAAACAAATTAGAGTGTGTTACAAAAGTATAACTACTTTTTAACACCGACAAAAAAATTGCCATCATTTAGGCCCAAATACCACTTAAGTTGAGCGAGGCTGTTCTGTGGTTTGACAACAAATATAATTTCGAAGTCACTAGAGAGAGATAAAAGTTAATATCTATTGATGTGCCACTCAAATGTTTATTCAGTAATTAGACTACAGGCACTTTTACACGTCAAATTTAATTAACAGGTGTAATATTATTTTTTTAATTACGCAACATACAACTTGAGAGAGGGCTATACTAGAGCACTTAGGTATGATGAAATTAAAATAACAGTAAAAAAAACAATAATGAATATCGGCATTTCTATACAAAAGTGCGCAGCCGCCTCTGCAATTTGTATAGGAATCTCGATTTTATTTTTTGATTGTCGATGTTATTTTAATTTTATCATACTAAAGTGATCTGGTATAGCTCGTGGTTCGATTTATTGTGGATATGTTCCCTCCACCTTATATACTAACTAAACTAAAACTAATAATTAGTTTAAATACTAAAAATAAACTATTTTTTATTATTTAAAAAAAAAAGTTACCGACTTTGCAACACAACGTGTGATACGTTTCGATTTTTAAGGTTCCGTAGCCAAATGGCAAAAAACGGAACCCTTATGGATTCGTCATCTCTATCTGTCCGTCCCTATATCACAGCCTCTCTTTTCCGAAACTATAAGAACTATACTGTTGAAACTTGGTAAGAAGATGTATTCTGTGAACCGCATTAAGATTTTCACACAAAAATAGAAAAAAAATCAATATATTTTTCCTCATACTTACTACTGAAACTCAAAATTTTTTTTTCATCATACACAGGACAGGTCTTCAAAAATGATACTGAGGTTTTTAATATCATTTTTTAACTTAATAGTTTGCGCGAGATACACTTCTAAAACGGTAAAATGTCCCCCCCCCCCTGTAACTTGTAAAATAAGGGAATGATAAAACTAAAAAATATGATGTAATTACCATGCAAACATCTACCGAAAATTGGTTTGTACGAGATCTAGTAAGTTTTTTTTTTCTCAATACGTTTGTTAAAACATCGATCAAAGTTACAACGAACTACAAGAACTTTTATATTATTTTACTTGCTGCTACGGAACCCTTCCATGAGCGAGTCCGATTCGCACTTGGCCGCTTTTTATAGTAACTACAGATAGTAACGCGCATCATTTAATGTTGTACTTATAAGTAAATCAACATAATGACAATGTATACAATTTTCACATCAAAATAAAAGAATCGTATTGTCGAATGCAATGTTGCAGTTTTGGAATTGACTTAGGGTTGGGCAACATCTGGCAGCATGAAAGTGCACTGCTATCCTTTCCTGTCACTCAGAACCGTCATTAGCTAGAGCAAGAGAGTGTGATGGAACGCTTCAGCGCCAGCCATGTTGGAGCGTACCGTCGTTCTCTCTCGCTCTAGCTAATGACGGTTCCAAGCGACAGAAAGGGATAGCAACATGCGAAAGTGCTGTTCCGTGCTTACAGCATTGTAGCCCAATCCTGGAACTGATGTCAACGATGACCCTTCCCCACTCTCGATAGTTGAAGCCAGCGCCTGAGGCAAGAAAACATATTTTAACTGCACAGACTGATTGCCTCTCTTATTCTTACGCCATCATGTCGCTCGGAACGTACTGCGATTTGCCACTGAGTTTTCCTGGAATTGGGAACTTCCCTGGGTCAAAAATAAATTATTTGGTAGCGTTAAGAAACTGAACCGTCACAAAATAATGTCACTTGCCATGATCATATCCATTTTCATTGTGATTTTTGATTTATTGACTCCAAGAAACTATGTCGTCATTATTCTATATTTCACACAAATGACGACCTCCTTGGCGTAGTGGTCACCATGCTAGTCCGCCACCCAGAGATCCCGGGTTCGATCCCCGGTCAGGGCAAGTTGGAAAATGGCCTTTTTCAAATTGTTCTGGGTCTTGGGTGTTTATCTAAATATGTATTAGTTATAAAATATAGTATCAATACAAGTTTTAAACTTACTTTGGGGCTAGCTCAATCAGTGTAATTTGTCCCTATATATTTATTTATTTATTATTTAAATCCCAAAGAAAATGATTTCTTTGACGTCTATAAAAAGGTATCTGATTTGAGATGTTAGGAAGAAGCGAGTGCTGGAGTTTTAAAACTGTACCGAAATAAACAAGGTCTAACAATTGACTTGAAACCATTTTAAGGGTAAATTCAGTTCAAAATACTGAACCATTCTCCCCAAGGAACATTTTGGTTCAGTTGGCCGATAGGTATTTTTATTCAAATCAAATCAAAAGTTAATTTAATTAATTTGCTAGAATATTGGTAACAAGTATAATTAAAATATTCTGGTTGACTAGTAAATTATAAGTCGTACTTTGTCTGTACTTGTAATGTATTTGATAGCTGTATAGATGTTTAAAAGACACTATTTCAAATACAAAACAAAAACACAATATAAGAAATTCGAAGACAATTTCTGAGTTAATTCAAAGTTTTAAGGATATTTCTTTCTTTCTCTTTCAACTCTGTAAATTATCTCTAAGCTTAACATGTCTATTAACTTAAAATAAAGTCTTATTTCGAAATCCTTAGTAAGGCTGAGCGCTCATTATAGTCAAAAAGTCATAAGAAAAATAAATACAAGGACAACTAATAGACATTGTTTTCTAATGCAGTGTCCTACGATTAACGATTGTCAGCTGGACTAGTTTGTTAGCCAGGTAAATTTAAAATAACCCAGACTTTAAAGGGTTCGACTCCAACAACTTTTGAATGGCTGAACCTATTCCCATCAAACATAGCTAAGAACTATCTTGACAGGCAAGGCTTTCGATTAAAAAACACAGCACTGATATCGGTTTATACGCTTAGGAGCTTAGATGTCTACGAAGTCACAGACGGTCACACAGCCACGTCAAACTAATAAACACCCTTCTTTTTGTGAACGATAAAACTGTATAGCTAGAACTAGTTTTAAGGCACATGCTCGTTTAAACAAATCTGTCCATGAGTCAAACGAAATCACAACGAGAAAAAAACTGTCGTTTTTGTGTGAAAAATTGTTACGAAAACGGAATAAGGAATAAGTTTAGGAAATAGTTCATATTGACCCAAGTGCACGCGTTGGTTTTTAGTCAATCTGTCTGTTTATCTATGTAAAATAAGAAACTGACTGGCTAACATATTGATTAATCGATCAACGTCTTAGATCAACGCACAGCTGAAACCTCTGGAGGCATGAAATTTTGTACAAACGTTCCTTAAGAGGTTACCTGAATTTTTCGGGGTCCAATGCTGCCCCCATTCGAAATAAATCAATTGAAAGGAAAGGGAGATATTATATAAATTTAGCCTTGACCAAACCCTTCAAACTATTTTATTAACTTGTTTATATTTCAAAGCTTTTTATAGAATTTTTCCAAAAAACGGCACTTTTAGCAAAAATGCTATAAGAATCTTCACGTTCTCATTTAAAAAATATAAATACTGGAAAATTCAGGTAGGGTATGACGTAAGCGTGCAATAAGAAAGGCAAATGCCTTGGAAATTCATCCCCTAATGGGTCGAATGACTGTTCAAAGTTTGTATAAAATTTGGTCAATTTTGAAATAAAAAATGTAAAAAACCTAGACCGACAATTTTTTTCGATAAAAAACGTAGACCTAGATTTTTTAATGACTTACTTTAATGATTTAATGGCTCACGGTTCACAACAAAGTTTACTGGTATAACTAGTATCATAAAAAAAAAACATTCAATCAGCTAAACAACGGCAAAAGTAAGAATTGTCAAAACAATTCCAAGCGAGCAAAGCCGCGAGCTTCAGCTAGTAAAGAGGAGTTCGGTGGCCCGGCGAGAGTGCGCATTATTAGCACTTTGGCAAAGCAACACCGGGCGTGGTCCGCGCCTGGATTGGAGACCACAAGAGGCATAAAAAATTCTTGAGCTCTTCCATGCTTCGGAAGGCACGTATAAGCCGTTGGTCCCGACTGTCATCATTGTATGGTAGTCGTCAAGCTATGTCCGATGCCTTGAGGCAACCTGAAAACCTGACACCAGCATTGGCTACTTACTCACACGAAAACAAACAAGAATAAATAAAGTTTTGAGACAGACTTTTCTAGATAAGATGCCTCTAATCTGCGCACAGTCTTAGAAATAAATACAACGGGCGGGCGCCCTTCAATACTGCAATCTTGTTAGTGCTAACTAAATTTATAAGTCCGAGTTCGCTCGTTTGAGAAAAAGAGTACTTAGAAACTTGTTTTCTAATAAACAAGGAGAATTGACCTTGTCTAGCGATTCGTAGATTAAAAAGTTTTTGATAAAAGTTGCAAAGTAAGAAATAATTAAAAGTATATACCTTCTGTCACGTCTTTTTCTCCTAATTGGGTCTTCTACTAATATTTAAGAGCTAGGCTCTTGTCGTGAAATGCTTTCCATGTCTCTCTTCCCTCCGCCAAGTTCTACCTGAATTTTCCGGGGTCCAGTGCTGCCCCCATTTGAAATAAATTATTTAAAAGGAAACAGAGATATCATTTAAAATTTTGTCTTGATCGGACTAGTGTTGTAAGAAACTCGAGTCCGGGAGTCTAAATATTCTGACTCGACTGTAAATCACAAGACTCGACTCAAATAGAGACTCCACTGCCTCGATGTGTTAGTTATATTCAAGCTCCCATAACAGACTCGAGTTCGGTATAGTGCTCGAGTCTGTTTATGGACTGAGTCGCGCTTAAGTCTGGCATTTTTATTTTTCATTGTTTATTTAAGTAAATAACAAATATTATCATGAGTACTGTATCACTAATATTTATAAAGTTTTGAATGATCGTATGCTTTATATAAATTGTTGTATTATGGAGATTTTTGAGTAAAAGTTGCTTCGAGTTTGGTATTTAAACTCGAGTTGGTTCTGCGGCTCGAGTTCTTATTCGACTCGAGTTTTTATTCGACTCAAGTCCGTACTCCAACGACTCGCGCTTGACTCGACTCCAACTTATGAATGTCTTAGTCTACCAAGCATGCAAAACTGAAACTATTTTATGAATTTACAGTTTAAAGTAAAAACGTGAACATTTTTTACGCACATTAGCCACATTAGCCTAAAGTAGCCGTTTTTCGCTAATGTGCGTAGAAAAGCTTCACGTACTCACTAAAATAGTTTTAACTGTTAACTAGGGTCTGATCAAGACGAAATTTTAAATGATATCTCGGTTTCCCTTCAAATGTTTTATTTAAATGGGGGCACCACTGGACCCCGGAAATTCAGGTAAATTAACCTCCATGTATGATTTCACGTTAAATTTTTCTTTAATTAGATCGAAAAGTTTTCTTCTGGTTTTTTTTTGTAATTGGGTACAAAGAGGATATAGAGCTACAAGACTTAAAAGTCACTCTAAGCGTTATCGTGGACGTAAACATGGAAAAAGGAATCAAAATAGTGATGGGTTAGTCACATGTTAATAGTCTCATCATTTTTGCACTTTCCTCGATCGGCTTTTAAAATCTGCGCGGGAACAAAATCAGCTGGAACAACCTTTTTCTTTTCTCTTAGACCAGCATCAAAAAAATAAAACCAGATTGTGGACTGTAATTTGCAAAGTAAGTTTTAAGTTTTTTTTTTTAATATTTTTGTACAAGTTTTTATAGTGAGGCCGAAGTAGTTAATAAGACAAATCGAATAAGCCCAAACTCGATGGAGTTCCGTCGTTTTATCACTGAGTTCTATCGACCACCTTCCGTCTCCGAGATCAGACCCTAGACATCGTCTATCATAAAGTGCTCGTCAAGACAAATCAACTGAGTTTTGTAGAATATTTTCTAGCTCCATCATCAGAACCGCTCATAATATTGTATTGTCATCCGATTCAGCTCAAGCGGTTCAAGAGAACTGGTTGAAGATTAAGTTGCAAGTTTGATCTAAACAGACATACATACTTACTTACATACGATGTAGGGGATAGGGATAGGGACAAATTACGCTGATTGAGCTAGTCCCAAATTAAGTTCAAGACTTGTATTATGGAATACTAACTCAACGATACTATATTTTATAACAAATACATTTACAGACAAACATCCAAGGCCAAGGACAATTTGAAAAAGGCCATTTTCGAACTTGCCCTGACCGGGGTTCGAACCCGGGACCTCTGGGTGGCGGACTAGAATGTTGACCACTACGCCACGAAGGTCGTAGTCTACAAAATACATTGCAAGATAAATAAAGCTTGTAATGAAGTTTTCTATATTTATATACATTTGTGTTTGATTACCGCAAACAGGGACAGGAATACCAATATTTTTTATCGATATATTAAGGGGCTACCTGAATTTTCCGGGGTCCAGTGCTGCCCCCATTTGATATAAATCATTTAAAAGGAAACGGAGATATCATTTAAAATTTGGCCTTGATCAGACCCTAGATAAATGTTTAAACTATTTTATGAACTACTGTTTACAGTTTAAAGTGAGAATGTGAAGCTTTTCTACGTACAATTGCGAAAAGCGGCCACTTTTGGCGTATGTGCGTAGAAAAGCTTCACGTTCTCACTTTAAACTGTGAACAATAGTTCATAAAATTGTTTGAAGGGTTATCTGGTGCCTGGTTAAGACAAATTTTAAATGATGTCTCAATGTAATTTTGGACGATTTATTCGAAATGGGGGCAGCACTGGACCCCGTAAAATTCATGTAGTCCCTTAATAACCGATATCAGTATTTTTTCGATAAAATACCAGTATTTTATACAAAATATTGATAAAATACTAGTATGAGGTATCGATTTATCGATACAAAATATCGGTATTCCTGTCCCTGCCTCAGAATTAGTGTTCCCGAGGACTATAGGCTTTTAGCTCTAAATTTAAGCCTATCGGTCCTTTTTTAGGGCTATGTCATTTTTAAAAGCCTATGAGCCTAAAAAGCCTTTCTTGTGACTGTAGGTTTTTTAGAGTAATAGGCTTATATTTAGGCGAATGCCATTTTTTAGTATCAGCCTGAGTAAGACATAATAATTATGAATAAAGGATTTATTTTATTTTTAATTAATAATAAAAAAAAAAGAAAATTTATATTTTACTTAAATATCGCCAAAACAACATCGAACCAAAAGCCTATAAAGGCGTATAGTCCTTTAGGCTTGGCCTATTCAACAGCCCTAGCCTAAAGGACTAAATCCTTTATAGGCTTTTAGCCTGTCAAGCCCCTTTATTAGGAGTCTAGGCTTCAAAATAATAATCCTCGGGATCACTGCTCAGAATAGCAAGACACATAGACAATGATTGCGAGCAGATTACAATCTGGTGAGTTATATGACTAATATGTTATATCACTAAATGTATGCAGCCCATAAAGACATCCACAAGAAGGGATGGCAGATATAACTCAGCGAGTCATGGAGTGAGGTGATTTATGTGGCATACGAATCTCATACGTTGGAGTGACGTTGTCTTTATGTACGTCATATTTTTTGGGGATTTATACTTATTTATTAAACGAGTAAAGTTTGGGACTAGTGTTACCGAAAATCAATTCATAGGCCTATCGATAGAATCGATAGCTTTTTTAGAGCAATACTATCGACAGTACCGATAGTTAGCTCGTCGGCATTGATCGATACTATCGATAGTTTAAGTACTATGAAAAGCAATACTATCGATAAACTATCGACAGTATCGGTTTTATTTAAAATACCGATAGTCTATCGATATGCTAGCGATAGTGGACCATCGAGCCGAGCGGCAACACTAGTTGGAACTCATCTGTCAGCACGTAAGAGAACTTTCGCATGCTGCGAGGCAAGTATGATTAGGGCGACAAATTTTATCCTTCTAATTTGTCGCATTTCGCGTAATTTCGCCAGTTAAAAAAAAAACGACGGTTGGCAACGTGAAACCATGTAAATTTGTCGCCGATTTGCTAGACCCACATAAGACTCAATTAAACCATTTTTAATCGTATGTTAAACAGTGATTCCAATGAACTAATATAAAATGTATATTTACTTATTTAAATGTAGGCAGACATCTTTAAATAATGTATTATTGAAGTTTACAAACTTAAAAATATATTTAACTAGCTTTTGCCCGCGGCTTCGCTCGCGTAGGGGGGTAATTTATCGAAATCCTTTCTTAGGGGATGCCTACGTCATAGTAGCTTTATGCATGCAAAGTCTCAGCCCGATCGGTTTAAAATTGACAAAGTTTCATACAAACTTTCATCCCCTATTTTATCCCCTTGGGAGTAGAATTGATCAAAATCCTTTCTTAGCGGATGCCTACGTCATAACATCTACCTGCATGTCAAATTTCAGCCCGTGCGTTGATAGATCACTATGTCAGTCAGTTTTTTTTTTTTTTTTGAAATGACGTACATAGGTTGCCTCGGACGGCATTTCCTACTTCACCCGGACAAGGTTTGAGGAGCGGGCCAGAGGCCCGGCATCCTATATTTATATACTACTAGCAGCAGCGCAAAGGGCTCCCAAGGGGGAAACCTCGGCTTTGGGCGCGCTAGGGATTATGGCAAATTTTGGGGTGCTGCAACACCCATGTTTTGCCGGAAGGGCCGAAGCTACGGTGCCAGAAGGGCCTACTTAAGACGCAAATCGTCCAGGTACCGCCGGGCGGTACATAGTGAACGATGTCAGTCAGTCAGTCACCTTTGAGTTATATATATTTATAGATTACGAAACTATAGCGCCATCTTTTAATGAATCCTTCAACTACTCCGGCGGCGGTGAATGCATACATACTCGGCGGTGGTATTTTCCTTTATGTTGGTTGTACGACATGAGTCGAAACGTTCCGTTGCACATTCATTTTATAACATTTCATTTTAATAATTTTAAATACTCTTTGGTTGCAATATTATTTCTAGGAATTATTACATACTTATACCATTCTTTTATCTGCGGTGATTGTTTTATAAAACGCGTGTTTTAATTAAAAATAATTCTATTTTCTTAACAGACATTAGAAACACTGTTTAAAACCTGCCTGCGTGTGACGACTCATTTTAGCACGTGTCCATTCATGAATTTTATCTTGTCGTTACAGAGGGAAGATAAGTAAAGACCTCTCAGATAAAACATCATACTAAGGCCGCTGCTATCCTTTTCTGTCGCTCAGAACCGTCATTTGTTAGAGCGAGAGAGAGCAGCGTAACGCATCAGCATGGCCAGTTCCGTGGCGGTCCGTCGCTCTTTCTCGCTTTAGCAAATAACCGGTTCTAAGCGACAGAAAAGGATAGCATCGTAGAAAGTGCTGTTCCGTGCTGACAGATGAGTCTTAACCCTAATCCTTCCGTGGGAGTTTAGGGGAAAAGAAAGTAACCTAAATTGTACCCAAGTTATGTTGATTTTGCGCTTTTTCATCAATTGATATAACTAAACAAAAGATTGCTTTTGTTTACATTTTATATTCAAATTGTCATGTTGGATACGAGAGCGTGGTACTCCTGCAGTGGAGATAAAAAAAATATAATAAATAACCAGCCAAGTGCGAGTCGGACTCGCTTTCCGAAGGGTTCCGTACCATTATTTATGAGAGGCCTTCATGTTTATTTTAATTTAATTATTTATTACACAATTGAATGTACAATTAAATAATTTTTGTTAATATTTCAAGCGTCTACCTGTTGCCGTTATTATTACCGACAAAAAACGGCAAAAAAGAGCACTACTTAAATATTTATTTTATTCTGTTTTTAGTGTTTGTTTTTATAGCGGCAATAGAAATAAGAAATAAATATATAGGGACAAATTACACTGATTGAGCTAACCCCAAAGTAAGTTCGAGACTTGTGTTATGGGATACTAACTCAACGATACTATACTTTATTACAAATACATACTTTATAAAAACTATACTTTTAATATTACTTTATAATTATAACAGATACTAAACTTTATAAAAAATACATATAAAGATAAGCACCCAAGATTCAGGACAATTTGAAAAAGGCCATTTCCCAACTTACCCTGACCGGGGATCGAACCCGGAACCTCTGGGTGGCGGACTAGCATGTTGACCACGACGCCACGGAGGTCGTCAATTTGATACATCATGTGTGAAATTTTCAACTGTCTAGCTATCACTAGGCGGACGGATGGACGGACGGACAGCGGACTCTTAGGAATAAGGTCCCGTTTTTACCCTTTGGGTAAGAAAGCCTAAAAAGACCGGACGATTATGGTGAAAGACTTAGGGGTCCCAAAAAATGTATTTTACAAAGTTTCTTTGGCGAGCAAATAAAAAAAAAACTACTTTCAAGTGTTCACCTCCAATAACTTGTGAACGGCTTTACCTACTTTCATCAAATATAGCTAAAAACCATGTCTAGATAAGGATTTGAGTTTTAAAAAATCGACAATGCGTTTTGGAGCTACGGTGACTCAGACAGACTAACCAACACCTGAAACATATTTACAACCCTCTTTTTTCGTAGAAGGGTTAGAAAGTGCCAAAAGAATCAATTATTTTTTAGATCTCCTAAAATAGTAAGAAACGTAAACCAGTACAATAAACACGATAACATTCAGTTAGATTTCGTAAAAGAAAACCCATTCTTTAAGCAGAATTTAAAAGAGCTAAAATAACATTTCGTTAGATTTCCTTTCGAGCACTAAAAGAACGACGACAAGGGAAAAAAAGTTGGTTCAAAGTTTCAATGGAGTTATTTTAATCACCGGGAAACTGTTGAAGGCTTTAATTGTCTCCTTTTGCGACTTGGAGCGGAAATAATCGCTGATTAAACCTTCGACTTTTAATTGTTAATAACGGCGTGCAATAAATCGTCTTATTTTGTGAACTTGTGTAGTCAATGTATCGTCACTGTATATTTTCATTTCATCTACTTGAAAAACGATGTTTTCATCCCAAATCATTTAGAGCTAAAGATACTGCTTATTCCTTTGGGACTAAAAAGTGAAAAAGGAAAATCTCTAGGAATTAAAACCAGTTTGAAAACTGAACACGAGTGCAATCTATGTAGAATCAAAAATAATGTTGGCAGTCCAGCAAAAAAAAAGAATTTTGTTTTAAAATAAAAAATAGTGATTTTTCAAATTTAGAATACATATCGTAGTCAACATGAATGAATATCGGTAAACATTTTGATATTCTTCGCTTCGGAAAAAGAAATAAATATAATTATCTTAGCGCAATTTTTCTCTTTTTGATTCAAGAAATTACAGAAGTTTTAGGTTATTTGCATTGACATGTAATTATTTGTGTAAATGTAAATACTTTTTTGTATGTTTAAGCCGATAGTGAATAGGTAGGTATCAAGTTATAAAAAGATATGAAGGACCACGCAAACAAAGTTATGAGTAAACATTTTATCGTAAGTAAGTGGTCTTCGAAAAATTATTTCTTAGTATTTATTGATGAAACGACACCAAACAAGGGTTAGTATTTAATTGTCGGTTGAAGTCTGATTAGGTATTGTAGGTGTACTACCTTTCTTTATGTTCTGTGTTGTATTTGCTAGTTTTTCTCATAGATGAAGATGAAAAGTAAAGTGTGCTACTCGGGTACGGTAATATTATTATCTCGGGCGATATACATGAATCCGTCGCTTCACTCAGGATCCCACCGTAGAATCATTCGCTACGCTCGTGGTTTTTGTTTCGCTCTGGATTCAAAGTAGCGCCCTCGCCTTCAAAATATTATCTTATCCCCTTGTAACACAATCTACTTTGAATGTAGCTGCTTTTGTATGAGGAGCTCGATGTAACGGCGGGAGTGCGGATAATTGGCGCTCTCGCAAGTAAAGCGACACCGAGCGTGGTCCGCACTTGGATGGGTGACCAATAGTGACATAAAAAATTCCAGCTTCTCCGTGCTTCGGAAGGCACATATAAGCCGTTGATCCTGGCTGTCGTCCATTGTATAGTAGTCATTGTGTTATTAGTGTTGGCCACTTACACACTCGTAAAAGCAAAGCTGCTGCTCTTCCCACGTAGATCGTAAAAGCCGATCGAGGGAATGGGCGAAAATACTTATCATCTTAATATACGATGCGGCTAGCAACCCATCACTATTTTGATTTTATTTTTCACCTTCTCGCCCTCGTCACGTTGAAAGTGTATTTGTTAGTTATGTCTGTCCTATAAGGAGAGGCCCGTGAAGTGTGAGTGGTTTTGTGTACGAACATGAACAAATATGCCTATACTTGCTTATCAATCATACAACTATGAGTTGGTTAATTAGTGAACCACTGTAAAAAAAAAAGCGTTTCAGGACGACCACAGCACTAGATGTTTCTCAAGTCAAAATCATTTCTTTATCTTTAGACATTTTCATCACATGATGTATTGAAATTTTTTTTAAAGATTTCGTTCTTGTTGAATTCAGATCATTTGGTTACATCTAAATTTAGTTATGCTAAAGACATTGAGTACCTACTATCAGGCCTGTGTCATTCCCCGTTTAGGTATCTAAAATATACCTACATTATTACTATACACGCGGCGACCACTTCGAAGGGGAAAATTCAGTAACATGTATCGTTTGTCCAGAGTAATAAGAATGAAATTGGCTTGCAATGGGTGTCTAAGTATCTAAATAAAGAGGTGAGGAGTTTTGACGCGAGCTAAATTAAACCATAGCACTAACCACATTAAGTAGATATTTCTCTAAATTTCTTTTCTGAGTAAGACTTCTGTAGTGAGTACTAGTACTTATTCTGTGGTACTATGTGGTCTAGCTATAAATAGAGTACATTAGAAACCGCTGAACCGATACAACTATTTCCCGCGTGCCATGAATTTCTGAATGCAATGACAACCTTGTGACGTAGGTAACCTTTTCAACAACAATGACAATATAAATACATGAGTACTCACTAGAAACCAGGGCGTGAGAAATAATTCAGGGAGTATAATGTTGATTTACGCCAAAATACGAGCGCCATAGATAAACGCGACACGTGTTTGAAAACATTGTAAATTGGATATTTTTCTAGATCAAAAATAAATTATTTTGTTCTGATAAGAAAATAAACCGGCGCAAAATAATGCCATTTGTCTTTGACATTTCCATTTTGACGTGATTTTTGATTTATTATTGACTCCAAGAAACTATGACGTCATCTGCCTGTATTTCATACAAATCCCACAGAAAATGTATGTTTTGACGTTTAGAATAAAGTATCTGATTTGACTTGTTGGAAAATAGCGGATTGCTCTTTGGTGTGTGCTTATGTGTGCGTGAGTCAAGATTTCGAGAACTCAAGATTATTGAAAAAAAAAACTTTATTTTATAAAAATTAGTTTTTTTACAAAAAACCTTAAAGCTACTGGTAGCTAGTGGATGAATGACGACAAATACAGAGTTTCTTGGGTTTATATAGGCCGCTGTTGCTGTCTGCTGCACCTTCGACGGTGGTCCAAGGAACAATCGAAGATTAAGTAAACGACCTTATTGTTCGCAATGCTTCTCTGAAGTAGTAGTCCATGGAGCAAATTTATAATAGGTGTCGGCTGGTTGACTCGTGCATGCGTGCGTGTGAAATCAATAGTAGGCCTACGGATAAACGGTAGTAGTTTAGTGTACATAAAATAATAAATAACCTAATTTGTGTAAATAAAATAAATTCTAGACATTAATATAGAATAACAGATAATATTTACGATGTCATAAATGGGTTACCATATAATTTATCTCGGGTAATTTACGTAACTTATATAAAAAGTAGAGATATTCTACATTGTTTTTTTAGCAGTCGCGTCCTAGTTTAAATAAAAACTTATAATAATAATAATAATATCAGCCTTTTATTTCAGATAGGTGGTTACATTCGTTGCATTGTCTATTTGAAAACTGTTCTTCAAAATTTTTTTCAGATATCTGTTGCCCTTTTCCGGCAAAGGCCTCCTCCAGCTGTTTCCAGGTGTTACTGGCTGCTCTAGTCCAAGTCTTTCTGTTAAATAAAAACTTAAAGATAATTAAATTATGAATAAAATCTAAATAATAAAGTATAATAAACTAGCTTTAACCCGCGACTTCGTCCGCGTAGAAGTAAAAAATGGTATAATATTCCCACTCGCTCTCGCTCCCCCCTCTCGCTGTCCCTCTACCTCTCCCTCTACATCTTTGCAACCTCGTTAAACCCCCTTAGGTGAAATGATTTTTTTTAAATTCTTAAACACATTTACTTATTTACGGCCGGGAGTACTCCAGCGAAGTTTCGAATTAAATGGTCAAACTAATCTTGTTTGTCCATACAAACTTTGGACCCCCGTTTCACCCCCCATAGGGGGTGAATTTTGAAAATTCCTTTCTTAGTGCTCCCCTAGACCTCATAAGGAACCTATGTGCCAAATTTGGAGTCTTTAGACCCAGGGGTTTGGGCTGTGCGTTGATATTTTAGTCAGTCAATCAGTCAGTCAGTCATTCAGTTTCTTCTTTCATATATTATTTAATGACATTAATAAATTCGTCATTAGTCATTGTAGGTAAAAAAAGTCAAAAATCATTTATTTATCTTTGGATATCTATATCACTTGATACTTGTCATTTCTTTTTTCTTTCGATTTCTTAATAGTTAGTTGTTGACGTCAGATCATTTACTTACATTACAACTAGTTTTACTGCCGCCTCCTAAGCGCAAGTACAGAAGAAGCGGTAACAAACTGTACTGCAGCATTTTCTCCAAAAACGTCAATTTTACAATTATACTGATATTAAAGTTAGATATGTGGACTGAGAATACATTGTTATGTCATAATTATTAAAATAAAGTACATGTACCGATTACCTAATTTACATACCAATACCGTAATTTACATTACTTATAATAAAAAGTAAGCGTAACTTATTATAACACTGTTATGTTCAGCAGTCACGTCTAAAAATAGGTATAACGGAATTTGATATAACCAAGAAATGATTCGATTCATAAGTAAACGACGTCATAATAAGGATTAGGGTATTCGCTCATTAAGATTATTGTTGATGTGGAGTCTTATTTACTTTTACTTTTCTATTTTTTCAACAAATTAGATACATTGTTTTTTACAAAAACAAGTATACGCTACTGGTTAGCGTAGTATGTGGTATGTAAGTACACCATTCGAAAAGTATTGAGAAGAGTTACTGTTAGTAGTCTATATTTATGACTAGCAGTTGCCCACAGTGTTGCCAGCGTAATTGAATGTAAAGGTTTCATACCTCTACATTAATAAACTTTTATTTTATTTTATTTATTTCCGAAAACTGCCTTACAGCCATTTCTTATCTATTTGAACAATAACAACAAATAAATAATAAAACTTAGCCATTAATAAATTTAAAAAAAATTGCACTTAAACCAATTTCATAAAACTATTTTAAGTTAAAAGACACAATAGTTCAATGTGATAAACTGAAACTAAAAACAATATAGTGTTTTCAAGAAGAAAGATTTGTTAATCATTAATAAATGAAAAGGTAGTTTCAAATCTACAATAAAGGACGTAAAGGGGGCTAAGAATCAAAAAACTTTCATACTTTATTTTACCTCTTTAATAATGACTTTTCATAAGAAAGTGATACGTCTTTCGCATATTTATTAAATTATACATTTCTAATTTTTAATTTTACCAAGTTTCATACAAACTTTTAACCCTCATTTTAACCCCTTAGGGGATGAATTTCCAATGATCTTTTCTTAATGCACACTTAAGTCACACGCAAAATTTTATGCTTCTAGCTTCTAGACTCGATCAATCAGGGAATATATACCAGTCAGTTTCTTCTTTTACATGTATAGATAAATTCCCACCGAAACAGCCTGTAATAAAAATGGACAATGAAATATTGTGAACATATTCATTTTAGATACGGTTCTCTAGTCAGACGACCGCCATGGCGTAGTGGTCACCATACTAGTCCGTCACCCAGAGGTTCCAGGTTCGATCCCCGGTCAGCGCAAGTTGGAAAATCAAGACAAAATTTTAAATGAAATCTCCGTTTTCTTTTAATAGATTTATTTCAAACGGGGGCAGCACTGGAACCCGGAAAATTAAGGTAGCCCCTTAACAAGGTATTTCATATGAGAGTTTATAAAAATGATGTCATCAACCAGCATCTTAGCGTTTACAGTGGCGGATTTACACATTTGACGCAAGTAGGCTTACATATTTTGCCGCTCTTAAGCTGCGTTCTATGAAATATCATAATAAAAGCACTCTTCTACCGTCTCGATTGCCGCGATGCATGAAAGAGGAGCGGGGGGTGCAATAGGCCTCAAATTTGCAGCCCCCCTAAATTTGCCGCCATAGGCTTTAGCCGTCTCAGCCTATTGGTAAACCCACCATTGAGCGTTTAACTTCGACCTTGATTGGATTGGATCAAGAGACTCTCGGATCTTTGTCTTCATTTCAAAAACCTTTTTGCTCCATCAGACATCAGTTTTAGGAGCATTGCGCCTAAGTTTACAATTTTGTATATCACATTATAATTTAAAAAAATCTTTTTAGGCTAGACAAACGGACATGTGTTCTTAAGGGCGTGTTCGAACGACACACGCACGCCAACCTAATGCTTAGAGCATGCCTAGCACAGGTCTAGCGATTAGAAATCTGTTACATATAATTTAAACACGCGCACGCCTCGCCTACGCGACGCGATCGCATTGCCTCTGCTTTGCTTCGCCCTTGCCTCCGCCTTGCGCCCGCTTGCAAGCGCTGCGTAAGTCGTGCGTAAAGCGTGGCCGTGGCGTGTCGTCCGAACGCGCCCTGTATACTTAGAACTCATAGTCAACACTACTTAGAGCATTAAATAGACTACGATAACCACAACTTACAATAAATTGGCAATATGACTGTTTGCAATATACGATTATAACAATTAGATCATTATGGAATTTAAAATAAAAACCAGCCAAGTGCGAGTCGGTCCACGCGCAATGTAGGGTTCCGTAGTTGCGAATGCCGGCTTTGAGTTCACGCCTCACGGTTTAACGACTAAAAACGAATTTATGAAATTTTCATTTCCGAGTAGGTACATTTGATTAGTTACTATTTATTTTTGCTCCACTTATGCTATTTTTACAGGTTTTCCCCCAATACAATAGAAAAGCAAAACAATACACATTTATCGATTATTTATAACTTATTATACTGCAACGTTGGTTGCCGTGTGCATAATTTTGCCGTTGGTTGACTATAACTCTTTTTGTAAACCCTAATTAGCTCTGATAGTTTTCCTTTAAACTTGTTATATATACTATATACTATTACCGTGAACTTTTTCAGATGTCCGTGACACTGGTCTCTTACAAAAATTTGCAAATCAAATATGTCACAAACTGATCCCTAAATTGAAATAGTAGTTTATGATACAGGTGTAGTATGTTGTTAATTACAGTCGCGGCGAGACTTGTGATGAACAATACACACGTGTGTCATACTACGTTTTTCAACACATTAGTGGGGGAAAAAATCTTCAATAATAAAACGCTTCACTTAAAAACTTACAATAAATCTAAATTAGAAATATGGCGCGCTTAGATTTTCTTTTTCAGGCGCACTTCGCGCATGCGCGAGTATGTAGTGATACGAGAAACACAAAAATCAATTTACCAACAGCCAAACGATTATTTAAAAAATGATTTTTTTTCAAACAGGACGGATTTATAAATTCATGTTAGTGTTGATACAAGTATTTTAATTAATAAATAAAATGGAATAATTTGAGTAAAATAAGGTTTTCTTATGTGTCTAGGCTGGCTACATGCAGAGATTATATGTTTCAAAAATAATATTCAATATTTTGGATTTATAGAATCTTATTCCTAAAACATTTAAAAAACACTTTACCGCACTTGTGCGGTAAGTAATATTTACCGCACGATTTCGAATGTGTGCGTAATGAATGGCATTACATAAGTAAAATCAGTGTGGTAAATAGCACTTTCCGAGCTAATGTGTTGAAAAATAGTATTTACAAACTAACAATATTTTTGAAAGACCTATTCTACGACATTCCACACCATGGGTTAGTCTTTCTCACTTTGTCGGCGTGATTGAAATACATATCCATGCCAAATTACAGCTTTCTCGTACTAATAATAGTCTCTGAGTAAACACCCGGACGGACAGACATGGCGAAATTTCCTTGTTCACTACCGAACCCTAAAAACGGCCGAGAGAAAGATCGGTGTCGTGACTCGTCGTGTGTGGCGCATCATCCAATGAATCATAAACATATGACGCTTAGTGACCGAATACCTTAACCACACCACATCAATTCGTCTTATTACTGTCCGAGCGAGCCCGCGATCGCACGGGTCATCAAAATGGCCGCAGTTCTTCGTTATTTACTGTTTACCGCGATTTTTAGCGCCGTCTATGCTAATTTCAAGCCATTTCGAGCCCTGTTGTATTCGGATTACATAACGTGTGAGTGCTAATTTGCTGTGGAGTGTATTTTGCATGTTAGGGTGTGTTTTCTTGTGTATCATCAACGTTTATGTATGTATTTTATACATTAACATAATGTTTTGTGCGTGTTTGATTTGGTTTTCCGTATTTCGGTTAATGTAATGGTTATGAGGTAAATATTTAATGTGGTTTAAAGCGTTATTAAATGAGGATAAAATTAAAATGCATATATTAAAATGGAACCCTAAAAATTAACTCATATAGAGATATATCTCGTTAAATTGCGATTGAATGAGATTATATTTATAATACATTGTTTTGTTAATTGGAACTCGTCGTAATGTTACTCTTATACAGATTTTTAAACTTAAAAGAACAATAACAATACCCTTGTTGATATACAAGGAAAACTTATTTTAAGGAAAGATTCTTAAGGAAAAGTAATGCTTATTTTGTACAGGAAAATGTCGGGGAAACACAGAAGAACCTCATAGAAAAATTATCACCAGTGTGTATCATTCACAAAATGCGATACAATGAACTTTTAAATAATAACACACATTAAGTATATCGACCTTAAGTGTGAAAACATACTATGCCAAAGTTGCGTGACCGAATTTTAGCAAAATTACACCTGAAATGTACAATGCTATTTGAATTAGTTTTCCTGAGATTAGTGGTACAGACTGACAGATAAAATTACAAAAAAAAAAAACTGTGTTCTGCTCTTTTTTAGGGTTCCGTACCCAAAGAGTAAAAACGGAACCCTATTAATAAGACTTTGCTGTTCGTCCGTCCGTCCGTTTGTCTGTCTGTCTGTCAATTCAATTAAAATCATTTATTGCATTTCATAATGGACATCAGTTCTAACTACTAAAAGTCACTGTCTACTACAATAGGTATACTATGAACCCTGTCGGGTATCGCAAAACAAAACGTGTAAATATAAATGTTTACAAAATAGTATTTATTGTCACCAAGCTGTATCTCATAAACCGTGATAGCTAGACAGCGGCAATAGCAATTCATCATCTGTGAAAATTCCATCACAGATGATACATTTCTATTGCCGCTATAAAAACAAATACTAAAAATAGAACAAAATAAATATTTAAGTGAGGCTCCCATACAATAAACGTGATTTTTTTATAGATACGGAACCCTTCGTGCGCGACTCCGACTCTCACTTGGCTGGTTATTTATATATGATTATGTTTTATATAATACCCATTTTCATTTTTTTGATATGATACTTTATTTTATCCCCCTATTATAACGGGTAAATAGTTTAATTATTCTACTTCCTACTAGAGTTTTGGGAGTAAAACTCTCAAACAATCTCCATTTATTTACAAAAGCTGTAAACCCACAATAATTTAACACACCAACACTCATTCGTTGTGATTTTAGTTGCGATGTACTTTAAAACACCCGAGGCAATGAACCAGACGGCCCGTAAATACGACAAATGGTCATGAGCCGCGGTAAAGTACAGTTTGTTGCGACCTTAACATTGAAGGCGAGGTTATCGAGGTAGATAACTTGTGCATTCTGAGAACTCACTAATACCACAGAATAAGTACTAGTATTCACGTACAGAAGTCTTACTCAGAAAAGAAATTTGAAGAAATATCTACTTCATGTGGTTAGCGCTATGGTTTAATTTAGCTCGCGTCAGAACTCCTCATCGAAGAGGTGAGTTAATATTACTTAGGTATTAGCTATATATTATGTCTAATTTAGAGTAGATTCTATGTTCTTCATCATCATAATTAGCTTTCAATAAGCCTCTTGTCTGCGCAAATTTGTTCCTGTGCTTGGCTTTTGCAATCGTTTATCCACAGAATAAGTACGAGTACTCACGCACAGAAGTTTTACTCAGCAAAGAAATTCAAAAAAATATCTACTTAATTTGGTTAGCGCTATGGTTTAATTTAGCTCGCGTCAGAACTCCTCACGTCTTCGTTTAGATACCTACATCCATTGCAAGCTAATTTCCATTCTTATTACTCTGGACAAACGATTCATGTAACTGAATTTTTCCCTTCGAAGTAGTCACCGCGCGCATGGTAATAATGTAGGTATATTTTCGATACCTAATGGGGAGTGACACGGGCCTGCTAATATAAGATACATTATCACGTTTCTATACCTAATGGAGCTCCCATGCTGCTTTAAGAAATGCTTATAAACATTTCTAACGTTATAAGAATGCATATTAACCTAAAAATAAAATACTATAACTAATAATTATTATAATAATCAGCATCAGTCCATCCCAATCTCTTTCCATAACCCATAGACCTTTCCCTTTTCCTTGCAATAGATCTTTCTCCTACTGAAACTTATTCAAAACTACACCTTTCATAGGTATACCCAGGAATGGGTATTGGCGGGAGCTCCACATAACATCCTTCTCTACGTGTTGGATTTGTATCCCCACGCAAGCCTCTTAAAGGACCGGGGTGAAAAGACCCGCGATTCCAAAAGGAGAAACATATAATAATAAATAATAAATACTTATAAAAACAAAATAGCAACGGGGAAATGCGGCCAGCATTTTTGTCAGTATGCCGCATAGGCACGATTTTTTAAATTAAATTTATAGTAGGTATTTCAATTTTTATTTTTATTTGTAAATATGTAAATTATAACAAAATTACCACAAAAAGTTATTTGAATGTTAGAAAATGTTTGTAAACATTTTTAACAGCAGTGTGGGAGCATCATAACGGGGTAGACAGGACCTAGGGCCGTAAAACCCAAAGGCCACGCTTAGCGTGATGGTAGGAAAACGAAAGTATCAGCTGGTTTTTTTCCCGCGTAGTTCGTAAAAATCAAGTGATGAAAATATCGGTTTCATCACTAGATATAATATGCGATAAAAACCGATATTTTCAGGAGAGTAGTTATTCTCTCGATCGGCTTTTACTAAAGCAGTTGGTACATTCTACGTTAGTTTTAACTTTTTTATCTTTACAGGTGACCACAACAAAACCCTTGACCTGGACGTAAGCCAAGTCCAGATCTTCTTCTACGACTTCCAGAATAACTTCAACATCAGCTACCAGATCGACGGCGCAGCAGACAACATCCTCAACGCTTACAACCTTGACATCACCAGAAAACTCATCTTCTTCGTCCCTGGATACAAGTCCCACATCAGCAAGAAAACTGAAGAACTCATCAGACAAACCTTCAAAGATGTCCCGAATATCTATCTCATGATAGTCGACCATTCTGCTTATACTTCTGCTAGAGGGGGGAAAGTTAAAAGTTATGAAAGATCTGTCACATATACTTACTACATTGGACAAGCATTAGGGAAATTCCTAGCTGACTTAAACCGTCGTGGTTTCCCTTCAGATAAAATCCACTGTATAGGACATAGTTTAGGAAGTCAAATGCTAGGTTACGCTGGATCTGCCTACACTAACAAGACTCTGGAAAAAGTCTGGAGAGTAACAGGAATCGACCCTGCTGGGCCTTGCTTTTCGAACGGATTCATACAAGATCACATACGTTCAGGAGTAGCGAAATATGTAGAAGTATACCACTGCAATGCTGGTGGGCTAGGAACTACAGCAGTTTTAGCTGATACGGACTTCTTCTTTAATCGGAAGGGTAAGAAGCAGCCTCATTGCGATGGGGGAATTATACCGGTGATGGGAGAGTCAGATTCTGCGAAGTGTAGTCATAAGGCGTGTGTGAAGTACTGGGCAGCGACAGTGCATCAACCTAACTGGTACTCAGCTTGGGCTTGCGACTCCTACGACCATTTCGTGGAGGGGCGGTGTGCTGGCAATGAGATCACCATAGCTGGGTATTGGAACCCTGGCAATGCTACTGGAGTGTTCTATGCGTCCACTGAGGGATATGGCGTTGATTAAATTCAAAAGTATTTTTATAAGTGACTGAACTTTTTTGGAGCCATATTTTATTCCATAAGTAGTATATATGTAAGTACCTAAATATAAATTTGCTAAGATATGTATAATGACCCTTTTTAATTAATTACAAATAGTTAAAGGGGTGATTCAGTCCATCATTTTGAACAACTTTTCACAACAAAAGTACATCGAAATACGAAAATAACATACATGTTTAATAGTTACGATAAGTATCACGTGACTGCTTCTTTTTGTGTGAGAACCCTAAAATTGATTTTCGTATTTCTGTATACATTTATTGGGAAAAGTTATTCAATTCAAAGAATAACTTCTTTAAATATCTGTACTTAAAAAAGTGCATTGTATAAGTAGTATAGTTTAATACCTTAATACAAATTTATTTTGATGATTATGTTTTTATTTTTTACTTCCCATTGCTAGATCCTGTATAAGCTAGGCTATGTTAGCCAGCTAGAAGCCTAGCTTTTTAGTTCTTACTCCTTAAAATAACAAGAATCGTGCAAATTGGAGAAAACGTCAAAGCACAATGAGAATGAGAGAAGTTACGACGTGGCTTTGTTTTTGAACCCTGTTAAGTATCACATTGTTTGGCAAAAGCTTATTTTTTATTATTTTACGGCTCTGGATACTAGTCCTTTAGAACCTATCTTTATATTTTCACTTCTTTATTCCTAACCCTAACCCGAACTATACAATCAAAGGTTGATGCAGGTTCTTTGATTGCTTCAAGGGAGTTACTGGCGACAAATCTATACGAGCCCACTGGTTTTCATAGCTGATTGAGTGGCGGACGACGCCCAAAGACGCCCACCACAGTCCGCAAATAAATATCACTACAACCTCACTATGAGTGTCCACTTTAAACATTTTACATATTGTCCATGAGCATGAGCATTTATAACACTAAACAACACCAATTTTATATTATAAAATCCACTAGAATCAATTTGCAAAACAATTTAAAGCAAACTCCAACTGAACCCCTTGACTTCCCGCCAAAAACTCCCCAAAAGCGTCACCTTTGAGCTGCCACAGTGTTCGATCAGCGTATGACATATTATATATAACTGGGTACTGTCCTGATCAAAAATAAATTAAGTATTTCATACTGTTAAGAAAACAAAACGCCACAAAATAATGTCACGCACGTGTCATGATCATATCAATTTTTAACTTTCAAGATTTATTATTGCAGAAAAACTGATCTTAAGAGCGCTATTTGACTCCAAAAAACTATGACGTCATTAGTCTATATTTCATACAAATACCATATTAAATGTTTGTTTTGACGTTTAGAAAAAGTATCTGATTTGGGTTCAAAGTAGCGACAAATGTATTCCAGCTTTTTCCAGGTCAATTCAAGCTTAAAAATCCACTGATCTCCATTATTCCATGAATGGTAAGTCTGCATAGAATATGCGCCAGGATGGATCCGTTGATTTTTGCTTCGTTTATTATCCGACTACGGTGGTGCCGTAAGGAGGGTTATGTGTTTCGCCCGCTTTGTATATATCTATACTATAATAAAAGAGTAAAAAAAATGTGTCTGTACATTGAAAATTTTTCAAAAAAAAATATTTGTGGCGATGGAGATATAGTAATAGAGTAAGAAAATAAAAAAAATGTCTGTCTGTTTGTCTGTTTGTCTGTTTGTACACGCTAATCTCCGGAAATACTGGACGGATTCGAATGAAACTTTTTTTGTTATATAGCTGTGAAGCCTGGGCAACATATAGGCTATAATTGATTTTGGAAAATGGAACACATAATGCAGAACTATAATGGTCCAGCTAAACTATAAAAAATATTAAAATGCCGCCTTAGCAAAAGTTGTTAAGTCTGATGAGAACTTTTTGTTTTTAGGGTTTCTTACCCAAATGGGTAGAAACGGGACCCTATTACTTAGACCGTCCGACTGTTAGTCTGTCTGTCTGTCTGTCACCAGGCTGTATCTCATGAACCATTATAGCTAGACAGTTGAAATTTTCATAGATGATGTTTTTTTGTTGTCGTTGAACAAAAACATACTAAATCTATACTACAAATAAAAGAGTAAAAAAATGTGACTGTACATTGAAAATTTTTCCAAAAAAAAGTTGTTTCGTCCGAAGAAGAACTTATAAGTTCAGAATTTGCGGATCTTCAGAGCATAACACACCAGAAAAATTCTTGGATATGTGAACGCGCCATATTGACACTAAAAAATTAAAAATCAATTATTATAGAACTTATGACGCAAATTATTGTTAATTTCTTGGATAGAGTTGTTGATGACACCACCAATTATCCAGTTGAGTTTCTTGATTCACTTGCAGCAAATGGACTCTCGGCTCACAAAATAAGTCTTAATGTCGGAGGGCCAATAATGCGAATGCGCAATTTGACTCCGCCGAAACTGTGTAACGGAACCCAACTTAGTGTCTCAGCACTGTATGCCGAAGTTCAGCGGCTGAATTTCAGCCAATGCATGCCTGCAATGTTATTTGCATTACTAGCAACACATAATGCCGAACTTCCGATGCTTTTGCCTGAATCGGACCCGTACCCGTACCCGTACCCGTACCCGTACCCGTACCCGTACCCGTACCCGTACCCGTACCCGTACCCGTACCCGTACCCGTACCCGTACCCGTACCCGTACCCGTACCCGTACCCGTACCCGTACCCGTACCCGTACCCGTACCCGTACCCGTACCCGTACCCGTACCCGTACCCGTCCCTGTATCCGTATCCGTACCTGTACCCGTACTCCCTCTTCCGCTCCCGCCGCCGCTCCCGCCGCTGCCGCCACCACCGCCGCTCCCACCGCCGCCGCCGCCGCCGCCGCCACCGCCGCTCCCACCGCCGCCGCCGCCGCCGCTCCCACCGCCGCCGCCGCCGCCGCCACTGCCGCCGCTGCTCCCGCTCTCGCCGCCGCCGCTACCGCCGCTGCCACCGCCGCCGCCACTGCCGCCGCCGCTGCCGCCGCCACCGCCGCTGCCGCCGCCGCTGCCGTTTCTGCTCCCGCTCCCGCTTCCACTCCCGTTCCCTCTTCCACGTACCCGTTCCCGTACCCGTTCCGCTCTCGCTCCCACTCCTGCTCCCGCTCCCGCTCCCGCTCCCACTCCCGCTCCCGCCGCCGCTCCCGCCGCTGCCGCCGCCGACGCCGCCGCTGCTGCTGCCGCCGCTCCCGCCGCCGCCGCTGCCGCCGCTCCCGCCGCCGCCTTCACCGCCGCTGCCGCCGCCGCCGCCACTGCCGCCGCCACTGCCGCCGCCGCTCCCGCTCTCGCCGCCGCCGCCACCGCCGCTGCCGCCGCCGCCACTGCCGCCGCCGCTTCCGCCGCCGCCGACGCCTCCGCCGCCGCTGCCACTTCCGCTCCCGCTCCCGCTCCCGCTTCCGCTTCCGTTCCCTTTTCCACTTCTTTTCCCTCTTCCGCTCCCGTGTCCGTTCGCCGCAGACGCGCCAAAGACGGAAGATTAAATTCTCATATCGGCACATCACTACAGTCCGGCGTTTCCACCGAACTTCAGCGGCTGAACTTCAGCTTATTTAGTGTGTCATCCCCACCGAACTTTAGACACTGAACTTTAGCCGCTAAACTTCGGCATAGTCTGCTGAGACACTTAAAGTTTACTGTGAGTGGTGCCAGTGAAACTGTATTTATTCCGCGTATAACAATTTTCCTTTTGAAAATACACAGCTTTACAAATACACAGTGTTTACTTGCTTTCCTATGAAAATAAGTCACAGTTTTAGAGTCTTAAAGCTGCTGATGTCGATCTAAGGACTGCTTTTTCGCATGGCCAACTTAATGTGGCTTTCTCCAGGGTTAGTAACACTTCAGCTCTTTTCATATTGGCTCCCGAAGGAAAGAATTAAAATAATATTGACTTTTAACTCCTAACACTGTTACAAGTACTTTCTTATCTCTCTCTATCTTTCTCTCTCATTAGTTGTTATTTATATTAATACGCCGGAGTCATAAAGTCCACGCGAACGAAGTCGCGGGCATCAGCTAGTTTATAAATAAATACGGACAAATGACACAGATTGAGCTACCCCCAAAGTAAGTTCGAGACTTGTGTTATGACTAAACCATTAACTACTTCTACTAACTCAACGATATTACTATATATTATATATGTATAGTCGTCTGTTCCTCGTATGACGTATGTGCATGATATGATGTCCATGGTATAACAAACGAGGTGTCGTTGAAAGTGTCTTGGCTGAGCGCTGGTTATGGGACGTCACATCACAGTAAATTCAAAATGTCGGCCTCAATAGGCCAAAAAGTAAGTAATTTAATAATAAAATAAATCGAATCATACCCTTTTTTGTTTCCAATGAAAGGGCTTAATTAACACATTTCAAATATATTTTTACTAGCAGTTTCTCCCTGGTGTACTTGCATTCACTGGATAAACGTATTTTTCAGCAGGAATCTTCCCTTAGTCGGGTTTTAGTTTTGAAATCTATATCTTGTTAGGTTTGTTAACTTGAATATAATACCATTCAATTTTATGAAAAAAAAAATTTGGGTTGCTCTGTAGCAAAGGGTGAGCAAGGTCCAGTTACTTAGGGCCCTAACCTAACATAAATATACACAATACACTCCGACCAAAATAATATATTTATTTTAGGGCCGATATTAGATTTGGCTGGTTGTATAACAACAATCTTAAAAAAATACGCAATAATAAAACCTTTATCTTCTGAAATAATTATCTTACCTACCTCCTGTTTTAGGCATTAGAGACATATAAACCATATTTTCATATAATTTTATTTTCACTTCTTAATTAATGAACAACAAGGTATGTATACATATATATTATAGGAACCGATGTAAATCATATACTAAGTACATATTTTCACACTAACATTCATTCTCACACCAAATTCTAAAGTGTTAATAAATAATACAGGGATAAAATAAATAAATAAATACTAATTTAATTATAATTACTAATTTAACCTGCTTTGTCTTTATACATATTGTTCTTACAAAATATAGGAAAATTATTAGAGAAAAAATTGCAGACGCCCAACAGCGTTCTTGAATGAGTGTGGTATCACACCCTGCCAAGGTTCATGTGCTTATTTACCTACTAGCCATGTTATGTATGAATGCATGTAAGCGAAAATAAAGAAAAGAAATAAAGAGTGAATTCAGTCCGTAATACTGAACAACTTATGTCCACTCATGAAAGATAAGTTTTTGCTTTCCTTACAAACTCGGATCAACTAGAATGAGAAGCCAAAAATTATTTTTCATATTTCGATATATGTTCCTTGGGGAAAGTTGTTCAGTATCAGAAACTGAGTTCACCCTTAAAATTGATTCAGTATATTTTGTTAGACCTTATATAGTTAGCATGATGGTATGCTACTTAATCATATCAAAAAATAATTTACTAGCGGTAACTACATTATTTATTTTGAATCCTTTGAGAACATAATAGTCCTTGTACTCTTAAAAATAACAAACGCTTGCTTAAGAGGCTACCTGAATTTTCCGGGGTCCAGTGCTGCCTCCATTTAAAATAAATCATTTGAAAGGAAACGGAGATATCATTTAAAATTTTGTCTTGATCAGACCCTAGATAACCCTTCAAACTATTTTATGAACTACTGTTTACATATTAAAGTGAGAACGTGAAGCTTTTCTACGCACAATTCAGGTAGCCCGTTAACCTAATTAAGTTAAAATTATCATAAGTTTCATCTCGTTTTTCAGTGTCAAACATATGTAGAATGAGAGATAATAATATAACATATTTTAGCTAAAATAAGTTTGTCAAGCGTCAGTAAGGGCTTAGTGCTAAACTTATAATAATGGATAACCCATACTATCCTCCTAAAACAAAAGTAATTTTATTTACATTTAAATAACTTAGATAGGTATTACAAAAACCGCCACACACATATTTATACAAAATGTATCCGTAATAAATCGAACCACGGGCTATACTACATCACTACAATATAATAAAATTAATGTAATAAATTGAATGGGTATCTTTTGGATAGGCATGCTTCATCCTAGTCTTCATCGTCGCTTACCATCAGGTGAGATTGAGGACAAATGCCTAAACCAATATATTAAAAAAAAAAATGTCAAAAGACAAAATAAATCGGCATTAAATACAAAAGTGTCCAGCCGCCCGGGCAATGTGTTTTTGACTGTTATTTTAATTTAATTATACTATAGTGATGTAGTATAGTCCGTGGTTTGATTTATTACGGGTATGTCCCTTCCAGGTACCTAATATATTTATTTCAATTTAAATATGATGACTACAAGATTTAAGAATCCCCTTATGAATTTCCAAACAAACGTAGTCTACGTTTTATTTTAAAACGACATGTCAGATTTCTGTAAAAATTGTAATTTTAAAGAAATTGCAATTATCTAGGGTTAAAATTGGTTTCCGACATAAAATTATGAACTGAAAAGAAAATATAAGGGTGTAGAAGATTTCCATACTGATGGTCAAATATGATATAAATTACTATATTTATCTATAATTGCAATTTCTTTAAAATTACACAATTTTGCTTATATCCGACATGTCGTTTTTAAATAAAACGTAGACTACGTTTGTATGGGAAAGTCTGATTCTATCCAGGGTACTCTTAAGCAAAAAAGAGACATTTAATGAAAATAAGGAAATTTAAATTAATTGAATGCACATTAAATTAGAACAATTATTACTTAAATTAAGAGTAATTGTTCTAAATTTAAACACCAAATTGTTGAGTGAGTTTAGAATGCGTAATAAAAGTTATTTTCAGATGGGGAATGGTATAATATAAATTTTATACGATTATTCTCTAACACCGTGTTAAATCCATTCGCTGAATCACAATAAAACCAACGAAAAAGAGTAATCATGTCCTATTTTTTTCTACATTATAAATACACTCTTAAATAAACATTCGCTCAAATATATCACATGATTCAACATAAGACCAAGTTAACCTAAGTACCTACCTAAAACTTATCTAACAAATGTACCTTTCTGATACTTATCAGTTTATCTATCATCTCAGAATGTAGAGCATATGTTGGGATTATCTCCTATCTGTAAGTATCCAAATACGATAACAATAGTAAAAAATCGTTTACAAGAGTCCAAATACGAATTCGGTCAAGCAATTTTTTCTGTTACATAAGTAGTTATTTATTTATTTGCGATTTTTTTTTTCAATATTAAATAGTCCATTTGTTTAGATATTTACACGAATGTAAACAATCTTGACATGTCTTTTTTATTGAAATATACACTTTATAAATCAAAACTTAAATAATTTGGTTGTAATTTGCAAAGGTATTGATTTATAAAGGGTATATTTCAATAAAAAGGCATGTCAAGATTGTTTACAATCTTTTAAATCCCTAACCAAATGGACTATAAACAAATGGACTTTAATTATTATCAATACTGGCAGTTTTCAGAAAGTTGTAAATTGTCACATTAAAGTGTAATAATTTACAACTTTTGAAGAAAGTTTTAAATTGTCACACTTTAAGCCTTTCACGTCAGGTGGTCCCATAGATTGTTTTTTTTTCAAAACCCGATGTGTAGTTTGGGGGCGAAGTCGGTTTTTAGTATTAAAAAATTATATTGAAGCAATAGATAACTTACCATGGTCTAAACAAAACGCCACGTTACAAGTCACGTTTTGCTTCAAAAGAAGTTATTAATAAAAAAACTAAAAACTGACTCCGACACGAAACTACTCAGCCGATTTTGATAAAAAATATACGGCACTACCATAATCTTTAAAAAAAAATTTTTCATATAACTCCTTGCATCTTCCCGTAATCGGGGAACATATATAAAAAAGCATATGCATTCGAATTGATAACCTCCTTCTTTTTTGAAGTCGGTTAAAAATGGTATGCAACAGACAAGAAACAGCATCGTAGTTTTTTTTTTCTCCTAGACCAGCATGGAAGACTTCGACTATATTAGCCTTAAGAATAAATAAACAATTTTTCTATTAGACACGAGTTATTGGTATAGGGGTGATGTCAGGGTAAGAAAAGTATTATTCTAATTAGTCCGTCTCTTAGATTATCCAAAAATAATGGACCCATATTTTTCAGTTTATCAAAAACGTAAGAATTCACATAGATACGGAGGATCTATTTAGTTCTATACTGGGGACATGCAACGTCACCGCTTTGTAAAAATCGTATAGAGCTGCCACTTTATACGGAATTTAAACGTGCTGTATCTTCGTCATTTTTTGTTTCTCAGAGAAAATAAAAAAATCGTGTACAATATTTTTCAATATTCTAACCGATGGAACAAAAATATTTTTCCAGTCATCATGCCTTTTCCTATAAATGCGTGGTTTCTCCTGATGCAAGGGAAGGGTAGGCCAGGTCGAGGCCTCGCAGCCTCTCTACAAGGAACTCTTCGGACTGAATCTCCATCTCCTTGTCGAAGTGTGCCTTCCAGCCGCCGGCCTCACCTGACAATAAATATCAATATATTCAATAATTTCTTTTACTAAATGTTAAATAAAAAGTAAAGTTCTTATAAGTTGATATTGTTTGTTCTAACCCTTTATAATTCAATGATATACTTAAAAGCTCACAGGGTAAAACTAGGAACCAATCAGAATAAAATTTGGTGTTTCAGATTCAATTCAATTAAAATCATTTATTGCATTTCATAATGTACATCAGTTCTAACTACTAAAAGTCACTGTCTTCTATAAATAGGTACACTATGAACCCTGTCGGGTAACGCAAAACAAAACGTGGAACGGCAAGCGACATTTATGACATGCAGTTAACTTATAAATGCAAATGTTTACAAAATATGCATATATATTATTATTATTTTTAGTATTTATTAGCAAGATTGTGTGATATTTATTATTTGTAAATTATTGTCAAGTTATAAGTTTAAAGGTAATGTCAAAGTTTTTTGTTCAAGTTTTTATTTGTTTATTGATTCAAGTATGTACAATTTTAATAGAGCGACTCGTGTTGAAAAAACCTTATCTTTTGTCAGTGATCTTAAGAAATGTTTTCACCGTCAAATTATCTGCGTTTTCGAAATATCTCTAGGATTTTCATGAAAATACGTATTATTAAATCATTCTACTACTTAGACATAGGTAAATTAAGCGTTCAGTTGGAACTTTAAGCGCTTATGTAAAATTATAAATGTTTATCAACGTTTATTATTTCAAATGAACACACTCACTTTCACTTTTTCTTACATATAAACACTCCCAAGCACAATGAATAATCCCATAACAATCGATCGATCGAATCGATATAATAACCTACACTTAACTTTATCAAGTCATCTCATCATAGACATGTACTCTCCAGCTTACTGCTGGAGACTTGTATTGTAACACAGGTTCACACCTAGTGCAAGCTGCAGCTTTCAACAAAACTGAATGTACGCCTAATTGTAAGTACAAGCTAAATTTTGTATACCTCATTTTGTGGTGAGAAATAAATTATCTTTATCTTTTATAATAAGTTTTTGCAACATCATTATATAGAATAGAATTGCTAAATCTATATTAAAGTATAATATAACACACACATTGTAAATTCAAGGCTGCTGCCTTATTTCCTTTTCAGTTTATCTCGTGTAGTTTGTCATTCTGTAATCTACTGTGAGTACTATCGTAAACATCTTATGATTTTTCCAACCAAATCCTAAAGGCCCTTGCTATAACATGAGACAGAGTTAATCTATCTAAAGTAGTAGGTATAGAATTAGACATTTTCAGCTATGTTAGGAAACTAACTCGATAAAATAATATATGTTCAATTATTTCCCAAATGTGATAATAAAAATTTAAGAAATAGGCAGCTGTCTGATTTATGCGGGCAATATTTTAAGAATGTGAGGGATAAATGTAGGAACTACAGAATAACACAAGTGCACATCATATATTTAAATTAATACTTTTTTGAACAATATCAAATCATTATTCAGTAATAGGCCTTCGTAGGCACGGTGGCACCTTAATAATTTAAGTGTAAATTACGTGTATATCTACTTATATATTATTTCACGCACATGTCAAGCGTTCGCCTAGCGCGCTTTGAAATTTGTCACATATAATTTGAGCCCTATTACACATCAATACAACTCAAATTTCATTTACTTACTCAAATTATATACAAACATTTTTTTGGCGCGCCAGGCATGCGCTTGGGCAATTTCTCTCGTCAAGTCTCGAACCTACCGATTTTTCGGTATTTCTCCCGAACTCGGCTCTGTACTGTGAGCTCTGTGAGCTCTGCTCAAAATACCGAAATGAAACGATTTTTCCATTTATTTATATTTTGAGTTCTACAACTCGATGTAAGAAGGTCACTTGGATATTATTTAGAACGTCGTCTAACGAGAAACCGAATAAAGTTTTCTTTTCATTTATTGAGTAGACCGTTAGTGTATTTTTGATAAATAAGCGAATTTGATTGGTTAGTTTCTTTTTTTGTCATATACCGATTTTGGGTACAAATATACCGATTTTAGTGGGCAGATATACCGATTTCGCCGTATGACGTTCGAGACCACTAGCTTGGCGTGCGCGTGTCGTCTAAACGCGGCCTTATTATCACACTATCACATTAAGTGCCGAAACAGACGGGGCGCAAATTGCGTCGCGTAACAGCTAAAGATGGGCGGTGGATAAATACTCAATCTATCCATTTGAGTATTTACACACTAAGTATATTGAATAAATAGAGTAAATAAAACGTGCTTATATATTGACATCACATTTGATGTCTTTCTACTTATTTTAACATATAATAACATCTTTGCACACCTTCCAGCATAAAAGTCAAAGAAGCCTACTTTCAATGTATGATTAGTATGGTATTTTCATATACTTTAGCGTCGCATTTGACGTTTGCCTATATTTTAAGCATATTATAGGGTATGCACACACTTTCCGACAAGAATTGCAATTGTAAACTAGATACGGATGTTTATCGGGTATTTACTCAATCTACTGAGTAAATACTCAAATGGATAGATTGAGTATTTATCCACCGCCCATCACTAGCTGTTACGCGGCGCAACTTGTGCGCCGTCTGTTCCGGCCCCAATATTATATAAGGCGAAAGTTTGTGAATGTGTATGTTTGTTACTTCTTCACGCGCAAACGGCTGGACGAATTTTGATAAAATTTGGTATGGGAAGCTGACGCCCTGCATTAACACATAGGCTTTACCGGTTTGCGCGGGTAACACCGCGAGGCGCAGCTAGTTTTATACCGTAGTAACCACCTACCTAGTAAAAACGCCGAAAGAAACTCATTTACACAGTATTTCACCTGCGCACCATAGAAAATGTAATGTGTGTATCAGAGAAGCCAAGTCAGTTATTACACCTGATGAACTAACCTTTTCTTATAAACTGAATGTCATCTTCCTTCTCTCCAGTGGTATTATTGACAGTCTTGGTCTTCCTCAGGCTGTCGAAGCTGAGGTGCGCTGCTAGCCGCTTGATCTCCTCGTCTGTGTAGTCTTTGCCCAGGAATGTGCATATCTTGCGGATCTCTTTTGGCAAGTCCTGAAAAAAAATGTTGCTTATATTTTGCACCTATTTCTCGCAGTCCTAAACAACTCGCATATTATTATAAAACGTGTAACGGCAATATATATCTATCTATTTATACACAATGACTTTTCATTGGTTTTGAAAAAAGAATGCCATGTAATAAATAAAAATTGATCTATCCATATACGTAATCAAAACTTGTGTATGATATAAGACAAAAAAAGATACGAAAATAATTTCCGATCGAGACCACGTAGTTACGCCCGTTCATAACTGACGCGGACGCGTGACCCCGATGAACTCGAAATCTACCCGGCCGGCGATACTACTAGTTGATCTCACGATTTTACTTTCGAGTTTTAGTCAACATATTTTGTTCCTGAATTTTTATTTTGACTAGCTAATTAGGTCTTACTTATGATACTTATGAAGTGGCCTTCGGCTATAAAACCAATGAAAAATCACCGTGTATTATTGAAGAGATATATGCGCTTGTCGGTGAACTTTGAATTTTCTTCCATTTGTCTATCTAGTCCGCCAGCCGTTTTACTTCGTACGGCACGAAGACCAGGGGGACCCAGCCGTGAATGCATAAAGCAAATAAAGAAGAAGGTGAACGCCGTGTCGTAAGAGAAATATGCGTATTAAATCGAACCACTGGCTATACTAGAATGAAACTTAAATAATTGTCTAAAAACAAAAAAAAACTGCATTTTCATACAAAAGTGTGCAGCGGCCATTTTGTATTGGAATGTCGTTTTTTTGGTTTATTAGCTGTTATGTTAATTTCATTATACTATAGTGATCTAGTTAAGCCCTTGGTTCGATTTTCTACACATATATGTCCATGTCACGTTGCACTTAACTATTATAGAAATTAGTTTCAAAGTCGTCATGCTCAAGAAATGACATGAAAAAAATACCTGTGCATAACAGATTTTACGCAGTTTTCATTAGCGCAATAATAATAAGTTGAGAGTTTTTATTAAAATTTGATGTCAGTAAACAAATTGTCATTATTTAAAAAAGACCGACTGCCTAATATAAACCCTATGTCATTCTCACAGTAAATACGAATCTAACGTCATCTCTCAGCTAAAATCCATCGAACCGTTCAGGCTGCAGAGCGTGCCAAACAATTATACATACATACAAATATACATACGTACATACTCTCGAAAAACATAACCCTCCTTCTGGCGCAGTAGGGTAAAAAAAATTATCGGCATTTAAAAGTAAATTCTACGCAGGCGAAGTCACAGGAACCAGTAAGTGCCTAATAAATTACTCGTAGTCTTACGCGCGTGAAACTTCCCACTTAGAAGCCGGGGCAAGTAGCAAATAGTAACTGACGTAATCAGCTTATTTCGGAATGAAATTAATCGAGATAAAACACGAAAAGGGTGAAAAAGTCCATTGTTTTTCTATTAAAAGGCCCATAAATCACCTTGATCAGATCTTCGTAGTAAACAAAGCTAGTTTGGGCTCGTGACGCAGCCGCCTCAACCGGGCGTCCCAGTGGTACTCTATATTAAAGTATACAATATGTAACAAAACCCCTGTCCGATCCGTGTAGGATTAACTCAGACCGTCATTATGAACAACTTTTTCAATGGGACCAATGTTTGAAACTAGAAAAAAAATCGAAATTTTCATACAAATTGCCGGGCCGGCCGACATTTTCACTTTTGTATGAAAATGAAGTTTTTTTTGATATTTTATACTTCACGTTCTCACTTTACACTGTAAACAGTAGTTCATATAATAGTTTCAAGGGTTATCTAGTGCCTGGTCTAGACAAAATTTTAAATGATGTCTTTGTTTCCTATCAAATGATTTCTTCCAAATGGGGCAGCACTGGACCCCAGAAAATTCAGATATCCCCTCAACTAACAGTTTTAACAGTTTATCATAATTCATTTGTCCATAAATCATCATCATTATCCTCCGTATTCCCGGTTGCATCCTCAGCGGAAACGCTTCAGAGCCCGGTCCGTTTACCTAACCAATGTGATTGGACGAAGTTACACAGAGCGACTACCGTAACCCAAACGGTAGACCAGAACAAACCTTGGATAGGTTTGATGAACAAACGCTAGATGGCGTTTGAGACTCGCAGTTTATACGTGCCTTCCGAAATACGGAATCGTCTTTATTTTCGGATTACCAGTTGATAGAAGCCTACAATATCCTAATCAGACAGGCAACAACTTTCACAAAGTATGCTTTGATTCGAACCCACGACCCTGATATCACAAGGCGAACGCCTTGTCCACTGGACCACGGAGGCAGTCGATTTGACTCATAAATGTACCTAGTAGTGGTAAATCACCTTAATCAGATCTTCGTAGAAAACAAAGTGAAGGTTGGGCTCGTGCCGCCTCAGCCAGGCCTCGTTTGTGTGTGCGACGATGGGAGCCCATGGCACTGAAAAAAAAAGAAACTTTAGCATACATGTTTGAAAATAAGCAATTGTCCTATGGTAATTATAAAAAAATACAAGTTTATTTGCTAGGCAAATAAAAAAAACTGTCAACTGTCATAAAACGCCATCTAGTGAGTCAGTAGCGAAACTACCTATAGTGCCATCTTTTATTTGCTAAGAAAGCCCTGACTTTCAAGCGTTAAGGGGCTACCTGAATTTTTCGGGGTCCAGTGCAGCCCCCATTTGAAATTAATTTTTTGAAAAGAAACGAAGACATCATTTAAAATTTGGTCTTGATCAGACCCTGGATAACCCTTTAAACTATTTTATGAACTACTGTTTACAGTTCAAAGTGAGAACGTGAAGCTTTTCTGCGCACATGCGCCAAAAGTGGCCGTTTTTCGCAAGAGTGCGTAGAAAAGCTTCGAGTTCACATTTTAAACTGTTAACAGTAGTTTATAAAATAGTTTAAAGGGTTATCCAGGGTCTGATCAAGACCAAATTTTAAATGATGTCTCCGTTTCTTTTCAAAAAATTTATTATTTATTTAATTTTTCGGGGTCCAGTGCTGCCCGCACGAAAAATTCAGGTAGCCCCTTAAGCCCCAATAAATTTTAAACGACTGACCCGATTTTCATCAAAAATAGCTAAGATCACGTGAAAAAACCGCATCGAAATCGATCCATCCGTTCGAGCGCTATAATGCCACATACAGACAGACTGACAGACAGCGTTAAACATATAACACCGGCTTAATACTTGGTCGGCTGTAAGAGATCCCATTATAAGATAAGTCCGCCATTGTACACATTACATAGTCCAGTAATGTTTTGTAACTGTAACTATTAATTTACATTAAAAATGTATACAACAAAAACAAAAAAAAAAAAACAAAATTTCAAAAATAATCCAAGTTAATTATGCAATTATCATCATTTTAATCGATGTTGGCTATATCTTCAAAGAATGCAATTTAATGCCCATTTTACACACTGCAAGTTTCTTGCATGTTGCATAACTTATAAAAGTTAACCAATCATACAAATGCAACACAAATAAGTTGAACAAAAATGGCAGACATCAAAGCATTTTTGTACAAATTCCCGACACGTAAATTGAACCAAAATGGCGGTGGTCGGCGCATTATTTGTACCTGTGCCGATAACCACCATTTTTGTTCAACCTTAGTGCTGGAAATTTGTACAAAAATGCTTTGAAGACCGCAATTTTTAGGGTTCCGTAGTAAACAAGGAACCCTTATAGTTTCGCCATGTCTGTCTGTCCGTCCGCGGTTTAACTCAGCGACTATAACTACTAGAAAGCTGTGATTTGGCATGGATATGTATATTACTTATGCGGAAAAAACGGTAAAAATAAAATAATGAAAAAAAAATTTTTTTGTAGCTCTCATGCAAGTAAAGTGAAAAGACAATATATTTTTCTCGACTGGCCAATCATGTGGGATATCGTTGAATAGGTCTATTAGAAATATGAGCTTGTGAACACCGTTTTTCGATTTAGGGATCCGTTTTTAAAATATTTGGTTTTAAAGTGAACATTTCTGTTAGAGTCAAGTGTCCCCCCCCCCCCTCTATCTGCTAAACGGTTATATATGGACACGTGAAAAAATTCACAACTACAGTATATATAACGAACTTTAAAGGAAAACTATCAGAGCTTTACTAAGTAGAGTTAGAGCTTATAAAATGTACTCGGAAAAAGAAAATTTCGTACAAATGAATAGAACATTAGTTTTTAGATGCTTTCAGTGGCATAAATTTAAAGTTGGCATTCGTAACTACGGAACCCTACACTGCGCGTGGCCCGACACGCACTTGGCCAAGTATTGTTCAACTTATTTGTGTCGTATTGTAGATACTTTGCAAACAGCATACTTTGCGAAAAGTTGTTTCCAGTCTGGTTAAGATATTGCTGGCTTGAATCACCTGATTAACAGAAAAGAAAGATGATTCCGTGTTTCTGAAGGCACGTATAAACTGTGGGTCCCAAACGCCATCTAGCGTTTGCTCATCAAACCTATCCAAGGATTGGTTCTGGTCTCCCTTTGGATTACGGAGGTTAGACGGCAGTCGTTCTATGTAAAAACCAGTAACCTCGTCAAATTACTTAGGTTTTAGGTAGCGGAGCCCGGACTCTGAAGCGTTACCGCTGAGGATGCAACCGGGAATACGCTCGGATGATGATGAGGCATAAAAACTTGCAGTGTGTCAAAGGGCCTTTACTACGGTTTCGTTTAAATAATAAGTCGTATAGTAATAAACCATAAAATATGTAAAAGTACTCACACAAATCTCTTCTAAACGCTTCCCAAAAGGCATTGAAATTACCCTTCATAAAATTTTTCATAACCATTTTGTGCAAATAAAAATACGAAACAGCCACATCCCTTGGGTCTCTCGCCACGTACACCACTTTTGCAGTCTTGAGTAACGTCGGCGGTAGTAGGGAGAGGGGCATGTGTGTCTTGATGAATCTAGGGGATTGCATGTCCTCAATGATCTTCCAGCTAGGCTGTTTGACGGCCTCTCCTAAGCCTTGGAAGTTTTTCAAATTCATGAAATTAGCTTTTATTAGTTCGAAGGCTATTTCTGGGATTTGAATGGTGGTCCTGTAAAGATAAATATCAGTTAATTAGGCCTGATGACAGGGTCAGAAAACCTATAAGCTTCTAATTAATCGATCTTTTAGATTATCTTTAAATCGACCCATATTTTTCAGTGTATCAAAAAAGTTTAATTCACGAAGATGCTCCTACGAAGCAACTAAGTTCTAGAGTGGGGCTTGCGACTTCACCGCTATGTGAAAATCATATTTGCCTGAGACGTAATGGAAAGTTAAAATGCCATTCTTCTTTTTTAGGGCTCCGTACCCAAAGGATAAAAACGGGAAACTATTCTGTCCGTCCGTCTGTCTGTCTGTCACCAGGCTGTATCCCATAAAACGTGATAGCTAGACAGTTGAAATTTTCATAGATGATGTATTTCTGTTTCCAAATACTAAAAACAGAATAAATACTAAAAACAGAATAAATTAAATATTCAAGTCAAACTCCCATTATAGATATAGGTACGGAAACCTTTGAGCGCAAATCCGACTCGCACTTGGCCGGTTTTATTTTCATGCTTCGTCATTTTTTGTTGCTCCGTCAAAAAAAACGTGTAGTTGTGTAGTACAAAATTTTTTCGCATCTAACCGAAGGACCAAAAATATTTTTTACGGAAAGCTGGAATTTTCTTGTTGTTTCAAATGAGTCTTTGTTTTTTTCATACATAGCTTTCATAAAGAAAAAAAACGCTATGTAACGTGCTAACACACAAGGACGGAAGTCACTAACACACTAGACAGAGACTATTTTCTTGCTGTTTCCTAAATATTATTAGTGTTGTTTGTTGTTTCGTGTAAAATATTGTCAAAAAAACATAGTCAAATATCCTATTTATACCTAAAATCAAACGAACTTACAAAATGAAATTCGATCAAAATTATTTAAGCAGCATCATTCGAAGCGATTTAATTAACAGCTACATGTTGTTAATATAATGCTGCGAAACATAAAAGTTCGCGCAGACGAGGGATTATTGTCCGCTAAAAAAGATCGCTTACAACTGTGTCGAGTAACGCAAACGAGGGATTAAAAGTACCGCGTACAAACAGTCCCCCGAATAACTGAGGACATGCAGAGAGCGGACCGAACAAAAAGTACGGGGGAGTCCCCAAAAAAAATAGAACTCGTGTGACTAGGCGAAGCAACGCACATGGCGGCCTTTAGTCCGCGTTTGTTCTCTGAACACAACAAATAATCGCACACCGTGTCCGTACTTTTTTCTCCGCCGCGGAGAAAACTCCGTTGTCTGCGCAGGCCTTTATCTGACATTCTTTATTGTTAAACAGAAAACGACAGGGAAAGGATTTGATTTAGCTTGACGACTTAAACATCTTTAGGGCAATGTTTCACACATGAAAAACACTCGAAGATCATCAATATAACCTGTTACCGTTCCCAATTAATCTAACACCAGTAAAGGCCGATGGCCATCCTTGTAGATGATTAGCCCTTATTAATCTAATATATTGGTATAATTGCTCTAATGAAGTAAGTGACTCACTAGGATCTTAATTTTTTCTGCGCATTGATTATGATTGCGTAGATAACTAGTAGATGAGGTCAATAATGGGGTCAACTCAACGCTATTATTAGCTCTTTTGTTCGCTGTAATATTCCTATGCGTAGTGGATTTCGTTCCAGGACCCACTCAAAAAACCACAACAATCATCAACAAATGTGCTTAAGGTTGAACTAGTCTCGGCCTCGAAATCACAAGTGAGCGCGGAATTAAAGCATGCTGTCTCACCTATGTGTTCGGGCGAAGCAGTGAGGTGAAATGTCACACAGAAACCGAAATCCCCTCCGAAATTTGTATAGAAAAAGTATCGACTAATTCAACCTTAAATCGAAACACCACCGATAGCAAATAAAAAGTAAAGAAAAAAAAAACATTCTTATATCGCGCCACAGGCAGCACAAAGTTCTCAACGCAGCTGGCGGCGTTTATACAATTTCTATCCGCGCAACTTTCGTGTGGTGTGAACTGTGGTGTGGCACAGGTATGGCGTTCATAGAAGCGGAGTATCATTTATGCCTACTTGTACAAACGAAACTAAACATCCATGCACACGTCGATGTGTGCGTTTCGCCACCTAACACACCCGACAACGCGAGCACGGGGAGAGGTGCGGGTACCGGGAACGAGGACGCATATTGCGCGCGGGACCCTATCGCGGTACTTCCCGTGAGCTCAGAATCTTGAAAGAACAAAGCAACGTCTTATAGCACAGATAAAGGAAAAATTGCGAAAACCGTAATTTTTTAGTTACATCACGAAATAAAAATATTTTTAGTAATTTTAAACTTACTACCCCTTTCCTTATGAACGCGTAGAGGTATTAAATTGAAATTCATATCAAATACTCAGGTCTATAATACCTTAAAGCTGTAACAAAATCAAACTACAGGTTTGTATGGAACCCTCGGTGCGCGAGTCCGACTCGCTCTTGGCCGGTTTTTTTTGGAACGAAGTTCCTTACGGCAGGCTTGGAGGAGATAGGGATTTTGCTGCGCGACCGAACTGAAAAAAATGTGATAGTAAAACCGTAAGGATGACCTCGTTAAATAAAACCGTTAAATGAGACGTGCGCAGGCGCGACAGTCGTATACACAAGCGAGTAGTGTATAATACCTTTGAGCACGATTTTTCTTTTGCAAATTGTGTCGATTCTACATTAGCCGAAGGAACTTCGTTCCTACCTGGTGTCCCACGACACCACAATTCTTTTTTTTTGTAAATAATCAAAATAGTTAATTTATTTCTAATAAAACATTGATTTTATGTTTAAGTATATTCTTGACTGACTAATTTTGGCGCTCACTCACACTAATTGAGCTTATGCCTCGAGGATTTTATATGACAGAAATTGTATGGTATGGAACACCATTAAGGCGCGCGTGGTTCAAGTTGCTCGTCTTGCCTGCGTGTGGTTCGACACTAAGTCCTTGACGGACATTTTTTGCCAATTTAGGGATTTTTGTCGCGAACAAAAGTTGCTCGTCTGCGCAGGCCTTTAATGCTATAACATTGTGGACTCACTCTAGCATGGGGAATCTCTCGTACAGGGGCTTCTGTTTTGCAGTCGCGAAGTCCAGGTTATTCTGTACTAGCCAAATTAATTCCTGTGTCCATGTCGTGCCTGCGAACAAAGTAACACGTTTTGAAATTACGGTTTTACGGTTTTTACAAGTTTTTATTTAAATTGCAATGTAACTTCTATTTTTGTTTGGATCAAGTCTTTGGGAGGTTTGACGACCTCTGTGGCCTAGTAGTCATCATGCCAGGTGGTCACACTGGATGTCCCGAGTTCGATCCCTGGTCAGGTCAAGACTGAAATTGATCTTTTTCAGATTGACCTGGGTTATGGATGATTATTTGTTTGTACTTCTTATAAAAATATAGTATCGTTGAGTTAGTATCCCATAACACAAGTTTCAAACTTACTTTGGGGCTAGCTCAATCTGTGTTATTTGTCTGTATCTAATAAAATAAATAATAAATAAATGAATATGGACAAATTACACTGATTGAGCTGGCCCCAAAGTAAGTTCGATACTTGTATTATGGGATACTAACTCAACTATACTATATTTTATAACAAATACATATACAGATAAACACCCAAGATAAAGGACAATTTGAAAAAGGCCATTTCCAACTTGCTTTGACCGGGGATCGAACCCGAGACCTCTGGGTGATATAAAAAAAATCTTGCAATTTAAACTAGTTATCCTTAACCGATTGAGCTAAAATTTGGCATACTTGTGTAAATCAGATAACAATGCAATATTATTTTAACAAGAAGCTGATCCGTGACAATGGAGCCCGAAGGTGGCCTTAGGAACCCTGTAAGGAAACGACGCAACCCCTTCGAGTTCGGGCTTATTGCATTTGTCTATACATGTATTAGGCCTCACAATTTAAGCTAGGACGAATTTTTTTTTCAAAAACCCAAGTTTAGATACAACTCTTTATATAGGTATCCTAAGAATTTTTTTTATAATAAATATCCAAATATTTGGACTGCAGAAAAAATATGTACAAGGAAGTCCAAACATGAGATATTGTTTTATTTTTGCGTAACGGCTTAACGTAACAACTGATAGTATTCACGCAAGTAATCATCATACAAGATAGGCGCATCAAAGTATATTATCAGCCAATATCATGTAGTTCGTATTGTATGCTAGCTACTTCGTGCCGCTAACTCTGTAATTTCCCCTACGGACTGGGGCTGCCAGTCCATAGGGGAAATTACAGAGTTAGCGGCTTATCCCCACCAGTGGGGTCACGAGGACTTTCAAGTACTGATGTCTCCATTTTAGTGGGTCAGTGGGGTCACGTGGTCTTTCAAGTACTGATGTCTCCATTTTAGTGGGTCAGTGGGGTCACGAGGCCATTCAAGTACTGATGTCTCCATTTTAGTGGGTCAGTGGGGTCACGAGGCCTTTCAAGTACTGATGTCTCCATTTTAGTGGGTCAGTCACGAGGCCTTTCAAGTACTGATGTCTTCATTTTAGTGGGTCAGTCACGAGGCCTTTCAAGTACTGATGTCTTCATTTTAGTGGGTCAGTGGGGTCTCGAGGCCATTCAAGTACTGATGTCTCCATTTTAGTGGGTCAGTGGGGTCACGAGGCCTTTCAAGTACTGATGTCTCCATTTTAGTGGGTCAGTCACGAGGCCTTTCAAGTACTGATGTCTTCATTTTAGTGGGTCAGTCACGAGGCCTTTCAAGTACTGATGTCTCCATTTTAGTGGGTCAGTGGGGTCACGATGTCTTTCAAGTACCGATGTCTCCATTTTAGTGGGTCAGTGGGGTCACGAGGCCTTTCAAGTACTGATGTCTCCATTTTAGTGGGTCAGTGGGGTCACGATGTCTTTCAAGTACCGATGTCTCCATTTTAGTGGGTCAGTGGGGTCACGAGGTCTTTCAAGTACTGATGTCTCCATTTTAGTGGGTCAGTCACGAGGCCTTTCAAGTACTGATGTCTCCATTTTAATGGGTCAGTGGGGTCACAAGGACTTTCAAGTACTGATTAACCCCCGACCGAAGGGGTGTTAAAAGTTTGACACTATTGTCTGTCGGTCTGTCTGTCTGTGGCATCGTAGCGCTCGAACGGATGGACCGATTTTAATACGGTTTTTTTAAAAATGTGAAAGCAAGTTCTCTTGAGGTTGTTCTTTGCTATGTTTGATGAGAATTGATTAAGCCGTTTAAAAGTTATTGGGGGTTTAAGCTTGAAACTCAGGGCTCTCTTTAGAAATTAATAGATGGTGCTACGGATATTCATTAGTAGTGGAACTATCGATACGACTTCGGTAGTTCCACTGCTCATCACTAGATGGTGCTCTTGACAATCGGTTTTTTTTTAATTTGCCTAGTAGATAAACTTGTAACAATCTTTTATTTAGATTCACCTGTCCCGTTGTCTGTCTGTCTGTAATCAAATCCTGCAAGTTAAATTTGGCCCACTTCTGAAATTATGCACGCACACGTATATTGCGTGACAATGCAATATAATGATGACATGGAGATGTTCTGATGATAAAGCTGGGAGGTAATCATGGAATCTCTATTGAAATTTGGTCTCTATTGATTTGTCTTGAGGAGCACTTTAACCTTTTTAGCATTTTATCATTTTTAAAGATAAGAGCTTGTTTATAAAAATATTCTGTTTTGAAATAATTACTTGTTACGTATAATGTTTCAGTACCTGGCGGAAAATCTTCGCTCAATAAAACACGAAGAAAAAGAGGTTTTCTTACAAAGTTTTATTCTTGGTGTTTTAGTAGGTACCTAGCTAGATCAAAGACCACCTAGCATCCCGGACACCCACGCATACTAAATTTAATCGAATTTCTCTTGTTTACACTCAAAGCAGTACTGAGGCAGCCAGCAACGAGCTCAGATGAGATTTAAAGAAAGTTTATAAAAAATATAAAAAACCAGAACAGTTTAAAAAAATATTTTTTCATATCTATAACTTTTTTTACATTTTCACGTCTTTATCCCTGACGGGGTAGACCGAGCCTAGGGCTGTAGGATCCAAAGACCACGCCTAGCGTGATGGTGGGAGTTGTTAGCTATAACAGTGACCTAAAAAGATTAAAATAAATAAATAAATAAATATATAGGGACAAATTACACTGATTGAACTAGCCCCAAAGTAAGTTCAAGACTTGTGTTATGGGATACTAACTCAACGATACTGTATTTTATAACAAGTACATTTATAGATAAAATGCCCCTAGAGACGAATCAATTGAGCCCAAACTCGGTGGGGTTATTTTGTTTTATCATAGAGATGCCATGACCACCTACCAGCTCTATCGTCAGATCAGTTTCATGTCATAATATTGCATTGTCACGACGTCACGAGATATACGTGTGCCTGCAAAATTTCAGCTCAATTGGAAACCGGGAAGTGGGTCAAATTTAACTTGCAAGATTTAAAGAAAGAACTAGAAATAAAAGCGTATACAGATTATAATTTAGATGAGTAGTTATTAAGGGGCTACATGAATTTTCCAGGGTCCAGTGCTGCCCCCATTTAAAATAACTCATTTGAAAGAAAACGGAGATATCATTTAAAATTTTGTCTTGATCAGACCCTAGATAACCCTTCAAACTATTTTATGAACTACTGTTTACAGTTCAAAGTAAGAATATGAATCTTTTCTACGCACATACGCCAAAAGTGACCGTTTTTCGCAATTGTGCGTAGAAAAGCTTCACGTTCTCACTTTAAACTGAAAACAATAGTTCATAAAATAGTTTGAACGGTTATCTAGGGTCTGTTTAAGACAAAATTTTAAATGAAATCTCCGTTTTCTTTCAAATGATTTATTTTAAATGGCGGCAGCACTGGACCCCGGAAAATTCATGTAAGCCCTTAAGGCAAATGAAATAAGCCCAAACGCGATGGAGTTCCGTCGTTTTATTACTGAATCAGTCTGGAAGTCTCTCAATAGACTCCGGGCTGGTGTTGGGAGATGTCGAGAAAACCGAGTTAGGTGGCGTCACGCTGATAACGTCCTATTGCGACTGCGGTGCCATTCAGTCGATGGACCACCTTCTATCGTGTCCGAATTGCCCTACGTCGTGTACCATCGAGGACTTAAATAAGTCTAACAACAGAGGGATCGCCGTGGCCACATACTGGTCAAATGTCATTTGAATTAAAAACTATACTGGAACCATTTTGACTCGACAAGAAGAAGATTACTTAGTTCCATCGAACACCTTCCGTCTCCGCGATCAGACCCTAGACAACGTCTACCATAAAGTGTTTGTCAAGTCAGGACAAATCAAACGAGTAATACTCAATGAGGTTACGTTGTTTTATTACTGAGTTCTGTCGAATATCTCCCGACTCCATCATCAGAACAGCTCATTGACTCCATAATATTGTATTGTCGTCCGACTTACACGAGTATGCAAAATTTCAGCTCAACCGGTTGAGGATAACTGGTTGAAAATTGAGTTGCTAGATTTGATCTAAACATAAATAAATAAATAAGTATATAGGACAAAAAAGGGACATACCCGTAATAAATCATACGGGTTATACTAGATCACTATAGTAAAATAAATTAAAATAACAGTTAACAAAAGAAAACAAAATTTTGCATTTCCATACTAAAGTGTGCTGCCGCACGGTCAATTTGTATGGGAATGCAATTTTTTTTACTTTTATATTAATTTCATTATACTATAGTCATCTAGTATAGCCCGTGGTTCGATTTATTACAGGCATGTCTCTTCTGTTGTATAAAAGCTTGTAAAAAACACTGTTGTTTATCAAACTAATGTCAACAGTCCTAGTAGAGTTATTAATGCTTGAGATGGTGCATATAAGCAAGCTATGTAGGTTAGGCGTGTGTGCATTATTTTATGATCTTAAACAATAGTTATCGCATACAGTGAATGTTTAGCGAGTCACGATTCCAGATAACACTCGTTGATTGTATTTATAATTCTGGTTGCTAGGTTAGTGTTGAATGCAAAGATGTAAAGGTATAAGATACATCTAAATTAATAATATGTGAAGAAAACAATTCTGGAAACCAAACCTTAAGATTTTTGGTTATAGATTTCGCATAAAACCACTCGACTCTTTAACGATAACTAGTCAAACCACTCGCAAATTCCTTATTTTTATATTATTACTAGCTGCACCCCGCGGTGTTACCCGCAGAATAAGTAGTCTATGTGTTAATCCAGGCTGTTAGCTTCCTGCATACCAAGTTTTATCAAAATTGATCCAGCCGTTTGCGCGTGATGAAGTAACAGTAACAGAAAGTTTGTGTGCGTATGTTACACACACACAAACTTTTTTCTTTATAATATTAATGTGATTACTTAAAAAAGCACATTTTATTTTGAGAAACTAATTTTGTTATTTCAGACATAAACTAAGAATATTCTCGTATGACATTCCAACATTAAAAGTCTGGTAATATCCCGTAATTAAAATTGTGATTTTGAAATATGTAAACGTATCGTTATTTGAGAAAATATTCCAAAATGCTTTTGGATTTAACTAAACAAAAGATTTTTTGAAACTAAAGATACTTTAAATTGCCCTACGAATAAGTCTACTAGGGCCTACGAATAAGTCTACAATTGATCTATATGAAAGCGGTGCCAACTTTCGTCTCCACTTTCTCCATCGTTTGGTGACATTCTTCGACATCCTTTGGTGATGTCGCGTGATGATGCACTTTGCAAGGTAGACCCCATTCATAAGCTCTTGCAGCGTAACTGCTGACTGGGCGGACTCAGAACAGAACATGCCTCCAGTCGACAATTGTTGCCTGAAGGCACGTATAAGCTGTTGGTCCCGGCTGCCATCATTTTGTGACAGTTGTCAAGCTGTCAGATGCCTTTAAACAGGTTTATATTGTGTTGCTTTGTCACCGGCACGTCTCTTCTGTTTGTTTTACGCCGCAACTGCAAGCAACTGCGGAATGAGGATGACCATCACTGACCTGATCTCGGGAACGTGATGACCCAAACGTCATCAGCCCGCACCTCCATGTTGTAAATAGAGTGCGCATGCTTCTTGAAAACCCCAGGCATCACGTACTCGTTCTTCCCGCATTTTACGAAGCTTCGGGTGTAACCTGCAAGAAATTTTTAAGGTCAAACTGACGACTTCTGTGTAAGTCGTGTTTTTTTTACTGTATTTTAATTGTGTCTTTTTATGTGCAATAAAGAATTTATCTATCTATCTATCTAAGTCCCAGGTTCGATCCCCGGTCAGGTCAAGATGTAAAATGATATTTTTCAGACTGACCTAGCTGGATCCTAGATGTTTATCTATACTACGTGGAAAGAACATACCCGTAATAAATCAAACCACGGGCTTATACTATAACAATGTGGTAAAATAAAATTAATATAACAGCCAAAACACAAACAAAAATTCGGCATTGCCTTGAAAATGTGTGCAGCTCGGGTTATATGTATGCAAATGACGATTTTTTTTATTTCATTATCCTATAGTGATCTAGTATAGCCTGTGGTTTGATTTATTAAGGAGATACCTGAAATTTTCCTGGGTCCAGTGGACGGTTTCCTATCAAATGATTTATTTCAAATGGGGGCACATTTGAAATAAATCATTTGATAGGAAACGGAGACATCATTTAAAATTTTGTCTTGACCAGGCTCCAGATAATCCTTCAAATTATTTTATGAACTACTGTTTACATTTTAAAGTGAGAACGTGAAGCTTTTCTTCGCACAATTGCGAAAAACGGCCACTTTTGGCTAATGTGCGTAGAAAAGCTTCACGTTCTCACTTGAAACTGTAAACAGTTCATAAAATAGTTTAAAGGGTTATCTAGGGTCTGATCAAGGCCAAATTTTAAATGATATCTCCGTTTCCTTTCAAATGATTTATTTCAAATGAGGGCAGCACTGGACCCCGGAAAATTCAGGTAGCCCCTTAAGGATATGTCCTTTTCACATTCTACATGTTGTTATAAAATAAAGTATCGTTGAGTTAGTATCCCATACATAACACAAGTCTCGAACTATCTTTGGGGCTAGCTCAATCTGTGTGATTTGTCCGTATATACTTATTTATTAATTTTTTTTTAAACTTCACTTTATTTAGATTGAAGAGACGAAAATTACAAAGGAATCAACCAGTGTTTCGTGTCGTGGGTCAAACGACATACATAGGAATCAAATAGTGTAGATCAACTTAATACATAATGTCGTTTTAAGCTCCAGCCAAATTTTTGGAGCAATTTCGGTCCTTGACACTCAACTACTTTCAATAAAAATAATTAAAGAAAAACTAAGAAAATATTCGCTTGAGGGACTACATGAGGTCCGGGATTAGGGATGGCGCCACACGTCATCACCCTCTAACTTTGAAAAACCTCGCCTTAACACCAAATAACCGGCTAAAAAAGTGCGAACCGGACTCACGTACGAAAGGTTTCGAATCATTATCTATAAAACATCGGCCAATATATATATAAAACATATATAAAACATCGGCCAAGTGCGAGTTGAGCTCGCGTGGAGAGGGATCCGTACAATGCCAAAGATTTTCCATAAGTGAACTTATTATATTGAGCTTTACCCTTTGTTTTCAATTGAATATATGAAATTATTTCTCATCTAATCTACAAGCAATGAACTAACTCGATTTTATATATTTTTTTCAAAATCAAGTAAATTTTAATTTAGGCTAATTAGTTTCGGAGATCAGGGGGGAGGGAAAGGTCAATTTTGTCTTTTTTCATGAATAAAATATATTTGAGATCCTCATAGTGATTTATGAAACTCATTTGATTTATGAAACAGTAAAGTTTTCAAAACCCTTTTTTTTATTTTCCTAATTTGTCCCTCAAAAATGACCCTCTTTAAAAAAAATATATTCATTTACTTATTTTTCCTGTAATTCACAAGCAATGAACTATATTTTAAAATTGGCTGTGACAGCAAACTAACTGACAGACGCATGAATGATCCTATAGGGGTTCCGTTATTAAATTTTTTGTACTGACCCTAAAAAATCACGTTTTTTGTATGGGAGCCACCCTTAATTTTTTTTCTATTTTTAGTATTTGTTGATAAAGCGGCAACAGAAATATATCATCTGTGAAAATTTCAACTCTAGCTATCAAGGTTCTAAGTAATAGGGTCCCGTTTTTATTCTTTGGATACGGAACCTTAAAAAAGTATATTTAAGAGAACTGGTAGTAGCATCCTCTACGCAAAAAAATTGTACTAACTGCGATTACCAACCCGTCTGCGTGGTAATCATGGACAGATTCTCCTGTCATTAGGCCTTTAGTCCAGCGGTGGACTTCAATAGGCTGATAAAGAAGAAGAACAACAAATAAGTAACAGTTTTAAAGTTATTTCACAGAATATTACAATGCTTAGCACTGGTCATCATCATCATTTCAGCCGCATAGCGTCCACTGCTGGACATAGGCCTCTCCCAAGGATTTCCAAAATGACCAATCTAGAGCGGCCTGTATCGAGTGCTTTTCAGCGACCTTGGTCGGGTCGTCTGAACACCTTGTACCCACAAGGGTGTCCTACGCTTCGCTTGCCAGTACGTGGTCGCCCTTCGAACCTTTAACCTTTTTGCCCCATCGGCCATCGGTTCCTTGTGTTAGTGTCCCGCCCACTGCTAATTCAACAAGCTTATCCACTGGGCTATTTCAGTGACTTTGGTTTTCTTACGAATTTCCTCATTTCAGATTCAATCGCGTAAATAAACACCGAGCGTAGCCCTCTCCATAGCGCATTGAGCGACCTTGAGCCTTCTTTCTTATGAGGTGTATAGTTAGGGACCAAGTTATATAGAGCTATAATTCATCTCTGGTAGGTAACACGTTTGCTGTAGACTTAAGTCTTAAGGCACAGAGGTATTTTGACCGAGAAGACACTGCATAACTTCCCGAACGCTGCCCACCCGATGCTTAGCACTAAGTTTTACCGTTTTTATTACAATCTTTTGATTATTGTGCAATGTTAGATAAATAAATATTGGATAATTTATACATACATTTAATCGCCCATTAGATAATTTTAATCAAATTATGTGTATTATGCGTAATTACTCGTATGTCATATATAATCCTACAGCCTAAACGAGTACACCTACACTGAAAGTACTGTTAACAATTTTATCAAATTAATTTATCATTATGACAAGTAAGGTATTTTGCGAAGTTACACGAGTTGTTTTGAAGTGCAATATCGATAGTGATTAATTTGATGAATGCATTAATTTTATAAAAACAAATACTTAAGACTTAATCAAAAACCCTGATAAATGTCTTGAATCATCATAGCATAGCTTGTCACTCAATCAATTCACCTTTTAAACCAAATACATACGAGTACATACTAACAATAGTTGTTCGCGCCGAACTTTAAACTCGCGAACCCCACAACTCAGCAATCCCTCAACCGATTTGACTCATGTTCAAACATAAAAATTCTATAGGTTACCTCTACACGCCTACCAAATTTCATGAAGCTCCGATCAAAATTAATCAAGTTGTCATCGAACAAACGTACATACATACACTGAATACGTTCAAAATGATGGACTGAATCACATTTTAAATAATTTAATATACACACGCCGTATTGTTCGAATAGTAGTGTTGTAAGAAACTCGAGTCCGCAAGTCTAAATATTCTGACTCGACTATAAATCACATGACTCGACTCAAATAGAGACTCCACTGCGTAGATGTGTTAGTTATACTCAAACTCCCGTAACAGACTCGAGTTCGGTATAAGTGCTCGAGTCTGGACTGAGTCGCGCTCATGTCCGATATTTTATTTTTTATTGCTTATTTTAAGTAAATAACAACTATTATTATTAGTAGTGTATCATTAATATTATATAATGATTGTAATGCTTTGCAGAAGTTGTTGTATTAGAGATTTTGTTGAGTAGAAGTTGCTTCGAGTTTGGTATTTGAACTCAAGTTGGTTCTGTGACTCGAGTTCTTATTCGACTCGAGTCCCTGCTCCAACGACTCCTGCTTGATTCGACTCCAACTTGTGAATGTCTTGTCTACCAAGCATGCAAAATTAAGTCGAGTTTGCAAACGTAGACTCTCGGACTCCAGTTTTTTACAACACTATCAAGTAGACTTGGAGAATTCCCTCGCTTGTTCAACTATCACGTCTTTATCCCTAAGGGACAGACAGAGCATTTAGTCTTGCGGCTCAACGGACAGAGCCCTGCCAGCCAGTAGTTCATAGACTGAACTTGCCACGAAAAATTTGCTGGAAAAATACGCCCTGTAGCTTTTATGTGCCGCAACAGACGGGGCGCAAGTTGCGTCGCGTAACAGCTAGAGATGGGTAGTGGATAGTACTCAGTCTACCCATTTAAGTATTTACTCACTACATTTAATAAAAAGAGTAAATAGAGCGTGCTCATGTATTGACATCGCATTTGATGTCTGTTTACTTATATTACGTAAAATTACGTCTATGCACACCTCCCACCAAAAAATGATAATTAGTCAAAGAAGTCTACTTTCAGTGTATGATTAGTATGGTATTTTCATTTAATTTAGCGTCGCATATAACTTTTACCTACATTTTAAGCATATTATGGCGTACGCACACACTTTCCGACAAGAATTGCAAGTGTATACTAGATTTAAGTTTCAAAATGGTCATAAAAACATGATATAATGAAAATTAATATAAATATGAGTCGCAACTCATATAAATCAATCTACTCACCAAATGGATAAATAAGGATATTTATCGGGTATTTACTCAATCTACTGAGTAAATACTCAAATGGGTTGATTGAGTATTTATGCATCGCCCATCACTAGCTGTTACGCGTCGCAACTTGCGCCGCGTCTGTTACGGCCTTATGGAAACATAAAATACAACGCGGAAAGGACATACCCATAATAAACCGAACCACGGGCTAAACTAGATTACTTTAGTATAATGGAAATAAAATAACAACTAAATATCAAAAAAAAACAATATTCCCATACGAATTGCCGGCTTCACACTTTTGTATGGAAATGCTGAATTTTCTTTACAAATTGCCGGCTCTACAAGTATACAGCCGGCAATTTGTTGTATAGAAAAATGCTGAATTTTTTTGTAAAAAAAAATCAGCTTTTCCATACAAAAGTGTGCAGCCGGCAATTTGTGTGGGAATGTTGAATTTTTTTTTTGGATATTTGGTTGTTATTTTATTTCCATTTACTATAGTGATCTAGTCGAACCCGTGGTTCGATTTATTTAGGGTCCCTTCCACGTCGTATATACAATGTCCAGTTTTATTAAGTAAAAATATTTTACGGGGTTATTCAGTCCATCATTGTGAACAACTTTTCCCAATAAAGGTAAAGCGAAATTCAAATAAAATCAATTTGCATTAGTAAAAATATCACGTGACTACTTTGATTTGTATGATAACCTTAATTTTTTTTCGTATTTCGATAAACATTTAGCGGGAAAAGTTGTTCAAAATGATGGATATTTTTTTTTGGTTTTTTATTTATATTTATTTCATTAAATCTTTATTGTTCATCAAATACAAATTGTACAGAACAATAGGCGAACTTAACGCTAAAAGCGTTGTCTACCAGTCAACCTTTGGGTTATACAGATAGTCTAAACGTGGGTTGCAAGACTTGCAAGACAAACTAAAGCACAAAAAAAAAACAATGTAAATAAAAGTATATACAGATAAATAGAATAATATAATATTTTTCAGATACATACATATATACTAATAAACATTACATATACGATACACATATAACTATATATATATATATATATATATATATATATATATATATATATATATATATATATATATATATACAATGTTCTTTTTAATTAAGTACAAATATTTTAAGAGGTGATTCAGTCCATCATTTTGAACAACTTTTCCCAATAAATATATATCGAAATACGAAATTTTTTTTTGCATTTTTCATAGTAACGATATCACGTGACTACTTTGATCTGTATGAGAACCTAAATATTTTTTTTCGTATTTCGATATATATTTATTGGGCAAAGTTGTTCAAAATGATGGACTGAATAACCCCTTAAAATATTTGTACTTAATTAAAAAGGACATTGTATATATATATATACAATGTCCTTTAATTTTCTTTGTCCTCCAATGTCTAACAAAATATACTGAAACTATTTTACGGGTGAATTCAGTCCGTGATACTAAACAACTTTCCCCAAGGAACATATATCGAAATATGAAAAATAATTTTTGACTTTCCATACAAACTCGGATCACCTGATCGGTCAACTTGTATGGGAAGTCTCGAAATAAGAAGAATATATTTTTCATATTTCGATATATGTTTCTTGGACAAAGTTGTTCAGACACTTGTTCAGTGGACCATAAACAGCCTTAAAATAGTTTCAGTATATTTTGTTAGACCTTGTATATACACACATATACATATATATATATTTAATCTTCTCTAATAGATCGGCCAGGAAGTGCTTAAACACTCGCGTCTTAAAACTAGCGCGACTAGGAGCGGTTCGAATGGGCTCGAGAAGCGCGTTCCAGAGTCTTACTGCAGTAATGGCGAAAAAGTTGGAAAGAAAACCAGTACGGTGAGAATGAATAGAAAGGTTCAAACCACTAGAAGAACTAGTTTTTTGTTGTTATTTTAATTTCATTATACTACAGTGATCTACTACAGCTCGTGGTTCGATCAATTACGGGTACCTATAATTGCACGTTGTATACATATTAAGTCTCGAAATATAACATGTATAAATACATAAATCAATATAAATAAATATATACGGAAATAAAGTCGGACTAAGATCATTGAACACTTTACCTCTTTACTTGATAAGACTATCTTATCGATGTAATAATACAAATATCTGCTGAATACGTCTTATGTAATTGAAAGGTTGTAAAAAACACAATTCCTGAATTCACTCACACAGATAGCGCAGTTATGACTACAAGCGCCCAAGGCGCATAGAGGCAAAAGGAGTCCCTTTCACCGCGAGACTTTATTTCAGTTGCCGTGCCCTCAGCGCGAAGGGTATTAAATCTAAAATAAATACCTACAACCAAAAAGGGATGTGGATACTTAAGTTATGTGCAATACGAGCGGTTTTTTTTTTGTCAGAAATATCCGACGGAATGCGGAATGGGCACGACAATGTTTGTCGGATAAATCCGACGTTCGCGGTGAAAGGGTTAAAATAGGCTTGACGAATCAAAAGTATTTTAGCACATCGGTTAGATTATAAAAAAAAATATTGTATACTTTTCTCTGAGAAACAAAAAATTACAAAGATACAGCGCATTAAAATTTCGCATGACCTCACTGCTAGGTACGATTTTTACATAGAGGTGACGTCGCAAGCCCCCACTTTGGAACTTTGATGCTTCGTATATTTGTGAATTTTTACTTTTTTGGCAAACTGAAAAATATGGGTCCATTATTTTTGGATAATCTAAAAGACGGACTAATTACAATTATACTTTTCTAACCCTGTCGTCACCCCTATTATACATTATTGCTCACGGGCGAAAATCTGAATATCACTATTTTAACTTCCGAAAAAAAGCAGGGTATAAGTTTGACGCTTATGTCTGTCTGTGGCATCGTAGCTCTCGAACGGATAGTACGATTTTGATGCTGTTTTTCGCGTGAAAGCAAGTTCCCTTGCGGTTGTATTTAGCTATGTTTGACGAAAATAAGTTCAACCATTTAAAAGTTATTTAGATAATGCTTGGACGTCGGGGTTTTTTTAATTAACCTGTCAAATAATAGATGGCGCTACGATATCAATTGGAATATGTAATTCCTTTACTCATCACTATAAATGGTTTTTAATTTCTCTGAAAAATAAACTTGTTTCATTTCAGTCAAGTAGTGTAGTCGGAAAAGGTCAACGATGACCGTCTAAACTGATCAAAACTAGTCGGCCTTCCAACTAAGTACACTACGAGAGTAAACCGTATAAAACATAAAACACTCATAATAAATTTATCTAGTTTTGCTGTTCAAAAGATTGCCCTATTTTGGTTAGCCGGACTAACAATGAGAGGCCTTTCTTTTTTACCTAGGATTTAAAGTTAGTTAAGGTAGTAAAAAAATTGTTACAAATTAACTTTTATACATTTAATATGGGCAATCTTAGAAATAATACTGTTAGTGTCAATTCCTTTGAGTAAAATTTACACAAAGAAATTGACACTAACGGTATTATTTCTAAAATTTATGTCATTTTTTAAATTAGTGATGTAGATTGTGATACCATTATTGACCGGTTGTCTTTCCATGGCAGCAAAGGGTAGGTGATCTTTTTTGAAAAAAAAAACGCGGGTCCCGTAGCAATTGCTACTCTTGCCACTAGGCTAATTCGGCACCGGGTAACAACCGAACTAAGATACTAGGTAAACGGTTTTGACAATATTATAGTCAAATTCACATATTTATGTAGCTAGCTAGTCAAAATGTTGTCAAACGTCGCATCCCCGAAAATATGTGAAATTGTACGCGTTGCATGTCATCATTATAAGAGCAGACAGGATTTAGACGGAAAACTGCCAAGTCATCCTGTGATATCATAAGTATGTGACTGGCTCGTCATATTCGGAATTTTAGTCAACCGAGTCAACAAAGATAACTGCGGCTTATTAATCGGCTTCATGTTACTTATATAAGTATACTCTTCCATGCTGGTTTAAGCGAAAAGAAAAAATTAAGAATTTACTAGCTGCTTCTCTTCTACAAATGTTAAAGAATCAATTTATGCAAAAAAAAAAAAACTATTTTTTGAATCTATCACTACGCGATGGTGTGTGGTGTGATGTGATGGTGGCTATGGGCGACCAAGCCCCTTAACAAGCCAGTCAAATGTTTGAGATTCTGTACCTGTTGAATTTGAGCATATTATTAAAGGTCATAAATATAATTTAATTTAAGTAGTTTTAAAAATGATACATAGCAACAAGGAAAAAAAAACAAAGTAAAACAAAACTATAACTTAAAAGTATTCGCAAAATGACAAGATTCTGTAGATAATAAATATTCTCCACAGAATCTTGCGCCCATTTAGATCTCAATTCTTTGATCGGTGAAATGGACAACCACGCCATAAATTAATATTGAATTGAACTTGGCTCCCATTTTCACATTTATGTTTTTGGTGGGATTATACAACACAAAGAGAATATTCTTCGAAATATCATCATTTTGTATTATAAATATTCAACTGGCCTGGATTTATTAAAAGGCTCATCAGAAATAGTATAAAATTAAATTAAATTCAGCATTTATTGAAAGGTAAATGTTGGAAATAATATTACGGGCCCGAATATTTGTTATTATTGCTGCGCGTTTGAGTTATTAAGTAATTAATTCCCGTATTATTGTGCGAAAGCTTTTACCAATTTAGTTACCTACCAAGATAGGTATTTCATTTATTGGATACTAGCTGATGTCCGCGAATTCGTTCGCGTGGACGTTACGACTCCGGCGTTAGGCCCAAACTGTTACCGCCCTCACCACGTGGAGGTACTCCCAGTTTATGTTATTATAATATGCTAAACAACTTTAACCTCATTTCTTAGATTTCCACATCAGATGATCATCTAATTTTTGTAAATACATATTTATGCAAATAAATTTTATTTATTTATTTTATTTATATTTATAATCAGGTCTCCCAGATCTTCGATTTTTATACCTCAACAAAAAACTTTTACTAAGGCGTAATTTTAATTTCTTGTAGTTTAGTTGAACCATTATAGTTTAGCATTAGGTGTTCCATTTTCAACAGCTATGTAATAAAATAAGTTTCATTCGAATCCATCTAGTATTTCCGGAGATAAGCAGTACAAACAAACAGAAAAACTTTTTCTAATTGTTACTTACTATGTCTCCATCGCCAATTTTTTTTGTTGTCATACACGAAAACGTTTTTTTACTTTTTTATTGTTTATAAATTAGAGCCAATTCTATAGTCTTTACGGTTATCAAGGAATTATGTCAATTCTTTACCTATATTTTTCACCGACCGATGATTTAATGGACAAATAAATGTCGAAAAACGGTGCTACAATCGAAAATAAATTACTATTATTTTTGTAATCATCGTCATATCAGCTGCAAGAAGTCCACTGCTGCACTTAGCCCTCCCCTAAGGTTTCCAAACCAGACGATTGGAAGCGGCCTGCATCCAGTGTTTTCCTGCAACCTTACTAAGGTCTTCTGACCACCGAGTTGGTGCGTGTTCTACGCTTCGCAGCTGCGCTAGCCGTTCCGTGGCCGCCATTCGGGAACCCGAATTTAATTTAGTATATTTTTGTAATGCTTACTTTAAAATTATTTTTATTCTATTTTTATAATTTTTTTCGAAAGTAATGTTTATATTTTTTATTTATATTATATTATGCTCATCTGACGTGAGCATAGCACAAGCGAAGTGTTTCCGTTATAGGTGGGGGCAAATGTGCTTTCGAATGTCCTGCTTTCCAGCTGTCCGGCTGTCCGGCTGTCCGGCTGTCCGGCTGTCCGGCTGTCCGGCTGTCCGGCTATCCGGCTTTTCTTTTCTACAGGTTGCATTCCTCATCCAACTGTCGTGAAATTTTGAGAGCAGCTTTGATAATTTCATTTTATTTTTTGCCGATACAGTTTTTGTTTTTGTTTTTATTTCGAAATTGCAGACCAATGTAGGTTTTAAGTTGCGAGGTCAACATCTCTTTAGTTTAAGACTAGCGAGTTTTCAGCCCACAGAGACACTTGTTTATTATTTTAAGTACTTATGTAAAATAGCTATCTAGATAATGAAGATAATAATCAATTAAAGATTAGAATATATCAACACTGATATGACAAAAACCTTTTATCGACAAAGCCTATGCTAATAACGAGTTAAAGACTAGTACTAAGTCTTTGAGCTATATAACTCGTTATTACATATAATTACTCATTTATGACATAACATACCAATGAGTCAGAAAAGTAATTAAAACCAAGTCTTTCACTTTACACACGAAAAATTACTTTATGATAAGTTTTCAAACATGAAACATGCACAACTAAAGGAAATATTTAGGCAAGTTGTTGTTTATCGAAGACGTTGTTCCGTTTTTGTAATGATTTGTACGTCTGTTCCACCATAGCATCCGAATCGCTTGTCCAATATTAACAAATGATATGTGAACCGAAGTCATTATTGTCAGGGTGCCATAGGCTACGATTTTTATACAAAAAAGTTAAATAACAAATGTTACATACAAAAAAGTGTGAGTCACATTTCAAAGCTATATACATTGTTAGCCCTTTATACTTCTTGTAGTATACGTAAATACTTTTTTTCAGTATGCCACATTTTGAAAGCTGACATCCTATGGCTATTAATTTTAGAATAGAAAATCCACGCGCGTTTGACATTTACTAAAATAACTAAGCTAGGATAATTTACATATTTACAGATAAAAAGAAAAAGTGATATACCTACTATGAATTAAATCTAAAAACTCTTGCCCATGCGGCATATTTCCCCGTAGGATAGCAATACTGATGACTATCTTGACAATTTTTGATTAGAATATGAGATCACCAAATAAAAAAAAAAATAAGTACCGCGTTTACAGAGTATATTTATTACTGCACATACGCACTCGTATGAGCAGCATCGCAGATGTCTTTCGAGTATTTTGTATAAAAAAATACTCGTACCAATTTTAGTATTATTTTTACAATTCTTTTTATCATTATAAATCTTAATTTTTTTTACTTTAAGTTATATTCCTATGATAGAGTGAGACTCGAATTAAATCCAAACAAGAACTAAAGCTAGACTTACGCTCAATCACCGAAACTAAAATTACCGCGTACCACTTCACAGCACTACACACAACCAACCTGTGAGACACTTCTTTATAATTTTGTCTTCATCGGGCGTCACGCTCTTAATATCGTACGGCAACTCTTTCCAAGGCGCCATTCTAAACCTTTATATCCACACGACTTAAACAAAACTGTCACAAGTAATAATGATACCAGCTTTTTCAATAGCAACTAATCTAATCTTGTATCGATTCATACACTGCGATAAAAATGCTGCTGTGGCGCGAATTCGGCGTTATGACTCATTTTTGCTTATGTGAGATGTTGATTTATTGAACAACAGACAATGCTCTTTCAATCTAACGTGTGAGGTAATCTGACCTTTATAGGCGCAAAAAATTACTTCCTGAAGAAATCCTGAAATTTTTGTGGCGTCCCAAAACAGACAAATAATTTAAATTAGTTTGGATTTTACTAATAAGTCGTAAAAAACTCTCGTTGTCGATTGATGAATTTCAAAGTTCAGGAAAAAAAGGTAGATAAAATATTTAATTCCTAAGAAATTAAAGGCACGTTTAGACACTTAGACTGCTGAAAAACACACTTCGACACATGCATACAATAATACCTAAAGTATGTGTTTTCATTTTCCCAAAATGTGTTTTTCAGCAGTCAAAGTGTTCTACTTAATCCAATTTATTGACGTGTAAAAGTGCCTGGAAATTCCTAATTACTTAATAAATACCTAAAAACTGAATGATTTGATTCTTGTGTTATCTATCATCACACCGTCGATACGTTTATTAACTTTTTTACCGACATTGTCAATAGCTACTTATAAAATAAAACTACTTCGTGATAGCTCGGAAAATAATAGAAAATGGATTCTTTACTTAATAGTCTTGCTAAGCGCCGTTAAATAAAACTATAGATTTTTTTTTAAGTACCATGGTCGTGTCGGCGATGACATTGTTTTATTCGTCTGCCAGAGAGAGAAAGCAATACGGACGAGTCTATTCACTTGTTGCGTCATATTCTTGAAGCTACCTCATAATAGAGTAAGAAATTCACATTAAACGAGCATCGGTTGAGACGGACATCCAAACATCCCAACAACCAAACATCCGGAATTAAAAATCCCCTTACCCTTGACTTTTACATACTAACTTAGTCTAGCTTTTATTTGGAAATAACATGTGCGATTTCGGCAGTATTCTGTAATTTTATAAAAATTGCATATATCTAGGCATACAACTAGTTTTCGACAGTCAAACATGAACTTGAAAGAAAATATGAGAGTGTAGAAGTTTTCCATACTGATGGTCAAATATGATATGATACACTAAATTCTCTTTAAGTTCATATTTTGACTGTGAAAACTAGTTATATGCCTTAATATTGGCAATTTCTTTGAAATTACATAATTTCGCCAAAATCTGACAGCCGTTTCAAAATAAAGCTAGACTACGTTTGTATGGGAAAATCTGATTCTGTCTGGGGTAAAGGGACTCTAAAGACACTTGAAATATTTTTGACAAAGCTGAAATGCAGACGCTTCGCTTAATACAAATCTGCGTGCCTGGTACTGAGAATACTGAAATGAAGATAAAGTTAGTCACTATTGGTCTACAAATCTAATTTAAATATCAGCATTATTGTAAGTTGACGTTTTTTTTTCTTCTGTACCTGCGCTTCGGTAGCGGCAATAAACTTATGTTGTAAATAAATGATCTGACGACGACAACTACCTATTATGAGATCTAAAGAAAACTGGACAATTATCAAGTGTTACAAATATTTAAAGATGAAATTATTTTTGACTTTGACTTTGGTCACTTACACACACAAAAAAACCAAACAACGAATAAACTATACTGGTAGGACGCCCTGCGTGACTTTTGACTGTGGTCACTTACACACAAGAAAAACCAACAAACGAATAAACTATACTGGTAGGACGCCCCGCGCGACTTTTGACGGTGGTCACTTACACACAAGAAATACCAACAAACGAATAAACTACACTGGTAGGACGCCCCGCGCGACTTTTGACTGTGGTCACTTACACACAAGAAATACCAACAAACTAATAAACTATACTGGTAGGACGCCCCGGGCGCCTTTCGACTGTGGTCACTTCCACACAAGAATTACCAACGCCCCGCGCGCCGCCGGGACTATGAACTCGCGACACCCGGCAACCCCTTAATACTTCTGAATTTTTCAGGGTCCAGTGCTTAGGGGACTTTCGGGTCCATTTGAAATAAATCATGTGAAAGGAACATCCATGTGATGTTTCTACGCACATCCGCCAAAAGTGGCCGTTTTTTGCAATTGTGTGTAGAAATGCTTCACGTTCTCACTTTAAACTGTAAACAGTAGTTGATAAAATAGTTTGAAAAGTTATCTAGAGCCTGGTCAAGAAAAAATTTTAAATGATGTCTCTGTTTCCTTTCAAATTATTTATTTGAAATGGGGACAGCACTGGACCCCGAAAAATTCAGGTAGCCCCTTAACAGAGTTGGCTTATGTTCAAATTTAAAATTCTATATTCTATATTACAAATATTTTTATCATTGACATAGATGGAGTTAAAAAAGGCAAAAATCGTTTACGTAGCCCAAAAAAGGAAGACAAGAAATATGATCCACTGAAAAGAACCTTCTTTAATTTATTGATAATGGTGATGATGCATACAATGGAGTGTGCTTAGAGAAAAGCCAGATAACTTCTTTTTTTATGTCAAACGCAAACGAACTAGTGGGTCACCTGATGGTAAGTGATCAGCGCTGCCCATGGACGACATGACACCAAAAGGTGTAACAGATGCGTTGCCGGCCTTTCAGGAAGATATAGACTCGTTTTTTAAAAGTTTTAATGTCGTATCGGTCCGGGAACACTGCTGCAGGATCAATTCCACAGTTCGGTCGTACGTGGTAAAAAGTTCCTTTAAAAACGTACGGTGGTTGATTGCCAACTTCCCTCGCTCGTTCAATTAATATGGCTTTCCATTTTACCGGTCGATTCCAGATATGTGCAGTTGGTATTAAAAACTCAAAGTTCCCAACTAATTTGCCAGCTCCATTTCTCATCCGATTTTCTAACCGAGGCCACTCAAAACTTAGTACCGTTCTGCCACAGATATTCATGGAAATAGATAACAATAAGGTAAGAATGTTCCATGTCATGGAAATCTCGTTTTTACAAAGTGTAAGTCACAGAGTACATTATATTATACAATGTCTTTTTTAATTAAGTACAAATATTTTAAGAGGTGATTCAGTCCATCATTTTGAACAACTTTTCCCAATAAATATATAACGAATAACGAAAATTTTTTTTGCATTTTTCATAGTAACGATATCACGTGACTACTTCGATTTGTATGATAACCTAAATATTTTTTTCGTATTTCGATATACATTTATTGGGCAAAGTTGTTCAAAATGATGGACTGAATAAGCCTTAAAATATTTGTACTTAATTAAAAAGGACATTGTATACATAGTAAATACATGTACGAGTTCTCTATAGTAATGTGAGTAACAAAAAATGGATATCCTGAATGACGATCGAATCTTTGAAATAAAATAACGATATCCTTTCGAAAAACATTATTTTCTAAATGAATGTAAAACGTAACGCAGCGCAGTTTTTTTACCGTAATACAGAATATGGCTGTGGACTACAAAATGTTTGGGTAATTAGATTGATTCTTAAAAAGTTTGGTTTAGGTATTTTTTTCTTTTCTCTGACTAAAAAATAAAGGCGTAGATACAGGGCATTTAGTTTTTGCGTGACGTTACGATCAGCTACGATTTTTAACCAAAGGTGACGTAAATAACCCTCACTCCGGAACTTCGAAGCGCTATATGTTTGTGAATTTTTACTACTTTGCTAAACGAAAATATGGGTCTTTTATTTTTTGGAAAATCAATTTGACGGACTAAATAAAAGAATAACTTTTATAGCCAGTCCATGGCACTATTAATATAAGCCGTAGAAACGCTTGATTATACTTTGGTTTCGTGTGATCTTTCACTTTTTACATCCGTGTTTAGGAAGACTGTAAGCCGTTGGTCCCGGCTCCTTTGCACGACAGTCGTTAAGCTCTTATATGCCTTGAGGCAGCTTGAAAAATCCGACACCAGTGATGTCCACTTACACACACGATAAACCACTACGTTGCGAGACTGACAGTCCTTTACATACTTATGTTTTTAAATGAATTTGTATTTCCGTTTTCTTACCGGCCTCTTGGTACTTAATACATTATTTTGCAATGCCCATTAGGGTTCATGTTATACCTAATAATTAAGAACAGTTTTAATGTGAGTAAGAACCTTGGTTTTTAATCCCTGACAAAAAGAGAGTTGTTATAAGTTTTAAGCTAAAGTCTGTCAGTCTGTCTATCTGTCTGTCTATGGCATCATTCCGCTTGAAAAGAGGCCAATTTTAATGCGGTTTTTTCACGTGAGCAAGCAAAAGAGCAAGTATCCTTGCGTTGGTTCTTAGCTATGTTTGAGGAAAATCGGATAAGGCACTTTAAAGTAAGGCACTGTAAACCCCAATTTACAGATTAAAAGTCAAGGCTTTCCCTAAAAAAAACTATAGATGGCGCCATCTAGTGATGAATAGCAGAACTTCTGCTATTCATCACTAGATGGCGTTCTTGACATTTTTGGTCGGGGGTTTTTTAATTTGATTTGTCAAATAAACTTGCCTATTTATATTGTTGCTCAATGAACTCCATCCAACCTTCTTTACAATTCACACTCTACGACTTTACACCAATAAACATAAAGTCTAAATTGCGTGTTTTCGGTGTATGTGAAGCTGAGCCGACATTTATTCAATGTCGGCACTTGGGAAGTTTGCACGAACCTTCTAGAAGTTAAATGACTAATTACCCCTCTCGATGCTTGTACTCTATCGCGGATTAAAAGTTGATTTAAAATCTTCCTTCTTAGTTCTAGAAATGAAGTCTTATTCACTTAACAGTATATAAATTTCCTGAACTGAGTAAAGATTGTTTTCACAGACACAGATGGCAGCACAGTGAAGTGCTGTGAATCTGTGTCCATTTTCAGGTCCTGTAAAATAAGCTGCTGTAATTGGATATATTTCACGGAGCAAAAGTCATAAGATCCAATAACAGTCGATTGGACACATCACTGTGTCGCCACTGTATCGGCGCGTGTAGATACGAGTACTTTTGATTTTTGTGAATTTTTTGGTAATAAATAAAAAGTGCAGTGATCTGATTGAAAGTTCGATGCAGGGACGGATTTAGGGAGGGCAACCGGGGCTACAGCCCGGGGCCTCCACAATAGTAGGGCCCCCAATAGACTTCGAAAAAATCTTTCAGATTTCGACTAGTTAACACTAGTAAACAACTTTTCCTTAGATTTTTTTCGCTGTTTTACCTCTACCTATAGTACTTTTTATAAACATGATTATGTTGTTCTTAACTATTAACAACAATCATTGATATATATTGTTCACTCCAATCAGACAATCAGTAAAATATTACAGGCCCTGGCCCTAAACCAGGGAGCCTCCACTCCTTGTTGCCCCGAGGCCTCCAGACCTCTAAATCCGACCCTGGTTCGATGACAAGTATATTTGATTTTAAATTTTACATTATACTCGTATCAGGGGTTAAGGTAGTGGGAACGAAAATTGACGAATGTTTATGCGTATTACGGAGTAGACCGAGCTTCATTGGTGGGCCACAGCTGACCGTTCGTCACGTGATGAAGATGGGCGGATGGTTGCGAGGTTCTTCAGTCAGGGGGCTCCACAGCATTAGGATTGCCATTTGCGTATACACCACTGTCACATATTTTTAAAAACCCTCGAGCTCAATGGCATAATTGGTGTAACAGGTGTTGGTTCACACTAGTCACCAAGAGTAGCATAATTTGGGCTCTTCCATGCTACAGAAGGCGGCTTTAAAGTAAAGCCGCTGGTTCAAACTGTCATCATAAGATGACAGTCATTAGTCATTCATTACGCCATAGATACTGCATTACCAGGCCCGTGTCACTCCCCGTTTTGGTATCGAAAATATACCTACATTATTAATATGCGCGGGGCGACCACTTCAAAGGAGAAAATTCAGTAACATGAATCGTTTGTCCAGAGTAATAAGAATGAAATTAGCTTGCAATTAATGTCTAAGTATCGAAACGAAAAGGTAAGAAGTTCTCAAGCCAGCTAAATTAATCCATAGCGCTCACCACATTATAAGTAGATATTTCATTGAATTTCTTTTCGGAGTTAGACTTCTGTACGTGAGTACTAGTACTTATTCTGTGGCATTACGCTACGTTAGATACCAATATGATATAACTTTTTTGGTACCAATAAAATGATTATCTATCTATCATATGACAACAATAATGACAATAATTCTTGACTTTCCAACAACTTAAATCAGATACTTTTTCTAAACGTCAAAACAGACATTTTATATGAGATTTGTATTGACGTCATAGTTTCTTTGAGTCAAATGGCGCTCTAAAAACCATTTTTTTGCAATAATAAATCTAAAATCACGATGAAAATATATGATCATGACAAGTATTTTGTGGGGTTTTTCTTAACAGTACCAAATATTATTTGTGACCTAGGAAAGTACCCAATTATTAATACTAGTGGCTCTGTGAGCTGTAGACCTCGCGAGTCACCCGACCTGTTGAAGTTTAGCGGATAACAAAAAATGTGTGAGTGTCGTGGAAAACTTGGTACGAACGAAGTTTTATCAATCATTAAAAAAAATATATTATAAAAAGAATTAACAAAAAATAAGGCAGCGAGAATTGCGATTTGCGTAGCTTCCAAAATAAATTCTATAATTTGGTTTTTCCACTTTTGACTAGAAGTATATCGGATGAAAAAGTCTAAATAAGCGCAACAAAACAGGTATACGACATTTAAAAAAAAACATAATGGCTGAAATATGATAGTTTTAATGTTTTCAACCCCCATATTAACGCCAATTTGAAAATTTTCAAAAAACTGAATCAACAAATAAAATCTATCCGAACCTTCTCACAAAATTTCATGAGAATCGGTTAAGAAATGCGAGCCTGTAGGCCAGAACAACCGTACAAACTTAAAGCCGGACAAAAGCATTTTTGGCCAATCTCGAAACTGGGACGCTTCGCTCTCTTTGCTCGCTCGATCAATAACAATTATACAATGATGATTTCAATAACAGCTTCCCAAAGTCCATCTCGTTCTATCTCCGTGTAGGTCACCACCTGGAGCATTATTTAATGTACAATAGTAAATTATGTCTGTATGTCGGAGAGACATGGATAAGACGACTAACGACCTGCGATTAGGCGGACTAAGTATTTGCGGTGCTAATCTCTATAGTATCTCTCACTTACCTACGACATCTGTGGCCATCATGTGAGTCATCATGCCAGGCTGTCACACCGGAGATCCTGGGTTCGAACCCCGGTCAGGTCAAGATGGAAAATGATCTTTTTCAGATTGACCTGGGTCTTGGATGTTGATCTATATATGTATTTGTTATAAAATATAGTATCGTTGAGATAGTATCCCATAACACAAGTCTCGAACTTACTTTGGGGCTAGCTCAATCAATGTAATTTGTCCCTATACAACGTGGAAGAGACATACCCGTAATAAACCGAACAACGGGCTATCAACTAACAGGCAACTATAGTATAATGAAATCAAAAAACAGCCAAAACAAAAAAAAATCGCATTTCCATACAAAAGTGTGCAGCCGATCGGGTTTTTAGTATGCTAATATCGATTTTTTTTTTGGTTGTTATTTTAATTTTATTATACTATAGTGATCGATGATTCGAATTATTACGGGAATACCCCACGCTGTATATTTATTTATTTATTTAGTAATGGATATATTCTTAGTTGTTCTGCTTTGAAAACCGGGTATGCTTTCGAAATTTTTATAAAAGATGATGCATGCCAATGGACACCCAAGGTTGCCGAAGACACTGTGTGTAACTCATAAAACCAGTGGAACTGATAGTATAACTAGATGGACTAACCTTTTATAAGTTTATTTGTTAGGCAAATTGAAAAGCCTTCGACGACGCCATCTAGTGATGAATGTCGAAACTAGATATTATTACAGATGTAAAATGTTCGGATTTTTGTATTTGTCATCCGTAGCGCCATCTATTATTTGCCAGGTAAATTAACAACGCCGAGTTTCAAGCGTAACCCCAAATAACTTAGGGCTGTACCGATTTTCATCAAACATTGCTAAAAACTACCGCAATGGAACTTGCTACCACTTAAAAAATTGGTCTCCGTTCGAGAGCTACGATGCCACGGACAGACAGACAGATATTAGCGTCAAACTTATAACACCCCTCTCTTTAGGGTTCCGTAGTAAACAAGGAACCCTTATAGTTTCGCCATGTATGTCTGTCTGTCTGTCCGTCCGTCCGCGGTTTTACTCAGCGACTATAAGTACTTGAAAAGTGAGTTTGGCATGGGTATGTATATTAATTATGCGGAAAAAGGGGTAAAATAAAATACTGAATAAAAATTTTTAGGTTAGGTCCCATACAAGTAAAGTGAAAAGTTATTACTTATTTTTTTCCCGACTAACAAATCATGTGAGGTATCGTTGAATAGGTCTTTTAAAATATTATGAGCTTGTGAACACCGTTCTTTGATTTAAGGATCCGTTTTCGAAATATTTGGTTTTAAGATGAACATTTTTGTTAGAGTCAAGTGTCCCCCCACCCTCTATCTGCTCAACGGTTATTTATGGACATGTGAAAAAATTCACAGCTATAGTATATATAACGAACTTTAAAAGAAAACTATCAGAGCTAAGTAGGGTTTACAAATTAAAAAGTTACAGGCGATCAACTTATAAAATGTACTCGGAAAAGGAAAATTTTGTACAAATTCAATAGCAAATTCATTTTTAGACGTTTTCAGTGGCATAAACTCAAAGTTGGCATTCGTAACTACGGAACCCTACACTGCGCGTGGCCCGACACGCACTTGGCCAATTATTATTTATTTATTTAACTTTATTACAAATGTGTTAGGCGGACTTAAAGCCAGGGCTTTATCTACCAGTCAACCTACTGGTGATGCCGAGATTAGGAGTCGCAAAATATGTAAAATTCAAAGATATATTACTTATAATAATTTAAAATATAAAATTATATTTATTAAATAACAAAATATATCAATAAACCGAGATTCATATTATATCTTATATCTGTGTATATTAAAAATATACATAGATATAATAACCAATACGTATAGTACATTATATATTATTTGTACAATACCCGGCACGTAAGTTGGACAAAAATGGCAGTCGTTGTTGTACGTTGTTTGTCCGTTTAGAATCACATTTCTATCCGAACTTTGGATAGAAATGATTTCGGCTTTGAAGAAAGACCAAAAAAACTCTTTTAATTATCACTTTTATCTCCAACTTAACATGCGCTGACGGCCGCCATTTTTCTACATACTACATCTATATTTTTTGTCGGGGGTTAAAAATGCATTCTGCGACATTTTTCATTCAACCAACTAGTCTCAAGAGGAACGACTCGTTTAGGTCATTCGTCTAGGTAATCTTGGGGTACGATTATACTAGTATAACAATAACAACTGCCCGAAAGTCCACCCCGAGGCGACAGAGCAAGACATACGACCAGAGATTATGCGTGACTTAGAGCACCTCAGGGCCGACAGCCAGCGGACCTTCCATTGTCTCATCTAATATATGACTCTTTATAGTAGAATAGAATTAATATAGATACAAAAGACTAATATAGAAACAAAAAAAATATTCTTTTCACTCCCACTTTTTTGTATGTTACATTCCTTGTACAACGTGAAAGGGACACAGGACATAACTAGATCACTATAGTATGAAAATTGACACTGATAATGACATTCCCATAGGTACAAATTGACCAGCTGCAAAAGTGTGCAGACCAGCTGCACACTTTTATATGGAAGTGCCGTTTTTTTTAGACTGTTGTTTTAATTTAATCTTACTAATATTATAAACGCGAAAGTTTGTATGTATCGATGGATGTTTGTTACTCTTTCACGCAAAAACGGCTGTACGGATTAGAATGAAACTTGGCATGTAGGTAGCTTATTACCTGGATTAACGATACTTTTTATCCCGGGAAAATGTGAGGCTACCGTGGGATTGTCAAAAATATTCCACGCGGTCAACGCCGCGGACATCAGCTAGTTACACTATAATACTAACCTGGTGCCCGTGCTTTGATTTATTACGTGTAGCCTATGGTCACATGGACAATTTTGACGATCGATTGACTTATTATTATTAAAATGAGGTCTTAATTCGCGTCGAAAAATATTTTCGGCATTGAGTGTAGTTATGCTTAATTGTGACACGCGCGCCATGTCCACTTGGTAATTTTTTTTTTCTCTTCCGTGCATGGTTCGCACTTCCGCCCATTCCTTCGATCGTCTTTTACGATTTGCAGGGGAAGAAAAGCATTTGGTACAATCCAAGCATTTTCTTTTCTCCCCGACCAACAAGGAGAAAAGGTCTGTCTTGTTTGTTTTTTTTTTTTGTTATGTAAAAGTTCTTACGATCAACTTCGACCGCAAGCCGGAGGAACTTCGTTCCCAAAATTTTATCAAGTAGGTAAATTAACTTTTCCAAAGCACATACATATTTTGTGAAACATATTTCGGAGTCCTAAAGCCCACAGTGCAGCGCTATATTAATGAATGTGTCTCGAGACGCTAATGAAGTCCCATTGTTGAGCATTTATCATGAACATGTGTGTAATATATATCGTCACGGCTCATTGGCCGTGGAGGCGGCATATATAAACTAGAATAGTTAAATAGAGAAATGTCACAATATCAAAGTATTCTTACTTTAATATTTCCAAAGTACAGAATAATAACTTTTGGATAGGAAACTTGATATAACCTTTTCTTCTTAGCGGATCGGAAGTTCAAATTAAGAAGTATTATAATTTTAGATATTTTTAACTAAGTACCTACGTATTTTCACAACTATACCATATTTTAAGTTGGGTGTATGGTAAATTGAATTTCGGTCAAATGTACCGTTGACATGAATAAGGTGGCGGGTAGTGACTGGATGCGGAAGACGGAGGACTGGGTGTGGTGGCGAGTCTTGGGAATGGTAAATGTTTACCAGTGGATCAGGCTGTTGATGAAGATGATTATGATCGATTTTAAAGTGTATCTAAACTTGGCATTGGATTGGATTTCAACTCTTTTTTAGGCGAACAATTAGCTGATAGGAACTTGGCCCCCTTTTTAACAGGTATGTTTTTGGTGGGATAGACTAATACATATTTGAGTGTGGACCAATGTATAGGCAGATTTACGCCTCTGCCTAATGGCCGAGTTTAGGTCTTCTATCGTACAGTGGGGTTGGGCAGTTGGGACATGACAGTAGGCGAGCCATGGTTTGAACAGCTCCATCTTCACAACGATCGTCATTTGGAAAACCCCACTTTTCTCGGTTTTCGTGACATCTCCCAACACCAGTCCGGAGCCTGTTTAAGGACTTCCGGACTGCCCAGGGGGGATCGCCACCTGGTGATAGTGTCTTAACAGGTGGAAGATAAGATGGTAAAGGAGGATATTTATTTTTCCACTATGCTAACCTAGTGTTTGAGGCTATATTAAGCCCAGTTACAGCGTACTAAAGTCCCATTCGTTTGCACGCCGTACATATCACTGTTTTAGCTTAGTGTGCGCCGAACGAGCCAAAATGTACCTTACGTCTGCAAAACGACGGTCCATATTCCTTTATTTCTACATTATCTCAACCATAAGTCTATAAACAATCCCCGGTCTGGTCCAGATGGAAAATTATCTTCTTCAGATTGAGGGGCCTTGGATGTTTATCTAACGTGGAAGGTACATTACATACACGTAATAAATCGAACCAAAGGCTATTTTAGATCACTATAGTATAATGAAACAAAATTACAGTGAAAAACAAAAAAACGACTTTTCCGTTATCTATCGTATCTATTGCCCGGGCGGCTGCTTTTGTAAGGAAATGCCATTTTTTTGTTTTTGACTATTATTTTAATTCAATCGTAGTATAGTGATCTAGTATAGCCCTTGGTTTGATATAGGTATTATGTGTTTGTCCCTCTCAAGTTGTTTATGTATAAAATATAATAAAGTTGAGTTAATATCCCATAACACAAGTCTCGAACTTACTTTAGGACTAGCTCAATCTGTGTGATTTGTCCATAAAATATATTTATTTGTGACATTTTGGAAGTAAACACAAAATATGACGGAGTTTTCGGCGGAAAATCAGTCGGTTTTAAGTTTTATGCAAATTGATTCTAATGGACTTTATAATATGAAATTGATGTCGTTTGGTGTTATAAATGCTCGTGCTTACGGAAAATATGTAAAATGTTTAAAGTAAACAGTCATAAGTAGTAGATACGGCTGTAGTCATAGTTATTTGCGGACTGTGGTGGCGTCTTAAGGCACCGTCCGCCAGTCAATTGGCTATGAAAATCAGTGGACTCATATAAATTTGTCGCCAGAAGCTCCCTTGAAGCAATCAAATGACCCACACCAACCTGTGATTGATTAGAATTAAGGGGATAGGAATAAAAAACGAAGAAAAAATAAAGGCTCTAAAAGACTCGTATTTAGAGCCGTAAAATAATAAAAAAGAAAAATTATGACAGTGTCAATGCCGCATCCAACGTTACAGACTTAACCGATTCGTGGCAGTATCCGTTCTCCGTTATCTTTTACTAATGCCCTGTATTGTCTGCAAATCGCTTGTTCGCAGGCAGCTGGGATATTGATACTGGTATTCAGACCACTGGGGACGATATCTCAGGAATATAATCATTTTGAATGTCTATGGCGTTCTACACGCACTATCTGAGAATAGCGGACCCACTTTCGACCCAAAATACACAAAAAGTTCTTTGAAAACTGAGTTCCATAGATCACCTTCAAAAAGTCAAAAAAAGTCAAAAATCATTTATTTATCTTTGGATATTTATATCACTTGATAATTGTTATTCCTCATTTTCTTTCGATTTGTTAATAGTTAGTTGTTGACGTCAGATCATTTACTTACAACTAAGTTTACTGCCGCCTCCAAAGCGCAAGTACAGAAGAAGCGGTAACAAACTGTACTGCAGCATTTTCTCCAAAAACGTCAACCTTACAATTATACTGATATTAAAATTAGATGTGTGGACTGAGATGACTCTGACTGAGATGGAGACCTTCGGTCTCCATGATCAGACCCAAGGCGTCATCTACCGTAAAGTGCTCGTCAAGACAAATCAAACGCGTCCCACTCAATGAGGTTATGTTGTTGATCTATCGAATATCTTGCGGCTCCATCATAAGAATAGCTCATTGACTTGTATGACTGTGTATGACAATACAATATTATGAACTCAATGAGCTGTTCAAATAGAACGCCTTTTTAAGTGTAAGTTTTTTTTTTAATTTTCCCTATTAAAATTACTTTAGATTAAAAATTATGTTAGAATTACCTAATATTTTAATATTTTCGGAAATCAGGCTGTTCTTGAATTATTATTTTTAAACGCTATTTTTGTTGGGCTGGAGTTGGAACTCGCGCACGAAGGTTAGATTATCTATAAAATATCTCGTTTGTTGTATGGGACCCACCCTTAAATATTATTTTATTCTGTTTTTAGTACTTGTTGTTATAGCGGCAACAGAAATACGTCATCTGTGAAAATTTCAACTGCCTAGCTATTACGGTTCATGAGATTCAGCCTGGTGACAGACAGACGGACGGACGGACAGACGAACAGCGGAGTCTTAGTAATAGGGTCCCGTTTTTAACCTTTGGATACGGAACCCAAAAAATATAAACTTTCATCTCTCCCTAAAACAGACCAGAGTACATTCCTTGTTTGGACACGAGTCAAATTAGAAAAAAAGAACATTCATTTAAATGTTTTACATTTATTTATGGTAAAGAATATCACCGACTATTATCTGTGCGATTATCTTCAGAGTTCTAGTTATTTGAAGGCTGAATATAAGTAATAAATATTAGTACTTTGTTTTACCAAATGAGCTGAGCCATTTTCGCTGCTTTTCATTGTGTTCCCTTAGTTTAAATGCAGTTTTTACAAGCATCCATTTAAATAATGGCAACTATGCTAAATTTGAAATATTTGAATGCCTATGAAGTATCTTGCCTTTAAAAATTAGAGCAATAGTAAACAAAATACATAGATTAAGGGGCTTCTTTTTTCTTTTCTACGCACAATTGCGAAAAACGGCCACTTTTGGCGTATGTGCGTAGAAAAGCTTCATGTTCTCACTTTAAATTGTAAACAATAGTTCATAAAATAGTTTGAAGGGTTATCTAGGATCTGATCAGGACAAAATTTTAAATGATGTCTCCGTTTCCTATCAATTGATTTATTTCAAATGGGGGCAGCACTGGACCCCTGAAAATTCATGTAGCCCCTGAAAATTCATGTAGCCCCTTAATGCCATCTTTTGAAACATACCTTGTGTTGATATTATACTCCATTTGGTTAGGTATTTAAATAAAAACAATCTTTTTATTGCAATATACACTTTACAAATTAATATCTTTACGCATTACAAACATGGGCGTACCGAGGGGGGGGCAAGGGGGGCAGCTGCCCCCCCTGGATTTTGTTAACGTCCCTACTCACTTTCTACTTTTGTCGATAAAAGTTAAGAAAAACAACTTTCATACAATACACAACTTTAACAAGTTTATTTGCCAGGCAAATTAAAAAAAAAAGATTTTAAGCATTCGCCCCCAATAACTTTTGAACGACTGAACCGATTTTTTGGAACCGAAGAACCACTGCAAGGAAACTTGCTTTCACGTAAAAGAAATCGAATTGAATTCGGTTTATCTGTTCGAGAGCTACGATGCCACAAACAGACAAATAGTCAGATGCATAAAAACATGGCTAAGATCGACTATGATCGAAGATAGATTAAGGTTGAACGAGTCGATACTTTTTCTATACAAATTTCGTATGGGATTTAGTTCCAAAGTTAAACACATGTTACATGATATCGTTTTGTCTCATTATAAATTTTGTCTGTATGGATACAGAAAAGTAATATTAAAAGCCATTCAAAAGTTATGAGCCATTAAAAGATTTTTCTTTTTTGCTTATTTTAACGCAACTTTTGGCGTAAATAAGTATTAAAAGAAGTGTAAAATTTTCGGCGATTCTTTCATGGAAGACACACCGTAAACTGTTTTGCTGAAGACCCTTGAAAGTTACTTTTCAAATAGTTATTGGTTAATTTAAAAAAATATATTAATTAATCCTATTTAATTTGTTTTTTTGTTTGATGTGATGCTTAAAAAAACACCTTATTTGCCCCCCCCCCCCCCCCCCTGACACAAAACCGGGGTACGCCCATGATTACAAATTAAGTATGTCATTTATAATTTATAAATGAATTATTATACCATTGTATATGAAATTCAAAGCTGCATCAGAAAATACAAATCTCCAAAATAACATTTCCATTTAACGAACATTAATTCGGAAAACATCGGAAAGCCATGTTGAACTTTATAGTGACTTACAATGACTTTGTTTCGAGTTTTCTCGAAATATTCTTAATAAAGGAGTTATGCCAAGTCACCATCTGCCACTTGTAGACTGTTTCAGAAAGTTACGATTTAATTAAAATCTTAATCTATTAGCGGAGTCAATTTAGTTCTTTAATAAAAAATAACTTAATAATGTTTCAAAGTTAAGAACTGACTTCACCCCCAAACTACACAATCGATTTTTGAAAGTCAGTTAAAACACGTTATGGTGTTGGTCCTGGCTGTCATCATTGTATGGCAGTTGTTAAGCATGACAGATGCCTTTGGGCAGCTCTAAAACCACATACACACACAATGAACAACAAACAACAAAAAAACTTTAAAGAAATACAAGAATTCTGTTTAAACGAGCATTGCCTTTGTTATGTACGAGTTTGACCTAAAGAAAGATTAAAACAAATAACCGGCCTAGTGCGAATGGGACTCGCGCACGAAGGGTTCCGTACCATTATCTATAAAAATGTCACGTTTGTGATATGGGATAAAATATTACTTTAATCTCAGACAGACAGGCAAACGGACGGACGGACGGACGGACCGACAGACAGACATACAGACAGATAGACAGACAGACAGACAGACAGACAGACAGACAGACAGAATAGCGCTATCTAGTGGTGTTTTAGTGAACTATTTTCCGTAAGTAAACGTATTTTATTGAGTTTGCCACTTTACTTTCAATTTATAGAATTTAATAGGTTTTCCTGTAATCTATGAGCAATGAACTATATTTTGTTTATTTTTTTCCAAATTTTACACTCAATAGTTTCGGAGATCAGGGGGGAATGGTAAATTTTAGATAGATAGATAACTCTTTATTGTACACCAAAAGAAAAATGTAACACAAAGAAATAATTTTAAATTAAATTAGTACAATAGGCGGTCTTATCGCTTAAAGCGATCTCTTTTCTTCTTCTTTCATAAATAAAATCAAAACTATTTATTTTACATTAATGACAAAAATATATTTGAGATTCTCATAGCAAGCCCTTTCATATGACACAGTAAGGTTTGCAAAATTTTCTTTTTTAATTTCCTAATTTGTTCTTCTATGTTTGGGTCATAGGATTACACCATATCCTACCAAATTTCACCTGATTTGAATCAGTAGATTCGGAGCAAATGGGCTGTGACAGACGGACGGACAAACAGACGCACGAGTGATCCTATGAGAGATGCGTTTTTTTTTTCATTTTTGTAATTAACCCTAACAAGATACACTCGCTACATTAATACCATTTTAAATACATTTCCTTGATTAAAGTACTCCGTACTGCAAACAGAGGAGGATAGAACTGAGAATTTGATAAAAACGCTGAACAACAATGTAAAAGCTAGTTTCAATTAAATGAAGTAGCAATAATTCAGCGCAGCAACAAAACGCAACAAAGAACAATGGCTGTAAAAAGTCTTTTCACATTTGCATACAAACATTCAGTTTTGGTCAAACACAAAATGGAATATAACGGGGGCCGGGGGTAAAGTGAAAACAGGATAGTTTTATGGAATAACAATATCACTGCCGGAATACCAGACCTGTTTTTTTGGATCATGGTTTTAACTAATTAGGGGGGGAAGTTCGAAAAAACAAATGTAAAAACATTGTTGTTTCATTTGTTTCCCCCCCCCCCCCTCTCTTTAGATCTGTGCCTGCTGATTTTTACCCCCCGTCAAAACAAGAGGGGTGTTATAATATAAGTTTGACGCTGATGCTCTTTTAACGGTGTCTATTGACTGTTATTTTAATTTCATTATACTATAGTGATCTATAACAGCCCGTGGTTTGATTTATTACGGGCATGTCTATTCCACGTTGTATATGTATGTATTTGTTATACAATATAGTATCGTTGAGTTAGTATTCCATAACACAAGTCTTGAACTTACTTTGGGGCTAGCTCAATCTGTGTGATTTGTCCCTATATATTTATTTATTTATTTATAAATAATGCTGCTGAGAGCCGTATAAAATTCCACAAAGGGCAACAAATCTGAATAAAGATAAAAATGTTTAAAATATGCAGTAAACAGTGTTCAGTAAGTTTTTCTTCGCAACGTCGCTCCGGGGAGGCATATCTTCTCGTAATGGCCGCCCCCGCCTTTCGGCGAACGGAATGTGCTAAACAAAAGTTACGACTTTTTTTAATGCTTATTTGATAAACACAGATCTATTTTTTATTGGAGGTCGAATTGCCTTTTTAATCGACTATCAAAAAAGAAGGAGATTAATTCGTCGCGATCTTTTTATGTATGTTCACCGATTATTCGAAAATTTCGTTTGCAAATCCTAGTATGAACTACTGTTTATAGTTTAAAGAGAGAACGTGAAGCTTTTATTAGCACATTTGCGAAAAACGGCCACTTTTGGCTAATGTGCGTAGAAAAGCTTCACGTTCACACTTAAAACTGTAAACAGTAGTTCATAAAATAGTTTCAAGGGTTATCAAAAGTCAAAGTCAAAAATCATTTATTTATCTTAGGATATTAGTATCACTGGTCTGATCAAGACAAAATTTTAAATGATTAATTTTAATTGGGGGTAGCACTGAACCCCGGAAAATTCGGGTAGCCCCTTAATCCTTTGAACGCCGTGGAAACCTTAAGGGCTCTTACAGACGAGCGACAGTATGCCCGCGACACTTATCGCCTATCGGCGACGGTCGCCAACTGTCGCAAATGGTCGCGTGACAGATTCAATCGATCACAAACTGTCAAAAATTGCCGCGCGAACGTCGGGTCCTGCACCTATGCGCGCGACCCTCGCTCGGCGTCGCGCGACGGTCGCCGACAATCGCACGACAGTTTTTGACAGTCTGTGACCGATTGACTTGTGTCACGGGCATACCGTCGTTAATCTGTAAGAGTGCTTTCAGAAACTGTCCTGGAGTTTTATTTTTCCGAAACACAAAACGTGTAGTTTTCCAACTCACCGCTCGCGTAAAAAACCATTTGGCCGTATTTTTGAAACCATCGTGTCAGCTAAAAACAATATTGTTTTACGCAGAAAACATCAAAAATAAATCAAATCCTTCGCATTATTCGCATACGATCATTTCAAAAATACGTCTCCTGAAACGCCAAAATTCGTATCACCTAAACAGGTCGCAGCGTACTAAGGCACGCTTATCGACTTTTCTTTCGACGTTCATAAGGTTAATTTAGATGACAATTAACAAGGTCAATTTCCAAATGATAATCTATTACATAAGTCGGTCATTGTCACTTTACCATCAACATTAATGGGCAACAATGTTGCTTATTAAAACGTTATCGTCCCAAATGAGTGGACGATAACGAAGTAAATTGCATAATTTAAGTGATGTGATGACTAAAAACGGCGCTAGATTAGGGTTATGGCCAGGCGCCATTTTTAAAATGCGAAGTCACCTAAACAAATGGTTATTCCATACAAAAACCGGTTCATTAAATGACTACGCGTTTGAAAAATGGCACCACTGTACGATAGAGGAAAGGTTTTAAAAAGTCCTCTGATAAGCGTGTTCTCTCTTATAGATTAATATTGTTCACTCTTGCATCTTCCGGAACCGGTCCGCTATCCGGTTTCTTTCCGTGGAAGCAGAAGGAAGATTCGGAAACACCAAAACGATTTGGTTGCGATTTTCAGAATCCCCTTACCTTTCCGTCTTTTCGGCATGTGAGATTTCGGCAGTATTTTGTAATTTCAAAGAAATTGCACATATTTAGGCATATAACTTATTTTCGACAGTCAAATATGAACTTGAAAGAAAATATGAGAGTGTAGAAGTTTTCCATACTGATGGTCAACTATGATATAATACACTAAGTATATTCTCTTTTAAGTTCATATTTTGACAGATGACAGACTGTGAAAACTAGTAACTAGTTATATGCCTTAATATAAGCTATTTCTTTGAAATTACAAAACGCCAATATCTGACACGCCGTTTCAAATTAAAACCTTAGACTACGTTTGTATGGGAATGTCTGCTTCTGTCTAGTGTAAGGGGACTCTTAAGCTACCTGACCTACGCCTCATTGGGTATACATTTGTGTAAATGGTTTTACAAGCGCCGTTACATACATTTGTAATACATTTATTTATTTATTTACCAATTTATGTACACGGAAAATTTATACAGAGAATATATCAAATTAAAGTTGTACAAAGGCACTACTTATCTCAAAAGAGATCTCTTCCAGTAGGCCTGTAAGCGGAGATGATTATGTAAGAGAGGCATACAGGCGTGTTTATACATAAAATAAAGGAGAAAAAAATTATAATGACATAAAACTACACTTACTACAAATAAACATACATATATTACACATATATTTAAATAAATATATATGTCCATTTAGAAGAAAATATAATGTATAAATATAAAGTTACAATTAAGATGATTCCAATAAATAATGATCTTTTACACGTCTTTTAAATACAGAAATCGTTTTAGAGACACGTATAGAATGTTGGTCATATTGGTAATTAACATACAATTATAATGAGAAACATACTATACAAGTACTACTGCATACTACAATTTTGTCTGGCAAGTTAAAATACCCCCGATTTTCAAGCGTTCACCCTTAAAACCGCTGAACCTTCCACCAAACATACTAAGAACCACCGCAAGGGAACTTGCTTTCACGTAAAAAAACCGCATAAAAATAGTCTATCCGTTCGAGATCTACGATGACACAGACGGATGAACATTAGATGTGACAAATTAGTTACGCTCTCTTTTGTCGGAGTTAAAAAACAAAACAAAATATGGAAATACGAAAAAAGGCATCTATTCATTTTACATAAAGTTATTTATAAAAATTTATTGAATAATTCAGTATTAAATATATATTAATAACAATAAGTGCTTATATAAAAATATGGAAAACACTATATTATAACACATTTGTAAAGGGCAGTTCCGATGTTTGCGAATAGAGGTCATTAGGCTGTACACACACACCGCGCGTAATCCGCCATCGGTCTTGGTCACGCTGACGTTAGCGTGTCGGCAAGGTGGTGGATTTTCAGTCCTGCCTGCCCTGGGCCGTATACAACAGCCTCCCTTTCTCAGCTCCAATATTATTATTATTATTTTTTTAATATATTTTTTTTAAATCACACAGATTGAGCTAGCCCCAATTTAAGTTCGAGAATTGTGTTATGGGATACTAACTCAACGATACTATATTTTATAGCAAATACACATATAGATAAACATCCAAGAACCAGGTCAATCAGAAAAAGAATTTTCCAACTTGACCTGACCGGGGATCGAACCAGGGACCTCCAGTGTAACAGCGTGGCATGATGACCACTAGGCCACAGAGGTCGTCAAAATCATTTACTTTTTTGCCTTCTATCTAGTGGCTCTGTGAGCTGTAGACCACGCAAGTCACTCCGCCCGTTGAAGTTTATCTGATAAAAAAGTAGTTCAAACAAAAAATGGCGTCCTAAAGGGTAACAAAATCAAATATTACATTTTTAATACTTTTTTTTTTAATCTGAATCAAAAAAAAAATTCTATATAACTTTCGAACCTACTAACAAAATTCAACGAGAATCTCTTAACCGATTTTCATGAAATGCAACCTGTAGGTGAGATCAGCCGGACAAACTGACAAACTGACAGCCGGACAAAAGCATTTTTTGACCAATCTCGAAACTGATTGAACCGTTAAGCAAATAATGATCTAAAAAAAATCACGACTGCGTGATATAATAGCAGAAGTCTACGATTCTACCGGGAACAAGCTCGGATATGATGTAATATTTGTTATCAAGCCGCTTAGGCTGTAGAAATATGCATGACGCAGAGAAATTTATTTAAATATGTGTGTATCGTGATAATATTACACTATAATTTTATTTATATAATCTTTATTGTTCAAAAATAAAAATTGTACAAAACAATAAGCGAACTTAACGCTAAAAGCGTCGTCTACCAGTCAACCTTTGGGTTATACAGATGGTCTAAATGTGGGTTGCAAGACAAAAGTAAAGCACATAAGAAAAAAACGATGTAAATAAATAAGCATAAACGGATAAATACAATAATATAATATTTGCCATATACATACATAATAGAATACATTACATATACGATACTTATATATATATATATAATATGCAGCAATTTTTAATCGACTCTTATAGATCGGCCAAGAAGTGCTTGAGACGACTAAAGGTAAATTGCCCATCGCATATTGGATTTTTAAACTCGAGAATCAAACACAAATAACTTGGTTTGTTTAATGTAGATATTACATTATATTTCAAATAAATTGGTCTTGTTAAAAACATAAAACCATAATATTTTAGTAATGAAAAAAATCGCAAAGTTACGTCTAATTTTCAACTAGAATCCTTTTTTTGACAAAACTATGCGTGTTACTGAGTCAATATTTTTATACATAATATAAAATTATATTGCCGATAAGCCATATTACCATTTTTCTAAAATAATGTATATTTCACGAGTAATTAAAATAAAACGAATTCGGCGCATTTGGGCGCTTACTACGTTCTTACTCCGCGCAGAATGCTCTCGTTTTGTCGCACATGACCCGAGGTAATGCGCATGTTTTGTTTCATCAATCAGTCGTGATCGCTCCATTGAGACGAGAAGACTGTGCTTTTGTGCTCCAGCCCAAGAAAATACGACATCGAAATTATGGCAACAAAAACAATCACAGAAAACACTCCAAAAGAGAATACGTAAGGTGGGTGGACCATGGAAGGCCATGCTCCTTCGAAGGCCAATTATTAAAATTTCATAGTTATTGCCATGTGATGACAAATTCCTTCTATTTACACAAACATCCATCGAACTGGAAATCACAAACGCGGTGGCGAATCGCTCGCGCTACTATTTTGGCAGTACGGTCCCTCGCTTCTTTGATATCGGGAATCGACAACGTTTAAATAAGGTGGGTGTACCATGGAAGGCCACTCTAACAAATAAACAGTTATTATTCGTTTATTTACTGAATAAATGAAACTAACAAATATTTATGTAATACTTTGTTTTATTACATAACATATAAACCACTTCTTTTTATTGTAGATTTAATCACTATTCGGTAACTTTTAGTGTTAAATGACTGATTTATTATGATGGCCTTCCAAGGAGCCTTGTTTCTAGCAAGGCCATTTGCAAGAGTTCAATGAAACTTAAGTTGAATCAATATTGATTAAATCTGCAATTCAAAAAAGTGGTTTATTTGTTACGTAATAAAACGAAGTATCACTTAAATATTTGTTAGTTTTATTTATCCAGTAAATAAACGAATAATAACTGATGGCCTTCCATGGTACACCCACCTTATATAAGAATAAGAAAATAAAAATTAAACTCATGGCTAATAATCGAAGGCAATATGTATCTCTTCTGTTTAGTTATTTTAGTGGACGAAAGCGGGGTGTGTGAAGTGCGCGGGTGAAATCTGATATTTTCTTAGCTTTATGCGCGCTCTTAAACACCCGTATCTTAAAACTAGCGCGACTAGGAGCGGTTCAAATGGACTCGGGAATCGCGTTCCAGAGTCTTACTGCCATAATGGCGAAAGAGCGTAATTTACCTTGTATAGATTGTCAGTTCATACATTGGCAGTGTACAAGAGAGATTGTTGATTGATAATATATTGATAATTGTTGATTTTAGAACTGTTTTAGGCCATCGTAACATAACATAATACGTGATATCAATATTTTTGCCACGATTGGCCGCCCCTAATGACTAGCTGCCCCAAACTCGGACCTTACGAACGTAAGGACAAATCTGTCACCGGTGACCGGTGACAGCTGAAAAATGATACAGTTTAGTAAACAAGGATATTTACGGGATTGGGTTGGACAAAATTATACTGTGCGTGATCCCACATTATGTGGAGCCACGTAGTCTAGTGGTGAATTATTTTAATGTAAGAAGAGCGAAGCGATGATATATATTATTATTTTTGTATCTCCTTTGGGAATTACAGATCTTATACCCCGGTCTTCTGAGAGGCTTGCGTGGAGATACAGATCCAAAACGTAGTACCAGTACTAACTACTAGTACTAGTACTCACTTTTGTAAAGTCAAAGTCAAATTTTTTATTAAATGTAGGATAAATTTATCTCTTATTGAAGGTAATTTTTTTTTAAATATTATTTTAGTGCATAAGCTAAAAACTACTAGCGTTTTGGAACGACCACTGCTGGGAAGATTACGCCGAAAGAAACCCAGTTCAGTGTACTAGTTCTAGTAGTTAGTATTAGTACTACGTTTACTACACGTACTACTTAGTACTAGTACTGACGTTTGTACTAGTACTACGTAGTACGTAGTACTAGTACAAACGTGAGTACTAGTACTTATTCTGTGACGTAGGCCCTTTGAATAAGTTTATGTAATGTGGCGCTATCACCAAAACCCATTCTTGGATACTATTATTATAGATTTGTTTTATGAAATTGTACAAACCAAGTGTGAATGTACTGCCACCAACATATACTTGAAAGCGTGACTCAGTCTGTCATTATGATCAACTTTTCCTACAGAACCTAAGAACAGGACCTGGGGTCTAAAAAGATCGCATTGTCATACAAACTTTAGAGAGAGAGAGAGAGAGATTCATAGAGAGACTTTTTGAAAAAAATACTTTTTGTACAAAATTTTTATTGTGAGGCCTAAGTAGTTAATCAACTCAATTATTAATAAGCCCAAACTTCATATATGGCCACATTCCGTATCCATCATCAGATCAACTCCATGTCCCCATAATATTGCATTGTCACGCGATACACGTAAGTTAATGCGTGTAATTTCAGCTCAATCGGAAACCGGGAAGTGGGTCAAATTTTGCAAGATTTAATTACACATAGACAACGAGACAGGTGAAACTAAATAAAAGCTTGTAATATATGCAAGAAAGAGGTTTGCACTGCCCTTGTGCGATAATTTCATAATCCAAGAGTACCTAGTCCAAAAGATTTGAAGTATTCAGTATAAGACGCAGACTTGATTTTTCCTTGTTAGTTTAGTAATTGCGAACTATAACAGAATTTAAGATGGCCTCAAATTCACTAGAGCGTAGCTAAGAACGGGCGATGTAGGTATTTTTTACAGCAGGGCATTATTAGGCATTAATGATGCAGTACTAAATACAAGTAATATTAAAATTTTTAAATAATCCCGACACATGAAATAATCTCTGAAAACTAACAAATAAATCAACTACTAAAGAGCTGATGATCTTCAAATGGCTGATCAGGTCATGGTTACCTAACCATATCATTAATGTAACACGGCACCAAATTTCGAATCGATCGGACATAAGGAAGTTGTCCAGAACCCCTCATCAACTGGAAAATAGCTGATTATCTTTAAACGGCTGAACAGATTTTGATGAAACATGGATAAGAATACTCGGGATAAAATTATCTATGACACAAAAAAAGTAAACGAAAATCGTTTCATCCGTTTGGGAGCTACACAAAGACAGACACAGACACCCCCCTTTCTTTTTGCGACGGGGGTTAAAAATATTATTTCATTATTATTTAGAATGTATGTTAGGTAAGGTTGTCCAGCAGAACACTGCTGTAGTTGCCTAGCAGTGCACTTTTAGGTTCAACTAAGCTCTAGCAAACGCGGAGTAACGAACGTTTTTTTGTATAGAAAAACCATTCGTTTAGGTGACTCCGTGTATCAAATATGGCACTTCAGACGAGCGACCACTGTCGGCGACTGCCGCGTGATAGTTTTTGACAGGAGTGACAGACGGTGACAGACCTGTCATGTGACAGACGGTGACAGACCTGTCATGTGTTTACGCAATTTTTGTATTTAAGTACTTACTCGTTTTTTGAACTAAACAATTTATGTAAGTTAATCGGTCTCAATTAAATATATTTTTATTGACACCGACGAACATAAATATACAGTAAATTCCACTCAATTGTTGTTATGTAACAATAACTAATTACCTTACTAAGTTTTCTTGTTTGCCCTTTCCGTAACTAATCCTGGCTACGTCCTACTAACTCATATTTCTAGCATTCCAACGGTTCATTGTTTCATTTGAGCCATTGTTCATGAGATCCCGAAGGAATAGCAAGTTTCCCAGACTTGTTTTATTACGTTTTTCTTTCTCTAAAAGGAAACTTTTATAATTTAAAAACGTCTAAGCGTTGTTGCTTCATTTTTTAAGATATCTTAAATGTATTTCTTGTAGTTATAGGTATTGGGATAGGGACAAATCACACTGATTGAGCTAGTCCCAAAGTAAGTTCGAAAATTGTGTTATCGGATACTAACTCAACGATACTATTATTTTATAACAAATACATATGAAGATAAACATCCAAGGCCCAGGACAATTTGAAAAAGGCCATTTTCCCACTTGCCCTAACCGGAGATCGAACCCGGGACCTCTGTGTGGCGGACTAGTATGGTGACCACTACGCCACGGAGGTCGTCACGGTTGTCGTTCTTTCTTCTATTTTTTTCATTAAAATTAATGAGCATTTATTTGTACTGTTATTTTGCAATATGATTTAATTTAGATTATCCAAAAATAATTGACCCATATTTTTCGGTTTATCAAAGTACCTAGAAAAATTTCACAAAGATAAAGCGCATCGAAATTTCGGAGTAGGGGGCGACAACCGTACCTTCACGTCACGCAAATTTAAACGTATCTTCTGAAGACGACGTGGTAGCTAAAGTGGCGCCCTCATTGAAATAAATTGTTTAAAACTAAATAAGGTGATAATTAAAAATTTGATTTGTATGAATTTTATCACCATATTTAGTTTTAAACAATTTATTTTAAAATGAGGGCGCCACTTTTGCTACCACTTCGTCTGAATGAGAGAAATAAGAAATACATAAACCATACTTTTTATTTAATAATCTATCTAATGAGCAAAAAAAAAATTTTTCTCGCATCCTTATTGGCAGACTCTCATTCAACCATAGGGATAGACAAATAAAATAGGTCTTAGTTTATTTTTATTTTTCAATGCGGTGACTATTTTGCTGTCTATCCCAATGAATAGTGAAAACTTACATATTTCATATCGCTGAATGGACGGAAGCGGATATCGGAAACTGAACGGAACTTTCCGCACTGAATAATGCTCACTTCTAGGAATTCTCACAACGCCGAACTCCTGTACGAACACATAGACAAATAGTTGCTGAATCAAAATATAAAACCGTCCAGTATTGGGTAACATACTTACAAAAAAGTTTAACAAATTAGTAATGGACCTCGAGATATCGCGGGAAAAATCGGAACTAAATTTAACAAGGCACCGACAATAACACAAGATAATCACTTCACATTCATTTCACCCCCAAACTACACAACCGATTTTAATAAAATTTGTATAGAACATCTCCTTTGCAACAAAAAAAGAACTATCATAATCGGTTCATAAACGACGAAGTTATCAGCGAACACACATAAAACAATGTAATAAAAAATAAATGTATACGGTCGAATTGAGAAACCTCCTTTTTGAAGTCGGTTAAATACTTCCAGTGGCGCCATCATTTCACGTCCACTAACTTACTACCTTAGTAGTTGACTTCAAAAGTTGAAAGGAAGGCCTTCAGTTTTTTTTTAATGCGTTTTCTTTTTTACAGAATAAATCATATGTTTCAAAAATAGATCCCCATAAGACGCAAAGGCTATTGTCAGCGTGATGGTGGGTGCGTACTGTGTAGGTAAAGAAAATAAGATAGTATCGGATTTCTCGTTTAAAGACTTATTTGAACCTTCTTTGATCAATGTCTTAATATATTTATTCAACACACATTATCTAACATTCCTCAAACAACCAACTTCCATTTCAAACTCCGAATTGAACGAAACTCCAACAATCGCTTACTTTAAATTCCGAACATACATAAAACATGAATGTAGACTTTAAACAAGCTTTAAACCATTCAGAAATTCTCGGAGACTCAACTCGAAGATATTACGAACACGTCGGAACGTTCGCGGAAAATGTAAACAAAACCTGGGGCGGATTTTCAAAATCCGCCTGAAAGAACGGGAGCCTGGAATTTGAAGAATTTGGTTAAGGGGATACCTGGATTTTCCGGGGTCAAGTGCTGCCCCTGTTTGAAATAAATCATTTGAAAGGAAACGGAGACATTATTTAAAATTTTGTCCACCAGGCCCTAAATAACCCTTTAAACTATTTTATAAACTACTGTTTACAGTTTCAAGTAAGAACGTGAACCTTTTCTACGCACAATTGCGAAAAACGGCCACTTTTGGCGTATGTGCGTAAAAAAGCTTCACATTCTCATTTGAAAGTGTAAACAGTAGTTCATAAAATAGTTTAAAGGGTTATCTTGGGCCTGGTCATGACAAATTTTTAAATGATGTCTCCGTTTCCTTTCAAATGATTTATTTCAAATGGGGGCAGCACTGGACCCCGGGAAATTCAGGAAGCGCTTTAAATAAAACAGCTCAACTTTATAAGATTACTTTATAGGTTTTTAATAGTGTACATAAACATGCTTCCATTTCTGAACTACCAAAGAATGCGCTAAAATGAAGAATAAGCGTGTTTTTTAGTTTTTATAAAAAGATATTAAATTCAAATTCAAATATATCTCTATTTTCCACCATGTAGGATATTTATAATAATAATATCTCTTAATAATCGTCACTTTTGTTTTGTTGCACAATTGTTGACGTCAAATGGTTACTGACAGCTAAGTTTACTGCCGCTTCCTAAGCGCTAGTGCCACAGAGTACTTTTGTATATACTGAAATAGAGACCTATCTTCGCGGTGTGAAACGGAAATAAATTTTGCAATGCATAACTAACGCCATCTGTTATTTTTAGTAAGGATTAGATATATATATATCTATACCACGAAGCCGTCTATGGTATACCTACTTTATAGTTTACCTACGTATGATGTTTTTGTTTTGGGAGATAAACCTGCCATACTTCACAATGTTTATGTAATTACGCCAAAGAGACAATTAATGGAGATGGCAGTCACACAATATTTTGGATTATAAATAATTAAGTACATAAACAATGCGAAATAGGCTTAAAATGAAAGCCTTATTTAAAATGTAATGAAAATCAATTATATTATCAAATCACACGATCATCGCAGAATATACATGGTTGAAATGACAAAAAATATCCAAAATATAACACAGTTCTATTTGTCTCAGCACATACTTTATATATTTAGTAAGTTTTCTTGATTTTTGTTTCACACCAAAGTTCACATCACAACATTACAAACTAGTACCTACAAGTTTAAAACTTTATCGGTGTTGCCATTTACAGATATAGTAATTGTACCAAGACAAAATTGACGTTGATGTAATTTTACGGATATTTGTCTTTTTATGGTTTGTTAAATGTTTTTTTAGTTAAAATCATATTTATTGGTTTTATTTTCACCCTCATTTGTATCGAATTATATTTTTTTTTATTATTAAAATCTACTATCGTTAAAAATTAGTAAGTAACTAGAGACATCTTTTCAAATTCTATTGAACTATTTAGTTACTTTTACTAGTTATGCCATCTGTTATTTCTAGTACGAACTTATATTATATGACCAAATAAAATGATCTTGGTTTATATAAGGATCATACAAAAATAGAATACATTTTGAATCGATATCATTATACATCATAATTTCCTACTTTGTTGTACTAACATTAACCCCTCTGGCTAGTGTAGAAGAAGCGGCAACAAACTGCACTGCAGCATTTTAAGCAATAACTTTACCATCGCTTTCATTTTTCTGTGATGGTCTGAGAGAAAACAAAAAAGATTGAATATACGAGATGCTTCTCTTCCCGCGATAATCGTAAAAGCCGATCGAGGGAATGGACGAAAATGCAAATCATGTTAAAGGCGATGCGGCTAGTAACCCATCATATATTGATAGCTTTTCCATCTTCTCTCTCGCCATTACTCTAAAATTGGCTTTGAGTTTTGCGGCCCTAGGCTCTACTTAGAACCGCAAGATAAACAAGTAATTATTTTTTTTAAAATAATAAAAAATGTATTTAAAAAAATACATTTATAAGCAAGCTATTATCTAAAGTGCTCCACAGACGAATCAAATATGCCCAAACTCGGATTGATGGGGTTGCGACGTTTTATTACAGAGTTCCTGCGGTCACCTTCCGGCTCTATCATCAGATCAGATCCATGTCACCATAACATTGCATTGTCACGCGAAATACGTGTGCGTGCAAAATTTCAGCTCAATCGGAAAGCGGGAAGGCGGTCAAATGTAACTTGCAAGATTTGATTACAGACAGACCGACAACTTGACAGGTGAAACTAAATAAAAGCTTGTAAAAATGCCCTGCCTGCTCCATTAGAGATAATGATGTGATAGTATGTATGTATGTAGATTTTTTTTTTACAACATATTGGTTTAGGCATTTGTCCTCAATCTCACCTGATGGTAAGCGACGATGAAGACTAGGATGAAGCATGCCTATCCAAAAGATACCCGTTCAATCTACTTTTGAATGTCCCGGGGCTGTACTTCTCTGGGAATATAGACTCAGGCAGTTCATTCCACACCTTAGCTACTCGAACCAAAAATGAATATAAACATCATTTTCTGCCCACATCAACCCACTGCTGGGCATGGCCTCACTTTTATGCGTCATTTTCTACGGTCCTGTCATCCTGTGCCATTCTCATCCAGCGCTTACCCGTCAACCTTACAATATCGTCTGACCAACGGACCGGTGGTTTCCTCTCCTTGTCTGCTCTCCTGTCTCTGCCACCACTGGGTTACTCCTTTTTAACCGACTTCCAAAAAAAAGGTGGAATTCGTCGCGAAATTTTATGTTTTTTATTTATGTATGTTCACCGATTGTTCAAAGACACCTGGAAGGATTTGAATTTTTTTTTGTTTAACGCTTATTCTTGTCAGGTGGTCCCATAGACATTTTATCAAAATCCGTTGTATAGTCTGGGGGTGAAGTCGGTTTTTAGTTTTGAAAAATTATACATAAACATATCTAAGTACTTTTCACAGAAATCCTTAGTATTAAAACAATTTATACAATTTCATTTACATTATTTTATCTAAATGCCATGTGCATAGTTCGATTAGTTCTGGATCATATATTTTTTTTGCCTTAGGCAGTTTTCTGTTTTATTTTATTGATCTTAATTCTAATAATTTCCATAAGTTTACAACTACGATACATACGTACCTACATAAATATTTAAGACTATAGATTTCCACTTGCTACAATCCTTGCAAACCTTTTTGCTTCGTCTAAAGCTACGATCACTACCAATTATTGATAACATGATGATTTGTGCGATATATTATCACAGCCTAATTGATTACATGATTTGTTTATTATTAGCAATACAAATCCAGGCCTATGATTTATAGACAACTGGATATGGTCCTTTACTACTTTTTACCCTATTTTGTTGTCTATGGACAAGTTCCACCTTCCAAACGACTGAAGAGCCGCAATAGCTTCCTCAGGCAGCCTGCCGTCGACACTAAGGAAGCCGAAAAATCCAGACTGGAGCAATGGAGTCTTAAATTTTCCACCTCTCCCTCTCAACCCCCGCCATCAGAGAAACTCCCACCAGGTGCCAATCTCCCCTGGGCAGTCTGGAAATCTTTGAATAGACTCCGGACTGGTGTCGGGAGATGTCAGAAAAACCGGGTTAGGTGGCGTTACTCAAAAAATGACAAGTGCGACTGCGGTGCTGTCCAGTCAATGACACATCTACTGTCCTGTCCCATATGCCCTACATCCTGCACAATGCAGGACCTCAATGAGGCAAATGATCGGGCAGTTGCCGTAGCCAAGCACTGGTCAAATTTGTTATGAAAATATTTTGATTTTGTATAGCCATTCGACTCGAAAGAAGAAGAACCCTATTTTGCATTTATTCTCATTTTAATAGTATAGTTTACTATTATATTCATCACATATTTCTTTCCGTGAAAGAGAAAAAAATTAGGTACAATGTCCTCCTATCGCGAGGAACCTATTCCTACATTAGGTAGTGTAAAAACGTAAGGTATTGTCTATCGTCGGTCCCAGTAAACAAATTGTTAGAGTTACAAAATGAATCCCCTATTCAATAAGTCACGGGGACAACCAGATAATAAGCTTTGATTATCCTCCCTTGTAATTAAAACTGTATGTTTTTTATTGCCATAAAAGACGCATATGCTCTGAAATATAAGAAAGTGCCTATTTTTGGCAAAATACTCGTAAATGAATGAATTCGTAGCTTCTCGAGGGCGTTTATTCTAAGAGCCGTTCATTCAAATTAAGCAAGACTCCCATTTCATTAGAATCGTATAAAGAGCCGATAGTTGAGCCGAGCTGAACACGTCTTAGTAATTATCAAGTAGAACTCTCAAACCTTAATGAGGAGGCAATGATCACTCAAAGTCGACTAGAACATAGCAATTAAGACGAAAAGACTATTAGAGCGAAATTCGCGTGCGCCAACCTGCCGCTTTTGCCTGCCAGCGCTCATTACACCCGATGACACTTCAAAGTAATCTCACCTTTGTTGCCCAACCACTTTGATCTCAACTCGGATCGATTCGATTTTAAGCTATCTTGTAATTAAAATTGAGTAACTACCAAGTTTCATTTTAAAACGTACACTTTGCGGTAAATTGTGAGATCGCTGGAAACGAAGATTGTCAACAATATTTGACACCAGTATGGCAACTGGCAACACCAATCCGTTTAGCCGTTTTGGCGTGAAAGAGGAACAAAGATTCAAAAGTCCAAACATTCGCATTGTTATTAGGATGTACCAAGTTCTCTTGTCATAATTCCGCTACTCGGGATGTCTGGGTTCGATCCTCGGTCAGATCAAGATGGAAAATTGTAAGGGCTTTCCCTTATTCCCTTAAGGGAACGTATTACGAAAGAAAGGGACAGAATGTATGGCAAACTGGTATGAGTAAAAGAGTATGTAAAAAAAGTTTGACAGTTGTGTGTGAGCGAGATAGTTTCATGTATTTTACGTATGTGCAAAAAGTAAATAGACTTCGAACGTCATCGTTGTTTCACTTACAAAATGATCTTTTTATGATTGGCCTGGGTCTTGGATTATTAAAAATAGTATCGTTGAGTGGGTATCCCATAATACAAGTCTCGACCTTACTTTGGGGCTAGATCCACAAATTAGATAGTTATTGTCAAGAAAAGGCTAGATCTGACCTGTCGTCAGGTCCAATCGACCGTTGTCATTGGACCATCAGTTGACAGATTCTTTTGCTACGTCAAATGTATGCAACAACACCAGCTTATTGGACCTGAATTAAGTGCTGCCTAAAACCCTCTCTTGTATTATTCGCTAACATGCAATAGGCCAAAATCATGAAACCTTCCACGATGTTTGATAAAAACTTTTTGGACAGTACATCCACCAAGTAAGTATTTACCATAATGTTCGTATAATCCGAATACGAGCTTGTCTTAGTAGACGTACCAAGTTAGTCCTCTCAAAATGTTGACAGAAATTTTAGTCCGAGTGGGGATTTACTTTGTGGGGCCCTATGTGGAGTTCTAGTAAAACAAGCGATGTACAAGTAAAATAGAGCATTTATTTACAAGTTAACATTTATTATATACAAAATAGTAAGACTACAGAGTCACATATAAAACTACACGAGTAGCCAATCTCCTTCGAGGCATTCGATGACGTAGGCGATGTTAGCCGGCGGCGGAGGCACGTAAATACCGCGTGGCCACTGCTTTGCACACATGCTAAACCTCTTTGAGTTAAACTATGTTTTGTCTAGTTCTTACTATGTCAAATATTGAAAAGAGGGAAAGGGACGAAAGATGTTTTAACTAAAATAGGTTTAACAAACGGTTGATAATTTTTATGAATACAAGGGTTAGTATATAAATATAGGAAGCCGGGCTCTGGCTCGCTCCTCAAACCTTGTCCGGTGAAGTACGAAATGCCGTCCGAGGCAACCTATGTATGTCATTTCAAAAAAAAACGGTGCTGAATCGAGTGCGCTCCGCTGCGGACGTCTAGATGTATGCCACAACTCCTAACTACAATAATTTGTTATCAAATACCTACTTTTTTCTTCACGGTATACTCGAATAATTTTTCAAAACTAATAATCGACTTCACTTCCAAACCACACAACCGATTTTGATAAAAATTCTATGGGACCACCTAACAAGTATACCCTATCAAACAGAATTTTCTAAATCGGTTCAGGCGTCTTCGAATAATCGGTGAACATACATAAAAAAACATAAAAGATCGAGACGAATTGACAACCTGCTCCTTCTTAAGGTCGGTTAATAAGGTGCGACTAAAAGTGGCCACTGATGCTTGAGTAACCTTTTTTCCATTAAATACTAATTTAATTTAAACAGAGCTTATCCTCGTTCCACTGCAATGGGGCCTAAGGCCTAAAGCCCCTGCGGTCGTAGCCTGTTCGCAATATATGTCATAAAAAAAACATTCGCACAATAGTAACGTTAATTTAAATTCCCCTGTTCCCCTTACATTGTCTCTCACTGTAGCGTCTCTCATAAAGAGGAGCGGAATTTATGACTAATTCATTAACAGTTTCTCGGTTTAGTTAGAGTTCCCCAGGGATAATAAGGCTAGCTTTCCACTGAAGTGCGAAGTAAATTCCGATAATGAGATCGGTTGAGAGGAGCTAAAAGTAAAACTGTTCATCCGTAAAAAATCGGTGTTTAAGAAAGGTAAGAAAGTTGGCGAAATAAATCTAAGAATTCAATCATGTTGATTTTATGCTCCAAATTGCAATGTGATTCCTCCTCGATTATAGAACAAATACATTACTTACCTATATCTTAATTATTACAACAACAAAAAAACGTGTGGCGCTAGGGACTGCCGCGGTGAAGCTATTGCAATCATTTTTTATCAACTTATGCAATATAATTATTTATTTATTTTTTGTTTAAGCAGTATTTTTTTTTCTTTGATATTAATTAAAGATTTTTTCTTTAATATTAATTCAAGTTACACTTTTTGAGCGTGGTGACCGATAAGAATACTATTTTTCTTTTTTTCATTTATAAAATAAATGAGAAATTAATATCGTTTAAAATATTTTTATTATCTTACAATACATGTTGGTTATTCAGGAATTTTTATTATGAGCAGTTAGCAGCCAGTCTCAGAGTTGGGCAAAATTGGCAATTTTTTTCAATTTCGAGCATAGATTCTTTATAAGGGACCACAGGGACCCCAAGATATCGATTTTGAAGGCAATCGGTCCAGAAAGAAAAAAAGTTTAAAATGGAGGCTACCTTTTTCAAATTCGAGCACAGATTTATTGTAAGAGACCACAGGGACCCCAGATATCGATTTTGAAGGATTAGGCGCAGTAACAAAAGAGTTAAAAATGGCGGCCAGTTTTTTTACATTTTGAGCATAGATTCAATATGAGGGACCACAGGGCCGTCCAGATACCGATTTTGAAGGCAATTGGTCCAGTGAAACCAAAATTCAAAATGGCGACCAATTCTTTCGATGCAATCGGTAAAAAAGGGAACACTCGTACACTCCAAAATGTTACCCTTAAGTAAACACCCAAGATCCAGGCCAATGTATCAAACCCTAAATCGTTGCTGAATAGGGCTGATTTTCCATCAAAACTATATACTTTAATGGAAAATTAGCCTTATTCTAGCCAACAATTTATCAAGATATTCTCTTCGGACAAATTGGCTCTCAAGGTAAAGATGAATAAGCGAGTAGTTGCAAAAGGTCATGCCTTAGTTTATTTTTTATCAGCTTGGAGAAGTAGGTCCTATATAGGTCCATAAACTCAAAGACCACCTTCCGGAGTAAGATAAACTAGAAAAGCAAATAAAATGAAAATATTAGAGGGTGCATCGCGTCATTGCAACGTAAAAAATTTAAGGTACTGTCTTTTTTTTTCGAACGAATAATTACGCTGTATGCTAAAAGCATTTTACAACTAACCGGACTGGACGCGAAAAATTTTAAATGGCGGAACCAACATTTGCCAGGATGGCAAGATGTTGTACACACCGGAAAAAGTGACAGCACAGAGGGCTCCCATAGGGTGGGAACGAACCTCGGCTTGGGCGTCACTGAGATCGGCTTTGAAGCACCTGAAGGGCCGACCTGCGAAAAGCGTCCGGGTACCGTTCGGTACCTTGTGAATGCGCCAGTCCTATTCCTATTCCTGCACTTGCCGACGAGTGGGATTTGTGATCGAGCTTATGATTATAATTATTTATTTATTGATTCTGTATCTGCGTTGCGCAGGTGACTATTGTAGGGAGAATCGCACGAGTCACGGGGTCGTCCGTATCATTGAGGATGTGCCATGGTCTCCTACACCTAAGGTAATTGGATGGTTTGTAGTCGCAGCTTTCACTACTAACTAGTTTGGATGTGTGGGGGCTCTGTCAATGTATTGTTAAGCGGTTTATTTGAAGAATCGAGTGGTGGACGTATTGCCGGCCAACCGCCCATAATATAGGCGCTGCATCATCGCAGTGTTGCTACAACGTAGTCGAAACGAGGTACAAATAACGCATCGACGACAGCTATTTTGGTTCAATTTACGTATCAGGAATTTGTACAAAAATGTCAAAGCATTTTTAGGGTTCCGTAGTAAACAAGGAACCCTTATAGTTGCGCCATGTCTGTAAGTCTATCTGACTGTCCGTCCGCGGTTTTATTGTGGTGCTATTTACCACACTGATTTTACTTATGTAATGCCATTCACGCACACATTCGAAATCGTGCGGTAAATACTACTTACCGCACAAGTGCGGTAAAGTGTTTTTTAAATGTTTTAGGAATAAAAATCTATAAATCCAAAATATCGAATATTATTTTTGAAATATATAATATCTGCATGCAGCCAGCCTACACTCATGCCAAAACCTTGTTTTACTCAAATTATTCCATTTTATATATTAATTAAAATACTCGTAACAACACTTAAACGAATTTTCAAATCATCCCTGTTTAAAAAAATAAAACATTTTTTTTAAATAATTTGGGTGTTGGTGGATTGATTTCCGTGTCTCTCGTATCACAACAGATTCGCGCATTCGCTAAATGCGCCTGAAAAAGAAAATGTAAGCGCGCCATATTTCTAATTTTCTTTAACGAGATTTATTGTAAGTGTGAAGCGTTTTATTATTGAAGATTTTTCCTCACTAATGTGTTGAAAAACGTAGTATGGCACACGTGTGTATTGTTCATCACAAGTCTCGGCTCGCTTGTGAGACAACCCGCCTCAACTGTAATGAACAACTTACCACACTTGTATCATAAACTACTATTATTAGCGTAGCTCCCGTACAAGTAAAGTAAAAAGTTTTTTTTTCTCGACTAACCAATCATGTGGGGTATCGTTGAATAGGTCTATAAAAATATTATATTAGTTTGTGAACACCGTTTTTCGATTTAGGAATCCGTTTTTGAAATATTTGGTTTTTAAGTTAACATTTTTGTTAGAGTCAAATGTCCCCCCACTCTATCTGCTAAAGGGTTATATATGGAAACGTGAAAAAATTCATAGCTATAGTATATACAGGGTTACTGGTAACTAACTCATTACCTCTTAACATCGAATTCAGACTCCCCAGCACATTATAGATCTGCAAGAAAAAAGGCGCAAATTGCAGAAAAAAAAATTGGCCTCCCATACATATTCACTGGACACCTGGTCGAGTTTCTATGAAGAGTCCATTTTTTTTCTTAGATTTTTTTTATTTTTTTCTTGCAGATCTATATTATGTTAGGATTCTGATTACGATGTTAAGAGGTTTTGCGTTAGTTACCAGTAACCCTGTATAACGAACTTTAAAGGAAAACTATCAGAGCTAAATAAGGTTTATAAATTAAAAAGTTATAGGCGGTCAACTTATAAAACGTACCCGTAAAAGAAAAATTTCGTACAAATAACATAGAATATTAGTTTTTACACGTTTTCTGTGGCATGAACTCAAAGTAAACATTCGTAACTACGGAACCCTACACTGCGCGTGGCCCGACACGCACTTGGCCAATTATTGTTCAACTTATTTGTGTCGCATTGTACACCGCTTCGTCTCATGCGATGCGCTGCACTCGCTGGATCATGCTGTCATGCGCTCAGTCGTGTACCGTGTGCGTTGCGTCGACGCAGCGCATCGTGCTTACACTATGAAAGATACATCATCATCATCCGAGTGTATTCCCGGTTGTATCCTCAGCGGTAACGCTTCAGAGCCCGGGGACCGCTACCTAACCAAGGTGATTTGACGAGGTTACTGGTTTTTATACAGAGCGACTGCCGTCTGACTTGCGCAACTCAAACGATAGACCAGAACAATCCTTGGATAGGTTTGATGAGCAAACGCTAGATGGCGTTCAGGACCCACAGTTTATATGTGCCTTCCGAAACACGGAATCATTTTTCTTTTCAGATAACCAGGTGATTCAAGCCTATATCCTAACCAGACTGGAAACAACTTTTCGCAAAGTATACATCCCAGTGGGATTCGAATCCACGAGCTCCGGATCACAAGGCCACCGCCTTGACCAATGGACCATGGAGGCGTGTGTACACTTTGCTTACTTGTATGTAAAACAACGCAGCGACAGCGTTACGTCGACGCAACGCGCGGTGTAGTGTCGCTCTAACGCAAAGCCTAATGGTACATTTGCGATTCTGGTTCCGTCAATCGGGTTTTAGGATATAGGATAAATAAATATATGCGAAGTGATAAACGAAGACTATCGGCAGATTCAAAGTACACGGTGACGCACATCGGAGTCTTCAAAGCATCTTATCATTATGATATCTGCTTTAATATAGGTAGATATAAATAATAACAATTTATTGCAACATTGGCAATGCAATTTAGAATGAAGTAAGCATTTTTACACACAGTTCTTTACATCTATATTTTTACCCGACTGCGCCAGAAGGAGGGTTATGTTTTTCGAGAGTATGATGTATGTATAATTGTTTGGCACGCTCTGCAGCCTGAACGGTTCGATTGATTTTAGCTTGAGAAGTGTCGTTATATTCGTATTTACTGTGAGAGTGACACTGGGTATATCAAAATAAAAATAAACAAAATGGCGGATTTTTGGCGCCAAATTCAAATGTTTGGCACGCTCTTTAGCCTGAACGGCTCGATGGATTATAGACTGAGAGGTGAGGTTAGATTCGTATTTACTGTGAGAGTGACACAGGGTATTAAAAAGGCAGTCGGGTTTTTTGTTTTGTTTCTAATAATGCCTGCTTGTTATTTTATTTAATGCACTTAAAATCTTAACATTATAGTATAAATTAAGTTGTACCTTCAACTTAATGCTAAACATTGTCTACCAGTTCACATTTTACAGGCTGTGCGTGCAGTTTACAGTTTGGTTTGTGTATAAAATAAAATAGTCCTTTTCGCAACTCCATTGAGTTCGGGCTTGTTTGCTACGGTGAGTGGTAATACTCGTATTAATTCTGTGCTATTTGCTACGTATGAAATACGAGGTTCTACGAGATCTACAATCTACAATAGAGATATTTTTTCAAAACTAAAAACCGACTTCACCCCCATACTACACCACGAATTTTGATAAAATGTATATAGGACCACCTGACAAGTATACCTTGTCAAGCAAAAAAAGAATTATCCAAATCGGTCTAGACGTCTTTGAATAATCGGTGAACATACAGAAAAAAAAAAGATCGCGATGAATTGATAACCTCCTCCTTTCTGGAAGACGGTTAAAAAGCATACGTTAGTCGGAAAGAAAATATAGGTAGTTGCACAATTTTAAGAGTGAGTTGGGTCTCAATCTTCTTCTGAATTAAATCGGTCTTAATTATAAGACACGGACTATTACTTGGTAGATACTTGTTTTAAACCACTATCGAAGACCTGCATACCTGAAATTTTGTATACCAAAAGCTACGAATACCTAATGATTTTAACTCTAATTTAGATTTTTACGATTTTCGTAATTGTTGTAGATTTTATAAAAAACAATGTCCGTACATTTTGTTTTTTGTATGTTATTTCTTTGATTTACGCGATTTCGTAATATTTACATAAATACATAGGGCGCACTATAAGTTTCCGGAACTGGCCACTTAAATAAACAATATTTAAAAATTTATTGCAACATTTGAAAATAGAACTCTTTGGCTGTAGAATGCAGTTTGTTTCATCTGACTGTCTTTTGTTTTTACCTTGTGGCGCCATTTAAAAAATTGTGTGTCTGCATCAACATGGATTTAACTCGGTAAAATTTTCGTAGTATGATTTTCTACGATTTTAAGTGTAATTTGACAGCTCAACAGAGCATCGCTCGGCTTGAAACAGCTTTTGGCAATGAAGCACCATACAAGACAACTGTTTATAGCTGGTTTGCAGAATTCAAGCGTGGTCGTATCAATCTCAGTGACGAATCTCGCGATGGTCGGCCGTCCACCGCTGTGACCAACAAAAACATCGATGCTGTGCGCCGTATGATTGAAACAGACAGGCATGTGACCTACCATGAAATTCGCGCATCCTTAGAAATAGGCATGAGTCAAATACAATTAATCCTACACAAACATTTGGGTGTGAGAAAGCTGTGCTCGCGGTGGATTCCACACAACTTGACCGAGGCTCAAAAAACGGACCGCGTCACTTGGTGCAGTGCCATGCTTACCAGATTCAAAGAAGGTGCGTCAAATTTGGTGTGGGACATAGTAACAGGTGACGAAACATGAATTTATTGCTACGATCCCAAAACAAAGCAGCAATCGAGCGTATGGGTCTTTCAAGATGAGCCGAAACCAACCAAAGCGGCGCGCGTGAAAAGTGCATCTAAGCGGATGATTGCTTCTTTTTTTAATAAAACTGGACACGTGGCTACTGTTGCTTTAGAGAATCGTCGTACAGTGAATAGTGACTGGTACACGACCATTTGTTTGCCGGAAGTTATTGACGAACTCCGTAAAAATAACCGTAAACGCCGTATCATCCTGCACCACGACAATGCTAGTTCTCACACGGCCAGACAGACAAACGACTTTTTGAAGGCGAAAAATGTAGAACTCATGAGTCATCCTGCATACAGTCCCGACCTGGCACCTTGTGACTTTTTTCTGTTCCCAAAAATTAAGAACCAATTACGCGGTCAACGATTTTCATCACCAGAAGAGGCTGTCGAGGAGTATGAAAAACACGTTTCAGAGGTCACCACAGAGGAGTGGCACAAAAGTTTTCAAAACTGGTTTCATCGAATGAAAAAGTGCATAGACGCCAAGGGAGATTATTTTGAAAAACAATAAATTAATTTTGTACCTTTAATAGTATTTTTTCATATTCATTCCGGAAACTTATAGTGCGCCCCACGTACGTCATACTTACGTAATCTTATATTATGTACCGAACCACAGAATAAGTACTAGTACTCACGTACAGAAGTACTACTCAGAAAAAAAATTCAAAGAAATATCTACTTAATGTGGTTAGCGCTATGTTTTAATTTAGCTCGCGTCAGAACTCCTTGCTTCTTCGTTTAGATAACAGACATCCATTGCAAGCCAATTTCATTCTTCTTACTCTGGTCAAACGATTCATGTAACTAAATTTCCCCTTCGAAGTGGTCGCCGCGCGTGTATTAATAATGTAGGTATATTTTCGATACCTAAACGGGGAATGATGACACAGGCCTGGTCGAACGAATATTAGGAATTTCCCGTCGACATGATTAATCACTTGACCAAGTGCATCAAGTGCAAGCTTACTAAACCGTGCTTATTGTTATTGCCTTCAAAATAAAACCGGAATTTGATCGCCGAATTAGTAGATAAGAGATATTATATCGCATCAATTTAATTATCTAAGTAAATACCTAAGCAGATATTACTGAAGTGTTTAAAGTGCTGACGCACAAAAATTTATCGGATAGACTAGTTCCAAAGTATCTTCTTCGTTTTTGAGGGTTCCGTGCCTCAAAATAAGGCTATGGATCACTCACTTGTCTGTCTGTCCGTCTTTCACAGCCAATTTGCTAAGATACTACTGGACCAACTGAATTAAAATTTGGTACATATATGTAAGTCAGTGACCCAAAAACGGATGTAGGTATAACGTAAATATTGATTCGCACGTGGGGGACCATTCATAAATTACGTTACACATTAAGAGGGAGGGAGGTGATATTGTGTGACAAGGATTGGGAGGGGTCATAAGGTTCCTGACGTCACAATACACAGGCTATAACGAAGCAATAAAACTCAAAATTTTTACTAATATCTAACTTATAAACTTTTAAATATTTCCAGCTTTATTAGTTAAATATTTATTAGATTCGCACGCTTGTTTTTTAAAAGTAATTATTTTCGGTTTATTGATTTTTTGGTATCTAAGACGTCACACTAGGGGCTAGTCTCAAAATTGTGACTAACTGTGACAAGGAGGAGGAGAGAGCAAAATAATCACGAAATTCGCGTAACGTATTTTATGGATGGTCCCTGACCGGTAAAATTTTTATTAAATTAGTTTTATCTGTCATACCTTATCCCTAAAAAATATAGCAAACCAAGTTACCTGAAGGAATTATTTCACATTGAAAAAATATCTACCTACTCTTTTACCAATCGGTATAGCACTCGACGGCGGCAGTGAAACAATATTATCATTTCATTTCCTGCATAGACGTGTTATTTCAACAGTATTTCTAATAATTGGAAAAGTAGAAATGGGTATTACCTACATTCACCTTCTTGCAAATCAATAGGTATTTTGTTTTGACGACCTCTTGGTCATCATGCCAGACTGCCACACCGAAGGTCCTGTTCGATTCCCTAGCAGGTCAAGATGGAAAATGATCTTTTTCAGATCGACCTGGGTCCTAGGTACTCGTATTATGTATTTGATATAAAATATAGTATCGTTGAGTTAGTAGCCCATAACATAGTCTCGGACTGACTTGGGTCTAGCGCAATTCGTCCGTATATATTTATTTATTTAGCTTAATTTCTGTTACTCAGATTTAGTTATGATAAGAAGCTCAGATGTTAACTCGTTCGCAAGCATTAAGTACATATTATAATATATGTTAACATTGTATTTAAGTATTTTATTAAGGAATATTTATTTTCAGAACAATAACTCAATTAAAAAAAATTTAAAAATAGCACAATACATAATACATAAACTAAAATATAACTAATTAAAAATAAAACATTATATTATATAAAAAATAGACCCCAGATCGCTACGGTCGCAAGGCAGGGTGCCTAAGAGACTGGCAGCATTGCCTCGTTGTATGGCCAGACTTAATCTCTGGCCAAAATGCGCCCCAGCTCTTAAGTATTTATTAATTTAAAGACATATCTAATATTAATAACCTCCTCAGACCAAATAAAAACTTTTGGCGAGTAAGCTACCAATACTGAGAAAATGAGTTTCTTTCGGTATTTCTTCTCAGCAGTGGTCGTTGCGAAGCGTTGGTATCGGTAGCTATTCTTAAAAATAGGTAAATTAAATTTTAATGTATACTAATACTACCCTCAATGTAAGACAACGCGGAAGGAAAATACCCGTAATAACCACGGGCTATACTAGATTAGTAGGTGTATTATGATGAAACTTACATACTTACATAAACATCTCTCACAGGCCTACTGGAAGAGATCTCTTTTGAGATAAGTGGTGCCGTTGTACAACTTTTATTTGATGTATTCTCGGTATAAATTTTCGGTGTACATAAATTGGTAAATAAATAAATGAAATTAAATATCAGTCGAAAAACAAAAATGATTTTCGGCATTTCCATACAAAAGTGTGCTGCGCCCGGGTATTTTTATTTTATTAACCTTTTGACCGCCAGGTGTTCCTACAAAAGTGCCCCTACCGCTGGAAATATAATTTATAGTACACAATTTTAATGTAAATATACAACTGCGGCGCTGGGGGCATTGGTATAGATATACGCAACTGCCGAGTTAGAAAATAATTGTTCATAATGAAGCCTTGAATTGAAGGGCATCTTTATAGTAGGATACGTAAGAAGTGTGTCTGTGAGAAACATAAATATCAGACAGGAACCGTTATCTATCAGTTTATCCAACTTACTCTTATTTCGCCGGAGCGGCGACCGGCGGCGGCGCGGCGCCCCGCCATTATATCCTCATCGTGTCGTGCGAGCGTGGGGGAACGTCGAGAGCGATACGATAATAATAATACAAGTAACGGTGACCTTGCTTTGAATGCCATCGCTCTCGAACAGCCGAAGTCAGAGCGAGATAGCACTCGCTTCGTGCCGGCAACCGGCAACACTCGGCATTCGACGGCGTTTGTATTTTGTTTCGAACGTCAGTTCGAGACGTCAGTGATTGTTTGGACGCCATTGCCGTGCCGTGTCATTTAGCGGAGTGTCGTTCAAGTTTACTAAATTCAAAATAACCATGGGACCATTCAAATACGACGTTATAGACTTACTTAATTGCATTCGAGATCGACCATGCCTTTGGGATAAGTCCATAGTGAATTATAAGGATCGTTTAGAAAGGCGCGCGGCATGGGAGGATATTATAAGAATATTGGACGATACGTATGACGAATTGTCCCCAGTGGAACAAGCCGAGGCCTTAGAACCTGTGATCAACAAATGGACAAATATACGCGATTCGTTCGTCAAAAGTCTTAAATCGAAATTCGGGAAACCCAGACGACGATACATATTACACGACCATCTTACGTTCCTTTTAAAAAACACAACTGAAGAAGATTCTTATGAAGAAGTTACTTACCTGAAAGAGGAAGACGAAGAGGACGAAGAACAAGAACACAATATAGAACATATTGAAATGCCTACACCGAGAAAGAGATCACTTAACATCTATAATTATGACAGTGATTATGTGCCTGGGCCTAGCAAATCAAGAAACGACTCAAGAAAACGCTCGAGAACGAATGAAGAATATTTGGAAGACATTTTCTCGCAAAAAAGTAAAGATAATAGTGATTCCATAGACTTCGTCGGTATAGAAGATTCTAGAAAAGTTATGAATGAGGATGAGGCATTTTTCGCGTCTGTGCTGCCTACTGTTGTAAATTATGATGAAGATGATAAATTGGAGTTCAGGATGGGCGTGCTGGCGGTGATGAAGAAGATAATGGATAACCGAAGACGAAAGTAATTGTAGAAGACGACCAGTTTAGTACAAGAAATAGACATTTGAATTAATTATAAGATTTTTAGGTCGACTACTTAGTAGACCAGAAATGTAGCCGCCACCCAGAAATTATCTATCCAGCGAATTAATCTGTGTTATACCTAGGCGGTGAAGTGATATGATAAGACCGTGTCCGTTCGCCGCTACCGGCGGCGGCGCTCGTCTGTTAGGACCCTAATATCCAACCCTTTGACGATTGTTTTCAATCTTCGTTTTTTCTATTTCCACACGAAAAGTAGGTAAGAGTATTGTTCTTTTGTATTAGTCTAAAAAACAAGACTGATTAGAATTTATGCGGTGTCTGATAAAATAAATGGAGCATAAAGTTTAAATAAATGCTTTGATAATTATTCTTAGTTTTATTTCATTACCTATCTAATCTTAGAAATTAAACAAAAGCAACATTTTATACTAAACTTTCAATTATTTCGGAGACTGTCATTTGTAAAGACGACAGTTTATGGGTCGTTCATTTTTTTTTTTGCTTTTTTTTAACGAGTTACGAGTGGAGATCCTCTGTAGAGACAAGGACATGGAAGTAAAAACTCCATCACCTAAGACGAGGCCATAATGGTAAACATAAACAAAAAAATAGAGTAAATTCGCGGTTTAAATTTGTTGTGATTTGGGGACTGAGTGAATTTATGCACTTAACGTAATCAAGAGAGCCATTTACGTCCGTACGCCGTTTGAAGACACCATTTTTTTTTTTAATATAAATGTGAACTTTTTTTAAATGGTCCCATTGAAATTTTATCAAATTCGGTTGTGTAGTTTGGCGTTTGTATTCTACCTGACCAGCATCAAAAGACAGGAAAATAAAACCACGCCATTTAATCCATTTATTTATTAGTTTCATTGTAAACTCATACACTTGACCTATTCGTCAACCGTTTATAATTTACGTTATACACTTCATACATCACGAAATGAGATTTAGAGTAACGCCTTAATACATCGTACGGTAGATAAAAAATATATAACAAAAATATAAACAAAAAAAACTGACTTACATGACAAGCAACCAGACAATGTAGAAAGGCACAGGCATACTTCACACGATCAATCTTATTTATAGACAATATATAGTAGTTTTTGCAAAATTACGCACAAATTGATCAATGCACTGCTTTAAAATTAAGGTTTTCACAACTCGCAACAGTAGATAGTAGCACTTTTTTACCATCTTTTGTTGTTTTTTCACAAAGCAGCAAAATTAGTTAAAACATTGACTTTGGAGAGCTCAAATCTTTATATCGAAGTTGGAATTTTTTCACATTTACAAAACGAGTATGACCTATATGATCATTGTCATAAGTTAACCTTTATGGATTTCTGTTGATCTATTGAAAGGTAAAAATACTTGGTACACTTTTGACAAGTGTATTTTTAAAATTCCGCATTCACTCATATTTTGCAAATCAATATTGTATCACGATTGAACGTGTGAATATGCCTTAAGGCTACTTTACACTTAGATTAGTGATTACTGCGAGTTCATACATTCTCTGCGAGTGCAAGTAGGAAATGTATGAACTAATCACTAATCAAAGTGTAAAGTAGCCTTTTCATTAAGTTGACATACTCGAGCGCACCATAATTGACTCGAAAAAGCAAAATAAAACATAATTTCCGAAAAATAGCACTAAACGTAGGAATCGAAAATATATGGCACCTAATTTTCATATAAGAACAAAATATTGTAATAATTTTATAAATTATAATTTTAATATTTTTTAAACGAAATAAATTAAATCATGTAAAATTAGATGCGAAAACTATAATAAACTGTATTGTGATTATTTCGAACTAACCTTTACGATATAATGACTGGTAACTCAGATTTCGCACTATGAAAAATGCAAAAATTGTATAAAAAAATCATTAGACAAAAAGTCTGTTTTTTATAACGTTATGCCCGTTAGACGTCCCTTTGAGAACCATAACATATTTTACAGCGGTGTCATTATGATTACGAATAGTGCGATAGTTACATTGAAAATCGTGAACTTACAATGTAAAGATATTACGAGTATATTTTTGTAACTGCGTACAAGTTAGTAGCCACAGTATTCTTTAAAAAAAATCTGATCCAAGAATTCACTTCAAAAATATCGCATAATAAAAATACTGTAGTTGTATTTTCCAATAACATACTAATTGTGACCCCTAAGTCCTTACAAACAGTCAATATAAATACATAAGGACAACTTAACTAGCCCCAAAATAGGCTAGATTGAGCGAGATACAACAAAAGGGTTCACAATAGACCATGTGCTGGAACGTAAAGAATTAAACACCCTGTTAATGTCGATTACAATCAGAAATTTAACACACTTGCATTGTTTCTTTAGCGATAATTAATTCTTTGTGATGTAGACCCATTCAAGAAAGATGATGATATAAATAATAGGACCAAACTATAATACACTCATGACAGACATATTGCATTGTATTTTGTCATAAACCTTTATAAAGTCTTTTTAATTTTATTCGGTCTTTCATAACTTCATAACCCGAAAAGTACGCTGAATTTAAACAATATAGATATAACTCGGTGCGCAATAACCACACAAAAATTTTACATGCAATATGGCCGCATGTAGTAATCTAACCTTAAAAACAATCTTAACACTAGCTAGGCGTACTTAAGTTAAATTATGCATTATCTTTGGCGAATACACTGCTTACGGTACCTTCCAACTAATGAGAAACAAAAATACATTGATTATAAAAAACGTACGAACGTCGTTGTAAAGTCTCACAAAATTCCCTATTTTAATACTGAATTATAAAATTGTAGCTCTGAACATACGAACACACGTGAGATACGGTTCAAACAAAGTGATGCGCGTGCGTATCTTTTCAATACATTCAAATAATACATATATATAGGGACAATAAAATAGTTGACATTTCGAAGGCATTTGATAGAGCTCCCCTGCAGCTTAAAGCAATATTCTCAAAAAAGCTGATAAGAAAAGTTGTTGTATAAATTACACTTCTTCGGATCCATGCCTAAAAAATTTTAAATTGTATAGGTGATTAATGAACCTATCCTTTTTTTGTATTTTTTCAGTCATGTAAGTATCTTGTATGCATCGCTCTGTTTGGACAGGATCTATGAATAAAACGGGTACAAATTACACTTAATCATGTCCTACATTAGATATAGAAAGATTACTACAATTGGAAAAGTGATCGTGGAAACATTTTGTATAAAAAGTATACAAAAAATTAATACGTAAATATTTAGTTTCATGAATTGCATTATCAAAATATTCTAACCCTGAGATAGCCCATTTTTTTGTCATTCCCTGATTTCAGAATCTTTTATTTTATTATTAGATTGCTATCGCTTACAACCTTAAAATGCAGTATGGAGATTCACAATGGAGAATCAAAATCAACATAAACACGATCACTTTTCAAAAATTTTATACATTCTAAATTTTTCTGGTGTTATGAAGAGAGCAGTACTTTTCCGTTACTATTTATAGCTAGAATTTATTTATAAACATTATGTTTACTTGCTCAAATGGCAGTTTCATTTTGCACCTTATTAACATAGAATTAAGGTTAAGTATTGTGGTATTACAAGATTGCTTACTAACAATTCCACATTTCTAATTCACACACCATGGAATGCTTAATTTAATGTTATTTCATTTACAATTAACTTTACAGATTATCTGTAAATAAAATAAGTTACATAATATATTAAAAACTTATTATATACATTAGGTCCACGCTATTTTCACTAGTAAAACTGCCTTGAGCTATAATTTGTACAGTTTATAATTTAAAATTAATAAGCTAAATTTACCAAAGAGATTCTTAATAAGTTTTGTTTATTGAATCAAACTACTTGGTTGACTGAGCGTCTATTTGAATATACAAAATTTGAATCACACAGGCATACTATAAAATCATATGATGATTATGTTCTTAACTATATTTACAAGTAAACTGTTACAATTGAATGTCTACAGGCTTCGAGCCTTTTCCTAAGGTTTATAACGATCACTCTCCAGTTTGTTTGTTTCTCTACCTAATTAACGCATATTATTTACCTAAAAAAATCTTTAATTAATCGGAGAACAAAACTAGACATTGTGAAGTTTTTACATTTGTTGTTAATTTGGAAAAGGAAACACGCGTTTATAAGGTAGCGAAACAAAACTGGAGAATGACCTATAAAGAACATGCCAGAAAAAGTGTATTTTCTACTTTGGCATCTCACCACCCTAAATCATTTTCGTTCGGCCATTAACATTCTTATCTTTTGAATTTCTAGTTTTAGCTGACTACCTGAATGATCTCTGAAAAGATCTTTTATTTTGAGCTTTATCGGTCCCACAAGTAGACACAATTTTCAATAACGACATGTAGCATTCGCTGTCATCTTGTCATTGCAAAGTGTGTTTACAGTCTCGGACTTTAGAATCATTTTTGAATGTTTATTACTTATAGCTTCTTTGCGTTCCTTGTCGTCAAGTCACCTCCCTATTATCAACTTTTAGTTTTTAAGGTAATCCTTAAACCTACGTTGAGCGAAAATAGAGTCAAAAACGTACAGTCAGAGTCTGTAACAATGCAGTCTAGTTACAAATCGTTATAACGAAATATTATATCGTTATTGGTCTTTAACGTTTCAACACAGCCTTAATATGGACTTTACATGGGAAACATGTTTTAACGGAAAATATAATAAATTAACCGCATAGTTATACAAATTAATATTTGTACAGTTGCTTCAGTTTTATCCTAGGCCATCGCTTTTAAAATATAAAAATGTAAAAATTCACAAAAATGCTTGTGCACTTATCAAGAAATATTGCTCAGTAAAAATACTTTCCGAATATCCAAATAGTTCCGTTAAAATTAGACCAACGACCTTTGAATCACGGAAAATTTGAGCAATCAAACAAACGATCCCAAAGTATTTATTGTGCGATCACCATCACACTTAATAGAAACTTTTAGAAAAGATTTATCCTAACAAATCGAATAGTCACAATACATTAGTCATAATCGCAATCCATATCAATAATCGTATTCTAAACGAACACTTATACACTCTTTGTTCAACTATGCTGATCATAGTGTTTATTTGAGTGTCAATTTTGCTTCACAAGATGACGCGTTCACAAGATGGCGCCACAAAGTGGCGGACTTAAAGTTCAGTGACCGCGTATAAGTCGCGTTGGTCGTGATGCTGTTGTTGCTGCGCGCGTTCAGGTCTGCGGCGATGCTGGGTGCCCGTGGTCGGTTGCTGCTGCCTCCTCGGTCTTTGCAAAGAGCGGTACTCGAGAGCTGCCGCGGAGAGCGGTTGCGGTTCGGCTCGGCGCGGGGGGCGCACGGTGGCGTACTTGTCTTGAGATTGGGAGGCTGTGGAGTGTGCGGGAGGCGCGGGAGCGGGTACGGGGGAGGGGGAGAAGGTGCCGAGGGAGGGCGGGGGCGCTGCGGGGCGCGGGCGGGGCGCGCGCGGGCCGAACGACGCGTATTTCGGGTCGAAGCGGTTCAGGCTGGTCGCGCGACCGGCCTGACCTGGAACAAATGTGTTGGACTGAGGTTAGTAAGTGCTGAAAAGATGCCAGTTTTGGACTTTAAAAGCTTATTAGAACGGAATGTAATCAGACAAATAGATTAGAAAGAATTTGATCAATTTAAAATTCGAAGACGAAGTTTTATCACGGCAACATAGTGTGGCCGTAGCATAAGAACTGCACCGATTATAGCTAGCTGAATACTATGAAGCCAGGCATGGACACAGTTCTTAGAATCAAAATAAAATCAAAAGTTAAATAAATAATGTAATTAAAACTTTAATATATATCAAATTTTGATCCTTACAACTCAAATATTGAAATAAGAACGGGGAGCCATATCGATTTTGGGGGTGTGTAGGGTTGTGGTTTTGTTGTCATGATTTCTTTGTATGGGATTTGTTATTCTTTTCTTCATACCCGTCGTGTGGGGTATCTAATGAAACGGCTTTCTGAGCTGGTTATAAAATATACTTCATCATTACATTTTATTTGATACCCCACACGACAGATAAAAATAATAATAATTCCAACTGAAAAATTGATGATATCACAACACCTCACTGTACAAAAACTCAAGATGGCTCCTCTTCTTAAAATGGTCTAAGGGTTCAGAAGGGTCACCTTGCCAAAGGAAATCTCTTGATCACCAATTGCCATATTCCACCTACTAAAATAAAAAGTTTGTTTTGACGTTTAAAAAAGTATCTGATTTGAGATGTAGGAAAGTAGCGAATTGACTGATAAATAATTCACAGGGCGATAAGGTTTTTGAGTGCATTGAAACTAAAAGCTGTTTATTACTGAAGTCAGTATGTATAATACGAACCCAGTACTAAAATATGAGTAACAGCTCTCAATTTTATGATATTTGATGTAGAAAACTGCAAATTTTATAATTTTCCAAAAATGATTACCTCAACATAAAAAAAATGTTTATAATCTCCGTTTCATAAATAAGCGTGTGATATAGTAAAAGCCTTGCTCTTTGCTACAGCGTTTCAATCATTAGTAAAATTTTATGTCAGTACGGAGATAAAGCAGATTTTGATGAAGACTGAATTTCCCCATACTATTTGCATTTTAATTTTTGTATTGAAAATGGCATGGCAAATTCAACTTCACATTTCTATGAAAAAAAAACGGTAGGAACATGAATCAAATTTTGTTCTATAGACAATCGTGGAACAAATTTTGCAATATAAAACTATTTACATTTTTTTTTATAAATAGTATTTCTTCTACTGCTGTACTACTTACTGAACTACTTTCCATAATAAAAGTTATTCAAAATCGATAAAAAATTTTCGTCCTCCCATACAAAATTCGTTTGGCCGAGCGCTGATTTATATAGGAAATCTAATTTTTGTTTTCTTTTTCCATTAACTATTTTTACGGAAAGTAGTTTCATATCATGGACAGTACTTGCTCCAAAAATTTGGCTGGTGGGTAAAAAGTCACCCTGTATATAAAATAACTGAATTTCAATTTTAAAAAAGAATATTTACACAAATTTGAGCTAACTAGAAGAAAACAAAACTAGGTTTATAAACATCATACAAACGTCTACTGGAAATACCGATTTGATTTCATGCAACATAAAATATATTAATTTTTGTTGCCTTGTGTAATGAGCAGAAATCGGAATCACGGGTGCTATTGCTATCAAAAGTATGGATATGACTATATTATCTATAAACAAAACAATCATAGTTATGTGAATTCAGAATATATTTTAATCGAAAAAATAATAGACTTATCCTGAAATCACATAATTATGATTGTTTTATTTACTTAGTACCCAATTAGATTCTCGAGAAATCCCGGAACTTTTAGTCTTATCCATACTTTTGATAGCAATAGCACCCGTGATTCCGATCTCTGGTAATGAGTGGCAAAATATGGACTCGCGTAGACAACTACATTTGGCAACGTTATTGTTCGGGGTGATCAAACGCAAAACACCAAAGTATATTCACTCGAAACTTACATTCGATAGACCGAATGCCAGATTTTGCCGTCCCCCACTACCCATGCAGCGTCACAGATCCGCTGCTTTCAGGGGCAGCTTCAGATACCAGGCGACTAAATGTTGGAACAACATACCACCTCCAATAAGGCTTACTGTGTCAGTTTCAACTTTTCGCTCTTATTTGTTAAATAAACAGAAAACTAACAATCCAATAAGTCGCCAGTAGCTTTTGCTGCCACTGACACTGACGCTGACACTGATACACTGACACAAACTCCTAGGGCACTATTTTTTACTTTTTTATCCTTGTCTGTAGTTCTTCTGTATTCTTCTATCTATAGTGTAGTTTTTCTATGATATTTGTGTGTAGATAAACATATATTTAAGTATTTAACATTTAGTTTAGAACTCTTTTACCCTCTAGTCGTAGGATTCCGTAGATGCGCACTCGCACCTGACAGGCCATAGCTAAAAATCAGTGAGCTATTCTCTGAGCAGCACCAAGCACTGAGCTATGACCTTTTTGAATTGCTGTAGCACACAGATACAGGGACACTAATATATGTTCTCAGTGCAATGTTTTATCATGTGTTTTTTTTTTTTTTTTTAATTTTGTATACAACGTATAAGAAACATAACCGTAATAAATCTAAACACGGGCTGTACTAGATCACTTTAGTAAAATAAAGTCGAAGAACAAAATAAATTTTTGTCATTCCCTTACAAAATGCCCGGGCGGCAGCACACTTTAGTATGGAAATGCCAATTTTTTTTTTCGTTTCTTTTCTGTTATTTTGATTTCATTTCACTATAGTGGTCTAGTATAGCCCGTGGTTTGATTTATTACGGGTATGTCCCTTCCACTTTGTATATTTCTTTTGTATGTGTGTGACTATAGCAACAAATAAACATCTTATCTATATATCTATCTATAAATAAAGGTAACTGTGAGTTACCTGCGTTGTGTTCGGAGTGTTGCGCGCCGCCGCCGGGCCGGTCTCAGTAGAAGTCGTTGCTCTCGAGCGTCTTGCACTGCTTGCTGAGCGTGGCGTACTTGCCGTTGTGCGGGGCGCGGCCCAGCGTGTGGCTGCCGCCCAGCGCGTGCCCGCCCAGCGCCGCCCCCGCTCCGCCGCCGCCCGCGCCGCGCCCCAGCGTCGCGCTGCCCGACATGCGCGGCCTGTGCACAGGACTGCGTACCATTACTACTACTGTTACGCTATAAATGCATTCATTTTATGAAACTGTACATGACTGGGTTATGAAACTGCACATAACTCGATATTAACACACTCGTATATAATACCTACTCCTCACTAAGCTACAGTTTCATAATTAACTACTTAAAGACACATCGAAAGAGATAGTATTATATGTTTACCAATACTATTTCTTTTTATGAGGGCGGCTCTACTGTTACAACGCCTCAAAGGTAAGGTCTTTGAGACGTTGTGACAGTAGAACTATTCGCCGTTTACATGTATTGTAATAAATTTAAATAAATAAAAATAAAACGCCATAAAGACTTGCGTAGTTTTGGGGCAGTGCCGGTTTTTATCTCTATTACGCCCTCGCCTGCGGCTCGGGCTTAAAACCCGCCTCGTGTGTATATGTAGCACCATAACGCCCTTATATCGTAAAGCACCATTATGCGACTGTTATATAATAAGGGATATTAAAACATAGACGTGGGTTTATCCGATAATATACATGAGGCGAAGCATAGTATTTTAATACCTAATTATGACAGTAACATACAAGAGGCCATGCTGAATGTGGCTATTTGATGAATATGGAAGGGATCGAGTTCCAATTGCATATAAATTTTGTACAACGTTATAACACTCGTTTGGATGATATTATGCTTACATGACACTGGTTGTTTTTAATGTAGGCAATAAGCTAACTCTTCCAGAAACTTTTATAGAGGATTTATAGCATGAGCGTTGATTAATACCTTTTTACTTTACTTTATGAAACTGCACATAACCGTATAACAAGACTCATGTATAATACCTCATTATGCAAGAGTTTCATAAACTATTATTACGGTTAACAAAAATGTTTATTTAAAAAAAAAAACAAGAACATGGTCTGTGAGTTATTTACAACCACTAAAAATATGTTATACACACATCGAAAGAGATAGTATTATATACATATGTTTACTAATTCTATCTCTTTTGAAACGTCAGGTTTAGTACCTGGGTGAAATCCTAGATGGCGCAACCACAGTGACCGAAATGTCATTATACCTGGCCCGCTCGCGGTCCCCGAGGTCCATGAGCTGCACGGCCGCACTGTAGGACGGCGGCTTGCCGTTAGGGAAGGGAGCGGGGCGGGGCAGCGTGCGGCTTGCAGCGCTGCTGCCACCTGACGACAGAAATGGGGCTTGCTCCTCGCCGGTGCCACTTCGTCTGGAACAACGAATACATTTTTAATACTACTGGCCCCTGTGAGTTGTAGACGTCGCAAGTCTATATATCTTTGCATCACATCCTTGTAACCACTTGAATTTAATCGAATAAGTAACATGTGGCATTAAAAAAACTAGAAATTACTAAAATATGATATTTTCAGGGTTCCGTACACAAAGGGTACAAAAGGGGCACTATTAATAATACTCCGCTTTCCGTCCGTCCGTCCGTCTGTCTGTCTGTCACCAGGCTGTTTATCATTAACCGAGATAGTTAGACAGTTGAAATTTTCACAGATGATGTAAATTAAGTGGGGGTACGAAACACTTCGTGCGCGAGTCCGATTCGCACTTGGCCGGTTATTTAAGTTTTCAACAACTTAGAATTGAGAAGTGAAGTCACAAAAACAGAAAGAATTGCCAGAATTTTGAAGATTGAAAGTGGCAGATCGCATCCAAGGTTTTCCACACGTTTTCCTGCAACCTTGGTCAGGTCGTCTGAAGTGCAGTAATGTAAACCTGAAGAGTAACTCACTTGGTGTTGATGTAGATCCAGGCATGCGAGTCGACCAGCACGATGGCCGTGAAGAGGAAGCCGGCCGCCACCGCCGCCAGCAGTTGCAGCGATAGAGCCTGTAATATAATCATCATCATCATTTCCGCCGCATAACGTCCACTGCTGGACATAGGCCTCTCCCAAGGATTTCCAGATGACCAATGAAGAGCGGCCTGCATCCAGCGACCTTGGTCAGGCCGTCTGTTGAATATTTACTTGTCGGAGAGTTCAAATTAAATTCACTATTTAACCCCCGACACAAAGAGGGGTGTTATAAGTTTGACGCTTATGTTTGTCTGTCTGTTCTCTCTGTGGCATCGTAGCACTCGAACGGATAGGCCGATTTCGATGCTTTTTTTACGTGAAAGCAAATTTCCTTGCGGTGGTCCTTTTGGCCATGTTTGAGGAAAATCGATTAAGCCGCTTAAAAGATATTAAAGGTTACAACTTGAAAGTCAGGGCTTTCTCTAAAAAATATAGATGGCGCTATAATAGTGGAAAGACATCAAATCGTATCAGTAGTTCCGCTACAGATTGAATAGTGCATTCGATTCATTACAATTACAGCCTACTTTTCCTGGACAATAAGCCCTGTTGGGCACAGGATAACTGTGCGGGCTAGACAGTTCGTTTAGCTGGGATGTAGTTTCTCTAGGCAGCTTCTCATAGGTCAGTGCGAGGTGGGTCACCGACCTTACCGTCCCATTTTTCAATAAATGACGATTTATTTATTCCGACATAATTACCTTGATTAAACAAAATACATAGCTTTTAAGATAAACAAAACCGTAGTTAACCATGTTCTTTCAGTAATTTTTGTGAGTTACTGTCATACCTGGAGTCCGCTATCGCAGGCAGCCCTCGCACCAGTCACGAAGTAAGCCCGCGCCGCTCGGCATTCCAGCGCTCCGCTCAACGACACCAACGCTCGCTCCGCTTCTCCCGTGCCCGCGTTCAGAGCGCCTAACGTCGGTTGTAGCGCTGTGAACAAATCATTTATTGTTAGACTAACAGTAACAACACCTCTGACCCTCGATTCGGAGATCTTCATAAGCTAAGATAATAACTTCAACTTGCATGGGAAGCTCATTCTTTTATTCACTAGCTGCATTATATACTATTGTATATAATACAGCTAGTGAATAAAAGACGGATTTAAATTGAGGGCCATAGATGAAACACGAGCAAGTGAAAGATTCTGACGACTGAATCACGGGCGTAGCGAGTGATTCATGGCCCTCGATATAAATCCGTTTTATTCGAGAGTTGCATACTATACTTAATACCATGAAAAAGAAAGATTTAAGCAAAAATAGCATTTATAGAAAATAAAGGAAGGTTAAATCAATTAAAATGCAAATTGAAATTGGAACAGTTACTAAAATCAAGAATAAAATAAATAACCAAAATAGTGAGTAATTAAGTGCTTTCTATTCACTGTTTTCAGTGGTAGCGCACCTATCAGTAATACACCCTTTATTTGAACCTAGATAATTAACATACCAGGGTCGTTGAACAACTGCGGGGCGCCTCTCGACAGTACAGCCAGCGCTTGCCTCACGGCCACCACAGCACGCTGGGCGTTGCGAAGTTCGGCCGTCAGGACGTTCTCGCGAGACACTTTGCAAGACAAGTAGTAGTGCACCATCTGTCGAATACAAGAAAGCAATAAGCACACTATTTCGTGTTTATTCTAAGCATAATAATTGGTGGAACGTATTAACTTATGGCTATATGAGCTGTCGAACTCACGAATCTACCCCAACCCGTTGAAGTTTAATGGCTAAAAAGCTGTATAGACAAAAAAAAAATGCGTCTTCAACATAACAAAAACAAAAAAGTAAAAACAAACAAGTAACAAAAAAGGTCACAAAGAAATATAATGACATTTTTGAAAAAAAAGAAAAAGTTTTAAACTAAGATTTGATATTTTTTTTTATACCAACATATTTTCGCCATTTTTTAAATTTTGAAAAACTGAATCGACATGGAAATTCTACATAATCATCAAACCTGCTTACAAAATTTCACGAAAATCAGTTGATAAAAGCGACCTGCAGGTGAGAATAGACAGACAGACAAACTGAGATGGACAAAAGCATTTTTAGCCGATCTGGAAACTGAGACGCTTAGCTCATTCGGTTAATAAAAGTGTCATCATCATCATCATCCCAGCCTTTCTTCCGCCCACTGCTGAGCATAGGCCTCTCTTCGTCGACGCCACCCATCTCGGTCCTGTGCTGCTTTCATCCAGGTGTAACCCGCGACATCACGCCACCAACAACTGACACTCACTACTGCCTCACTCACTATACTCACATCGACGGGCAGGTTGTGTCTAGAGCGATGCGCGAGCGCCGCGGCCGGGACCTGGCAGGCTTCGGCGGCCGCCACGGCCAACACGGCCAACATGCCACTAACAACTGCTACTGACTACTGCCTCACTTACTATACTCACATCGACGGGCAGGTTGTGTCTAGAGCGATGCGCGAGCGCCGCGGCCGGGACCTGGCAGGCTTCGGCGGCCGCCACGGCCAACACGGCCAACATGCCACTAACAACTGCTACTGACTACTGCCTCACTTACTATACTCACATCGACGGGCAGGTTGTGTCTAGAGCGATGCGCGAGCGCCGCGGCCGGGACCTGGCAGGCTTCGGCGGCCGCCACGGCTAACACGGCCAACATGCCACTAACAACTGCTACTGACTACTGCCTCACTTACTATACTCACATCGACGGGCAGGTTGTGTCTAGAGCGATGCGCGAGCGCCGCGGCCGGGTCCTGGCAGACTTCGGCGGCCGCCACGGCCAACACGGCCAACATGCCACTAACAACTGCTTCTGACTACTGCCTCACTTACTATACTCACATCGACGGGCAGGTTGTGTCTAGAGCGATGCGCGAGCGCCGCGGCCGGGTCGTGGCAGACGTCGGCGGCCGCCACGGCTAGCACGGCCGTCGCGGTCAACAGGCCACCAAGAACTGGTACTCACTACTGCCTCACTCTCTATACTCACATCGACGGGCAAGTTGTGTCTAGCGTGGTGCGCGAGAGCCGCGGCCGGGTCGTGGCAGACGTCGGCGGCCGCCACGGCCAGCACGGCCGTCGCGGTCAACAGGCCACCAAGAACTGGTACTCACTACTGCCTCACTCTCTATACTCACATCGACGGGCAAGTTGTGTCTAGCGTGGTGCGCGAGAGCCGCGGCCGGGTCCTGGCAGGCGTCGGCGGCCGCCACGGCCAACACGGCCAACATGCCACTAACAACTGCTACTGACTACTGCCTCACTTACTATACTCACATCGACGGGCAGGTTGTGTCTAGAGCGATGCGCGAGCGCCGCGGCCGGGACCTGGCAGGCTTCGGCGGCCGCCACGGCCAACACGGCCAACATGCCACTAACAACTGCTACTGACTACTGCCTCACTTACTATACTCACATCGACGGGCAGGTTGTGTCTAGAGCGATGCGCGAGCGCCGCGGCCGGGACCTGGCAGGCTTCGGCGGCCGCCACGGCCAACACGGCCAACATGCCACTAACAACTGCTACTGACTACTGCCTCACTTACTATACTCACATCGACGGGCAGGTTGTGTCTAGAGCGATGCGCGAGCGCCGCGGCCGGGACCTGGCAGGCTTCGGCGGCCGCCACGGCTAACACGGCCAACATGCCACTAACAACTGCTACTGACTACTGCCTCACTTACTATACTCACATCGACGGGCAGGTTGTGTCTAGAGCGATGCGCGAGCGCCGCGGCCGGGTCCTGGCAGACTTCGGCGGCCGCCACGGCCAACACGGCCAACATGCCACTAACAACTGCTTCTGACTACTGCCTCACTTACTATACTCACATCGACGGGCAGGTTGTGTCTAGAGCGATGCGCGAGCGCCGCGGCCGGGTCGTGGCAGACGTCGGCGGCCGCCACGGCTAGCACGGCCGTCGCGGTCAACAGGCCACCAAGAACTGGTACTCACTACTGCCTCACTCTCTATACTCACATCGACGGGCAAGTTGTGTCTAGCGTGGTGCGCGAGAGCCGCGGCCGGGTCGTGGCAGACGTCGGCGGCCGCCACGGCCAGCACGGCCGTCGCGGTCAACAGGCCACCAAGAACTGGTACTCACTACTGCCTCACTCTCTATACTCACATCGACGGGCAAGTTGTGTCTAGCGTGGTGCGCGAGAGCCGCGGCCGGGTCCTGGCAGGCGTCGGCGGCCGCCACGGCCAGTGCGGCTAGCACGGCCGTCGCCAACCAACACGCTACCAATGCGCCTAAAGCTCCCACCTGAATATGCAAAAATAATGTAAAGATCATTTGACGAAATTGGTCACTTTCTAGTCAATTATAGGGTATTTGACTGTAATGTTTTTGGACCATATTTCAAACCAAATAAAAGAAAGATTTTCTTTTATCTAAAAACAGCAAGAAAATTGGTTACTTAACTAAGCCGCATTTTGAATTTTGGTATAAAGAAGAGTGGAAGCGTGGTGAGGACATCTCACTTTCGTTCGGGCGAAACGAAGTGTGTTACTTGACATTTTACCTATGCTTTGAAAGATTATTTTAAAGTGGATTATAAAAATCTCTTTATTTTCAATTTCTGAGTATGTTACTTTTTATATTGAGTCAAATATTTTCAATTTCTGAGTATGTTACTTTTTTATATTGAGTTATCTGGCTCTTAAATGAATGTGACAAAGACAAGCCTCCTCCTCATTTCTATCTCCTTCCTTCCTTATCAACTATCATCCCCGACATAAAAAAGAGGTGTTATAAAGTTTGCGGTGGTTATGTGCTATATGTTTGAAAAAATTGGTTCATCCATTTAAAAATTATTGGGGATTAACGCTTGAAAGTCAAGGCTATATCTAGCAAATTAAAGATGGCGCTACGGATATCAAGTCGTATCGGTAGTTCCGCTACTGATCACTAGATGGCGTTTTTGACTATAGATAGATAGATAGATAGATAACTCTTTATTGTACACCAAAAGAAAAAATGTAACACAAAGAAATAATTTTAAATTAAAATGAGTACAATGGGCGGTCTTATCGCTTAAAGCGATCTCTTCCAGACAACCGGTGGATGGAGAGGAATGTGAGAAAGACAAAGACGGTGGTGCAACTGACTAAAAAGGAAAAAAAAAAATGTATCTAAAGCAACTATAAACTTAATAAATTTAACATAAATTTACACACATTTTAACCTTTATAAATACATTTAAACATAAATAGGTTTAGGCAATATACATACATAAATTATATATTACACATATACATATACAATACATAAATTATATATAACACATATACATATACAATACATATTATTAAATAGCAAATAGACTTACTGATAACTTGATAGCTACATAAAATAGAGTAATTTATAATGTGATCATTCCAATTCATTACTTTTTGATAGATAGTAATCTACTACCCTTTTCTTAAAAACGGGAAGAGACTGTGCCTGCCGTATTAAAACTGGCAGTTCATTCCACAGGCGCACCGCTTGAACCGTAAAGGACTTATCGTAAAAGTTGGTTCGATGCATAGGCATGTCCAAAGCTAGATTTTCTGATGACCTTAAATTGTGCCTATTCTTAGAATGTAGAAATTCAAAACGTTCCTTAAGATAACAGGGGGATGGGAGGTAAAATAATATGTTATACAATGAAGAAAGGATATGAGTATTCCGGCGATGACGAATAGGAAGCCACTTGAGCTGAGTACGAAATTGTGAGACATGATCATTTTTGCGTAAACCAAATATAAACCTTATGCAGAAGTTTTTGAAGTCGCTCAAGCTTACTTAGCTGGTCCTCAGTGAGATCAAGATAGCAGGCATCCGCATAATCTAAAATAGGAAGCAAAAGTGTTTGAGCAAGCGCCAGTTTAGTAGCAGTAGGTAGAAAATTACGCAGTCTTCTAAGTGAAGCCGCAGCCTCATATAACTTACTAGCTGTAATTTGCATCTGAGGACCCCAAGATAAATTTTCATCAAAGGTCAATCCTAGGTTTTTAACCGTTTTTGAGTAAGGTATATTCACACCATCAAATTGTACTTGAGGCAAAGTCGATCTGTCTAATTTAGCCAGCATGCGTGAACTGCCAATGATTATCACCTGAGTTTTTGTTGGATTCACTATCAGTCCGTTTGAACGACTCCACTCAGTTATGTGCGTTAAGTTATTGTTTATATCTTGGATAGCCTTGGCAATATCACTGGGTGGAGCTTGAGAATAAATTTGTAAATCGTCAGCATACAAGTGATAGGGACAAGAAATGTGTTTTGAAATAGAATTAATAAAGACTGAAAATAAAAGAGGAGAGAGAACGCCGCCTTGCGGTACGCCAGCAGATACATTACACCACGAAGAATAAGAGTCTTCGAGGCGAATGCGCTGCCTGCGACCATACAGATAACTGCGAAACCATTCAATTGCTGATGAAGATACATTAATAGAGCGCAATGTTGCAAGAAGTATATCGAAATTAACGGAATTGAAAGCATTGCTATAATCTAATAAAGAAAGTACAGTTAGCAGCCCTTCTTCCATACCAAGGCGAATGTCATCCGATATTTTTGATAAGGGCAGTAACGGTGCTATGACCTGTACGAAAACCTGATTGCATAGGATTAAATAAATTATTTTTATTAAAGAAACTGCATATCTGGGACTGGATAAGGCGTTCAAGGACTTTTGATAGAAAAGGAAGTATGGAGATAGGACGATAATCGGAAAAGGTTTTAGGGTTAGGTATTTTGGGTAAAGGAATGACAAGAGCTTCCTTCCAAATTGAAGGAAACGTACAGTCTGTAAGACATGCGTTCAGAATAAAACAAAGGATAGGAAGGATACAATCTAAGATAGGAACTAACATGTTTCGACTTATGCCGTCTATTCCCACCGCATTAGATGTAATTGCCATAATGCTCTTTTAACGTCACAAGCAGCAAATTGAGAAAAGTTCAATGATTCATAATCAGGAGTAGATCGGGGGTGTTTTGAATTTGCCTAGCAAATAAACTAGTATATATTGTATGGCCAGGCTGCAGAGTTAGGCAGGATGTAAACTACTAATTACAATTGCATTTTGTAGTTAGTAATTGCAACTACATAATTGCAAAAAGTAAGTTGAAAAAAGAAGTTGAACTATTAACTACAAAAAGTAGTTGTAATCACAATTACATAACTTCTTTTTAAAACTATATATTTAATAAAGATTTGCTCATAAATTTTCATTTCTTGCTTATAACTTTTCACACCTACAAGTTCGAAAGACGACACCTAGCACACGTCCGCGGTAAAATAAATTCTTATTTTAATTTGTAGCTATAACTACTTAATTACAATAATGAAATTAACTGCCACAGTAATTTCAATCGATGTAGTTAAATTAAATGTAATTTCAACTACTTGTAGTTTACTACATGTAATTGTAATTTGTAATCAAACTACACAATAGTAGTTAACTACGCCCAACTCTGCCAGGCTGAGGCCCGTACATACCTTTAAGATTGAACTAGTCGCGGGCTCGAACTCATAGGTGGGTGCGGCCTAAAAGCGTGCTGTCTCACCTAACATTGTGTTCGGGCTAAGCAGTGAGGTGAAATGCACGATAATTCATGTCAAACCGAGCGCGTAAAAACATTCGTAAAGTTATTTAGGGAAAAGGGTTTATGCAAATACTTCTGCATTATTCAATTATAAATAAAGTTTGTTAAAATCCTCGCTAATTAAGCTGTGTCGGTGTGGACTTTGTTTTGGAGATTTTACACTTCTTGTATTACTTATTTACGCCAAAAATAAGCCAAAAAAAAAAACGAATCTTTGATGGCTCATAACTTTTTAATAGCTTTTTATTTTACAATTCTGTATCCGTGCAAACTTTTATAATCAGACAAAACGATATCATGTTAAACTTTAAATGTACAATGTTAAACATTGGAGGAAACCCCCTCCGAAATTTGTTTAGAGAAAGTATCGACTAGTTCGCTCTTAAGAATCCCCTTACCCTAAACTTTTCCATACAAACGTAGTCTACGTTTTATTTTAAAACGACATGTCAGAATTCGGTAAAAAATTGTAATTTTAAAAAAATTACAATTATCTAGGGTTATAATTGGTTTCCGACGGAAAAATTATGAACTGGAAAGAAAATAGAGCGTGTAGAAGTTTTCCATACTGATGGTCAAATATGATATAATGCACTATATTCACTTTAAAGTTCATAATTTTACTGTCTGAACCAATTATAACCCTAGATAATTGCAATTTCTTAAAAATTACACAATTTTGCCCATATTCGACATATTGTTTCAAAATAATACGTAGACTACGTTTGTATGGGAACGTCTGATTCTGTCCAGGGTAAGGGGACTCTTGAGTCAGCAACATGATGATTTCGATGTGGACACTAGTGTACTTACACACAGCAGCAAGAGCGCTCGTCGCGAGCGTCTGGCGGCGGCCGCGAGCAGCGCCACGCAGACCGCGCCGCCGCAGCACCAGCCCGCCATGCCGCCCGCCCACCTCGCAGCTTCCCAAACCCATGCTCGCTGTAATAAATAAATAAATATATTCGGACAAATCACACAGATTGAGCTAGCCCGAGTCAGTTCGAGACTTGTGTTATGAGATACTAACTCAACGATACTATATAACAGATACATTTATAGATAAACATCCAAAACCCAAGTCTGAAAAAGATCATTTTCCAACTTGACCTCGCCGGGGCTCGAACTCGGGACCTCCGGTGTGGCTGCGTGGCATGATGACCGCTAGGCCACAGAGGTCGTCATAGGAAACAATAGGACCTGGGTCGAAAATAAATTAATTGTTACTGTTCAAAAAATAAAATGTCACAAAATAATATCACTTGTCATGTCTATTTTCAACATGATTTTAGATTTAGTATTGCAGAAAAGAGCGCTATTTGTCTCCAACAAACTATGACGTCATTAGTCTATATTTCATACAAATCCCATAGAATATGTTTGTTTTGACGTTTAGAAAAAAGTATCTTATTTGAGTTGACTTGAGCAAAATAATAGCTTGGCTAGTGGGCGCGTACCTAGCGGTGTACGAACTTGACTGAGGCAAGAAAGGCTTACCTTCATGAAAGCGTCCAGGTTAAGCGCCGCCAGCGGCCGCCGCAGGTTGTCGGCGGCGGCGACGGCGACACTCGCGTTGTTGCGCAGCGTGGACAGCGCACGCAGCAATGTGCCCAGTGCAGTCTGGTTGGCCACGGGCTGGTCCAGCGCGTCCGCCAGCCGGGCCAGCGGAGCGCGAGCTCGGGAACCCATCGTCTCTTCTAGAATGCTCGACTGAAACAAACAACTTGTGTACAGGGAGTACCCTGGGTAAAAAATAAATATTTTGTGTACTAATAACAAAGATTTAGAATGCAATACAATACAAAAAACTTTGTTGCACCAAACACATAACACCCCTTTTTTGTCGGGGGTTAAAAATAATGTCACTTGCCGTTGATAAAATGGTAACGTCATACTTAAGCAACTATGACGTCACGTTTAGATAAATTCATACAAATAACATAAAACCCATAGAAAATCTTTATTTGACGTTACAAGATAGGTATTTTGTTTAAATTAAAAACCGATTTTTAAACCAAAATTCACAACCGATTTTGATAAAATTTATAATTTGGATCACCTGGCAAGTATGCGCCGTTACATACAAAAAGAATTTTCCAAATAGGTCCAGGCGCCGTCGAGTAATCGTGGAACATACATAAAAAAATATAGAAATTTAATTTTAAATCTATTTTTTTTTAAGTTGTTTAAAAAATAATCTGATTTGACTTATTGGAAACTACTTAGCGTTTTAAAAATAGTACCTATTGATTTCATATTTCAACTCAAGGAATCTATATCATCTCTCTTATTTACCTGGTTTTTGACAGTGTTGACGAGCGAGGCGAGCTGATTCCCGGCCTGGATGCTCTGCAGCATGGCGTTGTGCAGGTCATCATTGCCGAACAGGCCGACGCCGATCGCGCCGCAGCAGAGCACCGACAGTATCATTAGGGTGATCTGCAATCATAACAGTTATTTTGCAACTGTTGTATAATAAGGGGTATTATAACATGAATGTGGGTGCCAAGATAACGCGCGGTGTGGACCCGCTCTTTTCAAAGATTCAAAGATTCAAATGTTTATTCAGTAATTAGACCTTTACAGGCACTTTAACACGTCAATAAGTATAATTTATGTTACGTGTAAAGTATATTAAAATTTAATTTATTTTTAAAGAAAAGCTACCGATACCAGCGCTTCGTAACGACCACTGCTGAGAAGAAACGCCGAAAGAAACTCATTTTCACAGTATTGGTCGCCTACTCGCCAGAAGGGCTTTGTCATATTATTATAAGTGTCTTTTAATTAATAAATTCTTATAATATAATACAATGTTGACACATTATAACATGTAATGCTTGCGAACAAGTAAACAAACATAAATTGCGTAATAAAAAATATTAAGTAGTCAAAAAAAGCGAAGCCGAGCTGACCAGTCCCTCCCGGCAGCACCCGTTCACGAGTTGACGCACGGATCAGCCATCGTTAAACTTAACAATATTAGAGGGAATCCAACGACCCGACCAGCGACGCCACCACGGGATTGGACATTTTAATGAGCATGAAAAACCCGAACTCGCAGACCTTGTCAAGAGAAAATATTAATTATATGTAGGTCACTTATTGATCGCAGAGCATTTACATGTTTTTACAGTAAGCTTATGGTAACAGAAAATGCAGCTATTTATGTTTCATGTGTGGAGTGTAATGGAAAATGTTTAGGAAGTATCCACGCGTTTTTATCTCTTAAATAATCATTGATAGTATAGTACGCATTGTTCAATAAAACTTTTTTAACGTGTGTTTTAAATTTTGCCATTGGTAGGTTAACGATCGCTTCGGGAAGTTTATTAAATAATGTATCTAGACCTAAGAGTGACTTTCTAGTTTTAGCAAGTCGCAAGCACACATCATAGAAATCTATTTATAACTAAGCTGCGAATGCAATCAGACATTTCCCACAAGTGTTCATCGTCGCCTCCATATGGCCTGCGTGTGGAAGCCATAACCACTTGCTCTTGTTTTAAACATTCAACGAGTCTTTGAACAGACGTATTTAGACAGATCAGTTGCGTGAATTGGAATGTTATTAACGTTACAGATTATGACATAAGTGTTTGTTTTTGTGCAAACTGTTCTCGGATTTTAAAGTCTTAAAAATAAAGTTGCGTGAATTGAAATGTAATTAATTTACTTTACAGATTATGACTTGTGTTTCTCTTGTTGCAAACTGTTAACAGATTTCAAAGTCTTGAAAATAATACATGTGTTACATACGAATTTACTTGCCTCAAGAGTCAAGGATGACTCTTGACAAGTAACTTAAGCACCCTTACGCTAGTTTCCCATACAAACGTCTTGTTTTTATTTTAAATCGACATGTCAGATTTCTGCAGTCTTGTATTTCTAAGGCGCTGGACACACAGAAAAGACGTAGACGTGAGCGGGGCGCAGTCATATGTCTGCTCCGCGTCCGTTTCATAAAAATGAATAGAAGCTTCTCAAAGCAGAACACACAGAAAAGACGGGGCACTGACAGGGCGTAGACATGACGCTGACGCTTCTGTGCCCTATGGTAGAACATACACAACGAACGAGGCACAGACCGCAGCTTGCGAATCGGACTTGAGGGCGGGAGTGGGGGGACTTGCGTATCGCGGTGTTGCCATAGATACTTGTTTTTTATGTTTCTGTCACGTCCGCGCCTCGTCTTTTCTATCTGCTTTCGAAAGTCGCGACGGTGCCGCGTCTGTGCCCCGTCCGTGCCCCGTCTGCATCTTACGTCTTTTCTATGAGTCCAGCGCCTTATACATATAATGGCATGTGTATCTAGAATAGATAGATATATGAACTTGAAAGAAATACTGTGTAGAAGTTTTAAATTTAGATGGACAAAAAGTAATTAAATTTGTTATTTTAAATCGACATGCAAGATTTAAGCAAAGTTTTGTAATTGTACTAAAATTGCACCTATCTAGTATTTTAACTGGTTTTCCACTTGAAAGAACTACTGTGTAGAAGCTAAAAATGAAGATGGTCAAACTTAAGATGGTCGAAAATTTCTTACATTTCCGTAACTATAGGTACATTATAAATAGCGGAGCGGTCTTGTTTATTGGGTCAAAGTGGACTACGTGGAACTATGGTCACTAAGCAACGGTGACCCACTAGAAACGCATTTAGATTTGTTCGAAAACCCTTTCTTCTTGTACATCAGGGGTTCTTGTAAGTCCAACCTTGCAAATGGTCATGGGCAGTTCATCTCTCGGAGATTCAGCGGAGTAATGAGATGTTTTATCATACCTTCAAAGCGGTTATACTCCTGGGCGGCCGCTGCTTTCGATCGCAGCATCTTGTGAGCAGGTAGATGAGCAGTATAGTCAGGGTCAGGATCAACCAAGCACCGGGTATCGAGCCAAGGATGCCCAAGCTCTGAAAGATATAGGAATACCAGAATGATGTATGCTACTCGACAAAATGCTAAAGTGCACTTTGATGTTGCTTTGTTTGCACTTGCACCTAGGCAGGAGTATTTAGCAACAAGTAATTATTACAACAAAAACAAAAAACCCGACTACCTTTATTTTTTTTTTTTGATATGCCCAGTGTCACTCTCACAGTAAATACGAATCTAACGACACCTCTTAAGCTAAAATCCATCGAGCCGTTCAGGCTACAGAGCGTGCCAAACAATTATACATACATACATACTCTCGAAAAACATAACCCTCCTTCTGGCGCAGTCGGGTAAAAAGAAACGATTAATGGCACCATAGAAATGTAGAAATGGATTGTCAAAAATTGTTCATAAGAATCACTTCCAAAAATCTTTGCAGATTGCTTGAAGAACTTGAAAAGAATTTGAAGATGGTTGAAAAACTAAACATCAAAGACAGACAATGGTGAAAGGTTAGTTAGATATACACATTCTTGGATATGATGGACATTCTGTGCTAATGCTCATACCTCAAGGTAGATGGGTGAGTTGGGTGCGAAGGTGTCGTTGACGCGATGCAGGGTGACATTGATGTGCGGCAGGGAGTGCAGCAATCGCGAGAGACGCGGCGGCGTGTATTCGTCTGAAACGCCCGACGCGCCCATCGCGACTTATCACCTTGTCACCTGAAATTAAAATAAAATTTATTGTAAACAGATCACCTGCAAATCTTAAAAGAAATACTGTTCCGGAAGTTTACGTTTCAATATTGTTCTCTCTCATTTTTCTAAGCCATCTAGAGTTTCAAGTAAGTGTTGATAAATTTAAAATAACTAGCATAACGCGTGTCAGGCATCGCGCAGTGTAGGTTTCTGTAGTTGCGAATGCCGACTTTGAATACACGACTCACGGTTTAGCGACTAAAAACGCCTTAAGAGCCAATTTTGTTGAATTTATGTGAAATTTTCATTTCCCGAGTACATTTTATAATTATTAGTTAGTCATCTATAACTTTTTAATTTGTTTTTTAAACTTTGACGACCTCCGTGGCGTAGTGGTCACTATGCTAGTCCGCCATCCAGAGGTTCCAGGTTCGATCCCCGGTGAGGGCAAGTTGAATAATGGCCTTTTTCAAATTGATTGATTGGATCTTGAGTGTTTATCTATATATGTATTTGTTATAAGGTATAGTATCGTTAAGTTAGTATCCAATTACACAAGTCTCGAACTTACTTTGGGGCCAGCTCAATCAGTGTAATTTGTCCCTATATATTTATTTATTTGTTAACCCTACGTAACTCTGATAGTTTTCCTTTAAACTTTGTTATATATACTACCGCCGTGAATTAAAAAACAGGTGCAAAATTTAGTTATTAAAAAAAAAAACTTCAAGCAATAGACGCTTACTAAGATACGAGTCAAAGAACAGATTATCTTTTCTTCGATCATTTGTTACAAACATGATCACACTTATAAATTGGTCTGCAATTTAGCATACAACAAGTATTCAATACTTAGGTACATTTTTCACCTAACAGCTGCTGCAGTGTCAACATTCGTTAACAATCGAACGAGGCAAGGTCGTCCGGCACCTACCTTTTATTTTAAATGGGGACAATGACATGCTAACATACGGAGAATTTGGGCAGTCAGAGTACATCATTCACAGTTTATCCCTTTCTGGGACATAGACATAAAAATCATTGTTCAGCAGAAAGTCTAAACTCATGGATTGATCTGATGTGCACTAAACTTCTGTAAAAAAAAAAAGACGGGTTGCACTCCGGGAGTGCCGGCAGAAGTGAAAACTTGAATATTAACGTTGTGCATTTTTGATATTTTGGAATGGTTAGGAAATAATTTTGCGCGAATTGCTTTAATTATTAGTATAAAAATACTATCATTTATGTGGTAGAATACAATATTTATTTATTTACAGCGTGCCACGCGCAAATGCCCTGCGCCGCCTAAACGAAACAGCAGACGCAGGCATACATTTTCGCCGCGCCGTAGAAGAGAGTACTTCCTCTCCTACGCAGCGCCGGCTGTCTACGCTCCAACCGTCTTACGAATTTTCGATTAGTGTCACATGTCCTGACGCGAGTTTAACATTTTTTACCCATTACAAAAAAGTGTACAACGCCGCTGAAGAAGTTTTCACTTCAAAAAACCGGTCAAGTTCGAGTCGGATTCGTATATGACGGATTCCGTACCTACGTGCAATTAAAAAAATATATTTTTAGTATTTTTTGTTAAAAAGCCGCGACGGTTATACATAATCGGTGAATAAGTATCTATAGCTAGCTATTACAGTTCAAGAGATAGAGCCCTGTAACCGAGACGGACAGACAGCGGAGTCTTGGTAGTATGGGCCCGTTGGCACCCTTTAAGAGGGGACTTCCCGCCTTATTTTTCATACAAGCGCTCGTACGCGATTATGCCGTTGTAAGTGATCTTTCTTGAAAACTTTTAAGCTAACAGACATTTTGTGCACTATTACTAGGTTTCTATTGAAATAAAAAATGAATATTTGGAGAAACAAGTTAAGTATACGCCCCCAAAAATCTGCTTTTTTGCACAAATTTTACCTGGACTTCGACTGTTCATAAAGTACTCATAAATTGGAAAATTAAAAAAATATTTCGATAGAAACCTCTGAAATGTAATTAAAATTTTATATAAAAAACATTTATTTCACAAATTTGTAAGGCTTACTGACAAAAACGTATATCCTGGAACAAGTTTTATGAATTTTCCTCACCCTATGAATAGTTAATATTCGTTCAATGGATAGTTAATAATAATACTAATTTCATTCAATCTCTCTCTTTTTGGTTTGCTTTTTTTTCTAACATTGCCATGGATGAAAAAACAAGGTTTTCGAACTATGCTCGCGTTGACGACAGAACCGCCGGGAAGGGCCACCTTAAGGTAAACAATACGTATTACGTAAAAGGTTTATTAATCATTTATATGGTGTACTGCTTTGTGTGGAACGTGAACGATGATCAAAAATAATGGAGATAGATAAGAAGCGTTTGAATGTGGCGCTGGAGGAAATTAAAAAAAAATAAGTTGGACAGAAAAAGTTACAAACAAAAAGGTATAAGGGGAATAAAGATACTCGTATTAGAGGAGAGAAAAGATCAATACTACAAATTACAGAAAATAGTAGAGAGAAAATTTCTGTCATCTACTACGTCACGATGCGGTCTTTAAAACAATAATTGAACGGAAAAATACAAGGAAAAAAAGTAAAATAAAAAAAAAAGATTTTTTTCGATCAAATAAAACAATAACCGGCCAAGTGCGAGTCGGATTCGCGCACATAGGGTTCCGCACCATTATCTACAAAAAATCACGTTCGTTGTATGGGAGCCCCTTAAATATTTATTTTATTGTTTTTAGTATTTGTTGATATAGCGGCAATACGAGTAGAAGTACATCATCTATGAAAATTTCAACCGTCTAGCTATCACGGTTCATGAGATACAGCCTGGTGACAGACAGATAGACGGACGGACAGCAAAGTATTTATTTGTAAAATAGGCTCCCGTTTTAACCCTTCGGGTGCGGAACACTAAATATTAACGTGAAAACATATAAGGTGGTTAAGAACTTAACGGAGGAGACATAGAAAGCACTCCACCGACAAGAGCACAACTCCTAAATATAAGAAGGCACTCTTTGATTTCGAAACTTCGGAACCACAGTTCGGAACCCTAAAAACACTTCTACGTCTTTTTGCCGCTGCAGTGCAGCGCGTTTGGATTTTGTTTGTCTGATCCCTCGTAAACGTACGAATGACAACATAAGGGCCGGAACATACGGTGCGCAAGTTGCGCCGCGTAACAGCTAGTGATAGGAGTTGCATAAATAAATACTTAATCAACCCATTTGAATATTTACTCAGTAGATTGAGTAAATACCCGATATATATCCTTTTTATCCATTTGTTGAGTAGATTGATTTATGAGTTGCGACTCATATTTACTCAATCAACCCATTTGAATATTTACTCAGTAGATTGAGGAAATACCCGATAAATATCCTAATTTATACATTTGGTGAGTAGATTGATTTATATGAGTTGCGACTCATATTTCATGAAAACATGAAATAATGAATATGAATATAAATATGAGTCGCAACTCATAAATCAATCTACTCAACAAATGGATAAAAAGGATATATATCGGGTATTTACTCAATCTACTGAGTAAATATTCAAATGGGTTGATTAAGTATTTATTTATGCACCGCCCATCACTAGCTGTTACGCGGCGCAACTTGCGCCCCGTCTGTTACGGCCCTAAAAGGTCTACTTGCCACGGGCACAGAATAAGTACTAGTTCTCACGTACAGTAGTCTATCTTACTCAGAAAAGAAATTTAAAGAAATATCTACTCAATTTGGTTAACGCTACGGTTTCATTAAGCTCGCGTCAGAAGTCCTCACCTTTTCGTTTAGATACCTAGACATCCATTGCAAGCCAATTTCATCTTATCTCTTATTACTCTGGAGAAACGATTCATGTAACTGAATTTTCTCAATAATATAGGTATATTTTCAATAAGTAAACGGGGAGACTGCCGCGGGTGCTAAACGAAGAAAAAACAGCACATTTACGAGTGGTCAGGTCCGCGGTTAGTCCGCAGAACATCTGGCTTAGAACAATAGCGTCCGTACTGCGAACATATGTCGCGGGACGAATCGTGGCAAGATGTTGTTTTAGGATCGTTCAGATTGTAGATAAACTTTGTGATGGTGATTATTACTCAGCCGTTTAGGTTCTACTTCGATGATGTTGATGCGCCAAAGTTTAGATCTATTATTCCGTGGAACTTATTAAATAACGCTTAACTTAATTTTCTGGACCATAAACTTTTTACAGGAGACAATATCCAACAAAAATTGTAAAAAGAATGTTTTAGATGGTATGGGCATGTAGAAAGGATGAAAGGAGATTTACTAAAAGGGTCTATGAAGCAATGGGAGAAGAGTGGGTCAGGGTCATCCTCTACCAACGTATTGCGACCAGAGTGCAGATATTTAAACAGGAAAGGTCAGAAGTCCCGTAACCGGCGGGCATGCATGAAGAGAGTGATGAGAGTAGATGAAGCGAGAGAGGTCTGTCAGGATCGTGGAGGTCTAGGAGTGAGGCGCATTCCTAATCGGATGTATTTTTGATTTGCCAATGTATGTACGTTTGACGACCTCCGTGGCGTAGTGGTCACCATGCTAGTCCGCCACTCAGAGGTCCCGGGGTCGATCCTCGGTCAGGGCAAGTTGGAAAATGGTCTTTTTTAAATTGTCCTGGGTCTTAAATGTTTATCAATATATATGTATTTGTTATAAAATATAGTATCGTTGAGTTAATATCCTATAACACAAGTCTCGAACTTACTTTGGGGCTAGCTCAATCTGTGTTATTTGTCCCTATAAATATTTATATTTATGTACGTAAGATGGTAGGAAAAAGTGACCCGGGATCGCGGATATTTTTTCTATAATATGTGCTTTTCTTAATAGCCAACATCTCAACAGAGATCGAATATTCGATTATTATAATATAATTATAGGTATGTATGTACAGTACATATTGCTAAGCTGATCGCACGCAAAAAAATATTAATTCTTACCTGATAGATTGTAGCGTCCAATGAAAATAGATTTCCCTAATAAAACGCAGACAAGTCCCAATGAAAGATTATAAAACTTAGTTTTTTTTTTCACTTTTGAGCATATAATAACTAAACATTGTCTATTAAAAGCGACATATCCTGTAGATGTCTTACTGAAATGTAATATATAAATTATTTATAAAGGAACAAGTAGTTGAGGTTCCGCTATTCATAACTTCCTATTAAATGACACATTTAGCAGAGCTAAAGTACAAATACGTCAAATACACAGGCAAGTAAATTAGGTACAGAAGATAATCTTCACACCTGTCCTTAGTTAATAATATACTAGCGCGGCGATAGTTTGAAGGGTTATCTAGGGTATGATCAAGACAAAATGTTAAATATCTCCGTTTCCCTTCAAATGATTTATTTCAAATGGGCCATTACTGGACCCTGAAAATTCATGTTAAGTTAGCCTAAAATTCTCTAAAAAAAGTCTTCGACAAACTACAATCGCTTAATTATCGCAATCTGAATGGCGGCCGTCAGTTGATGTCAACCGCGGCCCGAACGAGCGAGCGGACGCGGCGGCCATATATTGCCATTCGGTTCTGGAATGCGCTTCGAATGAGTCGTTTGGGTGTTGTTTTCTGTTGTATACAGTTAATAATTATAAAAATAAAATTGAGTAAGTTTTTAAAGAATTAAAAAGCCCGGAATTTTTCAACTCACGGCGAACAGAAATTAGGTATTGATGACACTGCTGTGTTTATGACGCTTTGCAAGATAATGACGTCACTTACCGCTATAACCAGAGTATCGGAGGAGCTCACGACGTCATGACTGACTCCCGCGCCGCCTCATCGGGAATTCTGAAACAACCAGGAAATATTATACTTAATTAATTACTTAGTGAAATTACTGTTTAGGGAAATTACTTAAATATTAATCGATGTATATGGATGTTTTCTTTTTTTATTTATCCTAAGAAGGTACTGTAGCGTGTCCGCTACATTTCGGTTGTTTGCAAAAACTCTTTGTAATTTTTTCTTAATATTTTCTCTGTTTATTTAATTTGAATTTTTAGGGATTTGGTTCTATTGAGGATTTCTGAAAGTGAATCCTGTCATGTGATGTGGATTATAATGATATATCGCTGTTGAAAGCTATTCTGATCTGAATTTAAATTTAAATATTGGATAAATGGTTCAATATCTGAAAGTATCAGATATTACTTACTTGGCATGAAGCCTTTTTTGTAGGAGGTCGTTTTTATTCCGGGTAAGTCATATAGGATTTTATCACTTCTTTTCTCCGTGTGAATTTCAATTTTTACTCAATTTGAACTGGGCTGAGGCTAGAAAGAAAAATTGACAAACTTAAATTGAATTAAGTTCGTCAATTTTTCTTTGTAGCCTCCTTTTTTTGGGTTGAAAAATTAACGCTACACATTAATTTTACTGAACAAGATCACATTGATTATTTTCCTGTACCTACGCTACGGTCAAGTTTTCCAATTACCTACAGGCAAGTTAGGCACTGAAGACATTGGACAATCTACGTGAGACGTCGTTAATCACTGGATATCGGTTTATCTTACTCTCTCTTTTATTTATGTTGGTATATTTTTTTTTTCATTTTTTTTTGTTCCGCTTGTAATCCACTAACAACAACTAAGTTTAATACTAACTTTATTTATGTTGGTATATTTTTTTTTTCATTTTTTTTTGTTCCGCTTGTAATCCACTAACGACAACTAAGTTTAATAATTTCAAAATTCACATATTGGTGCCAGATTAGGTCTACACATAAATGCGCATTTAGGGTAGTATCCTAGTTCTTTTTGTCTCTCCTAGTCCAATTCCTTAAATCCATTTGGTGTGTGTTGTGGAAACCTTTTTTTTTTTATTTTAATTTTCAAAATTCTAAATACCGCTTGCTTTTCGGTTGTATGTTTTGGCAATTTTTTTGTTTTGGTAATATAAAATTTTACTTATTATAATAAAATTTGTCAACCCTATATCTATTTTTTTTAAATAAATTCGTTGTACAAAAAGTGCTGCAGTACCTACAAATTTGTAAATAACACATAAGAAAAGGCATAACCAATGTTAAAAGAAGTCTCTTATAACCCTCTTGGTTAATCTATGGGGAGAGAAACAAATCTACGAGTATTTACTTTGGGGCTAGCTCAATCTGTGTAATTCGTCCGTATATATTTATTTATTTACGATTGAACGATTAAGTATATGTACCCACCCGCTAGACCAATATACATTCAAATATGCACATAAGTGGACAAATAAACTTCCTTTTTAGAAGGACATCCTCTAGAATGATTAGTGTGTTTATACGTAACAATAACGAACCCACTATAATAATTTGTTGGTAGGTTGATTTTCTGCGTCAAACACACAATAATAGCAATTTACCGACCGGACTTAACTTATGTTATGACTTAGCAATAAATTATTAGTCATTTATTGCTGACAATAAGGCTTTAGGAAGAATATAAATAGTTGCCGATGTGTAATATATGTTGTTTTCTTACAATCAAGAATTGACTACAATTAATTAAAATATAATGTAACTTAAGGTAAAACATGGTGCATTATGTTCCAGAATCTCTAGTAAGAAAAATAAAATCTAAATCGCCATAAATAAATGTTAATTTTTAAATAAAGACAATTTAAGCCACCGCACATGTTTTTAATTGTCACATTCACGCCACCATCAAGCTAAGTGTTCACTTACGTTGCGTGACGATGCACTATCTCAGATACGTCTCGATCTCGATATCACCGTATCACAGCAATCAGTGAATAAACGTGCATTATCAGAGATCAACAGTCGCATACGCATTACGAATGACACACAACAATTTTGTAGAGGCGACAATTGTGTGGCGTGCAGTGCACAATATTCCCCGAAGTCGTTCGGTCGTCATGCCCATTGCGGCTTGTGGTTCCAGGGATTTGGGAATTAGTTGCAGTACTTACTTGCAGTGCAGGAGTAGAAATAACGCGATTGTAGACGTAAAGTTTAAGTAAAGTTAGCTTTGGCTACAAAAATGAAAGAAACGTGTTAAAGTATTAAAAGTGGTTGAAGGAAACATGAAGTGGAGTGATTGTGAATATTTGACAATTTCGTGATTAAGGTTGGAGTTTAACTAATGAAATGTTACAACACGTACAGTGATATACAAACAAAATCAGCTGTTTCAAACACTTTGCAGTGGTCATTCTCATCCCTGTTGAACAGTCTATATGAGTCATGAGTAATTTGACCATAGAGATTGGACCATTCACAGTACAGAACTTGAAGTTTATAATTGTTTTCTTCGGGTTCGATCCCCGGTCAGGGCAAGTTGGAAAATGGCCTTTTTCAAATTGTCCTGGGTTTCGGATGTTTATCTATACAATATAAAACAAAAACCCTGTCTGATCCTTGTAGGAGCAACTCAGACCGTTCCGTCCGTCAGTCCATCCGTCGAAAATCGACATTTTCATACAAATTGCCGAGCCGGCCGAACACTTGTATGAGAATGTCGATATTTTTTTCGAGTTTCAAGCATTGCTCCCATAAGAAAAGTTGTTCATATTGACGGCCTGAGTTGCTCCTACAAGGATCGGACAGGGTTTTTGTTACATATTGTATATGTATTTGTTATAAAATATAATATCGTTGAGTTAGTATCCCATAACACAAGTCCCGAACTTACTTTGGGACTAGCTCAATCATTGTAATTTGTCTCTATATATCATTTATTTATTATTTAATACAAAGTACGAACACTTTGTATAATTCTACAGTAGAATCTGAAGGTAGAATACTCTAAAGATAATTAACTAATTACCAAAAGGAAACTGTCGGATAACGCGGAACAGGTTACTTCCGCGGTCCGCGTTTCATAAGTTTGGTCCCCTTCAAACTACTACTAAGATCAAACATTCCAGTAAACATTGAATAATGCCGATCATCATCATCATCGTCAGCTCACAACGACCCACTGCTGGGTACAAGCCTCCTTTTGTCTCCGCCATTGAATCCTATTATATTAATGCGGATCGTTAATACAAATCAGCACCCCAACTCCAAAACTTCGCCGATTATCCTGACCAATGGCTTTCGAGACCACGTGACGCTGACAAGTTACAATTGTTAGAGGAAAGACCCCTGCCGGCCATGACTCATGGGGTTCCCAGTACGAGTATAATAGACGCGTCAGCAGGTTATTCTAAGCTTATTCATCTTGTTTTGTGAACGCTTTCTCTAGAAAAGAGAAATACGCATTCGCATAGCGCATTTCTCTAGACCAAGGGATCTCAGAATCTAAGCTTCTCATCACATTATGTCTTATTCTCTAAATGTTTATATCAGACTTCATTGATTATAGATTGATTACCTTACCCTTAGCTCTTTTTAACAGGAAGGTGCCTTAGTTACAGGAATGTTCGGAACCAATAGCAGACACAAAAATTATTCTTTCTCATAAAAAGGAGAACTTATTCTTATATTTTTTGCAAATTCCAGTAGACACATAATAGTTTTTCATGTTAAGGTTTTGAATCAAGTCTCTACCATACATTCGTGTATGGATGATATCCCCAAATAAAATGCACCTTTTCCCTAAAATCCATGGCTAATTTTACAAGATCAGCCCAAGAGGCAAAGCTAGACCACCGCCTATTAAACAATATAGGTCAGTATGTTACCAAAACCATCTCGAACGACATCGTAAAATCAAGGCAAGGTTCAAATACTTCAATGCTCTTACGCAACATATCCTGTTATTTTCTTTACAATAGCCGTCCAGGGGCCTAATGTTATTGAGCCAACATTCTGGAACTAAATTACTTATATTCAATAGGGCTATCCTTTCAACAATTCAATTGCGTATATGGGTACAAAACGAAGATTTTAAATTGAAAGTACCTAAACCTGATTCATTACTATGCTAATAAATCAGTAAATTATTCACAGAATAATTTAATTTTAATTTTTTATTAAGAACCAGTGATTTTACTTTGTTTTCTGTTGCAATCTCCCTCTATTTAGCCATAAATACACTGACTAAGCCCATATCATTACTTCTAATACTTGCCTTTTTCTACCATTTCTTTCTTTTTGTCATCTCTTATGTGCTTTTCTCTTAAGTACTTACACAATCATTTCGTTATTTTTCATTACTTGCCGTCAATCTCCCTTGGATCATAAATTCAAAATTCTCAGTTTATTTTTGAGAAAAATATATTCGTTAAGTACTTTACTACAGGCAACCCTACACAAAGTCAAATGGTATATTCGGTGCTTGCTCCAGTTCTATGTCCATTTTGATCATTGTTATGTTTTCCAGATCCATTCTCACCCACGGAAACCATTCCGTTGAATCTCTAAAGCCGCATTATTTTTAAGTGGAATGTCACACTTTCTATTTCCGAAAAGTCAGAAGACATTAAGGAAATCTTGTAAATAACTGATTAATTACATCATTAAAGTATACTTATTTTAGTCCTTAATAGCTTTAAGCAATTATTTATTAAATAAATTACAACCTGTTAATTGCCTTGTAAGCTTGTCTCCAATTTTGTCGACAGAACCACAATTGTAATTTAGAATAGTAGATTCAACCTATAAAGTGTAATATATTTTGTAACACATTATAAATTGGTAAATTCAATTTGATATTATTTAGAATCCGTAAAATCCTCTGCATATACATTCGAAATCTCTTTAATTCCGATGATATAAGAACTTCATGCCCTGAGTTTATGCCTTTACCTTGGAATCCTAAGACCGACCGAAAAATCAATACCTGATTACTCTAATGATGGAACGAGCGACCAATGCGAACTTTGTTCGTCTACTTTTTCATTTAAATTCATTTGATTCAGTTATTTGGATCAGAACTTCAATAAATTTGTAGATGACATCAAATTTAAAAACATCAACTTGGCTTACAATAATATCAAGTTCTTCAATAGTCTATAAACCTTGACCTGTCTACGGAAGCATATGCGCCCAATATAATGGTTTGGCTAATGTTCTATATTTAACGTCAATTGAAGAGATAATCCTCGAACGAAGAGCCTTTACAACAGGATTAACAATCACTTGCTTTCTAACAGGTGGACCTGTCCGCAAGCTTATTAACTTATTAATCGAGACAAAAAATCCATCACGCAAACAACTGTCAATTCGCGTGATCGACTAATCCCGGGGTATTACCATCAGAACTGTCAAAGTGATAAAACGAAGCTGACACGTTGCGTCAGCAGCCCGCTAAAAGCTTTCGTTGACAGCCACCCACGGCCGACGTTCATGGTGCGTCTGGTTCGATAAACATCGCATTGTTGTAAGGATTTAATGAAGTTGGAACGATTACCGCGTGGACACTATTCCGTAGTCTTCAGTCAATAAAACATACATCTCTCTTCTTTTCATAATCGTATCCTCATGCCTGAAAGTTCTGTGCTCTGCCTATTACACATCGAAAGCTTAAAGTAAACTAAGTTTCTTCCCTCCAGTAGGTTGCCACTTTCATAGCGTTGTCTGAGGAATCATATAGGTAGCTGGTAGGGAAGCCGCCGGACCACCTGTACCATTGGGTAGTACCATTGATGGTACAAAAAACACGAACGATGGGCAGGAAAGGAGATGTGTCATAGTCTGGTCGTTATGACCACATTGACACTGTGTTGCAGTTGGATCAATAAATTGGGACATTGTAAGCTAATAAAAGAAGCTGGATGTAAGTATGTAACTTACATCCAGCTTCTTTTCGCAGTGGGCGGAACAGACTGAGAAGATGATGATGACTATTTAAGAAGACTTATCATAAGTTCTTCTTTTCAATTTTTCTTCTGACAAAACATGGCATGGATGATCCAAAACAAGAGATTATTTATGCCATGTGAAGCCTATAAACAATGATGGCACAGTCTCAGCGAACTCTCTAAAAAATGATTGTTTTGACGTTAAGAAAAAATATGCCATCTGGTTTGTTGAAAACTAGTCCATTGATTTTCGCACAATACGCTTGATTCTTTTCCCTTTTTCGTAAAAAGAGAGCAAGGAATATAACCAGGTGTTGGTTATAAACCGAGTACAGGGATAAATGGCGCACGTAGTCTACTCGAACTCAACTAAGACAGATGTTTGGCCACTGTTATAAGTAATCTCTTCATGTAAAACAAGACAAAATTCCTGCGATTCGGTTTCATCGTTTAGAGACGTCCTCTTTTACTATCACAGCCCAGTTGACTTTAATAGTCACGGAATCTAGCATTGCGTAACTTTTGCGTGAAACAGTACTGATTAAATCAGGCCTAATTGCTTTTATTTTTTATACTCTTGTTCTGTTTCTTGTTACTGATACAAAGCACATCAAATATTTACGATTCAGGATTTTTAATCACTTATACCTTAGAAAGGTAACTTGCATAAATAGCTATCAGACACCTACAAGAAACTAATTTACCACAAAAAACTATCTATTGAGCACTATATAACTACGTTTATGATTCGGGAAGAGTCCTGAGTCCCACAGTGCGTCATATCGGCAAAAGACTACGAAAAACCCTCGTAAATCTTGCGCAATCTAATCTAACAAACCCATTTAAAATACCAAATTAGCAATGTTTACTGTAACAACACATTCTGCATGTTTACTTGTATTAAACGAGAAATAAATTGCAAAACGCGGGATAACCAGAATTACGTGTTGTGATATTTCATTGGAGATAATGTTTTATCAACTCTAGGTCTTCAGGTCAAAAACTTGAATTTAAGTACGGTTTAAACAGTGTATGTCCGACTCTTGAGTGTTGAACATTAAAACAAGACTTGTCAAAATGAAGATTCTACTGTGGGTGACGTTTTTGAGTTTAGTGGCGTGTGTAGTGTCCAAAAATCACTTCTTCGGCCAGAAAACCAAGGACTGCAAACTAGTTCATCGAAAAAGAATATTCCTAGAAGCTTTCCCTTTCAGAAAGAGGATAGATTATTTCGAGTATTCTAATTCAACGTTACCAATAAAGGTAAGAAGATAATTATTTCCGTTCAAAATAGTTTTAAAAAGTGCGATGTTTCTTTGCAATTTCTCAAAAAAATTATAATAGGCATAAAAATTACGACCTTAATTTATCGACTATCAAAATACCGATAGTATTTAATTGCACTTGCGTTATATTTTCTGACAAAGTCGAAGATAATCAGTACTAACTAATAAAATGTGTTAAAAACATGGAATGAATAAAAGCCATGGGTAAAAAAATGATAGAATTAAAGGTATGTAAATATAGAAATACAAATGGTAAATTTTCATATATATATATATATAATACTTTTTAGGGTTCCGTACAAAAAATGAAAAACGGAACCCTCATAGGATCACTCGTGCGTCTGTCTGTCCGTCCGTCTGTCACAGCCACTTTGCTCCGAATCTACTGGGCCAAATCAGGTGAAATTTGGTAGGATAGTGTAATCCTACGACCCAAACATAGATGTGCAAAGTAAGTAATATTTTTTTAAAATAAGGGTAATTTTCCTGGGATATAAAAGGAAATTAAAAAAAAGGTTTTGCAAACCTTACTGTGTCATATATCAAATGAAAGGGCTTATTATGAGGATTTCAAATATATTATTGTTATTATTTTAAAATAAATATTTCTGATTTTATTCATGAAAGAAGACGAAAATTGGACCATTCCCCCCCACTTATCTCCGAAACAACTGAGCCAAAAATTTCGAAAAAAAAAAATTACAAATTACAGGAAAAATAAGTAAACAAATATATTTTTAAAATAAGGGTCTGTTTCGAGGGTCAAATTAGGAAATTAAAAAAAAAGTTTTGCGAACCTTACTGTGTCATATATCAAATTTTGTTATTATTTTTAAATAAATAGTTCTGATTTTATTCATGTAAGAAGACGAAAATTGACCATTCCACCTTACTGTGTCATATATCAAATGAAAGGGTTCATTTTATATATGACACAGTAAGGTGTGATGAGGATCTCAAATATATTTTTGTTATTATTTTAAAATAAATTATTTTGATTTTATTCACGAAAAAAAACGACCATTGTTCTCCGAAACTACTAAGCCTAAAATTTTGAAAAAAAAAATACATAATATAGCTTATTACTTGCAGATTACAGGAAAAATAATATAAGAATTCTATCAATTGAAAATAAAGTAGTAAACTCAATATAATACGTTCACTTACGGAAAATCTTTGTTATTGTACGGAACCCTCTCCACGCGAGTTCAACTCGCCCTTGCCCTGTTATTTTATTTACATAAGATATTTTGATAGTCGATAAATTAAATGTTTAAATCTCTACAGGAAAGTAATGTCAGTGCGATATGAGATTAAGGCGTCTAGTAATAGATCTATACAGGTCGGAAAAGCTAAAGGCCACGTACTTATAAAACACAGATAAACTGACTATCTCTTTTTAAACTGTATGATTACCATTATGTAATATAAAACGCACAAGACCTTTACTAGGTTAAAGAGGACTGACATTAGGGGCTGATAAGATGTGATATGAATGAGACATATGCACTAAACGTTAAGTCGTCGTAGAGAATTTTGTTGTACTTCGCTGTGTTTGAACTTTGAATATATATTTTTTAAGTTAACACGGCAACTAATAAAATCCATGAATCGCGGCACGCCTCAGTTTGCTCAACACTTTACAAAGTGCAAACGGAGAACATTCTTCTTCCATGTTAATTCGGGATAAAACCAAAAAAAACTTAGAATGTACCAGCTGCTGGCCAAAATGCGAATCATGTCAAGGCGAGGTTTTTCCAAAATGGAAAATCCCGTACTATACAGGACGATCTGCAAGATGCCCCGCAGGATTTACCTGTTTAAAGTGACAAGGAAGCGGGAAACGCGGAATATATATAACCCAAAGGTTATACAGTAGGTAGACCGGTAGTCAACCCCTTTGTTCTGTACAATTTGTATTTGATGACAACAAACGTGATTTTTATAGATATTGTTAAGGAACCCTTCGTGCGCGACTCCGACTCGCACTTGGCGGTTTTTTTTCCACCTTCTCACCTACCTTCATGATAAAAGTAGCGTTTGAGTCTTGCGGCATTAGGATCAGTGGCGGATTTACCCATTTGACGCCAGGATCCCGCAGGATCCCGCTGTTACGAAGTCAATCCTGCAAAAATCCCGCGGGATTGGAAACAGTGCGGGATTGCAATCCCTAGCACACGCAAATAGCACTAATTGAGGATTGTTTTCTAATGCTGTATGTTGCGTGTGTTTAAAGTTTCCCGCTGACTAGTTTTTTTTTCATTACGTAATATTTCAGTTTTGATGAATGAAACCTATATATTTTTTATCATATACTTATACAGTTAGCAGAGCCCTAATTGGAACGAAGTTCCTTACGGCAGGCTTGGAGGAGATAGGGATTTTGCTGCGCGACCGAACTGAAAAAAAAATGTGATAGTAAAACCGTAAGGATGACCTCGTTAAATAAAACCGTTAAATGAGACGTGCGCAGGCGCGACAGTCGTATACACAAGCGAGTAGTGTATAATACGATTTTTCTTTTGCAAATTGTGTCGATTCTACATTAGCCGAAGGAACTTCGTTCCTACCTGGTGTCCCACGACACCACATTTCTTTTTTATGTAACTATATTTTAACTTGATCTTCATAGAAAAAAAGGTTGCCCGCTGGCTAGAGGTTTTATAAAAAAAATCGATTACTCTGAAAATAATTCGGAACAAATTTTAAGTTGTGTCACCAGTGATACCCTAATTACGAGTATATATCAAAACAGCATGTGTTCCCGCTGAGTATAGACACACGTCCAATGGCTTCAATTGCGTGGTGTGTGTTTCACAGCGAACTACTTTAGTAGTTTGACATAATTTTGGAAGTATTTTGTACAAATAAAACAAATATAAAACTTATACTGATTCCAGTCTTCATCTTTCAGGCTGTATACTGCTACGACTACCAGTTCAGCGAGTCGTCGGTCAACGTGACCGACGGCGGCGTGGGCTTCCACCACGTGGCCCTGAGACTGAAGAGCCAGAGGAGCTACAGGCTGGACTTCGCCATTGAAGTGTATTCGTGATGAATAAATCCCATGATATTCATGGCTCAAGTGTTGTGCATAGTGATATGACTAAATTAGGGTAAAATTAAATTATTATTTTTTACCACCGATATGTTTCATTTACAGTCAAATTTTATCTGTATACTTACTTAGGTAATAGAAGAAATATTTTCTGATTCTTAGCTACCTGATTTTAATAATATTTCCTACAAATTAAATAAAATGACTTCTTTGAAGAGGATTTCTTACAAAATACATTCCTAAATGGGTAGGCAGGTACTATAATTTAAAAAAGAAATCTAAAAAAATTCGGGGTTTTTTCTCTTCAAATTATACCGTTATTATAAGCCACTAATTATACCTAAGCTTTATACGTATATAAAATTATGAAAAAGTTTGTTAGTTTGTCTCTTTGCAGGACGACATTGGACATTTGAGTTAGTATCCCATAACACAAGATACGAACTTACTTTGGGGCTAGCTCAATCAGTGTTATTTGTCCCTATATTTATTTATTTATTCGAGGCCTACAAGGAAATCCTAGACAAAATTCTGAGTCATACACTTGTTCTGAAGAAAACTACATAGCATTATAAATACCGGTGACACGGGCATTTTTACCTACACTCAAAGAAAGCAGTGAGTCACAAACTAGTAATAACAGACAAAGTTTATAGAGGTAGAAATAAAAAGAAATTGTTGTCAATAGATAGTACATACCTGAACTATGTTTAATTAGCGATAATTACTCTAGAAGCCATTAGAAACGAAGGATTCCCGAGACGAGAGTCGAGAATCGAGATAAAAACGTCGCACTGCAATGTCGCTCTAACGACTTGACTTTATTATAAAAATAAACCATGGGAACCGGTGACAGACATGTTAGCCTAGAGCCGAGGATGCGAGGAAAGCCGTGAGTCATACACTTGCTTCTGTAGTGTGCGGCAAACTGGATGGCGCTATGGGAACTTACGACAGACATTTTAACTTACACTTACTCGATGAAAGCAGTGAGTCACAGACTTGTTACGTAGCAAATTAAAATTTGTAAGACCACGGAGTGTTATGATATGATAATACACTCTAAACGAATCAATGATATTTATCACCTTCTCATGAACGTCTCAAAGATATATTCTGGTAGATCTATTGAACAGTCGGCAGCAAAAATTTGTCACTAAATAAAAGCGTTTACAGATTATAAAACGCTTATATTTGGCGAAATATTTTTTCTGCTGACTGAACAAGAATTCTATAAGTATAGGTTTTAAGTGAAATAAATTAAATAAAAAAAAATAACAAAATTTTTTAAAAGTATTATACCCAACTCACTTAGCATGATCATTTTAACAACAAGACCTTTTAAACAAGTTAGTACAGTTAGCCTGACAATCGGTAAAATCATGTACAATTTCTAGCCGACCTCAATAACTGATGGAAATGTTAGTAAATTGAGTTCACAAATCATAAGCAGTCACGAGTTCACGACTGAGTAATAAAGATATATCCGTATGACCCGCAGGTACTGTACGAGTACAGTTGGCAAAGTAAATTGAAGCGGTAGTGGCCAAGCGGCTTAGGCTATAGGCTATGGCTATGACTCCATAAAATAATACGACAGTCGTCCGATAGTGCGGTCCTATTTCTATGTCAAACCAAATTAGACTTTATCATCATATGCTCAATGTTACTTGACACTGAAACGCGGATACGCAGTAACGTGCGTACCGCTTTTGGAGTAACCCCCCTGGCTGTGACTTGTACCTCTAAATTTGAGCTCATTTTCAACTACCATCACTTGCTTCTGGGGAACAAAAACATCGTGAGGAAACCTGCATACTGGTAATTTTTTTAAATGCCAAAAACTGACGTAGCTCAAACACTATGATCTAGTGACAACAGTCATTATAAATTTAGTATAACACACTAGTGAAACTAGTGTGCGCGTTTGTAACATTTCGATATTTAATTGCCTCAAGTTGATTATCATTATTTATTGGCGCTCTATGATGTTGGATTATATAGTAAGAAGTTGAATTGAGATTTTATTTCCATGCTACGCGTGATTAAAAAAAATATAGAAAACTACTTTTGCCCCGTAATATATTGGTTTTCATTCACGAAGTTTTCCTTCACGGGAAGCAAGTAGTAGTTTATGAAAATAAGCGCACATGAGTCAGCTTATTCTGCAATCTTGGGAGATATAAGGTATACTGCCAGGTATTTCATACATGCAGTCTATGGGTCAAATATACGCAGAAGTCACACAGCGCCCTGCGTGTTCAATATAATAATGGGCTGAGGGCGCTTTTGGGACTGCCGAGATACTGCTCCGCATTAGGTATGTTTGCAGAGGCTAAGGTGTATAGTTTCCATGCCATAGCGCGAAAGAGGGTGGCCTCCCTGATGCGCAGGGTATGCTGCAGTTCCAACAGCCTCCTTACCATCATTGCTGGCAGGGTATATGGGCCCATTTTAAAACATTGGACTCAACTGCATGCGAGTTCATATCGCGTGTACACATACTAACATAGTAAGTAAGAACAATGTTACTAACAATTTATGGATTTCTTTATCCGAATTAAACAATTATTATTATAAGTCGGGTCGGGCGGGACCGATAAAACGAATCTGGGTCCTTTAGCACAGAATTAATAAGAGTAAGCCTTTAGGTTATGTAACGCTCTTAAACCACTAGACTACTTAGTACCGTTTTATGTCTGAGGTGACTTGGACGCCTGAGATTAATTATTCAGGAAATTCACTGCTGGACATAGACTTTTCCCAAGGTTTTGACGACCAATTGGAAGCGGTAATGATTCGATTAATAGAAGATCTTTTATACAGGGACTAGAGATAGAAAAGACTACACTTAAATTAAAAATTCCACATCACTCTTTTATTGGCGTGTCCGACTGTACGCTGAGAACTGGCCACAGCAATAAATATGGTTCTATCTGATCGGAATCTTGCCGGAAGCCATTCTGCATTTTATTTGGCGGGATTTGGGTGGCATATTATTATGGATTTTCACGTGCGACTGATCATAACTTGCAACTATCATTATTATCAGTCTTCCATTTTAGTGTAGCAGAAATTAAAAAAAAAAAACATAGAATCTACCGACTGCTTCTCATCCTGCGCAGATCGTAAAAATCTCTCGAGAGAGTTACGTCAATAGGCTAGCAACCCATCAGCATTTTGAATCCTTTTTTGAGGGTTCTGTAAACAATGGGTAAAAACGGGACTCTATTACTAAGACTCCGCTGTCCGTCTATCCGTCCGTCTGTCTGTCACCACTCACCAGGCTGTATCTCATGAACCGGGTGTGATAGCTAGACAGTTGAAATTTTCACAGATGATGTATTTCTGTTGCCGATATAACAACAAATACTAAAACCAGACTAAAATAAATATTTGAGTGGAGCTCTCATAAAACAAACGTGATTTTTCATAGATAATGGTACAGAACCCTTTGTGCGCGAGTCCGACTGGCACTTGGCCGGTTATTTCACCTTTACGTCTTGCGGCCTTCGACTCTACCTATCCAGTTAGGAATAAAGAAAAGTAGTAGTGTGTGTCTTGTGTCTTGTGTCTTGTGAATTGGGGCATCTCCACAGACAATGGCACACTTGCTGAGCTGCCCAGAGTGCCCCGACACCCGCACTTTGGAGGACCTGTACAACGCCAGTCCTAATGCAGTACAGGTAGCTCAGTACTGGGCCCAGAAGAATACTTAGATTTGAGTGGACATCGACATGCAAAGAAGAAGTGTGTATCTTGCGACTTAGTTCCTAGCCCAGTGGAACTAGGAATGCACACGCCGAAAAAGGGCAAAGGGAACGTTGTGCAACGCACGCCGTTATGTGATCTCAATTGCAGTATTGTTGGTGGGTTGGTACTCTCTGGGGAGCCAAAATTGTGGAATGGAATACCGTTGTAGATACCCATATTGGTAAGGCTTTTGACGAGTTGGTGCTAGCAGACATCGATGCGGGTTGCGACGTCGTTAGTATTTTACTGACTTGCCTAAATAATCAGAAAAATACTAACAAAAGGCAGGTATGGCCCTGTCAACGCCTTTACAACAATATTTGACCCGTTTACAAAGTTTGTTGTCAAATAATCATCAACTTTCGCTTTATAGTTTAGGTAAGCTAAATTGTGCAGCCTACCCACCATCAATAGAGCAATCTAGAACACATAACGGCATGCGATGCACAAAGTTACCTTTGCCCTTATTGGCACGTACGTGGTTTAATTTGGAGCTAATGATGTTCAATTCATGACTCATTTGAACCTGTACCGATTGCTGCATGATGTGATCTTTCTTATAATAATGATTTCGCAATGGATCGGACTCAGCAATCTCATGAATACTCAATCCTTTATTGCTTCCTCAATGTACTTACGTACAGGTCTTTGATTATAAAAATAACATCAAGTAAGGGCCCTGACGGGCACTGCAATGAGAGAAAGGCTATTTAATAAAGTAATAGATAAGTTAATGTATTCTTATGCACAGGTAATATTTATTTTTAAGTTAGTAAATACCATATCTATTGGCGGTAGCTTTTCCGCGTTCATAAATTTTTCAATACAACATTTTTTGTTGTTAATAAATAAATGTTCAATACTTTATTAACATACAGGTGGTGACATTGAATGTTAAGGCTTAGCTGCCTAGCACCTTCGTTGTTTAGGTAATACACAAAGTTTAGGGTTTGCCTTGAATCAAGATACAACCGCATAAATCAAAGAAAATGGTAAATAAAAGAGGGGTGGACTGGAAAACAGTGACGGTTTGCTACCATTCAGTAATTTTAAGGGTTTATGCTAGCTTTTGCAATGCACTGTAAGTATAACCGCTGCCTGCGGCAAAAAAGTTTAATTTTTTTTTTCATAAATGTACCACCAATGAGCACCTGTGGCGTGTCGGGAAATGCAATTTGACAAGCTGATCATGCGCCGCAAATGAATTTGGATAGGCCATATTCTCACGACGAAGCCTAAACACCGACCCAAGGCAAGCCATTGAGTGGAACCCCCAGGGCAAGCAAAAAGTTGGACCACGCAGACCTAGCGGCGCACAGTCAGAGACAAAGGAAGTCAAGGCCCGAAGTACAGCGCGTAGCCCAAGGCCGAACACAATGGCTACGCACTGGTAACGCCCTCTGTCACATCTGGAGCCTTAGTATACTCGAACACAAGTAACTTACATTACGAAAATGACTAGTATTATCCCTGGATGGAGATTTGCTTCACAGTTTCATCAGGCGCTAAAAGTCAGAGAATCATTCTAGACAAGTTACAAGCAATTATTCTTTCTAAAACTAATTTCCAAGCGACGAAGAATGATGAAATCCCATTAATCACTTTAACAATGAACACAATTTAGAATCAAGTGCTATACCATACGTTCTAAAATCTGTGTCAATTTCTCCGAAGCTTTGGTCCTAATGGCAGCTAATGGCGAAGCGTTCACGTCGGCGCACAATCAATCATTATAGTGCAGATAATGATCTATAACGAACATTAGTATTGTTTATTCATTGACTTTCTACACCGCTGAACTTTTCAAGGTAGGGTCATGCTTTTAAGCGTAGGCGTGTAAAATTGTTACAATAGTTGTGTCACACCTACTGAATCTTCATTTACGCTGGATTACATAATTTTAACAGACAAGGTGACACGGTTGTTTCTACTGCGAAACTTTTCATCATTTTTTGCTGACTTTATTACTTTTCACATGTTATCCAGGATACACTGACCGGGGTCCAAGTGTGACTAATGTAGCGTAATCTTAACCAGCATGATAATTTGATTTAGACTGTGTGTATGAAATGAACTAGTTGTTTCATACACAGAGAATCTGGGCTATTGGCAATGAAACACTTCCTTAAGGGCCGACAACTCTATCTTTATTAACGCCTTTGTCACAGGATGACGGGCTTATCAACATTTCCATATCATACAGAGCTATCAGCCGTTATTCAGTCAGAAAAATTTGTTGTTTGCTTTAGGCTGCCGTCTTTGAAGCAAGAAGTTCTAATGTTACCTCCTCCCTCCTTGGACAATGATACCAAAAGTCTTAAGATCCGACGCATACATATATCCTCATTATAATCCAACTACTTCGTGCGTGACCTTCCTGCGGGGTACAGACGTTAGCGGGGAGGAAACTCAAGGCATCAACGGGTAGTGAATGGTGTAGTGGGGAAGGGTTGCACGCGTTACCCGTCTCCGCTACACATTCCGTAACCCGCTGACACCTTGAGTACCTCCTCCCCGCTAACATCTGTACCCCGCAAGAAGGTCGCGCACGACGTAGTTGGACTATAACGCCTTTGTCAAAGAATGGCGGGCTTATCAACATTTGCATGTCATACAATGGGCGCAACACAATGCTAAGCGCACGGCGACATACAGAGCTGTCAGTCGCTATTCAGTCATCATGTAATCCAATTTGTTTAGTTTGCTTTGGGCTGCCGCCTTTGGAGCAAGAAGTTCTAATCTTAGACCCTCCTTGGGCAATGATTCCAAAATTCTTTAAGATCCGACGTCACACGTTTGTCACAGAATGGCAGGCTTATCAACATTTGCATATCGTACAATAGGCCCAACACAATGCAAAATGCGCGGCGACATTCAGGTCTGCTCGTAAATATCTACCGCTATTCAGTCAGAACATTTAATTCTATTTATGTTTACTTAGGGCTGACATTGCGATGGCACGCAAAAACAAGAAGCTCTAATTTTCATCTTTAACAGCTTACAACAGTGTACAGCTGGGACTTAAAGCCTCTTCCAATAAAGAAGGATTGCCTGTAACCACAAAACTTACAAGTTTATTTGCTAAGTAAATTAAAAAAATCTCCCAGCTGTCAAGAATGTCATCTAGTGATAAGTAGCGAAATTACCGATACGACTAGATACCCGTAGCGCCATCTATTACTTGCAAGACATAAAACACAGAAAAACATCATCTGTGAAAATTTCAACTGTCTAGTTATCACGGCTCATGACCTACAGCCTGGACAGTGACAGACAGACAGATGGAAAGTGGAGTCTCAGTAATATGGTCCCGTTTTCACCCTTTGGGTACGGAACCCTGAAATATCGAAATAAATCTGAACACCGCTGTGTCAGTCGTGTCACACTAGGTGACCTAGTAACAAACGGCAGTGCAACTCTCGATCGCTTCCGGCGCGGGAGCCGGAAGTTGGCCGGGACTCTGGCACCGGTTACAGATACCACCGTCCCACATATATTGGTTACATTTATATTCGTATACATATTCCGTCTTATTATAAAATCCAGACTAACTTAGTTACTAGGTTTAAACCATTATCAGACCAAATCAAGTTGTCATCTAGTATTATCACATTTATCACACTATCTTACCTGTCAAAGTCAACTTCATTTTGGGCGGATAATGGCTTAAACCTAGTAACAAAGTTAGTCCTGTTTTTATAATAAGAGGGATTAGATTTATTTAGAATGCATGATGACTGCCTCCGTGGTTCAGTGGTCCAGGCGTTCGCCTGGTGACCCGGAGGTCATGGGTTCTAATCCCACTGGGAAGTATTCTTTTTAAAAAGTTGTTTCCAGTCTGGTTAGGATATTGCAGTCTCGAATCACCTGATTATCCGAAAAAAAAAAGATGATTCCGTGTTTCAGAAGGCACGTATAAATTGTGTGTCCCGAACGTCATCTAGCGTTTGATCATCATTTATCCAAGAATTGGTTTTGGTTTACACTTTGGGTTGTGGAGGTCAGACGGCAGTCGCTGTGTAAAAACCAGTAACCTCGTCAAATCTCTTTAGTTGGGTAGCGGATCCTGGGGTCTGAAGCGTTACTACTGAGGATGCAACCGGGAAAATACGCTCGGTTGATGATGATAGGTTTATTTAGAAAACAGACCGAATCACATTGTTAAGTCGTCTCTCGTTATTAATTTCTTTTTTAAATAATGATGCAGGAAAGGCCTAGGAACTTTAGCTGAGTTCCTAGGCCTTAGGTCTGACTGCCGAGAAGTGAAAAATCTAAACCGCCATGAGACACAAAAGTTTTGCACTTAATTTATTGAAACTACCTATTCAGCTACCTTTTCAGACCACATCAATCCACTGCTGGGCATAGAACTCCCCCATTATTCCGCCATTTCCCACGGTCTTGTGCCATTCTCATCCAGCGCTTACCCGTCAACCTTACAATATCGTCTGACCAACGGACCGGTGGTTAATGCTTTGTTCTATAAGCTGTTTTTTTCTACATCAAACATTCTCCCACATGTAACTACCTACATCAAACAAATGTCATGTAAAAATATTTGTTTCAACAAAACAAGATCTAAGTATTTGAGTTGAGTCCCCTCTATTTCACACCTATCATTTGAATTCTGAATCTAATAGTGACCTATAAAAGAGTTGTATTTCAACTAAATGTTACTTTTGGAGAATCCTCGTGTAAGGTGGGCATTTTCACATTAGAAAATGCTTTTTACATCATCAACTGCATTATGGCATCCTCCGAGAATTTAATAACGGATCTCAAATATGAGAATAATGGATGCATCGGAACTAATAACTGGGGCTTAGGATCGGGATTTCCCGGTCATCGTCGTCGGAATCACACAGTTAGGAGAATCGATAACGTTTACAAAGGAACTTCATTATTCTAAGCAAAGGAAGGAAGTACGAAGAAAAAACGACTTGATGGACCATAGACCAAGAATTTTTTTTACTGCATGGGTATTATGGCGGTTTTCCAATAGAAACGAGTCGATGTTGAAATGAAACAAAACAAGCTGTGTGTGTGTGTGTGTGTGAGGTATAACGAAATCTTTTTTTTTTTATTTGGTCTATGTATGTATGCCATTATGCATGGAATATGACATCGTTCAAATGTCTGTCGCGGCTTCTCATGGTGGCAGAGATCCCGAGAGGATCCATTTTCAATGACTCTATCGCAAAGACCCAGCTGAATTTAAGCATTGTTACAGGTATGGGATTTCATAGAAGCGCAGTATCATTTCTACCTACCACTTCTACAAACGAAACTATGCATCTATGCACACGGCAATGTGTTCGCTAGCAACAAGGCGAGAAGGATGGACAGGTGTAAGGACGGGGAACCGACGCAAGACTGCGAGACCTTAGGAGATTCCGTTCTGTTTTTAATACTTATATCAATTGTGGCGATGGCCAGGGTTATGTTGACTGAAAAAGACAAAAGCCAAAAGGAACGGTTGTAATTTAGCTACCAGTCTATGTAAGCTTGTATTAGGCGTGTTCTACTACCGTAGCATCTACACTACTTAGCACGAAATGAATGAGAGCTTTTGCCGAGCGACACGCAAATGTAGCAAGTAGATGACTGAACAGAATGTCTCAGCCAGTGACGTCAGAGAATGGCGTTTGCTGAGATTTAATTAGTTCGATAATAAGCAACGGACGCGTCGTTAGAAAAAGTTTATAATAGCTAGTTAACTTCGTAGACTTTTATTTAGTCTAAGATTAATTTATTTAAAAACAAAAAGCGAAGTGACTGCTTTTAAGTTACTAGCTAAAGTGAGCTGTTTAATTATTTTTATAAGAAGTGCCTCATTTGGCGCCATTGCATAATCGCCTTATTCGCGCCAAGTTCATATTTTTCGACGTCTTTATGTCATTCAATCTAGGGTTGCCAGATTTGCTGAAGTTAGTTGTAAGTTTGTAAGCAATCAAAATTCTATTTCATTCCTAGTAAAGAACCTGCAAAGAATGTGTGAAAATGATATTAACCCTTGCTTGACTGCGATCATTGCAGACACAAGTTTTTGAATTGACAACATTTCAAAAATTTTATATTCATATTTTATATTTTTTCCTTAAAGAACTTCAAAAAATAGGACATACGTATTTTTTCTTTTTCATTTCTTTTCATTATTTCTCCTAAAATTAAATTGTTTAAAATCTCTCCATTCTAAAAGAGCGTAAGTACAAGAGTTAGGTTGTAACGAGTTTACATCTTTGCCAGACATTATAATTAAAAAATAAAACTTTTACTGACGTCTATAGAGTTGTGTTTTGTAGCAGTAAGATATCGATATCGATACAAAAACTTACGTATCGTAAAATAGGGTTAATTTGATTAATTTAAAAATTCAAACGCTTCTATCTCAGCTATTGTTAGCATAAAAATATTATATTGACGACTTGGTATGTGGAAAACAAATTCGACAAAAAAAAATTGCCTTATCATCTCTATACTTGAAATGGGGTTTTTGGGTAACCCACGTTTTTTAACGGATTCTCATAGTCGCCCCTTACAGAAATTAAGAACACAAAGAAAAAAATGTTTCACTTTTTACTTTTTAAGTTACAGCGTTTTAAAGTTAATTGAGGTGAATTTGACTGAAAATAAAAACAAAGGCTCCGGCGTACACGCGTTGTGAAAAGATGGCGGACGTACCAGGATTGCTATTTCAAAAATATAAATAAAAAATATGCGTTCAGAAATTTGGAAGATTTAAATAAAAACCAAAAAAAAAGCTATCATAAATGTCACCTTGTGTTTTGAAAGTCGCCCCATTTTAGGGTAGCATTTTTCCTTACTTCATTTTTTTATAGTTTTTAAGACCTGGATGTCAATATTATTTTTATTTAACCTGAAATATCAATCATATAAAGGAAATATTAGCATTCGTCACCAAACTATGTAAACATTTTAATGCATGTGTATTTTTTCGAATCCTGATTCTACTTTACTGAAAGAACTATCGATATTAGATGGTCTTCCTATCGAACTGATACTTCTATAGACAACACTACTATTATCTCTCTCTCTCACTCGTGATGTCAGTTGTCAGATTGACGCACGCGTCAATTGACAGCTGACAGCTTGACATAATTTTTTCACTTTTAGATGTTAAAGCAAAGGCGTAACCTGTTAAATGCCTATATCCTTGTACTTTTGAGTTTTTTTCATTTATCTCTAAAAATATAACTCAAAAAAATCTGAAAAAATATTTTACGTGTTCTGAATCGCCAAATCTCGAAATGATTCTCTAATTTTCATACCTTTTAGAAAATGAAATGTTGTCAATTGTTTGTCGGCCACAAGGTGACCCCCATGGCCTATGGCGTACAAGATATTAAGAAATATGATCACAGGATTAACATTGACAGGAACGATTTCAGGTATCTATCAAACTTACCCATAGGGATAAGAAAAGGGAAAATGCTTTGAACGATCCGAAGTAAAAAAAAAAAACTATGGCACGAGCCGCCAAACCTAGAGACAATCCATCTATGTTCAACAATAAATGATCTCTTTCTGTACAACTAATGAATAATGAAAATCATGATTTCATAACGTAGAATCCGTACAATTCAGGTCTGTCGGGTTATTTCAGACAGGCTAGACACAGTATCTAGGCCGGCCAATTAGGCAACCTTGTTCACATTAAATTTTGATTGCCTCTTCCTCTCGCCAAATTGACATGACTACGTTTAATAAAAAGAAATTGAATAGTGTTTTTATATGAAAATTAAATATTGACGGTCATAAATCTAAGACGCATTCCAAACAAGTCTTGAAACCGGTACCTAAAGACCATAAAGTAAAATCACTCACTCACTCATCACGAAATCTCGAAAACTACTTAGCCAATGAAGATGAAATTTGGCAGGAAGGTAGATTGTGACTAGGAGACGTTCGCTAAGAAAGGATTTTTGGAAATTCCATCCCTAAGGGGTTGAAATTGGGGTTGCCAGTTTGTATGGAACTTCGAAATTTTTAAAGTGAGACACATGATTTTGAAAATTACATCCCTATAGGGGTGAAATACTGGTTGCAAGTTTATATGAATCTTCGTCATTTTTGAAGCGAGACACATGACATTTTAGAATATGTGGTCAATAAAAAATAATAATACAGAAATTAGATTTTAAAAATTGCATCCCCTGGGTTGCATTAGGGGTTGCGAATTTATGCTATGAAACTTGAGAGACAAAAAAATTGAGACAAATAGATCATTTGTTCTCTTTTGCTCTAGCAAATGACGGTGACGGTGACGTTAACGGTAACAGTAACGGTAACGGGAACGGGAACGGGATATTATAACACTATTTATAACGTAAAAAAACAATTTAAGATCCTATTAGAACCATTTGCGACTTCTACGCGGACGAAGTCGCGGGTTACAGCTAGTTAAATTTAAAAGATTTTAAGCAATCGTTTTACTGATTTATTCAAAAAACGGCTATTGTTTATTAAAAAAAAGTATTTTTGAAAGAAAGAAATTCGGCCGGAGGCCTTTGCCTCCCGGATTTTTAGCACTAATTTATTTCACTAGTTTTCAAGTAAGTAATTTTCCTTGTCTTGCAATAAATATAAAGTCAGTTAATTAGCAACAACTGAAAAATTTTCCAATATAATTACCCATGTCGACAAGCTACAATTACTGTCAGATTTACACAAAAAATTTACAACACCAAATTTTTTTTTTTCATTGATCCTTTTTTTATCTTCAAGGAAATTAAACCCTTTTCATTTTAAAAACAGTCTTTTCAGCGCCTACCATTAAAATTTTTACGGCCTCTAAGCCGATAAAGTGGCAATTGGAAGCGCAAAAAGTAGGCCCGAGCCCCTAATTAAGAAACTGGTAAGTAATATTTTATCAGGCACTGTTAAAATTAATAGCCCTCCGGCTGTCGACGGTCGGCCAGCGCATGCGTAGTGAAAACGCAAAAAATAAGCCTTATTTACTGAAGTCCTATTTCTTGGCCCGAATCACAGATTTAAGTTGGCCCGAATCGTCAAAATATCGTCACTTGAAATACATTCAGTGGCTATAAATAAATAATATAAATATAATTTAGAATCGGAAATAGAAACCAAAAGAATGTTGAAAGATTCTGAATGGGCCTGCAAACAGATCAGAACGGGGCGTAATTTATTTTCTAAATTTCTTTGCTAAAAGCATACCCTGTTGACAGCCCCGGTCTTAATCATTGATAATTTTCGTGTACTGGTCTCCCACTGCCTATTTCTTTTATTGCTGCCCTTTTTAACTGACTTCCAAAAAGGAGGATGGAGGAGGAGTTATCAATTCGTCGCGACATTTTTTTTATGTATGTTCAGCGATTATTCAAAGATGCCTGGACTTGAAGAAATCTTTGAATTCTTTTTTTTTGCAAAGGTACACTTGTCAGGTGGTCCCATAGAATTTTTATCAACATCGGTTGTATAGTTACGGGGGTGAAGTCGGTTTTAAGTTTTGGAAAAATATTAATACAATTAAACTCCGATGAAACATCTTACCTATCATCAACATGTAGCTCAACTCAATCCTGAAGAAATAACAATAACAGCTATTTATATCTAGAAAACAATACGAAAGAGAACGTATGAACGCACACTTGACAAATGAAACACAGTGTTCGAGTACTTCGAGCCAGGCTATAAATAAGCCAAAAACATGAAACGTTTCAGGTGACGCTGAAAACGAATTTACGCCATAATGAAGCTCGTAAAATACTCCTCAGAAAGCATCTTGGGAGTATGGGACTTCGTCTGCGAAAATGTCATTTTGTTTGCATTTTTCTTTCCCGACTTGTGAGTTTCTATTGTGACTGTACGAAAAGGTGTTTAGCACATTCTTTTTTGTGCTTTGGTACCGTGTTGGGCGACAATTTTGTCTTTGTAAATATATTTTTTTCATAAATGACGTCCATAAACATATCGAATCGAAATACAAATAAAAAAAACATTACTGTACAATAGATGTAGAAAATACAGATCTGTGAAATATATGTTTGCCGTGTATGTGTTATTCAGCATTTGAAAATCACCACACTTTGGAGAAAGGGGTCTAGCCAGTGTATTTTTAACAGAGAAATGTCTTTCGAATTGCCCAAGAATATCGAAAACGGCTGGACCGATTTAGCTAATTTGGTGTTAAAATAGTTGTGGAAGTTCAGGGAAGACTAATAAGTTGGAAAAATATGGAGAAATGGAACGAGCGGAACGAAGTTTGCCGAGACAGCTAGTAATTCATATATAAAATATAGGTCAAGAGCCAAATGCAAGAAAATATCATATACCCCGCTAAGTTTTTTTAGCTAAAGGAAAATCAAAGAACTATTTTAGAATGATATAATCTAAAACATGAGTGAGTGTAAGTTACTCTTCGACGAATGGATACATAGCCTCCAACACAACAAACGCAACCGCAAGCAATGTCATCACGAAATGTGGTAATACTGCCTTAATCCATGCCGGGTACTCATTTTTTGACACCGTACCGTCAAACGTTTGTATGAAAGCCGTCTTTACGTAGAAGTAAGTTAGTAAGAAACCAAAGCTGAAATGCTAGCAATTCTCACGCACGACAGACCATTAAGCTCATAAAGTAAGTAGATACTACTTCGAGCAAAAACGGCAAAAAGCTAATTTGTAAACCGGCGTAGTGCACGTGGTACACCGGCCGGTGTACGTTTGAATGGAGCACGTGGGCCGGGCGCGGTCGCTCGATACCGCGGAGGCTGCGCGCTGAGCTCCCGCCCGGAACTGCCTCCGCTACGACCACTTGTACCGTTTTGGTTAGTAAAACCTAGATAGGATCTAGGAGGATAGATGAGATAAAGGAAAGACTAGATATTGGCAAATGAGGTAGGTATAATGAACAACCATTACATTACATTAGTTACAAAGATTCACAAGAACACTAGGTACAGATTAGGTAGTCAGGGTCGTGAGTTATAGGCACTAGATCCGTTGAATAGCCTTTCTAGGTAGAAGAACTACTTAGCTTGAGATGCAGCCGAAGAAAAAGAGGACGAGCGCCGGCCGCCGCGCCTTATATATGGGCATGCCCCCCCCCCCCCCCCCCGCTGCGCCGAAGAGGGGCGGAGGAGTGCTGGAGCCCGCGCGATGTCACACACTCTATTTAGACCTACCTTGCCTGTGAATCATCAGGAATCTCTAGGAAGCGTTGTGAAAATTGGCAGCTCTTGGTGAACTGGAAAAAAGACGGCGACTACGCTGAGCTGACTTGATACGCGTTGTATAGTGAAGGACTAAACTTTCTCCTGCTCATCTCAGCGCATTCCCGGTTGCAGTTGTGTTACTTCCGGAACCTGACTTTTCTTCACTTCTCTATCCTTGCAACTTCGGAATTCGATATCTTTGGTTGTGTGTGAGACTATTTGTCGTCAACGATGTCAAACTTGACGACGCCAGACCGATTCTTGAAATCTATCAATTCGAATCTACCCATTCGGCCGGGAGATTTAGCCTCCAATACTATAACAGTCGACCATTTTATTAGAGGATTTGAAATTTCATTGGTATTAGACACGGGTTGGGTAAGGGGTAGAACATTTAATTAAAGTTCTAATAACCTCAATGACATATTCCGTCTTTAATATAAGGTTTATGTTAAATATCTTGTGGAGACTTTGAACAAATGTCTTCATTTACATACTCTAATATGTTTTTCCTTATTCGTATTTCATTTAGAACTAGCCACTTATCAAAAGGACTTCAGCCCTGAGTTTTGTGTCACACTCATGGTATTGTTAGCTACAGATATTAATATGTCCCAGAGCACGATAGCTACAAGCGCTCAAGAGTTAAACATTCCGCAGTTTCCAAAGTCTTTACTAATGTCTATGGGTACGAAAGAGCATACCTTCTAGTGGCACTTTATTTGAAGGTACTCAGTGGTTCAGCTTTAAAAACATCATCATTTCAGCCTCATAACGACCACAGCTGGACATGGGCCTCTCCCAAGCATTTCCAAAATGACCAAGCTAAAGCGGTTTGCATTCTGCGTTTTACAGAGACCTTGGTCAGATTATCTGACCATCTTGTTCTATGCTTCGCTTGCCAGTAGGTGATCGGATTTGAGAACCTTTTAACCGATCGGCCATCGCATCTTAAAAATGTAATTTTGGGCAACTTAGACGAAAAACTAAACCTGCAAGTACTTACATACAATGCACCACTTACATCATGTGGGACGGAAATCACTTGGTTGACGACTCTTAATACCTGCAACCAAACAAAATAAATTTTTTAGATTTGGATAATGAAATCGTTTACGATTTTGGTGTTTTATGTTATGTCGCAGGCACGCCTACGAGAATGACTTCATTCGTGGACAAGTCTCATTGTACTTTCGAGTTTCTTTTCTGACTCACTGAGCGGCAATATTTTAAATGTCAAGGTAAGTCGAACGATGAGAAATCATCTCAAACGATGGGTTACATATTAACTGTAACACTTTTATTGCAAAATAGACTTTTAACTAAGATGTTTCCATAAAATGACGCAACAGCCGTCAATGTCGCCCTATTTCAATGTCAAACTAAATCAGACTATATTATGATTTTGTAGCGCTCAATGTTTCTCCACACTGCAACGCAAGCACGTAACTACGTACAAATGGCGTGTAGCTTTGTTGAGTAAAGGTCCTGCTTGCTTTGTATGTGGAAGAATCCTTCACATCTTAGCGCTTACTAGGATGATTTGATTGTGGACTGTGCTTTTACGTTGGCCCGCCGCCGCCCGACATTAACTCTTCTTGGGAATGCAGTTGTTGAAAGATATGTTTCTGCTTGTATAATCCTTCAGTCGCCTCTTACTACTTGACTCACACAGTAATTATTAATTGATATGAATTAGTGCTCCGCATTCAGCCTGAAGATAGTCTCTTAATGAGCTTGAAACTTGATTGGCCCGAGCTGATTTATAGACGTGAGTAACGACAGTGATTTACCCGTTTAAAATATTTAAAATTAATACACACTACACGTAATGTAAATTATACTTATTACCGTGTAAAACTGCCTGTAAAGGTCTAATTACTGCATGGACATCTGAAATAAGAATTTTATAATACTCAATAATTGGTGATCCTATAGTTGGCCGAAAACCATAGGGCACCACGGTTCTGGTGAGCACTTTGACCTTTTCCAATCAAGTTCATGATTCTTCACCTAGTCCACGCAAAATTACATCCGGCAATTTATCATTCAATAAAGCAAGTTGAACTACGAAGTTCAATTAATCGGTCCAATTTCCAGCAACAATCACGTGATTCATCAATTGGCCCGCAATAGATGGACGAACTAACTCAGGGTGGGCCTGCGGGAATACTAGGGTGGATCGAACCTCTGTAGACGATTTGTATTGTGACCTCAAAGTACAGTTATTTTTCAAATAAACTAGTATAACATTACCACTGAATGAAGATTTTTCTATACTATTCTAATCTAAATACAATCATCATCGTCTTTTTGAAGCGGTGATGGCAGATCGGTTAAAGCACTAGCTGTGTGTCGGTAAGGTACAAGATTTTTCGGAAAAAACCTCAGCAAAAAATTATATTCGGATTGAAAGGTTTCTGAAGTAATTTAAAAAATAGGGGTCTAGTAATAGTAACGCATCACTATTTTTATTTCTTTTTCCACGTCACCATAACGCGGAAAGAATTTCGTTTCTTATGGCCTGAGAGAGTCTAGGCCACCCTATATTATCCTACTGTATTCCGTGGTCTACCTTTTAAAGATGACGACGTGATAATTAAATTTATTAACAACAAAACCTACCAAAGCTTTTTCTTTAATCAAAAGGATCATTCGACCTGTAACCAGGCACACTGCACTAATGGAGTACTTTCTCTACAACGTGTTAAATACCGAGGCTTCCAATAAACTCGAGTTTTTATTGCTCTTGAGCATCAAACGCTCCTAAGGCAGAAGCGGCCAGCGTTCCTTTTCGTTTTCTTTTTTATTTATTTTTTATTTTATCGATTGCATAATATTTGACGAGTTCGAAAGAGGTGATTGGTACACCATTGGGAGATTTGAGAGGAAGTCGTTTGGCCGTATTTCCATACAAACACAGTTCCCTGATTCCTCACCGGTTAATGCCAGCAGACAAATACTAATTCCCAAAAACAAAATCGGATGTCCCTATGTTTTCGTCTTTTTCATGATTTCATTATTAGAAGCTATATATACGAACCTCCATTAAATACCTGAATTTTTTGGGGTTCAGTGCTGCCCCCTAAAAGTGGCCGTTTTTCGCAATTGTGCGTAGAAAAGCTTTACGTTCTCACTTTAAACTGTAAAAAGTAGTTCATAAAATAGTTTGAAGGGTTATCTAGTGCCTGGTCAAGATAACATTTTAAATGATGTCTCCGTTTCCTATCAAATGATTTATTTCAAATGGGGGCAACACTGGACCCCGAAAAATTCATAATAAACATTTTTGAATTTGATTTTTGATCCCCTTAACCTAAAAATTGGTAAAATTTTCCCCTGTCCTTCCAACTTCCAAAAAAATTTGACGCGATTATATTACAAAAACACAACACAGGAACATAGTCATAGCTAATCTTAATTTTTGTATAAAAAAACAGGGGAGTGCAAAAAGTTGATTTTGTGTACTTTTCATGGGTATTTTCGGTCCAAGTTGCAGTTGTCTTTATCGCACATCGTGACAGGTGATTTGGGAACTGCGTGGATAGCAAAAGATTTTTAAAATACATATCTGTTTTTTCAATTGTTGACGAATGTTGACGACCTCCGTGGCGTAGTGGTCACCATGCTAGTCCGCCATTCAGAGGTCCCGGGTTCGATCCCCGGTCAGGGCAAGTTGGAAAATTGCCTTTTTCAAATTGTCTTGGGTCTTGGATGTTTTGACGTTGAGTTAGTATCCCATAACACAAGTCTAGAACTTACTTAGGGGCTAGCTCAATCAGTGTAATTTGTTTATTTGTTCAAAAAAAAAATTTCTCGACCTTTGTGGGCGACTCCAACGGTGGATAATGTAACTTTTGACGATATGATGTTTGACTACATCATAAAGTAGCCGTGCGTTGAGCTTTTTAAATCATCAAACGCAGATCATTTATTGATCTGGGCAGACCACATCATGATGTGCCCAGCGAATATTCCATATCATGAAAACCAACATTTGTGGCCAGATCTTAGAAGTCATCGTTTCATGATTCGTTCCACCATATCCTACATATACATAGACGTTATTTTCTACAAAATACTCTAACCGTTTATAGCTTTTACCAACCAAGACTTGAGCCATGTGGCTCACGAAGAGTACTGAAGTTTCAGCCGTTAAATAATAAATGTTAGTGTTTTAAAGTCTCATTGCTAGTTGCTACTCATATCAGTAAGGTATCCTGATATCGGAACTTGAACGCTTCAAAAATTTAATCATCGTTTTTCATACAACTAGTATGAGAAATTATGACTCCATTTTTGAAGCCTGACTGTACCTTTTTGACTTGTCATAAGTTTGACGCTAATGTCTATCTGTCTGTCTGTGTCATCATAGCTCTCGAACGGATGGACAGATGCCGATGTGGTTTTTTTTACCGTGAAAGAAAGTTCCCTTGCGGTTGTTCTTAGATATGTTCGATGAAAATCGGTTAAGACGTTTTAAAGTTATTGGGGGTTAAGAATCCCCTTATCCTAGACTTTTCCATACAAACGTAGTCTACGTTTTATTTTAAAACGACATGTCAGATTTCCGTAAAAAAAATAATTTTAAAGAAATTGCAATTATCTTGGGTTATAATTGGTTTCCTACGGTAAAATTATGAACTGGAAAGAAAAAGAAATGTGGTGTCGTGGGACACCAGGTAGGAACGAAGTTCCTTCAGCTAATGTAGAATCGACACAATTTGCAAAAGAATTGTGTATACGACTGTCGCGCCTGCGCACGTCTCATTTAACGGTTTTATTTAACGAGGTCATCCTTACGGTTTTACTATCACATTTTTTTCAGTTCGGTCGCCCAGCAAAATCCCTATCTCCTCCAAGCCTGCCGTAAGGAACTTCGTTCCAAAAATATAAGGGTGTAAAAGTCTTCCATACTGATGGATTTACAATTGCGAAAAACAGTCACTTTTGGCGTATGTGCGTAGAAAAGCTTCACATTCTCACTTTAAACTGTAAACAGTAGTTCGTAAAATAGTTTGAAGGGTTATTTAGTGCCTGGTCAAGACAGAATTTTAAATGATGTCTCCGTTTCCTATCAAATGATTTATTTCAAATGGGGGCAGCACTGGACCCTAAAAAATTCAGGTAGCCAGCCCTTTAATCTAGTTTTTACCCGACTGCGCCAGAAAGAGGGTTATGTTTTTCGACAGTTTGTATCTATGTATAATTGTTAAGCACGCTCTGCAGAATGAACGGCTCGATGGATTTTATTTTATTTCGTATTTACTGTGAAAGTGACAGTTGGTATATCAAAATAAAAAATAAACAAAATGGCGGATTTTAGGCGCCAAATTCAAATGTTTGGCACGCTCCGAAGCCTGAACAGCTCGATATATTTTAGCTTGACTGGTGTCGTTATATTGGTATTTACTGTGAAAGTGACACTGGGTATATCAAAATAAAATAAATGTCCAGAAAACTCTGAATTGCGACCAAAAATAAAAAAGGACACCGCCACAAACGAGCTCACCATGACTAATACAAGAGGGAGTTGACACCATCAACGAAGTCCGCCAAAGGACAATGTCCAGAACACTCTGAATTGCGACCAAAAATAAAAAAAGGACACCGCCACAAACGAGCTCACCATGACTAATACAAGAGGGAGTTGACACCATCAACGAAGTCCGCCAAAGGACAAATCCAATCCAAAAAAAGGACAATGTCCAGAACACTCTGAATTGCGACCAAAAATAAAAAAGAACACCACCATAAACGAGCTCACCATGACTAATACGAGAGGGAGTTGACACCATAAACGAAGTCCGCCAAAGGACAATGTCCAGAACACTCTGAATTGCGACCAAGGACGTAGACGATAACCTAAACATAAATCCGCATGTTAAATAGTGTTTTTATCCTGTTCTTTTATCATATTCATATGAAACATTCCAATGCACGTATTGTATGTAAGTAATAAAATAAAAAAGGACACCGCCACAAACGAGCTCACCATGACTAATACGAGAGGGAGTTGACACCATAAACGAAGTCCGCCAAAGGACAATGTCCAGAACACTCTGAATTGCGACCAAGGACGTAGACGATAACTTAAACATAAATCCGCATGATAAATAGTGTTTTTATCCTGTTCTCTTATCATATTTCAGTAAACATAAAAAAGCGGGCGCGAAGGAGAGAAAGTAATAGAGAATAGAGTCATTTGACCCTCCGTTCATATTTATGGCGGCTATTCATCGGGGTTGAAGGAATCGCTTATTTCTTTGGCTTCAGCAAAGTGGATGAATATTTTGCTGGCGATCGTTGGATCGGTAGTTTACCGCGATTTACAATGTAAGCTTATTAGTGGAAAACGATGGAAAATAAAAACAAATTATGTTTATAGACTGCTTAAGAGGGGAGGTGACATGTTGCGATAGGTCTTCTTGTTTTGGACGTAAAATGGTTTAAACCAAGTCTTAAAGGCTGCGTTTCATAATAAGACGCAATGACGATCTCTGTGGCGTAATGGTTAACATGCCTGTCCGCAACTCAGGAGGTCCCGGGTTCGATCCCCGGTCAAGTCAAGATGGAAAATGATCTGTTTATGATTGGCCTGAGCCTTGGATGTTTATCTATCTATATATGTATTTGTTATAAAATATAGTATCGTTGAGTTAGTATCCCAAAACACAAGTCTCGAATTTACTTTGGGGCTAACTCAATCTGTGGGATTTGTCCGTATTTTTAATTTATTTATTAAAAAAATCTGTTCATCTGAAGAAAACTCTTTCTTATAAAATTTCCCACATCTTTTTAAACAAAGCGTCTAAAGGTGTGCAGCAAAAGTTTATCGCTTAGTCGGAAAACTTTCTCGAATCCTCATTTTCGCCTGCAAAATCCCGAAAACTTGAGTGTCCACGACGTTTTAACTTTTCTCAAACTTTCGTTTTGAAAGCACTTTGAGCGTTGTCTTTGTGCACCACTTTAGAATTCACACTTTACAAAAGCTACCAAAATTCTTTGTATTTTTTTTTTTCAATTTAATTTTATAAATGTTCAGAAAAAGTTGATTTTATAAAAATGTGTAGAAAAATTCTTAAAAATCTGCACCAAACTGCAACGAAACAAAATAAATACAGGTATGTAACGATTTTCAGCCAGTCAGTATTAATTAACCGAGCAATATTGTGAATGAAATAAGGTTCGAATATGAGTTTTGAATTCGGAATTCGAAATACGGTTTTCGTTAGAGCGTGAGCGTGACTCATTCGGATATTGGCGTCACGTCGCGAATTTTATTGTCGAAGTCGAAAGTGCGAGAAAATGTCGCAGCTGAAACAACGAACTTAAGTCATGATTTCTTGGCCCCGGAATCATCATAGGTCTTTTAAATCTGGAATGAGGCTTATTTTGACACATAAAAGAAAGAAATGTTCTTTTTTTTCCACAAACTGTCATAGTTTCATCTACTTGTATGTTACATTTATAACTTCCATTTATTTAAAGCCATCTTCCTTTGTATGCAACATTCATAAAATAACATAAGTCTTGTCTCACATATCAACATAAATCAATACCATAAGCTAGACTACAATTTGACAAATCATTGTATTCATATTTTTTTTAAACTAAAAAGTAAAAACCTACTTTACCCTGAAACTACAAGAATTTTTTTATGTATGTTCACCGATTATTCAAAGACGCCTGGAGCGATTTAAAAAAATCTTTTTTTGTTTGAAAGGGTATACTTTCCAGCTGGTACCATGGAAATTTTATCAAAAACGGTAGTTTGGGGGTGAAGTCGGTTTTTAGTTTTGAAAAATTATTTTTCATATCAGTCCAGTCGTTTTCAAATAATTGGTTAACATACATTAAACAAAAATCGCAACGAATTGATTACCTCCTCCTTTTTGGAAGTCGGGTAAAAAGAAATAAACATGAGTTCTTGCATATTTCATTCCAATCACTTTTCATTCTGAAATTATAAAAAAAAAATCCTCCATTCAGTCTGAAACTTATACCTAAAAAAATATATCCAAAGCCCAAAACTAGTTAAAGTTTCCGAATTAATCTGTAAACTTCCACAAACTAATCTAGTTACGAGTTTGCATTAGCCGGTTAAATCGGGAAGCAATCAAGCAAACAAACAATCACAGCACCTACGTAACCTACTCAGACCGCAGCGCACCCATATTTGTATTGGAATTGGAACTTCAAACACGACCAAAATGTATTGGTTTTGCCACCATGGGGGTAGGTAATTCATTTTACTAATCAGGTGGTTTCAAACTGTCAAAGGAAACTTGTACGGTACGCTTCAAAAGTGGAGTCATAATCTCTCATACTAATTGTAAGAGAGATTATAACTCCATTTTTGAAGCCTGACTGTACATTGATTTTTCTAAACCTAATACATTTACGACCTAGACTGTGTCTTAGTGGTCATCATGCCACCACGCTGTTCGATCCCTGGTCAGGTCAAGATGGAAAATTACCTTTTTCAGATTGACCTGGGACTATACATAATTATATGTATTTGTTATAAAATATAGTATCTATGATTTTGTATCCCATAACACCAAGTCTCGAACTTTGGGGATGGCTCAATCTGTGTGATTTGTCGTTATCTATTTAACCTAAGGCCGTAAGACCCTAAAGCCAAAACAAGCATAATCAACCAATGAGATTAGGGACCACAACTGGTATAAAGACCTTGGTCTCGGCGGTATCTTTCAGATCCTGATGCATTGTAGCGAGGCAGCAAAAACAGCTCAAAAAATATGTTTTGTCATCGTTTAATGCTTGCATATGCATCAATATGCGTATCATCTCACAAATGAAGACACACAAGCTCATAATATTTTTAAAAGACCTATTCAACGAATATCCCACATGATTGTTTAGTCGAGAAAAAAAAATGACTTTTCATTTTACTTGTATGGGAGCTACCCTGAAGAATTTTTTTTTCAGTATTTTATTTTACAACTTTTTCCGCATAATTAATATACATATCCATGCCAAATTATAGTCGCTGCTATTTAGTATTTATAGTCGCTGAGTAAAACCGCGGACGGACAGACAGACATAGCGAAATTATAAGGGTTCCTTGTTTACTACGGAACCCTATAAAGGAATCCAATTTCAACTTTGCATTAGCTGATTTAATCGTGGCTGCAAACAATCACAGTTAGTATCAACCAACATCACGCCCATGTTTGTACTGGATCGAACTTCACACGCCGCATGGCGCCGACGGTGGTAAAACCAACACATTTTAGTAATCGCCACGGGGCTAAAAGTCCACAGATTGTGGTGCCGACCCGGACAACATTGAAAACGTTTGTTTGTAGTAGTAGGCAAAAGGTAAGCTATATTTTTCTAACGGATCAGTTTGCAGAATTAACGGTTGCGGAATTGCAATTAATTTGGGAATTGGATCCAATTCTACAGGATTCTTTGACACATCTGCAATTAAACAGATTCCCAGTTTTACAGTCCACAAAGATGAAGGAATGTAAAATAACGCTAAAATTATTCGTGTAGAGTAGAATGGAATTTATGCCTATTGTAGTGCCGATCTGATAGGTAAATAGGACAGAGACTAGAGATGTAAATATTATGTTATCTTACAGTGTATTAAAATTTCATTTTTAAAAACCCAGTTAGTAAACATAAACAAACACATTCATCACAGCAGAGACAAATACACGCCAGTTTGGGCAACGGGGTCGACTGTAAGCCTATTGTACTCGTTTGTATTGTATGGTGCCGATCTGATAGCGAAATGGGACAACCTATGCAAATATACGTTCTAAAATAATCTTATTACAATAAAACATACAACATTTTACTTTTTCTAATTTTAAGTAGTAGGCGTACAATAATAATCTGCTTCATTAGTTGATTTTTTTTTCTCAATGAAGCATTTTCTGTACTACTAGTACAAAAGTTAAATCAAATCAAAAAGATATGGAATCGTATGTTAATAACATTTAAAGTTATGTTTGTGTCTTTTGTTCGGATATGATTTACTGCATCGATCAATTTCGATTCCGATACTTAGAGTTGTACTAGCATCAAGAGATTCCATTTTAGAGCAACAAACAATTATGTTTGTTAAATCAGAATAGACATAAATTGTTTAAGTAATCTGTAAGTATATTTACTTACAGATTCCATATTCAACTTTCAATGCTTACATCGATTCGCTTAATGTCATTCTAATTTTAATCGCATCTGATTCGGAGTCGATAAACTCGTATCGTTATTTTGGGCACCACTAATTCTGGCTGGTATTCACAAAATCGACAAGTTACTGACGAGATTTCGTGGGAATTCCAATGGTTCTGAGTCTCGTTTTACAAACAAATCCATAAATTAAGTTGCTATAAAAATATAGTGAGTATTCAAACTTTATTGGTACAATACAAGGACTTCAGAAGCTTGTTTTGTAAACCCACCTTTGGCTAATTTTATCCAGTAAATATATCATAACACGAACTTTAGTCCTGAGTTAGTTTTCTAAAAACTAAGATTGTTTAGTGGGAAGGAACCCCTCTTCGCTTTTCCTCAACATATACAAATATCTCAGACATGATCTAAGTTAAACAGTTTAGGTAAGAAATATAAAAGCAAGTCTCCTTGGTACAACAAGTAAAACAGCTAGCGGCAGAGAAAGACAAACGGATGAAAATTCATACTTCACCGACAAGAGCATAGATCTTAAATATAGATGATGATGAAATAGCTACAGCTATGCAAAATGCATGTAAATGTAAATAAATTCGGTCTGTCGCAGATAAAGTTACTAGATTAGATATAGTAGTAAACATATGTTATGTATAATGCACGGAAGTGGTAGACAGTGATAATCGAATGGAACATGATGCTCGCTGCCCGGTCAGACCATGACTAACTGCTTTATAACGTCCAAGAGCCTATTAATGTGGAGATAACACTGTCATTATTGTTAGAACATATTAAGTGGGCGTCTCGTATGCGAGTAGATGTAAACTTATCTTTTATCCATCAGGAACCACTGGGTTATCCACTCTTAATGGTTTCAATGCTTTTAGATTGATCAAAGAAAGATACAGATATTTCTGAAGTTAAAGATTAGTAGAAGGATTAAAAGTCCATGAATTTGCAATAAAAGTCTTGATAAGGTAAACATGAAGAAATCTGATTCTATACACATAAATTACCGCAATGTCTACGTCATAAACTCACTACACCAGTTGATGTTGGTACTGATGTAATAGCAGAAGAATCATATATATTTACATTACACCATATTCTTCAGGACTTGCAACGTTCATTTACTTATATTTCTTACTAGGACAATTTTAACGACGAAATACGCAATAAATCTATAGGAATAAGGAAGAAGACATTTGCACCATTTTGTTTTGCTAAAGACATCACAGCCGACGTTTATTTACTTCAATCAGAAACTCAACAAACCGTCTCGGCACCCCAAGTGAACTGCGGTGATAAATAAAAAAGATGCGAGCAAACATTGCAATAACAACTTGACTCTAACAATGTTTTCATTCAACTGCCAGCTTTATGAGCAAGGGTGATTTGACTTAGTTAAATTGTTTGTGAATGATCATAACGTTAAAACGGTTGGTCAACGAAAACAGCTGTAGGGTTAATTGATATTTATAAAACATTCGAAATAAGCTGAACTAAGAAGATTCCGTCTAAATCAAATCGAGATTAGAAAACATGCAAGTCCGTTCTACCAATAAAGTTTGAAGTTGAAGTCACGGTTACAAGATCGATCTACAATTTGAACAGAAACATGTTTTAGCAAAGCGACAAAAAATAGAAAATACAGAAAACATGTGTAATGCAATGCAAGCTGAATTTAATTCGTCAGCTCATTGATCGGTGCGGCAAAAAAATTACTAGGTATCCTGCGAAATATATGCAAAAAAGTCAATGCAAGCGCATTGTTTTGACTCGTGCATTATTGTACCTACAAATTATGTAATTTTCCCAGTGCGTGTAACGAATGAGAATTGATAAACTGTCCCAGATACGAGAACGAATGGCTCAACTGAACTTTATCATATCGATCGAAGTAGAATTTTACACACTCATCATCATTAAATCCTTTAAAATGAAAGTTATGTAATTTGTAGTCACCGCGCTGCTTTGGAACCAATGGCGCTCTTTCTGACTTTTTCATCTGTTAGGAATCGTGTTACTAGACTCAATGGTTTCGCAACCATGGACGAAGTACAGTAGAAAAGGCAGATATGTAATCGTTGCCATTACAATTTGGCAGTGGTTTGACTACCGACTCCCTTCCAACTTCAAGTCTACTTTGGTTTATAATGTTTTAGAAGCTAAAATGTATTCTAAACCGGAAATCAGACGGCAAACAGAGCAAAATTAACATTTCTACAACCAGCTTTGACTTAATTACTTAGCCTTTAAACACCATGACTGTCGCCTGGTGACCAAACATAAATTTAAAACCTATTGTGTCTGCAATGCTGGTAGTGAAGTTGTTAAACGAATGCTATATAAAATATTTGACTTTTATCAGACAAAATACAGCTTTCTATTCCGATATGCGTATCAACTCATACACGGCTTTTATTTTATTATTGGATTGGACCGTGGGCTTTTAAAAATTTATTGTTTTAAACGATACGGTAAAGTGTATGTAGGTTCGTATGGGAGGTATCTTGGTGAAAGTTCACCACGGGTTACAGGGCGTCGTATTGGTGGGTGGTAATTTATGTGATTTTCAATATAAATGTTGAATTCAGCTCGATCGCTCTTTGTCTCAGACAAAGGGCTATAACAATAAATTAAATACAGTAATTACAATTTTAACTGTTTTATTAATAGCGTACACGATAATTATTTAAAGTATAGTTTCTGTCATATTGTACCCGACATATAATTTACAACAATTTAAGATAAACACCAGGAATGTTGTATGAATAATTCGAATGTAATTTACATAATATGTGAAGTAAAATACTTATTAACTTCACTTTATGTGAAACAAAAGCTGTCGTGACACATCGCATTGTGAAGATAAACAGTGCCTATTGATCTTTACAAAAATCATCTACCCTGTAAATTGGGACTTTTATTTTCTAGTAAATATCACCACCGAAAAATATCAACACAGAAACGAAAGCTGCCAAATCACGTCGTATTGCAACGGTGGACACATATCATCGTATAGGTGTACTGTACAAGTACTACGTACGAGTACATAGAGTTTCGAGCTACGGAATGTAGTTGGAGTCTATAAAAAAAAACCGGCCAAATGCGAGTCGGACTCGCGCACCGAGGGTTCCGTACAAACCTTATATGATGTAACAAAAAAATTACATTTTTGAAGTGAAAACTTCTTTAGCGGCGTTGTACACTTTTTGTAATGAGTAAAAAATGTTAAACTCGCGTCAGGGCGTCAGGGCGTCAAGACACGTGACCTGATCGAAAATTCGTAGGACAGCCGGCGCGGCGCGGCGTAGGAGAGGAAGTATCCCCCTCTCTTTCTACGGCGCGACGAAAATGTATGCTTGCACCTACTGTTTCGTTCAGATGGCGCAGGGCGCTTGCGCGAATTTCGTTTGTGTTTATGTTACAGCGTGCCACGCGCATCCATGGAAATGCACAACGTTAATATTCAAGTTTACACTTCTGCCGGCACTCCCGGAGTGCAACCCGTCGTTTTTTTTGCAATTTTTCCTTTATCTGTGCTATAAGACGTTGCTTCGTACCAAATTTCAAGATCTGAGTTCACGGGAAGTGCTCTGTTGGTTTTGATTCCCTTGCGAATGTCGAAAATTTGCGGCATAAACGGCTGTATCTTTTGATTGCGTTGGCTTAGAAGTTTGATTTTTTCACAGCTCTAAGGGAGAGCAGACTTCAGTATTGGATATAAATTCCAGCTTGATACTTCCACTCGTTCCTTAAAAAGGGTCTTAACAGACAGACAGGCTGACGGACGGACGGACAACAATGTGATCCTATAAGGGTTCCGTTTTTCCTTTCAAGGTACGGAACCCTAAAAATTGCTGGATCAGATTAGTACTTTTATTTCTAGTAGCACACTTACCTTAAATGCACGTCACGTAGGGCTGCCTATTCTACGTTACGCACATTATGCCATATCACCACCGTACGGCCACGTACGGCTTCCGATCGGACGGGCAAGGCCGGGGCGTTGACCTTTCCGGAAATAGCGAACACGTGCACAGCTGATGCGCGATATCGCAGGCCTTCCGCTAATATTGTTTTTCGGTTTTTTTGTTAAGAAAATAAAACGTCACAAAATAATGTCTGTTCATTATCATATCGATTTTCAACGTGATTTTAGATTTATTATTTCTGAAACGTGCCGAAACACTGATATTAATAGCGCTATTTGACTCCAATAAACTATGACGTTATTAGTCTATATTTCATACAAATCCCATAGAGAATGTTTGTTTTGACGTTTAGAAAAAGTATCTGATTCGAGTTGTTAGAAAGTAACAAATTACAATATACAATAAGTCAGAGCAATTGCATTTTATTCAACCTGAAGTAAACTCATAAAGGGGCACCTGCAACAACTGTAGTTCGCCCAGAACTTTGAACTCGTGTGACGTTCAATTTATTTAAAGAAAACAATACTAAGGTAACCAAACTCTTTAATTCGAATTTTAACAATTTATATACTTAAATAAGAAAAATGCCACAGATAGGGGTCATAGGTTCGAAAGGCACGAGATTCGTTGATTCAGGGAAATAGAAGTACTCAGCTTTGGTGTACAGCCCGGCTTCCAAATAGCGCTAAGAGTCCAGAGTAAGGTCCAGCTCGCTGCCGCTTTTATATGGTCAGCGCGGGGTGCGGTGCGGTGAGGTGAGGAAGGTCGTCGTCACACTCGCACATATTATACAATATATCGGTTTTCAAAATATATGTTCACATTGCGAGTTTAAAGTTCTGGGCGAATTTAAAGATTCTCATCTACTCGACAACAAAATGTCTTGAAATTCCGAGGAAAGACACCTACTCGAAGCATCATTGAACAAACAAACACCAGATTGTCAAAGAAACAAGACTCTAAGAGACCAATCGGAAAATTTTCCAACATTATTTTCTGATGATAAAGAAAATCTATTCTAAACTGGGCATGATCATAGCGATTCTCTTTCAAACAGTTCATCTGTTCTAATTCCATTGATTTCCACTTCTGAATCGCCAGAAAAATAGATGAAGAATCAGATATTCTATATTCAACTAACAGCTGACTATAGATGAAACGTTTGGCATAAATGTAAACATCAGCAAAGCCATTGTTCTATCCTTGACCTTGAGCATGAGCAGCCTTGGATCTTCATGACCTTGTACATGACCGGCGAACCAAACGAAATAAAACAGTAATCTCTGAGTCATCTAACTGCTAACAGTTTCAGTCAGTTACGGTATATTTAGAGAGAGAATACAGACTGTTCTACATTGAAATGATCTACAATTAATCCAGTGCTTGTGTATAAGAACTATGACACTTGAAATAATTATGAACATCTTTATAGTAAGTTTGTATATAGCTTAAAGAATAAATTGAAATTCTAGACATTTTTATGCTTACCGCAATTGCAGATGACGGTTTTAGATTTAAACCAACCTGTAACAATAAAACACACACTATTAATAAAAGAAGAACGAATTTACTTGTAAATAATGTTATACCTAAGGCCTAACATCTATAATAAAGAAACAACATTTTTAAAAAACGTGAACGAAAATCTGACAGTTAAAAAAACAGTAAATAACGTTTTCAAATACGATTATGATAATGATAATAGTATGTTAATAATGTTAAATAATGAATAAAGAGAATAACATACAATAATAAAAAGATACGTGACTAAAAACGAGATACAAATAAAATTATAGGACTAGAACCAGACGAAACTAAAGTAAAAACCAAAAGAACCCGAGATGTACGGTAGGCCTCAGAAGTGGAGACCCAATTTCTCATACTAATTGTATGAGAAATTGATACTCCATTTTTGAGGCTTACCGTACATACTCGTACAATCATATCCCTAAAGACACCAACACTTGCCAGTTATTCAATTCCACTGCATTTCACAAACGAGGTTTCGGACTTCGAAAGTCTACGAATACATATTTAATGGCATACTGCGGCACTGGAAATTGATCTGATATCGATTACCAGTGGCATATGCGGTGGCAGCCCTCCGTATGACAGTGGACCTACTGACTTACATAAAAGTTCAGCAAAAGTTATACTATTTTTAAAACTCTACGCAAGTTGAAATAATGATGGTCATGTTAATGCGTACAAATCCTTTAGGAAATTATTCTTTGTGGGAATAAAGCGAATGGAAAATTTAAATAATAGAAAAAAAAATTCGGGAGATACGCCTCTACAATTTAAATTGTACCGTTTAAAAATATCACTTATTATTACGAGCTTTCATTTAGTTTCACCCGTCCCGCTGTCTGTCGGTCTGTCTGTTTGTAATCAAATCTTGCAAGTTAAATTTGACCACCCGCTTTCCGATTGAGCTGAAATTTTGCTCGCATACGTATATCGCATGACAGTTCAATATTATTACATCGAGCTGAACTGATGATGGAGCCGGAAGGTGGCCAGGACCCAGAGGTCCTGACCCAAACTCGATGGGTTTTTGTGGTATTACAGATAATACCACAAAACCCCATCGAGTTTGGGCTTATTTAATTCGTCTTGAGGAGCACTTTAAACGTTTAAAGTGCTCCTCAAGACGAATTATTATTACAGATAAAACATTTTTTTTTTTTCAAAACGATATTTTTTAATAATTACTCATTTTTAGAATCGAAAAGTCTTAGAGATGAGATGATCTGTACCCGATAAACTAAAGGTTTCTTATGCTATCGTATCAATGATTCAAACCTTTATTTTGCCTAATGCTTCCCAAAGTCACAATTTTTTTGGTAATGACACAGTCACATTCACCTACTCTGTAGATCCTAGAATCAACGTTTGCACCTTGGATTAGACTGTTAAGTTATTGACTATAGCGAAAAAAGAAAGGTTAAGTAAACGAACTTGGGTAGCCGCGGAAGGTAAGCTTACTACGAGTATGAGTAGCATGGTGACGACCTCCGTGGCGTAGTGGTCACTTTGCTAGTCCGCCACCCAGAGGTCCCGGGTTCGATTCCCGGTCAAGGCAAGTTGGAAAATGGTCTTATTCAAATTGTCCTGGGTCTTGGATGTTTATCTATATATGTATTTGTTATAAAATATAGTATCGTTGAGTTAGTATACCATTACACAAGTCTCGAACTTACTTTGGGGCTAGCTCAATCAGTGTTATTTGTCCCTATATATTTATTATTATTATTTATTTATGAGTAGATAGGTTTGTTATTATTACAGCAATTTCAACGATAAACATTCCAGAACAAAGCATAACTTTAACGGACAAATTATATTTCCGTTACCATAAATCCTATGGGCGTCGCATCAATCATGGCTTTAATCTTATCACGGCATCCAACGAGAATAAATTGTTGCATCAAAGAAATAAATCAGTTGCACCGTTTAAATAAACATCAATTAAAGGAACACGATACATTTGTCGACATCCGAGCCACGGTTTATTATTATTTTCTTTTCTTTTATTCTTTTCGTACGAATTAGTTACAAACATTAGTTTTAGACTTTCAAATGCTAAAATTGATATGTAAATGGTATCTCACTATGTCGTCGACAAAGGTCTTCCCCATTTCTTATCTGGTGGTATGCTATGTCCATCCATCCATACATACAACCTATATTTCCACGCCTGTTTCCCATGGGGGTAGGCAATGACTATAGATTTCCCCTTGCGACGATCCTTGCAAACCTCTTTTGCTTCGTCAACACTCAGTACTCTTTTTATACATGCTCTCCGGTTATAGGTACTCCTCACTTCATCTTTCTTCAGAACATCTGCAATTTGGTCGCAGAACGTTCGTAGAGGTCGACCAGGTCCGGTTCTCGCATCCACATCCGCATGATAAATATGTTTAATTAGTCTTCTTTCATCCATCCTCTCAACATGTCCAAATCATCTTAACATTCCTTTTTAAATTTTTGTCTCTACATTCTCTTTTTTCACCCCACACCGAATTACATCATTTCTTATCCGGTCTTTCAAAGTTACACCACACATACTTCTTAAAGCTCGCAGATCGTCAATCCATCGTGTTCTAGGCCTTCCTTTTTGCGACAATCACCTGAATGTCACGTTATTTCTATTTTTTTTTTTTCAAATACAGCTGTATTTGAAAGAAAAAGTCTAACTATAAAATTATAAATTGTAACACTGTACTGTTGAGTCCGACAGGGACAAATTGTGCTTCACAAAATCCATCAAAATATGTTTTAGATTTTATAGTATCGACAAACTGTATCAGTAACACCACAACATGAATTAACGTGTCATCATCGATCATAAAAGCACCTGTTCATTCAGTGTTAGTTACCATCAGTTTAATATCATTAAAAAATTAAAAACCTGTTCATTAAATATAGTCAACGAATTTACTAAAATAACTAAAAAAAAGTAGCAAGAACTCGTTGGACCAAGCAATAAATCAGCGGGTTGTTTAATTAAACATCAATTACTGGAACGCGATACATTTTGTCGGCAAATGCATCGCGACATCAGAGACATAGTATTTCATGTAATCGGACCCCATTTGATGTTGTGTGCCCATGAATCGTCCTATGTACATGTTTATTTTCCAGTAAAATTAAAAAAAGTACCGACTTTTATGTGTTCACCCCCAATAACTTTTGAACGGCTGAGTCGATTTTCATAAAACATAGCTAAGAAGACCACAAAGAAACTTGCTTTTACGTAAAAAAATCCGCATCTAAATTCCATACGTTCCAGTGCTACGACGATGCCACTTCGCGACGTGTTGTCCGTTTTCTTCGTAAACGACACTGTCATATCAAAACAGATGGAAAAATAAAGAATATCTTTATCAAGTGCAGCTACATCATGTGGTTGGCAATAATAGGTGGCTTCCAAATGGAAAAAATGATTACAATTCCGATCAAATACAAGTTATTCTTATATGCTCAACAACTGTCAAACATGTGTTAGATACACCTAGATATATTCTAGTCGCTAGTTTTACTTCGATGAAAGGCTTCGATGGCTTCCTAAACTAGACACATTCGACACATTCAAAAATCGATTGTAAAATAATGTATATTTTATTTTATAAAAACATTTCGAACATTCAATTTCCTCGTTACCTTACCGTTACTCGATTTTTCAGAGCAACTTATTGTTTTCATAGAACAGAGCGGAACATTCAGTTTGGCGTGAAATCGACCCGGTTGTCGGCAAAAAGATTTCTTTGTGGAGGCATCTGCGCGACAAATTGTAGAATAAGCAGCTGTTGAATAAGGTTGGATAGACATGATAACAATGGATGGTCTTTGGCTTTGCAGTGCACTTGGAAATGGTGTAATTTACACCATTTCCAAGTTGTTCTACAGTTGTCTATTTTTAAAATAGACAACTGTAGAACAAACCATAGGAAAATGATGCGACCAAAAATAATGAGACAGAGTGAAACGATAACTATGGGTAGTTTTTGGCTTAGTTCGAGTGCACGAGGAAATCATCTATTATATAATTTGTAGACTAAACGTAAGAAGTTTTAAGCCAACGTAAATTATGCTTATCCCTGTGTGTACCTTTAATAAATAAATAAATATACACGGACAAATAACACTAATTGAGCTAGCCCCAAAGTAAGTTCCAGGCTTGTATTATGGGATACTAATTCAACGATACTATATTTTATAACAAATAGATAAACATCCAAGACCCAGGAAAATTTGAAGAAGGCCATTTTCCAACTTGCCCTTACCGGGGATTGAACCCCGGACCTCTGCGTGGCGGACTAGCATGGTGACCACTACGCCACGAAGGTCATTAAATAAATATTTAGATCTGTGTCTGAATTTCAGAAATTTACAGAAAGAATGAAAAGCGAAACAAATAATCAAGATACACGAAAAGTCCATGTCACTTAAAAGACAAAAAATTGCTGAAACCAGCCAGTTATTCACGAAACATTTCTGCAAAAGCTGTTAAAAGCCTAATTAGCACGTCGGCGCCTATTTCCCACCTTTTTTGACACTTTAACAGCCGTGGAAGACTAATTAGACAGATAGGAATGTGTACAAAGGCTTTACAAGGTAACACGAAATTACTAACTTTGCACCACTGGGCTGAAAGTGTTTTTCAAAAGATTTTTTGACTTAAGACCTCTTCCAGACGTAGTTGGTACGTTGACAGAAGTTGAGAAAGGTTTTCTTGAGAATACTCGAAACACAAGGTAATATAAAAATTTGTTCATTCAAACTTAAACCCAGTTGAATGAACCAATGGTCATGTTGATTGAAATAAAATATCGAATATGAAAGTTACAAAATATAGGTTAATGAAATAACAAACTTCAAGGCCTAGTAGTTTAAGATATTTGATAAAAAGCTTGTTTCACAGATACGAAAAAAATGTTTTTACTTTACACAACTCCAAACTTGGACGTTTTGCTAGAAGCTCTAGAATGCCGGGTTGGAATTATAAAGTGATTTCCGAGAGGCCGTCACATTACAAATAAAAAGCATAAAAAGGCAGCTGTAATGCCCCCGTTGCGTGTTGCGTGCGGTCGACGCCCGCTTTAATCAATTTCATAGGGCCTACCACGTACCTACCACGGTTAACATTGCTGCGTTAGTTTCTTTCAGCATATCTATGTTTTATCTGGATTTCCTGTTTTTTTACTTATACGCGAATGGTTATCATTACCCATAATAATTTTGCTTTCTTCATGCTTATTACCGAATCGTTTGAGTCACATTATAACGAGTATGGTACTTGTATAGCTATTATGTATTTTGAACATATTTTTGTCAGTCATGTGTCTCAAGGGATCGAATCGAAGAATCCTCTTACGATAATATAAGTAAATATGAGTCCCTGTGCATTATCGTTCCCAAAACGCATCTTTAAAATCAATATAGATAATTATGATGAGAATCATAATAGTACCTCTAAAAAGACAACATTTACTTAATTAAACACAAAGCGGGTCACGATATACTTAGAAACTACCCCGGTTGAAACTCCATTCACAAGCCTACACAGAGTTAAAATAGACCAGAGTACAATATACCGTATTGTTGACATTATATCCCGTACATGCTTGTATGTTCGGGCTATTGTGAGGTAACAATAATATTTGGGCGCCATTGTTACAAAATGTGGATGCTCAGTACGTATATGGTACGTCAAGAGGTATGAAAGGTCAAAACATGACGTTGAACTGGATTAATGAAGAAAACAAGTGATTATTACAAAGGACACAAACAAGCCGACTGCCTTATCTACAACGCACTCAGGAAAAATATAGGTACTACATTGGTAACTTACTTATTTTTTCTTCTTTCTCTTTCTTTTTAAATAAAATTATGAAGGAGCAGAGGAACGCTGTGAGTGGACGAAATTGAGTCGCACTGGATTTTTCTAAGCATGCTATTAGTTGAAATTGTTTGTCTTCATTGCACAGTTCTCTAAGCTTTATTCAAAATTTACTTAATAGGTATGAATACAACAATGGATATATCAAAGTAGATATCAAATCGTTATCACCAGAAATGTAAAGAGTGACTAAAAAGTTTTAATCTTGTTTGTCAATATTACTAAAAGCGGACTTTGCGACCCAATAGTGTCTGCAGACTTCAATCAGATTAAAAAAACTAATTCAATGTTGAAATCCTCATGAATTATTCATTTCACAGCACAACATGCAACGACAATGTAGGTTTGTTTCTATTGACAACTGATCATCATAGAGAACAAGTAGGTATAAAACAAGATTGACAAGTTATCAAAAGTGATTAGAACATTTTTACGAAGTAATCAAGAAACAAAGAAAGATTAATAACAACGCTGTAAAAGTCAAAAAGCCCAAGACATATAATATAATATAAATAAAAACATTATAGAGACAAAGCAGGTAGGTCACACACCACGCAGGTATACAAAGGTAAAAATAATCATGTTCAAAACATACGTAACACATCAAACCAACCGAATAAGAAACAGATGATATATTGTTATAAAAAGGGTGCTAAGGACCCCTCGCAAAAAGTTACCAACGTCGTGTTCGGCGAAATATTTCAAAGAAAACGCAAGTAACGCTGGGGTGCTCGGGAGTCGGGACCATACACGGCTCCGACAAAAACTACACGTGTGTTCCGCTTCTTAGGAGAATTTTAACAAAAAAATTGACAACAAAGTGAAAACATACCCAATGCATGAAGCATTATGAATGATTTTAGCATGAACTGCGAGAAAAAGAGTACTTTCGAGTCAAAGTTCAATTTGAAATTCGCAAAGGACTGTGTTCCGTTTTTGTAGGGGTGATATTTGCTTGTCGAGGGCTGGGTTAGTTTTTAGCAAGTCGTGTGTCATATTGTGGGCGCGGGTTGCTTGCCCTTGTTTATAGGTGACGAGGTTTTGTTTCGGCGCCTCGCTTTGCCTTTTGTGTGCCTGCATTACGGTGTTCCTACTTTTGTTCGTTGCATTTTTAAGTAACATTCTCAGTCCACATATCTAACTTTAATATCGGTATAATTGAAAGGTTGACGTTTTTGGAGAAAATGCTGCAGTACAGTTTGTTACCGCTTCTTCGTGCGCTTAGGAGGCGGCAGTAAACTTAGTTGTAAGTAAATGATCTGACGTCAACAACGAACTATTAAGAAATCGAAAGAAAAAAAAATCAAGTGATATAAATATCCAAAGATAAATAAAGAATTTTTGACTTTGACTTTGAATAACAATTGAAGTTTTTTTTTTTTGTATATTGATAATGATGTTCTAATTAAAAAGACGCAAAGAAATGAATGAGATTAAATGACGACAGGAATTGTAAAGTATAATTGTTATTAGTCCGTCTTTTAGATTATCCAAATATAATGGACCCATAAGTTATCAGTTTGCCAAATAAGTAAAATTTCACAGAGATACGAAGCATCAAAGTTCCGGAGTGGGGGCTTGTGACGTCACCTTTATGTAAAAATTGTATGTAGCCTTGGTGACATTATGCGAAATTTCAATGCACTGTAACTTTGTCATTTTTTTTTCAGAGAAAAGAAAAAAAAATTACATTATTTATTAATAATTTAACCGGGCGAAAAATGGTTTTCCATTCGTCATGGTAATAATTTAGTTAACCACTACACTTAATACTTCATTCGAGACTCTTTATCATCATCATCATATCAGCCACAGGAAGTCCACTGCTGGACATAGGCATACCGAAATGTAAAGATAGGTTAATATTTCAATACGTCACTCCAAGAAATATCATTGATACTTTTAAAAGTTTTAATAATAAGAAAACTGGGACATTTTAGAGCAATATAATAGATGTAATTGCGCCTTACTTAGCTTCTATATTTAATAAATGTGTAGACGCGGGATCTTTCCCTGACATGATGAAGTTAAGTAAAGTTATCCCTTTACTGGTCTGGTAACAAAAATGATCCAACAAATTACCGTCGAATTTCTATGTGCTTTTAGTTCTATATATAAAAAAATATTTTTATTCACCCTTCGCAATCCATCTATGCGAACATTATGTACGTGCGTCAGAATAAACATACATATAAGAAAAATTATGATATTCATAGTATTAACACTAGAAATAAAAATAAACTAGCTATCTCAGCTTTTCGATTGGAAAAAACAAAAAGTCTTTTGTGGGTATCAGCTTGCGTCTCTTATAATATTCCAGATAATGTAGTAGGTTTACCATTATCTAAGTTTAAGACTGCAGTTAAAAATCATTTATTAAAAAATGCTTATTATCATGTAAATGATTATTTAACTCATCAAAATTCTTGGAAATTGATGACTGCAAATTTTAATTGTATTATTAAGATGTATTATATATATTAAGATATAATATAATGTATACTGAGCTTAAGTGTAAATCTGTATTGTAACTGTAACATACGAGGGGGGGTCAAAAAGTTCGCGGAATGGAGGGGATAGCGGGGGGTGGGGGACCTGCCGCAGGTAGTAACTAATGAGCAACTCTTTGTGAGTATATATGCCAAGTTTGAACCTGATTGTGTCAATAACCTTTGACCTGTCGTCGATCAAACAAGTGAATCCGGAAGAAAAACTTGAACATGGAAAAAATCGAGTTTCGTGCCGTCATAAAGTTCCTCACTAAGCAAGGAAAACCACCTCAGAAAATTTTGGAAGAAATGTTATCAGTATACGGGGACTCTTGCCCTGGGAAAACCATGGTGTACAAGTGGAATAGCCTTTTCAAGCAAGGCAGAGAGTCTCTTGAAGACGACCCTCGCTCAGGACGGCCGATTGAGGCCACCACCTCAAACATCGTTGAAAAAGTGGAGAATCTTATACTGGAGGATACTCGTTTGAAGAAGAAACAACTTGCAGAAATGGTTGGAGTATCACCTACAACCATTTTAAATATTCTACACGACAATCTTGGGATGTCAAAAGTCAGCGCAAGATGGGTGCCAAGAATGCTCACACCACCACAGAAACAGCTGCGCGTCGAGTATTCAAAGGAGTTTTTAGACCTCTGTAGCGCCGACAAGGAAGGAATTTTTGCAAGACTTGTTACTGCAGATGAAACTTGGGTTCATCATTATGAGCCTGAGTCGAAGCAAGAGTCTATGCAGTGGCATAAAAAGGGTCAGCCCCCCCCTAAGAAATACAGGGTGTCACAATCGGCTGGAAAAATCATGGCAACTGTTTTTTGGGATACAGAGGGTATTTTATTAATAGATTATAAAGATAAGGGTGTTTCTATAACGGGAGAATACTACGCTAATCTACTAAGACAATTAAAAGAAGCAATCAAGGAGAAAAGGCGGGGAAAGTTGACAAAGGGTGTGCTGCTTTTGCATGACAACGCACCGGTACACAAGAGCCGCGTTGCGATGGCTGCCCTTCATCACTGTGGCTTCGAAATGTTAAACCATCCTCCCTATAGTCCAGACTTAGCCCCCTGTGATTATTTTTTATTTCCCAAATTAAAAAAAGAGCTTCGGGGGAAGAAATTTTCCGATGATGAAGAAGTCAAGTCGGCGATTTCGGCCTATTTTGAGGACAAAGACAAATCATTTTTTTTCGACGGTATTAATAAGTTAATAGAGAGATCTGAAAAATGTATTCGACTTAAGGGGGAATATATTGAAAAAGAAAAATAGTACAGTATTTTATTTCACCCCCCTTCCCCTCCGTTCCGCGAACTTTTTGACCCCCCCTCGTAGTCATCATGCTGGGTAGGGACCAATACTGAACTGGGTTTCTTTCGGCGTAATCTTCCCAGCAGTGGTCGTTACGAAGGTTTTTAGCTTTTGCACTAAAATAATATTTTAAAAAATGACCTCCAATAAGAGAGAAATTTATGCTACATTGAATTTTTTTTTTTTTACTTTGACTTAGGCCTCCTCCAAGGATTTCCAAAACGGCCGATCGGAAGCGGCCTGCATCCAGCGCCTCCCTGCAACCTTGCTCAGGTCATCCGACCTTCTAGCAGGTGGGTGTCCTACGCTGCGCTTGCCGGTACGTGGCCGCCAATCGAAAACCTTTCTGCCCCATCGGCCATCGGTTCTTCGCACTATGTGCCCCGCCCACTGCCATTCGAGACTCTTGATGATGTAATAAATAATTCTGAAGATTCATAAAAACATTGATTTCAGTAGATACATACATAAATAACCTAGAGTCATAAACTATTCTATCAACGCTCAATGCTTTTATTATTATATAGAATTTATGATAAAATGTCAATGGCATCTTCAATGAAGATATTTTGTAACCGTGACCTGAATAGTTTTACTGATATTTTTATTCAATTTAAATACAGATGTTTATTGAATTAACCTCTTAAAATGACTTTAACACGCAAATTTTAACATTAGTCTCTAATATGGTCTGAGAAGTAAGTAAGTAAGTAAGTACCAAAGTCTTTAGCTTAAAACAATGGACACCTTTCCATTTTTTGTCATTTTAAATCAACGCTCAAGCCATAACTGGAAACACAAAAAAAGTTGAGAATTTCATTTAATATTCCCAAACAAATCCAGTTTCATAATTCGAGCATTTCCTTTTCATAAGCATATTTCTTTTAAAGACGAAATAAAGGGTCCAAAACGAAAACCAGAGTTCGGCACACTCACTAATTTGTAAATGAAAGGCAGCATTTCTTTAATATTAAAGGGATTCTCGTTTAAATGTTCCGAGGCCGGGACGCTTCCATACTAGATTATGTTTACTAAAAACTGTATTATCCTCAAGGTGAATAATAAATGGGTGACGTATTTATAAATGTTTTGTGCTCAGGTCTTGCTCAGGTTTACATTAAGGCTAAACCACTAGATCTTCAAGAGATTAATTTGAATTTCATTACTTCATTCAGATTAGATTTGAGTTTCTTGGTGCTTACAAGGAGTTTGAGGATTATGCAATTTGGTAAATTGTTTAATTCTAAATTCTGATCTATTTAATTTAAAATTAGTTTAAAATTAGTATCAAAATATTATGAAAAATACAGATGTTCGGAGTTCTGCTGCAGATAATATCGTCACTCAAAAGGCTGGTCCAGAGAGCATCATTGAAATTATTGATTTGATACAAGCCAATCACATACATATTGGTAATCCATATTCTGTCATCATCATCCGAGCGTATTCCCGGTTGCTTCCTCAGCAGTAACGCTTCAGAGCCCGGGGTCCGCTATCTTACCAAGGAGATTTGACGAGGTTGCTGGTTTTTACACAGAGCGACTGCCGTCTGACCTCCACAACCCAAAGGGCAAACCAGGAACCAATCCTTGGATAGTTTGATGATCAAACGCTAGGTGGCATTCGGGACCCACAGTTTTACGTGCCTTCCGAAACACGGAATCATCTTTCTTTTCGGACAATCAGGTGATTCATGCCTGCAATATCCTATCCAGACTGGAAACAACTTTTCACAAAGTATGTTTCCCAGTGGGAATCGAACCCATGACCTCCGGGTCACAAGGCGAACGCCTTGACCACTGGACCACGGAGGCAGTCAAATCCATATTCTGTCACAAGCAGAATATGTTGGTTGTTGTTCCAAATGAGTCTATATATTCTCAGGCACCGATTGGATTTGTTTACAGCTAGATCGGCAAGACAGCAAACTCAAGAGTCTTATGTGACAAAACCAGCATATTGATCCCGAGACTTTATTAAAAGTGGTGGTGTTTGTCGATTGTCGTCATAAAAAATGTATGAACTGTTCAAACTTGCTTCTCATGAAAACATAAGAGTTGATTATACCAACGCCTGTTCGAATGGTGGTAAGCATGGTAAAGTAGAACGAGTTAGGTACTACAAAATACTACCAAACTTAGCATGGGAAATAGGACAAACAAGACGAGCCTAATTACTTTTACCACAGCTAGCCGTTTCTTGATATAATAAAAAAAAACGTCGAATACCGACGAAAATACCAATCAGATCCGTTCTCGTTCCTTTGGAATAAGAAATGAACCACTCTTGTTCTCGCTCAATGAATCTCTACAAATCGATGACATATATCTAGCTTTTAACATTCTGATCACATAATCTAGTGACATACCGTAGCCCATAGTATCGTGACCTCCATCCATTCCGGCCATCCCAAACTGGTTTTCCAATTACCATACTACTAGCAGCGGGCCGGCCGACAGATTTTACACATGGCTTTTGGAATTCATTAATATTAAACCATTGAGAATCACGAAGTGGTATCGTACGGACTGTAGCATCGGTTTGTGTTTAGACTGTAGCTTCGAACGTGTAGTCATTTTGGAAGTACGCGGACTTGTGTCCAAATGTCAAAAAAAGGGCGTCTGGTCATTTTGGAAGTACGCGGACTCGTGTCCAAATGTCAAAAAATGGGCGTCTGGTCATTTTGGAAGTACGCGGACTTGTGTCCAAATGTCAAAAAAAGGGCGTCTGGTCATTTTGTAAGTACGCGGACTCGTGTCCAAATGTCAAAAAACGGGCGTCTGGTCATTTTGGAAGTACGCGGACTTGTGTCCAAATATAAAAAAAAGGGCGTCTGGTCATTTTGGAAGTACGCGGACTCGTGTCCAAATGTCTAAGCGAGAGTTTTCATGTTTTTGAGATGATCTCCATCATACGGGTAGATCTCCAGGTATCGCTGGAGCGACGTGGTGATGTCGGACCTGCGCGAGATTCAAGTTGGCGACAGATGCCAAGAGCTAGCACAGGACCGAGAGCGCTGGCGTGCTCTTGTGCTGGAGGCCGACTCACTTTGGGTCGCTCAGCCAGGATAGTAAGTAAGTATACGGCTAAACTTAATAATAATGACTTTGTCATTAGTTCAAGTTGGTTTGACAGTGCATTAGAGATTTAATAAAGAAATGCCGGTTGGTTGGTTACTTTGTGATAAATGTACTTATTTATCATCACATCAAAGCTTTATCCTATTCATAAATTGTTATAGACCCATGGAACATAGCCAGTCAAATATGGGACATATCTCCATAACTTTTTCTCGGGATCCCGTTCTTGTATTCACTTGTATCATGGCCTTGCCTTGGCTTAGGATTATTGCCAAAAATCGACGAGAATACTAACAAGTATTAACTTAACATACATAGTTTCTTAACAAAGCAAGACAAGAAATAGGTAAGTATAAACAATGATACCCAACAATCAGTGGCTTAATAAAATCAATCTTTATTCCAATGATACAATCACAGGATACAAAATACAATTCACAAATTTATTCCCAAAATGTACAAAAGCAATCGCCGAGAACGTCCGCAGTCCAAAATCTTCAACAGAAACGAAATCAGCATAAAAGGGAATAAGTTTTTTGGGTTCAACGACCCGCCTTATCTGGACACCAACTTATCTCTCACATCTCGAGCCAACTTAATCGATGCTCCAGATAAAAAATACAGACCTTATTATGAGAGCCATAAAGCTCATTTTATCCCTAAGGAATTCACAACAATACGCTACTAAGATGCAAGGGATATTCATGCTTATAACAAAGACTGTAAGGTTGGAAATTTCTTGGACAGAATTTTTGAACATTCGCGAGTTGAACGCTAATATTTGTCTAGATTAGGCTTTATTTGAACATATTCGATTTTAAAGGTTTCCGGCATGATAAATAGCGGAAGTCGATCGATATAAAGAGTTCATTTATAAAAAAAAATATTATTGAAGTAGAATTTAATCGAGGGACTATTGCATAAGAATTCATATACATATAAGCTTTGGTTTTTCACAAGTTTCTCAAGAACTTATCGCCATTCTAAAATTAATTCTTGCCTGTTAATTGCATTGTTTTTCTTTTTACCTTTCCATATATTTGCTCCAGCATGTGATGAATTATTTATTACCATCTTTGCCTGATTGACTTTTGTCTTCACCAACAATTTCCAAAATCTATCGAACAATTCACGGTAAACCTTGTGTACATTGCGCGAAGACGACAAAGCCTATAGTGTTTTATCATGAGCTTAAGGTGGCTTAAAGCCTTAACGAGCTTTACGAGTGCTATATCCTACTTAGATATTTGAACGTAAGATTACCTTAAATATTAATTAAAAATACACTTTTAATTTGACTTAGAATGGAAAGTAAAAGTAATGTCCTAAGTTAACATTAAACATACGCACCACACCATATTTTAGACATATAACAATTTTTTTTCGTTTATTTCTTATGGTTATCACATAGAGCAACACGGAACTTCACGGGTTATCATCTCTCTTTGGTAAATAACCTTTTTCTTTACATAAAATGTTGATGGACTCTGTCAAAGACCGTATGGTCTTTGACAGAGTCCATCAACATCGTCTTGTATAGTCCTACCTCTCCTTATCTATATTACAACCACCATTAAATATTACAAAAACTTGATAGAATCTGACCACATTGTTTTAGACAATCACTCATCATCAATTCGTCATCATTAACACTTATTAAAAGGCGACAGTCTTCAAATAATTATGAATGTCATGATTTGTCTAGACCCAGAATGGGCTACATACAAATTACGAGTACATTACTATTTACCTGGTTAATGTCCAAAGCAAGGTATAATTTTTCTTTTGAACAATTCAAATGATGAAACAATACAATACAAAAGGTTTTTTTGAGTATCCTGCTTACGGATTGGCTATATTATGGTCATGCTCATGTAATCAATGATTATTCATAGCTGGTAGATTCTAGACTAGATACAGTCACGTGAGCATAAGAGCAATAAATCAACGGCTGACATTGGACTCGGCCGCATCCTAACAAAATATGATTGCCGGGAGTTCGCTCCCCCAGCGATTTCCTCCTGGCGACCTAAAAATAAAGCCAGTCCAAATACTCCGCAGCTAGAGACAATTGCAACTTGCCTGTCTCGCCTATTCCTAACTCATTTGGTAAAAAGCATCAGTAAATAAATAAGTGAAACGATGATGGAGTTGCAAATTAGACCCAAAAACTGTAATACTGTGCATTTTAATACTGTTTACACACAATAACAATGAAAAAGTTCTCTCTCTCCCTACTATCTTGAAATAAGAATCAGTGAGAAGCCGAAGCCGGCGAAGCCGATCACTACACTAGTCTGTGAACTTGTTCATTTACCTAGTCCTACAGTTTATTAAGACCAAGGTTATCAATACAGTGCTATTACTGACCCTTGATAACTTTATTAATGTTCCTAGCTACAAGTGCAAGCTTACAGTAAACATAAATAACTTATCGTGTTATTCACTGAGTTAAACCATATATTTTGTTGTAAATAACTATTTCTTCCTATAAAATAAACGTAAAGCAGTTTCTAGGATGAACGCACTTTAATTAAGAACTTGTTGGAATACGACAAGCCAAAGACCCAGATTAAAATTGAAATGATCTTTGCAGTTTAAAAGATATGCTAAAAACTTGTTTCAATGTCTATCTATTGCGTTAGGGTCTTACTCCTACTTACGCCGGTCTCCTGTATACGCCGTAAAGGATAAATACACGTACCGTACCTGTAACAACCAAAATCATATTTCTTAGAGTTTCTTAACAAAAAATGTACAGGAAAAAGTGACAAAATCCTAATATGCTCGCACGTCATTCATGCTAAGATGCGTTCACGCATCGAAGCCTTTATCGCCTTTCTTTTGCTCATATTATATCTCAATACATTCCACACAATACACAAAAAGCGTATCGTAAATCAAAATGCCGTCATTAGGAGCGTACCGGGAGAACAAAATCTTCAATATCCATATATATCCAGAGAGTATAGATCCCTCACTATGCAATGAGTATCGCTTTGTGATGGCTCTCGTAAAATTGGTGAACCCGCTAGTTGTCCAGTTTGCTAAGAGCTATGATTTTTCGTAGTGGCTCCTAAGGTTTGGTGATGTTAGTAAGTGAAGAGGGAGGTAGGGTAGGTCTAAGTAGAGTGGTCGTAGCGGAGGCAGTTCCGGGCGGGAGCTCAGCGCGCAGCCTCCGCGGTATCGAGCGACCGCGCCCGGCCCACGTGCTCCATTCACTGGTGCAGCATCACGTGTGATCTATCTTCGTCGGTACGGTGATAATAGGATTTATTTACAGACAAATAGAGTATAATACTTCGTTGTTTTATAAGCTGTAGGCTTTTAGTCTATTGCTCCCACGGTGCCCAGGGTTGGTAGAATTCTCTCAACTTGGCTGGTCACCGTGGTTAGCCCTAGTCCAGCAAATAAAACAACTAAGCTACAGAAGCTTGGAAGATGCTAGAATTGGCCTTTGTTTCTCAAGACACACCGACAACTGTTGGAAACAAAAGGCTAATAAATAAATAAATAAGAGGATAAGATAATAATCCCCATTTTATTCGAATAAAATGTATGACAAATTTTTTGGCGCCTAACGTGGTGCTTATATTTTTATTTTGATTTTGGCACCCAACATGATGCACAACTAATTGAAGTGCAAATAAATCCACCTTGTGCTTTACTTTAAAAAACATAAATAAATACGTATCTTCCATTAAAAAAAAATCTTTTAAATTTCAAATCGATTCATTTATTTAAATTTATCATCATACTCGAGTACGCTCTCTACTTGTTGGTACTCCCGGCAGAGATTGGAAACGAGCAAATAAGATACGTCAAACGTCCGTACTGATTACGACTGCCTCGTCAAGAGGCTTAATATCAATCGAGCAGACATCCCGCAGAAATCCTTTTCGTAATAGCTCTCAATGCGATGCCGGCAACGGAAATAAAACTGACAGTGTATCTTCGATCACGCGAATAATTTGATACCTTTATAAAGCTGTACCAATTTCAAGCGGCATAGAGCTCAAAATTGCCCGGCTTTGTTGCCCTCGTAATAACGGCGAATGAACCGCAGTATCGTTGAAACATTTTGCTCTTATCATTCGTTGCATTTAAAGATGAGAGACGATCAAATGCCAGTAATATATTATGTTAATTTCCAAGGCTCTTTTGAGATAAAGCAATCTTAATTGCTTTTAAGTTTGAAAGAATTTATTAAGTTTTATCATCGAAGAATAAGATGGATTGAGGCAATTTACATTCGATTATTTGCTTAAGATAAATTTTAAATTAATTACTCGCTTTGCATGATGGAGCACGTTTGTAGAATGACAACCAAAACGAAGAGAACTCATTTTAATTCAAGAGAAGTGTATTTCAGACAAAAATAACTAAGCAACAGTGTTTGCATTTGTATTGTTTTATTTTTTAATCAGCAAATAGTTAAACAGTTTGTTTTGAACTGTCGCCCTATTTTGTACAGGTTGTACAAGTTTTTGGCTACAGAGTGACAGAATAACTTTATTCTAGTGCGCAAATTCATGTTCATTCCACGATAAATACTCGTTACATTTCCAAAAACCCCTACCCGATCGTGAGTTTGTTATTTACTGATCTTGCTCTAACAATTTGCGTATCGAATGAATTTGTCCTGTTGTTAGATATACAGAATATTATTATCCAGAGCAGTTTCTGACCAATCACGCTGGAAAACGTCCAAGTCATCGCGCAAACGCTTTCTAGGCCTACCCCTGCGACGCCGACCGTTTTCGGGTATCCACGGAGTTATCCTGTGAGCCCATTTTTCAGGGCACATTCTACTAATATAACCAGCCCAATCCCACTACAACTTGGCAGTTTTGTGGTCCACATCGGCGATACCAGTTTTAGAAGGGAGTGTAACATTTGGGACTCTGTCCAGTCTTTTCACTCCTAGTACACATCGTTCCATGGCTCTTTGGCAAACTGAGTTTGGACTTCTGATCCTCGGTGAATGACCAAGCCTGAGCACCGTAAGTTAAGACGGGCAAGATACACATGTCGATAACCAAGTACGATAGATAAATCTAACAAAGATTTATCGCTAATAACACAAATTTAACACTAATGACGTTACTGTAAGCTTTTAGGTAATATTTCTCCCATATCGTACGAAACTACTCGTAATTTGTGTAAATCAGCCATCCGATATCATCGCATCAAATACATCTCCCTGATTTACCGGACTGTAAAGCAAAGGGACATTTAGTAAATTGCAACCAGATGCAGAACTGAGTGCAACTGAAATGTTGAAAATCAGGATATTTATCTTTTAGCTAGAGTAGTATTCCAATTAATGTTTCCCGTGCCGGTGACCAATATACAACAGAATTTACGCCTTAAGGCATCTGACCTGCCATTTTATGTCTGCCAATTTAATCTGTGTTCCAAAAAACGTAAAAGCTCTAGAAATTTAATGTCACTTGTGGTCATCAATCCCAGTGCTGACCACGCCCGAGGTTGCTTAACACCTTGATTGCCAGCATTGCAGACACAATTGATTTTTTATTGATTGTCGGTCACCAGATGAGCATCCAGGGTTACAAAAAATCCCCGATTTTATTGGTTACCACCACCATTACCATCATTTTTAACCCTCGACAAAAATAAGATGTTATAAGTCTGTCTGTCAGTGGCATCGTAGCGCTCGAACGGATGGACCGATTTTGATGTGGTTTTATTACGTGAAAGCAAGTTCACTTGTCATGCTTGATGAAAATCGGTTGAGCCGTTTAAAAGTTAACGATGTTAACGCTTGAAAGTCAGGGCTTTCTCTAGCAAATAATAGATGGCGCTACGGATGTCCATCTAGTAAGGAATAGTGGAACTACCGGTACGACTTCGGTAGTTCCGTTACTCATCACTAGATGGTGTTTTTGACTATCTGGGCCTTTTTTTAAATTCGCCTATAGCAAAAAACTTGTTATTGAGACGGCTTTATCAGCATTCATTGAAAGAGGTTTTGTTCCTTTGGTTTAATACAGTCCAAAATTAGAAACCGTCTTGGGGCAGAAAAAGCAAGCAAACTTGTTTTTTTATTTAAGCTCGAGCCCTGAATCAACTTTTATTTTCTTTTAAAGATTTAAATCATGCAACCCTATGAGCGTCCATGCATAAGCGCTGGTAATACCATCGAGCTTCTTGTTGGTGTCACCTGTCATTACCTGAAGACAAGCCAGCGAATCAGCCTGCCATCCGTCTTGCGCTACACCGTGTAGACATGGCATTACACCCTGCGGGTGTAATTGATCGCTCCCCGGCAAGTCCCGGGCCTGGAGGCTTCTCTGCCGCTAATTTAAGAAGGAACGGATACTGTTTTTTTAGCAGCAATAAATGTGCAAATGTAAATATAATTCCTAGTAGAAAATATCAGAACGTGTTCTGTATCCAGCCATTTCATGGATTATGTTAACTGTTTATTGCACTCTCAGCTGATCGAAAATGTTTGTTATTTTGAAGTTCTAAACTTCAAAATAACATACAAAGAACGCAGAACGCATATGCCGCCCGCCTGCCACATGTACTAAGCTTCAAAATAACATATCAAGAACGCAAAACGCATACTGTCTACCCGCCTGCCTAATGTAACAAGAACACCCATGAAACTCTTCCTCTGAAATCTTAAATTCAAAGCGTCTAGTTGGCGCGGAATTGACAGCAAGTACTCATGCATCATGCATGGCCACCAGTCGAAGCGGGCTTCATATAAAATATTTTGTCGTCCGTAAATTTTAAATTTAACTAGTCTCCGAGGGTGTGATGCGCCGCGGAACTGTGTATTCACTATTTTATGAGGTATTTGACCAGTTTGGTGTTTTGTCTTTTGTAGAATTTTTGAAATATATACAATATGTAACAAAAACACTGTCCGATCCTTGTAGGAGCAACTCAGACCGTCAATATGAACAAATTTTCCTATGAGACCAATGCTTGGAACTCGAAAAAAATATCGACATTTTCATACAAAATTGTTCGACCGGCCCGGCAATTTGTATGAAAATGTCGGTTTTTTTTACACTTCGCGTCAACTCAGTTACGTCACTCGTCACTCAATGTCAAGACACAGAAAATATTTAAAAAAAACTAACTATGTTACTGCAATTTTGCACATGATTCTGCTTTTCTCCTATTGATAGGTAGGTATGTGTTTTTCGTACAATAAATTGTTACTTATTTTTTACTGACATATTCTAGCGGCAGCTTCTCCTTTAACCATAGCATTGCAACTGAAATCAAACCAATCGGTCAGAAAATATTCTATTTTCATTATACACATTTTATCCAAAAACGTTGATTCGAATATAACGGTGCTATTTGACAAAAAAACAAAACATAACGTTTCAAAACAAACTTTATTTGAAGCATATAAAGCTGGTATTTGTGCAGAATGGAAAATCACAAATCGGGAGCTCTGAAGATGACGCGGGTCAATTAATTTGATTAGTTCGATGAAGCGAATATTTCTCGAGCACTTCGCGAGTTATATTTCGCTATTTCTCATGAACAAATCTATCGAAAACAGACTACTAACAATACAATTTATTACAAACGTACGTAAATTCCACTACATACTTAAAAGACTTACTTTTTTAGTTACGTAGTTGAATTTTTAACACCACAAAAACATCCTATCGGAGCAATGCTACCTTTGCGTTTTTTGTAATTAAATAATTCGCAGTGTAAATATTTTCGTGTATTTTTATTTGCGTCGCTATTCGCTAACAAATTTGGTCCTTCGAGCCGGATCTGATTCAGCGACCCATGTGACCTACAGTCCGTCGCATATCCAAAAATGCAACAAAGTCAAAATGAATAAATCTGTTTCTGTCTAACACTAAACTGTGCCAATGTATCCTTAATTTCTGTTCCATTACCCTATTAAGCGTCACATCGGGAACATATCACTGTCAGAGTCAATTATGGATGACTCCAATTAATTGGCCTATATAATTAAATGAAGCTTTTGCCACACCGCCACAGTGTGCAACGAGTTCAGAATTCAGACCGTAAATCAGACAATTAATGTTCGTGTGTGACTGACCTAATTGCACAAAATTAGATCACAGATACTTAATCGTTGTACAATGTACATGCTAGGCTAAGATAAGGTTTCTCTAAGGAATTCTTCTCTAGAATAATTTTTCAAAACTAAAAAATGACTTCACCCCCAAACTACACAACCGACTTTGATAAAATTTTCATGGTACCACCTGGAAAGTATACCCATTCAAACAAAAAAAAAATATTTTTTTAAAACGGTCCAGGCTTCTTTGAATAATCGGTAAACATACATAAAAAAATAAAGGATCGCGACGAATTGATAACCTCCTCCTTTTTTTGGAAGTCGGTTAATAATATCGCTGTCGACAAGTTTATTTGTCAAACTTATAACACCCCTCTTTTTGTCCTCGGGGGTTGAAAATAGCGAGAAGTAAAAAGCATTTAAATAATAGTAGAGGAAAATAACTGGCAAAGTGCGAGTTGAACCCGCGTGGAGAGAGTTCCGTACAATGTTAAAGATTTTCCGTAAGAGAACGTATTATATTGAGTCTACCACAATATTTTCAATTGATAGAATTCTTATAGGTTGTTCTGTAATCTACAAGTAATGAACTATATGTTGTGTTTTATTTCAACATTTTAGGTTCAGTATTTTCGGAGATCAGGGAAGGAATGGACAATTTTCGTCTACTTTCACGAATAAAATCATAACCTTTTATTTTACAATATATATTTTTTTCCTTTCTTAACGTACCTACTAAAGTAAATAAACACGCTAATAATATTACAATCTAGGCTTAACTCAGACTAATAAGTAATTTAACATTGACCTAGTATTTTACAATAATAACATATATATTTGAGATCCTTACAACGTGCATTTGATATATACACGTATGTGTATATGGCACAATAAGGTTTACAAAACCTTTTTTCCTATTTTTTCCCCCGAAAATGACCCTTTATATATTTTTTACGCACGTACGATTTAGGTGGACTAGAATTAAATGCTTACAAATAAAGGATTATTAACATTTATTATAATCATGTTTTGTTATTTATTTTTGAACAAACATAAATGTCCTTTGAAATGTTTACCTGCAATTAAAATATCTTTATAACAGCTTAACTAATATATTTCTAATTAATTATTATAGCCGTTCTTCCTGTTCATTATTTTATTTTTACGACCTTTAAGTGCCTTCAACTTATAATCTTAGAGATGAGTAATCTTCGTGACCTCACTTATTGACGTGTAAGGGCCGGTTACAAAATATACGAGACTTATTAAAAATTCTAATGCTAATGAATAGCGAGTTTATGTTTGTTTGTCATTTCAAATTACATGTTAACATTATATTAAGAATTTTATAAAAAAAATCTTTTATTTTGATAGTCGATAGGATTTAAATATAAAAATATATTTGAAGACATACTCAGTAAGGTGGCACTCTGCCAATTAAGAGGTAACGACACCTTTCAAGCTAAAATCCATTAAAACGTGGTAAAGAAATATACATACACTTGAAAACATCAATCGGATGCCAGTACCACTGTAACTCGATACAGCGTTTTATCGGCGTAATGCAATCGGATCGAGATGACTCGATTAGCGCTCGCGGTGCGCTCTGCTCTGACGCTGACACTTGAATTCATATGCGAACCGCAATCAGAGAAGCTACCATGACATGGAGCTTGCATTTATTACCCGACTTTGCCTTCTTCTGGCAAATTCGGGTAATAACAGATACACAACCACGTCTCTATTCGTTGCGGGGTAGACAGAGCCCAGGGCGATATGGTTCAAAGGCCACATTCAGCGTGATGGTTGTACTTTAAATGTAAAATTGAAGGGTTGCTAGCCGCATCACCTATTAAAATGATTCAGATTCTCGCCCATTCCCTTGATTAGCTTCTAAGATCCACGTGGGAGGCAAAGCACCTGGTATCTTCTGCTTTTTTTCTCCCAGACTAGCGAGAAAGATAAAGCAAAGATATAGCTTTATTGTAGTAAGTAACTACTTAGTAGTACTTAGTATAATTGAATTCTGTTTTCTGTTGTGTGTCTTCTGTATATTGTACCCACTCTCTACCCTGTGTTGTAAAATTGTCCTCATATTTCAAGGTTAACTGAAAGAGATTCCTATCTGGGATAAGTCCGCCTTTGTACTGTTCTCTAATTCTAACCTGTATTTTTGTCCCGTGTTTATGTACAATAAAGATTTTACAAACAAACAAACAAAAAGGGCAAAATAAGTATTTTTTTTTAATACGAACAGTATAACTTCGTCGACAGTGTAACTAACTACCTCGTTTAGAACAAAAACAAACAGTAAGCGCAGCTGTGCTTCCTTCGGGGACATCCTTGAACGGCCACAAACGTATTCAAGCTCTATATGCAATGATATGTACTCATGTGTGCAGTTTGTGACTTGTGGTGGACATGTGGTCTAATGCATCGCACTTGAGAACAATCTTGTTATTGCCATGTTTGTCATATTGTTTTTCATTGGACATCATCTAACGCAACCAGTTCTTCTAGTTTTCTTTTATTTCCGCAACTGGATCATAGATTTATTTTTCGTCATCATTTGCAATACTCTAACCTTCATTTTCTTTCCTTATCTTTTCCTGTATGTCAACTCCCTCCACAATTTTTTATCCACGATCTCCGTAACTCCGTAAATTAGCCCTCGTATCTTGTATTCATATAATTTAAAAAAGCGACTTGAATTTATGGTCTTATTTGTCAGTTCCACTTCACCAAAACACTTTCTCGATTCAAATTCTTGAGGTATTGACAAAAACATCAAAACCACTATAAGTTTAAGCGTCTTTTTTGGTTAAAATCTTTTTGTCGTGTTCTTTCAATGTAAAATATTGAAACGAGAGATGGACAAAACCTGTTTGAGAGAAAAAAAAAACTTTGCATGAAGAAATACATAGATGCTCGAATAATTTCTCCAACTGTACTTAATTTCGAGTACCTACTACTATTACTGTTAAGAGGCATTTCACATTTGGTTGGTTGTCTCGCTCGCACAATCAAAAATTTTCAAAGATTATTAAAAAATGTGACTCATTTGTAGAAAAGTGTTTCATTAACTTTTAATATAATTAAATGTCAAATACTGTAGACATGTTATTTTATTGTTTATGGGTGTGTGTATAGAGAATTAAGTCTTCAAAAATTTAAAATTTTGATGAGTTAATTTTCGATGTAGTCAAAGTCTACACACTATAATGGCGTAGTGGTCACCATACTAGTCCGCCACTCGGGACCGGGTTCGATCCCCGGTCAGGGCAAGTTGGAAAATGACCTTTTTCAAATTGTCCTGGGTTTTGGATGTTTATCTATATATGTATTTGTTATAAAATATAGTACCGTTGAGTTAGTATCCCATAACACAAGTCTCGAACTTACTTTGGGGCTAGCTCAATTAGTGTTATTTGTCCATATATATTTATTTAAATATTCCTTAGATACCACATTTAAACATTCAACTAACGTGCTACATGTTCAGGACATTGCTTCCTTCTGTATCTATCTTCGGACTTATTTGGAAACGCGTCTCAACACGGAAACGATTCAATGCACTCCGCGTCCGGTTGCTTATGGTATTGTCTATGCTGTGTATGGCTTCCTGTCCTAAAATAAGTACTTAACACATTGAAACAATTTGTTAGTCGTTCTTAAGGGGCTTCCTGAATGTTTCGGGGTCCAGTGCTGCCGCCATTTGAAATAAATCATTTAAACGGTAACGGAGATATCATTAAAATTTTTGTCTTGATCAAACCCCAGATAGCCCTTCAAACTATTTTATAAACTACTGGTTTCAGTTTAAAGTGAGAATGTGAAGCTTTTCTCCTGACATTACCCTTAAGTGGCCGTTTTTCACTAATGTGCGTAGAAAAGCTTCCCGTTCTCACTTTAAACTATAAACAGTAGTTCAATAGTTTGTAGGGTTAAACAGGGTTTCCTTTTGAATGAAACCTGAATTTTTCGGGGTCCAGTGCTGCTCTGATTTGAAATAAATCAAATCAGAGCAGCACTGGACCCCGAAAAATTCAGGTAGCCCCTTAACTTATCCGTCAAGCTACGAGTATTATGAAAATCCAATTATAGGTGAGAAAATATTAGCACCAATGCATTCCCAAGGAGGGTTGACATCAGCACGACGTTGTCCGTAAAACCAGTCATCCTGTAGCCAGACCGTTTTACTAGTTTAAAATTTCTAATGTCCAACTTTTATTTTGGAAGAATTTATTAAAATGCAGTCTGGGAGAAAACATAATACTTAAAATGTACCAGTTGCGTCTCGTCCCGCGCTGATTGTTAAAGCCAATCGAGGGGCGAATATCCTAATTAAGTTACAGCAGGCGATGCGACCGGCAACCCATCACTATTTTGACTTTCTTTTCGCGCACCGTTAACAGTGGTGTAGGTATTGTATTCTTTATCCCTAACGGGGTAAATCTGACTGGCTACCCCGTCATCTGGGACTATAATCACCTGAAGGATAAAGACATAATATTGAATACTAGCTTTAATCCACGGCTTTGTCACCGTTGAGGTCGAAAATGATTCTAATGGGAGTGGCTTAATTGGTTTTTTACGTTATTAATTTTGTTATAAGTTAACATACTAATTCAAAATCAAAAAGTCAAAATCATTTATTTATTTACATAATTTTTACATGCTGAATTGCGATCGAGTAATTCTTTTAAGTAAAGAATACTTGTGGTAGAAATCCCCGCTCTCATGGCAAGTTGACAATACGTAAGTATTTAACTATAGTAAAGATTCTACTTTTATATTACAGATTAGATAGATATTAAATTACAAAATTAAAATTAAAATATAGATTTTATGGTAGAATTAAAAACAAAATAATATGAAGACAAAACGAAATTAAAATTATTAAAATTATCATACGTAACAAATGAAATGGGTTATTTAAATCAGATTTTAAAATGCGACTTATGTAATTATAATTTTTTGTGTGTGTATGCAAATGCGTGTGTGTGTGCGTGTGTGTATGAGGGTATGTGTGGGGGTGTGTGTGTGTGTAAAAGAGAGAAGGTAACGTATGTGTATGTATGCATAAGTGAGTACTTTTATTTAATAACCTCAAAAGATTATTATTATGTTACTCATTATTATTACTAATTATTATGTTAAAATACTTATTAAATAAAACAATCTTTATTATAGTGTAGAGATTTAAAGGTCTAGCAGACCAGACGAACTTTGTTCCGCCTGTTACCCTTCCTTAATTTTGAAAAATCCCAAAACACTTTCTTTCTCATTTACCGCCAGGAGTACTCCTGCGAAGTTTCAAATAAAATGGTCTAAGTAATCTTGTTTCCTCATACAAACTTTGGACCCCCGTTTCACCCCCTTAGAGGGTGAGTTTTGAAAAATTATTTCTTAGTGCACCCCTAGACCTCATAAGGAACCTATATGCCTTTGGGGTCTCTAGGCACAGCAGTTTGGGCTGTGCGTTGATCGATCAGTCACTGTCTATCGGTCAGCCAGTCAGTTTCTTCTTTTTAACCCCCGACGCAAAAAGAGAGGGGTGTTTTAGTTTAGTTTTTTTTTTGTTATAATTTTATCCCGAGTGTTCTTAGCCATGTTTCATGAAAATCTGTTCGGCCGGTTGAAGATCATCAGCTCTTTTCTAGTTGATGAGGGGTTCTGACTAACTTCCTTATGTCGATCGAAAAGATCGATCGATTCGAAATTTGGTACCGTGTTAACTACTACAATGATATTGAAAGGATATGAAAAGGTGAAAATATGACCTGGTCAGCGGTTTAAAGATCATCAGCTTTTCAATAGTTGACTTATGTGTTAGTTTTCAGAGTTTATTTCCAGTGTCGGAGAGTTTTTAAAATTTTAATTTTAATTTTATATATATATTTAGAATAGTACGTATAAATGCGTAAAAAATAAGTTACCCAATCCTGTTGTTGGCTGTACACATAATAGCACAATTATGAATGTAGCGGGCAAACCATCGAGTATCATTTACTCGATAACATCCAGCGCACAAATCTCCGATTATCATGCCAATTCATGTCTATGGCTAATGCCATGGCGGGATCTATAAATTGCGAGAACCAGCGGGTTTGTGATATTCTGTGATTCATATACCTGAACGCTTGGTTAGATGTTACATGAATGAAATCTATTGCAGTATTGTGAGTCTCAGCCAGCATCAGACTGGGCCTGCAGGGTAAAAAGTTACATAAGTATGTACAGTCAAGTACCAAGATACCTGACCAGGCCCTCTACTTAAATCTTCACTTTTCTCTTAAACTAAAAAATAATATTAACATGAAAATGTATATTCAGAAAGACTTAATTAAAACCTGTCTGAATATAAATTTTCTTGTTAATATAATTTTTAGTTTAAGAGAAAATTCAAGATATAAGTAGAGGGCCTGGTCAGGTATCTTGGTACCTGATTGTACGTATAACGTATGGTTAACTAACTATAACTTATTAGACCGTTATACGAGGGAGCGTTTTTATGTTCGCGGAATGGAGGGTAAGGGGTGGAAATAAAAAAACCAAATTATTTTTCCTTTTCAATATATTCACCTGCAAGACGGATACATTTTTCAGACCTTTCAATTAATTTATTTATACCCCCATAAAAAATGTTTTATCTTTGTCTTCAAAATACGCTGAAACTGCCTCCTTAACTTCATCATCGGTGGTAAATTTTTTACCCCGAAGCTCTTTTTTCATTTTTGGGAAGAGGTAATAATCACTCGGGGCTAGGTCTGGGCTGTAGGGTGGGTGGTTTAAAATATCGAAGCCCAACTTATGCAGGGCAGCCAACGCAACGCGACTCTGTGGACGTGGACGGGCGCATTGTCGTGCAAAAGCAGCATACCCTTCGTCAATTTTCCTCGTCTTTTCTCTTTAATGGCTTCTTTTAGTCGCTCTAATATTGAAGCGTAGTATTCTCCGGTTATAGAAACACCTTTATCTTTATAATCGATCAACAATATTACTTCTGAGTCCCAAAAGACCGTTGCCATGAGTTTCCCAGCTGACTGTGACACCTTAAACTTCTTGGGGGGTGCTGTGCCCTTTTTATGCCACTGCATGGAGTCTTGTTTCGTCTCCAGTAACAATTCGACTCAATACACCATCCTTGTCGTCACTGCAGAGGTCCAAAAATGCACGTGAACACTCTACGCGTTGTTGTTTTTGCGGCGGCGTGAGCATTCTCGGTACCCATCTTGCGCTGACCTTAGTCATGCCAAGATGATCGTGCAGGATTTTAAAAATGGTTGTATCGGATAATCCAACCATTTCTGCGAGTTGTTTCTTCTTTAGTCGAGCATCTTCGAGTACAATTTTTTCGACTTTTTGAATAAGTTCTGGCGTGGTCACCTCGATGCTCCTGCCCGGCCTCGGGTCGTCTTCAAGGGATTCCCTTCCTTGTTTAAACAAACTGTGCCACTTGTATACCATGGTTTTTCTTGGATAAGAGTCACCGTAAACCGATGACATCTCATCCATTATGGTCGCAACTGATTTTACTTGCTTGGTAAGGAACTTTATAACGGCACGATATTCGATTTTTTCCATATTTCACTTTTCACTCCCGATTATGTTGCTTGGTTGACGATAGCTCAGTCTAATTGTCTGATAATTTTTTTTTTTGTTTTTTTTGTTTTTTTTTTTTTTTTTTTGAAGTTACTTACATAGGTTGCCTCGGACGGCATTTCCTACTTCACCCGGACAAGGTTTGAGGAGCGGGCCAGAGGCCCGGCATCCTATATTTATATACTACTAGCAGCAGCGCAAAGGGCTCCCAAGGGGGAAACCTCGGCTTTGGGCGCGCTAGGGATTATGGCAAATTTGGGGTGCTGCAACACCCATGTTTTGCCGGAAGGGCCGAAGCTACGGTGCCAGAAGGGCCTACTTAGGACGCAAATCGTCCAGGTACCGCCGGGCGGTACCTAGTGAACGAGCTAATGTTTCTACGCCTACGTATTCGATTACGACGAATGCGGGGGGGTCGGACCGCGAGGTTCCTCTGGCTGCTCGGAGCCGCAGAGGTATCGAATTGGACCATGTCAGCCATAATCTGGTCATCGGAATCAGAGAGAACATGCCTCGGACGTCTGCCGGTGAGTCGGCGAGGGTTGTGCTCCGGAATGTAGTTAGCTGCCTCTCTAACTAGTCGGTTCGGGTGGTCGGCGGCTTTATCAAAGAAACGTTCGGACGCTTCTTTCATACAGTGCTTTATGGACGGTAGTTCGAGATCGCGGTGTAGGTCGCAGTTTCTCGCTATCTTTGGAGCGTTGGTAGCTCTGCGGATGAATCGGTTATTGTCTGATAACAATGAAACCTCGTATTTATACTAATTATGAGTCACTGAACGCGTTACGGTCCTAATGAGCCTAATCACCCCCCTCCAACCCTCTCATTCCGCGAACTTAAAAACGCACCCTCGTAAGTTGCAGCAGATAGGTATTATACTGTCACTACTTATCTATATCACCGTTGCCACTTATTGGCCGATCAAAGATCATTTAAAACTAGAACCATTTCGACTCGATAAGAAGCTAACGTCATTTTAAGGAAATGATTTGAGGAGAACAGGTTTTTTAAGATACGTCAATAAGAGTATGAAGATTGGAGGTATTTGCCCAGCAGAGGGATATGAACTGGAAAAAAACTGACTGGAAAAATGTTTTTACATTACAAAAACGATTAGTAAGAATAATATTTAATATTAAACCATCTGAAAGCTGTCAACCCTACTTCAAAAAATATAAAATTCTAACTTTACCCAGCATTTATATCTTCCAAATATGCAAATTCGTCCTTAACTATCCAAATTTCTTCCCCAAACAAAAAGATAAAATACCAAAATATCCAATCAGACATAAAAACAGGCTACAGATACCATTCTCACGTCTCCAACTCCACGCATCCAGTCCACTTGCCATGTCCGTAAAAATTTACAATAAACTCCCTGAAGACATTAAAAATATAGAAAATGACAAAAAAAAACTGCAGCTCATTAAGGAAGTACTGATTAATAAATGTTATTATACCCTTACAGAATATATAGATGATAAACTTTTTACTAAATAAAATATATACATAATCAATGAATAAATCAATAATCAAATAAAATATAAACACCTATCTTGAACTTGACTATTAAAATACACCTGACAATATAATTAAAATATTATAATAAAATTAATCATATCCATTAGCATCCAAAATATAATTTATTTGCATGATTTAATATATAACAATTTTAAGATAAAATAGCCACTCTCCTATTGCAGCGCCCGTCAGGGTCCTTAATTGGTTCTCATTTTATATTAAACACCACATGTATGTACAACATTAAGGAAGCAATAAAGGATTGAATTGAATTGAATTGAATTGAACAGCTAAATAAATAAAAATCACAATAACTATAGGAATATAGGTGCTTGATTATCCGATCACTGATTATCATCATCCCACATTCAGCAGATAAGTAAATAAAGAAGGGTCAAACTTTCAAGAAGCGCCTAAGCACAGGAATTGCACAGAAGGGAAGTATTATATATGCTTATACTACTACAACCAAAACAATACATCCGTGCACACGTGTGTGTGTGTTCGCCCGCAGCTGCCCGCTCAACACCTCGACAAGACGAGAACGGGGGAGAGGGGCGAGGACGGGGAACGGGGACGCATATTGCGCGAGACCTTAGTAGATTCCGGTCTGTATGTGATACTTATATTAATTATGTGGCCTAGTCTTCGTCGTAATAATAATAACCGATCATTAGCACAATAAAAACACCCGTCTTTCGGCGCTGCAAGGGACCTAGGCACTGTTAGTTCCAACAATGTAAATAATCTAAGTAAATATAAACAAATTCCAGCGGAAGCTGAAATCTTCCTGGAACAACAACAATGGGCTTTGATATCAGCGGGACTTCGCCCACACGAGTACGAGACACGATAAGGGCCGAGGTTCGCAACTATGTCACACAGCTAGTCAACTTTCAGGACTTCGGAATGTTGATGAGTCACGTCACGGATGACGAAACTAGCAGTGTGCATATAACGATATACGCAGTTTCTCTTAAATTTTGACACTGACTCGTAAATCTTGAACATTAGTACGTTAGAACTCGGCTAATGGTAGAGTACCAAAGGTAGAATTTCGCCGCAGAACTTAGGTCGAAGACGTAGATGGATCACGTAGTGGGAATAGCGGGACACTTGGTTAGGAGAGAAGACAGCCGATGGACCAAAGCAGTAGCCGAGTGGTGGCCGAGACAGGGGAACAGACCAGTAGGGAAACAACCAGTCCGTTGGTCAGACGATATTGTTTGACGGGTAAGCAGTGAATGAGAAAGGCACATTATCGTAGGAAATTGCGCAAAAAATGGAGGCCTATTATATTGGAAGATGCCAAGCTCGAAAGAGGTTTTACGAACAACAACTTGCTACTTTCCAACAACTCAAATCAGATACTTTTTTCTTAACGTCAAAATAAACATTTTCTATGGGATTTGTATGGAATATAGACTAATGACGTCATAGTTTGTTGGAATCAAACAGTGCTCTTAATATCAGTTTTACTGCAATAATAAATCTCAACGTTAAAAAAAGATATGATAATTACAAGTGACATTATTATGTGACGTTTCATTTTCTTAACAGTACCAAACAATATATTTTTTTACCCAGAAAAGAACTTAGAGTAAGATAAGAAGTATAATAGTTAATACTAGCGACCCAAAGGACCAAGACCTCCCAAGAGAAGCAGAATAATACTCAAAATGGCTGGAAGGAGTATAATGAGGATATCTTACATGGCTTAATGGTACGGATATTATAAGGATGATGGATGATATGAACAAAATTCTAAAACTGCATAAAAATCCTTCTATTGGAGCGCGCAAAGTTGATAACCTTTGCAGCTTTGGGATCACGGATTAACGACACGAACGCGAAACCCGCACGAAACATGACGTACCTATGAGTCTAGTGAGTCAACAACGATTTGTTGCACGAATACTTTATGCGGCGTTGATGTCACTTATATAGGTTAGTACTATTTCTTACAAAAAAACCGTTTGAATAACTTGCTTGCCAACTACCCTAGATTCATGTGATTGTTGAATGTGACACCTTGAAGAATCAAACAGACCTGCATGACGAATGGAAAAACATTCAGCGCATCGGTTAGATTTAAAAAATTATTGTACACGTGTTTTTTTATTCTTTGAGACACAAAAAATGACAAAGATGAATGCAGCGCATTGAAATTCGGCATGACGTCACGGCTAGGTACGATTTTTACTTAGCGGTGACGTCGCAAGCCCCCACTCCGAAACTTTGAAGCTCCGTATCTTAGGGTTTTTTTACTTTTTTGGTAAACTGAAAAGTATGGGTCCATTATTTTTTGATAATCTTAAAGACGGAATAATTACAATTATACTTTTCTGACCCTGTCGTCTACCCCTATTAAGATGTTTATTTTGCTCACTTTAGTACCGCAGCTTGAATGTCTAAAAACCTTTTATAAATTTCGAAAGCTATGATCAATCACAAATTGAGCTGCAATTGAGCAACAATTTTCCAACTTGCCCAAAACTTCCGGATTGGCGGACTAGCGTGTTGACCATTAAAGCATGGAGGTCGTCATATGTTCATACATATGAGGATTTCATAAGTTCAGCGAATTTTACCTCAACATTTGCATTATCCAGTGAGTTTCTCACAGTTGTCTAGCGACATTCTCAAAAAACGGCAACAGTGACTTTGACAGCGTCATTCGTACTTTCTTACCGCATTCAGAGAATAAGTTCAAACTTGACACGTGTATCATCAGGTTGAAAAGCGTTTGGAATCTTCAGACCTTTGTGTGTTACACGAGCGACACCGACACAATAACGCTTTATTTATTACAATGAACAATGTTGTGTATAATAATATAGATAATATTAGACTGTTGTTTGTTTTATCTATTTTATTACACAAACAGTATTAGATAATTTAATAAATAGAGCTTCTGTTTTATAAAGAGAGAACCATATTCAGGCATATAGTTTTAAAATTCAAAGGACAACAGCCGTCCCATTGACAAAAAATAAATAAAACCGTACAAATGTGAGTCGGACTAACGCACCAAGGTTTCCGTAAAAAAAAAACTATAAAAAATCTGTATAGGATACCCCACTTACATTTTTATTTTATTGTTTTTTGTATTTGTTGTTATAGCGGCAACAGAAATACATTATTTTGACATTTTGTATTTATAACAAGAATTTGCCACAATACTCGTAAACTACACGAGTGAAAACGTAAGTACAGGCCAGAGCAGAGCTTATTAGAACGAAAATCAGAGAAATATGAAGAATGGATTGACCGAGCGAGCGAAACGTCTGTTGCGAGAGTAGCCAAAAAGCTTTTGTACGGCTGTCTGTCTCTGTTCTCGCCTACAGGTCGTAAAAATTATATAGAACGGTTTAGTCAATTCGGTTTTTTGAAAATTTTCAAAATGACGGGGGAGTAAAGGGTTGGAAAATTTCAGAAATATGTTATTTCAGCCATTTCGATTTGATTTTTTAATAATCATAAACCTGTTTTGTTTCTCTTATAGAGACGCAACTTTTTGTCTATCGTTTTTATTCGATATACTTCAACGGGGCGGGGGTGACTCGCCAGGTCTACAGCTCAGAACCCCTGGTTTTAAAAACTGTACTGATACATTCGAGTAACCCACTTCTACGACACAACTCAATAGTCAGTTATTCTTGACAACTCACACGCGTCTAAAAACGTCGGGCGTCGTCACGTCTGCGATCGTGACACTGAAATGCGCTGAAACGCAATATGTTTCACATATTTTTATAACATAATACGTTTAGGAGTTCATTTCGTTTAAATTCCTTGGAGCAAGCAGAGTTAATAACATTTATAGAACGACATTGAGCAGCCGAGGGGAGTTGATTGGATTTCCACCCTCCTACAAACCATAATAAATTCTAGACACCCGGTGTCGGTGCTCTGAACACAAACAGTAATTGTAACTAGTGTATTGCGTTTTATGAGCAAAAGAGCAATTATGCTGCAGCTAAGTGGAGTGGAGAGATGCGCCGTGCATAGAAAATAAGCTATAAGCACAGAATAATAAATAGTTTATACTGAATGGGGTGCAAGTATTACATCGTTGCGTGACCAATTGTCGTTTAATATTTGTTCAAAACTAAAAACCGACTTCAACTCCAATGTTCTTAACCAATTTTGATAAAATTTCTATGGGACGTCAAATGGTCCCATAGAAATTTTATTTATAAGTTTGCTTTTTCGAAAATATTTTTTCATATTGGTTCAGGCGTCTTCGAGTAATCGGTGAACAAAAATAAAAGAAAAAACTTGAGAGGTGTCAAGGGACACCCGGATGGAACCAAGTAAAATATAAATATAAATAGGTCTAAATTACATTCAAACTCTTTTCTGCGTTCTAAAATCAAGTTTTTACTATCTTCATAAATTTGAATAACCAAAAAGTGTCGTTACAACTTTTGGTCTTAATTTTTTCCGTCTAGCCCCCTTTCGCAACGCGCGATACTTCTTCGTTCCAAAAAGATTCCGAGGAATTGCCTCTTCCTTTTTTAAGGTCGTTTAAAAATGGGATTCGTTTGTAGCATGTAGGTATATCTGGAACTAAAAATGTCAAACTTATACCATAGAGAAAATAGGATATTACATCCATTTTTGAAAAGTGTCTTAATTACATTCCATGGCGCTAATAAACCACTGAAACTACACAATTTTTTTATTCAATCGATAAGTTCCATAAAAATACATTTTTTAATATTTCGTGCTTATAAACCTGACCCCATTGACTTAAAAGGCTGTACGGGTAGGGGGTCACTTTTATTTGCCCCCGACTGTACATTGCCGAAAACGTTAGAGCAGTGGACGCCAAGCCATGCCTTGCTCTATCATGCTCGCCATGCTCTATGGTCATGACGTCAGATATAGATTTTAAATTTTATTTTGGTATTCTATGAACTTAAACATTTTCCGTCTGTTTTTAGCCTAAGCTATCTCAAGAATAGTTTTTTTTTATATGGACTAAAATACCTTATGAAACCATCTAGATAACAGGATTACAGGATATTATTAAGAGATTTTTTTTCTTGGGTTTAGGCCAGTGACCAGGGCCAAAAATAAATTATTTTTCTTCTAATTCTCTTAAATTTTTTCTCTTATTTTAATTCTAAGAGATTAAAACAAAGTCATGATCATATTCATTTTCAACGTGATTTTAGATGTATTATTGCAGAAAGACCAATAATAGGGGCGCTATTTGACTCCAAGAAACTATGTGCTATTTCATACAAAACCCATAGACGATGTTTTTTTTACGTTTAGAAAAAGTTTCTGATTTGACTTGTTGAAAACTAGCGTACTCGTATTAAAGCTGAAGCCGATTCCTGTCAACAACAGGGTAACACCTAAAAGATAAAGAAATGAAGAGAATTTAAATCAATAATAAGTGATAAAATTTTTCGCCAAGAGCGAGATTCGAACTCACGCGCCTCATGTTAGTACCATGAGTGACTCATTATTAATTTAGATACCTATTTTCCGAGCATTCCTTTGCTGTTTAAATCAATATTTTTGAAACAATTGGAAAATCGCGGTAAGTGCACAGTGTAATTTTTATCAATATTAAAGAATAAAATACTATTTATTTCGCTGTGTGTAGATAAAACTTTATAAATTATTAGCAATGGCAGCCCATACATAACTTGCTGGCGCCTCAATTCCTTTCTACTTTTAAGGCCATTCTATGCATTGCAATAATAGAAATAAAGGTGGCTATAGTAAGACAGTAAAGTAGGCTGCCCGCCGATTCTCTTTCGGTGTGAGTAAAGCCAAATTTGGGCAAATGTCGAGAAAAGAAACAAGTAAATGCCTCGTACTAAATGTATATTCAATATTCAACCCGTGAAAGGATGGCCGCCTCAATATTTGATGCCACACAAGGCGAATCGAAAATTAGGTCTACCTACGTACCTAGTTGGCCCACTCCTTCAATTTAGCCCCATTTGGCAACTGTGCCGATCTTTGGCTGTACATCGCTATATTACTTTGCATTACGGTATTACAAAGTAGTTTATTATGCAAGATAGGATGCTCCAAGCCCCAACTGAATGGCGGAAATAGTATCTTTTACCACGAAGAGGATTTTGTTACCAATAGGTACCTACCAGAAAACCCGGTAATCGTGTATAAGACATTTTAAGGGGTTCTTCGTACATTACCCGAAATATGAGAATAAGATAAGATTCCTAACAATAAAAATTTGATTAACACTTAAACAAATAAATTTAAAAAAGGCCATTTTTCAACTTGCCCTGACCGGGGATCGAACCCGGGACCTCTAGATCGCGGACTAGCATGGAGACCACTACGCCACCGCGTCACTTTTCTTCGCGACAGCAGTGACAGTCGGAGACTGTCCTGTCGCCGACCAGGGTCGCGAGCAGTTAAGAAGGTAAATTGGCATATGGTACCATATAGTAACAGGTTGCCGGTGATGAAAGATGTTCAAGCTGTCTAAAAGCATCTGACGTAGTGATGTGCCGCTGGATATATTCCAAATTTATGAGAATTTTCCCATTATAATTTACGGGAGTATTCCCGATATTTCCGAAATATTTCACAAAATTTTGACTTTTAGTAATATTGCCGGGAATTTTTACGGGAATACACCCGAAGTTTTTCCAAAATATCCGGGGGCGGCATACCACAAAATCTGACCTAACTTGATGACTGCCGTCTAATTTTGACAGCTGGTATTCATAAATTAAAAATGTATATTTTTTATCTGGGCTGCAAGAAAGAATTCAGGTCACAAGAGCATGCTGAAATCATGGGTATATCATTATCTCTTATGTCAACAGTTTTGCAATTTACCTCGACGCAAACAATGTCATACTGATAAGGATAACAGTCGATTGTGCAACAACCACGGTTGTTGCATTCATTGCAATGTGCATCCTCGACATTTTAGTAGCCATTTGCATTTTTCGCCCATTCCCTTGATCCATTCCCATCGCCCATTCGCTGGTCGGGTCGTTGGATTCCCTCTAAAATGGTTGAGTTTAGCGATGGCTGATCCGTGCGTCAACTCGCGAACGGGTGCTGCCGGAAGGGACTGGTCTGCTCGGCTTCGCTTTTTTGATTACTTAATATTTTTTATTACGCAATTTATGTTTGTTTTCTTGTTCGCAAGCATTACATGTTATAATGTGTCAACATTGTATTATATTATAAGTATTTCTTAATTAAAGACAATAATAATATGACAAAGCCCTTCTGGCGAGTAGGCGACCAATACTGTGAAAATGAGTTTCTTTCGGCGTTTCTTCTCAGCAGTGGTCGTTACGAAGTGCTGGTATCGGTAGCTTTTCTATAAAAATAAATTAAATTTTAATATACTTTACACGTAACATAAATTATACTTATTGACGTGTAAAAGTGCCTGTAAAGGTCTAATTACTGAATAAACATTTGAATCTTTGGATCGGCTTTTACGATCTGTACGGAAAGAAAAGCACCTGAGAATGAAATAGTGTCATCTTTGAGCAGGCTTCCCTTGTTGTTTGTTTTTAAACGACTTCCAAAATAAGGAGCTTACTAATTAGTCTGAATATTTTTTTGTATGTTCACGGATTATAAAAAGACACCTGGACCAATTCGAAAAATACTTTTTTGTTTACAAGGGTATAAGTACTTGCCAGGTGTTTCCATAGAAATTTTATCAAAATCAGTTATGTAGTTCGGGGTTGAAGACGGTTTTTACTCGACTGCGCCAGAAGGAGGGTTATTTTTTTCGAGAGTATGTATATATGTATGTATGTTTGGAACGCTCTGCAGCCTGAACGGCTCGATGGATTTTCACTTGAGAGGTGTTGTTAGATTCGTATTTACTGTGAGAGTGACACTGGGCATATCAAAATAATAAAAAAAAACCTCAGTCGAGTTTGTAATAATTACTTGTTATTGAATTATTGAAACATTATAAATTTTTTAATCGTCATGTAGATTCAGTTATTTCGTATGCCATAGTTATTCTAGTTTTTACTCGCATCGCAACGAGTAAAGCAATAATCAGACCTCTATTTTTTTGTATTATCTGCGAAGGCGTTCACATACGTAAGTTTGCAGAGTTCGTTACCCTAAAGAAATAAGGTCAAGTCTGAATTGTTTTCCCGTCTAACAGCTACTAAGATCTCGAGATACCATCTAGCAGGGTTTTCTCGGAAATCCCGAAATGCGGTGATCTCGCACCGCACGACTTTTCTGTCCTACTCACTGCGGCCTTAGATACGCGGAATCCAGCAGGATATTCGGGATTGTTGAGAGAATGTAGGTAAATGATGATATTGACGTTTTACCGCAAAATGTGCAATAATATTCAAATAAGTAAGTAAGTGTTGAAAACTAATTGATGTTTTTGTCTTAGCACGATTAGTGAGTGTGGAAAAGGAAAGAGCATGTATCAAAAGAAGCGATGATACTGGCAGGATAAACACTGTCTATCTACAGGATAGCTATATATGATGCCGAACGACCTTTTATAGAGGTTGCCGTCAACTGGGACCGCAATCAACTCGGACCGCGGTCCCAGTCGCCTGAATCAAAAATTTTAATATTTTTCTTTCAGCGACAGGGACCACACGTTAATTTAAAAAAACATCTATTGTTCAAGCCAAAAGAGTACAGTCAGCGAAAAAATGTTTAGCGTAATAATTACATAATTAAATAATAACTCATGATTAAAAAATATTACTTATTTAACTGACTTACAAAATGAAGGAGTTTATCAATTCGTCGCGATCTTTTATTTCTTTTATGTATGTTCACCGATTATTCGAAGACGCTTAGAACGATCTTAAAAATTCTTTTTTTGTTTAAAAGGGTATACTTGTCAGATGGTCCCACAGAAATTTCATCAAAATCGGTTGTGTAGTAAGGGGGTGAAGTCGGTTTTTGGTTTTGAAAAATCTATACATATACATAAATAAAAAAATATACGGACATATAACACTGATTGAGGTAGCCCCAAGGTAAGTTCGAGACTTGTGTTATGGAATACTAACTCAACGATACTATATTTTATAATAAATACATATATAGATAAACATCCAAGACCCAAGACAATTTGAAAAAGGCCATTTTCCAACTTGCCCTGACCGGGGGATCGAACCCGGGACCTCTGGGTGGCGGACTAGCATGGTGACCACTACGCCACGGAGGTCGTCACACACACACACACACACACACACACACACAGGAAACTGAATGATTGACTAACTGACATATCAACGCACAGCCCAAACCGCTGGGTCAAGAGACTCCAAATTTAGCACATCGGTTACTTATAAGGTCTAGGGGTGCACTAAGAAAGGATTTTTCAAAACTCACCCCCTAAGGGGGTGAAACGGGGGTCCACAGTTTGTATGAAGAACCAAGGTTAGTTTGACTCTTGGCGGTAAATTAGAAAGTATGTGTTTCATGATTTTTCAAAATTCAACCTTTAGAGGGGTTAAATGGGGTGACCTATTACCTAGGCCATGCTGAAGCGATCCGTCGCTCTCTCTCGCTCTAGCAAATGATCGGAACGGGAACAGGAACGGGAACCGGAACCGGAACGGAAACGGAACCTTTAAATCCCTGCACTGTAATAACAATTGTTATATTTATTAAGTATTCAAAAATTTTAAGATTCATATGTTATATTATAATATAACCAAATTTATAACGTAAAAAACCAATGAACAATCCTATTAGAACAATTATCGACTTAACTTTTTTAAAATTAAGTCAATGTTATCACGTGATTATTGATATCATGATTTATGTGTTACTTTTATTACCTACGTAAATTTTAAATAACTAGAATGGTTATCAAAGTGCTGAATATTTTTTTTATTACATAAATAAATGATATTTTTTTAGAACTTTGTTTTTTTAGTTTAATTATTACTTTAAACATGTTTTCGTTTGAATGTACTGTTTTTTTTTTTTTAATTTAAGAGTGGTCCCAGTTTCTAGAAGAAAAATATTAAAATATTCGGATCCGGCGACTGGGACCGCGGTCTGAGTTGATTGCGGTCCCAGTTGACGGCATCCTCCTTTTATAAAATAGGACTGCGGTGCCATTTTTCAATGGCGAACTCACTAAAATAACGTTTTACGTATGAAAAAACCATTCGTTTAGTGACTCCGCGTTTAAAAAATGGCATTTCAGGTCATGTGTGACTATTTACATTTTACACGCTATGTTTCTGCCTAAACCTTTCCCATTGCTGCCACCTTTATTTTCATAATGAGAATACGATTCTAAAACTTGGATCCCACGTACAGCGGGATTCCCAATTCACCCGTGGCATTAAAAGCCCTAACTCCTCTCAGATACTTACGGCCTGAGAAGTGGGTTAATGCTGCTGAAAAAACACGCCAAATGTTGAGGACGACCGCGAATGCCTCCATTTGTTCGCTGTCGCCTGTCGGGGTTATTGGCTTGCATTCTTCCAGTTGACACAGCAATATAGTACGTTTATTACTGTGACTCTTTTCTGTAATAACTAGATGATGGAAAGAATAAAACACTTACCGATGGCAATTTTGCTAAATTAGGTACTTTTTAGGGTTCCGCACCCAAAGGGTAAAAACGGAGCCCTATTACTAAGACTCCGCTGTCTGTCTTTCAGTCGGTCTGTCACCAGGCTGTATCTCATGAACCGTGCTAGCTAGACACTTGAAATTTTCACAAATGATGTATTTCTGTTACCGCTTTAACAAAAAATAGTAAAAACAAATTAAAATAAATATTTAAGGGGGGCTCGCATACAACAAACGTGATTTCTGTGCCGATTTTTGCTCGATATTAATCACGGCAACAGGTAGACGCTTGAAATATTCACAGAATATTAATTAAATTAATGACTTAAGACGAAGTGGTAGCTCAAGTGGCGCCCTCGTTTGAAATAAATTGTTTAAAACTAAATAAGGTGATAATTAAAAATTTGATTTGTATAAATGTCTAGAAAGACCTTTAAACTATTTTATGAGTAACCTTTGAAATTATTACGAATAGTCCGTCTAGTTACCACCAATATTACTTTCAAAGGTTATTCATAAAATAGTTTGAAGGTCTTTCTAGACATTTATACAAATAAAATTTTTAATTATCACCTTATTTAGTTTTAAACAATTTATTTCAAATGAGGGAGCCACTTGAGCTACCACTTCGTCTTAAGGGGACTACCATAAAACAAACGCGTTTTTTTATAGATAATGGTACGGAACCCTTCATACGCGGGTCCGACTCGCATTTGGCCGGTTATTCCTTTAACGTCTGAAAAAAAGGGGATCAACCTTGATTCTTCTTTATTTTAATGAGAAATATCAGTCCATGTTTTCCGTCTTTAAGTCTTTATCTTCATAATCTTATTTACAAAGACCAATTTTAGTAACAAGAGGTATAGTTAGAGCTCTTGCGAAACTGTAAAGCGATGTCGCCGAGCATCGCGTCTATCAATGGAACAGTAATTATTAGCTTAATTGGTATGTAGTCACTTTATAAAGATATTTAAATAAAGATTACTGTGTTCCCGAACACAGTGGACATTTTTCTCGGCGGCGTTTCATAACTCTGGCATTTCGTTTTACGCAACGAGCTCGAGACACTCGAGGTTAAACGGTTGGCTTCAACTGAGACTCATTATGAAATGATTCCCATATAACTAATAGGGAAAATGCATGAAAAAAATGTGATCTAACCATTTTATCCATGAATATTCAAAAGAAAAGTATGTACTAACAGTGAAAACAGAATAAATTTTGGTTGAAAAACTAATGAGATATAACGATTTTACGAAAATATATCTTACTGGCAAAAACGCTATTTTCTATGGCAAATGTAAAGATGATATGAACTTTGACGTCACCAGTCCATATCGGACTTCTCTTTCAAATTGAAACTTTAAATTATCATATTTTCGTCGCTGTTTAAGATATTTTATAAATTCTTTCATATTTGTTTACCGTGGATAAGGATTTTATTAAGCAAAAAAAGATATGTGCATATTCCTTATAAGGGACGATTAGCTGAGTTTTATTTGTAACCCGAGGCACAAATAGAGGGATGTTATAAGTTTGGTGTGTGTTTGTCTGTCTTTCATCATAGCTTTCAAATACACCAACGAATTTTGATTTTGTTTTACATCAATGTTGACTATTCAAAATATGTCTAACTACGATTTTTTAAATATGCCCAGCGATGGGATGTTTAATACTGCGAATGATAATGTCGATTTTTTTAAAGCCATGAAATATGAAAAGAAATCTTTTTAACCGATTTCCAAAAAGGAGGGGGTTATCCATTAGTCGAGATCTCTCTTTTATGTACTTTCGGCGATAATACGAAAATGGCTTGGCGGATTTGAAGAATTTTTTTTTTGTTTGAAATGGTATACCTGTCACGTGGTCCCACAGAAATGTTATCAAAATCGGTTGTATAGCTGGGGGGCGAAGTCTTTTTTGAAAAATTATAATTTTCAATTAAGGTGTGGTGGCTAATTTTAATTAAGTAAAATAAAATTTGCCCACCCGAGCATAGATAGATAGATAGTTAAATCGTTTACTTGTGAAAACTGCACACACACACACACAAGGAAATACACGAATGACGTTTGTGTATATTACAGGTTATAAGCGATGTGATGCGTGTAAGTATGCTACAGCAGCATAAAAATGTCTTAGGCTCATCGAAAATATTGCTATTGCTTAAAGAGCAATGCGCTGATTTTCAGCTAAAACCTTAGCATACCTTCCAAACATTTTTTGTCTCGGGACAATTGGGCTCAGAGATGCGTACGAACGAAGTCGCGAGCAAAAGCCATCAGTTACCTACATAAGTCCGTACTGTTACGTTAGTGCGAAGGCCGATCAAGGTTATTTGTAGTATCGATTAGCGATGACTTTATACGACTGAACTACCTTCGATTACGGAGAAGTCGACTTGTGATGCAATGACTACGAGAGCTATGAATAAGGCATTAAACAATCGTTTCATCATCATCATCATCATATCAGCCACAGGAAGTCCACTGCTGGACATAGGCCTCCCCCAAGGATTTCCAAAACGACCGATCGGAAGCGGCCTGCATCCAGCGCCTCCCTGCAACCTTGCTCAGGTCATCTGACCATCTAGCAGGTGGGTGTCCTACGCTGCGCTTGCCGGTACGTGGCCGCCATTCGAGAACCTTTCTGCCCCATCGGCCATCGGTTCTTCGCGCTATATGCCCCGCCCACTGCCACTTCAATGAGCTAATCCGCTTGGCTATGTCGGTGACCTTCGTTCTCCTACGAATTTCCTCATTTCTGATTCGATCGCGTAGAGAAACACCAAACAATCGTTTGGTAGTGACCTAAAGCGCTGGACACTCTGAAAAGACGTAAGACGCAGACATACGAAATGTATAGAAGCGTCGCCATGCAAAACACACAGAAAGGATCGCGTCTTTCCTGTGTTTGGCGTCGTCGTGACGCTTCTATACATTTAGATATATCTTAGATATAAATAGATTTATTGTTTTTCTACTGTATCGCTCAACGATAAGCTTAACAGGAAAAGTATATGCATAGCATCATTTAATGACTATTTGTGAGTTGGCTTATAGAATTAGATAAGGGTAGTGGCGGCCCGATAGAGACGGCCTCGAAGCACGTGCATGCACCGTCATGAAGGTATCTACTCGTATTGCGGCTGTAGCTGGCAAAATATCAAAATAACCGGCTAAGTTTGTGTCGGGCTACGCTTAGTGTAGGGTTCGTAGTTATGAATGCAGACTTTGAGTTCACGCGACTATAAAAGTCTAAAAAATATATTTTTCTATTAAATTTGTATAAAATTTTCCTACCCCCATGGGAAACAGGCGTGAAAATATGTATATGTATGTATTTTATAAGTTGGTCGCCTAATTAACTTTTTAATTTGTGTTGATAGTTTTCTAACTTCGTTATATGACTGCGCCAGAAGGAGGGAAGAGTATGTATGTGTGTATGTATATACGTATGTATAATTGTTTGGCACGCTCTGCAGCCTGAACGGCTCGATGGAAGCTTGAGAGGTGTCGTTAGATTTGTATTTACTGTGAGAGTGACACATACCTAAATAAAATAAGCATTAAAAAAATCGAAATTAGGAAGGCAGTCGGGTATTTTGTTTTTGTAATAACTAATTACTTGTTCACGTGTCTATATGTACATACAGTACATATATACAACTGTTTTGCCGATAGAGCGGGGTACAAATTTTCACTATTAAACCTATTTTAAAAACGGATCCCTAAATGGAAAATGGAGTTTCCAAGCTCACAATATTTTTGAAAATCCTATTCAATGATACCACACACGATGGATTAGTAAAGAAAAAAATTACAACCACTTTACACGTCTGGGAGCAACGGTAAAAAGGTTTTATTTTCAATTTTTTTCGTTTCGATTAATATACATACCCATGCCAAATTACAGCTTTCTTGTACTAATAGTCTGGGTAAAACCGAGAACAGACAGACAGATAGACATGGCGAAACTATAAGGGTTCCTATTTCCTATGGAACCCAATGAACAATGTCTTCCCGTCATCTCTTTTTGGTAGGTACCCGGCTTTTTTCCATCACCATCAACCAATGTGCGGTCCAGATTGCTGTGCTTCTAGCCCAAAATAAAGTTTAATAAATTAATACTTCAAATGAAAATATGCTTTACAAATATTATGAAGCAACTAATTCATATTGAAATTGAAGTATTTGATTTAATTGTAACAGGAAAAAATATAATAGTAAATCAACAATTTGCCGTTTTCGATAAAATGGAATTATTGTGGTTGCATCCATTCATATTAATTTTATTAATCGGTTAGCTTTACTATTTGAAAGGTTAATTCCATTGAGAAATGGTTGAATAATCCCTGGCTAACTGAGAATGGTGGTCGTCGCAGGAGAAGGCCGACATGAAAACACAAAATTTAATATAACCAGAAATATAATCCCCGTGACTTTTCCACATAAAACTCGCCCTCGGCCGTGAGCTGTGACTCAGGGGGGTGACCGGCAATAACTTCACCCTTATTTATGCAGCCAGAGCCAGGGGCGGCCTTGGGGCGCGGTAATTAACGCGAATTGGGGTGTTATTTCAGGATCTATATGATGTGACATAATGTGTTTGTTTATCTGTGCTACACTTCCGTCATAACTCAGGAGTCCCATTTTTTAAATGCTGAGCTACTAAACGGTATTTCCCATAAAATACTTAAATTTTCAACAAAAAATACACCGATTTCATTTTCTTTCACGAGTTTGTTCCATATCTCCAAAGTTCCTCATCATATCTTCACCAAATTAATATGGAACCAACTCAGTATTAAAGGCTTTTAAATGAAAAAAGAATCATCAAAATCGGTCCACGGTTGACAAAGATATCGAGTAACATACATACAAAAAAATAAAATTGAATTGATAACCTCCTCCTTTTTTGAAGTAGGTTAAAAACCGTTCGTTTAGTGCCTCGGCGTTTCAAAAATGGCACCCCAGATGACTCGTCCGACCATCGCGATGCGATTTATGCAAATGGTGTTGGAACTAGATTATGCTCGTGTGTTTATGGCGGCTGCGAAGGCGCCTGGTGATATCTGGTGTGAGAGTATTAATGTCTTAAGTGAAACATTTTGTTGAACGAGCGAGATAAGTTTTCGCGGCTCTAGTGTCATGCATAATCCGGCGTTTGCATGTCTCTACTTATATCTTCAATTTTCTTTTAAACTAAAAACAATATTAACATGAAAAATTATTCTCAGAAAGACTATTAAAATCTGTCTCAATGAAATTTTTTATGTTAATATCATTATTAGTTTAAGAGAAAATTCAAAACATAAGTAGAGGGTCAGGTATCTTGGTATTTGACTGTACTTACATATGTACTCGTCTTTATCTATTGAAACAGAAAGGGTATTCTGGGTATTAAGACTTTAAGCAGACAGATCCCATAGCCTCAAGACTCAAAGCACAGAATTAATTACATATAGGTCCCGCGCAATATGCGTCCCCGTCCCCCGTCTTTACACCTCTCCCCCGTTCGCGCCGTGTAGAACTGTTGAACGGGAGGCTGCAGGCACCTGCAGCCGCCTCGAACGCGAGAACGGGGGAGATGCGAGGACGGGGAACGGGGACGCATAATGCATGGGCGGGACTTTAGAAGATTCCGTTCTGTATGTGTAATACCACAGAATAAGTAATAGTACTCACGTACAGAAGTCTTACATAGGAAAGAAATTAAAAGAAATATCTTCTCAATGTGGTTAGCGCTATGGTTGAATTAAGCTCGCGTCAGAAGTCCTTACCTCTTCGTTTAGATACCTAGACAGCCATTTCAAGCCAATTTCATTCTTATTACTCTGGACAAACGATTCATGTAACTGAATTTTCCCCTTCAAAGTGGTAGCCGCGCGCATAGTAATAATGTAGGTATATTTTCGATACCTAAACGGGGAGTGACACAGGCCTGGCAACACTTAAGGTGCGTACGGATTAGAGGCAGCCTCAGGGTGAGCAGCCTCGGCACGCACGGATCGTGTTGAGGCTGCCTCGGTAAATAATTGATACAACGTGAGGCAGCAGGCTGAGGCAACGTGCCTCTCTGGTCGAGCCACGGAGGCGCGACAAAATGGCGCCGGATCGTCTTTACAGCAGATTTTTGCGTCTGTCCTGTCTCGAACGAAACCCGTGCTGCTGCTGTGTTTATTTTTGGAACGAAGTTCCTTACGGCAGGCTTGGAGGAGATAGGGATTTTGCTGCGCGACCGAACTGAAAAAAATGTGATAGTAAAACCGTAAGGATGACCTCGTTAAATAAAACCGTTAAATGAGACGTGCGCAGGCGCGACAGTCGTATACACAAGCGAGTAGTGTATAATACCTTTGAGCACGATTTTTCTTTTGCAAATTGTGTCGATTCTACATTAGCCGAAGGAACTTCGTTCCTACCTGGTGTCCCACGACACCACATTTCTTTTATATTTGTATGATTTTTTTTTACAAGTCATTTAGGTCTCGTAGTTGGGCAAAGGCCTCCCCTTATAGTTTCCAGCTATTTTGATCTTTAGCTACTATAATTTGATAAAAAAGAAAAAAGACTACCACGTTGGAGCAATATGCGACCAGCTCTAGCGCAATATGCGAACAAAAATAAATTACTGAAACAAATAGGATTTTTAAGAAATTTTGTAGCTTTGGATACACGGACATTAGCCATTGTGCTGACTCGCTAAAACCTTGCTCAAATCACGTCCACACTTGCGAGGCACGTATGCCGAGGCGCCTTTGAGCACAGGCAAAAAACCGACACTGAAATGGCTCGCGCCGCGGCGGCCGAGCGAGCACGCCTCGGGGTGAGGCGCTTACGCACTTGAGGCAACAGGGCGAGCCGTGAGCGCCTCAGGCGGGGCTGCCTCTAATCCGTACGCACCTTTATATTAATTCTGTGCTCAAAGGCCACATTTAGCGTGATGGTGGGTGATTGCGCAAGTCTTCATCTCCTTATATGATCGAAGGGACTTTGAAGTAAAACTCCTTGAGAAGGTGAAAAAATAAAATAAAAAAAGCTCTGCTAGCCTCATTGGCTATCGACATGATCCGCATTTTTGCGCTTTCGCGGATTTTTACGATCTGCGCGGCAAGAAAAGAAGTTCTAAGTTTTTTCTTTTCTCCTATTATAGAATTTATAACTAATTTTCCTGGGTCAAAAAATAAATTATTTTGTTCTGATAAGAAAATACGTCACAAAATAATGTCACTTGTCTTTAAAAATATATCCAATTAAATGTAATTTTAGATTTATTATTGCAGAAAAACTTATAATAAGATTGCTATTTGACTCCAAGAAACTATGACGTCATCTGCCTGTATTTGATACAAATCCCATAGAAAATTTTTGTTTTGACGTTTTGTAAATAGAAAGTAAAACGTCGGAACTTATTGGAAAATAGCGGATTCTGTTGAATAACAAAAGAACTGCAATTTGGCCTTGGGGTAACATAAATTCAATGTACATCGACCTACTGGTTATACTTATAACAATAGGTACCTGCTGAATACAACATAAACTTGCGCAAATGTGACCTCTGTCTACAAATAATTGGCATTTAATTTTGACTTGATTCAATTGATTTGTATTCTAGGCATGAAAAATGCAAAGCAATCGTGTTTAACATACAAAATGGCAGAATATTTGCATACTAATGTAAAACAGCATGTCTATCTTGCATGAGTAGCATCTCCTATGTAAACAATTTAAAAAATATGTTATTAAAAGCTAAAGTAGGTTTTTAATTTTTTATCTTAAAGGCGCGACAGTGACGTGCACAAATATTTTTTACAGGGTAGGCACTAATCTAAACTAAATTATGAGAGCGGCCGCATATCGACTAAAACTAATTTCTCGCTAGTATCCGACATTATATAAGGGTGGCACAGTAATCGTTTAACAGTGGCGCGATAATCGTTTAACTGTGGCCCGGTAATCGTTTAACAGTGGCGCGGTAATCGTTTAACAGTGGTGCGGTAATCGTTTAACAGTGGCGCGGTAATCGTTTAACAGTGGCGCGGTAATCGTTTAATAGTGGTGCGGTAATCGTTTAACTGTGGCGCGGTAATCGTTTAAAAGGCATGGGCCTGTCCTTTACACGATTATCGCGCGATGTAAAGAGCGTCAACGCCGATCAATGAGTGAGAATGTCAATTACAACTGTGTAATTGTAACATAGCCCATCAGGATGGGTAGGAACTAACACTGAACTAGGTTTCTTTCAGCGTAATCTTTTCAGCAATGATCGTTCTGAAACCCTAGTAGTTTTAGCTTTTGCACTAAAAGCATATTTAAAAAAATAACCAATAAGTGATAAATTTATCCTACATTGAATAAAAATGTTGGCGTTTGACTAGACGATACAGCAAACTGATTGGACTAAATACTTTTTTTGACTCCTGGTATGGCAAATGTTCAGTTCAGTTCATGCCTATCATTCAGCATGTAACATAAATAATTTGACCTGAGTAATAAGAATAAAATTGGCTTTCAATTATGGATGTCTAGGTATCTAAATGAAAAGGTGAGGAGTTCTGACGTGTGATAAATTAAACTATAGGGCTAACCACATTAAGTAGTTATTTCTTTGAATTTCTTTTCTGAGTAAGACTTCTGTATGTGAGTACTAGTAATTATTGTGTGCCATAAGCATGTATGATACTGCCTATCGTCATGTTGAACCTGGAATGTCTACCCCACTAGGAATAAAGGCGTAATAGCGTAATATCTTATGAGGCAGTTAGTGGCTCTACGAGTAGCTATCATACATTTACATGCATGGATCTGTCTGTCTGTCAACTGTTGCTGGGCTTGAGACGCTTGAGTCACCTAATATAGGGTGTCTCAAGGTGTTGGACAAGTTTTGTGGGAAGACCTTTGTCAAACTATAAAAAATAAGCCAGATTTAGCAATCAACTCGGTTGAAAATAAATATAGAAAAGAAGACATAAATAAATAAATCAAAATATTGTTTTTATGCAATTTTACATTTTTTAGGTAATTGTGCAGACGATACCTTTTGTAAGGATGTTGGGTAAGCCCTGGATGAGAATGGCATAGGACCGTAAGAAATGGGTCAAAAAAGAAAGACCAGCAGTGGGTTGATGTGGGCTGAAAATGATGACATTCTTAATGACAGCAATTCTCAAAATATTCCCTAATATGTTAGATAGTCTGGAGTAGGTAAAATGGAAAAAGGGCAAGATCACAAAGTTACAACACTTAAAATGGTTGAAATATTTAAAAATTTCTAAATAATAAGTACCTATTGTTTTCTTTTACATTTTGTCGTTCATTTAGGAGTGAAGTAACTTAATAAACACCACAAATAAAGATCATAACATTAACATTGCCTGCATTAGTTTCTACATAGCAAATTAACAAGTAACTGAAATATTTAATTAGATCAATCAGTAGGCATGTTTTTTTCATACATTTCTGCCGATTTAAGTATGTTAAAAATAGCAAAAGCAGACTCACGAGGTAATTGATATATTTTGATCGCATGCTACCATCCCTCAGGCGAAGAGCGAAGGGTCGTCCCGGCCCAGCCCGCATGCCAAGAATAAATTATAGCACTTGAAACAATATTTTGTGACAAAGCTAAATCCTAAGAACTAAACTTGATGTAATATTATAGTATAAACTTAACGAATTATCACTAAAATGTAATAAATACCTTGTAATTCTCATAAGATGTAGACCGCAAGAAATCAAAGCCGAAGGGACAAATCCTTGCACAACCACACAACTAAAATTCTACGCAAATAAATCACACTTCCACAAAGAATCCACTTATAATAATTAAAAAATCAACACAGTAAATTATATCATAAATGGATTATGTCATAAAACGTCCAATAACTGGAAATGTAATGGGAAAAATATTGCATTTCCCAATAGAAAAATCTACATACAACTTGCACAACCACTGCCTCAAAAATCTTTAGAAAACTGAAAAAAACACTTGGAAGTTGGCGCTACTGTCGCCATGCTTGCTAGCGCTTGCGCTGTCAAAAAATCTGAAGGGAAGACCGGTCCGGTGATCCGGTCGAATCGAACTGTCGATCCGTCTGTGTGGCAACCATTTGGACTTGGAAGTATACAGTTTGGTGCTAAGATAAGTTCAATTAAAAAAAAAACAAATGTCAATGTCAGACCGTTACTATTTTTTATTGATATTTTCCCGTATTATGTACTTTAGAAATGTTTACATTTTCTTGATTTTGTATTTTTACTATTCACTTTAATTGATATATTGATATTATAAAAGAATGTTGGAACAAGTAAAACGTATTATTTTAGTTCTCTCAGGAAAAGGAGGTGTTGGTAAATCTACAGTCAGCACGCAATTAGCCCTAACACTCAAAGAACAAGGGTTTAAGGTTAGATTTTGATAAGTAAATAGAAATGATAAAAACCCATAAAGGTCTGATTTACACTACAGTATAAATTTTCATTTTACGATTTGCAGGTTGGACTACTGGATGTGGACCTATGTGGGCCAAGCGTGCCGTATATATTGAACTTAGAAGGTGAAAGCATACACCAAGGTCCAGATGGCTGGATCCCAGTATATCTGGACAAAGAACAGAAGTTGGGCGTCATGTCTATAGGCTTTCTTTTAAACTCAAGGAATGATGCTGTAGTTTGGCGAGGTCCAAAGAAGACCTCCATGATAAAACAATTTCTGGAAGATGTTTGCTGGCAAGACCTTGATTACCTCATTATTGACACACCACCTGGTAAGTTCTCAATTTTCAGTTTCTTGCATGTAAGACAGCTCAATAAAGCAAAGGACTAATTGGAAACTGCAATAATCGAAAAATTACTGTGCATAGTAACAAATACATACACATAGACTCCCTTCATACTGGTCTGGGATAAAGAAAAAAAAAACTAATGCACCAGCAGCTTCTCTTCCTGATTGTAGGAGCCGATTGAGAGAATGGGTGAAAATGCGAATTATCATGTTATTAAGCGATGTGGCTAGTAACCAATCACTATTTTAATTCCTTCTTGCCCACTGTCAGGCTAGGAGGGGCTTTTGAGTCTTGCGGCCCTAGGCTCTATTTGTTTAGAGCCGTAAGACCCAAAATGCTCTGTCTGCCTCGTAAGGGATAAAGATGTCACAGTATGTATGTATTAGACACTTACATCATGATCCCTTAGGCAAGAAACATAGCAAGCGCCCGGGATGCTCGGTTGATTAAAATGGAATAGTATGTAACTCATAGCAAGCACACGAGGGGCCACATTGTGCTTCGGACGCTTGCTTTGTTTTGTTTGCATACAATTTTACTGAGCGACTAAGATGCTATGTTTCGTGCCTTATGAGGCAGATGGAGCATTTTGGGTAGTGCAGCTAAAAGCAAATAAAGGAGAAAATAGGAGCGGTGTCCTACCAAGATGTCAAAAGGCTGGCTGAGGACAGGCAGGAATGGAAGAAACTCCACATACAAGAGCGTCGCTCTTAAATTTAAATGAAAAGCTAAAAAACAGACAGAGCACAGGGCCCCAAGGCTTACAGGTAACTTTCAACATAAAGATGGGTGAGTAGGTCGAAAAAGGAATGAAAATAGTGATGGGTTGCTGCTGCTATGCCTATTAACATGTTTCGTATTTTCGCTCATTCCTTCGATCGGCTTCTATGATCAATCAGTTATTTGAGAAAAGGCCAAATTCTTGTGGCATCTTGCAACATGTTGATAATAATGTAATTAATATCTAATATATAAAATTCTCGTGTCACAGTTTTCGTTGCCATACTCCTCCGAAACGGCTTGACCGATTTTGATGAAATTTTTTGTGCTTATCCGGTATCTATGAGAATCGGCCAACATCTATTTTTCATCCCCCTAAATGTTAGGGGTAGTCCACCCCTAAATTTTTTTATGGCAAAACAACGTTTGCCGGGTCAGCTAGTATATGTATATGTAACTTCCGTGCTAGTCTGGGAGAAAAGAAAAACTTATAATGTAACAGCATGTTCTCTTCCCGCGCAGATCGTAGAAGCCGATTGAGAGAATGGGCGACAATGCAATTCATGTTAACCTGTTGTCTGTTGAAAATACCACACAATAAGTAAACAATGCATGTCGACCGGATTCGGATCGGGTCACAGCAGTGCCTGATCTAGACATTTTTGCAAGAGGGGCAAAATCTAAATATGGCGCCCCAGCATCCCACTTGTTTCTGGCGAAGGTGGGGGTCTGGTCCGAATAGGATACTATTATAGTCGATGCGGCTAGCAACCCATTACTATTTTGATCTCTTTTCGACCATCTCGCCCACTATCGCACTTAAAGTGGCCTTCGAATCTTGTGGCCCTGCGCTCTATCTACTTAGAGTCACAAGGCCCAAAATGCTGTCTTCCCAATTAGGGATATAGACATGATTTGTATGTATATTTTCAGGGACCTCAGATGAACACATAACAGTGATGGAGAACCTGCGACAATTCCCCCAGTGCTCTGCATTGATTGTTACTACTCCGCAAGAGGTTGCAATTGAGGATGTACGAAAAGAAATTACGTTCTGCAAGAAAACAGGCATTCCTATCTTAGGCATCATTGAGAATATGAGCGGGTGAGTGTGAAAGTAAGATTAGGGTTTACTAGCAAAATATGAAAGTGTAAGTGCTAAAAATAACCGCATCTGTTTATTTTGACACACAGAGAGCTAGCTGTCTTTAATTGCTCCATGCTCATCTCCATCACACTATATATATAATATATAATCACACTAATAATATAAAGGCGAAAGTTTGTGAGTTTGTGTATGTATGTGTATGTTTGTTACTTCTTCACGCGCAAACAGCTGGACCAATTTTGATAAAATTTGGTATGCAGGAAGCAGACACCCTGGATTAAATTTTATTAATTAATGGTACGGAACCCTTCGTGCGAGGCGGACTCACGCACTATGGTTTTAGATAGCAAGATTTCTTTGCACACTGTACATCTCAAATTGCAACATACCTGAATGTGTTTTTTTTTAAATCCAACCTTTTATTATCTTTTCAGTTATGAATGCCCTTCATGCAGCGAATGTACAAACATTTTCTCCAGCGGTGGGGGCAAGTCCTTGGCAGACATTATGAAGATCCAGTTCCTGGGCAGTGTGCCCATAGACCCACGGGTGGGCAAACTGGCTGGGCAAGGGATAGCTGCTGTCAAAGAGTTACCGAACTCCACCACCAGTAAGGTTTTTAATGATTTAGTGGTATTTTTATCTCAAAGTTCTGAGAATGGTTTGTCAGTTTAGTTTTTTTGTCTTCATGTACAGATAAGCTAAAATGATGTGTATACTGTATAAGTGTATACCCAGCAGGATCATGTACCTTATTCAATTCAAAATTTTAATCAACAATTAAAATATTGTGCAATAAATAAATATAAAAGATTAATTTGATTGAAACAGAAATAAAAGTGTATAAGAAACAAAAGTGAAATCGGCTAGATGACAACAAGTCAAATCAGACACTTTTTTCAAAAGTCAATACAAACATTTTGTATGGGATGTGTATGAAATACAAAAGCGTGACATCATGCTTTTTTGAGTCAAATGGCGCTCTTAATATCAGTTATTCTCTTCTAAAATCTTGTTGAAAATGGATATGATGAATGTAAAGTGACTATTTTGTGACGTTTTGTTTTATGATCTGTACCTAATAAATTAATTTGACCCAGTCGTCTACCCAGATAATGTTGTTCAGCTATTAGCTACTTTAATCATGACATCAAAAATATCATTCCTGAAAAAATTTGTTAGACTATAGAAATAACTTGAAATGATGTAAATAAAACTATTTTTTGTACATAAAATACATTTTATTTACCACCACACTAAACACATAAATAATATGGTATAAATGCATGGTCATTTAATTCTTATCTTTCAATAAAACCTTAACATTCCTTTAGAAAAGTATATATTGTCTTTTGAAATATTTTTCCAAAAATTCTTTACCCTGATTTTTATGCCAAGTATTATGATAAAACTATGCACATTACGATATTAAATTAGGACTAACAAAATATATTGAAACTATATGTAACCGTCTCAAGACTCGCATGTCATCTTAAGGGGATACCTGAATTTTTCGGGGCCTAGTGCTGCCCTCATTTGAAGTAAATCATTTAATAGGAAACGGAGACATCATTTAAAATTTTGTCTTGACCAGTACTGTTTACAGTTTAAAGTACAGAAAACGTGAAGCTTTTCTACACACATACGCCAAAACTGGCCGTTTTTCGCAGTTATGCGTAGTCTTACTTTAAACCGTAAACAGTAGTTCATAAAATAGTTTAAGGGGTTATCTAGTGACTGGTCAAGACCAAATTTTAAATGATGTCTCCGTTTCCTATCAAATAATTTATTTCAAATGGGGGCAACACTGGACCCCTGAAAATTCAGGTATCCCCTTAAGACGCTACTTCCATTGTTTTGCTACTGTCTCTGGTATTGGCGCATTTTGCAGGATTAAGGGTGGTAATGAAATTAAGATGTGTTATAATTTCCTCCAAGGAACATATTATATCGAAGTATGAAAAAGAAAAATTGTATCTGAAATAGTTTTGGAAGTAGAAACTGGTTTCAATTTATTTTGTGAGACCTAATGTAGCATTAAATTCTATTTCGTAAAATATTAATAACTAACATTGAAACATCTTTTCGCTAAGTAATTTAACTACTATCTATCTATCAAGTTAAGTTAAATTAATTTAATTTTAGTTCTAAACTCTGACAAAAAGTAACATTTAATATAAATAAATCTAAATGTTTAACATTTTGTACCAAAAAAATAAAGCAGCTATTTTTAATCTTTGTGTACATAAAAAATATTTAGATTTTTTATTCTACAGGGTCTAACAAATATACTGAAACTATTTTAAGAGTAGATTCAGTCCATAATATTAACTAACTTTCCCCAAGGAACATATATCGAAATATTAAAAAAAATGTCGAACTTCCAAATAATTCGACCGATCAGCTGATCTGAGTTTGTACGGAAAGCAAAAAATATTTTTATATTAAGATATTGTTCCTTGGGGAAAATTGACCAGAATCATGGACTGAATCCACCCTTAAATAGTTCAGGATTACATATTTTGTTATATGTTATTGTATATCTTAATCTAATGTAATAATAGGTATTTCATTTAATTCATGACTTCTTATTTGTTTATCGCATTGTTGGACATGTTTAAAAAAAAATTAAAGAATAACCCCCTTATTCATAACAAAATACAAACGTTAGCTAAACCTCTTTAAGTTAAAATATGTTTTGTCTCGTTCTCACTATGTCAAATATTAAAAAGAGGGAAAGGGACAAAACATGTTTTATCTAAAATAGGTTTAGCAAACGCTTTTTATTTTTTATGAATTTGAGGGTTAATCGTTATAATTAATAAAACATCGGAAACATAACAAAAACGATTTGGCACAAAATCACAAAAATTTTCAGTACTTTGGACCGAAAATTGGATCAATTAATTTAACCCTAGGAACATTTAGTTATTATGTTCTTACTGCACCAAGATGAATATTCACCGAAAAGATTTGATTTCACGACGGCTCCAAAAAAAAAAACCCTCCGGCCGTGATGGCAACTGAGTTTGGTAACCAGTTGCTAAAAAGTATCGGATAATGGTTTTAGGGTTGGCTGTATGTGAGTTCTTAATTCCACCATAACTTCGAAATGCCAACCGATATGGATGGTTATTAGAATCCTTACATAATTCCAAGTGACATATGCAATATTGTTTTTGGAAAAAGGGCAGGCAATCGTGTAAATAAAAAATACTTATAATTACCAGTTTCGCCGATAATTCGAAAAGTTTCGTGATAACCCCTTTGAAGCTTTACGTAAATATAGACTTATAAAATTCATAGTTACCATCACTTTATCTATGAATATTATTTAATGTCTAAACTACCTACTAGTTCGAAGAGTTAGCTGCAGAGTAAGCTACATTTAGGGTCAGTTCAGGCAGAGTGGAAAGCAGCGGAGATTCAAAGATTTAAATGTTTATTCAGTAATTAGACCTTTACAGGCACTTTTACACGTCAATAAGTATAATTTACGTTACGTGTAAAGTATATTAAAATAGAATTTGTTTTTAAAGAAAAGCTACCGATACCAGCGCTTCATAACGACCAAAGGAACTCATTTTCACAGTATTGATCGCCTACTCGCCAGAAGGGCTTTGTCATATTATTATTATTGTCTTTTAATTAATAAATACTTATAAAAAGACATAATAATATGACAAAGGAGGATGTTTTCTAAAATACACTTTAAACTATTGGTTGAATGTGCATAACCGTCTGAACATGACAAAACGCTAGCGCGGTCTCGAGGCCATGCGAGCATTCCCAAGCTTGCTCGCGTCTTGCACTTTATGCTAATAGTCTAAAGCTTTTCGAGTGTCATAAAAAATGCTATCCGCTGCGCTCATCTCGATCTGAAGGGACCTTTACGCAAAGGTAATAATGGTAAAATAGTAATTAATTTATCTGCTACTGGCTTTACAATCGTACATAATATCTTAGTACAGTCGTTTTTATTTGTTAGAACCACTCAGTGTAAATGGAAAAATAAATTCGAACCATGATGTATGTAGGTACCAATTTATCATTGATAAGCCAATATAAGACTTCATATTATAATATATAAACTTATTTTTGAAGTGAAAACTTCTTTAGCGGCGTTGTACACTTTTCTTGTAATGGGTAAAAAATGTTAAACTCGCGTCAGGGCGTCAGGACACGTGACCTGATCGAAAATTCGTAAGACGGATGAAGAATAGACAGCCGGCGCGGCACAGCGTAAGAGAGAAAGTATCCCCCTCTCTTTCTACGGCGCGGCGAAAATGTATGCCTGCGCCTGCTATTTCGTTTAGGCGGCGCAGGGCGCTTGCGTGAATGTTCGTGTGTGTTTATGTTACAGCGTGCCACGCGCATCCATGGAAATGCAGAACGTTAATATTCAAGTTTTCACTTCTGCCGGCTTTCCCGGAGTGCAACCCGTCGTTTTTTATAAGTCTTTAGTGTCCCCTAGTTAGGCAAAAGACTTCAAACTACTTATTTAAAATAACTTACACTAAAATTCCTAACATAGACAATTCCAAACTTCCTGTATTCTGTTATGGTCCATGGAAGGAGGTCATATACACGACTGGTACTTCAAAAACTTACATACGATACGGTGTTCAAATACAACTCAATTACAAGTAAATATACACAACTATTACACGATATTACGACGCAATCTGGACGAAACGTCAGCCAAAATAAAGAAACAAGTAATTATTCCAAAACAAAAAAAACTCGACTAGCTTTTTTTGGTATACTCAGTGTCACTCTCACAGGAAATACGAATCTAACGACACCCCTCAAGCTAAAATCCATCGAGCCGTTCAGGCTGCAGAGCGTGCCAAACAATTATACATACTCTCGAAAAACATAACCCTCCTTCTGGCGCAGTCGGGTAAAAAGGTATACAGTTTCACGTTAATTCTTGTGTCCATTAATTTAGTTATGATATTCAGCTCTCAAACATAAACCTAATAACCCCGTATTTATATGGCAAATGGATACCATTTTAAAACTAACACACATTTTAACATCATACTTATTCTTCATTAACCTATGCATTTTCATAGTAGCGGTCACATAGATACCAATAATCAAAAGGTTACAGATTCGAATATCCGTTTGGTCTCGAAATATAAATCTAGTCTGATTCACATATATGTTCTGTTCTTTTACTAATGTTAAAATTATCGAGATTAGAGAGACCTATTGTACTGTGGGTATTGACACTAGTGAAAAAGTGTGCTTACGATGATTTCCAAAACATTTAAATGAATGAGAAAATTGGGGCAGGCCTTATTGCAACCGACCAGTTTCTATCCAAACCATATATTGCGATGCGCACAGATAAAGTCTGTTCGCCGAGAATAGGCTATTTGACTGATTTTGGTTTTGGACAATATTTTATACGAATAACAAATAACACTAACAAGACGCCTTTTTTCGAAAACCGCGAGTAAATTATTTATTAAATGAGGAAGCAATTATCATTTTAAAATATAAGAGTGTGCGCGTGGTAGGGACATCTCGCTATCTTTTTCATACGCGTGACACCTAATGACAGTGACGTCACGCGGGTGTACGTGCATCCTTCTTCTGTTATTTGACAGTTTCTAAGCTTCAGTTGATAGGCTTATAACTTGCTTATTTTACGTTGTTGATAAGAAAAAAAAATGAGTCAAATACCGAATGGATATACAATATTTCAGACATTTTCATACAAAAATGCCAGGCCGGTCGAACACTTTTGTATGAAAATGACGATTTTTTTTTTCGAGTTTCAAGCATTGGTCCCATAGGAAAAGTTGTTCATATTGACGGTCTGAGTTGGCCCTACAAGGATCGGACAGGGTTTTTGTTACATATTGTATATTATAATTTGTCTACGAATATCGACTGTCGCTTTCTTATCGCAAACTGTACGACGGCCGTCGCTTGTCTCCCGCTTTCGCCGTTTGCGTGGTACGAGGCACACAGTTGTCATCAACCGTGGCCCGAACGGGCGAGCTGAAGCGACGGCCATATATTCACTCCGTTATGGAATGCGCTTCGAGTAAGTCATTTAAGTGTATGCGTGTTGCTTTCTGTTTTATACGGTTAATAATTGTTTAAAAATTTGCATTAATAATTTGTTTAATTTTTTAAATAAATTAGTGGGCCGCATTTTGTAATGAGTTAAGACCTGACATTATCAACTCTCCGCGAACAGAACTTGGAAGCAAATTTTTATGTGATCCGCCCCAACTTTCTAAAATAGTTACTAATTGTACTAGTGCTACATCCAAATTTCGGAATTAGGTAGAGTTATTTATGTACTTACAATGATTTCATACAGCGAAAGAATAAATAGGATATGCCTCAAATCCCAAGATAAATTTTAAAGAGCAGAAAAATCCCGTGATTTTCTAAATGAAAAGTTATTTACTTTTACACTATTCAAACCACTATGTAAAAACTATGTACGTTGCCAATATGTAAAAACTAATAAATATACTAATAAAAAATGTATGTTAATTATCTTTATTTAATTTGTCTTATCTATCTCTGAGGTTTTTATTATTATTTAATTGTAATATTTTTGGCAACACGGGATTATCCATTAGAAAACCCGGGAAGATCCTTATTAATATCAACATATCGATGCAATATACATAAATAACTTTACCTAATTCCAACCTCTGGCTAATCTAATCTAAGTAATACGTCCTCAACAATCCCACATCAAATCTATACTCTATGGTCATACATGTATAAGCGGTTTTCGTTCATATGGTGTTGATTGGTTGATCCTCGTGAATCCACATGAACTGCCTGATCTCGTCTTCGGATGACGGGCAGCAATGAGGAGGCGCCTTTTGGAGAATGTTTCGTAATTCCTGCGGAATAAAATTCTAAATAAGTTGCATCCTACTTTTCGTATCTCATAGAGTTAAGTAAAGACCAGAACAGACTTTATATAAGGTTGGTACCGCCAACAAAGTTACCACTAATGTTGGGAAAAGGATACCAAACCAAAGGCATGTAAGAAGTCAGAATTCCTAAAGTCCAAATATTCGTGTACATATTCGTAACACTTTTACACTATTTATTTTACTATATATTTAAAAACCCCAAAAAATTTGTTGTTTCTTTTTCAACATTTATCCCTGTCTTCATCTCAAAAAATTACTTTACCTTTTTATTATGTAGCATGCCTTTTACTTAGATACTAATTTCTTACCTTGAATCCTGTCAATGTCATCTCATCATATAATTTCAATGCAACCTTATCACTAGTATGGCGCCAATTTTTCACGTGGTACCCATATACTAAGGCACAGAAACGTGTACATTTAAGTCAAATCTCCAAATTTACTCGTACATAATGCAATTTAATAATAAAAATCAAAGATTCAAAATAAATAAAGTAAATAAAAATCACAGTCAGCTATATCTTTATCGATGCAAGTCTTCATTTGAGATAATAACATAATTGACGAATAGGAATTTGCAATATCGTCTCCACTGCAAGATGCATGACCTTCTCTGTACTGCTAGAGCCATATATGCAGGCAGAGGATTCAAAGTGAAAATTAACGACTGGTGAATAAAATTAATATAAAAAATTATATAAATGGGAGAGGAAATTGCTATTAAATATGTCTACATTTCTTCAAGGCACAAAAAAAGAATTTAAAAATATCGATTTACCGACAATTGCGAGACATATACAATGCCCTTTTTTATTAAGTACAAATATTCTAAGGGATGATGCAGTCCATAACTTTGATCTTTTTTTCCCAATAAACTTATCGAAAAACGAAAAACATATTTAGGTTCTCATACAAACCGAATTAGTTACGTGATATTGTTACTGAGGAAAAAGAAATACGAACTTTTCTTATCGTATTTCGATATAAGTTTATTGCGAAAAGTTGTTAAAAATTATGGACTGAATCATCCCTTAAAATATTTGGACTTAATAAAAAAGGACATTGCATTGTATATCTGTGATAATTATTTGAATAGGTGCAGTTAATACAAAAGAATAGGACCATTGTTTTCTTTTAGAGATCTGAAATCCCAGTTTTTATTTATCAAATAAATTTTCTTTAAAGCAATGATTTTTGGATTTAGCTTCGTATTCATTAGGAAACAAAAGAGGCGCGAATTATTGTGTCTAGTTTAACGGCGTGCGCGAGCGCAGTCGCCAATCGCACGGTTCTATCAATTATATTATCAAAAGAGCGAAACGGGAGGTACTACAACTATGAGAGATTGATTTGTATGTTATTGATTAAGTTTATGACTTGTTTGAAAACCCAAACATTTTCTAAACTTTCGAATTTATAAAAAGAATACTATAATAGAAGCATTATAATACTGTCGCGTGGAAGAAAGGAAAGGAAAACTTTTTCATTTATTGCTAGTGAATACGAGCCTTATTTTTATCATATATAATGCCAATTTCTCGAGATGTTTGAATTATTTATACTGTCAATTGTACGCAATGATCCCACCCCATTACGTAAGTACCTACTGGTACTTATAAATAGATTGGTGAGGCTTGTTACCCATTGCTGCACATGATTTACCAAAAATTGTTTCTGCCAATTCTCCTATTGTCGGGCTGATAAGTTATCGCCAATGATCCAAATGTTTTTTTTTAATCTATTTAATCTTAATTAATGTATTTATCCAAAACAATATTTTAGAGTTGGTACACATATGCAAATGTACGAAATACATTTTCCTTTCTTTATTAGAATAGTATTAATTGTGATTTATCATTTTTTTGTAAATACGGCTGGCAAAATATGAATAGGCAGCAGCTATAGCTGATACCACACGGCTTAAAGTGCTGCCACTGCCTTTTTCACATAATTAAATTAAAATAAATTGGACATTCACTCGATAAAGAAAAAAAGTTTTTTTATATCCTAAAATTTTGTTGTCAACATGCGCAGAACTGGGTTCCAAGCCTGGCTAATAAGCACACTGTACAAACCCCGACTACCACGAACCACTTGTCCTTCTGAAGCCGTCCAGGTATGGACCGCCTTAATTTCTGCGGAAGATACAAGGGACATGACATCACGGTACACGTGTTGATTTTTAAGGTCCGACATGACCGCGCAGCGCATGTCTTTAGGCGCTTATCGACTGCTTACAAGCAGCACAACTTCATTTTTTATTTTACGCTTTTACGGGATTTTCGCCGCTGCGGCGCACACGCATGGATTTTGTATGCAATTGTTTTGACCCTTTCACACCAAGTGGCTACAGTGAAAATCTCTGCCGCGGCGGCGTCACAATGCTAGCAAAATACAAGCGCGTGGCACCGCAGCGTCAAAACTGCTGCCGGGGCTGCGTAATGATAACTCTCTTCAGGTTGAATCATCTAATTGCCGCAATGTTGTTAATTGTTGTGTTTAGAACTAATTCTAAAATCTATAAAGTTCAATAAGAATCTTCAATAGTTCAGATCACATAAATGGATTTACGCCTGCATTAATCACAGTCAAATAAACCATAAAGTGGCGCTAGTGTTCAGTTAATAGCGCATTAAGCCTCAAGATTTAGGACAAGCGAGTGTGCGGTCGGATTTTGTAATATGTAACCCCTATTTAATACAAATATCAAACAAATCACACAAAAACGATCTTAAACACAAGCCAATATAGTGCATATTCACTTGTCTAAGATCTCGCTTTAAATCAACACCTGTACTAGTATTACATAAATAAAACATACATATTAGGTATCAAAACAAAATTGTTTAGTCAATATGCAATGTTATTTTTTTTTAACTTGCCAGAATAGAAATACTATACTTTAATAAAAAGTATATAAATCAAACTTATTTATTAGCAATGGTAGACGCTCGTACAACAAATGACAAAATAGTAATGCCACCATCAGTTTTGTCAAAAAGAAGTAGCGCCTCTATTTTTTATTAACTCTATGGCCAACTTGTAAAGAACGTACTTTTTTTAGGTAAAAATAGTATTCGCTTTTAAGTTACTTTTTTCTGACGAATTGACCGATACATGTTGGTATATTATGATTGAAATACAGCTTTCAAAAGCTGAATATAGCTTATATTTTTAAATCCTAACCTTAGTTTTACTAAAAGCTTCCACCTACCTATTTCAATAAAGTAAGTTATTGAAATAAAAAAATTGGAAATGAATGAATAATAATGATTTATACCAATTAATGAGTTTGTTACAACAACATAATACAACTTCAACATTCTTTACATTGTACCCTACCATATATTTCTTATTAAAAAATTACTTTGTTTCGTTGCAGCAACAAAATATATAGTTTTTAAAACAACACGTTACTTTTAAAGTCAAAAAGCATATAACGTTACTAATCTTTGTTTTAAAGGCTTTGCGGTCATAAAATCCATATTTTTATACTAATAAAAAATTGTTGATATGCAATATTAAAACTAGCAGCTGCAGTAAGGTCTAAAATCTTAGCATTTACATAGCTTTCGGAGCATCATTGACCCTATACTCTATTTTAAAGCATTTCTGTTCCTTTGAATTCCCTTTTTCCATGTCTACAATCATATTACAAAAAACTAATATTATAATTGCATTATAAAAAAAAAAACTAGCAGCTGCAATAAGGTCAAAAATTGCATTTACATAGCTTTCGAAGCAACATTGACCCTTAAAGACGATCATACGAGTAATACTCACTTTCATAGCATTTGTTTTTTCAATTTCTATATTTTTTAATGTTCAGAGTTATATTACTTCTATATAAGTATATAGGCACCTATAGGATTCAAAGCGACATCAAAACAAAATAAAAAGCTGACAGCTGCAATAAGGTCCAAAATCTCAGCATTTACATAGCTTTCGGAGCAACATTGACTTTTAAAGACTATAATACTCACTTTCATAGCATTTCTGTTTCGCTGCGCGGCGACGATGTGATTGACGACGGGCGCGGGGTAGTCCTTGCCGATGATGCATTTCGCACGCTCCTGCACGTCGATAGGAGCCTTCCACGGCTCGTAGCTGGAAAGACAAGAAGTAAGTTAGAAAACTCTTTATTTCAGCAAAAATATTGCAAAAACAAAAAATATCCCCACCAAGGAGATCACAACCTGTATTTTTGGAACGAAGCTCCTTTTTAACAGACTTCAAAAAAGGAGGGGGTTATCAATTCGACTGTATATATTTTTTGTATGTATGTTACTCGATATAGCTTCGTCAACCGTGGACCGATTTTGATGGTTCTTTTTTTATTTGAAAACTTGTAGCACCAAGTTGGTCCCATGTTAATTCAGTGAAGATATGATAAAGAACTTTGGAGATATGAAAGAAACTCTTAAAAGAAAGTGATCGGTTTTTTTTTGTTGTTAATAAATGCATCATTGGACTGTACGGACTTGGCGGATGGGGGGCTAGGCGAAAAAAAGGGTAAGATTTTTTCGTCATAAATTAAAGTGAAAGGCAATTTCTCAAGTTTGACTATCTAGTTTAAATCCGGTCTAAGTCCGGTTTAAATCCAGCACACGCCAATATTTTCTTTCAATTTTATTGTTTTATTTATTATTATTATGTTGGTACGCTTTTCAGCCACGGGTCCATGGGGACCCGGTCCTTTGAGGCGTTCATGGGGCCAAAGCCAACATGAAGAGGCCTTTTAGTACCTTTTTATATAAAAAGTGAGATGGCTGCATCTATGGAGGTCTATCCCTTAATGTACCATTGAGATGCACCAACGGACAGTCCTCCATAGCTGCTGAACTATTGCCAGGGAGGGATTTACTTGGTTTGGGCTTTATGGATAGGATGTTAGTGGATTGGATAACTGGGTTATGGATTGAGATACGGATGTCTACCTAAAAATCTCTCACAACAATTTTATTTATTGGTAGACGGTGACTCGCTGCTTGTTGGCTCACTGCCTGTGGGCACCCTAACTAGCCACGAAGATGCGGCCAGGGCGCAAAACAATGTGAGCAGCTGAGGGTGTCGAGAGGTGCGGCTCCGGTTTCACCATCACGGGGCTTACCCCCGAGAGCGGGTTTCCCAGTTATTACGCCATTACGTGCTTATTATTATTATTGATAATAATAATAAAAACGTGTAAGATTTTTCCGTCACGAATTAATAATTTACTAGGAAAGTAACTTCGTTCCAACCAAGTGTTCCACGATTTTAAAGTAATTTTTTTTATGAACCGCATTATTGAGCTAACCATATACGGCATTGCAAAATCGTTTTGATTTAAGTCATCTATCCGGTCAACACCGGGCATTCACTTTACGAGTAGCGCAAGCGTCTTAGTTGATCATTAACTTGTTGTTGTTTTTTTTTTTTGCAATGGAACGCACTGATGTGCTGGGTTTTTGCATGATTGTTTGTATTGTTTACCAATTGCGCAAAAACCCAGATCTTACTAAGTTTCAATCTCAATGTAATGTGGATATTAGAAGAAAGTAGTGTATGAAACTGCACATAACGAAAAATAAACACATTCTGGTGATACTACTAATAATCTCGCCTACGGCTCGGTTTTTAACCTTATTACCGCCGAGGATACCAGACACAATAGGGGTGGCGACAGAGTTAGAAAAGTGTAATTGTAATTAGTGTAAGTAGTAAGATTATCTAAAAATAATGGACCCATATTTTTCAGTTTGTCAAAAAAGCAAAAATTCACAAAGATGGGAAGCATTAAAGTTCCGGAGTGGGGGTGTGTAACGTCACCTTTATGTAAAAATCGTACGTATGACGTCATGCGAAATTTCAATGTGCTGTATCTTTATCCTTTTTTGTTTCTCAGAGAAAAGAAAAGAATTACGTGTCCGTGATTTTTTTAATAATCTAACCGGTGTGCTAAAAATATTTTTCCATTCGTCATGCCTATTGTAAAACAATCAATGTGTATCAGATATACATGGCGCTTTATGTGACACGCACTTGTATTTTAATATCCCTCATTATGTTTGTATAAGAAGGATCAAAAAATGCGAGTGGTGCAGGTTACGTATTGAAAATTTTTGACACTTATACAATGTTGCATACGATGCTTTTTCTAAGACTAATGATATTATTATTATTTATTTAAAAACTTTATTCCACATCAAATTAAACAAACATAAATTACTCATAATTTTGAACACAGTGGTACAAATGGTGCATTTATCCCAGAAGGAATCTCTTCCAGTCGACCAAAAGCGCAAATGGCAATTGCATATATAATAAAGGAACACAGAAGTACGTACAGAAGAACGAAAAACAATGAATTAAGTTACTAAATAAAATACAAAAATGTTTTACATACCTATGTTCAGTAGATACTAGGTATCTATGGTAAACTTTGTTTTTATTGACGTCTTTCTTAGTATAACGGAAGTAAGGTTCGATAGAAGCGATCCAAAGAAAAAAAATCTAGATCTTTGGCTAGGAGTCTATTTTTATCGAAATTAGGACACATTTGCTGTTAAGGGGAATAGAATATACACTTTCCTGAAATCATATTATTTCTACGTTCTTAAATTAGTCTTCATGATTATTTAAAAGACAGATAACAGTACACGAGTAGAAAAACTACCATTATACACTTACATATAGTCGACGGGCATCCGCGACAGCTCGGGTATGTACCGCCGGACGTACTCGCCGCTCGGGTCCAGTCTGCGGCCCAGTTGGACTGGACACGCGCATTCCCCAGAGTCCAACAGCGCTTCGAAGGCTGACGAGGACACCCACATCCAGTTACCGGCACAGACGGACCTGAAAATAATAAGATTGAAATAACAGAAAATCCTTTTTTTTCTCGACATACTATCCGGTTTCATAGACTATAACAGAATTGGCTTGTCAACTAAAAATTATAAAAGTTTTGTAGATAGTTTTCATCGAAAATATAGACCATTTTTAAAAGGCAATTTTAATAAAAAAATTCTAAGTTCGAGAGCTACAATGCCATAGGCAGACGTTAGAGTCAAACATGTAACACCCCTCTTTTTGTCTTCAGGGGTTAAAAAACGGTTGGTGGCGCCATCATTTCTAGTCCTCTAACTTAACTTAAATTTGACGGCGTGCAAAATGGAAATTACGCGGGGAGCGTACATTTTTTCAAAGAAAAATAAAAATTAGTCTGGCAAAAGATAGATAAAGTCTCTGACTCTACGAAGTGTATGCTACTGACATTGAGAAGTGACTATTTTTTTTTTCTTATTTTGCGATAATATTCTTGACTTACCAATCAGCATCCAGGAGGTACTTCAAGAAGTGGTTAAGCCCGTGTTCCCAGGACAGCCAGAGAGTCCCTCGAGTAAGGAAGGAAGCCACAGTGTTACGAACTGCGTGGTGAAGCCAACCTTCCGTGCGCAGTTGTCGCATGGCCGCATCCACGAATGGGAAGCCAGTGCGGCCTTCTTTCCATCTACAATCAAGAATAGGTTTGTTTTAGGACAACAACACATAACACAAAAAAAAAACATTCTAAAAACAGCTTTCTGTTACTTGACAGTTTCTCTCTAAAGCTTTCTGTTTTCGGTTTTCGATTATGTTACTTTTTGATATGAATAAAAAAATTGTCAAATACTGTATTGTTTGCATTTTATTTTTATTAATAAGTTAGAAATAAACCAAAGATGAACGTACGGTAAAAAGGAAATGTGGTTTTTGCCCAGCTCAAACTAATTAACAAAAATATTTTACCTTTGCAACTCGTCTCCCTCTGGCTCCCTCCAAGGAATGTCCAGGCAGATTGGGTTGTCCGCCATCTGCCCGTAGTTGGGGTTGTTCACGCTCATCGTGTAGAAATACTCGCGCCATATTAACTGACCTAAACAATTATTAAATAAAAACATAAAATATAAATAAAAAAACTCAGACCTGAAAAAAACCGGAACTATAGCAGTATACTGATTCAGTCAATTCGCTTCTTTCCGACAAATCAAATCAGATACTTTTTCTAATGACGTCATAGTTTCTTGAAGTCAAATAACGCTCTTAATAATAGCTTGTAGCATATATTTTCAAATCAAAGGATTTCATAAAATCCTTCATTTTGACACCCCATTCAATATGATTTGAATAAAAAAAACTTATTAAGACGAAGTCGTAGCTAAAATGGCGCCCTCATTTGAAATAAATTGTTTAATAAATTTTGTTATGGTGATATTTAAAAAATTGATTTGTATTAATGTCTAGAAAGACGTTTAAACTATTTTGTGAATAACCTTTGAAATTATTACTAATAGTGCGTCTAGTTTTAAAATCATCCAAAAATAATCATTCAAAAATCCGATAAAGCTATAAAATCGCTTGCACATTGTTTTGCTACTCATCTATATGTGCTCAAGAGGGATAGAAGCATAGACTTAATTTTTTTTTTACTGCGTGATAAAGTGTCTTATGTCTATGCATGCATTAAAGTAACTCATTTCAGATTGTATTCAGAAAAAACTGTTTACCAGTTATAAAGTGGCTGGTCGAAAATCGATCCTGATGTACTTCTCGGAACAAGTCCTGCACTGACCAGTAAAACCTGAAATATAAATAAATATCGTTTTAAACAGATTTTATTTTAATTTAATTATTTAACTTCATTACAATACATGTAAATGGCGCTTTAAGGCTAGGGGCCTTTTCTACCAGTCACCCAATAGTTGATGCTGACAATAGTAATTTATATATGAAGAGTAGCTCAATGCCTGTCATCTTGTGACAACAGTCACTATTGCACACTAGTGAACCAGTGTGCGGGACATTCTGCGTAAGGGTCATTTTTCGAAAATGACATTTTGCGAAAGAGACATTTTGCGAAAGGGATAATTTGCGATGAAACGTAGTATTGCAGGTTTCCTTACGACGTTTTTCTTCACCGGTAGCAAGTGGTGGTAGTTGAAAATGACCGTGTTTGTTTGTAAAATCGTTATTGTACACAAACTCAGGACAAAAATACAGGTTAGAACTAGAGAACAGTACAAAGGCGGACTTTCCCAGATAGGGATCTCTTCTGTATAAGAGTAGAAACTAAGAGGTACAAGTCGCGCCTAGTAAGGCTCTAACTTGTGTCTCACTGACACAGAGAAATGGCTAAGCCGTTTGGCTGCCACCGCTTTAATAAGATAACAAGTTTATTCGCTAGGCAAATTAAAAAATCCCAGCCCGAAAATGTCAAGAACGCCATCTAGTGATGAATAGCTGAACTACCGATGCCATTTGGTATCGTAGTGGCAGTTCGGTTATTATAGCGCCATCTATATTTTTTTAAGGGAAAGCCCTGACTTTCAAGCTGTAACCTCTAATAACTTTCAAGAGGCAGTACCGATTTTCCTCAAAAATAGCTAAGAACCATCGTAGTGCTTGATCGGTTGGACCGTTTTCAATGCGGTTTTTTTTTACGTGAATGCAACATGTCTTGCGTTTGTCCTAAGCTAAGTTTGATGAAAATCGGTTCGGTCGTTTAAAAATCATTAGGTGTTAACGCTTAAAAGCTTGAGATTGTAATTAACCGGGAAAATTATAGATGGCGCTACGGATTACAATATTATGTAGTTCCACCGCTTATCACAAGATGGTGTCGTTCGAGGTTTTTAATTTGCCTGCAAATCAACTTGTTGCATTTACCATTCCCTCGATATATCTAGAATAATACATGTTTACATTACCTTCTAACTGACAGGCAACCGAAGCGCAGGGCGGGGCTGAGCGAAATTGGCGGGCCCAGCAGGTCGGGGTTGCCGTGCGTCGGCAGGTACGAGCCCCTGGGGACGAAACCATGGTTTAAGGTATACAAGAATATACCTACACATAATACATATAATAATAATATTGTATCGCGAAATAAACAGGGTATCAATAAGATGGATCTTGAACGATTCAATATTAACAACAACTAAAATCAGATACGTTTTCTAAACGTCACAAAGATTTTCTAGATTTTGGGATTTGTGTGAATATAGACTAAAGACGTCATAGTTTCATAGAGTCCTATAACGCTCTAAATATAAGTATTTGTGCAATAATAAATCTAAAATCACGTTGAAAATGGATATGATCATGACAAGTGACCTTATTTTGTGACTTTTTATTTTCTTAACAGTAACGAATAATTATTTTTGACCTAGGGAATTACCTAATTTTAACCTAATTGAATATACCACCCGTCCAAGTTTCGATCACACATTCACAACCTATGCGTTATATATCAATAGTAGCAACTAGTCTAAAACACTTAATGATACAGCGTCAAAAAAAGAAGTAAACAACAAAAAAAAACAGAAGACAAAAAAACAACAAATAGAAAATAAAAAAAGAGAACAAAATTAAAAAACCGGCCAAGTGCGAATCAGACTCACGCACCGAGGGTTCCGTACAAATCTGTAGGTATATAAGTAAAAGGTCACCCATCACGACAATCTAGAGGGGTAGTAAGTTTAAAATTATGAAAAATATTTTTTATATTATTATATGATGTAACTAAAAATTTACTGTTTTCGCAACTTTTCCTTTATCTTTGCTATAAGACGTTGCTTTTTACCAAAGTTCAAGATTTTCCTTCTTATAATAAAACCCAGACTAACTTTGTTACTAGGTTTGAACCTTTATCCGACCAAATCAAGTTGACATCTAGTAATATCTCACTATCTCACCTGTCAATGTCAACTTAATTTTGGGCGGATAATGGTTTAAATCTAGTAATAAAGTTAGTCTAGGTTTTATAATAATTCGGTCGGAGTTCACGGGAAGTTCCCTGTATGTTTTGATTCCCTTGCGAGTGTCAAAAATTTGCGGCATAAACGGCTGTATCTTTTGATTGCGTTGGCTTTAAAGTTTGCTTTTTTCACAGCTCCGAGGGACAGTAGACCTGAGTGTTTGATATAAATTCCAGCTTGATACCTCCACGCATTCCTGAGAAAAAGGGTCTTAACAGACAGACAGACGGGCGGACAGACACAAAGTGATCCTATAAGGGTTCCGTTTTTTCCTTTCGAGGTACGGAACCCTTAAAAGGTAAAAAAGGAGTGAGAAAAGTTGATCATAATGGAATTTACATACCATTTACATCAGTCTTTCCCAAAGTGGGCGATAACGCCCCCTTGTGGGCGCTGGAGGCTTTAAGGGGGGCGGTAACGGGCCCAGAATAAAGTTGGGGGGCGCTGATGTGATTTAAGCAATGAGTGATTTATTACTTCAGCTATTTCATATTTTAAATTTCACTAAAATTAAAATCCTCTTACTACACAACATCCATTTATTAGTTCATATTTATATCCTTTTTTATTGTACAAATATAAACTAAAAATGTAATTAATATTTATTATTTTTATGCGTTTAACGCTATTTATATCGTTAAAGGAATCAAACACTGAAAAAATTTCGTGTTTTAAAGTTTCACAGGTGAGGTCCCCACTTCCGATACTCTATATTATTGTAAAATTGTATTATTATTGCTATTTTTTTATTTAAAATTAACAATGTTGATTATTGTTATTTTTTATAAAAGATACTCTAATGTACTGGTGTATGTATTATTATTGCTCTCTCGTTTAGAATATAGGTTGAATTAAACTACAGGCAAGACAAATATGTGATTCAGTTTTTTATGGTGAAAAAAATGGGGGGCGCTACAAAATAACTGATTTTTTAAAGTGGGCGTTTGACAAAATAAGATTGGGAACCTCTGATTTACATGGAGACGATCAAGTAATGTAATTTCACCTGCAGAAAGTCTCGTACTCCACGGCGAGGCGCTGCTGCATCTGCTTCAGGGCCGCCGTCTCGCCGCCCACCCATCTGATCATGCGGATGTCTTCGTTCTCGAGGAACACGCCCAGGTCTTCAGGCTTCGGCACCTACGAATAAGAAAAACTTTATCGTATCTTGAGTAAAATCTTAAAAATTATATTTTCTTCTGTATACATATTTCCATGCAAGGTGAAAACTTGTTCTTTATATTTTAGAATTTAACAACTAAGAATTTTTAAATATAATTAATGTATAAACGTTACAATTTCTAATTAGATAGAAATGGCGCCGTTTTCTAGTAATTTCAAAGGATATGTAACTTTTATTGACCGCGATAAAAAACTAAACAAGTAAAACTTATTTGTTTTAAATTGATTAAAACTTTTGTTTTAACACCCGATGCAAAGTCTATCTGTTTATGGTATCATAGCTCCCAAACGGAATAACTCCTGTACTTCTCTTAATTAAGTTTTTTTAATACTCGTATTCGAAATTCTAATACGTTCACAGTTCCACTTTCCAAGAATAACGTCTTCCACAACAACCCAATATCTGTTGTATGCAGATCATACAATGATGCTTAACTTGATGGTTTTGAAATCTTAGGAGTAAGTTAGAGACAATTCCGCTAAATTATACCCCTAAGATTGTTTTCAATAGTATGTTTTACGTGATATATAAATTGCAAAGTGCAAAGTGGAGAAGAAAAAGTCGGAAAGTGGACCCCGGGCTTCTCAGCCTTGCAGCTGAGGATGCAACTGGGAAAACGCTGAGATGAGAGAGAGAGGGACGTGATATATATATTCTGTTCCATATTAAGCACATTGTCATAAATTTTCTGTTAATTTAAGATCTTAAAATTGAGTTATGCTTTTTTACTGTTAATTACACTCACATAAGTAGATCATGCTGTGTACACAAAGTTTTTGGTCAATTTTACTAGATCATAATATGTTAAAGTATCTATAAAGATAGTGTTTGTCATAATGCAACTTTGAAAAATATCTGTTTTGGGTGCGTATTAAAAAAAAATAGCGAAGGAGCAAGAACACTAGAGTCAGTCAGTTCTTTTTGTTCTAAATATTTCAGATTGAACATCAGCCAAAAACCGTATTATGTCAGTATCTACCTTGTCGAAAACCGTAAACTCCTCGTAGAAGCATTCAGGCAGAGTACCAAACTTGACCCCACGCAGGTCTGGGTCGCTCACTGGGCGAGGAGGGTCACCGATCGTGGTCACGGTATGCTGTAACAAATAAAATGTTTTATTTTTAGTTTGCGTAAGTAGCCAATACTGCTACCATAGCATGGCACTGTTTATAAACCCATATAAAGATTACATCGCGCGACGGACTGGTGCCATCCCGCTCGTTATTATCACGTAGAGCGAGATAGTGATAAATGATAGCTGTTGCCGGTGCCATGCTACGGGGGCTTGTCTCTGATTTTTCGAGCTGCCTTAAGGCATCTGATGTAGCTTGACGACTGCCATCTAATGTTGAAAACCGGGAATAAATAGACTGGGATCGAGAAAACTTTATGCCATTTGTGGTCCTATCCAAATGGTGATTACGCCCGGGGTTATTTAACTTGCGAAAGCACTAGTAACGGGTGCTCACTGAGCCACCGAGCTCCTCCAGGCAATAAATTCCATCCATGACAGTATGTCATTGATAGAAGTAACAGTGTGGAGGACAAGGCAGTGCCTTGCGAAACACTAGGGTTAATGTCCAAGCTATCAAAGCAACTACCCGTCCTTCTAAAGCCCTACTGCTCCTTCCGTAAAAAAAGCTTGCAACCCATTCGCAGAGTCCCTTATAAAGCCCGTGTAATGCCAACTAAAAGTTGGCATTATACGGGCTTTCTAAAGTGTGAAGTTTCCAGTGGAAAATCTTATCGAATACCTTCGGTATGTCTAAGATGAATACTAATTTCACACCTTGAGTCTCAAAGGTAGTAGTAGAAGCCTACCGGTGTATTACATATTATTATAACAGAAATCATAATGATAGCCGATCTCGCGGCATGCTTGCTTGACGCTGTCACGCTGCTAGATACTGACCAGGAACATCTGGTAAGTGAGCGGCGGAATGCCGCCGTTGGCTCGGATCACGGTGTCGGGCTCCCATAGCGTGTGCGACACGTGCTCGCGACACGTCACGCCGATCTCGCGGCACGCTTGCTTGACGCTGTCGTCTCGCTGCCGCCATACGGGCTCGCAGTCTTGCTCGAAGCATAATTTGCGAATACCTGGAAAAATATTTTTTATCCTACGGGACAAAAACTGACGTTTTACGCCCGTTGCAAAAGAGCCATTTCCTGGCCGAAGGAATTACGCACCCTCGGACGGTCACAAAAACCACATATTTCATGATACAACAAAGTTAATTCCTGAACTCTAAGTCATTCTTTATTTTATCGCTTTAAATAATGGACTGTCAGGTCCGAGGCTTTAACAGGTTTAACTCAAAAGTTGTTGATGAATTCCAAAATGTTTTTGGAATTTACCCTAATAAGTACCTATTATAATGGTAATAGAATCATAAAAGGCAAGGCAAGGTCGAAAACAATCAAGTTTTATGAGCAAACATGCAATTTGTTTTGCATCGCAACTATTACACTACGTTAGTACATAATTCTTATACCCTGAGTTGTCGGAAATTAATTGTATAATGTAGGTTATGTAGGTAAAAACATACAAGCATGGAATACATAAGTGATACAACTTACAATTCGAGCCCAGATTTCACGTCAGCAATATACTTACAGAGTACCTATATCCTATTACTTTAAACAAGCAATTCTTGTACCTTTATTATAAAATGATTTCGTAAAAATATGACTTAGGTACGTAATATTTTCAGAAAACCTCGTTTTTTTCGTGTTTTACTCCAATTCAAGCAAGCTCTGTCGCCCTGTGTTATGTAAATTTTAGTTCAAAATGTTCTGAGAATTTTCTGTAGCAAAGCTGTTTCTAATCTGAGAAAGCACAAACTAACGAGTTAAGGCGCGAAAACAATTGGTCATATTATATAAAGTTAATTATTAATACAGCAGGCGACAACATACAAATTCTAATTAATTTGATTCTCGTGATATTGACGCGTTACAGTACTTGTTCATAATCTATGGCGTAGCTGAAATTTGTATAGCTTCTGTTGCGTCGAGAAACTTCGAAGCGAGTTCGAGCGAGTCGACAACTAAACGAATTAATTTCGACTGTTAAAAACATCTTGGCTTTACAATTCTCAGAAATAGTTTCAACTGATTTGATTGACTAATTACTCTTCTTGTTTTACGAAGATATTTTGGACATATGTTTACCCCTTTATCTCCCTGACGCAAAAGTTGATCTTGCGAAAACATCTGATCAACAATTGAGGGAGCGGATTTTGTATATAACTGCAAACTTTTTTTTAAGGGGGCTAGCAAAAGTTAATCTTTTTTTATCAACAGAAGGCGTAAAACAAGACATAAAATCAATTTATGTTGGGTGATCAATAAATTGCCAACTGATGAACATTTTCCAAAAAAATATTGATGCCTGAAATAAATGGGATTGATTGATTGATAAGAAGTGTAGAACAGACACCCACACACATACACAACTGTTAAAACGTTGAACATGTTTTTAGAGCAAAACTTACCAAATTCCTCCCAAAGCCTTCTAATGACGACGTTCGGTGTCCCCTTGATCATGATGAGGCGTCCGCCATACTTCTTGAACTGGCTGTCTATATCGTCCAGTGCCTCCAACAAGTACCGCATGCGATTGTAGCCCACCACTTTTGTGCCTGTTGGACAAATTCAAAGTCAAAGTTAAAATATTTTTAACCATTTCACCGCGAACGTCGGATTTATCCGACAAACATTATCGTGGCCATTCCGCGAGCGTCGGATATTTCCGACAAAAAAATGGCCGTTTTGCACATAACTGAAGTATCCACATCCCTTTTTGGTTGTAGGTATTTATTTTAGATTTACTACCCCTCGCGCTGGGGGCACGGCAACTGATATAAAGTCTCGTGGTGAAAGGGTTAAAAACCGACAAAAAAGAGAGGTTATAAGCATGAGTTAAAGGGTTACTCACGTAGAGTCCAGCTACTGGCCGACATGTTTCGACCTCATCCAGAGGTCTTAATCAGGGCAAATGTGACAAGAGGACGCCCGTACACGAAGACGTCTCGCGGCACCACGTGTATCGAAAGACATGTCGGCTAGTAGCTGACTCTCTACGTGAGTGTCTGTGTATATGTCTGTGGCATCGTAACGCCTAAACAAATATGCCGATTTTATTATTTAATTATATTTATTATTTAATGTCATGTGTCTAGAACATGTGGTAATATTGTAACAAACAGTTTGCGAACCAAATAAAAAAAAAATATATAAAAGCATAATTATTTGTAAATGTCCCACGCATTTCATAAATCCGTTTCAATGTAAGCTAATCCTCCAGTCCTGACACTAATGAACAAACAGATAATTAGGTCACCGTACAGAGCTTGTTTGTTCTCTGTACCTATATAATATCTGCACAGTTACATATCGACTATTCGTTATCTATCTGGGTCAGTCTACCTTTTGTGCTTTTTGCATTTTTGCAAAATATACAAACGTAGGATTATAGAATTTGTTTATAGAAGTTAAACTATTACCTTTTTTTTCTTAATTGACAGGGGTCTTAGATGTTTACCGATATATGTATTTGTTTTACAATATGGTATCGTTGAGTTAGTATCCCATAACACAAGTCTCGAACTTACTTTGGGGCTAGCTCAATCATTTCGAAAAAAAATCGCGATTTTCATATAAAAGTGTTCGGCCGGCTCGGCAATTTGTATAAAAATGTCGATTTTTTCTTCGAGTTTCAAGCAATGGGTATAAATAGCCCATAGAAAAGTTGTTCATATTGACGGTCTGAGTTGCTCCTACAAGGATCGGACAGGGTTTTTGTTACACATTGTATAGTAAACTCACATTATAAAGTTTATACAAAAAAGGACCTTATTATTAAATTAGGCGATGCACTAAAGATATCTATGTCGTGACAAATTTTATATATTCAGAACATATACGAATTACCGGCAAATGATGACGGTAATTTGTTTGTACGACACGAAGGAAAACAAAAGGTTTTGTGTTATTAGACCTACCTACCTGACTGACTGATCCAGCGAGCAAAGCATCTCCGTTCAGTCTTCGGCAAAAATTATTTCGTGTGTCCGAATTCCGAATGTCCGCATTTCAATTTTCCAGCAGTTCTCGCCTTTAGGTCGTATTGCTCAACCGATTCTCATGAAATTTTGTGAACAGATTCGATAATTGCATAGTTTTAGTTTTTCAGAATATCAGTTTAATAGGTAACTGATAGACATCGCGGAGAATACTTGGCGTACTCTACTCTCGTTCTACAGGTTTGCTGTGCCAGCGAAGTGAATAAGCACCTCAGTAGACTAACAAGGCACTGCCTACCGAATCAAAATATAATTCTTGGAAAAGATGACATAATATAACGGTAAACTGGTAGATAATGGTTAATATAAATAAAAAATAAATATAATATATACGGAAAAATCACACAGATTGAGCTAGCCCCAAAGTAAGTTCGAGACTTGTGTTATGGGATACTAACTCAACGAAACTATATTTTATAACAAATACATATATATATAAACATCCAAGACCCAGGTCAATCTGAAGAAGACTTGACCTGACCGAGGATCGAACCCGGGACCTCTAGGTGACAGCCGGGCATGATGGCCACTAGGCCACAGAGGTCGTCATGCATTAACATTAAGTTTGACCCATTGTAATCAGTCCGTCATAAGATTGTGTGCAATAAACTGAAATAAATAAATAACTTACATAACACTTAAATATAAAACACTGTCCAGTCTACATATTTATTACGAAGACGTCAATGTCTCCGGTAGTGCACTGTCTCAGTCTCTTATTTTATATCTGCGTGAAATTTCAAAAATACGCCTACTTTTTTTTTCGTATAATAATTTTACTCAACAATAAAACAAAGTCTATATGTCGCTCCAAACAAACTGAGCTTAATATACGGAAACTGCGTTAATATCCGTTCATTACTTTCAAAGATTATCGTGACATACATATACAATGTCCTTTTTAATTAAGTACAAATATTTAAAGAGGTGATTCAGTCCATCATTTTGAACAACTTTTCCCAATAAATCTATATCGAAATACGAAAAATTTTTTTGCATTTTTCATAGTAACGATATCACGTGACTACTTTGATCTGTATGAGAACCTAAATATTTTTTTTCGTATTTCGATATACATTTATTGGGCAAAGTTGTTCAAAATGATGGACTGAATAACCCCTTAAAATATTTGTACTTAATTAAAAAGGACATTGTAGACAGACAGACACTACTTATCAGTCACTCACTCTTTTTTTTATAAACTATTAAATGTGCAGACAGTGCAGACACGCGATTTTTACTGTTTTATATTATTTATTACTTACCAGCGGTTTCCCCGTCGAAAATAAACACGGGGAAGAAGGGCACATTCTTATCTTCGATGGCACTCAGCAACGAGGGGTTGTCGTGGAGCCGCAGCCCGTGGCGGAACCACAAAACGCTGCCGCCCAGCATCGCGACCGCCTAGCCTGAAAACAAACAACATATTATGTCTAGCTAGACCTTAAGGACTGACAGTTGTGAAGAAAAATCAAGTATGTTTTTTTTTTACAAAAAAAGTAAGTTCCAGACTTGAGTTATGGGACACTAACTCAACGATACTATATTTTATAACAAATACATATAGATAAACACCCAAAAACCAGGACAATTTGAAAAAGGCCATTTCCCATCCTGCCCTAACCGGGGATCGAACCCGGAACCTCTGGGTGGCGGACTAGCATGATGTATAATCAAGGGTTACTCTGCGAGACCTTTTAGTTAGTAGACTAGAAGGTGGCATAAAGTGCTTTCACGCCCCTAAAAAGGTCAAACGCTTGACGAGCGAGCTCCAGTAGACCACGAGGCCGTAATGGCCTAGCTCTACTTCTGCTTCCCAGGTCTTTTTGACGTGAAGCTAGAAATTATTGTCAAGATTCACGAAAAAAATAAACTATGATAGATAACAAATCCAAATCAAAAACATGCGATGAAAAATTTCGCCACGAGTGGGATTCGAACCCACGACCCTCACGTTAACACCGTGATGATAACATAGTTTATTTTATGGTAAAAGAACAACTATTGGATTTGGTGTTATTAAAAAGTTTTGGCCCAACATACAGCCTTGTGGTACACCAAATTTATTCAAGACGAGTTAACAATTCCCAAACTCATTTTATTATTAAAAATATAGTATAGTAGATTAAAATCGAGATAAATAATCATAGCAAATATTATTTGTAACGCTATTGTATGTATAGAAAATACATGACGTGTACGTTTTAATAAATATTCATTAACATTTTTTAAACAGACGACACCTTTACCGTTATACAGCCATAATTTAATGAAATAACGATCGAACGATATAACAATTATTATATGAATATGGCGTATTCAATTGCTGATGTTTTCATATAAAAGGAAGAAAATAAATCTTACTTATGTTATAAACGAGAAAGTTTATATGTACGGATGGAAGTTTGATACTCTTTCACGCAAAAAACGGTTGAATTGAAATGAAATTTGACATGTAGGTAGCTTATTACCTGGATTAACACATAGGATACTTTTTATCCCGGGAAAATTTGCGGATCCCCAGGGATTATCAAAAATGTTCCACGCGGGCAACGCCGCGGGCTTCAGTTATTAAAAAAACATTTTACAAAGCATAAAATAATCAGTACAGTGAACACAAATAATCAATTAGACAACACTGGTCAAGACTGCTTAATCTGATATTTCGAAGAACATACGCTTTGCATTAAAAAAAAGAATATATTTTTTTTAGCAAAATACAAAATGTATAAGAAATACATCAAAACATTGGAAACGCGATACATGCGACCTTGAGCGTAGTAGGAACTAACCTTAGTTATGCAGCAGCTATTTTTAACCACGATAAGACTGCAACTGCACTGTGCACCGCGCACACACTCAATAGATGCAAGTTGCAACTCAGTTATTATGTCACGAGTGCCAGTACCAAGGTTATAGAGGAAAAGCGGATATTATATGATTTCTTAGATTTCCAGAAAGACGACACCGAGGTTCCAATAAAGCTAGCTACTCACTTTGCGTCACTTTCTACTTTATTTGTAACAAAAGAACATAAATATATTTGTAATTTAAGTCAAACTCAATGTCTTTATTTATGTTAGGATATTTTTAACCCGCGACAAAAAAGACGGGTGTTATACGTTTGACGCTAATGTCTGTCTGTCTGCGTGTGGCATCGTAGCGCTCGGATGGACCGATTTCGATGTGTTTATTTTTTCACGCAAAAGTAAGTTTCCTTGCGGTGGTTCTTAGCCACGTATTATAAAAATCGGTTTAGCCGTTTCAATGTTATTTGAAAGTCAGGGCTTTCTCTAGCAAATAATAGATGGTTGGTCACTAGATGGTGTTTTTGACAATCGGAGTTATTTTTTTTAATTTGCCTATAGCAAATAAACTTGTCATCAATTGTAACAGTTTGGACAAGTCTCCTTTCTTCTTTTCTGTCTGTTAACTTTTTTATTTCTAGGCAGATCCTTACAAGGTAAGGTGCTGTAATGATATAGGCAATATTTTCAACTAGTTTTCGTTTCTTCACTGGTTAAAGGAGACTAGCTGATGCCCGCGGCGTTGCCCGTTGGCCCTAATTTTTGACAAAACCCACGAGAACCTCATACCGTATTGCTTTTTGTGGCGCATAGTTCACTCTCTGTTTATAAAACTCTGTTTATCCTTATGGTTGACTGGGAGAAAATACTCTTAACATTAAGTCCGCCATTTGTTAAAAGTATATTTGTACTTTGGAATACATAATAAAGTTTAATAAAATATAACAAAATAAAAAAAAAACATCTTTTGTTCGTCCCCGGGTCTGAAACTTTATCCATGCCAAATTTTATCTAAATAGTGGTTAAAGAATTACCTATCTACCCTCATTTTATTACCATATTTATTTTGATTCCATCAGGTCTAGTTAGCCACTAGCCATAAAATTAAAAATTTACCGTTTTTGTTTCTCTTTCGCATTCAGAGAATTTGGTTATTTGAAGAGCGTAGTATTTTGTTCTGTTTTTCGAGTTAAGTGATTCTTAAATAATGTCAAGAAAGTGTAAAAATGATCCTGACAAGTTTTGTTACATTTGTGGTGACATTACTTTTAAAAGTTAAAGGAATTTGAAACCATTAGTTACTAAGCTATATGAACAGTATTTTGACTTTGCCATCGGACAACAAGACAAAGCGTGGGATCCACACATCTTTTGTGTTACATGTGTGGGTCTTCTCACTGGATGGGCGAAAAGATCTCGATCTATGCCTTTTGCTATCCCTATGATTTGGAAGGAACCAACGAACCACTCATCTGATTGTTATTTTTGTCTTACTGATGCAAAAGGTATAACAATTAAAACAAAAAGTAAAATGAAGTACCCTGACCTGCGATCAGCTAAAAGACCAATCCCTCATAGTGAAGATCTACCGGTACCAGAATCGCCTCAAACTAGCGATCTGTCCCTTACGCCAGAAATCGAAAAAGCGACATCGGAACCTGACTTTCAAGAAGCTTCTTTATCCTTCTTCTTCTTCTATCACAAGAAGATCTGAATGATTTGGTACGTGACTTAAATTTGTCCAAACAACAGGCAGAACTTTTGGACTCTCGATTAAAGGGATGGAATTTATTACAACCTAAAACAAAAGTATGTTACTTTCGCAATCGAGATGAAGAACTGAAAGGTTTTTTTCACAAGATGATCAACTTGTATTTTGTAATAATGTCTATGGCGTAATGACTGTCTTGGGTATAGAATATAAAGCAGAAGAGTGGCGTTTATTTATTGATGTCTCAAAAGTAAGTTTAAAGGCTGTTCTTTTATATTTCGGCAATAAATTTCCCTCTAAACCATTAGGTGAAGCTTCTAACATGAAAAAGTCTTATGAAACTATTAAATTTATCTTGAAAAAAATTCAGTATAACGAACACGAATGGAAAATTTGTGGAGATAATTTTAGGATTACAACTGGGGTATATAAAGTACTGTTGCTTTATTTGTGAGTGGGATAGCAGAGACCGAAAAAATCATAATATTAAGCAAGACTGGCCCAAAAGGCAATCTCTTACTCCAGGACAAAAATATATTAAAAACCCTCCATTGGTTGACGACCTCCGTGGCGTAGTGGTCACCATGCTAGTCCGCCACCTAGAGATCCCGGGTTCGATCCCTGGTCAGGGCAAGTTGGAAAATGGCCTTTTTCAAATTGTCCTGGGTCTTGAATGTTTATCTATATATGTATTTGTTATAAAATATAGTATTGTTGGGTTAGTATCCCATAACACAAGAATCAAACTTACTTTGGGGCTAGCTCAATCAGTGTGTTAGTTGTCCCTATATATTTATTATTTACTAGCTTTAACCCGCGACTTCGTCCGCGTGGAAATCGAAAATATGTCTAAGAGGATTTTAATTGGAAAATGTTGATATTTGTTGACAAATTTTTTTTAATTTTTTTTTTTAATATTTTTTTTTTTTAATAAAAAGTACCCTATGTTACTTCTAGTACCTCCCAGAATATGTGTACAAAATTTCATGATTATTCGTCAAGTAGTTTTTGCGTGAAAGCGTAACAAACATCCACGCTTTCACATTTATAATATTAGTAAGGATTATTATTATTATTGGTGCAGCCTGAACATGTATTTTTACCACCTTTACACATAAAGCTTGGACTTATGAAGAACTTCGTGAAAGCTATATATATGGGCGGGAGTGGTGACGGCTTTTTATATTTGAAAGAAAAATTTCCGAAGCTGAGTGAAGCACAAATTAAAGATATTTGTTGGCCCTCAAATCAGGCAATTGATGAAAGATGATATATTTAAAGAAAAGCTTAGTGATTTAGAAAAATCAGCTTGGGAATCTTTCATGAAATTAACTTCCAATTTTCTAGGAAATCATCGATCAAGTGACTACAAATGTATTATCGCGGAGACCTTTTATCTACTATGTAAGGCTTTGGGCTGTAATATGTTGTTGAAAATACATTTTCTTCGTTCACATTTAGACTTCTTTCCTGAAAATTTGAGCGCTGTCAGCGATGAACATGGTGAAAGATTCCATCAAGACATTTCTACCATAGAAAAACGATATCAGGGCAAGTGGAGCCCCCGTATGTTAGCGGTTTACTGTTGGACATTAAAACGAGACGTTACTAAAGCAAAATACAGACGAAAATCATGAATGTAAATTCATATTAATGTTTCAATAAATCAAAATAACTTCTTTTTGTTGATAAAAATTCAAAATTATTTCTAATTCTAAAGGCGTCACTTGTACTTATCTTTATGTAACAACCTTAAACTTGTCATCATCATCCGAGCGTATTCCCGGTTGCATCCTCAGCAGTAACGCTTCAGAGCCCGGGGTCCGCTATCTAACCAAGGAGATTTGACGTGGTTACTGGTTTTTACACAGAGCGACTGCCGTCTGACCTCCACAACCCAAAGGGCAAACCAGGAACCAATCCTTGGATAGTTTGATGATCAAACGCTAGGTGGCGTTTGGGACCCACAGTTTTACGTGCCTTCCGAAACACGGAATCATCTTTCTTTTCGGATAATCAGGTGATTCAAGCCTGCAATATCCTATCCAGACTGGAAACAACTTTTAACAAAGTATGCTTCCCAGTGGGAATCGAACCCATGACTTCCGGGTCACAACGCGAACGCTTTGACCACTGGACCACGGAGGCAGTCAATCAACCTTAAACTTGTGACTTGCAATAAATCTGAATCTGAAATTTAATATGTTATAAAATCGTATTACAAAAAAACTATACGTATTTCAAGCATTTTAATTTTATTTCTAGTATCTTTATCCTTTTTCTAAACATAACTAGACAAAAGTTTTCATGTTACATGCAAATATAGTTTTTTTGTTGACCAGTGATCTAAGTGGAATTAATCGGAATGTATGAGCCTGGCTTTAAATAATACATTTGCTGATCTCTTGCAAATGACCAAAATAATAATGTACTTAGGTATTTAAAATGATAGGACGTATCTAATTACGAGTACTTTACGTAATCATTGTTGGTAAGTATTTGAGTAGGTAACTAAATTATTAAGCAAATAATTACATAATTTTTAGGGTTCCGTACCCAAAGGTTAAAAAATGGACCCCAGATTCAAAGATTCAAATGTTTATTCAGTAATTACTAGTAATTAGACCTTTACAGGCACTTTTACACATCAATAAGTATAATTTATGTTACGTGTAAAGTATAATAAAATTTAATTTATTTTTAAAGAAAAGCTACCGATACCAGCGTTTCCCTACCCTAATACTAAACACTCCGCTGTCCGTCCGTCTGTCTGTCACCGGGTCTCATGAACTTTAAATTTTCACAGATTATGTATTTCTGTTGCCACTTTAACAATTTCTTAAAAACAAAATGAAATAACGTGGGGCTCACATGTAACAAACATGATTTTTTTTACAGATAATGGTACGCAACTCTTCATGCGCAAGTCCAAGTCGCACTTGGCCGGTTTTATAGATAATGGTACGGAACCCTCAGTGGGCGCGAACGACTCGCACCTCGCCCAATATTTTGGTATCGCAAAACAAGATATTATTGCGAGACCGAAGTATTCGTCAAAACAAATCTAATAGGTAAGTAACTTGATAGGTTTTTGTCTTTATCATAATATCATGATCATGACCTTTACTCTATAAAATACGACGACGGTCGTCCGTTATCATGGGCGTGAGTGGGGGCAGCTTCCCCCCTGGATTTTGTTTACATCCCTACTAACTATCTACTTTTGTCGATAAAAGTTAAGAAAAAGAACGTTTTGCTATTTGCAATCCAATATTCTACTTTAAACAAGTTTATTTGCCAGCCAAATTAAAAAGCCCCCACCTTTAAAGCGTCCCACAACCGATCGTCCCACGGCCGAACAGATTTACATCAAACATAGCTCAGGACCCACCGCAAGGACGCTTGCTTATACGTTAAAAAATCGTTTCGAAATCAGTTCATCCAATCGAGAGCTAAATGGTACAGACGGACAGACAGACAGACAAACATTAGCGTCAAACTTATAAACCCCTCTTTTTAGTCTGGGGTTTAAAATAACACGACAGCCGTCCGTAAGTGTCATCTTATTTGAATGTCAAACCAAATTGGACTTTAGTATCATTTCGTAGCGCTTAGTTTTGCTTGACACTGCAACGCGGACACAAAGCTACGTACGTATGTCGTGCCGCTTTTGGAATAAAGTTTCAGTACTATGACATCATATTGATTTGTCCTCCCATTTAGGTACATTATGAAAAATTTTAGATATAGATACATTTTCATGTCTATATCCCAGACAGAACCTAGGGCCGCTAGACCTAAAGGGCATGCCCAGCGTGATAGTGGGCGTTAAGGTTAAACTAGTCGTGGGCCCGAACTCCCAAGTGGGCGCAGCCTAAAAGCATACTGTCTCACCTAACATTGTGTACAGGCGAAGCAGTGAGGTGAAATGCACGATAAATTCGTAGGAAACCGAGCGCGTAAAAAATACGTTAAGTCCTTTGGGAAAAGGGGTTTTATGCAAAAACGACTGCATTAATCGATTACAAATAAAGTTTATTGAAATCTTCGATAAATAAGCCGTGTCGGTGAGGACTTAGGTTTGGAGAACTTACACTTCTTATATTACTTATTTACGCCGAAAGTTGCGTAAAAATAAGCAAAAAACTAACCTTTGATGGCTCATTACTTTTTAATGGCTTTTTATTTTACAATCTGTATCCATACTAGCTAGCCCCAAAGTAAGTTCGACCATTTTCCAACTTGTCCTGACCGGGGATCGAACCCGGGACCTCTGAGTGGCGGACTAGCATGGTGACCACTACGCCACGGAGGTCGTCTAAATTGATGTACAATGTCAAACAGTGGAGGCAATCCGCTTCGAAATTTGTATAAAATAATTGGCCAAGTGCGTGTCGGGCCACGCGCATTAGGGTTCCGTAGTTACGAACGCCAACTTTGTATTCATGCCACTAAAAACGTCTAAAAACTAATTTTCTATTGAATTTGTATGAAATTTTCCTTTTTTGAGTACATTTTATAAGTTAATCGCCTATAACTTTTTTATCTTTAAACCCTACTTAGCTCTGATAGTTTTCCTTTAAATTTCGTTATAAATTCTATAGCTGTGAATTTTTTCACGTGTCCATTTATACCCGTTTAGGAGATAGAGAGGGGGGGACACTTGACTCCAACAAATTTTTTCACTTTAAAAGCAAATATTTCAGAAACGGATCCCAAAATCTAAAAACGGTGATCTTAAACTCACAATATTTTTAAAAGACCTATTAAACGATACCCAACATGATTGTTTGTTGTCGAGAAAAAAAAATGACTTTTCATTTTACAAGTATGGGAGCTACCGAAAAGAATTTTTTTTTCAATATTTTATTTTACCGTTTTTTCCGCCTTATTGATATATATATTCATGCCAAATTACAACTTTCTAGTACTTATAGTCGCTGAGTAAGACCGCGGACGGACAGACAGACAGACAGACATGGCGAAACTATAAGGGTTCCTTGTTTACTACGGAACCCTAAAAAGTATCGACTAGTTCGCTCTTAAGATGGAATTTAGAATCAAAATAATGATGGGGTATATATACATGAATTTTTCGGGGTCCAGTCCAGTGCTGCCCCCATTTGAAATATATCATTTGAATGGAAACGGAGATATCATTAAAAATTTTGTCTTGACCAAGCCCTAGATAACCCTTCAAACTATATCACGAACTACGCACGAAAAGTGGCCGTTTTTCGCAAATGTGCGTAGAAAAGATTCACGTTCTCACTTTAAACTGTGAACAGTAGTTCATATAATTTCTCAAAACTAAAAACCGACTTCATCCCCAAACTACACAACCAATTTAAAAAAAAAACTATGGGACCACCTAGACAGTATACCCATTCAAACAAAAAAATATTTTTTCTAATCGGTCCACGCGTCTTCGAGTAATCGGTGAACATACATAAAAAAAAATAAAGGATCGCGCCGCATTGATAACCTCCTCCTTTTTTTGAAGTCGGTTAAAAATGGTTTGAAGGGCTATTTAGATCTAGGGCTTGGTCAAGATAACATTTTAAACGATATCTCTGTTTCCTTTCAAATAGGGCAGCAATGGACCCGAAAAATTGATTTATCCCCTTAACATGTTTCAAATCTCGCCCATTACCTCGATCGGCTTTTACGACCTGCGCGGGAAGAGAAGCAACTGCTACATTTTACGTTTTTTCTTTTCTTCCAGAGCAGCATGAAATTTAGATCAATAGAAAACGGGAAGTGGGTGAAATTTTACTTGCAAAATGTTATTTGCGGTAGTTCGCCTCGAACTTTGTACTCTCGGACTCCATTTCTCGGCAATCGAACAATTTGGCTCGTGTTCGAACTTAAATATTCTATTGGCAACATGGATACCCCTACCACGTTTCATGAAGTACTCAAGTTACACTAACTACTCGAGTTAGCGTCGAACAAACATACGTACATACAAACGCCGGATTAAGTAGACTGAGAGAACTAGTACCGGATCACGAGCTTACTTCTTAATACGAGAAAAGGGGGGGGGGGGGGGTTGGTCATGGTCAGTTAAGATTCAGACCGGGATTGTTATATATTTAAGTAATAAAGAACTTTTATATTTCTTCAAAAATAACCAGACGCCGCCCCCATTCCGTATCAGTAGCATGGGAGGAGTGGATATATTCAATTTTGCCGCCCCCTCTGACTACGCCGCCCGGGGCTTAGGCCCCGGCTTGCTCCAAGTAGGTCCGGGGCTGGAGAGAATTTCGCTCGCTCGTTTAATTACAGACAGCAACCTTAGACACCTTTGATGAGGTAAGTAGGTACTTACCTATGAATGAGATCAGCCATGTATGCTGGCTAATGACACCAAGGATGAAACGCAAGTGAAATGTCTCTTGAAAACAAAAATGAACGAGAGTGTGGTTGAACACTCGGTTGGTACTTGGAATGAAGTTACTTTCGTATTAAAGACGGAAAAATCCATAGAAAAAGCTTTTTTTTTACTGCGTGAGGAAAAATCTTACACTTTTTTCTTAATAAAAATAATAATAAATTAAAACACACTAAAATTTAAAAAAATATTGGCGTGTCCCATTTTTGAACCGGGAACAGCGACCATCTTAGGCAAACGCTCTACTAACTGAACTATGCAGGAGATAGTCACACTTGTGAAATTACCTTTCGCTTTTAATTCGTGACGGAAAAATGTTACACTTTTTCGCTTTCGAACTTCTTTCCAACATCAACCACAGATGTATATATCTGTGACATCAACGAATTCAGCATACGATGCTCTTAAACAACAAAATACTTACCTTTGACAAAGTCGCAAATTCACTGTCCTATTTTCAAAACGCGCCTACGAACGTAGACTGTTTGATATTCAACTTTAAAAAATAATGTTAAAAGAAGGTTAAAGTTCAGGATTAACAGGATTGAGGTCCCTTGCCCACGGGATCCGAGAGCAAACTGAATTCGCAGCCAACGCGCTACACTTTTCAATCGCGCGACACAATACACAAAAACCTTCTAGAATATTCGCAAACGCGCAGAAAGCAGCCCCTGAAACTCGAAACTTGGACCAAGGCTAACTGACAAAGGGGTGGAAATATCCGAGTCTTCCTTGAAAGTTATTTATTGTTTGTTAAAGTCACGTGATCTGGAGGAAAACTAGGTTATTATACAAGATTAATTCATCTCGGACGATTTTATGTTTCTTGAATTGAGTAATAGTAATACACAATCATATAATTACGAACTAATGGAAGGAGCACAAGTTTATTTGCTAGGCAAATTGAAAAATCCCAACAGTCAAGACCGCCATCTAGTGATGAGTAGCGGAATTACCGATACGATTTGATATCCTTAGCGCCATCTATATTTCCTAGGGTAAACCCTGACTTTCAAGCGCTAAACCCAGATAACTTTTAAACAGCTGAACAGATTTTTATTAAACATAGCTAAGAATCACCGTAAGGGAACTTGCTGTCACGTAAAAAACCCGCATCGAAATCGGTCCATCCGTTCGAGCGCTACGATGCCACAGACAGACGGACTGACAGACATCGGTGGTAAACTTATAACAACCCTCTTTTTTATCGGGGGTTAAAAATAAAATCCATAAATACAAGGCACTTGAAGATACTTCTTCTACATTTAAGGGGCAACCTGAATTTTACGAGGTCCAATGCTGCCCCCATTTAAAATAAATCATTTGAAAGGAACCGGAGGTATCATTTAAAATATTGTCTTGATCAGACCCTAAATAACCCTTCAAACTATTGTTTACAGTTTAAAGTGAGAACGTGAAGCTTTTCTACGCACAATTGCGAAAAACGGCCACTTTAGGCGTATGTGCGTAGAAAAGCTTCATGTTCTCACTTTAAACTGTAAACAGCAGTTCATAAAATAGTTTGAAGGGTTATCTAGGGTCTGACCAAGACAAAATTTTAAATGAAATCTCCGTATCCTTTCAATAGATTTATTTCAAATGGGGGACCACTGGAGCACTGGACCCCGGAAAATTCAGGTAGCATTTAAGAGCCACGCTCTGGTCGGTGTAATTGTAATGGAAATAGACGCACAGAATTACTATTTTTTTACCCCGACAAAAAGAGTGGTTGTTATAAGTTTAACGCTAATGTGCGTCTGTGTCATCTTTGCCCTCGAACAGATGGGCCAATTTCGATGCGGTTTTTTGTCGTGAAAGCAAGTTCCCTTGCGGCGGTTCTTAGCTATGTTTGATGTACAGCAAACGCACAGCCAGTTCCTAAGCCCCTTCGCAATATTATATGAGACAAGAGTGATTATCATTTCAGCCGCATAACTTCCACTGCTGGACATAGGCCTCTCCCAAGGATTTCCAAAATGACCGATCAAGAGCGGCCTGCATCCAGCGCTTTCCAGCGACCTTGCTCAGATCGTCTGACCACCTTGTAGTGGGTGTCGTACGCTTCGCTTGCCAGTACGCGGTCGTCATTCGAGAACTTTTTTGCCCCATCGGCCATCGGTTCTTCGCGCTATGTGTCCCGCCCACTTGAACCAGCTAATCCGCTCGGCTATGTCAGTGACTTTTGTTCTCCTACGAATTTCCTCATTTCTGATTCGATCACGTAGAGAAACACCGAACATTTCCCTCTCCATAGCGCGCTGAGGGACCTTGAGCCTTCTTATGAGACCGATAGTAAAAAGGACAACGTTTCAGAGCCATGAGTCATCACTGGTGATTGATTAAGCACTTTCGTCGTGAGGCACTGAGGTATTTTGGACGAGAAGACACTTCGTAGCTTCCCGAACGCTCAGCCGAGTCGGATTCGTCGAAAGACCTCTTCCTCGAAGCTGGAACTTCCTGCCTGGATCAATTGACCCAGGTAGACATACTGGTCTACAACTTCGAGGGTGGAGCTCCTAGGACATGGACATTCGACATTACTTTCGTTTTGTCCATGTTCATTTTAGGGCGCACCTGTTGGAGAACAAGATTTAGGTCTTCGAGCATAGTACTTAAGTCTTCCATCGATTTTGCCATGACCACGATATCGTAGGCACATCGAAGGTGAGTGATATACTCGCCATTGATGTCAGATGTTGATGCCAAATCCTTCCCAGTCCAAAAGCTCGAAGGCATCTTCCAGTACAATGGTGAACAGTTTCGGAGATATAACGTCTCCCTGTCTTACACCTCTTTGCAGTGGAATAGCCCTCGTGCACTGCTCCTGTACTCGGACTGACATAGTGGCGTTACTATACATATAAGCACTTCAACACTTCGATATACCGATAGTCAATACGATTTCGATCGAATCAAAGGCTTTTTCATAGTCCACGAACCCTAAGCATAACGGCCGGTTATACTCCCTCGTCTTCTCTATAATCTGCCGAAGCGTGTAAATGTGGTCCGTGGTACTAAAGCCTTTACGGGCACCGGCTTGTTCGGGGGGCTGGAGGGCATCAAACCCGTTTGCGAGACGATTCGTGATGACCCTCGAAAACAACTTGTATGTGTTTATCTCCCTTTTTAAAGAACAGGACCACCACGCCCCTGTTCCTCGCTTCTGGCGTTACGCCCTCGAGCAGAACAGAATTAAAGTCTCTGAAGGACTTTCAGTACCGGCCTTCCACCCGCTTTCAGAAGTTCTGCTGTAATTCCATCCTCGCCCGGCGTCTTGTTGTTTTGAGCTGTTTGAGGGCCATCCTAATCTCGTACAGGCTGATATCCGGGATATCTTCGGTATAGTGTGATGTTAGCGAAGAATTGAAAGGAGTGATAGAATGAAAGAGTTCCTGGATGGAGTAAGAAGGAGAAAAGAGCTCAACTTTCAACACTCATCATTAAAATCTTCTTAGATTTTTTAATTATAGTATAGCTTGTAAATATTGTGTTCGATACAATCGTTTCGTTACGTTAAAATTTGGTAATATAATTTTTTGTGCACGATCGGAATAACAGAAAATATTTAATGTCTTGTTCCGAATCATAAAATATTAATCATGAGAATAATTACACACTGACTCCCTGGCGTCTGACGCCTGACGCCCTGGTTATGCATCGTTGCATAACCAGGGGGTCAGGCGTCAGACGCCAGGGAGTCAGTGTCCCAGGGAAAAAGAAATAAAAATAGTGATGGATTACTAGCCGCATCACCTATTAACATGATTCGCATTTTCACCCATACCCTCGGCTTTTACGATCTGCGCGGAAAGGCCGTAAAGAAAGATTTTAAGCATGGAAGAACATGAGATGATGAGAATGACTTTACTCATAACAACTAGCTTGAATATAATATTGATATTATGCAACGAGCAACATCGTTACCTATCAGAAGCAGATTTTATTGATTTGCCTAGCCTCGGCTCGCTTGCGTAAGCCTAGCCTCGACGGGGAACAAGATGTAAAGGTCGACATCTACAAACTTCACGAATATTTCAGTAACAAATAACTAATGAAAACAGAAAAAGAGGGAAGCCAAACAAAGGTGCATGTAGTGTGTGAATCAGAATATCGCCTAATGAAGGAGTAGAATGGTAGCAACTGACATGCTTTGCCGAACTGCCGACCCCAACTTGACTGGCATGAGGAAAGAAAGGAAAAGAAATAACTGGCAGATTGCCCCTTCGTTTTAAATTAAGAACTTAAATATTTGCAAAATTTCATGAAGCTCCAAACAAAGCTGCTCAAGTTCGAACAACCGTCTCTCTGACTTTGAGACTGTCTCTGAGACTCGTAGAACTTCGCTCGCTCCGACTTTCATCAGTTTTCCCTCCCTATCTTGGAAACCGATTGCATTGGAACTTGGCTGAATCAACTTCAATAAAACATAGCTTTAATGTTACAATGTCACAAACAGGTAAATACTTCAAATAATACCCTTCTTTTTGCGTCAATCGTTAGGCTAAAGAGTAAAGGTCGAGAGGTCGAGATCTACTCCACGAATATTCCAGCAAAAATAGATTTAAATGCCGAAGATGCAATGCCAAACGCAGGCAATATGAATGGGGGAGATATTTTTAACACTACAAATAAATCTCCAGCTATTATAAAAATTTACTATTCCAAGATACTTGATCTTTTTTCAGGGATAGTGCTTTTTTCTTACAACTTAAATGGACGAGTTTTTAATGAATATGCTACCACAGAATACATTATAGTACAATACTGACTAATGCGAGCTCTGGTTACGAGACTAGACTAGTATTTTATATCGCAAACATTCTTAGAAGGCAGAGGTCAGGATTCAGGAGTGCAACCGGAAACAGCATGCATGAAGAAGAATATGGGCAGCCAAAGCGAGGTCTGCTAGGAGTCAGGATCATAGCAAGTAGAGCTTTATGGTCCCGGCAAACTTTTGCTATGTATTTATTATTAAAATCTAAGCAAACACCTAATTAACTGCAGGCTACAATAGTCTTATCTATATTTTTAATTACTTACTCAAGGTTTATTTGATTAACATCGGAGAGAAGCAGTTAATTTGATGAAATAACGGATCCTGATTATGTTTTTATCGTTGCTCACAGATCAGCAAAAGAAGAACACAAAAGGAAATAGCACAACCGTTCCAGAAAAGTAGGTATACACTGATTTCAGCATCAGCGTAAACTCATACGTTTTCATCTAAACGGCCGCGTAAGTCGTAACTTCGAGAAGCCTTATCGCTTTGTACAGTTTACAGAAAATTATAAAATCTTGGTGACTAGATGATGAGTCATAAAAGTATGTGGATGAAGTACCTAGTAGGAAAAACAATGGAGGTGTGAAATAGTAAAACAGCAAAGAAGACTGATGAATGGAATCGAAAATTATAGAAGGGGAAAAATGATTGGCCATTTGATACATGACTCATCATTTAAAAACATACTGGAAACATAAAGGAGAGAAGAGGTCCAAGGATACCAAGAAAGTGTTTTGTGAACCAACTGAAATAAAAGGCAGTGGTCCTGTGGTAAAGCGAAAGATCAAGATAAGCATATACCTGATGAATTGTTATTCATAAAATTGAAAATTTTAAGTACCTGACCTCCGAGCCCCGACAAAACTGTACCTAAGAGCTATCTCAATTACGTCAGCTTTCAAACAAAAAAAATGAATCATATTTGGTCTTCTGCTTAACTACTACGATGCCACAGACAAACTATAACACCCCGTCGTTTTAGCGTCGGGAGTTAATAAAATGACTACCAAAGCAAGGAGGGATCCAGACTATTCTAGAACACGTGACGTCAATGTTGTTGCAGTTGAGCTGTACACCGTACCTTATCGCCGTATGCAGCTCATATGTTTACAAATAAAGATGACTGGCGCACACTCGCGTGCCTGCTACGCGAAACGCTACACATGGGAAAATTAAAATACTGCCTTTTTCACCACCACACATAACGTTTGTTACTAACCAGTATTATAATACGTATTATAATACTGGTTAGCAGGTTAGTAACAAACCAACCTTTGGAAGACCGTTGACATGGATAAGGTTTTTGTAGAGGAAACGCCGGAAAGCGTTTCCGACTTTCCGGAGGGGCACAGCTGAGGACGCAACCGGGAACGCGCTATAGAAAGACAAGAAGAAGTTACAAAAACTACATTCTTGTAGCAACTTATTAGTAATCTGTGCTTCTTGGTCGAAGGGATTATGTTTACAATTCGCCGGTAATGAAGGTGGAGTGGTTCCTCTAGGGTCGGACAAGACTAAGCTCTCTGGATCAAAGTCACCATAGAGTAAACTAGATGTTTTGCCACCTTGACTCTAAACGTATTTGGGACTTGTGGCCAATAGGCTTTGTCTAAAAAGACTAGATTATTTTGATCAAAAGATGAAAATTATCAACACACTCGTAACAAGAAGATATGATATAACTCCTTGAATAATCCCCTATTTTTATATCAGTGCCCTTGAAGTACCCTTATAACATTCAAAATACTACGGAAACCACATAAACTGTTCGTGATTCTGATTCGTTACATGTGTGTCATCAATACATCATGAATAACAAAATATTCAGAGACCCGAATGTAAAATAGGAGATGGAGCATGAGAGAACATATTCATTTATTCATGTTGTTGCAACTGTTATGATGGGGTCGGGAGTCCGTTAGACAAATGTTTCCAGAAATTTCTATAGTTTGTACTTGTTTTTCTCCGACGCAAAAAGAGGGGGGTTATAAGTTTGCAGGTCTGTGTGCCTGCCTGTGAAATTATAGCTACTAAACGAATGGACCGATTTCAATACTGTTTTTTTATTATCGAAAGACTTGTCCGTCGAGATGGTTCCTTTGATGGAAATCGGTTAAGCCGTTCAAAAGGTATTGGGAGTAAGCGCTTGAAAGTTGTTTTTTTTTTGTTTTCAATTGCCTGACAAACATACTCGTTGTATGGTATTGTCTCTGCCCATCGCGGCGATATTTTCGACGTGCTACATAATTCATCATTCTTCAAGCGCGGACGCGCACTTCATTACAATTATTATAATACATATCTACCGTATGTATTCTCTTCGTAGAAGTCGATCGAGGAAATAATGTGCAAAATCATGTTAATAGGCGATGTGGCACTATCAAAGATTCATTTTTCCACCTTCTTGCCAACTATTTGACGCTATAAGTAACCTTATTTTCTTGCTTCCTTGGGCTCTGTTTGCTTAGAGAAGCCGGACCTAAAACGCTCTGTCTGTCCCGTTAGGGATGATGACGTGACAGTATGTAACACCCTACGTACGAAGCCAAGCTGGGCCGCTAGCCGCTACTCAAGAAGATACATGAATTTTTGGGGTCCAGTGGGTGAAGCTTTTCTACGTACATTATCCAAAAGTGGCCGTTTTTCGCAAATGTGCTTAGAAAAGCTTCACGTTCTCTCTTCAAACTATAAACAGTAGTTCATAAAATAGTTTGAAAGCTTATCTAGGGCTTGGACAAGACAAAATTTTTAATGATACCTCCGTTTCTGTTTAAATAAATTTCAAATAGAGGCGTCACAGGACACCGAAAAATTTATGTATCCCCTGTAGTTGGGTTAGTTTTCCATTCCAATTAGTATCCTATAACACAAGTCTTGAACTTACTTTAGGGCTGGCTCAACCTGTGGTATTTGTTCGTAGGTAAGTATATATATATTTTTTATTTATAATCATTGTCATCATCATTTTAGTCTCAGAAAATCCACAGCTGGACTTAGACCTCCCAAAGGATACCCAAAATGACCGACTGGAACAACTTATCAAATGTTTTATTTGTCGTTATTCTGGAATATTTGACTCGCTCTGGCTATATAGCAACGGAAGTCGTTTGGAAGCGTAATAAATGTCCAGAAGTTTCTGGGTGGGTTTGTTAAGTGAACAATTGGTGGTTGGTGGCCGCGAACCCGTAGCAATACGGTCAGCTACAAAGTTTGCAGTTTTGAAGCAAGTACTTTTTATTTAAATAAAACTTTTAATTTAATTTTTCAAAACTAAATAACGAATTTTCTTGTGTCACAAATGTCGCAAGTCTTTATAAAGTTCTAAAATATTTAACCACACTCTATTGTAACGCAGGTAGGCAACGAAAGTTCAAAACAAAGACTAGGTACTTAGAGAACCGTATCTTAACGTGTTGCCGTTTCAACGGTGCGCGCGACACTGAGGCAAATTGCATCCAACATACCAACCGCGCTACACACGTTGCAACTTGCAACACGGATGGATACAACTTGCTGTACAGCAGCGGTCGGATACAGCCGACACGCAATTTGCTGCGACACGCCCACAATACGTCTACACACATCACAGTCTGCAGCACAGCACCCGATTGTTACTGCAGATTGTATTCAAAATTGTGTCGTGTAAAAGCCGCATAATAAAACCAGAAACCTCGTCAAATCACCTAGGTTAGGTAGCGGGCGGAGCCCGGGCTCTGAAGCGTTATCGCTGTGGATGTAACCGGGAATACGCTCGGATGATGATGGGGCAGAGCATTTTGAATTTTGCGGCGTTATACCCAGGGCATCAAGACCCACAGATCACTTTAAGCGTGATGGTGGGTGAGAAGGTGGTAAAGGAATCAAAATAGTAGTTAACAAGTAATTATAAAGTACAAAAAAAAAATCCCAACTGCCTTTTTTTGTTTGTTTTTTTTTATTATTATTTTGATATACCCAGTGTCACTTTTACAGTAAATAACTAACGACACCTCTCAAGCTAAAATCCATCGAACCGTTCTGGCTGCAGAACGTGCCAAACAATTATACATACATATTTATTTATTTATTTTACCTTTATTGTATAAAATACAATTTGTAAAGCATAATAGGCGGGCTTCATGCTAAAAGCATTATCTAACAACCAACCTTTGGGTTATAAGAGAAACTTAGGTGGGTGTAAAATAATTAGTGATCGGATAATCAGGCGCTAATTTGCCTAAACTTCGCGGGTACATAACATAGCGTTGATACAACCACCAACCTGATAAAAATAAATATCAATCTCTGTTAATCCAACTTAGCTATTATTGTTTATCTTTAGATAATATATACTATCTAGTTGTACATGGAATTACTATTAGTACCTAGTGCTGACTTTTGTGAAAATGTTTCCTACTTATATTTTTTAGAAGTCATTGGGACTAAATAATAATGTTTTAATTGAATATTGCCTACGTACTTTCAATGGGGCTACTTCCAAACGAGTTTTTTAAAAGCAAAGTTGCATTCAGAGAGGTTGATAATAATTTTTATCAGGTTGGTGGTTGTACAACGCTATGTTATGTACCGTGTGAAGTTTAGGCAAATAAGCTCCCGATTATCCGCCACTAAAAATAATAGAATAGGTAAAAAGGAATACTACACTATTACTACATAAAATAAACTACTATACCTAGGTGTAGACCTGTACACTACTTACTTAAATAAATACATATAGTACGTACGTAAGTACATACATACTCTCGAAAATGATAACCCTCCTTCTGGCGCAGTCGGGTAAAAAGAAGAGTCTCGTACAAGTACATATAGTTAATCTTATTTGATCTATAAGGAAAACCACGGATCTTGTTGTTGTTACAATCACAACGGTCACTTGAGAAAAACGCGATTAGTCATGTGAAGTAATTACTAACCACACATGCGTGCTCGAGCTAGCGGCGGATGATTGAACGACCGAGCGAAGCGAGCGAAATTCTCCGAGTCTACTTAAACAATCCGATGTTTGTATGTATGTAGGTTTGTTCGACGATAACTCGAGTAGGTTTGATCAGAGCTTCATGAAATTTGGTAGGGTAGATGAAAGTAATCAATACAATATTTATAGCAACATAGGTCAAGGGGTTGCCGAGATATGGGGTTTACGAGTTCACAGTTAGGGGCGAACGTGGGTGGAACATGGAAGGCCATGCTTCTTCGAAGGCCAATTATTAAAATTTCGTAGTTATTGCCATGTGATGACAAATTCCTTCTATTTACACAAACACCCATCGAACTGGAAATCACAGACGCGGTGGCGAATCACTCGCGCTACCTACTATTTTGGCAGTGCGGTCCCTCGCTTCTTCGATATCGGGAATCGACGACGTTAAAATAAGGTAGGTGTACTATGAAAGGCCACTCTAACAAATAAACAGTTATTATTCGTTTATTTACTGGATAAATGAAACTAACAAATATTTAAGTAATACTTTGTTTTATTACATAATATATAAACCACTTTTTTAAATTGCAGATTTAATCGCTATTTAGTAACTTTTAGTGTTAAATGACTGATTTATTATAATTGCCTTCTAGGGAGCCTTGTTCCTAGCAAGGCCATTTGGAAGAGTTCAATGAAACTTAAGTTCAATCAATATTAATTAAATCTACAATAAAAAGAAATGGTTTATATGTTACGTAATAAAACAAAGTATTACTTAAATATTTGTAAGTTTCATTTATCCAGTAAATAAGCGAATAATAACTGTTTATTTGTTAAAGTGGCCTTCCATGGTACACCCACCTTACTAGTATTCGTATAGTGCAAGTAGATTTTTCGCAATATGATTGGATTTATTAATTGATTGACAGGGTTTTCAATACAGTGATTTTGAACTAACATTTCAATGTCACCGCCTGCTATCGGGCGAATGGCGAGAGGCGGCCGGCGAGCATAGCAAGTGGAGGTCCATTGTCTCTGTGGGAAACAGGCGTGATAATATGTATATATTTCATACAAATCCCATAGAAAAATGTTTGGTTTTGATATTAGGAAAATAGAAAAGTATCGGATTTGTCTTACGTAGGTAGATGTATAAGGAAGGAAGCGACCGCGGCATTGGTGGCGCATCTCAGTGCAACCGGGAGTAGATGACATAATGCCGACCTCCACAGCTGACTCAACTATAGATACTATTACTTAAGGTAAGGTATCAAAACCCTTCCAATATGGTATTTTTTATAAGCCCAGTCAGGCCTGTGTCACTCCCCGTATAGGTATCGAAAATATGCCTACATTTTAACTATGCGCGCGGCGACTAATCTGGAGGAGAAAATTCGAAAGTTAAATAAATCGATTGGTCAGAGTAATAAGAATGAAATTGACTTGCAATGGATGTCTAGGTATCTAAACGAGATAAATAGTAAGAGATGATGAATATCAGAACAAACGATACTGTCGCGCATCGCTTTGACGTCGTGGAACTGGCAACTTCTCGTTCGTCTGACAAAATCGACTAGTGTTGTTCATTGTACAACATATACCAATAATCGATTTTAATTGATGGTCGAGCCTAACACAAGAAAGAGATAAGTGAAAGAAAATTGGACCGAGAGACCTTTGCCCAAGAATGGGACAAAATATTTAGGTTAATGAAAAAAAAACGATATTGGAAAGACATTATGACGAAATAGTTTTTGTTATTGGAACGAAGTTCCTTACGGCAGGCTTGGAGGAGATAGGGATTTTGCTGCGCGACCGAACTGAAAAAAATGTGATAGTAAAACCGTAAGGATGACCTCGTTAAATGAGACGTGCGCAGGCGCGACCGTCGTATACACATTGTTTCGATTCTACATTAGCCGAAGGAACTTCGTTCCTACCTGGTGTCCCACGACACCACATTCTTTTTTACATATTTTAGGACAACCCTTCCATGTCAGTATAATAATGATTTTTGTTGCCATGTCATTCGACTGGTAAAATTCGTTTCAATAAGATTTCGCCCCAGTGTACCACGCTGAAATATTATCGCTACAACGTGCGTCGCTTCGGCGTCATTCGAAACTAAGTACGTAAACTTATTTTATTACTTTTCCACATCACAAATATCCAATCACAAATAAAAATAACACCTATAAAAAATACCAATCTGCTAATAATGTATCATTTCTCATTTTAAAAACAAATGATAGATGACATGCTGGTCTGGGAGAAAAGAAAAAACAAAGAATATACCATCTGCTTCTCTTACCGCGCAGACAGTAGAAGCTGGTTGAGGGAATGGGCGAGTCTATTGAATCATATTAATAGGCTATATGGCTAACAATTCATTACTATTTTGATTCCATTTTTCACTTATACATCCCCCAATATGCTAAAGGTGGCTCTGTCCCCATAATATAATTATATGTATGATAGATGAAAGACAAGTTATGTGGGAAACAAATGTATAGCCATGCCGCCTCCGCCGGGGCCTGGCGGGAGGTAGACCCAAGATGATATGCGTGCTAATCGTCTTACAACCAAGGATGCTTAAGACCATGCAAAGTGGAGAAGAAAATGTCGGAAAGCGGATTCCGGGCTTCTCAGTATTGCAGCTGAGGACGCAACTGGGAAAACGCTGAGATAAGAGAGAGAGATGAAAGACGCTAATAAAAATAACGACTGTAAAAAAAATCAACCTGCTTAACCCTTTTTATCTTGCTTCAGTTGCGGTCTCCAAAGTCCAGACCTGTTTTGTCAGACATTGACTACTCACATGCTCCTTTAATATGTATATGGCCTAGGTTTCATTTCTGGCGAAAACAAAAAACAAAAAGACGCCAAGAGGTTGCATTGGCATTTGCCTGTAACGTCACAGTAGGCATTTAAAAAAAATGGCAATCTTGGTTTTCATACAAATCGTGGTACATGGGTCATCTAATTCATCCATATCTGTGGTTTTAGCTTAGAGCTAAGCTACAACATATTTAATAAAATATTTTAAGTCTTACTCCTTTAGTAACGTATCTCCGACAGGCCGTACCAACTCATAAACTGTCCTAGAATATTTATCAAAGATGTAGTAGTTAGTGCAGGTTGCCTAGTGGCGGAACGAACATGCTATGTTTTAAAAGTACTTAAAGAATTTACCTTGAAATCGCCGATTTGAAACTCGGGCCTGGTTGAATTTATTAGCACACTCTAGTTTGTCACTTCAGCGATATTACACAACCAACAGAACGCCTTCTACTAAATATTAGGCAGCATTTGAACTACAAGTAATTTATGCATCGCTTAGGATATGTCATATAGTGCAAAACAAATAGCAATATGAAAATTTATTTACATAAATCTATGACTATAATCCATTTCCACTTCGTGTTTACATTTTACATCTAACGACAGCCAGCACTGACAGTGACAGCTATCATCCTTGACAGTGACACAAACCTTGTCAACAACTTTTCAATGTTGCTACCTCCATCCACGATTCAGCTAAGTTATTTTCCAGCCAGAGTCCCCAACCCAACCCCAAGTTTTTTTATTTTTTTATTATACAATTTATTGGTTTAGGCATTTGTCCTCAATCTCACCTGATGGAAAGCGACGATGAAGACTAGGATGAAGCATGCCTATCCAAAAGATACCCAAGCATGCCTATCCAAGTATGGGTAATTCAAACTTTAAAAGAAAAAAAACTGTCATTGTCAAATAAACGAAAGTGAGAGTTACGTAGTATTTGAATTCTCTTTGGTGAGAGACTGAGAGTATTGACTCGCTACCAGCAATTTTATTAAATTTACAGAATAAAAGCTTTAATTCACTATGAACGGCATTCGTATTATTAGGAAATTGCCTTTAAGACAATGGCGTGTATTTTCTCAATGGTACAGTGTATACTTCTCTGATTTAATTAACTACAGGTTTAGAGGTTATGTTAACATATCATTTTTGTTTTTAGCGCAATTTTACATCAGGAAGTAACACAAGCAGCTGCTCCCCTCACAATTCCCGTTCCAGAGGGAGTGGACAAGCCAGTAACACCAAAAATTGAGAAATTGGTGGCGGACATTACAAACCTCAACCTTCTTGAAGTATCAGAACTGAGCCAAGTGCTGAAAAAGAGACTGAATTTGCCCGATGCCCCGGTCATGCCAGCTGGTGCTTTCGCGATGGCTGCTCCAGCCCAGGAAGAAGAAGCGGCCCCAAAAGCTGTTAAAACTAATTTTACTGTGAGAACTTATTATAGGTCTTTGCATGATTTTAATTCTCATCTCCAGAGTATATTGACAGACTATTGTCTTTATCCGTAATGGTGTAGACAAAGCTGTCCTTTATTTTCCAATTCCTTTTAAAACATTAATTAATTACATTTTATTAACCTCTTTTTTTCAGGTAAAAATGACGAAATTCGATGATAAACAGAAAGTAGCACTAATCAAGGAAGTGAAGAGTCTTATGGAAGGTTTCAATCTGGTACAAGCAAAGAAGTTTGTTGAGAGTGTACCCACGGTTGTTAAAGCAGACATCTCCAAAGACGAAGCTGAAAAATTGAAGGAAGCATTGTCCAAAGTTGGTGCAGTTATAGAAATTGAATAGATTAAGCAGTTAGATTATTTAGATTGTTAATTTAGTTTAATAAAAAGTAAAAATCAGATTTAAGTTTTATTTCAAATAACCTTAACACTGCTGAGCTACACATCTTTCTTCTCTTTCTACAGTGGAGCCTCAGCCTATGCTGGTCTGCTTTGAGTTGGAAAAAAATCAGTAGGCAGTGCACTAAAATCCACAAGTATAATTTAGGGTATAGTGAGTGGACCTGGGCCCCCCTATCTGAGCTGATTGCACAATATCACAGATTGGTGTACTAATAGTACAGAATTAGGCTTTTTTGAGATGGGGCAAAATGTGATTGCAGTCATGTTGCCACTGTTGCAGGTGTGTGATATGCTGACACAGAGTTACCAGCTCCACTGGCGACCAAAGCCCTTGCTTGGTATCAGTACCTTCAAGATAGCTGGAAGGCAAAAAGCCTGTCTAGTCAATGTAAAAAGAGTAAAAATCTTTCAAATGGAAATAAATAACATAGCTTCAACAATGTAACATTTTTATTACATGATAATAAAATGTTATACTTAAAACAAGTAATTGAAAGTAACAAATTGAAACATTTAGTTACAATACATAATCTCAATAGCAATCTAAAGAGTTCGCATCTTCATTCACTTCATAAATTCCTAAGATATCATCCAAAAGTGAAGACAAGCTCCGAATGCCTTCTTTCCATTTTTTCTTATTTTCTAAAACAGCCTTAAAATCTTTGTTTTTGAAATGAGTCACAAATAAATGTGGAGAGGCAGATTTTAGTAACCTAATTTTAGGTCTTACTTGTGGTTCCGTATTGGAATTTTGTAAACTCATGTGGCGTTCATATATATTTGCCAGTAGGTTCATATCGTCTGAGTTTAGAATTCCCTCAATGACATTTTCAGCCTTTTGTGTAGTGCATGGCAATGTATCCATAGCATCATTGTCTTTGTCCTCTTTAATATGGCACATTAGTTCTTCCACAGTGAGTGGGTCACTATCATTTGGCTTTATAGTGTCTGGTAATTTATATTTGTTGAGTATTTCTAATAGCTCCAGTGATATTTTGAGTGATAACTCCATAATATCAGTTTCGCTATCATCGCTTAGCAACTTTATGAGGACCGTGAGGCAACCGATTGAAGATAATTCCTCTAAGACTTTCATAAGCCTTTTGTGTATTTCTGCTGAATTTAAAGTGACTATTTTGCGGGATTCTCTTGAGAATGTGACGGGTGGGAAGGTGCCGTCCAACATGCCTTGCTCGGTCAGCAGTGTTTGGATAACTATTCTCCAGAACTTCAGAGTGCTGATCTGGACTTCCCAGTGGAAGTCGCTCAGAGCTGATGAGACCATGTACTCGTAGAGGGTATGCTTGGCAGCTGCTGATAGTTTCACGTGCTGATATATCTCACAGAAGACGCTGCAGGCTTCCTTGCGAACTATACCCTCGGAATGCGTCCGTAAGATTGAAAGCAGCCGCTCCTGAAATCGAAAAAGATAAGTTAATATATATATATATATATAAACCGGAAGTACATATCGCGTGGATATTCTTTTTAACCGGCGAGGAGCTGCATGGCATCCCGTTGTCGCAGGCAATCGTTTTGGGCGGCGACTTGAACGGTCATGTGGGTGAGGCGTGTGAGAAATTCGAGCGGGTTCATGGTGGCTATGGATACGGAAGTCGCAAACCGGAGGGTAGAGAAATCCTCTAACAAGTGCGGCGGCCCACCTCGCCATCGTGAACACCTTTTTCAGAAAGAAATCCGAACACCTAATCACCTACAGGAGCGGGGGACACGCTACCCAAATCGATTGCGGCTCGGAGAATCCAAGTCCCAAGAGTTCGCAACTACGATCGGAACAACAAATGCGACGAAACCGATGGCGAACCAGACCAGCTTCACTGGGACAAGATTCAGGGAGCTATCACTGGTGCGGCGAAGGCAGTGCTTGGTATGTCAAAGGGTGGACGCAAGTGTGACAAGGAAACTTGGTGGTGGAACGACACAGTCCAGAGGGATTATCTCCCTCTGGACTGTGTCGTTGTAGAAAGCACTCTTTAAACTTGGCAAGCGTCCGGATCTCCTGAAAACCACGACGCATACAGGGTTGCAAAACGGGCCACTAAGAAAGCCGTTGCCCGGGCCAGGCGAAACCACGTACAGCCATTGTACGATAGATTAGAGTCGCCTGAGGAGCAGAAGCTTATCTATAAGTTGGCACGTTCCATGGTCAAAGCGGCACAGGATATCCCAAGGTGCCGATTTGTTAAAGGCAACCTTTTACGCAAAGACCTCGCGGTGAAGCGCGCGTATTTTAGCAGCTCGTGAAAATACGAGGTGGCGCTCGTATTTTCACGAGCTGCTAAACCAGCAGCATAAAGAGGTGCAGCCACCGGACCTCCCTCCAAATCAAGGACTAATGCCACCAATAACACCTGAGGAAGTCCACTCAGCTCTTCGCTGCATGAAGGACCAGAAAGCTGTTGGAGCCGATGGAGTTCCCATCGAAGCCCGGAAGGCTATGGGTTCTCATGGTGTGGACATCTTAACAAACCTTTTTAACCGCATACTCTTCACCTGTAAAATCCCTGAACAATGGAGGCTGAGTATTATTACTCCAGTCTTTAAAGAAAAGGGATCGGTGCAAAACTACCGCGGTATATGTCCCACACCATGAAGCTCTTTAAGAGGATAATAGACTCTCGGATCCGACAGGAGAGTACAGTCTCGGAGTGTCAGTATGGATTTCGTCCCGGCCTAGGCACTACGGACCCTATCTTTGCCCTAAGAGTTATCATGGAGAAATACAGGGCAAAGAATACGCCTCTCCATTTCCTGTTTTTGGATATGGAGAAGGCCTTTGACTGTGTTTCCCGAGAGATGATCTGGTGGGCACTGAGGTCCAAAGGAGTGCCAGAGATCTATATTGACATAATCTGCGATATGTACCGGGATTTCGAGTCCCTAGTTAGGACTGCTGTTGGTGACTCCAAACCCTTCCCCGTTACAGTCGGGGTTCACCAAGGCTCGGTTCTCAGTTCATACTGAGACTGTTCAGAGTAATATTAGACGAAGTGTCTGACAGCATCAGAGACACACACGAGCAACCTCCGTGGCTGCTTTTGTATGCTGACGATATCGCACTGGCTGATGCGGACAGAGGGAGACGGGTGCGACTCGCAAATGTGTGGAGAGAGTCGCTTGAAAACGGTGGTCTGAAGCTAAATGTGACGAAGACTAAAATAAATACATGGCTTGAAATGCTACAGATCCCCCACCCGTACGCATAGCCGAAGATTTGGTCAAGCGTACGGAACAGTTTAAATACTTGGGATCTGTACTTCACGCGTCCGGAGACATCGATGCCGACGTCAAGGCCCCTATATCTGCCGCATGGGGAAAGTGGCGGAAGGTGACTGGTGTCATTTGCGACCCCAAGATCAGGGACAGGTCTACAAATCCATCATTAGACCTGCCTTTTTATATGGGAGTGAAGCGTGGCCTTTGCTTGAGCGGCACTAGCAGGAATTGCGTGTCACGGAGATGCAAATGCTACGTTGGATATGCGGAGTATCACGGAAAGATCGTGTGAGAAACACCCGCATCCGCGGCAGCCTTCATGTCCGTGACATAGCAGAGAATCTAAAGCCTAAAATCGAAGCCGGCAAGTTAATGGGAAACAAATGTATTATAGCCATGCCGCCTCCGCCGGGGCCCGGCAGGCGGGGTAGACCCAAGAAGTGCTGGCTTGACGGCGTCAAGGATGATATGCGTGCTAATCGTCTTACAACCAAGGATGCTTAAGACCGTGCAAAGTGGAGAAGAAAAAGTCGGAAAGCGGACCACGGGCTTCTCAGCCTTGCAGCTGAGGACGCAACTGGGAAAACGCTGAGATGAGGGAGAGCTTCTTTTTAACCCCCGACAAAAAGAGATGTTATAAGTTTGATACTAGTATAAGTAGAAAACCCTACAGTGGTGACCCCGACGTGATCCACGGTAAGGTTTTCTACTACTCAGTATTTGAAGGTAAGTAAAAGACCAGTTGACAGAATGGATGCGTTGATTTCCCTTATTTTAAGATAAATAATCTTACATACAAAACACTTACATACAAACTTTTGGTTTGTTACAGTAACTATCATGCAATAATTTCCACCAATCACTCACAGAACGCGTTCATATAAATACGTTTCGCAGCTCCACAGCGCTAGTCGCAAACTTGATGTTGAGGCCAACGGCCGCTGCACTCTCAAACACATTAATATGTGAGCGCCCCGATGCACGTATGTCCCCACATGTCTGTTGGTCTGTCTGTCTGTGGCATTATAGCGCTCGAACGGATGGACCGATTTCGGTGCGGTTTTTTTACGTGAAAGCAAGTTCCCTTGCGGTGGTTCTTAGCTATGTTTGATGGGAATCGGTTTAGCCGTTTAAAAGTTTAAACGCTTAAAATTTAGGGCTTTCTCTCGCAAATAATAAATGGTACTACGGACATCAAGTTGTATCGGTAGTTCCGCTACTCATCACTAGATGGCGTTATTGATAGTCGGGAGTTTTTATAAGTTGCTCTTGAATCCGTTCTCGAGTTTTGCGCTTTCATTTTTCATTCATTTTTATATGCTTAGCAACATTCATTTTTAGGGTTCCGTAGTAAACAAGTACTTTATAGTTTCGCCATGTCTGTCTGTCTGTCCATCCGCGGTTTTACTCAGCGACTACAAGTACTAGAAAGCTGTTAATTGGCATGAATATGTATATCAATTAGGCGGAATAAACGGTAATATAAAATGTTGAGAAAAAAATTTTTTTAGGTTGGCTCCCGTACAGGTAAAGTGATAAGTCAATTTTTTTTTCTCGATTAACCAGTCATGTTGGGTATCGTTGAATAGGTCTTTTAAAAATATTGTCAGTTTGTGAACACCGTTTTTTTTATTTTGGGATCCGTTTCTAAAATATTTGCTTTTAAAGTGAAAAAAATTGTTAGAGTCGAGAGTCCCCCCCCCCCCCTCTATCTGCTAAACGGTTATATATGGACACGTAAAAAAATTCACGGCCGGACACGCACTTGGCCAATTATTTTTTATTTATATAGATACTAGACATGTGTCGTTCGTTCAATCTTTAAGATCTCAATCAATACTGAACCGTTCAGTAGGCGACCCGGGTCTTTAGACCCGTTCAATCGATTGATTGGTTTTCTCACGAAACAATCGTTAACGGTCGCTAACGCTCCGTTCGTTAGCAGGTCGCAGCGTAGGCGCAGGTCTGTCAGTGAGTGTTAGGTGAGCTAAATCGATAGCGATCGCAGCGAACGAAACGGTTCGTTTCGTTCGCTGCGATCGATTTGACCCAAAGCCGGCCGAAATAAAATAAAAACCAGAAACGAACGACCGAATCATTTTTGTAGAAGTGAACGAACGGGTCGTGACGAGCTAATGACCCGTTCCTTTTGATTCGTTCAATCACGAACGACTCATCTCTAAATTAGATACTATAGTGATCTAGTATAGCCCGTGGTTCGATGTATTACGGGTATGTCCCTCCTACGTTGTAGACAAAAAAACCTACCTGTATGTCGGGGTACTCCGTCTTCAGCTGCTCCCAGATGCAGGGCACCTTGCTGGCGGCACCGAGGCACTTCAGGGCCGACGCCTGCACGTACGCCTCGTAGTCGTTGAAGGCTATGGTCGCGGCCACATTTATCAGGTTTTCTTCCATGATCTGTTTTTGGAACGGTGGGAATTCTGAAAGTTAACAATCGAAACTTTAGTTTTTTTGCGAGCTTTATTTTTAATAATAAGAATTGTTATCCATTTTCTAGCTTGCGGCAGTTTAAGAAGAAAAGGTTGAAAGTGGCACAGAATACAGATGTTTGGAAGGAGATTGGGGGGGAGAGAAATTGAACCTTTGCCCAAAAGTGGGACTTAAAGAAAGAAGGTTAAATTTAAAGAAATCTTCCCCAAACTACATAACCGACTTTGATAAAATTACTATGGGACCACCTGACAAGTATGCCCTTTCAAAGAATTTTTCAAATTGGTCCAGGCGTCTTAGTATAATTAATGAACATACATAAAAGATTCCAACGAATTGATAACCTCCTCCTTTTTGGAGGTTGGTTAAAAAATGTCGATGTTTCATTCGGACCACCCTGTATCTTCTTCCTTTCCTTATCCCACTCTAGGTGGGATCGGCGCAGCAAGTAAGTCGCTTCCATATTACTTGATCGTTATTCATCTCAACTGTTTCATAATTACTAGTCATTTCCTGATTCACACACTTTTCTTTCGTCCCTGCCTCCCTCTATGGGCGTGCGCTGCGTCAAGCGGGACCAGGCGACGTCTTCAGTTCTATTTCTGTCACAAACTACGTGCGACAGAGACACGACAACACGCGACGTATTCTACTCTTTCGCACGTAGAATTTGAAAAAGAGATAAGACTGAACACGTCGCGTGCTCCTGTACGTTCGGCGTGCCCTGGGCAATCTCCGTGGACAATCAGTCGGTCAGATTGGTTGATCCTTTCGCTATGAAATGGCTTTTTAAGGTTCCGTACCAAAAGGGTAAAAACGGAACCCTATTACTATGACTCCACTGTCCGTCTGTCACCAAGCTGTGTCTCACGAACCGTGATAGCAAGACAATTGAATTTTCACAAATATAACAACACATACTAAAAACAGCATAAAATTAATATTTAAATGGGACTTCCACACAACAAACATGATTTTTTTATACATAATGGTACAGAACCCTTCGTGCGGGAGTCCGACATGCACTTGGCCGGTCTTTTCTGTTAACCTTAGTCCTATTTTCATTTGCAAATATCCTTGTCTATCCTATTTAAATTTTTACTGCCCCTACTCTTCTACTCTTCCCCATCTGCATAACCTTTATTAATATGGTCTAACTCTCTTACTAATTTTGTTTTAGATAGTCTACTACCATAACTCTACATATTTTTAGCTTGCTCCATATTCATCGGTACCTGTCAAGTCAATAAATTTAGCTTTTTCTTCAATATACCTTATCAAGTCAACTTCATTTTGTCAAAATCATTGTTTTGAAAACGATGGAGACATAATCTTAGAAAAGAAGAAATGTCTTCCAAGAGAAAGCTTGACACAGCGCACTCTCTTTTTCTGTTCCCATTTACCTTCATGTTCAGAACTTTTCCCAAAAGGGACCATCCATAAATTACGTCACACTTTAAGGGAGAGGGTTAATGAATTGTGTGACCTGACAAGGAGTGGGATGGGTCACAAGGATTGTGACGTCTCAATACAAAATCTAATATCTAAGCAATAAAACGCAAAATTTTAACTAATAATAAATAAACTTTTAGATATTGTTACGAAACAGGGGTTCGAGATTTAGAGAAAAATGCCAAACTTCGTATCATAATCATCAGGTCTTCTCGTCTCCACTGCAGGAGCACGACCCTCTCTGCACTACCAGAGCCATACTTGGCCAGAGCAGCCAGAGGACTTGGCCTGCACTCTCCTCGCTGGCCAGACGGGTTGGAGAGGTCTAATTGATATTTATAAGCTTTGTTTAGCTTGTATTCCCTAAGTCGCCTTCTACAACATCCACGGGAGGACTTGGAGTGGCCCTATTCTACTCTTCCGGAAACCACACGAAAAACTTCGTATCAGGGTCTTTATTCACTACGGAACCCTAATATGACACGTGAAGATGGTCTTCCTGATGTCTAAGTCCAAATCGCGCAGCAGCTGAGGCCCAGGTATTTCGCCGAGGTTGTCGCAGGTACTTCCACTTGTCGCTTCCTTCGCTTCGGTTCACTTCGAAGTGATCGCTTACGTAGCTCGTATGGAACTGCCGTGGTGCGCACTCGTTCGCCTTTTTTTATGCGCCGATATACAGGTCTTTATTATTCTCAAATATTCCCCACACTTGACGAATGTTTTTCGATATCGCCGAAACGTCGAGGCGTAGGTATGTGTGTGTTTGTGTTAGTGGAACTTGCCAAACAACTCTGGACTTTATGCTATAAGGACATAAGACCTAGTTTCGCTTGCATTATACCGACGTATTTCTACGCGGTTCTTGCTCGCGAATATTCTGCGTCTATCTCGTTCGCAACAATATTTATAGCTTTATCATTGAAATATTTAGTAGCTTCACTCGCTTTTTTTCTTTAATTAAAAACAAATCGGTATCTCGACGTCACACTATTGTGTCTCAAAATTGTGACCAACTGTGACAAGGAGAAGGGGGGAGTCAAAAGTCATGAAATTCGTGTAACGTAATTTAAGGATGGTCCCCAATGTGAAAGCTGTAGACTTACTGATGTAAGATATATCGGTGCAAACGAACAGCAGCTCCAGTGCCGAATCCCTCACCTCCCAGTTCATGTCGTTCATCTTCAGGTTGATGAGGGATCCGATTTCGTGCACCGCTGAGCCAGGTTGTGACGCAAGTAGCAGGGACAAGTTAGGCGTTAGGAACTTCTTCACCAACAACGCCAGGACGTTTAGCGAGACCACCACAAACTGAAATGATAATAAATATAAATAGTTAATTGTTTATCAGAATGGGTCTTCCCTTTAAGTGTCATTTTTTCAACAGAGTTCCAATTTCGAAAAACAGTAGTTCGATACCCATTGTTTCGACAGAACAAGTATTCGACTAGCATTAGGTACGATTCAGACCGACCGGCCCGCATTGGCTCGGGCAGGATCGGATGCGGACGCATGCCGCGGCAGCCGGCCATGTGCGTCCGAGCCTTCGAATGACTCGTCTTGCTGCACCGCCGTTCGCGTTCCGCGACAGAAGTGCGGCTCCGAACTGACCCGACGCATACATTGGAGTATCCTTCGGGAGCCGCTTGGAGCCGACCGGAGTCGACCGGCGCCGACCGGCCGTCGCGGAATGTATATGTAATATAAAAATATGAACTAACTTCTTGTTACAAGTTTCAATTTCCTTTACCGCATTGTGAAATGCCTTGCGGGCCGGAAAGATGCGAGCCGGTCGGTCTGAATCCTACTTGACAGAACGTACTTCGACAACACACACCTTCTACAAAACCCTTCTTCGATATGAACGGAATAACGGACCCTTTGTGAGACGCCAGACCAACATTGGTGTACAAATTTTCAAGCTGCCTTAGGGTTGGACTACATCTATCAGCACGGAGCACCATTTTTCTATGCTGCTATCCTTTTCTGTCGCTCAGAACCGTCATTCGCTTGAGCGAGAGAGAGCGACGGAACGCCGCGGAATCGCCGATGCTGATGCTGTCCGTCGCTCTCTCTCGTTCTAGCGACTGAGGATTCTCAGAACGGTATCTCCTAAGGACCCTCGCAATATGCGTCCCCGTCCCCCCGCCCTCGCACCTCTGTATGTAATATTTATATTAATTCTGCGGCACTGCCTTAATAGTATTTTATGCAACAGTTGTATAAGGAGGGTTAAAAAATGCGAGTGGCGCAGGTTACGTAAATTGACGCCATCGAGCATTTTTTGACTACTTATACAACGTTGCATACAATACTTTTTCTACGACTACATTTACTAAAATAAATAAAAAATAAACAAAGAAAAGAACGAAATACTACCATATGTTTGGTAGATACTAGGTATTTATGGAGGACTTAATTTATTTTATTGACGTCTTCCTAGTGACTAAAAGTGCCATTTTTGAAACATGGAGTCACTTAAACGAATGTTTTTCATACAAAAAAACGTTTCTCCACGTTTGAAAAATGGCACCATATGTTAAAATAACGATTTTATTATGTTGGCAGTACGGTAGATCTAAAGAAAAAAAGTTATAGGTCTATGGCTAAGAGTATCGTTTTGGCGAAATAACGACACATGTGCTATTATATTAGGAATAGACTATAGACTTTTCTGAAATCATATAATCTATGTTCTTATATTAGTGTTCGGGACCATTTAAAAGACAGATAACAGTACAGGTGTAGAAAAAAATATTTTCTGAAGCTTTTCTACGTACATTAGCCCAAAGTGGCCGTTTTTCGCTGATAAGAGTAGAAAAGCTTCACGTTGTCACTTTAAACTGTAAACTGTAGTTTATAAAATAGTTTGAAGGGTTATCTCTATCTCTATCTATATACCTATATAAAAGCGAAAATCACTGACTCACTCATCACGAAATCTCGAAAACTACTTAGCCAATGAAGATGAAATTTGGCACGAAGGTAGATTGTGACTAGGCGACGTCCGCTAAGAAAGCATTTTTGGAAATTTCATTCCTTAAATGGATGAAATTTTTAAAGTGAGACATATGAAATCTTTAATTTATTTTAGTAGTTAGTAGAATATAATAATGCATTTATTAGATTTTGAAAATTATATACCTTTAGGGATGAAATAGGGGTTGTAAGTTTGTATAATTCTTCGTCATTTTTGAAGCGAGATACATGACATTTTTCAAAAATTGCATCCTCGGGTGTGCATTAATATTATTATATATGAAACTTCGTCAGTTTTCGAGTGAGCGAAAAAAAATTGTGTTAAATGAGGAACGGAAACGGGAACAGGAACGGCCTTTACATTCCTACACTATTATAAAGATTGTTATATTGAAAAAGAATTCAAACATCTAAAATTTTTATATACATATTATCACACCTGTTTCTCACAGGTGTAGGCAGAGCAGAGACTATGGACCTCCACTTGCTACAATCCTGACAGACCTCTTTTGTTTCATCCATACTCAACACTCACTTCATGTAAATTTTTAACAAATAATTCATATGTCAACAATTCAATGTCAACTAAATTAATTGCGTAAAAAACCAATTAAAAATCCAATTACAAACATTTTCGACTTCTTCGCGGACGAAACCGCAGGTTAAAGCTAGTCCAATAAGTAAAATTTAATGTTACTAACCTTAGGAGGTAAATTTTGGCGCTTCAGAATACTATGTACAACGCCGTATAAACACAGCACCTCTAATGTCTCATTCCAGGTGATATTGTAATGTTTCACCAGCGACAGGATGATCTCCATCACATGAGTCATGACTACCACCGTCTCCGGCGCCTCTGTGTAGTCCGAATTCTTCCTCTTCGGCCCGCTCCACCCATCAGGCTCAAAATCCTTGAGAATGAAGAACAAAACTTGGAACATAACGTTCGCCTGGTTATCTGTGAGGTGCGTCTTCAGACAAGTCAGCATTTTGACACTCTGCATCACAGTAGCCGGCACATCGGTCTCAAGCATGAGATCCCTCAAGCCATACGCTGCCCGCGTTGTATGTTCGCTGTATGTATTCAGAAAGGTCGACATATAAGAATTCAGATATTCATCCTCCATGATTTCAGAAGTACTTTTGTCCATTGTGACCCAAATTAGAAGAGGCACTATACATATGAATAGTATTTGATTTTGCATCTCCAATTTCTTGCTGTCATAGCTCAATACTGGCTTATGGTTCTGCCACGCGACGTTCCATATCATGTTGCAGGCATTGCAGAAGTCCAGCACCAATTTGGTGTTACGTCGCTTTATCAGGTATCGAATAGAGTTGAAATAAAACACGTTCAATTCCAGGAAATCCTCCTGAGTGTACTCTACTCCGTCTACCAGAGGTTTCGCCTGAAATATTTTAGCAAGCATTGCCCAGAAAAGTATCCTGGTGCACATTAGAACCGTATCTTCTGGTCGTAATCTAGTGAAGTACATACTAATGTGGGTGGAGATGAAGCAATCCGAAATGAGACAGTTCATAAGTTTGGTGGAGGTGCATATGCGGTCCTTTTCACTGAATATAGCGAGCAGCATTTGTAGCATCGGTTCTATCTTCTTGCATATTTCTGTTTCATACTCCTCACTTAAAGTATGGAGATTGATTAGTTCAATTTCTTGGATAGGAGCTAGTATAAACTTTAAAACTACATTAATGTTAACTACATCGCCCATGTCATTAAGCCTCCAAATAAATTTTGAGACGAACTGATACACCAGGCGCACAACAAACACGGTTCTCTTTTCGTTGACTAAAGTCAGGATATCCTTCCATACTTCTGTTCGATGGAGGTACTTCATGCCTGAACAGTGGTTGATCAAGCTAAGAGCCACTTCTAAGTAAGCGACTCTCAAACTAGGATTCATATCTGGAGAGTTAATTTCTTTGAAGCTATTGGTGATCCTATTGTCTAACTGCGCAAACATCTTGACGAAGTGGAGTTCTTTGTTGGAGGCGAGAGCGAGGAGCCTCGTGAGAAATACCTTTACTGATATATGGTAGTCCAGGTCAGAGCGACATAGCGAATTCGCAATCAAGTCTGACACAAGCGGCATTGTGGAGAGATGCATGATTTCTGCAACAAGTAAAAAAATATTAAACAATAATCATAATGCATGTGGACCACAGACATGGATAAACATTACATGCATATCTATGATGTGGACTTAAAAAAATATTTTTGACCCAATGGTTAGATATTGAAAAAAAATATATATTGTAAAGATAATGGCGCATTTAATTTCATTGGATGTCTCGTTCTCTTACGATTTTTATCGATTTTTGGGAATGTAACTGACAACTAAATAGCATAACATTTTTTGACCCAGTTCACCCACATTTATATGCCAAGATTGACCTTTGCTGACAATTTGGTAATGTCAAATTTTGTTAATTCAATGTGAGATCAACAGAGCTGAGGATCGACTTCCAGTTTTACGCCCAATACTTTGAATGATTTCTATAACCTGCACAGAAGGAAAAGCAGTTGGTACACTACAGTTTATCTCTGGTTCTATACCAGCAAGGAAGGGGTTAACATGTCCTATTGAAGTATTCTTGGTGGTGGGCCGGCTCGAATAACAACGTTGTTTCTAGCACAAAAGGGGAGACAAAGAAGAATGTTGCTGCCGCCCTCACATGCGAGGGGCTTAAAAGAATAGCCTAAGCGTGAAAAAATGCTCACAGAATCAGATGAACCTATTGACATATAATGATATATATATGATTCAAATTCAAATACAAAGACCTTGTATGATACAATAAAAAAATGTTCCTGCTAGATTAACCCTTTATCACAGCCTTTATTTACTTGAGTTAAATAAACGTGATGCTTGATAAGAAGGAGACACATGTTCAGACAGACATGGTCATTTATAACATACACTGATAATGATTGATAACACAACAATTCGTGCAGAGATTAAGTGTCTTCACTCACTAAATGGCGATGTCTTCACATCCTCATTTCCTCAATGTCTTAAGGGTTGAGGGATGGGAAATCACCCAGGTCATTTAGTATAGGTTTTGGTGCAGTACCAACAGTGCTCATGAAGAGTCATGTAGATCACCCAGATCATGTAGACTAGGTTATGGTGCGGTGCTAGCCACCAACATCCCATCTCTACCTCCCCCTGACCTAGCCCCTAAACTTGTGCCACAGGATACTAATTCTGAAAAATAATTTAACAGGTTCACAGTAGAAAAACACAATGTGTGTTTTCCTAAAGAAAAGAAAAACACACACGGTGTGTTTTTCTAACTAGGACATTAGTGGCGTTCATGCACAGCTAAGATTTACGCCCATACAAAAGTGTTCAGCGGCCCGGGCAATTTTTATTTTCAGTTATATGTAAACAAAGTAACGACTGTTTGGTTAGCTCTAAAACAAAGTAAATAAGAAAATACGAGGTTAGGTATTTGTTTTGTTGATTACAAAACGTCAAATTCTTTGGGATTTCTTCAGTATAGTGTTGCACAAGTACGCAGTTGAGTGGAGGGGGCAAAGGTATAGTCCTCCCTTATAATTTCTATCCACTTCATAATTTTACCATCGGAACCCAATTATGACCTAGATAATTGCAATTTCTTTAAAATTACAAATTTTTACCAAAATCTCACATGTTGTTTCCATATAAAACGTAGACTACGTTTGTATGGGAAAGTCTAATTCTGTCCAGGGTAAGGGGACTCTTAAGTGGGATGATGCGGAAACTAGTATGATCTACAACATATCTATGTATTAACACGAGTATATGCCTCTCTTACATAAACATCTCCTTTCACAGGCCTACTGGACATCTCTTTTGAGATAAGTAGTTCCTTTGTACAACTTTTATTTGATATATTCTCGGTATAAATTTTCTTGTACATAAATTGGTGAATAAAATAAATAAGTACTCCATAAATTTTTAGGTTAGAATAGAAAAATAATAATATAAACTACTAGTTTCCGCATTCCACTACTTATAAGGGGGATAATACTAAAGCCAACCCAATGCTTTAAGCGTAGGTTTTTTCTCAACATGACGCAATCGTGTATTTACTATAAAAATATAACTGAACAAAAATTTTCGTGACTTCGTGAGGTTAAATGATACATGTGATGTTTTACCTGGATCCGATACATCCTTGAGTTTGTTGATGAATGCGTCGGCATAATAATTATTCATCACATAACCGGGAGTCTCTAATTTTTCAAATAACAACTTGATCTTGTCATGATTTTGAATAATCCGTAAACACTCCGAACTCATTTTGATTTAATTTTCGATGTAGGTAACTAAGTCAACGAGACTTGTTATCAGATATCAGACCGGAAAATCGTCCATTTTTTTCTTTAAATCGTTATCATAACACGTCGTATAGCTGCGAGATGGTCGCTCAAGCTCAAGCTCAACTCAAACAAAATTCAGGATATATTCTGTCTAATTTGTGAACAAAATATACAATACAAGTAGACAAAAATCTACAACAAAACAAGATGAAATATTAATATGACATTTGTCACTTGCGTGCTTTTGTCCGCTTGACATTGACATCAGTTAATTATTCGTATCTTTTTACGCAGCCTAAGCAAGACATATACCCTAATATAATTAGGCATCAACATCATAATGTCTTTAAACATATATTGCTAACATTATTTAGTTGATTCATCCCCTGCACACTTTCCTTTGCGAAATAGTAAATTACATAAATACCCCATCCCATTTAATTTATTGTAGGTACTAAGACTGTAGCTGTAGCTGTAGGTAAGGTGGTAGTAGTACATCCTTATATAACCTACGTGTTTTGGAAAGGAACAAATAAGTAAAAGTGACGTTACGGATAGTGTAGCCATATAATTGTAATTCAAGTAGCCATTTTTTGTTTAAAATAGGTTTTCCTGACTACGTGCCTGCAGCCTGACCCGATCCCAGTCCCAATCCCCACCACCTAGCACCCTACCCCATCCAAAGGTGGATAATGTTTTCATTTTGATGATGCGAGTTACCTGTGCTGCACTGAGTGCCTATGCTGAGGAGGAGTGGACATGGTGTGTGTGAGTCAGTTACTGTTTTATAATGACTGTCTGTAAGATGGGTCGTGCCGCCGTGGGTGGTACTGCTTTATTAATGGTAATATATGATGTGCCATGTGCCTAATCTAACTGATAACGGTTGATAACCTAACAAGTTGTGATGCATTTTCTATTATTGTCTCAGATATTGTCATTTCAAATGTCTAATAAATGACTAGTATCCTTCTTACTATATAATTAAACCAATATACTTTTATCGTTTTATTATTACAATTAATTATAGTTCGAATTTATCTTACAATGTTTACGAACTCAATAAAGAATAACTTCGGAACTCTGGAAATCATTCGCAACGTTGGTAGTTGGTACATAGAATAGAAACAAAAGAACAACCACCTCTACCAGTTTCAGCCTATATCTCAGACCGTAACGTTTTGATGTAGAACCTAATGTAAGCGGAGCCGATCTGCGCTGGACACATCGGCGGTACACGTTTGAAATTTTTTTATCAGAAGATTTTGCTGAGAGTCAGAGAGACTCGTTACGTCTGAAGTTCTTAGTAAATCATTTGTCACCGGTTGTTTATTCATGTATCAAAGAGCGTACTAAGTACGATAATGCTGTAGATGTATTAAATTAAATTTATATCAAGCCTCTGAATGGAATTTACGCACGTCATACTCTAACTATGAGAAAACAAAATGCCGGCGAAAATATTTCGGAATGCATTCAAGTTTTACTTACATTCACACAAAACTGTAATTTTAAAAGCGTATCAGCAGAAGAAAACAGAAATGAATATGTACGTGATGCATTTATATCAGGAATACAATTGCAACATATACGTGAGAGGCTTCTGGAATATTTAACTCTCAGTCTAGATGAAGCATTTATTTCACTTGAGGCAGCTGTGAACAATACAAAGGCCTATTTTACACCGTCGCGTCGTCTATAAATATCCTTAATTTTCTTAAGAGCGGCCTTCCCGTCTTACTTTTCATACAAGCGCTCGTACGTGATTAGGGCGTAGTAAATAATCTTTCTTGATTCAAAAGTGGCTTTAAGCGGTTAGTATCAGGCTTTATAGTATTATTTTCTACATAGTATCCAAGTAAAATAATAGAAGTTGTACTAAAAGAACTTTTGTCCATATTTAATGTCAAATCATACTTTTCCAAATTTAAATCATGATGTTCTTTTGTTTTTCCACAAACAGTCATGTCGTCTTAAAAATCCCATCAAGTTTCTCGGATTCTATCACAAATTGCAGTTCTTTGAAAAGATGCAACACCGTTTGTTACTCAGAATGGAATACGAGTAAACTGATAAGATGATATAAATTTCCACATGTTCCGAACGCTGTACCTATACTTTTTCTCCTTTTCTATAATACGAGTAGAAACTTGATGGTAAGCTCTTTTCAAGTTAATTTGGCTAAAGAAATTGTATTTGGCGACATCATTGACAATCTTTTCTATGCTAGGTAAAGGATGTGCATCAAGTTCTGTGAATTTATTAATCGTTCGTGAGTAATCAATTGCCTCACGGCGGCGATTGTAATCTCCTGCAATAATTAAGACTTGCGCTATCTAAGGTGATAAAGATGGTTCGATTACTGCATCTTGTAAAAGATTGTTTATTTCATGCTTGATAAAAGTTTTCTCATCATGGCTGTAGCGTCTAGACTTGACCGCTATCGGACGTACATCAAGAGATAAGTTCACAAATACGGATATAGCTGGAACAGAAGCTTGCATAACATTACAGATCTTAAGAGACTTTCGTGTTCCACCAAAATGTAACTCTAACGGAGAATAATTCTTGAGTATGTCATAACCAATTATAACATCAGCACACAAGTTATTTACAATGAGCATTGGTTCATGCTTGTAAATGTTGTTGTTAATTTGAATAGTAGGATAACAGACTCCATCAACATGAGATATCTGATTTAGGGATGCCAACGTAATAGTTTGTTTACAGGGTTTTATTATAAGTTTAGTTGATTTCACCAATTCGTAATCAATAAAACTCACTGAACTTCCAGTATAAATCAATGCATTTCGTTATTGCAGTGCGTTCGTTATTTACTGTGATAGGAATGGTGGCCTTTTCAAGACTCGATGGAGATGCTGCTGTTATTTGAGGATTTCTGCTTCAATGCAATTTACATGTACTCTACTTCTGCTTACGTTAGCAAAGTGTCCCTTCTTGGAGCATAACTGGCAGGTAGGCTGGTTAGCTGGGCATTTAATCCTTTGGTGGACACTGCCACCACATAAGAAACAGTGTTGTTTATTGCTGTAATTGGTATGAGATTTTTTTCCTGTAATTGGTTACTTATTTTTTTTCCTGTAATCTACAAGCAATGATCTAAATTTAGTTTTTTTTTCAAAACTTTAGGCTCAGTAGTTTCGGAGGTCAGGTTAAAGGTAAATTTTCGTCTTCTTTCATGAATAAAATCAAAACTATTTTACAATAATTACAAAAATATATTTTAAATCCTCATAACAAGAACATTCAATTGACATGTGACACATGCAAAACTTTATTTATAATTTCCTAAATTGTCCCTCAAAGATGACTGTTATTTAAAAAAAAAAACATTTCTACGTCTCCCCGGGCCGCGCGGACGCGATTCCAGGTTGAAATGGCCTGGCTATAAGGGAAGGGGGTGAACTCCCTGTCCCCTGCGGCCAGCGCGGTGGGCGCCATTCGCAGTCAGGTGAACCTGGGGCAGGGTCTGCTTTTGCAAGCCCCAAATCATGAGGGCTGATTGGATGGTGGTTAGGTTAGGTTAGGTTATAGGTTAGGTTGGGGTGCTATGGTCAGGAAACCTCTACGTTGGCTTGGTTCCTTGAAAGCTTGCACCTCCCACTTGATCTCTTGATCCGGTGCGAGCGGCGGGCTGACAAGGGATTGGGCTGGTGCACCCTGGGTGACAGTTAATAACTCCCTGCTATTTAAGGGTCTTGTTAGCAGTCGGCAAATATCATGCTATTGGGAGGGAAAGCGGAGCCCAGCAACCAGCCTAGCTGGAGAATGCCTCTCTGCGTCTCAAGACGCAGGCAGTCCCACCGTATCTGGGGGGGGGGGGGGGCACAAACTGCCTTAGGGACATAGTCCCTTACCCGGGCCAAGAAGGCGGCTGTCAGCTAAGCTGAAGTGGAGCGCCTGGTAGCTGACATGGCCCGTAGAGCGATGGCGGAACAGGTCACCAGGCTGCTGGGTGAAGAAGAAGGAGTGCCTGCAAAGGCGCTCAAAAAACAGGCGGAGACCGGCGTAGGGCCAAAGATTTCTTTAAGAGCCTGGCCCCCGCTCCTCCTGTGGGGAAGAAGCAGACAAAGCAGCAGCAGCGTGAGAGCCGGAGACAGGCCGCTGCGGAGCCGAAGCCGTCCACATCGGCGAGCACGGCTCCCTCTCATTAAAAGAGGGACCCCAGAGTGGGCAGGGACCGCCATAGCGGTTGGCGCGCCGGGACTGTAGATCGAGAATAGCACACGGCCTCGGCCAATTGCGGCTGGGAGGTGACACCGCGGTTTGTTTGGTGGTAACACCACATAACCTTAGAGGTTTCCCGTGACCGGTAAAGTACCTGAAGGGAGTTTTTACCACGTGAAAAAAAAAGGTTAGATTAGATTAGTAGCGTTATCTAGTGGTGTTTTAGTAAACTCCGTGTCCGTGATTAAACGTATTATATGGAGTTTACCACTTTTTTATTTGTTAATAGAATTCTTATGAATTTTCCTGTAATCTATAAGCAATAAACTATACTTCGTATCTTTTTCAAAATTTTAGGCTCAGTAGTTTCAGAGATCAGGGGGGGGGAACGGTCAATTTTTGTCTTCTTTCTTGAATAAAATCAAAACTGTTTATTTTACAATAATAACAAAAATATATTTGAGATCCGCTTCATTTGATACACAGTAAGGTTTCCAACCTTTTTTTTAAATTCCTAATTTATCCCCCGAAAATGACCCTCATTTTTTAAAAATATTTATTTCCTTTGCACAACTTTGTTTCGGTCATAGGATTACACCATCCTGCCAAATTTCACCTAATTTGGTCCAGTATATTCGGAGCAAATTGGCTGTGACAGACGGATGGACAGACAGATGCACGAGTTATCCTATAAGGGTTCCGTTTTTCATTTTATGTACGGAACCCTAAAAAGGTAGAAAGATGGCATCTGGATTTTTTTTGTTTCAAATACGATATTGTTTACAGACCCGGAAAAGAAAATTTTACTACTGATGCTTTGTCTAAAATAAGTGCGAGCATTTCTATAGACAAACTGTAGAGACTTCATGATTCCTTGAGTCATCCTGGAGTAGCAAAAATGGCGCATTGAGTCCTTCAGAAAAATTTACCATATTCTATCAACGACATAAGATCTATGACAGCATCATGTCCTACGTGTGCTGAAATAAAACCGAAGTTTACTCAGACACAAGGCAGACTTATAAAAGCAACTTCTTGTTTCGAACGACTTAATATAGATACCTAGTAATACTTCCAATCGTTATATTTTAACAGTGATAGATGAGTATTCCAGATATTCATTTGCTTATCCCTGCAAAGATATGACTGCTTCTACAGTCATGAATTGTCTAAAAGATCTCTTTGGAATACGTCAATATATACCTGCAGACAGGGGTACATCATTTCTGTCTGTTGAAGTTAAAGAATTTCTTAATTTGTCAGGAGTAGCAACAAGCAGAAGCTCTTCATACAACCCGCAAGGCTACAGGCAAATCGAGCGATTGATCGGAACGTTATGGAAAGCTATTCAGTTAAATCTCCGTTCCAAGAATCTTAGAATAGAAGAATGGGAGAAAGTTTTACCCATTGCACTTAATTCAATACGTTCATTATTATGGACTTCTACAAATGCTACTCCACACGAGCGTATGTTTCAACACACCCCAGAACGTCACCGAATGGAGATTCTGTTCCTTCGTGGTTACATACGCCTGGACCTGTCTTGCAGTCATGTAAAGAATTCGAAGTACGATCCTTTAGTGGACGAAGTCGAACTAATACAACCTAATCCGTTATATTCGCATGTGAGACTGCCGGATGGACGCGAAACAGTCGTGTCGAATAAACATCTGCACCTATGTCCCCACCTGGAGAGGAGGTTGACTCTGTTAAGGAAACACATGAGAGCAACGATGCCGAAGCCGATGGTGTAAATCAATTCGAGCCAGGAGAACCAGTGGGCTCCCGATTGAATGACGGTTACAGAAGAAACCGTTAGCCTTCAGCTTATCTAAAAAATTATGATTGTTCTTTTAAGGGGATGTACTAACTGTATGTATTTTCTATTATTGTTTTTGATTTGATATTGTCATTTCAAATGTCTCATGTATGTCTAGTATCCTTCTAACTATAAATAAACCAATATCCTTTAGTTTATCGTCTTTTAATTGCATCAAAAGAGCTACTGACGATAAATCGATACGAATCCACTATCCAAGTTTTCATAGTCTATTGAGCCGAATATACGTGTTTAAAGTGGAATGTAACGCCTTAGCTTAAAGGCATATATCTGTAGCGGCCCTCATAAACCTGGGAAGCTAAGTACCTCTACTGATCACATGTTTGCTGGTATTGGCCGCTCGCCGCCCGTCATAGTAAACTGATACAAAACTAAGTGAACGCGTGCGTGCAGTTTATTCTATTTACGAGTAGGTAAGTATAAAATTATTTGTTTTTATTGTTGACCAAGCGAGCGAAGCGTCTCAGTTTCCACTGGCCGAAATTTCATTCAGGTACTTACACACCTGCGTAGAAGTGGGTAAACAAAAGTACCCTAAATATTAATCATAAAACTAAATCAGTTTATTGATAGACTTACTCACTTTGTTAACTTAACATGAAAAAGAAACAGTAATATAAAAACAAATTTAAGTTTAAATAAATTTAAACCGTTTGGTCCGATTAACAAGTCAAACCGAAAAATATGAACATTTCCATGTAGGTCGGTCTATAGAATAAACCAGTGTTTATTCTGTAGATCTATCTGTTTATGTGCTGTGCCTTAGTAAGCAGTGTAGGCACAGCACAGTATTTACATACAATATTAAGTAAAATACGTGATTTTTAATTTTTTCACAAAAACGTAGCGATAAATCGCAAGTAAAAGCTACCAGTGTACGAAATGCGCGTAGATCGTTCAGCCCGGCCACCCGGCCGTGGAGACAACAAATGACGTCATCACACGGTTGACTGGCGCCCGTGACTTTAAATAATCTCAAAAAAAAATCTGCACACTTTGGTCTTTCTTAGCCATTATCAAAGTAAGAAATAAGTTTAACTGAAAATTAAATTTAAAAAAAAATTAATCTTATATAATTATAGCGCCATCTATATATTTTTAGGGAAACCATTGACTTTCAAGCGGTATCCCCCAATAACTTTAAAGCGGTTGAACCGATTTTCCTCAATTTTAGCTAAGAACCACTGCAAGGAAACTCGCTTTCACGTAAATAAAACTGCATCGAATCGGTCCATCCGTTCGAGCACTATTATGACACAAACAAACTCACAGACAGACATTAGCCTCAAACTTATAACACCCCTCTTTTTGTAGGGTGTTAACAAAGTATAAACACAGTTATTTTCGTTTTTTTTTCGATTATTTACGTTTACAAAAAAACGTTTGTCTACTCTTCTTCAATAACTTTGTTTTCTTAGAAACAGACTTTAGAGAAATCACATTTAGATTGGCTAAAACTTTCCTACGTTGGCAATACTAAGGATGTGAGTGATTGTTCTAGAAAAGCGATAGCTTCTGTCAATTTTTGTTAGAAAAATTACAAATTGTGCTATCAGTGCGTTAGAATTAATATTTTTATTAAAATACTACTGAAGTTCTGTGTTTATTTGTGTGTTTGACTGAAATGCCTTTGAGAGGACGCAATCTCGTAAGTTCCATATCACTGATTTTCCATTTAATATTTGTTCGCCGTATTTCATTAATTTTGCTACCATACCGAGTTCCGTCAAGCATAGTGATTTTTTTAGTTGTGTTTTCTTGAATGTCTGTTTAAAAGCTAACCCAATTTCTGTAAATTATGTTAAGTTCACAAGTGCACAGATGATTTTCAGTTTTGCTTCAGCTGCATCACATTTTTGGCACATGTCCAAGTGTAGTATCCTTGACTGTGCGTAATAAAGCTGGGAGATTAATGTAAATTAATGTAGAAATTCTTTTATGGTGTTACTATGTGGGCTGATGATACCATGGTGTTCCGCAGGACCGTTGATGCCTGTCTGAAATAACCCGAGTGTTCCCGAGTGCCTCCTAACTGCCTGCTTTTGAGGTTAGTTCCAATTTTGTTGTTTACTTTTCATTACATGATTCATGAGAATGGTTTATGATGTAATTTTAACCAAATTTTAAATTATCATGCTGCATGTTGCGTTTTTTGTGTTGCCTCCACATATTAACAAGTTATCAGTCACACATCTCTTTATAAATAGAAATGTGGACTGGGTAAAAAATATATTATTTTATTTAGTCCATTAATTAGAGTATCAAAAATAAAGGACTTATATTTTTTCGCTTGTCATAGTTAAAATTAACAAAGATACAGCACTCAAAAGTTTCGGAGTGATTTACTTCACCTTTGGTTAAAAATCGTAGCTGATCTGTTACAGAAAATTCAAATGTCCTATATTTTCGTCATTATATGCTAATCAAAAAAAATTTTATAAATCTTATTAATAAGCCAAAAAAAATTTTATAGTTCGCATCCGTATAATGAATGATTATTTCCTTCATTGATACAACCTTAATAGACCTGAGACATCACACTTTCACAGTCATGCAATAGTCTAGATATTTTTACGAGAGGCAGCCAAATTTAAATAAGTATGCCTTGTCTTGACCACTACCTATTTTGAAGGATGGATTCGCGCCTGGCCCTGGCTTTCATTCACCCCGTCAAAGCTTTAAGACATTACACTCTCTAAACTACTTCTGCTACATCCATTGTCCATTTGCAAATATATTTTCTCAGAAGTTCCCTGGATGCCCTACAAGTAGAGAAAAAATTTATCAATTATGAATAAATATGGATTCTTTGCGGGATTTTAATATTAAAAAAAATCTTATTTATAAATATATTTTTTACTTTTTTATTTAAAAAAAAAACACCCCTAATAATTTAACTTTGATAAGACAGACAAAAGCTTTTCTAAAAAAAATCGATAATTCATCAATCAATTTTTCAAGCAAAGAAGACAACCTCTTATTTAATAATCGATATTTTTGTGTTGAATGTCACATTAGGGATACGCTAGTACTTAAACATAAGCAAAAAATCCAAAACTATCTTATTTTTTAACAGGTAAGTAGGGCATTGAGTACATTCCTGATATAATTAACACAATGCTTATTAATACAACTAGCACATACTTGTGTATTAGGTAAGTAGTAGGTACAATCAACAGGACACCAAGCCACTCAATTTGTTTTTAAATTTTTCTACTGTTACTACTATACAATATGTAACAAAAACCCTGTCCGATCCCAGTAGAAGCAAATCAGAGCATCAATATAAACAACTATTCCTATGAGACCAATGCTTGAAATGACCAAATTCGACATTTTCATACCAATTGCTGGGCCAGCCAAACACTTTTGTATGAAAATGTCGATTTTTTTTCGAGTTTCAACCATTGGTTCCATAGGAAAAGTTGTTCATATTGACGGTCTGAGTTGCTCCTACATATTGTATATATACTATAACTCTTTATCCCTAATGTGACAGACAGAGCGTTTAAGGTCTTGAGCCTCTTAGCAAACAGTGCTCGGGGCTGCATACTCCAAAGCCCACTATAAGAATAATGGTAGGCGAAAAGATCGCAAAAGGAATCAAAATACCTATAGTCTGCATCGCATCGAAATAATATCATTTTAGCCCGTTCTTTCAATCTGCTTTAACAATTTGCGCGGGAAAAGAAGCAGCTGGTAAATTCAAATTTTTGCCTCCAGCTACCCCGTCAGTCGCAAACGTGAGTAGCGTGCGGGGCGCATCGCGGCTGATAGAGCGCCGCCCGTTTTTTGCAGTCCGCCGCGACAGCGACGTAACTGCGTAAAACATCTGATAGCAACAGTCAGGGTCGGATTATCCATAAGGCGGATTAGGCAACTGCCTAGGGACGCCGGCGCCGCATCGACTAGGGGCCCCGTGCACGCACAAAGAAAAAAATAACGTTTCATCGTACGATTTTTATTTGTAGTTTGGAGTCGATCTGATCGACTCGACTTTTGTTTTAGAAAAAATGTACTTATTTTAAAAAGAAAGGGAATGGCCGCCTTAGAAATTGCTTTGCCTAGAGGCCCTTTTAGGGTTAATCCGGCCCTGGAAACAGTCCCTCGTTATCTCGTCAGTTGTGGTACAGAATAAGTACTAGTTTAGTATACAATTGACTATTACCTACCTCCAGGGATATAGGGTGTAGTATAAGATGCACTTCACCATGAACATCATTAACAGCGTTAACATCAATAACTTTTAAACCCTCAACCGATTTACATCAAACATGGCTAAGAACCACCGCAAGGGAACTTGCTTTCACGTAAAAAAAAAACCGCATCTATATCGGTCCATCCATTCGAGCACAGACACCATCACACCACAGACAGACAGACCGACAGACATTAGCGTCAAACTTTTAACACCCCTCTTTTTTGTCTATGGTTAAAATATAGTTTGTACCGAGCACGTAGGCACAGAGATAATATAAGTATTACATACATAACGGAATCTCCTAAGCGCCCGCGCAATATGCGTCCCCGCTCCCCGTCGTCACACCTCTCCCCCGTTCGCGACGTGAGGAGGGTTTTTATTTTTATGTCATAGGGCGGCAAACGAACAAGCGGGTCACTTGATAGTATGTGCCTACCTGCCGCTACCCATGGACAACTGCAACACCAGGGGTGTAACAGAAGCGTGCTGGCCTTTCAGGAAGATATAGACTCGTTTTTTGAAGGTTTCAATGTTGTATCGGTCCGGAAGTTGATTCCACAGTTCAGTCGTACGTGGTAAAAAGTTCCTTTTAAAACGTACGGTGGTTGATTGCCAACTATCCTATGTTAGTTGTTAAATTTCAGGCGGGTGGTGCGATGTTGAAAGTTTGCAGCAGGTATTAAGTCGAACAATTCTTCTGAGCATTCCCCATGATAAATGCGATAAAAAATGCACGAGGATGCAACATCCGTACCAACGTAGAGCCAGAGGATCGAGACGGCAGACGAGAGTCACATCGTCGATTATACGAGTACGAGTTGCGCGATTTTGAATACGGTCAAAAGGAAGAAGTTGGTATTTAGGTGTCCCGGTCCAGAGATGGGAGCAATATTCCATATGCGGCCTAACTTGTACCTTATACAGCTGAAGGCGATGTGAAGATGTGAAATATCGCCTTGCTCTACCGAGGAGGATACCCAAGGTGAAGCGGGTGGTTGCAGGCGCCTGCAGCCGCCTTGACGGCTTCCATTCAGAATGTAATACTTATTGGAATATGCACGTATTTTTTTTTATTTACTGATAAAATCTTTATTAACCACATGTAAACAAATATGAAAGAATTTATAAGATATTTTAATCAGCGACGAACCTGTGGTACAAGTTTCAATTAGAAAGAGAAGTCCGACTTGGACTGGTGACGTCGAAGTCCATATCATCTATACATTTGTGGCGACCTCTACGGCCACTACGAGGAACTACAATCAAGAGACAACCGACGATATAGTTCACAAGAAGCATATGAGATGGCGCCAGCAGTATCCTACATCTCGATCTCAGAGTTCGCCCGATTCGCTGCATATATACAACTGCCGACGATACACCGTCGGAGCCGCGGTTCCCCAGGCGCAACAACATGCCTGGCGGGAAGATCTTTTCTTTTTGGTGGTTGAGCATATCACCTCGCTCCCGTTACAGTGGACTGCTGGCGCCATCTCATATGCTTCTTGTGAACTATATCGTCGGTTGTCTCTTGATTGTAGTTCGCCGTAGAGGTCAACACCGCCACACATTTGCCATAGAAAATAGCGTTTTTGCGAGTGAGATAGAGATAGTTTCTTAAAATCCTTATATATTGTTCGTTTGTCAACCAATTTTTTTTTTTATTTTGTTAGTGCTTTACTTTTGAATATTTATGGATAAACTGGTTAGATAACATATTTTTTTTTTCATGCATACTCCCTATTCGGCTTCGCTTTTTTTGACTACTTAATATTTTTTATTACGCAATTTATGTTTGTTTACTTGTTCGCAAGCTTTACATGTTATAATGTGTCAACATTGTGTTATATTATAAGTATTTATTAATTAAAAGACAATTATAATAATATGACAAAGCCCTTCTGGCGAGTAGGCGACCAATACTGTGAAAATGAGTTTCTTTCTTCTCAGCAGTGGTCGTTACGAAGCGCTGGTATCGGTAGCTTTTCTTTAATAATAAATTAAATTTTAATATACTTTACACGTAACATAAATTATACTTATTGACGTGTAAAAGTGCCTGTAAAGGTCTAATTACTGAATAAACATTTGCATCTTTGAATCTTTGAATTCTGTGACGAAGGCATAGTCGCGTCTAGGCCTAGGCACATTGCACAGAGGTTCAAGAAAATATTACATAACAACAATGTAAACATTGCCAAACGGTTTGACACCAATAACATTATTTTTTTCATGCATACTCCCTATTCCATGACGTAGGCATAGTCGCGTCTAGGCACATTGCACAGAGGTTCAAGAAAATGTTACATAACAATGTAAACATTGCCAAACGGTTTGACACCAATGTCTGGTTTCCGTCTATGGAACCGGATGTTTGGTGTTTATGGAATCATGTTTTGTGAAAGCTTTGTTTTCATATGTTCTTACTGTTTTGTTTTGAAACTAGGACATTAAAAGTACGTATCATTTGACGACATGGGTATTTTTTCATTACAACTACTTCTAGTTCATCTGTCGAACCATAGTAAATAATAGCTCGATGTGTCGAACTGATGTGCCGTGTGTGTGAACCGTCGGTCGGCAAAGCAGCCAATTGAACGAATACGACGAGTCTATAACGAGACTGTACCCAATGTTGGAATAAGATCGCGTTCCGACAAAATCAGTTTTTTTATAAGCATCACATCAAATAAATAAACATAAATTAAAGAGGCAATTTTTTTATAGCTAATTAAAATTAATTTTCATGGGTCTTCAGAAAATCAGTTGACAGCAATGACGTCTTCGACGATTTCCTTGCGGTGGTTCTTAGCTATGTTTGATGAAAATCGGTTTAGTCGTTCAAAAGTTATTTGGGGTGAACTCTTAAAAGTGTTTTTTATATTGGCCTGGCAAATAAATTTGTCAAAAGTTGTATGGCAAAAAGTTATTTTTCTTAACTTTTATCGACAAAAGTAAATAGTAGGGATGTAACCACCCACCCAGCCGCCGCCGCCGCACCCCCTTGGTACGCCCATGCATAAGAAGATAGTTTAGGAACTTTTGACAAGGCTATCACGGCCAATGCTAAATAAAAGAAAGTTATACAAAAGTCGGCATCGATCACGGAATTTGCCAGACACGGAATTAAATTTTTTACAGCTTAATACATGGTTACTACGTGCCAAGTTTTAAAATGGTTATTCTCTTCTACTCTGAGACTTGGGAAAGTACCTATACAAGTACGCACCAGATGTAGGTGATGTTCCTCTCGTGGGGACCATGATAATGTGCAGGAGGAACCAACAACGTCTTAGAGCCTAAAGAAGTCTTGAAATATTTTCTAATAGTGTTCTATGATTTTCTTTAGCAAAGATATAGTTTCTATGCATGTCTCCACTTCAAATAAAATTTAATAAACCGGCTAAGTGCGAGTCGGAGCTGCCAAAGGGTTCCGTACCATTCATTATCTATACAAAATCACGTTTGTTGAATGGGAGCCCAACTTAAATATTTATTTATTCTGCTTTTACTATTTGTTATTACAGCGGCAACAGAATACATTTCAACTGTCTATCACAGTTCATGAGATACAGCCTGGTGACCGACAGACAGACAGACAGTGGAGTCTTAGTAATTAGGTCCCGTCTTTACCCTTTGGGCAGGGAACCCTAAAAAAGGTAAAATTTGAAAAAATTCGCGGTCTAAACCAGTGTAATCCGTTCATTTTCTAAACACCAGTAGCGCAGACACTTAAACTCACCTTAGAAGCCTCGTAAGCCTAACCTTGACTCGTTTTCCGAGAAGTGCGGCGGAGATGACTCTGTCATGCGGATTCCACAGCCTTTTGTCTATGTGTTTACTTACAAGTATACCTTACCAGCGTTCTCAAGGCCGGCCTGTAGTTACATACGTCCATTACACGAATATGTTGTCTGCTTGTTGTTCTGTTACAATTTTTATTTTCTAATAAAATAACGTTATCGTTATTTTATGTGTGACATCTTCAGACATGGGTTCACTCATTGATCTATTTTTATTATATTTGACGACTTCCGTGGCGTAGTGGTCACCATGCTAGTCCGCCACCATAGAGGTCCCGGGTTTGAGCCCCGGTGAGGGTAAGTTGGAAAATGGCCTTTTTCAAATTGTCCTGGGTCTTGGATGTTTATCCATATAATGTATGTATTATAAAACTTAAAAAATATAGTATCGTTGAGTTAGCATCAGGGCCGGACAGTGAGTTTAGGGGGCCCTGGGCTAATACTACTTAGGGGCCCACCTAATTACTTAAAGTATAGGAAAAAATAAGACAATAAAACATTTGATTTATATTGTAATATTTTATGCTTTAGTGCTCAGGGTTGCCAATCTTGATCAAGAACAGCTACATTTCTTTATCGTCTATTTTTCACTTTGACTTGACTTGGCTGGGGGCCCTTGGGATCCACGGGGCCCTGGGCTTAAGCCCAAAAAGCCATATGATAGATCCGGCCCTGGTTAGCATGTTAGACAAGTGTCGAACTTGTTTGGGGCCAGCTCAATCAGTGTTATTTGTCCCTATATACGAGGGGGGGTCAAAAAGTTCGCGGAACGGAGGGGAAGGGGGGTGAAATAAAATACTGTACTATTTTTCTTTTTCAATATATTCCCCCTTAAGTCGAATACATTTTTCAGATCTCTCTATTAACTTATTAATACCGTCGAAAAAAAATGATTTGTCTTTGTCCTCAAAATAGGCCGAAATCGCCGACTTGACTTCTTCATCATCGGAAAATTTCTTCCCCCGAAGCTCTTTTTTTAATTTGGGAAATAAAAAATAATCACAGGGGGCTAAGTCTGGACTATAGGGAGGATGGTTTAACATTTCGAAGCCACAGTGATGAAGGGCAGCCATCGCAACGCGGCTCTTGTGTACCGGTGCGTTGTCATGCAAAAGCAGCACACCCTTTGTCAACTTTCCCCGCCTTTTCTCCTTGATTGCTTCTTTTAATTGTCTTAGTAGATTAGCGTAGTATTCTCCCGTTATAGAAACACCCTTATCTTTATAATCTATTAATAAAATACCCTCTGTATCCCAAAAAACAGTTGCCATGATTTTTCCAGCCGATTGTGACACCCTGTATTTCTTAGGGGGGGGCTGACCCTTTTTATGCCACTGCATAGACTCTTGCTTCGACTCAGGCTCATAATGATGAACCCAAGTTTCATCTGCAGTAACAAGTCTTGCAAAAATTCCTTCCTTGTCGGCGCTACAGAGGTCTAAAAACTCCTTTGAATACTCGACGCGCAGCTGTTTCTGTGGTGGTGTGAGCATTCTTGGCACCCATCTTGCGCTGACTTTTGACATCCCAAGATTGTCGTGTAGAATATTTAAAATGGTTGTAGGTGATACTCCAACCATTTCTGCAAGTTGTTTCTTCTTCAAACGAGTATCCTCCAGTATAAGATTCTCCACTTTTTCAACGATGTTTGAGGTGGTGGCCTCAATCGGCCGTCCTGAGCGAGGGTCGTCTTCAAGAGACTCTCTGCCTTGCTTGAAAAGGCTATTCCACTTGTACACCATGGTTTTCCCAGGGCAAGAGTCCCCGTATACTGATAACATTTCTTCCAAAATTTTCTGAGGTGGTTTTCCTTGCTTAGTGAGGAACTTTATGACGGCACGAAACTCGATTTTTTCCATGTTCAAGTTTTTCTTCCGGATTCACTTGTTTGATCGACGACAGGTCAAAGGTTATTGACACAATCAGGTTCAAACTTGGCATATATACTCACAAAGAGTTGCTCATTAGTTACTACCTGCGGCAGGTCCCCCACCCCCCGCTATCCCCTCCATTCCGCGAACTTTTTGACCCCCCCTCGTATTTATTATCTGTTTATTCTAGGCATGATCAATGATCTAGTAAGTATGCTGATGTCTAGGGTTACAGATAATATTATTATTTAATGTTACGGTATTAAGTACTAGGTATTAACTATTCTGCGGCAAAATGCTTTTGAAGTTGCCATAGAATACACTGTTTCTAAGCCTCTGGTATTAGGTACATGGCTAGCATATATCTAACTAAATAGATATTGATATTTTGACCCCTCTTGATTTAACTCCAATAGCTTTGTAACGACTGAACCGATTTTCATCAAACATAGCTCAGAACCACTCAAGGACACTAAAAAAAACGACGGGTTGCACTCCGGGAGTGCCGGCAGAAGTGAAAACTTAAATATTAACGTTGTGCATTTCCATGGATGCGCGTGGCACGCTGTAACATAAACACACACGAACATTCGCGCAAGCGACCTGCGCCGCCTCAACGAAACAGTAGGCGCAGGCATACATTTTCGCCGCGCCGTAGAAAGAGAGGGGGATACTTCCTCTCCTACGCCGCGCCGCGCCGGCTGTCTACTCTCCATCCATCTTACGAATTTTTGATCAGGTCACGTGTCCTGACGCCCTGACAAGAGTTTAACATTTTTTACCCATCACAAAACTGTACAACGCCGCTAAAGAAGTTTTCACTTCAAAAACGCATCAAAATTGGTCCATCAGAACGAAAGCTTCTCGTACGATCCCAAAGTCAGCTGTCAGACATACATTAGCGTCAAACTAATACCCCTCTTACTTGTTGGGGGTTAAAAACGGGCCAAGTCAATACTTTAGCTCACCAATTATTTATAAATTGATGAGGTTCACGGCTAACGGGTTATCCATAACAGTTTAATAACAGCAACAAGGAAACTGCGCGTCGCCAATTTAAATTGCCTTTTTTATATGACGTTTTGCATGTTAAAGGTAAGGTTGGTTCTCACCGGTTATGAAAACAAAAGAAGTGAAATTAAGAGGCATTTCACATTTGGTTCACTGTCTCGCTCGCACAATCAAACATTTTTAAAGATTATTAAAAATATGACTCATTTGTAGAAAAGTGTTTCATTAACTTTCAATGTAATTATATGTTATATATTGTAGACATGTTTTTTTATTGTTTATGTGTGTGGGTATCGAGAATTTGGTCACCAAAAATTTTAAATTTTGATGTAGTCAATGTCAACACAATATACAAACATGTCTAAAATATCCACAATATAATTATATTGAATGTTAATGAAACACTTTTTTACAAATGAGACACATTTATTAATAATCTTTAAAAATGTTTGATTGTGTGAGCGAGACAGCCAAGCAATGTGAAATGCCTCTTAATGCAAAGTTCAATATTATTTTCTTGATATGATAATATTGATAATTTATATACTTACGTTAGTTGGTAGGTAGGTATGTTGGATGTGAAAATATGGGTTTGTAATGATTTATCCTCTGACTCAAGAAGAGGACAATTACTGCAACACCAAAAGGAAAAATATGTTTTGATTATGATTTCCTTTCCTTCCTTCGAAATATTGATACTATCTAACCTTTTTGTGCTTTGTTAGTTTTGTGTTTCTTGTTGTATCTTTTTAACCCCCGACAAAAAAGAGGGGTGTTATAAGTTTGACGCTGATATCTGTCTGCCTCTCTGTGGCGTCGTCGCTCTCGAACCGATGGACCGATTCGATGCTGTTGTTTTTACGTGAAAACAAGTTTCCTTGCGGTGTTTCTTAAATGTTCGATGAAAATCGGTTCACTCGGTAAAAGTAATTGGGGGTTAACGCGTGTGAGTCGATTTTTTTTCAATTTGCGTAGCAAATAATCCAAGCAATTGGAATATACATATAGTTCCGCTACTCATCACTAGATGGCATTATTTTGGGGTTTTTTAATTTGCCTGGAAAATAAACTTGTTCATAGGTCATTCAAAAATCATGAATCACGTTTGATTGAAACGAGCCACGAAAGCATTTCTCATCATTATTAAGAATGTTTGGCGCATACTCCACTGACAAGAGCCACTAAACTCTTAAATAAGAAGAAGAATGAGGAATGTACCTATACCTTAAGTTTTCTTTTAAACGCAAAATAATATTATCATGAAAATGTATATTCAGAAATATTTAAATAAAGTCTTTTTAAATATAGATTATCATGTTTATATTACTCTTTCTTTATAATTATTTTACGGCCCAGGATACTAGTCCTTTAGAGCCCATCTTTATTTTATCACTTCTTTATTCCTACCTAACCCTAACTATACAATCAAAGGTTGGTGTAGGTCTTTTGATTGCTTCAAGGAAGCTTCTGGCGACAAATCTATACGAGTCCACTGGTTTTCTTAGTTACGATTGAGTGGCGGACGGCGCCTAAAGACTCCCACCACAGTTCGCAAATAAATATCACTACAGCCCCACTACGAGAGTCCACTTTAACCATTTCACATATTGTCCATGAGCATGAGCATTATAACACTAAACTACATCGATTTCATTTTATTAAAGTCCATTAGAATCAATTTGCAAAACAATTTAAAGCAAACTCCAACTGAACCCCTTGACTTTTCGCCAAAAACTCTATATTAATCTTGACTTGACTTTAAGAGAAAATTCAAGATATAGGTAGAAAGCCGGCTCAGGTATCTCGTTGGGCCACTGTACAACAAACGGCAACAATTTCCGGTATCTATCTGTGTGTTTGCAACTATGAATGAATTTGCCAATGCTACACGTGAGAGCCCGACAGCACGACCTCGGCGCCGGTGGGCGTTGCAGTGGGTGTCTGTAGTGTTGCGTAGATCAGTGTCGAGTTTGCATTGCCTGCTGTCGAGACTTGTTGGGAACGTCGTAAATTAACGTCTGCAACTGTAATAGCTGTTTTTGGAGCTGTTGCGATGAAACGTGACTTTTTTCTCGTTATAATTTCAGTCCTTAATGAGCTCCTTAGCTATTTATGTAGATCTTTCCTGTTTTGGTCTTGAGACATTGGAGGGTTGCCAATTTTTAGACCTCACGCATTATGATTGTTACGTTTGGAATAAGCTCTCTTTCATCATCAACATGATTATGCATAAAACTACTTTTAACTTAACAGGGAAAGTATAAGATAAAAATTAGTTTTAGTATGAGGCTAAAGTTTTGCCGTAAGGCCTTAAGTTTAACCAAAGATGTGTGGCATGTAGTGTACTGCCAATTAACATTTTGGATTTTAACAAACAAGGCTGTGTCTGCATCCTGAAGTTTTGGCATTAGAGAATTCGTGTCAGTTCTTCTATTCTCCACATTTGTTCGTCAGTTCACAATATTTTGTGTGCAAATGTGCCATGTTTGATGTATGATGTTTTCTTTCTCCAGAATACGATTTAATTTACAAATGAATATTCCGAATCCAGATTTAGTTGTCAATTGTGACGCATTATTTGGAACAATTGTACACTTTACATGCCGTCGGCTGTAGTCACTCTGTTTAATTGTTGAAACATGTGTTTTCTCCAAACAATCGTAATCAATTAATGAATAATCAGATGGTGATTCACCGCAGTCTTTCCATATTCATTCGATTCGTTTAATTACAATGCAATTCCTCATATCTCATTTGCATGATAATGTATCGGTAATAATATCCTATTAGTTATTAAGTTTTTCATTTTGTTCGTTTGTATTTATCCATTAAGAAATTCAGACATTTTAGTAATCTAGCATTTTATTTCTCGTTTGCCGATGACAAAGTATCGTGTAGTATTACTCGTATACAGCAATCACTAATAACTGTTGCTTATGCAATAAAAGATTGTGTAGTGTCTATATTATCGTAGTAAATTACCACTGCCGTTCATGCAATTACATCAGTGACGTTATCTGTCTCATTAATTTATAACGTTGGAAACTTCATTTTATTTCGTTACCTTAGTAATTTAACTTTCGAAGTGTTTTTCTGAGGTTTTCATGAATTCTGAACTAATAGATTACGAATTACATTAAAACACATCAGCTTACTCGTCCAAAATAACTCCTTCGAATTTTTCTGAAAAAACCATTTGTATTCTTTTATATCTAATAATTTCTGAACAGACCCGGGGACAAAATTCTATGTATTGCATGCTACATTGTCTCGCGAACACTGCCCGTGGTAATCTCATTTGGCACGCTACGCAGTTAGTCATCCTGCTCAAATATTGCTCCTTCAATGAAAAACGTCTGCGGCTCGTTATAATTAAAAACTCGACGTGTAATGCCGATGGTGATTTTGGAGTTGAAAAGTGTTTTGGACATATTTTAAAACCATCCACCAAATTATGGGACAAATTCCTTTGGAAGCTAATTATGTTCTGCATGAATGGTATGCAAATTTTTCCAATATTGCCACGAATCATAATTAGATATTGCAAAGAACGACGATGAATAAGATGATGTAAACCATCTTTCAATGGCGAGAATTGTAAAATAGGCCTTTTCTAACATATGTATATAATATGTATCAAAAACCCTGTCCAATCCTAGTAGGAGCAACTCTTCTCAATCGGACCAATGCTTGAAACTCGAAGAAAAAACCGTCATTTTCATACAAATTACCGGACCAGCCGAACACTTTTGTATGAAAATGTCGTATTTTATTTTTCGAATTTTTAAGCTTTGGTCCATAGGAAAAGTTATTCATATTGACGGTCTGAGTTGCTCCTGCAAGAATCGGACAGCGTTTTTGTTACATATTGTATATAGCTTACAGTTGTTTCTTGATAAAATCCTGGATTGTAGATATCTCGTTTCGTTACGCATATATTCTGAATTAAGGCAAAGGAATTTAAAATTCAAGGTTTATGCAAATAAAATCCTTTAATTCATTTAATATACAACCCACAGCATCAATGTTTGTTAAAACAACACATCCACCTGTGTTCCCACTTCCTTTAGCTAAAATATGAATGTTTCTGTTTATTTGGGAACATCCTGCAAGGTGGTGTTGTACAGGAGCCGTATCGTCTGATGATGAATCACGTTTTGGTCTGCATTTAGAATTTGACCTAAAAACAGACGTGTTGAGAAACGCTTGGTAATGTTAACTGCTCCTGATTGATGAGGACTTTGCTTGCCATGTTATTTCTGCATTTTCCATGGGCCTAAGTGCTATTAATTATGGAATTTTTGACACTCGATTTCCTGTAAGTATTTCAACGTTCAAAGTTCTACCTAACCCCCGACAAAAAGAGAGGTGTTACAAGTTTGCCTATGTCTGTTGGTCTGAACTCCTCTTCGTTTAGATATCTAGACATCCATTGCAAGCCAATTTAATTCTTTTTACTCTGGACAAACGATTTATGTAACTAAATTTTAGCATAGTTATAATGTAGGCATATTTTAGATATCTAAAAAAAGTGACACAGGCCTGGCGTTACCTAGTTAAGTGGTTTACATAGATTTCATGTTACCATGCCATGTTATAAGTTATAAGAGTAGATTTTTTTATAACCTCGCAATCGTAATGAATATTGTTTTCATATATCAAATCACATTGCAGATATTCTGCGAAACAATAACACGACTCGGCCTACCGTGTAGCGTGACCGTCTGGCCGTTTCTCGGGTATTATTGGTGACATTCCAAAAGAAACGACTGCTATAAATGCTTTGACCACTGACCCACTAGTACTGAATCCTTACAGTTTATAATACTTCCTTTGAGCGGTGGCCAAACGGTTGTCACTGCATCTGTGGGTTCGAGCGTAGAATGTCCGAGTTCGTTTTACGCCGTAACCGTGATTTTTAGGGTTCCGTAGAAAACAAAAATCCCTTATAGATTCGCCATGTCTGTCTATCTTTCCGTCCATCTATCCGCGGTTTTACTCAGAGAATATTAGTAATAGAAAGCTGTTATTTGGCATGGGTATTTAAATCATTTACGCCGACAGAGCGGTAATAAAATCTTGAAAATAGCTCCCAATGCTCCCATTAATCAAAAGTGGTAATCATTTTTTTTCTCGACTCATGTTGTGTGTTGTCTTTGAACAGGTCTTTCAAAGACATTGTGAGTTTGTGAACACAATTTTTAAATCAATGGATCCGTTTGCAAATTATTGTCAAGAGTCCTTCCTCCTCTATTAGCTAAACGGTTGTAAATGCCGTTTTTTAAATATTTTGTCCCGTATATGTGAATGACATACGTACCTTCCTGGTTAAAATCAGGGCTGGTCGCTAGTCGCTAACTCGCTACGCTACTGCACAATCATGCACATAATACTTGAGTGCAACATGCATGACAGACTGACAGTACAATAGCGATGTACCATTGTGACTAAAGCCTTATCGGATGTGCAGATAATTGCGTTGCATCAATTGAGAATATCGACCTTCTGATCTCAATAAAACATTAAGTAATTCTTTTATTTTGAATATAATGCTTTACAAAAGGTTAAAAATGTTTCTTGTCGATCTGACTATTTGTGTCGTCAACGTCGGTCTTAGAGTACTGCATGTTCTCAGTGACATTTACTTTGTTTAGGTCAAAACTTGTGTATTGTAAACTTTTACGAAACCAATATCTTTATCCTTCACTGAATCTCTTAAGTTATTTTATTCTCATTCGCACCCAACATCTGTGCAATTCCTACCACAAAAATTTAAGTATTTTTTACAAGTTTTGTCTATGGCTCTGAGTCCATAGTGTTCGTATTTTTGATGTCTGAATTTACAAAAACGGAGCTTAGACTGTTAGTAATTTACTGTGAACTGAAAATATGGGTTTCAAATTCGACATAGATGACCGACAGTGATAACACTTGTGCGTTGATTCATCATCATCATCTCAGCCGCATAACGTCCACTGCTGGACATAGGCTTCTCCTAAGGATTTCCAAAATGACCGATCTAGAGTGGCCTGCATCCAGCGCCTTCCAGCGACCTTGGTCAGATCGTCAGACCACCTTGTGAGTGGGCGTCCTACGCTTCGCTTGCCAGTACGTGGTCGCCATTCGAGATTCTTTTTTCTCCATCGGCCATCGGTTCGTCGCGCTAGGTGTCCCGCCCACTGCCACTTCAAAGAGCTAATCCGCTGGGCTATGTCAGTGATTTTGTTCTCTTACGAATTTCCTCATTTCTTATTCGATCACGTAGAGAAACAACGAGCATAGCCCTCTCGATAGCGCGCTGAATGACCTTTAGCCCTCTTATGAGACCCATAGTAAGGGACCGATACGTTGATTGATGGACATTAAATCTACCTATTGTTCAACAATTGCTATGGTCAGTAATTCTACACAGTTACACTCGTCTTTAAAGCAATTAATCTCGTTGAGCTGATGAGCAGTTCAAGGTCAAGAGCATACAATTGCTGGAGACCAATCGATTTTTAACGGATCGATAGAGTTCTCTAGAATTTGTACAGCTACACAAATTGTCGAGTCATTACGTAGTTGAGTCAATGCTAATAAAGTAGCTCAAGTCACAGTCACAAGTAATTTTTCTAATGATCGTTTTTGTATTTACTATAAGTCAGAGTTTTGCTTCAGTGATATTTATTTTGTCTCTATATTCAATAACAAAAGTCATGAAAATACTTCTACGATTTAAGTAAGAATTGTGTTATGTAAGTAACTAGAGAGGCAAGTTCACTAGGATAGACATTAGACACAAACTTCGCTTGAAGGCAATGTGATGATCCACGCCTATCATCATCTCAGCCCTTATTCCACCCACTGATATCATCATCATCATATAAGCCACATTAAGTCCATTGCAGGCTATGCTGGTGGCAAATTGCGTGAAATCCGTACCACAATAAAAGCCCTATACTATAAGCAGACGTCGGAATTAGGTAGAGTTATTTATGTGATTTCATACAGCGAAAGAATAATGTAGATATGCCTCAAATCTCAAGATTAATTTTAAAAAGCAGAAAATTCTTGTGATTTCTTTAAAAAAAAGTTATTTACTTCTACACAATTTAAACCACTACACGCGCGACGTTGCCAATATGTTAAAACTAATAAAAATACTAATGTAAATACTTACAAAAATTGTATGTAATTACCTTTGTTTTATTTGTCTTATCTATCTCTGAGGTTTTTATGATTATTTATTTTCAATATTGTTGGCAACATGGGATTGTCCATTAGAAATCCCGGGAAAATCCATATTAATATCAACTTTCGTTGCAAGTACATAAATAACTCTACCTAATTCCGACCTCTGACTATAAGTTCTATAACTACGATACATACATACTAACATAAACTTGCTTCAAAATGCTAGGCAGTAAGGTAACATAAAGACAAACATGCTTAATCAAAATGTATATTAACTATTGGTCGCCCGCTAGATTTTAACACTCAAATACACATACGAGTTGCTGTCGTGTAAGTGATGAAAGAAAGTAGCGTTGAAGAAAGTGTCAAATATTTGCACAGACCTTGGAATTTCAGATCTCAAGGCTATGGCATACATTATCATACATTTTTGAGCAGGTCACTGATACACAGAAAATAACCCAATTTCTGCAGACACTTCGATTTATAGTGACTGAATAAAAATTAGGGCACATGTTTATTCTCTTATATTTTGGATGAGAAATGATGATTTAGCACAGCAGCGAACGGACCTGAATCTTTGATGATAATGTGTTTATATTGCTGATGGCAATATGTAAGGATTGTTAGATTCCGAAATATGTTTGGATATTGTTCCTGTTCGTCAAGCCAGCTTTTTGTGATACTTCGTGGTGTTCAAAACTATTCTATTAACTATTTTCTAGTTTACATATGCGTCGAAACAAAATACTTCCTAGTTCTTTACGCATAAATGCATTTTAATGTTTCGCAGACAAATTATCTAAGTATGCCAACAAAAAATATGTCGGTATTCGAATATAATCCTAAGCAATTATGTACCAAAACGATAAAAAAGGTGTGATAAAAAAAATATCAGTATTCATTTGATAGGTACTAAAGGATATAATTACAATCCAAATGACCGGACTCGTATTACGTAGAAACAAATAATCCTAAAAAGTCCAGCTGAAATTTATTTTCTTGGCAAACAGGTAGCCTATTAAAAATTGTACATACGTGGCGAGTGGTGACTTGTAGTCCATGGACGCCTGCAACACCAGGAGTACCATACACCCACCCTATGGAAACTAAAGAAATATACATAAATGCCCTTTTTGAAGAATATAAAGTGCCTGGGGAAAAACCATATAGAGAGCTCTAGGGTACAACAAGCTACAAACCCAGATAAATGTCCCAATTTTTGATGATTTTCACTAATTTCGCAAATCCACCCACATTTCCTTTTAATTAATTTCTCACAATGCGCAAAACCTTTGCGTGACATCATTAGAACCCGTGATAGAACATATCGTATGTGCAAATGTGATGCCGTGTCACGCTTCACTCGCCCCCATCAGGGCGGAACCGCTAATTCATGCATGATGCCCGCTCCTAGAATATCCATGATAAAGTTGTATTATTCCGCGACCTCTACTCATATTTTTGCACCTGTGAAATGTCACAGTTCCTGTATTCTATAATTAATCTCTTAAAATAGACGAGCCGATTCGATGAGTGATTTGGCATTTCAAACAGTTCGACTATTTGATATGAGGTCGCAGAGGAATACAATCATGAATCTATTATGGTAGAATCAATCAAATTTCTAGGTTATTCAGATAACATTTTAAGGCGAACACACACTTATCCGAGCCGAACGCGTTGAACGAGCCGAACGGAACGAATTTTAGAATTCTTTATATGAAATGCTATGAAACCTTGCAAACCTGACTGCGTCGAATCGTCCGGATCTGGAAGAAACACAAATATCCTAGAAGAATTCGGATGACGTCATTAAATTGGGCGCGGATGATGCGATCTAATCGATCGAATCGCCTGCATTTCGACAATGACAAGTGTGTACGTACGAGCAACGAGAGCTATGCGATCGAGTAACTACTTCGATTTATTTTAAATGTTACAAAAATGAGTGATTCTAACATAATTGATTAATAAAGCACTGACAGCAAAAATCTCGTCAAGAGTCATCACAATTCACATGTAACTACAGTGCGACAGGTGTAAAGCAAATGGAAACAATTGGTCGTTTTTTTCGGTGCGGATAGATATGCGAAGCCTTAAAAACTTCCATCGATTCGACGCGTTCGGTTCGGATAAATTCTGCGTTCACCATTAAATGGTGAGGCTGTGTTTTAGGGATATTAGGGAGTGCCGTAACCGTCACTATCGGACTTCCGAAATAAAACTCTTTTACAGAATCTGATATTTAAATTACTTCAGTATTAAAATTTATATCCTTAACCAAAACTACCGGATAACCGATATAATTTCTTATTTGTATAGCCAAAGTAAGAGAGACATGGAAAGCACTCCACCGACAAAAGCGCAACTCTTAATAAGAAGATCCATTCCTGCAGCGTTTTTGGGATTAAGTCCCACTTCAAACGGAATGGAGTCTCTTCCTCTCCAGTTTAGTTAATCGAAGATTGCAAAGCCTTCCGTGTCAGATATTACAGCCTTATTAAAGCAGACACATCAGAAGTGGGATGTTGGAATGCAGTAAAATCATAAGCCCATTTTTACGGTTCACTTTTCATAGCTTCGTCGAAGTCATAATTTTATTAACCTAATAAGTAAAGGACACTTGTTTGAACATCATTTGTTATCGTTAAGCTACTCGTTCTGCACCTCGTCATGCTTCCAGTAGGGTTGTATGTCGGCACATGGATTTTTAAATTAAAATACTACTTCTTCCTCCTCACCTTATCCTATTTACGTGGTCTACGCATGTGAGTCTTTTCCATTTCCATGTGGCGGTAATTCGTAGGTTTATCTTAGAGTAATCTTCCCTTAACGTAATCATCATTAATGTCAGTTTTCAGGGCCCCACTGTCAGCAATTTACAATGTCCAAGCATAAGCCTCCTTTTTTCGGCGCTGTTTTATCATATCACATCATAGTATCTCAGATCGGAATATATGTTTTCCCTTAAGTAATCATATCCAAAAAAACAAAGTGTTAATTTAATTTCCTTCTAAACATTTTGCAAACTCATATCGGTTACTTATCAGCCAGCCCACGGGAAATTGTAAAATTTATAAACAAAGTGTAAACCAGTTATGTTTATCTGTTCCCATTGCATATTTCCACTTGCCAGCCCTAAACACGCAGATATGCTGCAGTGATCAGCCAATAGGTTGCAATTTGCACTAACTGGTGGCCGCGTGGGTGATAATGAATCAACACCAGTGGGCGACCAAGGACTTCCCTTTTACTGCAGATGATGAAGAAATTAATTCTTAGTTCACCTGTAGTCCTATTGTATGGAATACTCTAGAACATGCGACAGTAGAACAGCTGCGATGGGCTTGAAAAGGTTCGCATTTCGTAACATTGAAAATGTATGTATTTTCTGAGAATTTTACGTTTCTTTGTCTATTGTTCCTTCTAAATAAGTATAGAGGTAAAATTGTTAAGCCATTAGCATAGAACTTCTTTGTGCTTTTCAAGTGTTTTACCTGCTCAGTCTTTTGTTATCTTTATCTCAATAATCACTTGGCACTCGCACAGCTATCCGTCGCCGCTGATAATTAGGCACAAAAAATTCTGTGAATAATTCTTGTGTATAGTCCTCAAATAGACATTATTTAATTATACTAACTAAGGTTGTTTTACCTTGAATGAGTCTCTGTCATTTCTACATTTTGGTGCATTTACTTTAATTGTATTACCCGACTACGGTGAAGCCAAATGGAGTTATGTTCATCTGTTCTCTCGTATCTTCTATGCTATCCGTGATAGCTCTTGACGACGTCCGTGGCGTAGTGGTCACCATGCTGGTCCGCCACCCAGAGGTCCCGGGTTCGATCCCCGGTCAGGGCAAGTTGGAAAATGGCCTTTTTAAAATGTCCTGGGTCTTGGATTTTTATCTGTATATGTATTTGCTATAAAATATAGGATCGTTGAGTTAGTATCTCACAACATAAGTCGCGAACTTTGGGGCTAGCTCAATCAGTGTTATTTTTCCCTATTAATTTATTTATTTATTCATCTCTGGTACCTTGAAAAATCAGGTGACGTTGGAAGCTTCTTGGCTGTTCGCTAGCTATAGCATAGAATAAGTACGAGTACTCACGCTTTATGAATTCACACTAAATTCAATATATCGCCCTCTATTTCGAATACGTTACGAGTAGTACAATCATCTTGCTGCTGTGCTTGCATTAATTCGATAATCGAACTTTTCGTTTCGTTGGTTTTCGTTTTTAAGGTTTCTTACTCAAAGGGTAAAATTTCACAAATGATGTATTTCTGTTGTCGCTATACCAACAAATTTAGTATTTGTTGTCATAGACAAATTTCAATATATCGCTCTCTATTTCGAATACGTTAGTAAAATCATCTTGCTGCTGTGCTTGCATTAATTCGATAATAGAACTTTTCGTTTCGTTAGTTTTCGTTTTTACGGTTTCTTACTCAAAGGGTAAAATTTCAAATGATGTATTTCTGTTGCCGCTATAACAACAAATTTAGTATTTGTTGTTATATACAAATAAATATTTAAATTCATACAACAAACGTAAATTTCTATAGATAATAGGAACCCTTCGTGCGCGAATCTGACTGGCACTTCGCCGATTATTTTTTTAAACATATATAGGTACTAACTATTACCTTTCTGCCGTTATCAATAGTCGTGTTATATCAGATTGCTGATGTTGTGATATCATGATCGTTATGTGGTTGTCTGTTTAATGAACCCAGTTAGGAGTTAGGGCTAAGTTTCCTTAGAAATTGTTATTTTCGGAAAATTGTTTGCTGTGAATGAAGTACTTAATCGTCTACGTCATATATTTGTCAGTTTTCCTTCAGTCTCTTATCCAGACCAGACGTGCACGTCCGCTCTTGATCTTCATCTCGAGAGTTTGACGTCGTGACGCAAGAAATATAATTTGTGTGGAGTTATTCAAAATATCTATTTTGGTGTTCCGCGGTAGCCACCCACAACACGCGCGAAACGCGCAGACAGTCATTGCGAGTGAGTGGTGTTGAAGCCGGACTACCGAAAATTAAGTGCTCAATTCAAGAAAATCTAATCCACCGCCCATTGTTCTATTCAAATCTTAATTAGAAGACGATGATAGTGTAAAATGAAGCGAAACGTGAGTAGTTGACAAGAGTGATCTATAAATACATAGTGGTGTATTGGCGTTTGTCGGTCTCTGATGTCATGGGGCTGCCAACGCACGGAATGTTTTGTTTACATGCCATTTGCTTTCATTATAATTCAGTTCCGCTCCAATCTCCAACCTAAAAGGTCGAGTTGCCACCAAAGAGACTGTAAAATAAAAAGTGGTGAACGAAGAGGAAAAGCATTAATTTTCTTTATTCAGTTTCGTCTCAGTGGCCGTTTCAGTCAGAAATCTAACAATTTTTTGATTAATTGCATTATTGTAAAATTTTTGTCTTTTACACTGAAACAATACTATTGCACAACTTTCAAGTGGTATGACTAACAACATGTCCGATTTTTTAATATTAATAGATTTCAGCTGTTTTTTGACATACTTTCGTATGTTTGTTAATCTAATTAGATACGTCATTAAATTATAATAAGTCGTTCGAATCCACTGCACGCCTCCAGCATTTGAATCTGTTTTTCGTCCTACTTCTTTTTTATTTATAGTTTTCTGATTAACACTGAAGTATTTTTATCGCGCATTTTCTTTAAATTCCTTGACTTGTTATATTAAGACTAATACAACCCTACCAACGTTTAATTCGTGATATATCAATCCTTTGAATCTTATACATATTCATATAGTTAGAGATTCAAATATTGGCAAATTCTGTGAACTTAAAACATCATGTAATATATTGCAAGTTCTGGACAAAGTGATCTTATAAGGGTTCCGTTTTTTACTTTCGAGGTACGGAACCCTAAAAAAGGTAATTAATAGAATTTTTCTTAATTTGCACTCCAAACATTTTTTTCAACCCAAACTTAGTAACAACAATTATGAATTGGCGTAACTAAATACCTATTTATGTAGTTATAGTAGTAAAGACCTAAGGAAATGAAGTTACTAGTTGTCGATTTATAAAATATATAAATACTAGCTGAAACCCGCGACTTCGTCCGCGTAGAAGTCTAGAAAATGTTTCTAATGTGATTTTTATTTGTTATTTTTTTAGTTATAAATTTTGTTATGACATATGAATTATTATGTTAAAAATTTAAAATGTTTGAATACTTCTTCAATATAACAATCTTTATAAAAGTGTAGGGATTTAAAGGCCTACCGAGCGGACCCGACGAACCTTGTCGAGCTCCCGCTCTCACTCCTGCTCCCGTTTCCGCTCCCGCTCCCGCTCCCACTCGTCATGATTATCGTTTCAAAAAAAAAATTACGAAGTTTCATACAAACTGGCAACCCTTATTTCACCCCCTTAGGGATGGAATTTCCAAAAATCCTTTCTTAGCGGACGTCTCCTAGTCACAATCTACCTATCTGTCAAATTTCATCTTCATTGGCTAAGTAGTTTTCGAGATTTCGTGATGACTGTATGAGTGAGTGAGTGATTTTAGCTTTTATATATTTTTCTCATGTCGCTTAATATGATATCCTCCACATCATTTCTATAGATCTTAAACTTTAAGGGCCTTATCAGTTCATTCATAGCAAGACCACAAAATAAGTACTTGTACTCACGCAAGATTTAATTATTTATTTCATAAATTATAAATTACATAATTTTTTTGTAATTTGCAAAGGTATTAATTTATAAAGTGTTTATTTCAATAAAAAGACATGTCAAGATTGTTTACATTCTTTTAAATACCTAAACAAATGGATTATAGACATATACGCAGTATCGCCATGTAAACGATAGGAAGGGGTCATCGCCTCAACATTGCACTTGACTTCACTTGTAAACTGCTGTTTCTCGTTCAATCAATACCATGACGTAACACTTTCGTAAAATGCACTTTTCAGTCAATATTATCATAAAAGTGTAGGTGTACGGTTTACGTAGATACATTGACCGCGCGCGGGGGCACGGTCAGCAGATTGTCGCCGCGCCCGATTTTATTAACTTCGAATGTTTTCTTAGTCAGTACGCTACCAACTTTCTACCATTCGCGAGTTCGTTTAAACCATTTATAAACACTCGTCGCGTGTACTCATAACTTCACTCTACTTTTTATCATCTTTCACCAACATTCCCAATTACCATTTATTTACCATTTTTCTTTTATATTTGTATAAGTCCTTGTAATTGTTGTTTATTTGTGTTTCACGCAATAAACTTCCTTTTTGTTACTTATATAAAATCTTTTCTATCTACCAATCCCCCTTTCCTTTCTACCATTCACTTATTATATGTTCATAACCCGTACAGGGGCACCTTGGAAATTTATTTGATTCTATGTCGGCAATATAGGTCCATACACATATGGTTTTTGTTTAACGGCTTACACAAAATCTCATCCAGTTTGACCCATTTCTTTTTCGTGATTTACAATAATCATATTTTCAAATGAAAATCAATCACTTTGTATACAATATTATAAAGAACTTTTTAATTATTTTTTTCAAGCTTTTATTTAGTTTCACCAGTGCCGTGGTCCCATCGAGTTTAGGCTCATTACATTTGTCTGGCCTCACAAATGAACAGAGACCGGAATCACGGGTGCTATTGCTATCAAAAGTATGGATATGACTATATAATATAAATAAAACAATCATAATTATGTGATTTCAGGATATATTTTAATCGAAAAAAATAGACTTTACCTGAAATCACATAATTATGATTGTTAGAGGGATGTAGTGTATGCGATCGTAGCAACACACTGTCTCGTGTGCTCATGGGCAATGTTGGTACGTCAGTGTCACGTGAGCCAATGGTGCGAGTGGACGTAGTAACAGTTGTTGCGTGTGCATTGTCGAGCCAGTGGTACTATACCTACTACAAGCAGTTACAGAGAAAGGGCAAACCCTACATTTTACTTAGTACCCAATTAGATTCTCAAGAAATCTCGGAACTTTTAGTCATACTTTTGATAGCAATTTTGATTCCGATCTCTGCAAATAAAGCATGTAGGATAAAGATTTTTTTTTTTTCAAAATACTTATTTTGTTTTATATCCATTTTAACGTCATTGTAATTCGTTTACAATACCAACAGAATTGAATTGTCTGTAATTGCACAGTCCTCCCTGCAATTTGGCTGTATTTATAGCGTTTTCATTAATCAAAACGTTTATAAGGAGCGCCGAAGGGAAGAGTTTAATAAACACGCAACCACATTGCCATTGTGTTGTCATTGTGAATAAATATTGTCGCTCGTTGATTACTTTGTACGCTTTTATGGTTACTATAGGATGTTGAATTATTAGCACCTTGCGAACATGTTTTCTGAACTCTGGCATCGTTTTGTTTATTTTTGAAGTTGTATTTTTGGTCATCATCTCCCTTTCAAATATAGACTTATTTCAAATTAAATGTGTTAATCTTTTTTATATGTATAGATTTCCTTAAATGTACGATCTTATGACCTACTTTAGGTAACCTTTAACCACAGGTATCTAATAAAATAATTAAGTGACACAGTCAGCAAGTAACTAATTTAGTCACTTTTTTAACTGAATTTTAGCTGTTTTTACAAATATTCCTGTGAAAAATGCTAAGCATTTAGAGGGATACTTTCTAGAACTTTGATTCCTACTGGGTACAAAGTCGAAAAAGTGTCTCGAAACATCCAAAAGTGCAGAACGCACGCGCGGTCCCTCCCTCCCTCCTACCACGTTAAGAGCAGTACCATTTGCCGCAGTATTCTCGTCATTGAATACTTGGCTATTACGAGTAGTATCGTAGTTTGGATCTCGCTCATTCCATAGTACAGGGTCCCCAACCACGTACACCTCGAACGTTCTCACACCGTCGAGAAGCATCGTACTCGCGGCACCACTTGTATAAATACGATTCAGAGCCGGCGACCACCGCAGTATAAAAACAGAATTGGTGAAGAGAGTTACTCCTTGAGAGTCGATCAGTATTATAGCGTGCTATCAAAGTGAAGTGTTTACCTGTGATACATTCCAGTGATTAGGATAATATGGAATCTCCAGTAGTTTTGGATAAACCACCCGAATATCATGGGAACACCGCGAGGAATAATGAAGTGAGTAATTAAATTTTTCAAAATTAATTAACTTCACTTGTTTATTCTTGAATGAAAAACTTAGGATGATATTTAAATGATTGTTAAATTTCAATTAAAGCTGACACTTTATAATTAAAAAAAGAAAATCTTTGTGGTCGCAAGTAGACATTGTTTTTATTATTTATTTTAATGAGAATTTTTTGAATTAAAAAATAGAATATTTTACGTTTAACTCATTTGAAGTATTCATTGATGATGAAATAAGTGACGATTTATTATTTTAAGTATATGTTATCGGAAATGTATGAAATCAAGGAATTGTATACAAATCCTAGGAAATGTGTACAATTCCGATGCTATTTAGGAAATGTATAAAATATTGTTTAAAAAACTATTTAATGCATAGATATCCTAGGAAATGTGTATATTTCCTCGGAATTGTATATAATTCCAATATCGTATTAGGAAATTTATTAAATAAATGCTTTCTGTTATAAAACACGTTGTTAAAATAAGAATAATAATTTTTATTATAGCAATCATTGAGACAATCGAGTAACAGTCATACCATAAAATATAATATGTTTATATTATCTTACTAATTAATGCTACAAAAATCAACTATAACGTATCACAAAATCAACTTATATTATTCTTATAAAATCAAATTTTCATTTGGCTAGTAATCAGTCTGATAATTAAGTAATTATAAATGTCACAGTATTAAAGGAAGTCTTTATATTATAATACTTTGTCAGTCCATATGGCTATTTATTTTTGCACGGTAAGTCCCCACGTACCCATCAATATCTCAAATGTTTTACATTTCCGATTGCTATTTAGGAAATATATAGATTTCCTAGGAAATGTGTATAATATAATTTATTTCACACATTTCCGTGCAATTTTAGGAATTACATACATTTCCTAGGAATTGTATACAATGATGGATTACATACATTTCCGTTAACATATACAAAAAAATATATGTAATTTTAAGTAATAGTCTAAAAAGTAAATTAATTGTAAATATTTCATAACAATTGTGAATACCCACTAGATTCTGAACACAATGGGTGGGTAACATTTTGCGGGTTGGCAAAAGATTTTTATTTTTCGTAAAAACCAAATAGGTGTCATGCTTTGCATACCATTTATACCTACCTACTTGCTTTCTTTTGTGTTGAAATAGAAAATATTCACCATACTGTTTTATGTAAGTACTTTGAAATCCTTGAAACAAAGTCTAAAAGTGTGCGATGAGCCAATGCGATCATATTTAGCAAAAGCGGAATGACCCGTCGTGTAAATATTATACCTTCTTGGCCGTTGGAAGCTTGCCAAAAATGGTCATTACATACGTACAGTCCAAGATTCAATAGTTATGATATGATGACTTGTAAATTGAATAGGAGTGCTCTTGAACCACGAGAAATGTATCACTTTCAAAATATGGAAACCTTGGAGGTAACAATCACTGCTGGCTCGCTTCCAATGGTCAACAAGGAAAATATTCGCGGCACATGTGATTCTGTTTTGCTAAATAAGACGGAGTTAGTAGCACTGTGTGCACTCATAGCAGTAAAAAAATCTTACAGTGTGTCTTCGATAGGACTCAAAAAATAACAATGCGCCAGTACATGAGACAAAAAAATTATTTAAATTCGAACATAAATCAAATCGGTCAGAGGGTTACCGGTCAGGGTCAGGTAGTTAGAGGTGTAAGGTGACGAGGGTTTACATGGGTACAGTTCCGTGCGAATTACTAATATCAAATATCGAGATTCACTAATAAAACGCGTTTATATTTTTGAAAACTTCATCACATCAGTTTCGTGCAGATTTTACCTAGCCAAAATGAATAAGATTCAAAACACTCGGCACAAGAAACATTTTACGTATCAAAAAAACCACGCGAGCGAGCTGTCAAAACAGCTGACGTCACACGCGTCTCGTGTCATGCTCGTGAGTCAGCCGACGACCTGCGGCGGACGACCGCCACCACGCAGCTGTTCGGAAAGCCATTTATAGAATTAATAAGTAAAATGTGTCCATATTTCATCATATAATTTTAATAGACAAGACAGACGAAGACAGGAGGGCCACAGCACCATAAAATTTTAACACATACAAACGTACTGAAAATCACAAATGTTGTATCACTCTGTATAAAGAAATTTAGTGCACTGTCAACGTTCAAGTGAATTTTAATATATAAATACTCGTATGCATTTCATGCTCTTAATAGTAATCCCTCTTTATCGTTCATTTGCATGTTTTGTAATACATACACTAAAATTAATTTTGGACGCCTCTGATTCTTTGTTGTGGATTTTGACCTAACGATTTCATCTCCTCTCCTGTGTAGTATTCGTCTTTCTTTATTGTTAATTCTCTTTTTTTTACTGTGTGATTTTAATTTTAAGTTTTTAAAAACTACAGTGGCTTTTCGGCTCACGAATTTCGTCTGCAGCTCCATACCTAATTCTCATTTCATCTATTGCTCGCCCGGACTGTTGTTAATTTTTCTGCCTGTTTATTCGTCTAAATGTAGATAGCTAATCAGATCTCGTGTATTTCCTACCGTTACCCTAAATATCTAATCAAAAGTTCGACTGCTAAGTGCATTCCGATCTAAATACGGCTCACATCTCATACACTCACGTTCGCAATCCCTCTTCTGGTATCGGTTGTTTGCTTCCTCATAATAACGCAATAATGTACTTTAAATTCACAAGATTAGATATTTCAAGTGTATAGGCATGTCTCATTTTCGTAACTCTTGAGCAGATTACGAATTTTTGCTGATTTAGGTTACAAAGATACCTATGTCTGAATGTTTTTATTTATTTCTCAATTTATTTGTCCATATTAAAAAAAAATATAGATTAGAATCACTATTACTTTGAGGAACGATCCGAGAGTAAGGAATTTCAGCCGATTATTATGGAAGATGTATTTAAATTTTGATTCTTCAAAATTTTTTTTCGTCGTTTCCTATCAGTGATTTGAGATTATAAATATCATCTTAACGTTTGTTCTAAAACGTTCGCTAATCGTAAAACACTTATGTTTTTGCGAGTCAAGTTCACGGTCGGCTGCTAATAGCCCAAATCCTCGCAAATCCACGACTTGTAAATATTTACCTGAGCCGGACCAACTTAGTGCTGATCTCACCCGTGTTTATGTAAGACATTTCGATTTACTTAACGAGCATTAGATACGACGCGATGTTCGCAGTCACAGACGCCCACCATATGCAAATATGGTTAAATGTTCAGTCGAGAGTTCGAGACTGTGTCTTTATTAGTGATCGCTGATTACCGGATGTTCTGTGTTTAATCCTGTTATGGTCAAGTCGTGGGCTCCTAAATGACTCAAGTAGTAAGATTATATGGGTCATCGTTGGTTCATTCGCCATATCAGTAGTTATCGGAACTCGAAATACTGATTTCTCAATGGCCATATCAGAAAAAATATCGGAATTGCAAAGTATTAATTTTACAGTCATTTACTTACTAGGTATTTCTCTTTGGTATAACTGTACCATCATTATCTAGTTAATCATACCGTCAATTCGAATGATGGTTAATGGACGTCGGTCAACGACCTTACTTACGTCAATATTATGTTATGTGTTCGGTTATGTTTCGCATGCAAATTAATCAATGTTATAATTCTCTTCACGTTTTCAAATTTTAATACGAATATGGTCACGCGTTTGTCCTGATGTAGGTGTAGGTATGCCTTGTACACATAACTTCTGCCCTACAAAAGTTTTTGGTATTTTGGGGCGTGCGTGAAATCTATTTGAATTCGACTATAATTTTTCAAAACATACACTCCTGTACTCAGTGTGTCATGTACTTCGATGTATAAAAGGTCACATTGGACAATTCAATTACACGCTGTAATACATGACATTGGTCCAAAATTATAGTTTTCTTTTTGGATTCCAAATACCTGCTCGTTCGTTGTCTACATATAATATTATCAAGCTTGTTTCTCACAGGCATAGGCAGATACTATAGACTGGACCTCAACTTATTGCTAGGATCCTTATCCTGACAGATCTTTCTCGCTGCAGCAACCCTCATCATCATCACTCTGTTCATGCATGCCCGATTTGTGGTTCTTCTGTTCGTTGTCTATCTTTCGTATAATATTTTCTTATTTCAATACGAATTCCAACTTTTGGTAATCTATCTTTTATCTGTCATAGGACTCTCATAGGTTTAACAGCCGTTCAACCGATTTCCTTAATAAGATTATCAACAAAATAAAAAAACATCAGTTCACGTATATTTATTTTACAACACCTAATGCTCTATTGTGCATTGCACGGTCACGGAATCGTCCACGTGCCTTGCCACCGCAATATAGCGATCTCCAATCGTCCTCTTTCATTGCAAATGACGCAATTTCAGTTTTTTGTATGAGCTGCCCACTCGGTGATGTCATCGGCATCATCAAACAGGTTTCCAGTGCGACACTCGGAGTTTTCTTTTGCGCCTTCAATGAAAACTGTTTCATGTTCTTGATCTTGGATATCTTCACATGTAATTTCGTATATCTGCAATTCACACTACATTGATAACATCAAATTCATCACGTTAAGAAGACGTGACGTTATTACTTTACAATTTGCATAATGTTATACTATTAGGCGAATCTTTTATCATACTTAAGTTTAGGAGCATGTATTACCGGTTATTTCGATTGACTTTCAGTTCAGTGAAGATTTATTTTCGCTGATTTGTCTCTGAATCCTTCGGTTATTTCAGCTGTTGAGTGTTGCCCAATTGTTTTATTACTTCTAATGATTTGATAGCATGTTATAAAGATTGCATGAGTCTTGTCTTTACCTTATTTCAACTCGTGTGTGTTGCAGTCTGCTAGTTTCTCATTTGTATCTATACGTTATCTCTTTTGATACTTCTTTATTTGCTCTTATTTTACTCAGTTTACAGTCCATTAATATTTCTAGTTGCAACTTCATTCACATCTTTTGTATCATTCTAGATTATTCCACGTATATTCATGTCCATATTCATCACAGCTGAGTTTGAATTATGGGTTGAACGTTCGATGAATAATTAACTGTTTGTGCTGAAGCGCAAAAACAGCCACCCACGGCTACCGTCCAGCTGCAGACATATTCCTTCCACGAACCAACCTCAAGACAACTCATTACGCCCGCGTAGGTGTCAATGTGCATAATAATGCACATTTGTATGTAAACGTCGTTGTTTTAAATTGTAATTCGATGATCATTAATTGCTGGACGTTGATCGAGTGTGGCGCAGTGGCTGTGCTTAGAATTCTAATTACTGGCAAGTGTTCTTTACATTTCTTCGCTTCGTCGTTAATGATTGAGCTGTCTAGATTTTTGCAAATGTGCTAATTCTTGTTCAGCTATTGTTTAGTTTACTTTCATTACTTTTTCATATTGATTTCAGATTCATTTCTTAGAAAATTAATCTTTCTGACGCGAACTACAGCTAAAATTGTTTCTTAAACGTGATCCAGCCGTAATAGTAGTAATTTATCTATCAATCCATTAATTGTTGGTCCAAGACCAGAGTCCCGCCGCCGAAACTCGAAAGTCGCGACAGTAAGGTCGGCCCGGCCGTCCTTGCCTTATTTGGTAGCCTCTTCGTCGTAAACACCGCACCAGGTACCTATCTCACCCGCGTTTGCATGCATAATGACTTCGAGAACTGATAGTGATAACCGATCGACAGTTTCCTGTATCACGAATGCCGTTTGCTTTTTATGAACGTTGACACTTATTTACCAAGAAATCGATTCCTTGTCCAGAAGCTATAATATTTTTATGATCCAGAAGTTTTTCCTTTAATATCTTCTCTTTTTTATAGTTACAGTTTTAACCTTGTCACGACGTATTTCCTATTGTTTTTTTTATGTAAAGTCGATGACAAAGTGGATGATTAATCCAAAGTCTAATCTACTTATTAAATAAATATACTAACCGAATGTTAACACACATTTGTACCCACGGAACAGAAAAAAGCTAGTTTTACCTGGTTCAATCTATATACATTTCTTACACTCTATAATCTGATCAATGATCATCTACTTTGTTGTTGACTGTACCGCTACGATATATATATGGATCGTTTGTCTAGAGTAATAAGAATGAATTTGGATTTCAATAGATGTCTAGGTATCTGAACGAAGAGGTTAGGAGTTCTGACGCGAGCTAAATTAAACCATAGCGCTATCCACAAGTAAATATTTCTTTGAATTTCTTTTCTGAGTTAGACTTCTGTACGTGAGTACTAGTACTTATTCTGTGGTTTGGTGTGGAACTATTGCCTAACCATGTGTGTTTTTGTCCACAGCGCGGTTTCCCGTTCGACGAGGAAGAGGGCTCCGGCGCGTGGAGCGAGCTCGCGGCGCGGCACCCCGACATCGCGGCGCGGCTGCGGCAGCGACCCGCCGCCTGGGCCAGGAAGCGACGCCCGTCCAGCCAGGACCCCACAGACGGTAAGCTTCACTATACATATCACTTCTAATTATTAAACTCTATCACTCATATTCTTAAAAAAATATCGACCGTTTGCCGAGCCTAATTTATTTTAAATATGTTTTGTCTCGTTCTTACTATGTTTAATATTGAAAAGAGAGACAAGCAGAGAGACAAAACATATTTTAACTCAAATAGGTTTAGCAAACAGTTGATATTTTTATGAATATGGGGGACAATATACACAGTAGGTCTCGAAAGAGGAAAACTCAGATTACCAGAGTTGGCCGCCCGTGTAGAATCTGGGTGAACTGAACTAAGGCTTTCTTTATCAATGTGTTGAACACAAAGTTGTCTGACACGATTAAATGATACTTACCTAGGCTGGTAAATTAATGCAAAGATGGAAGAGTGCAGCATTTTTTTGACAAAAATCTGACAATGTACAGACCTTGTGGTTTCCGGCAGAGTAGAATAGGGCCACTTCAAGTCCTCCCGTGGATATCGTAGAACACGACTTGGGGAATACAAGCTAAACAAAGCTTATAAATATCAATGAGACCTCTCCAACCCGTCTGGCCAGCGTGGAGAGTGCAGGCTAAGTCCTCTGGCTGGTAGTACAGAGAGGGTCGTGCTTCTGCAGTGGAGACAAAAAGACCTAATGATGATGATGAATGATGATGTCCAGAACAGTCCGCTGCGTCATGTCGATCACTGTACTCAGACGGGCGTTGTATTTTTCTTTTGATTAGACATCAATATTACATATAGTTATCAATTTAAACGTAAATTACAAAGGCGTCATGAATAAAAATAGGCTAATCACCCATCTGATAAATCAATATCGTATTGTTGGCATTGGCAATTATATTATCATTATCAGTTAGAACTTTGAAATCCAGTTTTGTGTACTTTTAATTAGTTCTTTCTATTTTAGCCAAGTATGCTATACTTAATAGTACACAATCACTGAATTTCATTTTCTCCTTTGCAGGTTTTATAAAAAAGCGTTTCGTTATTGCAGATTTTGGAGACGAATTCGGTGGCTTCGACAGGTTTCCCTTCGACGACATCCCGCCGGAGTTTAGAGAACACTTCCCGTCACGTTGGAACCGCAGGTTCGGTCCCCGTGACGAGGCGGAGCCCCAGCCTCAGCCACCGCCACAACAACAAGCCCCCCCACAGTCGCCGTCCCCGCAACAGCAAACCGCCGCCACACAGACTGAACAGACACCCGGCCCTTCCCAGGACCACGCATATCTGCCACAGTACGGACTGAGGAACACAGTAGACCTAGGTCAGAAAAGCCCGGCCGACCCCAGCCTGGTTGATGCTGAAGAGCGAGGCCAACGGTCTATGTCAGCGCCGCCCGACAACCGCGGAAACCAGCACCCTAGCACAATGAACGACCAGAACCACCACGAGCAGCCGCACTCTGAGCAATCGTCCAACGTCCGTCACATTCCCATATTTGTGGAGGGCAGGGACGAGCCGGTGATCAACAAGAATGTCGACCACGGCGAGCCCAAGCCGGCGTACGTGCCGCCGCCGCAGCCGCACCCTCATCCACATCCCCATCCCCATCCCCACGTGGACAGAGAACAGTATTTCGCAGACGACGGCCCCGTCGGATTCCATCCGCCGCCAAACTTCTCCCGGGCGTTCGGCACACCTTTCAACACGTTCAGACAAGGCCCACAGCCGTTCGCGCAACAGAAAGTGTATCCACAAACAGCTTTCGCTAGAGGTGCTTCGCCACAAAGATCTCAGTCGCCCAAACCTAACTTCCCTAAAGAAGAATTCGTGAAGGTGCCCGTTCATCACGAATATCCTAAAGGTACTCCGTCCAAGCCGAAGCCGGCGCAGCAAGCCCAGCCCCCGCCTGCGCCGCAGCGCGCGCCGCCTGCGCAGCAGCCGGCGCCGCAGCACAAGCAGCCGACGCCGCCGCGACAGGAGCCCGCGCCGCAGGAGCCGCAGTCCCCGCCACAACCTAAACCGCAGCCCTCGCCCAATGATCCCATTACTCAAATTCTGAGCATCCAGACTGACGTCCTTAACCTAATGACTGAAGTCGAAAACTTTACCGGTACCAAAAAAGACAAGCGATACATTTTCTTAGATGAGATGTTAACGAGGAATCTCATTAAATTAGATAATATCGAAACCGAAGGCAAAGAGAATATTAGGCAGGCTAGAAAGGAGGCGATTAAATGTATTCAAAAATGTATAGCGGTGCTAGAAGCGAAAGCGGATAACAACGCTTTGAACACTCCTCAGCCGCAGGAGCAGCCGCAAGAGTCACCTCTAGACGTAGAAATGAAAGAGAACGCCGAGGCTGGGCCTGCGACTGAAAACGGCGAAGTTGAAATGAAGGAGCCCACCAAAGAGGACGAGAAAAATCAACCACAAGTTGAACAGGACGAGAAACCGGCTGAACAACCTAAAGCGGAAGAGCAGACAGTCGAGCCGACGTCAGAAAACAAGGCCAGTGAACAACCACAAGCCGTCGACACGCGGCCAGAGGACAATAAGGCTGCTGAAGAAGCTAAGCCAGAAGAACAGAAAAAGGAAGACGTCAAAAAACCTCCCAGTAAGAGCAAGAATGTAAAGAAACGAGACAAGAGTAAAGACAAGAAGTCTGTAGATAGCGATAAGGAACAAGTCGAGACTAAGAATGAAGTGATGCAAGTAGACGACAAGGGCGATAAGACGGACTCACAGACCATGGAAGTAGACAGTGCTGCTAGTCAATAAAATAAGGCGACTTTAGTGAATTGATACTGTAGATACACGTTGTAATCCGAGCACGGGCCTAAACTTTCTGCCTTCCTCTTCGTGTTTCTTTGTGCGTAACACTGTGTTAATACGTATTTAGTGTTTATGTTTGTACAGTTTCGTTTTTAATATTAATAAAAAAGTGTAAAGCGATTTGTTTATAGGATTTCCAATGCTCTTTTGGAATCCTAACTATATTTAATTAATTTATTGTTTATCAATACTTGATAACACAATTTTCTCAATAAATGATGAATCCACTATGTGCGTTTTTATTTTATTTGTAGCCAAGAATGATAAGTTTCATGTTTTCAGTTTCATCTTATAATATCAAAGATAGAATATACCATTAGTATAACCTTTTCACCGCGAGACTTTATATCAGTTGCCGTGGCCCCAGCGCGAGGTGTATGAAATCTAAAATAAATACCTACAACCGAAAAGGGATGTGGATACTTAAGTTATGTGCAATACGAGCGTTTTTTTTTGGTCGGAAATATCCGACGCTCGCGGAATGGGCACGAAAATGTTTGTCGGATAAATCCGACGTTCGTGGTGAAAGGGTTAAATTAAAAACATAGACCTAGATTTTATTAGATCAATTATTTAAACTAAGTAAAACTAGGGGCCGTCGCACATATGGCGAATTCGCGATTTTGCGCGTCTTCTCGCGATAGGAGTAAAATTGACGCTTCGCTTCCGCCACGGTGTAAATTGAGCCTTATGGTGATTATCCGAGCCGAACGCATCGAATCGATCGAATTTTTTATGGCCTCGCATATCTAACCGCACCGAAAGAAACGACCGCGCTGAAAGAATCGATCGCGCCGGGGGAATTGTTTTCATATTCTTTACACCTGTCGCATATAAAGAATTCTGAAATTCTCGTTTTGTTCAGCTCGGATAAGTGTGCATTCACCTTTACTTTGACACACCAGGACACAAAGGAATGATGCTCCCTCATTGCTAAAAATGTTAATCAAACTAAAACTGCCATTGCAAATAATTTATTTAATTTATAGTAATTGATTCGTAATCTATTCAGTTCCATTACTGTAAAAAATAATAAGCAAACATAGCCAAATTCATTGATTGCATAAAATATAATTTATCTACACTGATCTACACCCATGCTATAAATCCTCTATAAAAGATTCTGAAACACTTACCTTATTGCCAACATTAAAACACCCCTTGTCATAGTAACCATTATATCACCGAAACGAGTGTTATAATGTGGTACTACATTTCATTATGCAACGCAAACTCGATCCCTTCCTTATTCATTAAACAGCCACATTCTTTATTAATTTCATAAAAAGAACATTGTCATGTACGCGCGGTTCACTACCACATCTCCGTAATTTGAAAAAGGAACTTATTGGTTATTTGAATTCACGTCGTATCCCGCTATCCAATAATTGTACGATCCAAAATTTAAATAATTATTACTTTAAATAATTCCATTATTACCTATACATACATAGTTAGTTTTTATTAGATAATCAGCAATTAAACTTACCAGGAATTTACATACAGTTCTTAACACTGTACAACACCCTATGGATTTAGAACCTTTTATAGAGGATTCATATCATAGGTGTAGATAAAGTTTTGTATTCAACTATAATAATTAGGTATTAAAACACTAATGTGATGCTATTATCACACTCGGCTTCGACTCGTGTGATAAACCCACATTCGTGTTTTGATACCCCTTATTATAGTACAGTTGTATAAATAACTATTATATGATTAATTTATTTAGTATAATATTTTACACATATCCCAAACCACCTATCACAGAATATTTATTATAGCATTGTCTATACATTTTTATTCTTACTTTGTCTAAAAAAAGGAAAAGTTTTTGATCAATGATACGTATATCCTAGTTTAAAACAAAAATCTGGAGATTGGAGGAAGTTGTCACACAGAGCCGACGCCAAATAGGGAAAAGTCGAGGAAGATGATGACGTATGCCTCACTCTACATAAAAGACCTGAAGTGCTATTTTTCATTCATTCATTCATTCATCATCATTTAAACATTCATCCGTCGCGTCGTGTTAGCGAAAAACAATATTGTTTTACGTCGAAAACTATAGATAAACTGTAGACAGTTTTCAAAAAAATCACCATGAATAAAAGAGGAGCGTGAATCGGAACGGATTCTTTGAAATATCTGCACTACAAACGTCAAAATTACGAGTGGTCAAAATTAAGACCACTTAGCCAATCCTTCGCAGACGACCGATTCAAAAATGCGCCCGTATGGAAACCCTCGCGGAAACCAACCTTAATGCCTGTCTGCGACCACGACGGATGTAACTCTTATTCAAAACATCACACGCAACAAAAAAGGTTCGTGCTAAGCCCTGTTTATATATAAATTAATAATGTGATCAAAGCGCGAAAGTTTAAAAAAACAACATTCATAATGTGACAAGTGATTTCAAAAATGCGTCCCCAGTTCATTACAATAGGCATGACGAATGGAAAAATATCTTTAGCCAATCGGTTAGATTACAAAAAAATATTGTACACGTATTTAAATTTCGCATGACGTCACGGCTACGTACTTAGAAATAAACGCTAATGTCGTTTAGTGAGTAGCTGTTTATTACTATTCCTTTTTTTCCATGCAATTAGCTTGTATTTTAATCCTACTTCGAAAAAGGAGTAGTCGGTCTTTAGTTTTGTAATATTTTAAGTCGTAAAATTATTTATAAGATTAACTCCTAAATTTTTTATAAGATTAGCAATTTGGTATAATACATTCTTATATTTTTGAAATATGTAGACATTGGAGAAAATTACATTTTTGAGCTTTTTTGGGCTAGACACTTTTAGTCCGTGGGTTCTTTCACCCATAATCTATTTAAATTTATTAGAAGGTATCCTGTGACCAAAGGGCTGACTTAAAGAAAACCTGGCTGAAAGAATCAGCATTGCCATACAACGTGGCAATGCTGCCAGCTTTTTAGCCACGCTGCCGGGGGTGATATTTTAGTTTAGGTAGTATTTTAGTGGGACAAATAATTTGTATTTTTTAAGTTTATGTTGTTATTTAGTTTTAATTAAAATTTTATCAACTATAGTTTTAATTTTATTTTATTTTTATATATAATAAATATATTCTTATACATATAAAATTCTCGCGTCACTGCGTTTTTAAAATAAGTGAATCTCCCTGTTTGTCTGTCTGTTACGTATTCACGCTTCAACCCTTAAATAATAATAATAACTTTATTTCAGACAAATTCCATATAATTAAGTTCACATGATTTCACAGATTAGGTATTATAGTTGATCAGACATTGGCCACGGATCCATTTTTATGAATCAGAATCCAGTGCCTCATCAATGCACCATCGACATCCACCCTATCTGTAGGCGCTACAGTAACAAGGCAGCCTCATCAGAGTTCTGAAAGAGTTATTGTACTGGACCCGCTTAGGACTTAACCTATTTAGATGAAATTTGGTAAGGCTCATTGCTCCCGAAATCCCACGGGGAGCGAAGTCCGTGGCGATTGGGCGGGCTCAAACAATTTCGAATTCAAACTATTTCGAACTGTATTGTTAGTGAAATGAAGGTTGTAATAGTAAACAGTTTGCCTGATTCTCACAGCTGTTGTAAAAACAAATGCTGTCCGGTAAATCCCATTGGCAGATGACGTATATAACGTGACTGGACAGCACAGACGAATACCAACTTTAAGGGGTAAAGGCTTGCGTTTGGCCAGTAGTACCATTTTTACATAGAGGTGACGTCGCAAGCCCCCACTCCGGAACTTTGATGCTCCGTATCTTTGTGAATTTTTACTTTTTTGGCAAATTGAAAAATATGGGTCAATTATTTTTGGATAATCTACACGACGGACTAATTACAATTATACTTTTCTAACCCTGTCGTCATCCCTATTAAGCCACCTATTTCGCTGGCTACTATATGTATATCTCATAAGTATTTCCTACACTGCGGTGCCATTTTTCAAACGCGTAGTCGCTATTTTTTGTATGGAAAAAGAAATCGTTTACGCGACTCCGCGTTTTAAAAATGGCACTTCATATCTCTCTCACTTCACTCCCACTCCTTCATAACCCTGTCCCAGTCCTCGTCCGCTATGAACGGCTTGTCGATACAGTTGATCATGTACTCGCCGCAGTACAGGCACTCGCTGGCCACGATGTCGTCGACCTCGTTCTTGAGCAGCTCCCTGAGCGGCAGCCCGCTGGACGTGCGGGTGTTGAGCTCGATGCTGGACAGGTGGGACAGCCGCGCCTGGATGTCTTGCAGCTTGTTGCGCCGGGCGGGGCCTGCATAAAATACGTTCCATTTTATACACGTATATAATTTTTCAAAACTAAAAAACGACTTCACTCCAAAACTACATGACCGATTTTACTAAAATTTCTACATAAAAAACGTCGGAAGTCGTTTTTTACGCAATAAAACTAATTCTAGAATTTGTTTTACTGCGTAAAAAACCGTACTAGTCAAGTGCGATAGCTAATACGATAACTGTCACCTCAGAAGAGCAAAAGAGAAAGCGATCAATTTGACGATGAGATAAGAATGAAGAAGATATATATGAAGAAGATACCATAGACCTAGAATTATTTTACATAAAAACAGTATTACCCATTAGCAGCCTAGCTCGAACATCGTCACACAAAAACATTTCGTTTCTGGTCTCATTTTACAATACGCTATGGCTATCTTGTACCTTTAGATCTATGGACTAACTTATATTCGGTTTAAACCATTATTCACCCTAAAGAAATTGACATCTACAGGTATACGAAAAGTTTCATAACCACAAACTGTTTGTGCTTGGGTACTAGAGATTCGACCTGAGGGTCGTCGTAGAAGCCAAGACAGAGAGAATCGGAGAAGCTGAGACGGCTGGTCGGCGTCGAACAGCATCTTAAAAATGTCGGCGTCAAAAAGTTGAAATAAAACCCAAAACAGAACTATCTGGAAAAAAACACTTGACTAGGCGCACCCGCGACTGTAGAGCCATGTTTGTGCTTGGTCCTTTATCGCTTCTAAAGACATCCACATGAAAAGATGGACTTGTCCTATTCCAAGCCGGAAGAGACATGGCTAAATCAAACCAGTAGTTACCAAGTATGGGCTGTATCTCGGCCTGCAGGCAGTCGCTGTGGAACCTGTGCCCGCACGGGAACAGGTAGAACGGCCGCAGCAGCAGCGCGAGCTCGCACAGGCAGCACGTGTCCGACACCGACACCAGCACGCTGCGCCCGCGGAACGACTGGATCTCCGACCGCACCTGCCACAGAGCCATTCTGATCACAAACAAAACCTAACGCTAAAAATTAATTCTTCTGTTTGATTCGTTTGTTAAATAAAAAAAATATTTAAAATTCATTGAATTCATCAAGGGACTGGGTAAATTAGTAGATTTTGTTACAAGGGGATAAGGTAATATTTTGAAGGCGAGAGCGCTACTTTGAATCCAGAGTGAAACGAAGGACTCCACAGTTGAATCACGAGCGTAGCGATTGATTATACGGTGGAATCCTGAGTGAAGCGAGGGATTTATGTATATCGCCCGAGATAAAAGTATAACCGTACCCGAGTAGCACACTCTACTTTTCATCTGTGGAATCCTTCGTTTCGCTCTGGATTCAAAGTAGTGCCCTCGCCTACAAAATATTACCTTATCCCCTTGTAGTACAATCTACTATTATTAGTCCGTCATCTAGATTACTCATATTTTTACTTAGCAAAATATTAAAAATTTACAAAGATTCAGCGCTTCGAAGTTGCGGAGTGGGGCTGATTTATGGCACCTTTGGTATAAAAATCGTAGCTGATCGTGATGTCACGCGAAATTTAAATACGCTGCGTTTTAGTAATTATTTGCTTTTCAGAGAAAACAAAAATACGTATGCCATTCTTTTTAATAATTCTGTTTCTGTGAAATATGTTTAAATCAAGTGAAAAGACAATGTAACAATGCGAAATAAAAATATTATTTGCGAAATACAAGAACCAAATATTAAACAAAACATTTTCTGTTCAACAAAATTCTGAAATTCGAAGCCATGAAGTTTCTGCCTGCTGGAGATCGTCGAGATAGAGGACGCTATAATAATGAAATGAACTTACCAATTCTGCGGATTTGGTAGCTTCCTCCATCTCAGCTTTCAAGTCTTCGATTTGATTGTTGTATTCCTGGAAGAAAAAAAGAAAATATGTTTGGAAATTAATTCTTTGTATATTGTAATAAAAAAAAAAACTAAAAAAATAATAATTAAAAAGCTTTTTTAAAACGTAATTTTTTTTTAGATTAATTTTACTGAGCATATCTATGTATCTGTAAGGCCTTTGCAATGGGTTATGGAACCCTATATACAGGATAAAAAATAGTATATTATGCAATTAGCGAATAAAAGACGGATTTAATTCGAGGGCCATAGATGAATCACGAGTAAGTGAAGGATTCTAACGTTAAATCCGTTTTATTCAAGAGTTGCATACTATACCATGACTACGAGAAAAAGAAATATTTAAACAACAATAGACATATAAAGAAAAAAAAGGAAGGTTAAATCAATTAAAGTGCAAATTGAAATTGGAACAGCTACTCAAATCAAGAGTAATTTTTCTAAAGTCAAACACCAAAATAGTGATTTTTATTCACTGTTTTTAGGGAATAAAATAAATTACCAAAATAGTGAGTAAAAGTGCATTTTATTCACTGTTTTCAGTGTATAAAATAAACAACAAAATTGTGAGTAAAAGTGCCTTTTATTCACTGTTTTCAGTGAATAAAATAATAAACTTTTTAGACGGGGAATTATATAAATAATCTTTTTTGACATAGCAAATCAAAAGTACCTGTAAGGATTGGCAGATGGGCTCCCGGAAGTGGTCGATGGTGACCACGTCACTAAAGAAAGGCAGCAGGTCTTCAATCTTGATCAGCGGACACTCGTGGAGGAAACTCATCGCCTCAGCCAAGTCTTGGTTCTTTGTGATCACGTGCTCCGCTGGAAGAAATTATGTATTCCTGTATTACCCCACCCATATACCAAGACATATTTTCTTAAAACTTTCACAGCGTACGTCGGATTTATCCGACAAACATTCCCATAACGCGACCGTCGGATATTTCTAACAAAAAAAAAAATGCTCTTGTATTGCATTACTTAAGAGTTCCCTTATCCTAGACAGAATCAGACTTTCCCAAACGTAGTCTAGCTTTTATTTTGAAACAGCATGTCAGATATTGGCGAAATTATGTAAATTCAAAGAAATTGCATATTTGAAGGCATATAACTAGTTTTCACAGTCAAAATATGAGCTTTAAAGAGAGTATAGTGTATCATATCATATTTGACCTTCAGTATGGAAAACTTCTACACTCTCATATTTTCTTTCAAGTTTATATTTGACCATCAAAAACTAGTTCTATGCCTTAGATATATGCAATTTTATTAAAATTACAAAACGCTGCCGAAATCCCACATGTCATTACAAAACCAAAAGCTAGACTAGGTTTGTATGGAAAAGTCTAAGGTAAGAGGATTCTTAAGTATCCACATGCCTTTTTGGTTATTAGGTATTTAATTTCGATTTACTACTTCTCGCGCTGGGGGCACGAAGTTCATTGAAAGTTCAGTGATTCAGTGAAAGGGTTAATTCGTCATGACAAATTTCATTATCTAATTTTACATGTTAATTTGTTCTTTCCCCCATTTTTCTTTATTTTCGACACATGGTGTGTCAACCTGGCAACAAACATATATTTTACCCAAATCACATTCAATTATTAGTGGGTTATGATCTGACCAGTAAACATCATGTCGAACTTATACGTTACTAATGGTCATCATCATCATCCTCACGTATTCCCGGTTGCATCCTCAGCAGTAACGCTTCAGAGCCCGGGGTCCGCTACCTAACCAAGGAGATTTGACGAGGTTACTGGTTTTTACACAGAGCGACTGCCGTCTGACCTCCACAACCCAAAGGGCAAAACCAGGAACCAATCCTTGGATAGTTTGATGATCAAACGCTAGGTGGCGTTTGGGACCCACAGTTTTACGTGTCTTCCGAAACACGGAATCATCTTTCTTTTCGGATAATCAGGTGATTCAAGCCTGCAATATCCTATCCAGACTGGAAACAACTTTTCACAAAGTATGCTTCCCAGTGGGAATCGAACCCATGACCTCCGGGTCACAAGGCGAACGCCTTGACCACTGGACCACGGAGGCAGTCTACTAATGGTATCCCTTACTAATTTTGAGAAAAGACAATGATCTAACCATCTTTGACATTCATGAGCTTTACTAGTCAATGAATGTTACGTCAGATGGCTATCTGACGTAACACCTAACATACAAATCATAACATACGAAACACGGAAGGTTACTAAAGAGAACACACAGCCGATCCAGGTTTTCATCAACCGCTACCTGCGGCAAAACTTTTGTAGTCAATGATTGATGGAGCGTTGAAGAAAGACTGTTGAAGCCATCTCTAAGGTAGGGTGCGACTAGGAGCCGTAGGACCTTTTTTGCATGGAGAAATGGGCAACCCACACTACTCATCCACGGGGATGGGGAGTGGTATTAAATATATATATATATTTCTTCCAACAGGGATCATATAACATTTTCCATTTTTATGTTAATACTTAACAGAAAAATAGATCTTTAAAACTAATGTTAAATAAATAACCAGTCTGGAGTCTGTACTAATGGTCTTTATTTATCAGTATATGAATCATTGATTCACACACTGCAAATCAAGTCTATGTGCCAACGTTTTTATGATGCTGTTGGCGTTGGCTCGGAGCCTGCCCGCCAGAGATGTGCACCGCTTGCGCATGGTTGCATTGAAGCAGGCCACACGCGTTTCAGCAAACATCCCTGACGCGCTGCATCGTCGAGACAGCCCCATCAGTACCCTAAATGCATTGTTGTACTGTACCCGCAGTGTATTGTGGGTTTCCAACCCACTAGAACTCCTGGTTGCCTGGAAGAAATTGCTTAGAGATAAGGCCACCTTTTACGCAATACCTACCTAGTTTTTAAGATAATAATGTCCTTTATTTATTTATTTTGTGCAATAAAGGGTACTGCATTGCAATAATTATTTATGAAACTGTAGTATAATAAGGGGTACTAAAACACAAATGTGGGTTTATCACACGAGGCGATGCCGAGTGTGATAATAGTATCACATGAGTGTTTTAATACCTAATTATTACAGTTGCATACAAAACTTTATCTACACCCATGATTTGAATCCTCTATAAAAGGTTCTAAATCCATAGGGTGTTGTACAGTGTTGTAACAATTCTATGTAAATTCCTGGTAAGTTTATTTATTGCTGAGTATCTAATACAAACTAACTATGTATGTCAGGTAATAATAAAATTATTTATTGTAATAATTACTTAAATTTTGGATCGTACAATTATTGGAACCCAAATATTTTTTTTCGATATTAGTAAATATCGAACCAAAATGGCGTGATACAGCGTGATAACCAATAAGTTCTTTTTTTTAATTTCGAACTGTGGTAGTGAACGGCGCTTACAGGACAATGTTCCTTTTTTGAAATTCATAAGGAATGTGGCTGTTTGATGAGTAAGGAAGGGATCGAGTTTGCGTTGCATAATGAAATTTAGTACTACATTATAACACTAGTTTGGGTGTTATAATGGTTATTATGACACTGGTTTTTTTAAGGTTGGCAATAAGCTAACTGTTTCAGAAACTTTTATAGAGGATTTATAGCATGGGTGTGGATAAATAAATCAACACGTACCGATGTTGAGCCACATCTGGCGCTGCACTTGCGCGTCGTCCGGCATGTCGGCGACCTGCTTGGCCAGCGGCAGCGACACCGCCAGCGCCAGCTCCACCGCCGCCTCCCACAGGCCCAGCAGCGCCGACAGCTTCACGCACGCCTCCGATAGATTCTTCTCGCGGCACAACCTGGAATGTAAATTAAATAAATAAATATATACGGACAAATCACATGGTTACGAAACATAGTTTCCAAAGCGGCCAGAGGGACAGATTGAGTTACAGAACTAGTCAAAGGTGAAAAGAGGGTTGTTTAGGGGGGACTGAGAAAAAGCCCTGATGATGATAACCTAACAGTGAAAATGACCTCCGTTGCAGAATGAATCAACTTTCTTAACCAAAGACATACCTCAAAGCGTAGTACACATTATGATTCACCAGCACAGCGTCTGAGCCCTGCCTCTCCAGATACGTCATCAGCGCTTGGTGGTCATGCTCGAAGAATATTCACCTTTACTTCTATGTCAGTAATGCATACTATAGCTAGAGAAAGACTTGGCCTGTTGTGGCAGATTTTCAGGGTTCCATACCAAAGAATAATAACGGGACCATATTACCAAGACTCGCTGTGTCCATCTGTCTGTCTATCTGTCACCAGGCTGTATTCCACGAACCGTGACAGTTGAAATTTTTACAGATGATGTATATAGCGGATCAAAAACTGACCTCAAAGCATAGTGCACATCATAATTGACCAGTACAGCGTCCGAGCCCTGCCTCTCCAGATACGTCATCAGCGCTTGGTGGTCATGCTCGGAGTACAGAGTCAGCAGGTAGTTGTGTATCGCGCGGTCCTTCACGTTGTAGTTCAGCACCATGAACTCCAGGTAGCGAACGATCTCCTCGATGTGCAACGTATCATTCTCGCAGGATAGGAACGCTGGAAGCAGCTTCGATGGGCTTAGCCTTGGACCTTTAAAGGGATACAGAAATTAATTGTTGTTATGTAAAACAAAGATAAGTGGAAGAAGATGAGAGAGACGACCTCCGTGGCGTAGTGGTCACCAATGCTAGTCCGCCACCCTGAGGTTCCAGGTTCGATCCCCGGTCAGGTCAAGTTGGAAAATGGCCATTTTTAAATTGTTCTGTGTCTTGGATGTTTATTTATATATGTATTTGTTTTATAATATAGTATTGTTGAGTGAGTATCCCATAACCCAAGTCTCGAACTTACTATATAATAAATATATTTATTAATTTATCTCTTCCCAACAATTAACTATATTAATAATTTTTCAAAACTAAAATCCGACTTCAAGGCTAAACTACACAACAAATTTTGATGACATTTCTATAGGTCCAACTGACAAGTATGCCCTTTTAAACAAAAAAAAAAGAATTCTCCAAATTGGTCCACGCGCGTCTTCGTGTAATCGGTGAACAAACATTTAAAAAAAGCCCGACTAATTGACAACCGCATCTTTTGAAGTCAAGTAAAAATAGGTCAACAAAAAAATAAAGCTATCTTTAAGTTGTATTCAAATTGAGACCAAGCAAAGGGAAAGTCGGAAGTAGCGTCAGCATCATAATCATTTCAGCCGCATAACGTCCACTGCTGGACATATGCCTCTCCCAATGATTTTCAAAATGACTGATCTAGAGCGACCGTCAGGTCAGGTAGTCTGACCACCTTTTGTGAGGGTGTAGGGGATAAACCCGTATAAAGGGCTTCACACAGGGCAGCTATAATGTAAGGATGTACATTATAGCACGATACATTTTATTACATCTTTCCATAGAAATCGTCAGACCACACACGACAGTTATAATGTATAATTTTACATCCTGACGATTTTTATGGAAAGATGTAATGAGATATATCGTGCTATAATATACAACTTTTGCCTTAAAGTTTGTATTCCGCGACGCACTATTGCCATGCGTTATTATTACGTAGAATGAGATAGTCGATAAACGGTGTCGCCATGCTGCAGGGGCTGTACATATGTATGAAAATGCCAAGCTTCTAATGAGTAATATAATCACCTTGCGATATTAAAGCGTTGACCGTCCGCTTCGGATCCTCCTCCATCAACACCGGAGCGAACTGATAAAACAAATCGGGCCGCTTCAACTTCTGAAGAGTGCTCAGCGCCTCCATGTAAGACTTCCTGTATATATTCTGAGCGACAACGTTTTCATGGTCTTCATTCATAATTGTTAGCTTAATAAGGTTCTGCTTATCACCATGTGAAGACATCAAGTCATATATAACCTTTTTAACATGCTGCATACATTTCGATACTTTAGGATGTACCAAGAACACTTCAAAATCGCTCTGCAAGTCACTGTATTCATTCGTATTCTCCTTCCCTGTCCGTCTTAAAAGACCGAGTTGAGACAGAAACAGTTCAGTCATCCAAATAACAACCATAGAAATTAGAGTTTTATCGTCTTCCTCTAAAGAATCTAATCGCTTGCACAAATAAATTTTCAAAGCATTTATCTGATCATTTTCTAAGAACTTAAGGCATATAGTTTCGAAACTGCTCTGGGTTTCAGCGTAGACATTAGCACTTTCTTCATATTTGCCCTTAGAGAAGAGAAGTTCGGCTTGCTTCACACTAACAATGTCTATGTAAGCAGGGTTATGCTGGCAATATTCCTTAGCTAGATCAAACTGTTCTTTTTCCATGTAAATTCTCCAAACGTTCCTCTCTTCTTTGACTACTTTGTATCTGAACACAGTTTTTTCTGTAACCGCCCATACAGTTCTTCTTTTTACATCTTTGATGATGTTTTTAAGCTTACCGTGAGCTTCGGAGAACCTGTCTTCGTAGACACACTCTTGGTTGAGAAGAGAAACAGCCTTGACTTTGTCGGAATACATGAGCAGTGCATGAAATTCTGTTAAAATAAATGAGAGCGGCGCTTTTTCTTTGGCGTCAGTTTCGGGAGGGTAGTTTATCAGTTCGCCTTGAGTGAATAAGGTGTTGGAATTCTGTTGGGATGTCGGGTCTAACTGCAAAATGGAAATAAATTAGTGCTTTTGTTGTATAAACATACATACACATTTTCATGCCAGTCTCCCACAGCGGTAGGCAAACTATAGATTTCCATTTGCTACGATCCTCACAAACTTTTTTTGTTATAAAACAAATCTGCCAAAAAGTAATTTCGAGTAATAGTAGGAATAAGGTTGTTAATCTCCCAAAAATCACCCTATACGTTATATAATAAGGCCGAGAGTCCATGGAGACGAGCGAGGTTGTATTTTGTGGTGACAGTAAATAAAATCTATGATGATAAGCGAGGACAGGTTGACTCAGCTTACACAGTTTACCAAAAAGCGTTTGACAGTACATCATCGCTTATTAACTCATAAACTTCCATCTTTTGGTGTACATGGTAACTTCTTCGTTGGGTAGAATCTTACGTCTCCAATCGCTGTCAGCTTGTAGCTGTGAACGGATTTTTGTCAACACCGGCACCTGTTTTATCTGGTGTACCCCAAGGTTCCCACCTTGGGCCACTTTTGGTTCGCCATATACATTAATGATTTGGTGCACAAAGGTGTAAGTGTCTGCTATATGCGGACGACTTAAAATGATTTACAGCGATCTATAATATACAAGATTGTATAAAACTTCAGCAAGATCTAGACTTTTTGTGTCACCTGTGTTCTGAGAACTACATGAGTCTCAATACTGAAAAATGCTTTGTTATTACCTTTACACGCAAAGTTAAACCCATTAAATTTGACTATAAACTGCATAATCAACCATTGAGAAGTAAATCAACCGTTCGCGATTTAGGTGTTACCCTTGACTCAAAATTGACATTTTCTCAACATCCTGATAATGTAACATCTAAATGTAAACAGATGCTCGGATTCATATGTAGAATTTCCAAAGATTTAAAAAAAACAAAACTCTAATAAATTTGTATAAAACATTCGTACTCCCCAAAATGGAATTATTATTTGGTCCCCTCATTATATAACGCATGTAGGGCAAATCGAGTCTATACAGAAAAGCTTCTTGAGAATACTGGCTATACGACTGGGCCTTAGAAGCAGCTTAGTCACGTATGAACAGCGCCTGGAGCACTTTAATTTTTATCTCTTTACTATAGAAGCTCCCTAACTGACCTGACATACTTACAAAATTGTAAACTCAAAATTGTCAACTTGTACTTTAACCGAAATTAACTTTAAAGCACCTTCGCGCAGTCAAAGAATTCCTCAACTGTTTTCCATACCTTCTAGTGCGAATAGCATTGTCCAGAACAATCCGATGTACCGAATGTGTCGACTTTATAATTGCCTGTGTTCATCACCTGAGTTTCCTGACATCTATTGCACTTTGCTCGCGGCATTCAAAAGGAAATGCCTAATTGTCATCACAGATTCATAATTCATTCTTTCATTTATTAATTTTTTTACTTACTAGTTAATTTGTTTTATAACTTGATTTTTGCTATAATTGACATGTTATATACTTATATAATTGGTTAATTAGGCTATCTAGTTATATTTCTTATAATTTATCATTTCATGTACCTAACTCACTGTATATGTACTAATAAATAAAAAAATAAAAAATCGCTTTCATTCAATGAGTTTTAAAAATGTTGTTTATTGTTAAAATACGGCACATCTTCGCTCAGTTAGTATGAAATCTCGGTCTAAAAGTTGGTTAAATAAACAAAATATTGCTACTTACTTGACCATAAAATATTCCAGGCTCAGTCAACCACGCAAAACTCTTTGGTAGCTCATTCCGATCAAAGTGGAATTGCAACTTAGAGTACTTCAAAGTCGAAGGTATCTCTTGGAAGCTGGTATCAGGGGTTGTAAGGTACGGGTAGAAGAGAGCCTGGAGACTGGGTCTGCCATCGCTCGAGACCGCATTGCCAATGAACTGGTACAGCCTCGTGGGGGTTGTGATGAATATAAAATACTTGTTTGTGTTGTCCACTCGGTGGAACTGGATGCCTGTGATCGGCATATCTGTGCCTTGGCCAATGTCGAAGATCTGGAGAAGTATACATATATAAATGAAGTACAAGAAGGTTACTGCTAATAGAGAAATAAGCCATAAATTAAATAGGCCACAAAGAAAGAAAAATACTATCCATTCAGAGTCACCATCTTTAAATTATAGTTTAGTTACAACGAAGGTTGTAATACAATCTAAAACAAGTAATTGTTATAAAAACAATAACCCAACTAACTGCCTTTTTTTAATTTATTTTGTATATACATATATATATATACCCAGTGTCACTCTCACAGTAAATACGAATCTAACATCACCTCTCAAGATAAAATCCATCGAGCCGTTCAGGCTGCACAGCGTGGCAAACAATTATACATACATACTCTCGAAAAACATAACCCTCTTTCTGGCCTGTCGAAAAACATAACCAGTAGGGTAATTAATAGTATTGTATTACTTTAACACTAAAGTTATGTTCATTATTGTGCACGAAATCTGAGTTTCAAAATAAAAAAAAAATTGTAAATTTTTAATAACATCAGAAGTAAGAGAACAGTGAACAGAGAGTTCCAACTAAAAGAACTGTAAGAGAGAGTAAAAACATATAAGGACGTTAAGAACTTAGCGAAAAAGAGACATGGAAAGCAATCCATTGACAAGAGCCCAGCTAATAAAAAGAAGAAGAACAGAGAGTATGCTGTCACCAGACCATAAAAAGCACACATGAACAAACAAATTATACAGTAAATGAAGATTATTTTAAGGCCTTGGTTCACACCATAATTCACCCAAATGAAATTTTCAGAGACAAATATACTAATCATAAATAATTATATTCACCAAATTCAAAGAGCCTAGAGATTTGGAAAATTATTTTTTTGATAGAAGCGGTATACTTTCCAGGTGGTCCCATAGAAATTTTATCAAAAGTTTGGGGGTGAAGTCAGTTTTTAATTTTGAAAAATTATTACAAGCTTTTATTTAGTTTCACTACTGTTTATCTGTATAATATATATATATATAATAAAGTTTTTGACCCGGTTTACGATTGAGCTGACATTTTGGCACACAAACATATATTCCGTGACAAGCAATATTATTATGATGACATGGAGCTGCTCTGATGATGGACCCAGAATGTGGCCATAGAAACTCTATAATGATATGATGCAACCACATCGCATGGGCTTGTTTGATTCGTGTTGAGAAGCACTTAAACTTTCAAGTAAGTCCATTGTTTCAAATAAAAGCTTGTGTTAAAATATATTTTTTATTTGTTTTTGGGTGGATTATGATTAAAAACAAGTACTAGAGTCTGACCTAGGAACATATTAATTAGATTTTGCTGTAGACTAGACAAGACAAAGCAAAATGTTATAAAATAGTTTACCAATCCATCTATTTCTTTGCTTCCGTACAAAGGCAGGTAATTTGGCAGCTTGTGGAAAAAGTTACATTATAAATTGTTAAAAAAAATTAAAATATAAAGGTAATAACTATACATATTATTTTGAAAAAGAGAAAAGTTAGAGTAATCAGAACAAGCAGTTAGTAGATATACCCCATTTATCTCAATAGATTTACTAGGATCCTGAAACAATTTTATTTTAATTTGCACCCACGTTGTTGCTTGGTATCATTTGTTAGTACATTTAACCAAAATTTTAAAAATATATGAAGTTGCAGGAACATTTTTATATTATATGAAATCTTACCTGTCTCCAATACTGTTGATTGGCCGTAAACATTCTGTCATTGTCTGCTTCCAACTCTGTCTCCAGAATTTCACCTCGAGACGTACCAAGCAGTATTGGCCCAGTTGTTATCTCCGAAACATTCTCATTATTCCACCCCACTTCAGTTACTTCATAATTCCTAGATTTGCTAACCGACTTCAACTTAGAGCTTTTACGGTGTAAATACACCAGCTCGGGGTTGCCATCCTTGTTTCGGGCTGTGAAGGCCATGAGCAGGTGGAAGCCGAGTGGGTCAAGGAATAGACCAGTCAATTTTGTGTTTGGTTGGATGTACTTGGTGTACTTTATTTCTGAAAAAGAATTGCACTTACTGTACCTAATTGGTATGAGTATGTTTTAAAATACAACCTAATAACAAGATCATAATATATTCAATGGGTAAAAAGATTGTGTATTTTCCTCATAGTTAGATTCAATAATACCTTCATGATGGTTTGGCATCTTCAGATCCATCCGGAAAAGGTTTCCATTCGCCATAGCGAGCACCAGGTAGTCGCTGGCGACAGTTGCATGGGTGATAACATCAGACGGGCTGAAGTTCATCTTCTGCTTCGAAAACATTGGTGTATTGTCTTCAAGCTGCATGTTGATGTACCCAGATGATGTCATGGCTTCCTCCACGGGCTTCGCACGCTGGGAAACCTGGGAAGCCTGCTCGTACTGGTCGAGGATGGACGTCATGTTGAACGTTTGGTGTTGATACGCCCAAATTACAAGACACAATTTGATGCACTCATTTTAAGGGACAACTGTGTATAAATAAGCTGCTTGGCTTCGGTGCAAGAACTAAGCACCAACCGTAATTGGTAATTTATGAGAAAAGAAGAATGATTAGGATTTATAAATTAATAATCGTAAAAATTATAGAGCCGATATTGATATTATGATTAAAAAAACATCAGTTATGGTATGGCTGTCAAAGTCAACTAGGGAAAATAATAAACACGTTTCTGTCTAAACATTCAGGATCAGGATCAGGAGAAATAATGTTAATATTTTTATTATAATACATTTATAGACTATTATTTGTATAGCAGATTTAAATTGATAAAATTTTTATATGGCTTATATGATATCTATAGATATCCTTTTTACAACCATAATCAAATAAAGGTTGTAAAAAATATTACATACAACTGCTCAGACGATATGTACCTATGAATGAATATGATGCGTATAAAGTTATGTGCTGATAGCAGTAAATGTCAAAGTCAATGTCAAACAAATGTTGACAAATTATTATCAATAATAATTTGAACCTTTTATACCAAGCAATAAGAGTGATTTTCACCATTAAATGAACACAAGAAAATGCTTATCACTGATCGCGCGATTCACAATTTCACTTTTTTTATTTATTCTTTAAATTTTCAGTATTTCAGGCAGCTTCGTTTTTTTTTATTTAACTCCTACGATATGTTGTTATTGAAAGTTCTGTTGTATTTAAACCTGTTATTTAGGATACTGGAATAAGATTAAAGTTGTAATCAAACCAGCTCAGCAGACTGGTAGTGCACAAATTGGGCAACAACCAGATTTTTAAATTCCAGTTTTGTGTGACCTTGTCCCATTATCATTATCATACATTTACCTATCGCATTCGAATGTCGGCATTGTGTGGATCGCGAGTGTGTGCCGCTGCAATATAGCACCAGTTTTTATCTGTACTTATCATGGCAGCAGGCGCGCTGTTGAAATCTGCTAAAGGCTGTGAGTATTAACGTTTATATGCATTTATTTTACTACAAATTTCCCAATTAAAGAATTAAACCTTTTCTTTTTTGTAAATATGTAAATAATACCTACACAAGTTTGGTATGCTAATAATTTCTTTAAACTTTAAGAACTATTTGACAGAGCTTTATACTGTGAAAAGGAGAAGTTTTACTTAATAATCATGCAGAGAAAAGTGAAAGTACCTGCAAAGATGCAGTTTTTGTATATTTTTTGAATTTGAATGTTATCAATACTTTTATCAGAGTTTTTATTAAATTTGATTTGAAATAAGAATTTTCTTTTTTTACAAGTGTGCTCACGGCAAGGAGCAAAGGCAGTGACGTCACAATGCCGCAGCTTCACAACACAGCTCACAGAGCAGCAGCAGTGCATCCAGGAAGAGGCTCGAAAGTTTAGCAATGAACACCTAAAGCCTAAAGCTTCCAAACTGGATGTCGAGGGACGCTTCCCATATGAAGAGGTATTTTTTTAATGTTATTGCAGAATGTCAGTTTATTTTTTTAAGACATGTTGTCCTGTCTACCCTGCAAGGAATAGATGTGGTTAGTATAACATTGATGTGTGTGTGTTTATTTTATCAATATGGATCATTATTCAATAACTCTGTTACATAATATAGATAAGACAGAGAATATTGTCTCTCTATAGGTATAAAGATAAAATGAACAAAACAGTTCATTCAGGTGTCCACATATATTTTATGTATTGATTATTAGCAGGGCAATGACATCCACTGAATCCTCTCTATTCTTTCGTCCTTATTTATTTTTAAGCACTATAAACAAAGTTTCTAAGTGCTATTTTTTTAAATAATAATTATATTTGTTATCTTTAAAAATTAATCCTTTAAATTCCTTATAAACATTACTAAACTACTAACATTTATTTAAAAATGACGCCGCCGCGGCCTCCACTATTCCACAAAAAAAAGTCTGAAGCTCTAAAGGTTACCGACCCCCGCGCTCCACCTGTGCCGCTCTGGCAAAGATAAAAGTATACAATATTTATAAATGGTACAAAAACTACTTACCGAAAATGAAGGCATCTTATAGGCTGAGTTATTATTGGAGATATGCGACTATATGTTATACAAAGAATTTTATAAAACCGGCCAAGTGCGAGTCGGACTCGCGCACGAAGTTTTCCGTACCATTATCTATAAAAGATCACGTTTGTCGTATTGGAGCCCAACTTAAATATTTTTTTTAGTATTTGTTGTTATAGCGGCAACAGAAATACATCATCTATGAAAACAACTGTCTAGCTATCCATGAGCTACAGCCTAGTGACAGACAGACAGACAAACAGACAGTGGAGTCTTAGTAATAGGGTTCCGTTTTTACCCTTTGGGTACGGAACCCTAAAGACCTAGGTCTGTAGTGTTACCAATCAATGACATTTTTGTCATCTAATTTTCAGATAAAGAAGTTAACAAATATGGGCTACATGGGTGCCAACGTCTCTGAAGAATATGGCGGACTTGGTCTAGACTACCTATCCCTGGCGCTGATAGTGGAAGAGCTGTCCCGTGGCTGCGCCAGCACGGGCATGACGCTGTCCATACATAACTTCCTCTATGCTAACCTGGTTAACGAGAAAGGCACCCCTGAACAGAAGGAAATGTTCCTGAGGGATTTTACTAAGGGATCCATTGGATGCTTCGCTTTGAGCGAACCTGGTTAGTATTTTTACCCGACTGCGCCAGAAGAAGGGGTTATGTTTTTCGAGAGCATGCTTGTATGTATGTTTGTATAATTGCTAGGCACGCTCTGCAGCCTGAACGGCTCGATGGATTTTAGCTTGAAAGGTGTCTTTAGATTCGTATTTACTGTGAGAGTGACACTGTGTATATCAAAATAAAATAAAAAAAACAAACTTTAGCCAGTCGGGTATTTTGTTTTTGTAATAATTACTTGTTAACTAGGCAATTGTAATTTTATTTCCAATCAAAATGTGAACCACGTCCTAAGTTGTTTAATAATAAATAAATAAATATATACGGACAAATCACACAGATTGAGCTAGCCTTAAAGTAAGCTTAAGCTTGTGTTATGAGATACTAACCCAACGATACTATATTTTATGATAAATACATATATAGATAGACACTCAAGACCCAGGACAATTTGAAAAAGGCCATTTCCCAACTTGCCCTGGCTGGGGATCGAACCCAGAACCTCCAGATTGGCGGTCTAGCGTGTTGACCATTATGCCACGGAGGTCGCCTGCTAATGCTAACGAAGTAAAATGTTCCATTTGATTCTCTTCCCGCGCAGATCATAAAAGTCGATCGAGGGAATGAGCAAATCTCTGAGAAATCTTGTCAAATATTGGATTTTCCTTTCCATCTGCCCTCGTCTGAACCAAGTAGTGGTAGGCTTGGGTCACTCCCCGTTTAGATATCAAAAAATACAAATACGCGCCGCGACCGCTCCGGAGTGAGAAATTCAGAACTAAATCCGCCGCTCATTGAATCTGTTTTGTATAGGTATCAGGTCTGGTCAAACGGTTCATAATAAGTATTTAAGAATCGTTTGACCAGAGTCAGAGCGATAAAAATAAAATTGACTTGCAATGGATTTCTAGGTATCTAACAGGTGCTGAGATCAAACGCGAGCTAAATTAAACCATATCGCTAACCACATTGAGTAGATATTTCTTTGAATTTCTTTAATGAGTAAGACTATATATGAGTACTAGTATTCTGTGGTAGTGGTTTTATGCTCTAGGTATTGTTTACTCCATAACGATAAATACGTGATTGGTAATTTGTACATGAAGAAACTGAACTGATCCATAAGTGGAAATATCTCTTTATAGCCCTGACATTGTTGCATACAAGTGTACGGCGGTAATGATATGTCATGAAGGCAGCAAACATTTTACGAATAAGTAAGCATATTAGTAAGATTGCCTTATTTGCGGTTGTAGCGTGTATGTAGATCATTACTGCTTTAGGTACTTACTGCATTCTATTGTGAGAGCATACATTTATTCGTAAGTACCTACATAACCGTCAAACTCGTACAATGTTTATCTATACCGGGGAGTAGGAAAGCTAGTTTGAGTTTAATAGGAAAGATTGGATCAGTTTGCCGGATTTAGACTTTTTAGGAGGGTAAAAATCCAAATATGGTGTCTCGTTATTTCTGGCGACAGGTGCAAAGGAGTCTAGGCTTATCAGGGAAGAGCAAAATTTAAACCCAGGGTTGGGCGGAGAGGTGGGGTGCAAATATTCGACTATATAAGGTCACAGCACACTTATCAACTCGGAAAGGCATCGACACCGTATCGCCTTTCGCCGCGCGGTCAACCAGGCGTCAACCTGACGTAGGCACGTAACCAAACCGGCTCAGCTTCGGTACGTCGACTCGCGGTAAACTCGAATACGGCTGGGCGACGCCGTGCTTACCGCTCGCCGGCCGCTTTGGTCTGGCCGGCACTAGATCATTTTGACTCCAAACGTAAAGTGGCGTGGTGATAGGTCCGAGGAAACGGAGAGACGTCAGCTCGCATACGGAGAGGCGTAAGCGCGCGGACGACGAGCCGCAAGCGCGGGGACCGCTAGTTGACCGACCAGCAAAGCGGTTCATGAGCAGGTCCCGAGGCGAGGCGTTTACGTTACGAATCCGAATAGTGTGCGTTGCAATAGGGAGTTTCATACACAGAATACTGAGCTGCTCGAGTTGATACGTTTACGTTCCGTTTACGAGTTGATAAGTGTGCTGTGACCTTTAGGCGCGCCCTGAAACTAGCGCCCAGGGCGGATGCCCCGGTTTTATTGAAACCGGTTGTGTGGTTTGGGGGTGAAGACGGTTTTTAGTTTTTAAAAATTATTAACATGCTGTTGCCCGTGACTTTTTGGAGTTCACTTGTCATTGTGTTTATCAACGATAACATTGTCAATTTTTTATTTAGATTGGGAAACTGTACACGCGATAAGATAAAAGACTTCTACTGTGCTATAGCAAAAGTTAAGTAAACTAAAGAGGTATTTGATTAGTACAATACGTTATATCTTTTAGTTAGATCCAAATATATCGTTGGCCGATCGTTAAAATCGCCGATCGAGATTTCTCTGAGTAGATCACGATATACAAGCATTTCGTGATTTTCCTGTCTAATATCGTTAAAAGATGATTTGCCTAGCCATATTTAGACAATCGAATAAAACGTGTCAAAAAATGCGAGTGGCGCAGGTTACGATGAGAGCCTTAGCGAGCATCTTAAGGACACGTCATAGAGCATTTTTTGACGTACTTATACAACGTTGCATAGAATACCTTTTCTACGAATATATTTACTAAATAAAATACAAAAATAAACAAAGAAAAATATGAAAATGATTGACATATTATGTGAGGCAGATAAACTTTATTTTTTTGAATTGACGTTTACTTCCTTAGTTACATTATTAAGGGAATACCTGAATTTTCCGGGGTCCAGTGCTGCCCCCATTTTAAATAAATCATTTAATAGGAAACGGAGATATCATTTAAAATTTGGTCTTGATCAGACTCTGGATAACCCTTCAAACTATTTAATGAACTACTGTTAACAGTTTAAAGTGAGAACGTGAAGCTTTTCTACGCACAATTGCGAAAAACGGCCACTTTTGGCGTATGTGCATAGAAAAGCTTTACGTTCTCACTTTAAACTGTTAACAGTAGTTCATAAAATAGTTTAAAGAGTTATCTAGGGTCTGATCAAGGCCAAATTTTAAATGATATCTCCGTTTCCTTTTAAATGATTTGTTTCAAATGGGGGCAACACTGGACCCCGGAAAATTCAGGTAGCCCCTTAAAAAAGCTTTTCTTATTTCGACAGTAAAGATTTTCTTTCGGAAAGTTTTATTTTTAATACGAACTGTACGAATTCAGTTGTTTGTTTAGTTGGTAGTTGTGCTTTTTTCTTTGTTAAGATTGTGTTGATCGAGTAAAACCTTAACCTAAGTGCATTTACATAGGCACTATGGTGCATAGATCTAAAGAAAAAAATGTAGGTCTATGACTAGAAGTCTTTTTGGCGAAATAATGACACATGTGATATTATGTTAGGAATAGAGTATAGACTTTTCTAAATTCATATTATGTATGTTCTTATATAAAAAAAAAATTGGTGTATGCTTACATTAATGTTCAGGACCATTTAAAAGAGATAACAGTACAGAACAAGGGCCTGACACGCTTTGATAGAGCGGGATAGTCTTATTGAGATTTCTAAAAGAAGAAAAAGAAAAGAGTGCCTTTTTTGTCTCTATCACCGCCCGATCATTTTTTCATGGTCGGGCTATAGGCACACTTCAAATTGCATATACTTAAAGTGTGCCTATAACCCGACCATGAAAAAAATATACGTAGTATTATTAATATGTCTTACCCTTCGGACGCTCGGTGGCAAATCTACACTACTTGTATATATTCTAAACTTTGGTACAGAAGTATAAAAAGAGTTTTTCATTTATCCATACATACAGGTTGTGTTAGTACTTTCAAATGCGCTTATGTCAATATTTAGTCGCATACCATTAGTACTCGTATCATCACTTAGCGAGCCACCATTGAACTTGGAATAAACCTATATGCATATATCTACAGGTGCGGGTAGCGACGTCGCCAGCATTCAAGTGACAGCTAAACAAGATAGCGACTGTTGGGTGCTGAACGGCCGCAAAAGTTGGGTCACTTCTTGCATAGAGGGTCATGCAGCTGTGGTGTTCGCCACTTTTGAACCTGAGCTCAGACACAAGGGGCTCGTATGTAAGTTTGTGTCTATTATTAGTTAGGATAATGTGTTGCCATCTTGGTTCATTCTGACAGCTTAACAAGATGGCGACTGTAAGGTGCGACGACAAGAGCGCGTCTTTGATTGACTTCTACAACCGCGCATGTTGTAGAAGTCAATCAAGGTAATCAGCATAAACCTGGAAATCTATTCTTAATGTAGGGTTTACTAGAAACCTGTTACTATGTCTGATTCCTTTTTTCTATCTATCCGGCCAGTGACCAAGATATTATACAGGATCTAAAAAAATATAATCAATCTATTTAAAGGGGGATTCAGTCCATGATACTAAAAAACTTTCCTCATGTAATATAAATTGGAATATCAAAAATAATTTTTGATCTCCCATATAAGTTAATCGATAGGCTGATCGTTTCTATGGAAAGTAAAAAAATCATATTCCTATTTGTTTCTTGGGGAAAATTTAACATTATAGACTCAAAACACTTTAAATAGTATAGTTTGTTACGTTATACCTTGTATATAGTACTCTATCGTTATACCTATTGTATACTAATACTTTAATAAATATTGTATGAGATTTATTAACTTACTAGGTAATCGATATTCCAGGTTTCTTGGTACCGCTGGACACCGAAGGAGTCTTCAGAGGCAAGAAAGAACCAATCATGGGAATCAGGTATGAACGTTTACGTGAATAAAAAAATTCTACTTTAAAAAAAAATGTGGAGGGTATTTTATAGTGATTTTGGTTCTTTATACCTTGCTATGTTTCCTTTATTTTTCTTTTGTAGTTTTACTCAAATAGGTTTTTTTTTTGGTAAACATTTTTTGTTACCGCACCTTTTTTATATTTTTATAACAATTCTTTAGCAGTATGGTCGCGGTCTAATGTGACCTTTTGGTGCCTAACGGGTTTAGGGATATGATGTAGAGGTTTGTTTTCTTGGTGTTGGATATAGTTATTTAGCAATGCAGTAGCGGGTTGCACGCTTCGCTTCACGCCCAGCGCATAAAACCCAACCTCCCTTCGAGCGGGGCTTATAAATGAGCAGTGAAGTGTAACCAACAGGGCGGCCACGGCCTGCGACCTCACGCTGGACCACGTCAGGTTGCCGGCCAGCTACATGGTGGGGGAGCCCGGGGACGGCTTCAAGATTGCCATGGCGCAGTTAGACCAGGCCAGGATAGGCATCTCGGCGCATGCGGTTGGTGAGTTTATTATATTTGATAATTTTCTGTAACCGTATGACAATCTGAATACATTCCGTGACACTTACGGCTGTGGTCGTGTTTCTGTTCTGTTCTGAGTCCGCCCAGCCAGCAGTTACGCTGCAAGAGCTTATGAATGAGGTCTACCTTGGAATGTGCATTGTCATGCTTACAGACCAAAGCCGATGTGTGTACTTGACGATGCCAAACCTCGCTATACTACTATCATAGCTCGAGAAACCAGTTGGACTCGAAGATAGGGATAGCGGAGTGCAAAAGACATTCGCAGTCAGCGAGGCAAGTATGATTAGGGCGACAAATTTTATCCTTCTAATTTGTCGCATTTCGCGTAATTTACCGCAACAAACGTAGACAAAATTGAGCGACAAAATAACTTTCATTCATAAAACGTATTTTAACTCGTGCCTAACTCTCGTGCAAGCATGGTTTTGACAGGTCAAAGTAGACATATCGACGGTTGGCAACGTGACATCATGTAAATTTGTCGCCGATTTGCTAGACCCACATAAGACTCAATTAAACCATTTTTAATCGTATTTTAAACAGTTATTCCATTGAACTAATATTAAATGTATATTTACATATTCAAATGTAGGCAGACATTTTTAAACAATTTATTATTGAAGTTTACAAACTTAAAAATATATTTAATTACGAAACTATAGCGCCATCTTTTGATGAATCCTACAACCACTCCGGCGGCGGTGAATGCATACGTACTCTGCGGTGGTATTTTTCTTTATGTTGGTTGTACGACATGAGTTGAAACTTAACTTAATTAATTTAAAAAAAAATTAATTTAAAATTAAAAAAAACTTAATTTTAAATACTCTTTGGTTGCACAATTTTTTCTAGGAATTATTACATACTTATATCATTCTTTTATATATGGTGTTTGTTTTACAAAACATGTGTTTTAATTTAAAATTATTATATTTTCTTAGCAGACATTAGAAACACTGTTTAAAACCTGCCTGCGTGTGACGACTCATTTTACTACGTGTCCATTCATGAATTTTATCTTGTTGAGGGAAGATACGTAAAGACCTCTCAGATAAAACATCATACTAAGGCCGCAGGAAGTAGGAAAGATAGGGCGATGTAAGAACCGACCGAATTCTTGCATCAAATCAGTATGGGGAGGATTGATATAATAATTGGTGTGTAATATATACGTGAAAGAATAATAGACTGTTTTGTTATGTTTGCGTCCGTCGGTCTGTTAGATGCGTAGTTTGTTGACACCGCGGTGGTGGAGTTGCATTTGTTAATCCAGGACTTTAGGCTAACACTTACGGTTGTGCTCGTATTTCAATTGTTATTTCTATTGTATCTGGCTGAGTGTTTCCGATTGCGTATTTGCATATTCCCACCGTAGGGCCCTATGTCCAGAAATAACTGAATATGGAGCTATATTTAGTGATGAGGGTGGCACTAGGGGACCCAAAATACAACGTTGGGTCCCCTTACACAAAAAAAATATGTCTATTTATAAAATATGTGGTTTCACATTACAGGTATCGCCCAGGCAGCTTTGGATACAGCGATGAACTACGCAAAGGAAAGAGTAGCTTTCGGCAAGAGCCTTACCAGATTACCTTCCGTCAAGGTAACTCTCTTTTTTAACCCGACTGCGCCAGGAGGGTTTTTCGAGAGTATGTGTGTGTATGTGTAATTTTTTTTCACGCTCTGCAGCCTGAACGGCTCGATGGATTTAAGCTTGGTGTCATTAGATTCGTCTTAATTCTGAAAGTGACACTGGGTTTAAAAAGACGGTCGATTTTTTCTTTTTCAACAATGACTTGTCTTATTAATGACTTGAAAGCTACAATTTGTTTAGATGAAAAACTAAAAAAGTATATATCTTATAGTAGTAGTCAAAAGGGATAGTGAGGTAATATATCATACTGTTCGGCTCCACATACTGGCGTAGACTCTTGAAAATTTTATTTATTTAAATTAGCCATTTATTTTTATTAGTCTACTAGCTTTAACCCGCGACTTCGTCCGCGTAGAAGTCGAAAATGGTTCTTATAGGACTCTCCCTCCCTGTCCCCTGTTCCCTGTTCCGTCGCCTGTCCCCTTTCCCCTGTTCCCGTTCCTGTCATTTGCTAGAAAAGTCGAAAGAGAGTGACGGAACGCTTCAAAATGGTCAAACTAATCTTGTTGGTCCATATAAACTTTGGACCCCCGTTTCACCCCATTCGAGGATGAATTTTAAGAAATCCTGAAAAATATTACTTATTTAGAGACAGGAATACTTTTGCGAAGTTTCGAATAAAATGTTCAAACTAATTTTGTTTCTCCTTAAAAACTTTGAACCCCCGTTAAATCCACTTAGGAGATGAATTTTGAAAAATCCTGAATCATGTATTTGCTTATTTACCACCGGGAGTACTCTAATTTTGAAAAAAATCTTTTCTTAATGCACCCCTAGACCTATATGCCAAATTTGGAACCTTTAGACCCAGCGGTTTGGGCTGTGCGTTGATATGTCAGTCAGTCAGCCATTCAGTTTCTTCTTTTATATATATAGATAGAAAACGCCGGAATCTGAATGCGAAAAATATTGAGTAATTTAACACAAATGTCATGTGATGCATTACAATTTTTTTCTTTTTTCAGGACCGCCTAACAGACATGAGTGTTCTCATAGAGACGGCTCGACTGTTAACCTACCGCGCTGCCACCTGTGTCAATACCAAAAACAGCGCCATGGCGAAGTATGTGGCCGGTCGTAACGCGGCCGCAGTCGCAGACCATTGCGTGCAGATCCTCGGTGGAAGGGGCATTTGTACCAAATATAACGCAGAGCGACATTACAGGTGATTGTAGCCTCTATGTCTATAGCAATAAGGTATATATCAATAACAGCGCCATAGCGAAGTATGTGGCCGGTCGTAACGCGGCCGCAGTCGCAGACCATTGCCTGCAGATCCTCGGTGGAAGGGGCATTTGTACCAAATATAACTCAGAGCGACATTACTGGCGATTGTAGCCTCTATGTCTATAGCAATAAGGTATATATTAATAACAGCGCCATGGCGAAGTATGTGGCCGGTCGTAACGCGGCCGCAGTCGCAGACCATTGCCTGCAGATCCTCGGTGGAAGGGGCATTTGTACCAAATATAACGCAGAGCGACATTACTGGCGATTGTAGCCTCTATGTCTATAGCAATAAGGCATATATCAATAACAGCGCCATGGCGAAGTATGTGGCCGGTCGTAATGCGGCCGCAGTCGCAGACCATTGCGTGCAGATCCTCGGTGGAAGGGGCATTTGTACCAAATATAACGCAGAGCGACATTACAGGTGATTGTAGCCTCTATAAGAATAAATATTTGGCTCTCCATACAAATCAGCGCTCGGCCAAACGGGTTTTGTATGAGGATTTTTCGTCGATTTTTTATAACTTTTTTATAGAAAGTAGTGAACTTGCTCCAATAAATTGGTTGGTGGGAAAAACTTCACACTGTATAAATATAATCGGAAACAAGAGTTATCTGAAATTTAATTTTAGCGTGTAATAACGGAAACTTCGGAGTTTTTTTATTTTTTTATTTTGGGGCCCCCTGTTTTTTGGTGGCTTAGGGCTGTAGCCCCGGTTGTCCTCCCCTAAATCCGGCCCTGAATGCGCTAAGATGGAAGAGAAGTTAGTATAATGGTTTTTCACTTAATGTCATTCACGTACAGGGACGCCCGAGGCACGCAAATCTACGGCGGCGTGACGGACATCCAAAAGCGGTTGGTCGGACACTTCCTGCTGAAAGAGCACGACGCGCTCTGACGAGACAACGGGTGGTGTGATCGTGACGGCGATATGGTCTCGATGCTAACGGAACAGGGATTTTTCTTCTTAAACTTCTTATTTTTGCTTTTTATTTTCGTAACGAGATTGACTTCCAACTTTGTAAGTAACTATTTTTTATCAGTACATGGCAGGCCAGGCGCACTCCGCAGTTTAGGTATGAAGCTAGGCTGCCGCACTAACGCGCCTTATTCAAAAACATAAAATAACCTAACTACTAGTTGAAATTGTTGAATAATTTAATGCTAGATATAAAGGAAAACGAACCATCGCTTCGCAGGCGTAAGAGATATTTTGGCTCGTTCGACGCACGCTAGGCTAATTAGTCTAATGTCATCAGTGCGGTGTGCAAACTAAATGGGACTTTAGACTGATCCAAGAGTAGTCCTTCCGATGAAATGTTTAAATTTATATATTTCTTTTAAATCTGATAACACGTAGAATGTTTTTATTCAAATTACCTTCTTAAAATGGTCTATATTTTCACAGTAGAGTACATGATAATGATAATTGGCTTGTCAACTAAACTTGTTGTTGATGCCTTTAATCGAAAGTATAGACCATTTTAAGAAGGTAATTTCAATAAAAACATTCTACGTGTTATCAGATTTTTTTAAATATAATTTTAATCATTACACCGGAAGTGACGACATACAGCAATCTTAATTTTCATTTTTCCTATGCCTGCAATAATAGATAAAACATACCGACGAACAGAAGTGAGAAAATTGCCGCCTTTTCTCTCTCTCCCTCTCATCTTAAAGTGTATTCCTTCGGAGTGCAGCGCCCACTTGTATCTTTGCCTCCCGTTACTTCTAATTACAGGTAAATGTTGACAAATAAGTTGATAGACAGCGCCATAAATCGGAAATAAACGTGATACTGTCTATAACATACATTAATAAAAAGCATTCGGTGGCGCCATCATTTCAGATCCAATAACTTAGTTCTTGACCTATATTTCCTATCAGTGTTTAATAGATTTGTACAATAGAACCTATTTGTGTATATTTTAATCTTTTTTTTTTGTAAATTGTAACAAAAGCATAAGGCACATAGGACATATTAAAAATTTGTATTGCTGAGACAATATTCTGCGTAGCATGTAATACGTAAGTAATGTAATTTATTTATCAACGAAATCATGAACTTTCAGCCTTCTATTTAGAGTAAGTAACCGAATTATAATTTTCTAGTCTTATATTTGGAACGTAATGAACAAATAATGAGGGTTTTGAAAAATTGTGACACCAGAGTGGTAACAGTGACGTCAGTCCAATAGACTGTTGTCATTGCACCATCAGTTGACAGGTTATTTTATTCCGTTGGTGTCGACAGGGTTAGAAAAGTATGATTGTAATTAGTCAGAATCTAGATAATCCAAAAATAATGGACCCATATCTTTCAGTTTGCCAAAAAAGTAAAAATTCACAAAGATACGAAGCATCAAAGTTCCGGAGTGAAAGCTTGCGACGTCACCTCTATGTTAAAATCGTACGTAGCCGTGACGTCATGTCAAATTTCAATGTGCTATATCTTTTTCATTTATTGTTTCTCAGAGAAAAGAAAAAATTCGTGTACTTTTTTTTAAAATCTAACGATGGGCTAAAATTGTTTTTCCATTCGTCATGCCTATTGTATCTAATAACAGCAGCGTATTGGAGCTGACTTCAAAGTAAGAACATTGAGTACATAGGTACTGTTTATTTCATAAGAAATCTCTTCCAGCAGACCCAGGAGAGGAAAAGAGAAGAAAACATTTAATTTGTGCTTAATGATATTATTAATTTCAGAAACAAAAATATAACTTACGAATCAAATGTAAAATCGCTAGTAGTATTTTTGATTTGTTGACATACTCATTTCTATTCACCAATTATATTTATACATCGAAAATGTACTTAAGTATTTCTCGTATTGTCATGTTTGTACATTCCACGTAACTACATATAAGAAATATATGAAGAATAAACTGTGACGATGTGAGCAACTGTTTCGCATCTCTAGAACCTGTTATATATTTTAAGTGTATAATAATAGCTCATAATAAAATGTTCTACATTGTTATATTGGAATAAAAAGTTTATTTTTGTATAAATTTATTATTTGTCTCAGTGCTACCATTTTTTTTACTCGTCACCCACCTTGCTCGAATATGTGAGAGAAATAACAAGAAATGATTTAGATTTAACTTTTGATGTAGGGGTATTTTGTATGTTTGTTTATGTTCAAATCTTGCAACACAATTTTCGACCAGTTGACCGATTGAGCTGAAATTTTGCATACTTGTGTAAATACAATATGGAGTCAATGAGCTGTTCTGACGATGGAGCCGGGGGATATTCGATAGAAGTTGGTTATTAAACAACTTATCATACTCATAACAAAACAATCATTGAGGACAACTCATAGGACTCGTTTGATTTGTCTGGACGAGCATTTTATGGCAGACGATGTCTAATCTAGGTTCTGATTACGGAGACGGAAGGTGCTCGATGAAACTCAGTAATAAAACGACGGAACTCCATAGAGCGTATTTCATTTGTTTTCGCCAAAGTACTTAAGTTATGTCCTTTGGCCTCACAATAAAAGATAGTACAAAACTTTATTTTTTTCAAAAATCTTATTTTCATTTATTGTTAAGTACCCATGTGATAATTAAATATGATGTTGAATTTTTTCCTCATCCACTTCTGCAATGTGTTGTCATTACCATTATATATTCTATCGTTTAGTATAGATACCATTTCTTTCCTTCCTTCCGTTAAATAATATAATGTATTGAATAATAATTCGTTTATTTCAGGCAACAAAACATACAAGTACATTATTGGCCCATATTTATATATAACTTACAGACTAACATACATATAATATAAAACTTAAATAATACTATTTTGTACGGTATGTCTGTGACGCACTGCACGATGTCGCGGTGTCGGGAAGCCTCCCGCGATAACGCCGGAAGACGACACCTCTCGGCCAGAAATCCTCTTGAGTGAAGGTCTCCAGCTGTGCGGTTGGAACTCGCACCACATATGAATTAAAATTCACGTTGTGACGCGATTCCAACTTTACGACTCTTTAGGTGAACTTGGTCTTGAGTCTCATGTACTCCAACAAATCTTCACTCTTCGTAGAATAGTGAAGGCGGGATACGTAGAGCAACGTCGTCGGTACGGCAGCACGCAGCAACATGTTGAGGCTGCTGAGCGCGTGCCGCACTTGTTTCTTCGAGAAGGCTTGCGCTTTCTATCAACTTTGGTGAAGCCCTGATCGTCGACGGGTCCCTTCTCCGGAACTATTTCGGAAGGTGGCACTTTTGATGATTAAAGTAAGGCAGGCTCGTCTTTCTCTTGTAAATATATCGGATTTAATATATTATTACATTGTCAGTTAAAATAAAATGATATACTGAACCTGATGCGCGGAATGACTGCGGTTAGTGGTCACTGGTCAGCCCCGATTACTGCCCACATCGGATCATATCAATTGAATAGGTATCAATACATTGCTATCTTTCTTATACTTTATTATCGCAACTATGTGAAATTAAGTGTGATGATCGGACAACATGAAAAAACATGACACGATTCTAAAAAACAAGTTTTTTTTTTGTTTTGTTTTTCGTGTATGTAAGTGGCCAACACTGGTGTTAGATTTTCAGGTTCAGGCTGCCTAAGTGCATCAGTAGCCTGACAGCCGAGATCAACGGCTTATACGTGCCTTCTGAAGCACGGAGGAGCTCGAGAAAGTTTTTTGCCACTTTTGGTCATCCATCCAAGTGCGAACCACGCCCGCTGTCGCTTTACTTGCGACAGCGCTAGTAATGCGCTGTCCCGCCGGGACACTGAGCTCCTCTAAGCTATTTTCTAGTAACGATCGCTTAAAAACATGAAACGATTTTGTAAACCCATTGTTACCTTACACTCTTCTATTAATTAGGTAAGTACTTAATTAAAAATTAATAAAAATAAAATAATAAGGCGCTGCGTATTTGCAGATGAACTTAGTCATGGGTCTTCTACTACTTGAACATGGTACATACCTATCTCTCGATTTGAATGACGACTAAGTACATTTATATCAAAACCTTTTAAAAGCAGCCCTCCCGTCTTACTTTTCATACAAACGGTCGTACATACATGATTACGGCGTTATTATAACTTGTAACTGATCTTTCTTGAAAACTTTTGAACTCACAGAAATCTTGTGCGCTATTTATAGGTTTCTATCGAAATGAAAAATTATAATTTGGAATAATAAATTCAGTATACGCCTCCCAAAATCTGCATTTTTGCACAAATTTTACTTGAATTTCTACCGTTCATAAAGTACTCATTAATTGTAAAAGTAAAAAAATATTTCGATAAGAACCTCGCAAATTCATTTTACACTTGTAAGACTTACTGAAAAATACGTATTTCCTGGAACAAGTTTTAAGAAATTTCCGCACCCAATGAAAAGTGAATATTCGTTTAATGGATAGTTAATAATAATAATAATTTAATTCAATAGAATGTAAACCGAGCCTTCATGCGCTATCTCTCCATTTTTGCATTGCCTCTTTTTCTAGCATTGCCCTGGATGAAACAACAAGCTTTTTAAACTATGCTCGCGTTGACGACAGAGCGGCCGGGAAGGGCCGCCTTAAGGCTGCAGTGCGTGCCAAGGAAATAGACATACCAGCAACACCCAAAAAACATTTCCATCCTTTTACCGTCGAGTAAAAATAGTCCACTCCACACACTGTATCGTATCATCCAAGTTCAATGTATCCTATCATAGGCAGGTAGATAGCTAATGATGCAGTTAGTGCATACCGCGCTGCGCTTGCGCGCGCTCGGGTTTCATGTTGCAATGTAATAAATACGGGTGCTTTGTTATTCGATCGCGATCTATAAAAATCAGAAATTCTTCTTAAATGAAAAACTAAAGGACTAGAAATTATTAAAAGCAATTTTATCTGAATTCTTGTTTTTATTAAAGAGGAAAAAATATAAAGAAGTTGGACTAAGGGAAATTCGCAGTGATTTATCCAGTTTGATTGAATTGACCTCGCGAAACAGAATCCCACGTGTTTTGTAGATCTGAGAGTGAATCGCTCCTTATTTGAACACTAGGTAGCTTATACGGATAGTGGTTGGTGATACAAATTTTGTTTGACCAATCTGATAGACTTGACTCTTGCTACATGTGATGGTGTGGCCTTAGTATTTCGTTCTTTTGGGAAGATATACAATATAAAAACATGTGTTTGTGAGGTAAATAAATTCCTATAAGTTTATCTACAACCTGAAGAGACGTAGTGAATAGTGGATGGGGTAGATACATACCATCCTTTGAAAGGATGTTAGATAATTATTTTTTCTAGTTAAAGAGTAGAACAGAATACTTATTAATAGAGGTTTAGTCAAGTAGGCCGTATGCCTAGTTATGTTACATGAACATCAAAATGTAAAAGTACCTACTCAAACAAATGTAAGGGCACGATCTAATGGTAAACCCACTGGCATTTAGCTGACCTATTTAAAGAGATTGTTTTCTTGGATAACGCCTACAACTGGTGATCCTAATCGATCCTTATCTCGTTAACTCCTTCAGGCGAATGACAAAAATGCGAGTCCGAGTGATTCACGGTGGGAGTTAATTCTTATCCGCTACCCGTCTCTGCGTCACTTTCAGCAATGTGGAGACGATAAGCGATAAGAAAATGATAAAACTTTATCATTCTACCTTGATTGCGGACAGGGCGTAGTTGTATCGAAGCTCCAAGAGAAAAAAAAACAAACAAAAATGCGCGCCATTATTTTGGCATTTTTATTTTTAATTTCGAATTTCACGAGTGGCGAAGATGAGTTCAGTGAGACGGAAATGAAAAAGGTGGTAAAGTTAGCGGAAATTTGCACGTGTAGTGAAATCCATGACGCCACCGGGACACATTTTGTGCTCAATATCCTATGCTCGGCGGTGGACCGAATCGAGGAGTTTCAGGATTTGGATAAAGTGGAATGGCCGCCGAACCCTCACGGACTGAAGATTGAGGCCAATTTTGAGGCGCTGGGGATTACCATTTTAGCTAAGTAAGTACCAACTCAACGTTATCTATACCTACCTAATAAATGTTTTATTTTACCTTAGACGAGCTAGAAGTCATATGTTAGAGGTTTACCGGTTGTATTGATATCGCTTCCTTCCCATTTACACGCATCGAATCGTGCAGTAACCGACGGTTAGTAAAAGCCGACTAAGGGATTGTATCGCACTTTCCTTTGAGTAATGAATAGATTTCTTTCTTTATTTATTTTCTATTATTGACCAGTCTCTAAACTTTTATTTTGTGAAGGTTCAGATATTCTCAGATAAAATATCAACTACCTATTCAACGACTAATACGTAACCAAGTGAAATGACGGTAAAATTTATTTATTTCACCTTGATGACTACATGTAATTATCTCTTATCTGAAGGTACCATCCAACCTACCATAGTAATGCACACAACCAAAATGTTCAAGGGTTCGACTGTTTGCTTGAGGTTTTTGGGAACAAGTTACATATCTCTCTTTTTTTTATAAGCTGCGTAGATTGATAACTTTGTAATTACTTTTACTTAAATAAACAACTATACGAGAGGTCGGCACTAGAGAGATAAAAAGTTAATCATTAAAAAATTTACATTTGAAAAAGAAAATACAGAAGTTAAAGGAAAAGGCCCAAAAAGTATATTCTTAAAAATTATCTAGGTACTTAATTTACTATCTCATTAAAAATATATTTAAATCGCCACCGAAGTGCCGTCCAGTTTCGAAATAAATCGTTTGGTGCAACGTCTTATCTAGACACAATAACATCACAATACTTGAGTTACGATAATTTCCGAGTATTGCATCGGCACCTGTAATGACTAACAATGCCTATATGCCTTTATCATAGACAAATGTTCATAATACATAACTATAGGTACTTAGCTTGGTACTTTAGGTAGAACTACATCATATCATCAAAAAAACAGGAAAACGGCCGCAGGCCTCTTCCAATTGGTTTTGGTTTAACATTGTGATACGAGGCATCTGAGGGTCCCGTGGGATATTGACATAGGTTAGGTATGCCTGACACCGAAGATACTTAATATAATGACTAACCGGCACATAATATGTATATAACCCCGGGTATACACACGCAATGCCGCGGGTATCTGCTAGTTATTCATCATCATATTTGTGACCACATATTTTCTGAAGATTATTTCCTGAAAATATGACAGTAGAGGTAAGTACGTGTTAAAGGATAGGAAAAAGGGTGACAGAGGGACCCAAATTCTGCGTGACGTAATATGTGAACGGCCCCTAACGCAAAAATAATGCTTTGTGTAAAATGAGTTTAAGAAATAAATCCCCATTATGTAAGGTCACACCCGCGCTATCAGCGTACCTCAGCATCATAGGCGTAGCAAAGTTTGCGCACGTCACATCAATCAGCCCGTGCTGAAAATTATCTCAATTATCTTGGTTTACTTTGCGAATCCTTATCAGATGATGCTCCCACGGTGCTTCCTCTGAGCTCCTGACCCACTTTGCTGTGATGTCAATGGGTGTAGTAATGGTTTTAGCTACGGTTAGTTGGCAGGATTCTAGGCTGACACAAGCACGTAACCAGGTTTCTTTTTCGTGAGGGGTAGGGGTTCTTTTACATATAAATAAACGTTGAAAAAATAAGTAAAGGTTAAAAGAATAGTAACAAAAACACTTAGTAAGTTACAGATGCTTCGCCACCTCCAGCCTAGCAGATCAGAATTGCTGTATTTAGGGATTTGTTTATTTTTTTTAACATTTTCCGGAACCCCTGGTCCCCCTCTGGGTACGTCCTTGGGCTGACAGCATTTATCCTGGATCTATCTATTAAAGACTTTGATGTTAGATATCATAATAATGATGAACCACTTCCTACTTATCCTAACGATACTAATAAAGACGATATATTAATCTTAGTACATACATACATACATATTATCACGCCTGTTTCCCACAGGGGTAGGCAGAGACTAAGGACCTCCACTTGCTACGATCCTGACAGACCTCTTTCGCTTCATCTACACTCATCACTCTCTTCATGCATGCCCGCCGGTTACGGGTACTTCTAACCTCTCCTTTTTTAAGAACGTCTGCAATTTGATCGCGGTACGTTCGTCGAGGACGACCCTGACCCGCTCTTCCACTCAAGTTTGCTTTGTAGACTCTTTTAGTGAAACTCCTTTCATCCATCCTTTCTACATTTCCGAACCATGTCAACATTCCTTTCTCAATTTTTGTTACTACATCTTCTTTCAGTCCACACTGCTCCCTTATGACATCATTTCTAATCCGATCTTTCAAAGTAACACCACACATACTCCTCAGCGCTCTCATTTCAACTGCATTTATTCTACTTTCGTGCCTTTTCTGCCATACCCAACTCTCACTTCCATACACCAGCGTCGGTATCAGCACTCCATTATGAACAGCCAAACGTGCTGTGTTTGACACTTTCGTGCTGTTCATAAAGGAGTGTAGTGCCCCATTCACTTGATTTCCCGCATTCACTCTTCTTTCTATATCACTCTCGTGCTTTCCATCTCTTGTAAACTTACATCCCAAATAAACAAACTCTTCCACTTGCTCCACTGTACACCCATTTACCACAATATTGCATTCTGTTATACATTCATCCCTCTCGAATACCATTACTTTCGTTTTACTCACATTCATTTTCATTCCCTTTTTCTCCAAAGCTTCATTCAATCTTATTAACAATATTCAATCTTAGTAACATTGTGGTTACTCCTGCTTACGATATGTGCCACAGCAATTCTTGATTCTTCTCCGTCTATATAGGTAATTTTTAACTGATTGTCAACCTAATAAACGGCTACTAGGTACCTAACGATATTAGATTGCTGTTATTTGTTTTTTTTAAACCATGGTTAGGCTAACGAAGCCCGAATATTTATAAATCTTCACTTCCACCCGCCTTGCTACTACTTATGAAGGGGGATGCATTGCAGGTTATTAGGGGGTGGTAAGGTGAAACTTTCCTGTGTCCGAACACCCCTCGTCGCCACAGTAATCTAGACTAGGTAGCGCCATTTTTTTTTCTCCTTCAAAAATATCAAGATCCGCCTGAGGCCAACCACTTCCACGTCTAAAAAATATGTGAATTCACCAAATGTTTTTTAATTTCAGATTACCACCGAATTCGCAAGTGGAGACGCTTACGTTCAACAGCAATGCCATCAACACATACTGGCCAGACCCCTTCATGGATCTGCCTAATCTTCGAACCCTTTCCTTCTATCATAACGACCTATCCGGTATATCATCAGACTTGTTTACCAAACTCTACATGCTCGAAGACCTAGACCTGTCGTACAATAAATTGTCAAAATTTGATCATAGAGATTTCAAAGCCTTGAAACATTTGAAGAGATTGAATCTACAGAGCAATAATATCCAAGATATGCCGCTGGAAGCGTTCAAGCCGCTTGTCATGCTGGAAGAGCTGGATTTAAGTAGGAATAGTTTGTCAGGAGAACTTATGCTGAGAACTCTGGACGGAGAGTCGTTGAAGAGTGTGAAGAGGCTAATATTGGGAGTAAATAGGATAACAGCAGTGACCAAGGACTCGTTTCAAGTTGAAAACAGCATGTGAGTCCTAGACTTAGCGTATAATAGATTTCTGCAAGAATAGATTCCTGCACGAAATGCAGCACTTATTATCCGATTGACGGGGTCCAACCTGAACCAACGCAGTCTTTTCAATTCTTTGCATTTTCCGTTAAATCTGTGTGCACGGTAGTTCCCCCGCAAAGGCGAGACAATCGAAGCACTTCCTTATTTTGATATTTCGTTACTCATACATCCACTCTCACAGTATTCAAGTCCTCATTAGTTATTTTCATAAACTCTGTGTTAGTACAATCTATTAAAACAATATAAAAATATGTATATAATAGCAGCAAGGTCATTTCTTTGTGTTATTGTAGCTATCATATGGCGTGTATAAGTAGGTTACGTGTACCTACGGGAGATAAATAAAGTAGCGTGTTCTTAGCTCCTAAGTTAAAAGTCGAATGAATGATTTATTTACAAAGTTCGGGTTTATATACAATCGTTATGAGACGAAACAATAATACGATTGTGTTCTCGTTCCCGTGTTGTGATTGTTGACGCGGCGCGCGACTGCTCCTGGGCCCTGTTCGATTCCCTAATTTGGTAATATCCGACGGTGCGTGAGAGCGCTAGTGTTTGATGGCCAAAAATGGAGATGTATTTTCAGCTTGCTGAAGTGGCTACATTATAATTCCAGAGAACTGTTGGACCTTTCCTACAACCGCATCCAAACGATCGAAGAAGACGCGTTCCTGGCCTGCACTAACCTGCTCGAGCTGAACCTCGGAAACAACAACATCACCTTCGTGTTCCAGCTGCCCTCGATGCTGCAGATCGCCATTTTGAAAACCAACACGATGCACCATTGGCTGCAGTTCCCTGGCAGCATCAAGCTGATAGACTTGTCTTATAATCGATTGTCGGATGTGTATGATGAGAGCAAAGCTGACTTCGATAGTTTAGAAGTAAGTTTTAACTCATGACTATTTTATAACAACTTTTTCAACAGCGACAGTTTTCCTGTTTTTTGATGATATGATGGTAGTTCTACCTTAAGTACCAAGCTAAGTTATGTATTATGAACATTTGTCTATGATCAAGGTATAGGCATTGTTAGTCATTACCTGTACCGATGCAATACTCGTTTCAGCAGTTTTAGACATTTAAAGCAGCTCATAAACACGCGTGTGTTATAAACGAAAATAGTGAAATTATATGCTATAACCACAATATTTCCTAAAATAGTTTTTGAAGTGAAAACTTCTTTAGCGGCGTTGTACACTTTTTTTGTAATGGGTAAAAAATGTTAAACTCGCGTCAGGGCGTCAGGACACGTGACCCCGAACGAATATTCGTAAGACGGATGTATGCCTGCGCCTGCTGTTTCGATTAGACGGCGCAGGGCGCTTGTGCGAATGTTCGTGTGTGTTTATGTTACAGCGTTCCACGCGCATCCATGGATGGTGACAGTGACAGCTGATGGCTCGACTGTCTGTGTAGTGGCCACACAGCTGTGTATTCGTAAAATTCGTGTATATAAAGTGTTTAATTAATGTAATATAAATTGTTATGTTTGTGTAAGATAGCGCAATAAATAAATATTGTATTCTACCACATAAATTATAGTACTTTTATACTGATATTTAAAGCAATTCGTGCAAAATTATTTTCAAAAATATCAAAAATGTACAAAGTTAATATTCAAGTTTTCACTTCTGCCGGCACTCCCGGAGTGCAACCCGTCGTTTATTTTTTCGAATACCTAACTGGCCCGCCCGCCGCCGCGCGGCGCTATCCAGTACTGTAGGCCGCGCGCCGCACTGATTTTAAAAAGTAAAACGGCGGGAAACTACAGTATGCATTACAGGGGTCGAGTTTATTTAAAATCAAAGAATTCAGTTTATTAGGTATTTTTCCTCTATATATTATATTGCTGAAAAACGTCATATAACCAATATATGTATGTGCGTATATTGGTTAAACACACTATATCGTAATGTACTATAATTTGAATTATTTATTATTATGTGTACAGTACAGAACAGAACCTATACATTCTACTGTTTTGAAGTCTCATTCAATTCATCAAGAAGTCAATTAAAAATTACCACATTATATACAGTAGCGATCGAATATGCTACAAGGCAGTGTTTTGAGTCCAGTATTATTTATCTATATTCAATTTCTCATATTTGGCATTGAGAAAAGGTCTATTTCCAACTACTCCATGACTCTAGGTTTGTTGATACTGGGACATTGATGGCTTTTAAAACCGTGACTGCCAGCATTGCAGACAAAATAAATTTTTAATTGTTTGTCGGTCTCCAGGTAATCGTCATGGTGTTAAAGACTTAAGAATAGTAATAATATTTTTTCATATTAAACAAACGTAAAGAGAAGTTGAGCGAAATTATGCTTACAGACTTACAGACTTACAAGACTTGAAAGACCTTTAGGTTTTAATTTTGTCATGTTCAAATTGCAGGTACTAGATATAAGTGGAAACCAAATCACAGACTGGAATATCCAAAAGAAATTAAGCAATTTAATAAGTCTAGATTTATCCTACAACGCCATAAAAGAGATACCAAAGACCTTGAATTCTGAGTTACTACCAAGCTTGAAATCATTAAAGTTAGACGGCAATCCTCTGCAGAGTGTTTACTTCAAGAATATTATAGCTCTGAAAAATTTGTATATGAGTGATTTGGACAAGTTGACTGTGGTTGAAGATAAGGCGTTTAGTAACGTTGTGGGAAGAGAAGACACTGAAGGTCAGGAGATGATGGAATTAAACTGCTTCTCGTTATATTTGAGCAACTGTCGGTCGCTGAGTGAGATACAGAGGGGCGCTTTTGATGGGACATCATTGTGTATGGTAAGTAAAAACAACAATTATTATAGACAAAGCGTATAAACATCAATGATACCTCTTCTCTGGTTGCTATGGCCAAGTATGGCTCTGGTAGTACATAGAGAGTCGTGCTCCTGCAGTGGAGATTTAAAAAGACTTAATGATGATGGTAGACTATCCCGATTTGCAGAATAACCTGTTATAAATTGACTAATAAAATAGAAATATTGGAAGGAGACACAACATAATTGTAAACGGTACAATTTTAAACGAAATCCTAGTTGACCACTGGGTTTACAGATCCCGCCATATTCTGGATAAACTCCGGTACTAAATTAACAATGGCGAGAAGATGATGACTTTCCATAGCACAGGTAAAAACAAAATTGTCACCATCATCGGTCGTTATTTTTATTTCCTGGATTTAATAAGTACCATGAACGGAAGATGTTACAGCAAACTTACCAAGCAGAAATATGAGTAAATCACGACAGACGAGTACAGACTTCTTAATAAGAATATATGATTTTAGATTTAGATAGCAGAAGGGTCGTCGAAATATCTGGCTAAAAATGATATTAATCGCGGTAAGTCGCGTAGTACTAATAAACAGTTCTTCAATATAAAATCTTTCCTTCCAGCTGGACATAAGCAAGAACAACCTGACGCGCATTCCTCGAGACCTCCTGCGATGGTCGGCAGTGCCGGACGGCGTGAACCTCCAGGTGAATCCTTGGGACTGCTCGTGCGATATGGAGTGGTTGCTCGATGACGTCCTGGCTAAGATGTATAGTAACAATGCCAACCTGCTTTTGGACCTCAGGTTCGTTAGTATTCGTATTCTGTGTAAATTGTTTAAGCAGCATCAGAAATAGCTTACTTAACGTCTACCAGTATGACCGGTATCCTATGACTAGCTTGTCATTCGAATCGCGAAGGAGCTAAATATAAAACGTGACTTACAGTGAACGTAAACACTATCAAAGTTGATCTTAGAATGGTTGAAATATCGTAAATCATTGAGGTACCGCAAGGTCGTACTCTAGGTCAACAATTATTTATAATTCTATATCTCTCATATTTTTCTATGGTAGTCTAAAAAAACAGTAACACCGAATGTCTTGTATTAAATGGCAAAACAACTTACATATATGTATTTTAAGCCGAGATCAGAAATAGAACTTAGTAGTCCCGCAGGGTAGCGTTTTGGGCTCTCTATTGTTTATAGCAATACGTCTATTTTCTTGTAAATGTATTCAATGCATTTCTTGCAGGTGTGCCACTCCTCGAGCCTTGCAAGGTCTTCGGCTAGTGCACTGGTACAACTGGACAGATCGGCCATTGTGTGGAGACATGTACGACAAATACCCTAGAGCAGGTCCTCACAATACTTATGTGGTTAGTAAAAAGCATTTATATTTTGATTAAGTCTGTGTTTTTACCCTTCTGCGGCGAAGCTAAAAGCTGGGTAATGTGTATGTAACTATGTCCATCAGTATCTGTATCTGTATTGATATACATGATACCTTAATTAATAAAGTTCGTCTCGTTGGAAACATCTTGGCTGGTTCACACAAAGAGAATATAACCACTACGTGTTATAGGGTATGTGACGTCACAGTAAATTCAACGTGGTGCTCTGATGTATTTTAAAAGCCATTGCAAAGACCCTAGCTTTACATATAAGGGTTAGATGTCACTTGTCAGCACGGAGCAGCACTTGTCAGCACCATCCGTGTTATAACGTTCCGTCGCTCTCTCTCGCTCAGAACCGTCATTTACCAGAGCAGCAAAAGGATAGCAGCATAGCAAAGTGCTGTTCCGTGCTGACAAGTGAGATCCAACCCTAACTCTTACTTTTTCAGATGGAATCAACATCCGAGAACTATTCTCCCAAAGTCAGCACCCTGACCATCATCCTCGGTACGTGCATTGTCACGTTCCTGATAGTAGCCATCGTACTCATAGTGTACCTGGTCAAGACGAGGAACCGGCACCGAGCGAGACAGGCCGCTATGAACAGAAAGAGACAGAGCGCCGCCGACTCTAAGCACTTCAATGGGGTTGATAAGGAACAGTTTTCTGCTTTGAATAAAGCTTGAGGATTGGAAAAATGTTACGCTAGTCTGGAAAAGTCAAATGATTAATTTACAATGTTAAAAGCGACTTTAATGAAGTATCTATAGGGTTGAAAGTACACAATTACGTTATAATTTAAAGCATTTTAAAATTTTGCGTAGAGAAAAAATGCAACGCTAGTCTGGATATCTCAAATGTATCTACAATGTTAAAAACGACTTTAATGTATCTAGTAACACAACCACGTTATAATTAGAAATATTTTTCTAGTGATTTTAGCATTGAAGCTGTCTTACGTAAAATTAAGTAATTAATTTCGTGAAGAATCCTTACCCTCTGATACACAGTTGTTACTTTGGTCTAAGTCTTTAAATTATGGACTCTGAATAGTAAAATCGAAGAGTGCCATATTTATATAATAGTTATTAGATAAGTTTACCAACTGTTAGGAGAGTCAATTACAATTACACATTGACATTATAGGTCATAACAACTAAGTTAGTAGAGTATTTTTATATACATGCAACATGGAAGGGACATACCCGTAATAAATCGAACCATGGGCTATCATACTTCATCACTATAGTATAACAATAATAAAATAACAGTAAAAAAAAAATCAAAAAAGCTACATTCCCATACAAATAGCCCGGGCGGCTGCACAATTTTGTACTGGTGTTTTTATTTCATTATACTATAGTGATTTAGTTATTCCGTGGTTCAAAGTTCGATTTATTACGGGTATGTCCCTTCCACGTTGTATAGGATAGTGGATCTCTAAGGATGGCGCCACTGGTTGTTTTTTAATCTGTGTTAAGGGCGGTGCCATGTTAATTTTAGTTCCGACTTTTTCCGCAACATGGCATGTCCACTAACTTATTTGTCCTTTAATTTTAAAGATGAACTTGCAACATAATGTATATTTGTGTTATAAAAATGTTACTTTTATTTTAAAAGTTTTGCTTAATTTAGTAGTTACGTGTAAGCACAATGTAGTCATTAGCTTTAATTTTTTTATAACGACAACCTGTCAGTCCATCCATCCGCAGTAAAGTAAAATACCTAAACATTTTCTATAAGCAACCACAACACTATAAGTAGGCGAATATTGTTGTATTTCTACATACTTCGAAAGCCAATCACGCACCTGGTACGGCACGACGCTGTAATGTTAAGGGAATAAATGAATTTTTCGGGGCCCAGTGCTGCTCTCATTTGAAATAAATCAGTTGAAAGGAAACGGAGATATAATTTAAAATGTAGTCTTGACCAAGCCCTAGATAATCCTTCAATAGTTATTTATACAACTGTAGTATAATAAGGGGTATTAAAACACAAATGTGGGTTTATTGTGGGTTGAAAATAGTATCACATGAGTGTTTTAATACCTAATTATTACAGTTGCATACAAAACTTTATTTACACCCATGATATGAATCCCCTATAAAAGGTTCTAAATCCATAGGGTGTTGTACAGTGTTGTAAGAACTCTATGTAAATTCCTGGTAAGTTTGATTGCTGAGTATCTAATACAAACTAACTATGTATGTATAGGTAATAATGAAATTATTAATTGTAATTATTATTTTAATTTTGGATCGTACAATTATTAGAATGCAAATTATTTTTGCTCGATATTAGTAAATATCGAACAAAAATGGCGGGATACGAGGTGAATTCGAATAACCAATAAGTTCCTTTTTTTAATTACGGAGATAACGGCGCCGGTATGAGAAAGTTCTTTTTTTTGATTCATAAAGAATGTGGCTGTTTGATGAGTAAGGTAGAGATCGAGTTTGCGTAGCATTATGAAATTTAGGCCGATATTATATACATTATTAAAGAAATATGATCATATTTGCGGGACTCATAGAAATATGAAGAACCTATGACAGTGTTATGTTTCTATTACACTATCATAGGTTCTTCATATTTCTATGAGTCCCACAAATGTGATCATATTTCTTTGATAGTGTAATATCAGCCTTAGTACAACATTATAACACTCGTTTGGGTGATATAATGGTTACTATGACAAAGGGTGTTTTAATGTTGGCAATAAGGTAACTGTTTCAGAAACTTTTATAGAGGATTTATAGCATAGAAGTAGATAAACCTTTTTATAAACTACTGTTTACAGTTTAAAGTAAAAACGTGAATCTTTTCTACGCACATAAGCGCAAAACCGCCACTCGGCAAACACCGCCAACGTACCAGATAGGGCGTACAAATAAAATGCTCGGCTTTTAAAGTGTTAATTAGTGTTTTATATTTTTACCAAATTAGTTTTTCAATTTAAGTTATCGAATTCTCGATACAATTTAAAGTTTTGATATAATTTAAAACTAAGATAGATAAGATTAGTTAACATAACTATTTTATTGTAAATAATAAACATATAAATATTTTTTACTTTTTAATCACCAGATATGTTAGAGCTTATTATATACAGAAAATTACGAACAACAGAATTGATTTTGCAGTTACCAGAATACGAAATCTGTAAATTAAGTATTTTATTAAAAAAAATGTTATTTATTGTTAAGAAGTACATATTAAATAGTTTTTTATTCATTTAGTTTCTTTTATTCCACATTTTTAGACATTACTTACACGTTAAAATTTTACAAGTACGTTTGATAAGATGTCCCAAACACTTTCTCGCAAAAAAAAATTGTCTTTGACAGTGATTGTGATATGAATCATAATTCCCGGTTTACTTTATTCTAGTCTAACGATCGAATCCAGCGCTGGGTTGCGACAGGAATAAAGTAACCAATCCAGTTTCTGCACTGATTTCCTCACTGGATCCAGTCCATAGTCTCTGCCTACCCCTGTGGGAAATAGGCGTGATATTATGTATGTATGTATGTATGTATGTATCCAGTTCTTTCCAGTCCGGTTCGGTTCACATTTGACTAGATGCAATCCAGCGTCTTATATAGCCGTGTGGTTTCCGGCAGAGTAAAATGGGACCACTCCAAGTCCTCCCGTGAATGCCGTAGAAGGCGGCTTAGGAAATATAAGCTTATTTTAATGTCGATAGGTCACACAGTAACTTTTTTCTCCCAAGAATGATGCCACTCTTACAGCGTTGTCCGAGGCCTTACAAAGGTCACTCTTAAGGCACGATGGGCAAGAAAGGAAGTGTGACATTATAGTCTGGTCGCTATGGCCACACTGGCACTGTGTTACGGAATTATCAATGTAACGCCATCGGGCCAAGTTATGCCTGCATCGGCCTACCTCAGTTCTAATGCGGTTAAGGGTCTTCCATGTGGCCCAAAGGAGTTCCGGGGGCAGTTCCTCTGGAGATAGTATAAAATATAAAAGGAAAACAAGCTAAACAAAGCTAATAAACATCAGTGCGGCCTCTCCAAACTGTCTGGCGTGGAGAGTGTAGGCTAAATCCTCTGGCTGCTCTGGTCAAACATGGCTCTTATTGTACTTCTCTTTTGTACAAAGAGGGACGTTCTCCTGCAGTGGAGACGAAAAAAAGACCGACTGTTGATAATGATGAATCCTGCGTTGGATTTGATTGCTGGACTGAAATAATGTAAACCGACCATAAGCTCATCAAAAAACAATACGACTAACTCACCATAATGTTTCCTATGAGATTTAAACAGTGTTAGATACAACATAGAACTTGTTTTAAACTATGTTATATATTGTAGATATATTGTTTTCGTTTGTCACTGGAGGTTTTACCATGTAAATTTCGAAATAATACCGTCATTACTCGTCGTATATTGCGTCGTCTTTAATCACATTTTCCAAAAGGGTTTATGATTCTGCGTAATCTCGCTGGCCCGTAGTACTTGCCCTTTAACATCCTGTTCCAGTAGATGTACGGGAATACGTATTTGTTTAAGTAGACCACCAGGCGGCCCTCTTTGCCCTGGAACAACGAAATAAAGAATCCTGAATCAGCCCTGATATTATTACGTAGAGCGAGATAGTGATATATATATATCGATAGTGATATTGCCGATTTTATGCTACGGGGGCAGATTGGAGCTCCTTGGGGAGGCTTATGTTGAAGGCCAACACTGGTACCTATTAAGTTTCGCCTACTGCCTATTGGCATCTAAATAGTTTGACCACTGCTATACAACCATGACAGCCGGCATCAATGGCTTAACGTGCCTTCTGAAGGAGTTTGAGATAACTGAATTTAGACTTTCACCTTCACAATGTCTTATTTGGAAGAATACCTATACATACTAAACTACCCTCCATAAAAACAAATATCGAAAACGAAAAAAAAAATAGCTTTCCATACAAATCAGCGCTCGGCCAATCGGATCTTGTATGGGAGGTCAAGTTTTTTTATCGATTTTTAATAACTTCCTTACAGAAAGTAGTTCAGTATCATGGGCTGAAATTGTTCCAGGAATGTTGCTGGTGTTTAAAAGTAACCCTGTAAAAGAGGAAGTTTGAAGGTTCCTCCAATAGACGACAAATTGAAAAGCCATTTTCTGACGTGGTATTGCCATGTCATGAGAAGGGATGTCGAACACCCTGGCTAAGAGGATTATCCATTTGGAAGTAGATGGCTGTAGAAGAATAGGAAGACCGCGAAAGACGGGGAAAGAATGTGTAAGGACAGATATGAAGGAACGGAAGCTAGTGACGTGCTAATATTATGGTGAGTGCCAAAAAGAATTAAGTGGAAGCAGTTGACATAGACAACCAACCCAAATAGGAATGTGTCGAGAAGGATGATAAACTATTATACACATTTCGGGACTTACTGCAATTGATTTTTTATGCCCCTTGTGGTCACTAATCCAAGTTCGGACCACGCCCGGGGTTGCTTAACTTGAGTAAGCTCTAGCTACTCGTCGGGCTATCGAGCTTCAAAAATATTTTGTGAAAAAAATTGGTTGTCTGTAGAATCGGTTTAAAGACGATCTCATGATGATAGATGAGTAAAAGCCGAAAGCTTAGGCCGATCATGCTTCTCTATCGCTCGTTCCGCGCTCTCGCTTGCACGCTCGGCTCAGGCGGAAAGTGTCAATTTTTCCTACGTACAGCCGGTGTTTATCGATTAATAAGACATTATCGTAATTTGTAAAGTTACACTGTTTGTTCACCCTCTATAAAATAAATAAAAAATATATATCACGTCAAAAACATGCTAGGGCAAAGGGACACATGGACAGGAAGAATAAAAAATACTTACCTGGTCATAAGGGAAAGTCTCGCAGATCTTCTTGTCGTAGATGAACTCGGATATGATGCCGGTGCTGTATGACGTCATCATGGGGCAGGCCGAGTAACCGTTGTACTTGCTCGTGGGTGTCTGACCCGCCATCGAGCTTAGTAGGTTCTCTTCCAAAATGACGCTTTGGGCCGCTGGAAACATTTTAAAAGTCTATTTAATAATATGGTTGTAAGACCAAAATAAATGAATATTGGGCCTTAAATTAACGTAAAGCGGTTAGTGTAGATTCAGGGATTCCCAAAGTGGTCGATATCAACCCCTTGGGGCGATATCGGTTTCCTAGGGGTCGACATAAACGAAAACTGATTTTGGGGGTCGACGAGGTCTAAAAATCGACCCCTATTAAATTAATACAAGTTCTAATTTAAAACTTTCAAGATAGGTAGGTACTGTATTGTTTATGTTGTTTTACGTGTACTAAGAATAATTAATATTTTTGTAGGAAATAGCATTGTTGTAGTAATATAAAGTCTTAAGTTCGTACAAGATAAAAAACTCGGCAAGTCTGTGTGGACAAGTTTGTGCAAGATAATAAGTTCGAGCGTACGTCTTTCAGGCGCGTTTTGACGCTTATCTTAGTACCTAGGTATTTTGTATCAATAGGAAAAAACTAAAGATAGGCCCGTTTATTCAAATTAGGCTGCTAACTTAAAGCATTGCTAATTCTCACTCTGTCTTCTTCTATTGACCTAAGTCAGAATGAAAAATAACACTCTGTAGCAGCTGTTTTAAGTTAGCAGATCATTATGAATAAGGGGGTGATCTTAAAAGTAGGTAATTTGGCCATGGGGGTCTGAGGTAATAGTTCATTTTGGAAAAGGGGTCACTTGTCTTAAATAGTTTGGGGATCCCTGGCTGTAGATTGTACTCTGCATTGAGCAATACGATCATTTTTACTTTCACCAATCATGAAATCGCAAATAAATGTGATACGGTACGGTGTGTATTTAATTTTGTGTTTTTTTATAGGGTTGCGTACCCAAAAGGTAAAAACGGAATACTAAGACGTCCGTCTGTATGTCTGTCACCAGCCTGTATCTCATGAACCGTGATAGCTAGACAGTTAAAATTTTCGCAAATGATGTATTTCTATTGCCGATGTAACAACCAATACTAAAAACAGAATAAAATAAATATTAAGTGGGGCTCATACAAGAAAAGTGATTTTTATACGGAAACCTTCGTGCGTGAGTCCGACTGAACGGGGGTTGACACAGGCCTGGTATGGGGAAAACGCAGGGCCGGACCGTGAGTTTAGGGGGCCCTGGGCTAATGCTACTTAGGGACCCACCTTATTACTCGAAGTATATGAAAAAATAAGAAAATAAAATATTTGATGTATATTTTTTATATATATTATGCATTAGTGTTTGTTAATATATTATAATAAGTAATAGACTTACTCACAATTTTTTGTGTTTATTTCCTGGTATCAAAATATATGAGCCAAATATGCTTACTCACTCTCGAACCAAAAAATACTTAAAATAAGTATTATTAGCGGAACGTAGTCATTATCACATGGTATTTAGGAATATTTTAGGTGTTAACGTTAATCACGTAAGAGGAATAAAAAAATTGCTATAATGGAACTTATAATTAATACTAGCACGATAGATAGAGACAGAGTCTGAGAGGGAAACAGCGGAGCATGATCGAGATCGAATAAATGTGTAATGGCTGCCGAACATTTTAACTGTCAGTTACAAGTACCAACACCTGAGCGTAGGCTTGAATTAAATGAATGGGTTTGATTAATCGCAGGGCTGTAAACCTTACGATCTGTTTAATTTAATGAAATAAAAGATTTTTTCGCATTGTCGTCTATTTTTTACTTTCGACTTGAATAAGCTGGGGGCCCTTGGAATCTACGGGGCCCTGGGCTGAAGCCCAAAAAGCCATATGATAGATCCGGCCCTGTGAAAACGGGGTAGCGCGGGGGGAGCTACATGTCAGAGAATTAAACAGGCTGCTATTCACTTGTCACTTACCACATATCACTTGCCACTCGCTTTTTTCAATGTCTGTTCACACTCAAACACTTCGCACTCGCACTTGTCAATATGTAAACCGGGCTTAAGCTCACCTACGGCAGCTGCCGTCTTGCTGTTTGGGGTGTTGGTGCAGTCCCCGATCCCATAAACATTAGTGAAGGATTTGTGCTGCAAAGTGTGCTGGTCTACTGTCAGAAAGCCAGCTTCGTCCACCAGCTGCGAGCATTGCTTCAGACAGTCCGGGGGCGACATCGGCGGAGTCACGTGGATAAAGTTGTACGGCAGTGCGATTTTCTGTACATGAAATTAAGTAGATGACTGGGTCAGAAATAGATTATGCGATATAGTTAATAAAATAAAACGTCACAAATTAGTGTCAATTCGTCAAAATCTTTTTTGTTTTGTAAGTTCACCGATTATTCGAGAACGCCTGTACCGATTTGGAAAATTCTTTTGTTTGATAGGGCATGCTTGTCCGGTGATCCCATAAAATTTTTATCAAAAATGGCAGTAAGGTTACGGGCTGAAGTCGGTTTTAAGATTTGAAAAAAATATCAAATCTCATAGAAAATGTTTGTTGTGACTTTTTAAAAAAAAGTGTCTGATTTGACTTAAATAAAATAAATAAATAAACATATACGGACAAATCACACATTTTGAGCTAGCGACATTAGATGTTAAGTTCGAGATTTGTTGTCATCTAGCGTATTATATTGCAATGGAAACACATTTAAACGCAAACAATATACCCATTAAAAGTACATTCGTCGGACCTACTTAAAACTGAAACTAAACGAAAGAGATTGCCGTGTGGTTGCCGGCACAGCACAACAGGACCACTCCAAGTCATTCCGTGGATGTCGTAGAAGACAATTTAAGAAATTCAAGCTAAACAAAGCTTATAAACATCAAAGAGACGACTCCAACCCGTCTGGCCAGCGTGGAGAGTGTAGGCCAAATCCTCTAGCTACTCTGGTTACGTATAGCTCTGGTAACATGGAGGGTCGTGCTTTTGCAGTGGAGACTAAAAAAAGTGCATAATGATGAAAAGAAAGTGAGAGTCAGAAAGAGTGTGCTCTCACCTTACCATTGGGCTCTTCAAATATAGCTTCCTCATTCTCAGGCGCCACTTAGGCCGTGCAGAAGATGATACTATACAGTGACTCTTCACGTCATGGTGTTGTTTAACGCAGTGAAAGAAAGAGAGAGTCAGAAAGAGTGTGCTCTCACCGTGCCATTGGGCTCTTCAAATATAGCTTTCCCCTTCCCTAAGAATCACTAAATCTGTGCAGAAGTTGACACTAATACAGCGACTCTTCATGACTCTGTGTTCTTTATCGTAAGAGAAAGAGAGAGAGAGAGAATCAGCAAGAGTGAGCTCTCACCGTGCCTAATGCTCTTCATGTATAGTTTTCCCATCCTCAAGGCCGCTAAAACCGTCCAGAAATTGACACTAATACAGCGACTCTTCACGACCCAGTGTTCTTTAACGTAAGGGAAAGAAAAAGAGAGAAGAGAAAGCCAGAAAAAGTGTGCTCTCACCGTGCCTTTGGGCTCTTCAAATTTAGCTTTCCCATCCTCCAGAGTCAATAAATCCGTGCAGAAGTTAACACTAATACAGCGACTCTTCACGACTCCGAGTTCATTAGCGTAAGAGAAAGAGAGAGAGTCAGCAAGAGCGTGCTCTTGCGGTGCCATTAGGCTTTTCAAATATAGCTTTTTCGTCCTCCAGATCCACTAAGTCCATGCACAAGTTGACACTAATCCAGCGACTCTTTACTACCCGGTGTTTTTAGCATGAGAGAAAGAGAGAGAGAGAGTCAGCAAGAGTGTGCTCTTACCGTGCTATTAGGCTCTTCATGTATAGTTTTCCCATCCTCAAGGCCGCTAAATCCGTGCAGAAGGTGACACTAATACAGCGACTCTTCACGACCCAGAGTTCTTTAGCGTAAGGAAAAAAAAGAGAGAAGAGAAAGCCAGAAAAAGCGTGCTCTCACCGTGCCATTGGGCTCTTCAAATATAGCTTTCTCGTCCTCCAGAGCCACTAGATCCGTGCAGAAGTTGACACTGATACAGCGACTCCTAACGACCCGGTGCAGTTCTCTTGCGTACTTTTCGATGCCGAAGAGCACCGGCCCGCCCGTGTTGTACGTGATGTTTGCGAGCGAACGTTTGTTGTTCTGTCAACGAAAAACAGATATTTAACCTCGTATTCATAAAAACTAACAACCGTTTAATTAACCATAATCAATCGAACCACAGGCGGAAACGGAATAAAACAGCGGAACGGAAATAAAATCGGTCAAAAAACTAAAAATAAAATTCGACATTCCCATACTTTTGTATGGAAGTGGCAATTTTTTATTTTTTTTCTTTACTGTTATTTTAATTTCATTATACTATAGTGATCTAGTATAGCCCGTGGTTCGATTGATTATGGGTATGTCCCTTCCAAGTTGTTATGCCAAATCATTTAATTCTTGGGTGCTGCTTTGAAGTCGGGTGTGCGCTTTCCCCTCTTTTTTTCTCCAAAAAATAACATAAATGTCAATGGATCACCCAAGGTTGCCGAAGACAATCAGAAAAGAATTAGCCGGAACAGCTAAAACGATTCAGCTACTTTTACGACTTTTTACCCGACTGCGCCAGAAGGAGAGTTATGTTTTTCGAGAGTATGTAAGTGTATGCTTGGCACGCTCGGCAGCCTGAACGGCTCGATGGATTTTAGCTTGGGAGGTGTCGTTAGATTCGTATTGACTGTGAGAGTGACAATGGGTATATCAAAATAAAAAATAATAATAAAGCTTTTCGAGAGTATGTATATATTTTTGTATGTATGTATGTTTGGCACGCTGTGCAGCCTGAATGGCTCGATGGATTTTAGCTTGAGAGGTTTCGTTAGATTCGTATTTACTGTGAGAGTGACAATAGGTATATCAAAATAAAAAAATAACAAAATATAAAAAAAAATTAAGCAGACCGATTTTTTGTTTTTGTAATAATTATTTCAGAAGGAAACATAACGCTATTCCTAAAGATATACGAGATATGAGGAAAAATCTTTAAAAAAAAGGTACCTTCATCAGGACCTTTCAGGACTTTTAGTATGTTCGTCTGGACACCACAAAGTATAACATTTTTTTTCCCTAATGCATATTTTTGGCTTAATTTGACTAGGCTATAACTTATTTTATTGAAATTATTATTTAACAAAACAAAATAAACTTATTTGCTAGCCTTTTTAGGGTTTCATCTCACTTGTCAGCACGGCCAGTGCTATAGGCGCTGGACACACTGAAAGACATATGTCTGCTCCGCATCAGTTTCATACGAAATGTAAAGAAGCGTCGCAAAGCAGAACACGTCTTTTCAGAGTGTCCAGCGCCAAATCGTTCCATCGCTCTCTCGCTCTGGCTTAGTTACCTTCCTCCAGTAGTCGTCAGCGAGGTACATTATCTTCTGCGCGGCCCCCGGGCACTTGCCGACGGTCTTCGGGAATGTGAATATGGCATGGCCGCCTTCGAAGTTCTTGATGCAGCACCACACTTTCTCGCAGTAACAGCCGGAGTACACGGTGCTGACGCCGCTGCCCGGGTAGTTCAGAGCTTGTTTCAGGCCGTGTATCTGGAAAAATAGAGAATATAGACGTTACAGCTGTCGACCTCGGTGGCGTAGTGTAAACCACGCTAATCCGCCGTTCGATTCTAGGTTAAATCACCGGCCAGTGCAAGTTGGAAAATGTTTTTTTTCAAATTGTTCTGGGTCTTGGGTGTTTACCTATATACGTATATAAAGGACTATGTATAGGGAACTTTTACTTCATACTAAATCATGTTACACATAGAATTAAGTACATATAGGTACAGTGTGTCTCTACATGTATTTATCATAAAATATAGTATCGTTGAGTTAGTATCCCATAACACAAGTTAAAGCTTACTTTGGGGCTAGCTCAATCAGTGTGATTTATCCCGATATATTAATATTAATTAAAATACACGATCGTGTGGTTTCCGGCAGTGAAGTATAAAGTTAAGAGTAACTTCAAACATTATCATCACGCCAGATGGCCCCACGAATTTTATAAATTACTGTCGCCTACTGTTTGCTTTGACGCAGCGTGATACAGCAACCGCTGATTGGTCTAAACATTAATCGTTTAGTTCATTGACAGTATTGGCGAATAACGAAATATAGTTTTAAAGTACCGCATATTTGAATGTATTTTTAATGAGGAAATTTTTTGTGATTGATTATGCTGCATAGTTGCCGAACATCTATCGCAGCTCTCGTCGGAGAGTATTATATTCTTTGCATCGCAGTTTCTCAGTCTGCCAGCGACTATGACGGCAAAAGGGTCATCGAAATGTCTAGCTCAGTCTTTCCCAAAGTGGGCGATAACGCCCCCTTGTGGGCGCTGGAGGCCTTAAGGGGGGCGGTAACGGGCCCAGAATAAAGTTGGGGGGCGCTGATGTGATTTAAGCAATGAGTGATTTATAACTTCAGCTATTTCATATTTTAAAATTAACTGAAATTAAAATCCTCTTACTACACAACATCTATTTATTAGTTAATATTTATATCCTTTTTTATTGTACAAATATAAACTAAAAATGTAATTAATATTTATTATTTTAATGCGTTCACAACGCTATTTATATCGTTAAAGGAATCAAACACTGAAAAAATTTCGTGTTTTAAAGTTTCGCAGGTGAGGTCCCCACTTCCGATACTCTTTATTATTGTAAAATTGTATTATTATTGCTATTTTTTTATTTAAAATTAACAATGTTGATTATTGTTATTTTTTTATAAAAGATACTCTAATGTACTGGTGTATGTATTATTATTGCTCTCTCTTGTAAAAAGTCTAGTTTAGAATATAGGTTGAATTAAACTATAGGCAAGACAAATATGTGATTCAGGTTTTTATGGTGAAAAAAATGGGGGGCGCTACAAAATAACTGATTTTTTAAAGTGGGCGTTTGACAAAATAAGTTTGGGAACCTCTGGTCTAGCTGAAAATGATATTAATTGCGGTACAATTCCTCGCACGTAAATTGACCTATGCGCAGAACGACGTTTTCAGGTATCAAAGGGAGTGCGGAATGAGGTGGCGACGTGTAAATCGTGTAATAGAGCCCGTAACCATAGCAACTTAGTGACACCATTCTTCCGCGCACGCGCGCAGTACAGTCCCGCGCAGTCTTTATTTCAAATTAAAGTTTTGTTTTGTAAGTTATGTTGGTCATGTTCTTTTTAATATGATGTTAATTAAAAATAAAACAATATTTTAATAATTTACTCGGGAAATTTAAATTAAGCGGGAAGAATCCCGAAGAAGGAAAAAGAATCCCTATTAGCACGTTTGCCTACAACTTTACCTGCGCCGACGACCGCCATTTTGGTTAAACTTATGCCCATTGCGAATAGGGTCGCCTTCAGGCAGGCGGCCACTACTTATCCTGAATGAAGAAAGTCGAAATGTGAACCACGGCTTCCGAAGTAGCACAACTAAGGACACAACCGGGAACACGCTAAGTTGAGGAGGATTAAAGTTACATTTTATAGAGTGATGATAAATATGCGATCAGGGGCCCCATTTTTGAAACGTGGAGTGACAAATCGAACAATATTTAGTATGAAAAAAAAAACATTCGTTCAGAGACTCCGCGTTTCAAAAATTAAGCACGTGAGGCTTAAATGCCAGAGTCTATATATATTTCACAAACCTTGTCGTAATCATTCTTGACACCCAAAGCGACCACCATGTACTCATAGAGTATTTTTTTCCCGCCTTTGGTGACTACCACGTTGTCACACGGCTGGAACTCCTGCGCGTGGTCTTGCACCCAGCACACCGCGCGCGGCAGGACGGACCTCATGGGGCGTTGGCATTGGCCGGAGGAGCGGAGCCCCGCGGCGACGAGAGCCCACATCGGCTGGTAGTAATGGTTCTGAAAGAATATTTCAAAATTTAAATACCGATTTTCGCCAAGTTTTTTTTTCTATGACATCAAGACTACTTCTGTGGCCTAGTGGTCATCTTGCCAGACTGTCACACACACTGGAGGTCCCAGGTTCGATCCTCTGTCAAGTCAAGATGGAAAATGATCTTTTTCAAATTGACCTGAGCCTTGGATGTTTATCTTTATATGTATTTGTAATAAAACATAGTATCTTTGAGTTAGTATCCCATATCACAAGTCTTGAACTTACAGTTGGCGTTTGCTCAAACCTATCCAAGGATTGGTTCTGGTCTACCCTTTGGGTTGCGGAGGTCGGACGGCAGTCGCTCTGTGTAAAAACCAGTAGCCTCGTCAAACCACGTAGGTTAGGCAGCGGACCCAGGGCTCTGAAGCGTTACCGCTGAGGAGGCAACCGGGAATACGGAAGGATGATGGTGATTGAGGTGGCATGTACCGGTTTCATGAGACCGCTAGGCCTGAGAGGTTTGCTTATAAATAATTTGGATTTGTACTTACTGGTGACGGGTCCAACACTATGATGTTCTCGGGCCCTATCTTCTTCGCCAGCTTGGCTGCCGTTGTGCAGCCGCCCGTGCCGCCGCCCACCACCAGCACCTTACATCTACACAACCGCGGCGTTGTATCAACTGATTTTATCCCCTCCGGGTCAGAAAGTAGCATTTTCCGCCCGCAATTAATATTGGAAATTTCCACTTTAGATAGATACAAAGTTTATTTCAACGACCAAATAAATGTCTAGTCAAAATTATAATTGTATGCCCATGGTCGGAGAGAAAGAAAGCCTCAGATGATATTTAGAGTTGGGACTAATCTGTCAGCACGGATCGGAACTTTCGTATCCTGCAACCTTTTCTGTCTTTCAGAACCGTCATTTAGAAAGCGACGAAACGCATCAGCATGGCCGGTTCTGTCTGTTGCGGACCGTCGCCTTTTCTCGCTCTAGCAAACGACGGTTATGATCGACAGAAAAGGATAGCAGCATAGAAAAGCGATCTTCCGTGCTGTCAGATATGTCTCAACCCTTACACTCTCCGTTAAGGCTAGGGTGGCCAATTTCTCGTGTATTCTCGCTGGCCCCATCGCCCGTCGTCCCAATGGGGCAAGCGGGAAATTAATAAAATAATTAAAATTAATTCTCGTTGGCCCCATAAAGTTGATTTAAAGAATTTTAATTAAAGTTGAGTCGAGTTGTGTTTAAAAATTATATTTGTTTCGGTATTTGAATTAAAATTTATTAAATATTCATAAAATATCTTTCATTTTTGGTTTTAGACAAACAGCGCTTTATCACTTCCGAGTAAAAAAATAAAATAAAGTGGACAACGACACGTGAAATTTCAACTTACCGTTGGCCCCATTGCCTGTGTGTACAATGGGGTCAACGGGAAAGGAATTTTTTAACTTACCCTTTGGTCCCATAATGGGACGAAAATCATGGGGCCAACGGGAATACATGCAATTTCTACAATCGGAGAAATTGTGTCACCGCCTTACTAGACATTAATATCCAGTTGTAGACAACGATTATGATTCTATATAAATAAATTAAGATTTCATAAAAAAATTACCTGAAGACCTAAATTCCACTTTTAACATTTGTTGCATTACAACAATATATTCAAAACATTTTGGCCAGTAGCTGACTCTCTACGTGAGCAACCCGTTCATGCTGATAACAATATATTCGGTTCATAAATTAAACTTTTTGAAAAGAGTTGTAGCCACACTAAAGTATACATTGCGTAGCTACAAATACATCTCCATTTTTGGCCATCAACACTAGCACTCGCCCGAGCTGTCAATCATTACCAAATTAGGGAATCTAACAGGACCCAGGAAGAGTCGCGGGCCACGCCAACACAAGAACGGGAATACAACCATATTATGCCATTGTTTCGTCTCATAACGATTGTACATAAATCCGAACTTTGTAAATAAATCAGGCATTCGACTTTCTACTAAGGAGCTAAGAACACGCTATTTTATTTATCTCCCGTACGTACACGTAGCCTACCTATACACACCATATAATAGCTACCTAAGCCACAGTGGTGACCCTGTAAGCTACAGAGTCATAACAGTAAATACAAACTTACCTGTACAAATCGTCGGGACATAACTCTTGGCCTACTTTTCTCGTCGGGTCCGACCCACAAACTTTACTATACCATCTTATTGTACTGACTCTTTGTTTTAAATACTTTAAATTTAATCCCATTTGTGTATTCACTTAAATTTATCTAAACACATACATTTTGTTTAATGTATAATTTTGACATGAAAGCCAACTCGATTTGTATTTTTTAGGTGAGTTTAATAATTATTTTCAATAAAGTATTCATAGGATTTATAGGTCGACAACTAGTTAGTAGACCTGAAATGATGGCACCACTGAATTATTTTTCGAACGAAGTTCCTTTTAGGACGGTACGGACTTGGCGAAAAAAAGTGCAAGTTTTTCCGTCACGAATTAAAGTGAAAAGTAATTTCACGAGTTAGACTATCTTGTCGATAGCTCAGTTGGGAGAGCGTATGCCTGAGATAGTCGATGTTCCCTGTTCAAACCCAGCACGCACCAATTTTTTTTAATTTATTGCTTAATTTATTATAATTATTAATAAAAAAGTGTAATGTTTTTTGTCACATATTGATAATTTACTACAAAAGTAACTTCGTTCCAACCGACTGTTCCGCGACACTCACGTTCTTTTTTTTATCTGTGCTATGTATAAAACCTAGGTTTTTTTTACTGTGCTGTGGATAGTCTCATTTTAAATTTAATAACGATTTATTCCGCAACTAACAAGGTCCGCTAATTTATTTGTTTACCTTTAAAAACAAAATCCATAGTAAGAGTGATGAAAGATAATGATGGAAAGATATGGGATGTACAAGCAGGATTCAGAATGGGAATGGGTTGCGCGGATCAGGGCTTTTCCTTAAGATGCATTCTAGAAAAACTTTTGGCTAAAGGTCGAAAAGGCTATTGCGTCTTCACAGATCTGGAAAAGGCCTATGACAGAGTGGTGAGGAATGAGTTGTGGTCGACACTGTCTGAGTATAGGCTGAACAGTCAGCTGGTACGAGCACTGAAATCACTTTATAGCGATTACAGTGCTTGTGTCAGACTTGGTGGCGAATACACAGACTGGTTTAATATTGAAAAGGGTGTTAGACAGGAATGTGTAGCGTCACCTTGGCTGTTTAACCTATTCATGGACAGTTGTTTGACAAATCTGAAAGATGTTGAATGTGGTGTTAGAATGGATGAGTTACTTATAAAGTGCCTCCTTTATGCTGATGACCAAGTATTACTTGCAGACTCAGAGGAAGAATTATAGAAAAAAAGGTAATGAAAATTAATGTAAGTAAAACGAAAGTAATGGTATTCGCGAGTATTGAATGTATAACAGAATGCTATATTGTGGTAAATGGGTGTACAGTGGAGCAAGTGGAAGAGTTTGTTTATTTGGGATGTAAGTTTACAAGAGATGGAAAGCACGAGAGTGATATAGAAAGAAGAGTGAATGCGGCAAATAAAGTGAATGGGGCACTGCACTCCTTTATGAACAGCACGAAAGTGTCAAACATAGCACGTTTGGCTGTTCATAATGGAGTGCTGATACCGACGCTGATGTATGGAAGTGAGAGTTGGGTGTGGCAGAAAAGGCACGAAAGTAGAATAAATGCAGTTGAAATGAGAGCGCTGAGGAGTATGTGTGGTGTTACTTTGAAAGATCGGAATAGAAATGATGTCATACGGAAACGGTGTGGACTGAAAGAAGATGTAGTAACAAAAATGGAGAAAGGAATGTTGAGATGGTTCGGACATGTAGAAAGGCTGGATGAAAGGAGATTTACTAAAAGAGTCTATAAAGCGAACGTAAGTGGAAGAGTTGGTCAGGGTCGTCCTCGACGAACGTACCGCAATCAGATTGCAGACGTTCTTAAAAAAGGAGAGGTCAGAAGTACCCATAACCGGCGGGCATGCATGAAGAGAGTGATGAGTGTAGATGAAGCGAAAGAGGTTTGTCAGGATCGTAGTAAGTGGAGGTCCTTAGTCTCTGCCTACCCCTGTGGGAAACAGGTATGATAATATGTATGTATGTAAAAAAACATTTAGGATGAATTTTCATTAAAACTTAATCAACATTCAAAATAATATATTATCAAAACGGTACATGTATATACATACATAAATCTCATTAAGAAATAACAGCATTGCTCCTAATTGAATTAGTAACAATTATCTTGTAATAATATGATTATACTAACATTGTCAGTGTGTGAAAAAAATCTTTATATCTTCACATGTCACTGCTGGACCAAATAAACGAGAGTCAAATTATCCCAAAATAAATAAAAAAATAGGACAAAAGATGGCGTTAGTGACGTTAGAACCAATCGACTGTTGTGATTGGACCATCAGTTGACAGGTTCTTTTGCTCCGTCAAATTTATCCAATAACAGCAGCTTATTAGACCTGACGTCACTGTGCTGCCATTTTTTCGAAAACCCATATTATTCAAAGCGCCAGATCACGTGACGACTTGATTAAGACAGATGGGTAAAATGAGTCGATCTACGATAGCCTACCCGAGTTTTACTCACTGCTGTCTATTTTGCTCAAAATGTATCAACTGCACTGTGACGAAAGTCTAAAAATGTTTGTTCAAACATTTGAGTAGATGAACCCGCGTGTCAGCGATTGTTTAATAATCTCGCCAATATTTTTTTAAAAGTTAAATTGAATATTTTTAAGAGATGAAAAAATGTGAGACGGCGCTATTATTTACGGTTTTCAAACATGCTGGTCGGGGTTTAAAACATATTGGATTCACAGATGGAAATCTCAAAAAATGTGAGATTCTGATGTGAATTTTGTCAGATACGATTCAGAGTGATCCAACACAAATAACCTGTATGGATCTAACAACCCAAACTACAAATACTAAATTGTAAGTTACCGAGTATATTATTTACCATATTTCAGTCAGTAAAGGTTAAAAAAGTAAATCTTCAAAAAATAAAAACTAGCCTAAGTTCTTTTAGAGTAATCAATTAAAAAAATATCAGTTTTCCGATCTATCAAATAATTATTTCTGATCATTCTACCATAATTGAACTACAGTTCCTGTAGTTATTGAGACATCATTATGTTTCTATGCGTGATAAAATAAAATCCCTTCCAACGTGCGACAACCTATGTCGCGACAACCTATGTCGCTATTTCACTCTAACACTTTCAAGTTAAAATCCGCGCGAAAGAGATAGATATAAAATCGGCTGCTGCCGCGCGCTACCTTGAAGGAAAAAACATCTTTTAAAGTCCGAATTATTTTAACAATTTCATCCTATACTAGATGCTATTATATAATTCCTTAACATCACAGACGATTCTATCTACGCAAGTGACATTTCTCTTATTTAGTATAATATACTAAATGATATATAGACACAGTAACGCCCTCTAAGCTTAGTTATTTGAGAAAGGATTGATGATTCGCCTGACGAACTCAGGGCCATGGTAGTACCCTTTCAGCATGAAGTTCCAGTAGAGGAATGGGAATAGCTCCTTTTTCATGTAGAACGCTATCTTGCTTTCTTTGGCCTGCAAACAAGTTGAAAAGAAAACTCTTATTTTCTCAATACAATGACAACTATCCCCGTTCCCCGTCCTCACACCTCTCCCCCGTTCTTGCCTTGTCGAGGTGGCTGCAGGCGGCTGCAGCGAAGACTGGGGACGGGGAACAGGAACGCATATTGCGCGGGACCTTAGGAGATTTTGTTCTATATGTTATACTTATATTAATAGGGTAGTATCCAGGGTCAAAAATAAATTATTTTATACCGAATACAGAACAAAACGTCACAAAATAATGTCACTTGTCATTTTATACCGAATATATCATAGCCATTTTCAACGTGATTTTAGATTTATTATGCAGAAAACCCGATAATAGGAGCGCTATTTGACTCTAAGAAACTATGACGTCACTCCGTGCTATTTCATACAAATCCCATAGACGATGTTTGTTTTGACGTTTAGAAAAAAAATCTGATTTGTCTTGTTGGAAACTAGCGAATTCTGTGTCCGGGGGCTCGCCCCCCCCCCTCCCCCTTCCCCCAGAACCAGGGCCGTACCTGGTCGATGGGCAAGGTTTCGTGCACGACGCCGTCGTACAGGAACTCTGCCAGGATGCACGTATTGAATGACGTCACCAGCGGGCACGCGCCGTACCCGTTGTACTTCTCCTTCGGCGTGTCACGCTTCATCGTGCTCAGAAGGTTCATCTCCAGCACGAAGCTCTGTTTCGCTGGAATAGGGTAGTATCCAGAGTAAAAGTACGTAAACTAATTACAGGTATTATGCACTGCGCCTACCTTGTTTCAAATTAGGTTGTCCTCCACCCAAAGTTTGGCTGGAAGAGATTGCATTTATAGCGATAAGTTTTTTTTACTGATATTTACCGAAAACCCCGATCGAGTACAGAGACGAATCTCAACCTTGTTACATAGACATAAAGTTCATTTCATCAGGCCCGGTCATTGACTTTATATTTGCCGAACGGCGCCATCGTGCCGCTCGACGCAGGCGAATCTCAACCTTGTTACATAGACATAAAGTTCATTTCATCAGGCCCGGTCATTGACTTTATATTTGCCGAACGGCGCAATCGTGCCGCTCGACGCAGGCGAATTTCAACCTTGTTACATAGACATAAAGTTCATTTCATCAGGCCCGGTAATTGACTTTATATTTGCCGAACGGCGGGATCGTGCCATTCGACCCAGGCGAATCTCAACCTTGTTACATAGACATAAAGTTAATTTCATCAGGCCCGGTCATTGACTTTATATTTGCCGAACGGCGCGACGCGATCGTGCCGCTCGACGCAGGCGAATCTCAACCTTGTTACATAGACATTAAGTTCATTTCATCAGGCTCGGTCATTGACTTTATATTTACCTGACGGCGCGATCATGCCGCTCGACGCAGGCGAATCTCAACCTTGTTACATAGACATAAAGTTAATTTTATCAGGCCCGGTCATTGACTTTATATTTACAACGGCGCGACCGTGCCGCTCGACGCAGGCGACTCTCAACCTTGTTACATAGACATAAAGTTCATTTCATCAGGCTCAGTCATTGACTTTATATTTACCGAACGGCGCGATCATGCCGCTCGACGCAGGCGAATCTCAACCTTGTTACATAGACATAAAGTTCATTTCATCAGGCCCGGTCAATGATTTTATATTTACCGAACGGCGCGATCGTGCCGCTCGACGCAGGCGACTCTTAACCTTGTTACGAGGGGGGGTCAAAAAGTTCGCGGAATGGAGGGGATAGCGGGGGGTGGGGGACCTGCCGCAGGTAGTAACTAATGAGCAACTCTTTGTGAGTATATATGCCAAGTTTGAACCTGATTGTGTCAATAACCTTTGACCTGTCGTCGATCAAACAAGTGAATCCGGAAGAAAAACTTGAACATGGAAAAAATCGAGTTTCGTGCCGTCATAAAGTTCCTCACTAAGCAAGGAAAACCACCTCAGAAAATTTTGGAAGAAATGTTATCAGTATACGGGGACTCTTGCCCTGGGAAAACCATGGTGTACAAGTGGAATAGCCTTTTCAAGCAAGGCAGAGAGTCTCTTGAAGACGACCCTCGCTCAGGACGGCCGATTGAGGCCACCACCTCAAACATCGTTGAAAAAGTGGAGAATCTTATACTGGAGGATACTCGTTTGAAGAAGAAACAACTTGCAGAAATGGTTGGAGTATCACCTACAACCATTTTAAATATTCTACACGACAATCTTGGGATGTCAAAAGTCAGCGCAAGATGGGTGCCAAGAATGCTCACACCACCACAGAAACAGCTGCGCGTCGAGTATTCAAAGGAGTTTTTAGACCTCTGTAGCGCCGACAAGGAAGGAATTTTTGCAAGACTTGTTACTGCAGATGAAACTTGGGTTCATCATTATGAGCCTGAGTCGAAGCAAGAGTCTATGCAGTGGCATAAAAAGGGTCAGCCCCCCCCTAAGAAATACAGGGTGTCACAATCGGCTGGAAAAATCATGGCAACTGTTTTTTGGGATACAGAGGGTATTTTATTAATAGATTATAAAGATAAGGGTGTTTCTATAACGGGAGAATACTACGCTAATCTACTAAGACAATTAAAAGAAGCAATCAAGGAGAAAAGGCGGGGAAAGTTGACAAAGGGTGTGCTGCTTTTGCATGACAACGCACCGGTACACAAGAGCCGCGTTGCGATGGCTGCCCTTCATCACTGTGGCTTCGAAATGTTAAACCATCCTCCCTATAGTCCAGACTTAGCCCCCTGTGATTATTTTTTATTTCCCAAATTAAAAAAAGAGCTTCGGGGGAAGAAATTTTCCGATGATGAAGAAGTCAAGTCGGCGATTTCGGCCTATTTTGAGGACAAAGACAAATCATTTTTTTTCGACGGTATTAATAAGTTAATAGAGAGATCTGAAAAATGTATTCGACTTAAGGGGGAATATATTGAAAAAGAAAAATAGTACAGTATTTTATTTCACCCCCCTTCCCCTCCGTTCCGCGAACTTTTTGACCCCCCCTCGTACATAGACATAAAGTTAATTTCATCAGGCCCGGTCATTGACTTTATATTTGCCGAACGGCGCGACGCGATCGTGCCGCTCGACGTAGGCGAATCTCAACCTTGTTACATAGACATTAAGTTCATTTCATCAGGCTCGGTCATTGACTTTATATTTACCGAACGGCGCGATCATGCCGCTCGACGCAGGCGAATCTCAACCTTGTTACATAGACATAAAGTTAATTTTATCAGGCCCGGTCATTGACCTTGGCCTGTGTGGTAACACTCACCAATGGCAGCCGCAGTCTTGCTGTTGGGCGTATTAGTGCAGTCCCCGATGCCGTATATGTTTGGATACTTGGTATGCTGCAGCGTGTATTTGTCAACTGTGAGGTAGCCCGCCTGGTCGACGAGGTCGCTGTTGTTGTGGATCACGGGCGGAGTCATCATGGGCGGCGTCACGTGCAGCAAGTCGTATTTTACCGTTGTCTCCTGTTGGAGAAAAGATGATATGTTTAGGTAATTTATTTCTGCCGTGGTAAGTGTGACACTATTAAGGGAATACATGAGATACAGGGGATACATGTTTAAAGGAAACTGAGATATCATTTAAAAGTTTGCTCTCATCATGCTCTAGATAACCCTTCAAACTATTTTATGAACTGTGAAACCGTGAAGCTTTTCTTTTCACATTTGCAAAAAACGGCCACTTTTGGCAAATGTGCGAATAAAAGCTTCACGTTCTCAATTTAAACTATACTTTCGTGAACAGTAGTTTACGAAACAGTTTGAAGGGTTACTAGGGCTTTATTACTATTAATAGCCATCGATGTCCCAGTATTGAGGAAAGTCTTTCTTACTTCTCCATGACTGACTTAGGCTTAATCAAGACAAAATTTTAAATGATATCTCCATGTCCTTTTTAAATAATATATTTCAAATGGGGGCAACACCGGACCGCGAAACATCCATGTATCCTCTTAGTGTAATTTTCACATGTGAACAAAAACTTATAAAGGGTCTAACAAAGTATACTGCTATCTTAAGGCTGAATTTTATTCAACCCGTGATACTGCACCACTTTCCCTTAAGAGTTCCCTTACCCTGGACAGAATCAGACTTGCCCATACAAACGTAGTCTACGTTTTATTTTGAAACGACATGTCAGATATGGGCAAAATTATGTAATTTTAAAGGAATTGCAAATATTTAGGGTTATAATTGGTTTAAAAAAAAATATGAACTTAAAAGAGAATATTGTGTATTACATCATATTTGACCATCAGTATGGAAAACTTCTACACCCTTATTTTCTTTCCAGTTCATAATTTTACAGTCGGAAACCAATTATAACCCTAGGTAATTGCAATTTCTTAAAAATTTCAATTTTTAACCGGAATCGGACATGTCGTTTTTAAATAAAACGTAGACTCGTTTGTATGGAAAAGTTTAGGGTAAGGGGATTCTTAACGAACATATACCGAAATATGACAAATAATTTTTGTCCACCCAATACAAGTTGACAATCTACTGATTATTACTGAAATTATTTATAAGTTATATTTAACCTGTAATACCGAAGGACTTTCCCCAGGAACATATACCATGTCCTTTTTAATTAAGTACAAATATTTTAAGGGGTTATTCAGTCCATCATTTTGAACAACTTTGGCCAATAAATGTATATCGAAATACACAAAAAAATATTTAGGTTCTCATACAGATCGAAGTAGTCACGTGATATCGTTACTATGAAAAATGCAAAAAAAATTTTCGTATTTCGATATATATTTATTGGGAAAAGTTGTTCAAAATGATGGACTGAATCACCTCTTAAAATACTTGTACTTAATTAAAAAGGACATTGTATAGATATGAACAAAAAAATTGTGCTTTTTTCACAGAAATTTGGAATATCTGACCGGTCAATTTAAATAGGACACCAAAATTATTTTCCATATTTCGATATATGTTCTTTGGGGAAAGTTGTTCAGTGTGTACGGTTCAACAACCGCACATAGCTGAGTTAGCATTTTTTCCCTAATAATTATTTAGTCACTTAGGTATAATCGGTTCACGAATCACGCTTGCACAACATCGCCGCGTATCGCGTTCTCGCATATCATTAGCATTAGCATTAGCAGCAGTTTACTTATAATATATCTTTTAATTTATAAATAAAAATAATTATATAATAAAAACATAATCTTATAGGCATTAAGGTGTTAACGTACACCGTGTCATGCACTGAATTTTAAAAATTAACCCTTAAAAAACATATGGGTCAATCAATACTGGGAAATTAAGTTGCAAAAAAGTACTCAAACATAATTAAATAAGAGAATCACTGGTTTTTTTTTATCACCATCTCTTATTTCATTATTTAGCTAGTTTCTAGTTTAGAGTATAAATAAATAAATATTAGGTTGGGGAAAAAGTCTTTTCGCATATAGTATGTATGAAATTGTAATAAAACCACTTTGGCTATACTATTTGTATCTGGCTGGTTTTGGTATTATTTAAAAGTTTAAATTTTAAAGAATATAATTGAAAATTCAAATTAGGAAAATGCGTGATTTTCATTTGTTTTTCTTACCGTCAAGATGAGTGAATCTAATGAAGAAATTAGATACATTTTAAAATTTTACTAACAAATAAAAGTGCAACGCAAGCCGCGAAAAAAATTTGCGATGTTTATGGATCTAGTGCAGTGTCTGTGAGAGTAGCACAAATTTGGTTTAAGCGTTTTCAATCCGGTAATTTTGATGTCAAAGATGCACGTCGCTCTGGTCGCCCTGTTACGGATAAAATGGATGCTATTTTTGAAAAAGTGGAGCAAGATCGGCATATCAGTAGTTACGACGTAGCTGAAGAACTGGGAATTAACCACAAAACAGTTTTGGCGCATTTGAAAAAAATGGGTACACAAAAAGCTCGATATTTGGGTACCTCACGAGCTCTCTGAAAGAAACCTAATGAACCGTGTACTCATTTGTGATTCTTTATTACGACGTAATGAGACCGAACCATTTTTGAAGAAATTGATAACGGGTGATGAAAAGTGGATCACGTACGACAAGAACGTGCGAAAAAGGTCATGGTTAAAGGCCGGTCAGGCTTCACAGACTGTGGCGAAACCCGGGTTAACTCGCAACAAGGTGATGCTGTGTGTGTGGTGGGATTGGAAGGGCATTATTCATTATAAGTTGTTACCACCAGGCAGGACCATCGATTCAGAACTCTACTGCGAACAACTGATAAGATTAAAGCAAAAAGTTGAGAGAAAGCGGCCGGAATTAATCAACAGAAGGGGTGTGGTTTTTCATCATGATAACGCTAGACCTCACACATTTTTAACCACTCAGCAAAAATTAAGAGTGTTTGGCTGGGAGGTGTTAATGCATCCGCCGTATAGTCCTGCATGGCACCTTCAGATTTCCACCTGTTTCGGTCTCTTCAGAATTCTTTAGGCAGTGTCAGGTTAACATCACGAGAGGACTGCCAAAACTACTTGACGCAGTTTTTTGATCAGAAGCCCCGAAATTTCTATAGCAATGGGATCATGTCCCTACCAATAAGATGGCAAAAAGTCATCGAACAAAATGGTACCTACATACTTTAGTTAAATGTAAATAAACTATATTAAAAAATATTTTGAATTTTCATATAAAATGCGAAAAGACTTTTTCCCCAACCTATTAATAAATATATACGGACATATCACACAGATTGAGCTTGCCCCAAGGTAAGAGACTTTTGTTATGGGATACCAACTCAACAATACTATATTTTATAACAAATACATGAATAAGTAGATAAACATCCAAGGTCGATCTAAAAAATATCATTTTCCATCTTAACCTGACCGGGGATCGAACCCGGGACCTCCGGTGTGACAGCGCGGCATGACGACCACTAGGCCACAGAGGTCGTGACAGAGTATATTTCATTAGACCCAGTATCCCCAGAATTTTACCTGATTATCATCCTTGCAAACAAACACCGCCTCTCTAGTTTGATGAAAGACCTTTTTTAGCACAGTTTTGTAGTTCACTCGGATATTCTTCCGCTCCGCCACCTTCAGCAGGGCGTCCGCGTATTTCTTCACCCCGAATATCACCGGGAGGCACGTGTTGTACATTATGTTTGATTGGGAGCGAACGCCTGACTGCAAAAAATATACACACACGTCACATCTCAATTAAGGATGAACTAGTCGATACTTCCTCTATAAATTTCCGGAGGATTTCCTCCACTGTTTGACATTGCATGTCTAAAGTTTGACATGGTATAGTTTTGTCTCATTATAAATTTTGTCTGTACGGATACGGAATAGTAAAATAAAAAGCCATTAAAAAGTTATGAGCCATCAAATATTCATTTTTTATTGCTTATTTTTACACAATTTTTTGCGTAAATAAGTAGTAAAAGAAGTGTAAAATCTCCAACGTATATAATATCTCTCCAACATATAATCGACCATGTAGTTACGCCCGTTCATAACTGACGCGTGAACCCGATGAACTCAATATCTAGCCGGCGGTACTAGTTGATCTCACGATTTTACTTTCGAGTTTTAGTCAACATATTTTGTTTCTGAATTTTTATTTTAACTAGCTAAGCTAATTAGGTCTTACTAATGATCCTTATGAAATGGCCTTCGGCTACAAAACCAATGAAAAAACACCGTTTATACCATAAGTATTCATGTTTTGTTATGTATGAATTATTTAATGTACTTAAAAAGTTGTTTGTTTTTAAATACATAAATGTTTAACTAAGCTATGCTATTGATGCACGATTGTGGTTTTAAAACTGCTCAATGACTTCCCAGCATTGTTTCGAGTTCTCAAAACATGACATTATTATACTGAAAACAATAATCAAACAATACTGGGGCAGTATCAATTACATTGGAACAATAAAGTGACTAAAATATTATAAAATATGCCATCCATTGTTTTGTTTGGTAACAGGTTTTGCATGTCGCCTACTGCCACTTCAATTAGCTAATAATACTTATCATATATAAATCAATTAATAATCATTTTTTAAATATTAATTATAATTATTTAAAAAATGATTCCTTCTTATCGTGCTGTCAGATTTTTCGAGCTACCTAAAGGCATCTAATGTAGCTAAATGACTCATCTAGTGACAACACTCATTTTTAACCTCTGACAAAAAGAGGGGTGTTATAAGTTTGACGCTAATGTCCTGCCTGTGTAATGTTTACCTGAAAGTAACTCCCCTTGCGTTGGTTTTTAGCCATGTTTGATGAAAATCGGTTCAGTCGTTTGAAAGTTATTGGATAATAATAACGCTTCAAAGTCGGGGTTTTGTAATTTATCTGACACATAAAAGATGACGCTACCGATATCAAATCAAGTCAACATAAGTTAGAATATATGTAGTTCCGCCACTTATAACTAGATTACTAGATGGTGTCGTCGGGGGTATTTTTTAAATATCCTGACAAATCAAGGGGCTACCTGATTTTTTTTATGAACTACTGTTTACATTGTAAAGTGAGAACGTGAAACTTTTCTACGCACATACGCCAAAAGTGGCCGTTTTTCGCAATTGTGCGTAGAAAAGCTTCACGTTCTCACTTTAAACTATAAACAGTAGTTCAGAAAATAGTTTAAAGGGTTATACGGTGCCTAGTCAAGACAAAATTTTAAATGATGTCTACGTTTCCTATCAAATGATTTATTTCATATGGGGGCAGCACTGGACCCCGGAAAATTCAGGTATCCCCTTTACTTGTTGCACACTGAAAAACCAGTGTAGATTTAATCACGATGTTTTCCTTCACCGCAAGTGATGGTAGTTGAAAATGATTGATGAGTACTATGCGACTCAAATAACCACCATTTTGGTTTAATCTACGTGCCGGGAATTTGTACAAAAATGATTTGAAGTCCGCCATTTTGTTCAACTTATTTGTGTCGCATTGTACAAGTCACTTTAGTGAAGATCGAACTCGCGCATCAAAGACGCAGAATCAGAGCATAAACTTCTTGGCTACCCCACCACCTCTTCAATTCGTTATTAAAAATGAGTGAGTATTTGGTAGTTAATAGGGTTTATTCATTTTCTACTATATGCCTTGTAGGGCAAAGTAAAACATGACCGCTCCAGGTGTTGCCGTGGATAACGTAGAAGGCGACTTAATAACAAGCAAAACCAAGCTAAACGTCTCCAACCTGTCTGGCCAGCGTGGAGTGTATGCCAAATCCGCTATTTTCCAACAAGTCAAATCAGATACTTTATTCTATTTAACAGGAACAGAAACGGGAACAAGCGGAACAAAGTTCGTCGGGTCGTAGGCCTTTGAATCCCTACACTGATATAAAGATTGTTATATTTAATAAGTATTAAAACATTTTAAAGTTTTAACATAATAATTCATATGTTATAACAAAATTGATAACACTATACTTGTATGGGAGCTAGCTAAAAAAAAATTTTGTTTTTCAGTATTTAATTTTACCCCTTTTTCCGCCTAATTAATATACATAGCCGCTGAGTTAACCCGACGGACAGACAGACAGACATGACGAAACTATAAGGGTTTCTTGTTTACTACGGAACCCTAAAAATCCTATTACAAACATATTCGACTTCTACGCGGACGAAATCGCGGGTTAAAGCTAGTTACGACATATGTATTACATACTATCTAAATTTAAATTTACGATTAATATGATTGCATATACGTTAAAAAAAATATAACGCTCATATTTATAATAACTTGGCATTGCGGCTCAGAATATAGTCGAACGTCACAGTTGAAAATTAAAACAAAATTAAGAAACATTGTGTGGCGGGATGCTAATTATTCATCAAAAAAAAAAAAACTAGAAACTAGCTAAATTTGTTATTTATTACTCGTATTTCCTTTCAATCGATGTGAAAAGCAGAGTGTAAAACTCGAGTATAAAACCCATTTTATACTATTTGTTAGATATGGTGCCACTCTCGTAATGTAGGTACAATACCCGGCACGTAAGTTGAACTAAAATGGCGGCCGTCGGCGCATGTTTAATTGGAGATAAAAGTGTTAAAAGATATTTTTTTGGTCTTTCTTCAAAGCCGAAATCATTTCTATCTGAAGTTCGGATAAAAATGTGATTTTAAACGGACAAACAACGTACATCAACAACCGCCATTTTTGTTCAACTTACGTGCCGCGTATTGTAAGATTAATGCCTCTTCAAAAAGTAGTTGGGCACGTCACTGCAGGTATGTTGGGATTCCCCCCCAATGGGTTCCCGGTTTGTCGTACCGGGGGGGCTCAGTACCCGTGGTAGCCTCGAGCCACGGGGAAGCTAAGAGGAACCCGCGAGGGGGCGCTCCTGCTGTCGTCAACCAGCAGAGAGCGCCCACATTGGGGCGGCGGGGGAGTGGGAAGTTCTCCCCCCACCCGAGGAGGGGTGCTCCCGCAGGCTCGGCTTCGGCCTTGAGCCTGTAGGGATGCGCCCAATGGGGCGGCAGGGGAGTGGGAAGTTCTCCCCCCACCCGAGGTGCGGCCGCCGGGAGGGGAATGTTTCATTGCCCTCCCGGCGCTTCAGGCGGGGCCACACCGCCGTGGCTGTGGTTGGAGATCGGTCGCGGAGGAGGAGGAGTGTCGGTGTTACGTTGCCGCTCTCCCTATCCTCCGCGACCGAGCGGTGCCGCACCGCGTTTGCGGCGAGAGGCAAGCGGCGGAGCCTTTCATCTTCTCCGCCGCTGGGAGCCGGTTTATCTGGTTCCTATGGGTCCACAGGCGGTGGACTGCGTGGGAGTTTGCCGCCTCACAATTGGGCCGAGGAGGTACGGCGCGTCCGTGAGTTCCGGACGCGCTGACTTGGTGAGTGGGGGGGCGCTGTGACGCCCCCGAGGAGGGGCCGCTTTGGCGGCCAGCCGCGCCGGGGTTCGCGGATGTATTGCCGTTCCCGTGTCCCCGGCAAAAGCGGTTGAGGCAATAGTTTGCATGAAGTAACTGGTGGCGGAAGCACAAAAAGTAATCCAAATCTTATACCTGAATCTATAAACTAAAAAAAAAAGACCGGGTTATGATCTTTAACTGCGACTTACCTTGGTTAAGTAAGAGTCCGCCAAGTACGCTATTTTCTGCGGCGCTCCTGGACACTTGATGGGCGAGTCTGGGTACGTGAAGATGGCGTCTCCCCCCCTAAACTTCTTCAAGTCGTTGGCCGTTTTCGGCGCGAACTCGGGCGCGTATATCGTGGAAACACCGCTGTTTTCATTGCAGAGGGCTTCGAGTAGTCCGGGTATCTGAAAAGTATAAAAATATTGCCTTACAATGTCGCAATGCTGCCAGCATTTTGGCCACGCTGCCGAAGGGTAATATTTTAGTGGGACTACACAATTTGTAGTTTTTTTCTTTTTTTACTTTCAGTTCTTATTTCATTTTAATTCAAATTTTATAAAGTTTTAAGTTAATTTAAATTTTATTTTTTCCAAAAATGTTTTTATCGTTAATAAAAAAATAAAAAAACATTAATAAAAAAGGAATTAGGTACATTTTCAGGTTAAAAACGCGACCCTATTACTAAGACTCCGCTGTCCGTCCGTCCGTCTGTCTATCTTTCAGTCTGTCACCAGGCTGTATCTCATGAACCGTGATAGCTAGACAGTTGAAAATTTACTAATGATGTATTTCTGTTTCCGCTATAACAAAAAATACTAAAAACAGAATAAAATAAATATTTAAATGGGTCTCTTATATAAACAACGTGATTTTTTTATACATAATGTTACGGAGCCCTTCGCGCGATTCCACCTGGCACTTCACTGGTTATCAAATTAATTAAAGTCTAGATTCCTATTTGCAGAAGAAAACATTGATGAAGCATTCAACATTTTATTACCTTTTCATAGTCATTCTGCAAGCCGACTGCCACTACCAAGTATTCATACTCAATCTCGTCTCCATTCCAAGTCTTCACAATGTTATCCCGAGGGTTGATGCATGCCGCGGAGTCGATCACCCACTTGGCGTCTGGGGGCAGGCACGTCACCTCCGGCCAACGGGTTTCATTGATTTTTGAGATACCAGCACCAACGAGAGTGAAGAGAGGCTGGTAGTAGTGCTCCTATTAAAATATTAAATAAACGAAGAATAAATACATATACAATGTCCTTTTTAATTAAGTACAAATATTTTAAGAGGTGATTCAGTCCATCATTTTGAACAACTTTTCCCAATAAATATATATCGAAATACGAAAATTTTTTTTGCATTTTTCATAGTAACGATATCACGTGACTACTTCGATCTGTATGAGAACCTAAATATTTTTTTTCGTATTTCGATATACATTTATTGGGCAAAGTTGTTCAAAATGATGGACTGAATAACCCCTAAAAATATTTGTACTTAATTAAAAAGGAAATTGTATACGGATACGGACAAATCACACAGATTGAGCTAGCCCCAAAGTAAGTCTGAGACTTGTATTATGGGATACTAACTTAACGATACTATATAGACCGGGGGCCGAACCCAGGGCCTCCGGTGTGACAGCGTGGCATGATGAACACGGTAGTCGTCAAAAAAATTTTATATATTGTTATTTGATCTTTTCAGATTTTCTTTCGCAATCTTGGTTAGTAACTGTTTTTTTTATTCCGTTTTTCGTGTGTGCCAACACTGGTGTCAGATTTTCAAAGCTACAAAAGGCATTTAACACAGCTTGAAGACTGCCATGATGACAGCCGGCACGGAGGTTCGGAGGTCCACGCCCGGGGTCACTTGCGTGGCGAAAGCGCTCGTAATGCGATCTCCCATCGAGCCAATGAGCTAGCTAGAAACAGTTGTTCATATTGACGGGTAATGCCCCCGCCCCTTCAAGTTTGTGTCCGTGATACATAAAGAATTTAATGAAGGCAACATAATTTTAGTGAATCTCATTACTTTAAACTAGCAATTCCTGTATTTTCTCATATACAATGTTCTTTTTAATTAAGTACAAAGATTTTAAGAGGTGATTCAGTCCATCATTTTGAACAACTTTTCCCAATAAATATATATCGAAATACGAAAATTTTTTTTGCATTTTTCATAATAACTATATCACGTGACTACTTCGATCTGTATGAGAACCTAAATATTTTTTTTCGTATTTCGATATATATTTATTGGGAAAAGTTGTTCAAAATGATGGACTGAATAACCCCTTAAAATATTTGTACTTAATTAAAAAGGACATTGTATAGAAAAGTGAATTTCTGTTCGTTAGTCTTACTAAAACTCGACAACGGCTGGGCCGATTTAGCTAATTTTGGAGTTCAAATATTTGTGGAAGCCCAGGTTTAATATAGAATAGAATAATGAAAAGCAATATAACGAGAATGGGGACGGGACAGAGACGGATACGGGACGGGGACCGGGAACAGGAACGGAGACTTTAATATATAAATAGTTAGGTAATAACACTAATAACATTATTTTGCATCACAAGCATAAGAACAGGACATTACATATCGAGTAATGCATGATCACTCAATTCACAATCAAGAGTGCAAATACAATTAGTATTCATTAGCAGACTAGTATGGTTTCATTCTACATAAACACAAATAAGAACATACATGGAATCTAAAGTTGGACAGTGATATTTAATATTTTTTCAAAGCTAAAAACCGACTCCACCCCCAAACATCACAACCGAATTTGATAAAATTGATATGAGACCATCTGACAAGTAATTACACTCCCAAAAAAAACTAAAACAAGTTTTCGAATCGGTCGAGGCGTTTTTAAATAATCGGTAAAAGAAGAAACTGACTGGCTGATATAGATAGATAGAGACTGATCGATTAACGCAAAGCCCAAATCGCTGGGTCTAGAGACTCCAAATTTAGCACGTTGTTTCCTTATGAGGTCTAGGGGTGCACTAGGAAAGGACTTTTAAAAACTTACCCCCTAAGGGGGTAAAAGGGGGGTCCAAAGTTTGTATGGAGAAACAAGATAAGTTTAACCATTTTATTTACAGGACAGGGACAGGGACAGGAAAAGGGAGGTTCGCCGGGTCTGCTAGGCCTTTAAATCCCTACGTTATAATAGAGAATGTTATAATTTAAAAGTATTTAAATTAACGTAAAAAGTCAAGTCAAAAATCCTATAAGAAACATTTTCGACTTCTACGCGGACTAAGCCGCGGGTTAAAGCTAGTTTTTCATATTTCGCTTTATGTTCCTTGAGGAAAGTTGTTATATTAACCCTTTAGCCCAGCCTTTTATTATTTATTGTTTACATCCTTGAAAACAAAAAAAAAACGTGTGGCACATTTTTAATCAACTTATGCAATTATATTTTTTTTTAATTATTCAGTATTTTTTTTTCTTTGATCTTAATTCAAGTTTTTTCTTTGATATTAATTCAAGTTACACTTTTTGAGCGTGGTGACCGATAAGAAAACATTTTTTTTTCTTTTATTGAATAAATGAGAAGTTAATATCGTTTAAAATATGTTTATTATGTTACAATACATGTAGGTTATTCAGGAATTTTTATTATGAGCAGTTAGCAGCTAGTCTATACGCATACGTCTAGTCGCACGCACCCTAAAACCGTGCCGAAGTCTGCCGAACTGAAACGACATTAGGCGATGCACGGCTTTCAAGGCCGCGCCGCTGTACCGGTCGTCGATTGCCGAGAAACGTTTAGGCGTAGTGGGGGGTGTTAGGTTTTATTTTTGTTACGGAATTTCCGCGCTCAATGCCCGCAATAAAAGCTATGCAATAGCTTAAAAAATCCGCGATTCGCAAAAAAACATTACTCACACCAACCACACCATATTTTTTCATTCTGTGAAAAACTTTTTACTAAGGAATATATATTCTTTCCATTAGATATCATAACAATAGTGATTATCGAAATTTAATTTACCATCTTTTATTTAGTTTCACATGTCCCATTGTCTATCTGTCTGTAACCAAATCTTGCAAATTAAATTTGAACCACTTCCCGGTTTCCGATTGAGCTAAAAGTTTTGCATTCATTGCATGACTAGACAATGCAATATTATGATGAAATGTAGCTGATCTGATGTTGGAGCTGGAAGATGGCCATAGGAACTCTGTAATGAAATGACGCAAGACTGTCCAGTTTTGGCTTATTAAAATTTTTTTTGTTAAGTAATTAGGCCTCGAAATAAAACCGTGCAGGAAAAAAATTTTTTTTTTTTTCAAAAATCTTATTTACTATTGTGAATGAACGAATGCTGTTCATTTTAAAATAATTCATATTTAAGCAACAAGATTGCGAACGTATAGATTTAAATATTGAGTAAAAATAAGTTCTGTTTTAGTTTTACCTGTTACACGAGACTTTTTATATTACATGAGCAGCTTGGTGGTCCGGCTCTGCGCATTTCTAGAGCTTTCGCAAATAAAGCGACAAAAATTCTTGAGCTCCTCCGAGCTTCAGGAGGCGTGTATAAGCCTTTGGTCCCTGTTGTCATGGCAGCCGTCAAACTATGCCAGATGCCTTTAGGCAGCTTGAAAAATCTGACACCAATGTTGTTGACACACACGAAAAAACAAAAACCCTATGTTACAAGAGTAACTGACCACTTGGTGTCAATCAGACCAATGGCCTTGCTAAAATTGCACAGCTAACAAATTATGTATACAGTCTATTGTGTTGATGACATCATGCATGCAGAATGACTGGCTGTTAATCAGCGGGAATGTATTGTATCTGTCAAATCACAGAACACTTATATAACATCACTGAGATAAGATAGATAAGCCACTGTTAATTGCATACCAAATATAAGACTATTTACTTACAATGGATTATATGAGGTATTTATTTATACTTACAATGGATTACATAAGTTATGGTATTTTTAACCCCCGACGTAAAACGTGGGGTGTTACAAGTTTGCCGTGTCTGTGTATCTATGTGTGTCTGTGACGTCGTAGCTCCTAAACAAATGCTGACGTGATTGAGATGGTTAGCTACAGTTGTATCAGAGATTACTAAATTCTTTTTTAACTTGTTTATTAGCATTGGTTTACATACATATACCTAATTAATTTAAATGCAAACACAACTAGTTAAGGGGATACCTGAATTTTCCGGGGTTCAGTGCTGCCCCCATTTGAAATTAATCTTTTGATAGGAAACGAGGACATCATTTAAAATTGTCTTGACCGGGCACTATATAACCCTTCAAACTATTTTATAAACTACTGTTTACAGTTTGAAGTGGGAGTGGGTAGCTTTTCTATGCACATCCGCCAAAAGTAGCTGTAGAAAATCTTCACATTCTCACTTTAAACTGTAAACAGTAGTTTGAAGGATTATCTAGTTCCTGGTCAATACAAAATTTTTAATGATGTCTCCGTTTCCTATCAAATGATTTATTTTAAATGGGGGCAGCACTGGACCCTGGAAAATTTTGGTATCCTCAATGACATTAAACACACATCCAGTTTAAATGTGTGTAAAGAGTGTGTTATTCTGAATCTGATGATATAAATGCACATTATTTAAGAGTCCCCCTTTCATTTCCCACAGTATTTATATTTCCTAGCTCCATTAACTACTTGTAAATTGTGTTATTTAAAATGGTTCTGTTACAACATGCTTAAACAATCCTCATTTTGGCGATCCTCCACAACTTAAAGTCAACTTGCTAAGAAGTTGCTTCCACGTGGCAAAACAATCAACACAATTTACAAAAAAGTAACAGCTAATTACTTTTCAAAATATACCTGTCTTTGATTATGATGTAACAAATCACAGTAAAATTTATTACAATAAAAACTATTAGATAGGTCTTTTGATGATGGTACTCACAGTATTAGGCTCCAGAACTATAACGGAATGCTTTGCTTTTAACCTCCTTGTGAACTTTGATGCTATAGTGCAACCCCCAGAGCCACCACCAATCACCAGCAACTTGCAACTAGAAGAATGGTTTTGTTTAGTAATTAAAACCAGCATCTGCTGCCATCTCAACTTTTCTTTTTTTGGAGATCCAGACTGTGAACTTGACTCTTCTTCTTATTATTATTAAAGAGATAAGCTCTTGTCTGTGAAGCTACCAAATCCTTCCATCTCTTTCTGTCTAAAGTCACCTTTACATCCTTATAGGTTGAAACGACTGATAAAAGTATATATTTGGAGCATGGCCCTATACAGCTGTGAATTATGGACAGTGAGAAAGAAGTATAGAGCTTGATTGGAAGCGTTTGAGATGTGGTGCTGGTGGTAAATGAAAGGCATTAGCTGGACAGAAAAGAAAACTAATGAGGAGATATTGGCACTAGTTGGAGAGAAATGCAAACTACTACTAACTATAAATTATAGGAGTGGGAAAATGTTAGGGCACGCTGATTCTTCGAAAATAATATTGGAGGGAAAAATAGAAGGATAGAGAGGCAAAATAAGACATAGAGTTAGTTTTATAAATAAACGAAACTACTTGACTCAAAGATTTTTATTTAGCCTGTTGATGAGTCCCACTGCTGGGCGAAAGCCTCCAGTTTCTTTACATAGCAAGCAGCCTGCTGCCATTCTTTTATTAAGCTGTTGATGCCTTCAGGCTTAAATTCTATTTTGCAAAGATAAATAATCACAACTTTCTCCGTTCGAAAAAGCCACATCAAGTTTGTTAAGTAATATTTAAAAGAGAAAATGTTTAAAGTAGTCTGCCAGTTGCAAGATGCAGTGAGACGAAATGCAAAACCCTGTATTTGCACTAAAGTAAGTGAAGAAACTTTCAGTTTCGTGTTTGAAGATTTATCAGTCTGAAACTTCCTGTATTAAGATCTTTCTGGTTTCTCATCATCGTCGTCAGCTTTCAGGGATACTGCTGGGCACAAGCCTATTTCTACTGAAAATCTTTTAGAGTAAAAAACAACACGAGGATTTTTGTACTTACGAATGTTTAGCATTATTCACCGAAGATCCTGAGAACTTTCTGTAAATCCCCGCAGAAGATATTGAGCAAAGTTTTCCAAAAATATTCATGTTTGTGTGGTGTTTTCTTTTGAATTTATTTTGCCATTTAAGTTCGTTACCTCACTCACGTCTGAAAGTAATTTCTTCGGATATATTATTAATTGATTACACTAAAAAAAGAACGACAGCAATATAAAACTTGTGTGCAATTGCATAAAAAGCGTAGCGATTGGCATCGCCGCTTGACTTGACGACTTGACAATAATTTATCAATGACAGCCTGACAGCTGACAGATCTATAGATAAGAGGTCATAGATATTTTTTTTTTTGCTCTTTGTATAAGGTATAATTTGTTTTTTGTTTTGCTTTTTGAATTGTGTGGATGGAAGCCAAAGAGCAAAAAAATTTTTTACTTTTTGTGGAAGCAAAGTGGAAGTGTATTTAATTTATGAAAAATGGCACGGACAATGGTTTGTTGAATTTCGCACTGGCCGGGTTGAGTCATAGTAATGGTGATGGCAACATAATAATATGGCAACATACAAAGTAGACACGACCACAGACAAATCCAACAACTTGTTTCTATCTAATTTGTGACTTGTTTGTCAAAAGTTATTGTCAAGAATCACGTCAAAAATTCAAAATAAAGATGGCGGACGAAGATGAAATAGATGTTCTTGGTGAATTTTCTTTTAATTCTTGTTTTGCTCAAAATAATCAGGGAATGTAAGTGTTATTTTACAATAATATTATTAAAGTTCTCTGAGTATAGTCTTTGTTTAAAATATATCTTACACTCGATAAAATGGTTTATGACTCCGAAATGTTGTCACAGTTTTGTTATGATATCAATTCTTCAACAACGTAAAGAAAATAAAGTGTTGATGAGATAAGCAAAAGTACGATAAAAATCCTGACATCTGCCGTCACTCTGCAATAATTTATGTCAAAAATAATGGTAAATACGAGAAATAAATTCGTCGTTCTATTTTCCACTTTCTAGTCCATCCTGCTCCAATAGAGAGGACACTGTTCACCCACAGTGGCTGCTGGACTCCACAGCAACCAATTGGTATGATATCCAGAATAAAAATCTCCTTAGGTAAGCCTTAAGTTCATTAGTGGGGTCGCTTTGGTAAACAATACAATTTTCCTCCATTTTTTATTAGATTTTATTACATTTGATCAAAATACTACATTTTATTTTACCAGCTATAAATATCATGCTTCAATTGATTGCTGATATTTATAGCTGGTAAAATAAAATATGATGAATAGTCATTTATTTTTATTCTAGTGAGAAAAGAATTAGATTTGAGAAATCTAAAACTAAGTCAGCTATAGATAAAGATAACAATATAATCTGTACAGATTGGACGCAAGAGGAAAGAGACACATTAGTGAAAGAGATGGTGAGTATGGAATGGTAAAGGTATTTCTTATCTTCAAAATTTACAGTTGTCAGCCCTACTTTATCATTTTAACTTTGTTTGCTACATATTGTTATGAAATTGTATTCAGTAAAAATCTAAATAATATTCCTGTAAAAATTAATTTTCAGACAAAATATGGTAGAAATGTACGTAAAATTGCACAAATTCTGAAAACAAAGACTGAAGCTGAAATTCAAGCACTGATAGAGGCTGAACACGGGATCAATCTAGACACTCCATCATTTGGTCTGGACAAGAACGAAGACCATGAGGATGTGCCTGCTGTGGTACAGGAGGAAATTGTCACTGATGATACCCCGAGCACAAGAAGCCCTACAAAACAAACAGCTAGGAGAAAATACACAAAATCAAAAAATAGTCTTCTCAAACATGATGCATTAGAAAATAAAAGCAATGCAATGGACATAGACCCTGGTGAACTTGTTTACGAAGATGAACTAATGCTAGGTTCTACAGAATCCATTGGCTCCGATCTAGACTTGACTGATATAGTATCTAAGAATATAGAAAAATTCCAGAAAGCTAAACCTGGTAGGAAAATGAGTAATCACAGGAGAAAACTGTCCAGCAGTTCTGACAAAGGAAGGCCGAGGAATAAGAGTAAAGATCTCATGAAGTCACCTCAGGGCCGGCAGAGGAAGGATTCTAGTTTGTCTGAGGACAGCATGAAGAGTCCTAAAATGCATATTGTGTTAGGCACTGGACATACATTGCCTGTTTCGGAAGGCGAGCAAGTGGTGAGAAATTTTTGGTAGTTTAAGCATTTTATGCACTAGCTACAAAGGCCTGAAGAACAATAAATGCTTGTCAAGCTTTAACACAAGAAATACATCTATTAACCTTGTTAGGTAGTGCTTTCTGTCAGCTATGATAGTAGACAAATACTTAAAATTACCACTATGACAGCATGCTTATGGTGCCTTAGTAAGCAGTGACACTAATCTGAATACAGCATATAATTATTTATTACAAGCCATTTTTGTTCTGATGTTGTGGAAAGGCCTCTGTCTCATAATTATAAAAAGCAAAAATAAAATTTCAGATAAAAATCGAAAAGAAAAAGGATTCTGAACCTGAGAGTGACATAGAGGTGGACATAGACAGCGACAATGAAACCAGTTCTTTTAAGAGCTGCTATAAGGACGAGGGTTCGAAGACCAGCGTAGAAGAGGCGCCGATCGCTGTGCCACTTGAAGGGAGGAAGTTTGAGCCTATGCGGAAGAGAGCCAAGAAGATAAACCTGGTATAAACTTCTTACGTAGTTTTTAAGGGTTGAAATTTCACTGTCAACCAAAAATTATATCAAGTATCAAGCAAAATGTTTATGTAATGTTAATATGCGATTTTGAAACTCAGAAATACAATTTTTTTTTTTAAGATTTTCGATTTAAGGGGTGGTTGCTAAAAGGGTTAAAATTTTAATTAAAATCATAAATCATGCATATAAATATTAAAAAAACAATTAATTTATCTATTTAAACTATTTTAAACACAATTACTTAAGACGAAGTGGTAGCTAAAGTGGCGCACTCATTTGAAATAAATTGTTTAAAACTAAATATGGTGATAATTAAAAATTTGATTTGTATCACTGTCTAGAAAGACCTTTAAACTATTTTATGAATAACCTTTGAAATTATTACTAATAGTCCGTCTAGTTTTAAAACGGGTTTTCGCCAAAAGTGGCCACTTTTGGCAAAAACCTGTTTTAAAACTAGACTATCAATATTACTTTCAAAAGTTATTCATAAAATAGTTTAAAGGTCTTTCTAGACAGTGATACAAATCAAATTTTTAATTATCACCATATTTAGTTTTAAACAATTTATTTCAAATGAGGGCGCCACTTTAGCTACCACTTCGTCTTAAGCCAGAATGGTTAAATCTGCATTTTTTCCCATTTTTAACAAAAGGGGTGGATTTCACGGTAAAACATACTCAATCCCAAATTTTCATCCAAATCTATGGAGGTTCAACGAAATCGGAGGTTGTAGCTGATTTTTGCCTTCATTGACTGTACTAATATTTTTCTAAGGAAATCCTATGGTAATATAATTTTTTAAACTTTTTAATCCTTCTAAAATTGACTTTGCGATCAACTAAAAACCAAAGTTAATGAATCGATAAATAAATATAAGTGTGCTTAAAGGCCTTTTTTTACATAAATGCTATATCAGAGACATTTATCAAAATCTAATCATTATGCAACATCTATATTGCGGAATGAGCAAACTACTGGCTTCATATATGAGTTTTGTCATTTGTCAGGACGGCGGCGGCGGCTACACGATCATGCACACGGCGGCCGGGGACCTGCTGGAGTTGGCGGCCGAGCCCCGCAAGGAGCGCGCGCAGCGCAAGGCCCCCGTACACCTCCTGCAGTGCCGGGTCTACAACGCGGACAGACCTGTAAGATTTCTTGTCTTTCCTTGCATCATCATCATCCGAGCGTATTTACAAGCTTTTATTTAGTTTCACCTGTCCCATTGTCTATCGGTCTGTCTGACTGTAATCAAATCTGGCAAGTTAAATTTGACCCACTTCCCGGTTTCCTTTTGCACGCATACGTATATCGCGTGACAATGCAATATTGTGATGTCATGGAGCTGATATGATGGTGGAGCCGGAAGGTGGTCATAGGACCTCTGTAATGAAACGACGAAACTTCATCGAGTTTGGGCTTGTTTAATTCGTCTTGTGGAGCATTTTAGATAAAAGCTTGTTTTTGAAAAAAAATGTTTAATTATTACTTGTTTCCGCGTGCTTGTCAATTTTTGACCTTTTTGTTTAATACCCTCGCGAAGCCGAGGCGGGCCGCTGGTTTGTAATAACTTTATGTACCAAAGAGCAAATAAAGTACAAAAAATTGAGAAGAGAAAATATACAATGGCGGACTTATCCTATATAAGGATGTCTTCCAGTCAATTAATAATTCTTCATCGTCGCTTTCCATCAGGTGAGATTGAGGACAGATGCCTAAACCAACAAATTGTAAAAAAAAATAATAATAATTAATAAGTAATTTTGACGCTAATGTCTGTCTGTGGCATCTAGCTCTCAAACGAATTGGCAAGTGAAATAATCCCGAACTCGATGCAGTTGTTTCGTTTTATTATTGAGTTCCATCAACCACCTTCCGTCTCCGTAATCAGACATCGTCTACCATAAAGACAAATCAAACGAGTCCTACTCAATGAGGTTATGTTGTTTTATAACTGAGTTCCATCTCCTAGCTCCTAGTCTCATTATCAGAGCAGTTCATTGACTTCATAATATTGTATTATCATCCGAATAACACAAGTATACAAAATTTCAGCACAATCGGCTGAGGATAACTGGTTGAAAATAAAGTTTCAAGATTTGAAACTTTATAACCTAAATAAATACAATTTTATATGATATTCCGTTTCCTTTCAAATGAATTTATTTCACTGAACCCCAAAAAATTCATGTATGTATGCATGAATTTTTTGGGGTTCAGTGAAATAAATTCATTTGAAAGGAAACGGAATATCATATAAAATTGTAATAGTTCTCATAGGGCTCTAGATAATCCTTCAAACTATTTTATGAACTACTGTTAACAGTTTAAAGTAAGATTGTGAAGCTTTTTTTTGTGACGACGTCCGTGTACTGGTCACCAGGCTAGTCCGCCACCCAGAGGTCCCGGGTTCGATCCTCGGTCAAGGCAAGTTGGAAAATGGCCTTTTTCATATTGTCCTGAGTCTTGGATGTTTATCTATATATTTATTTGCTATAAAATGTTATCATTGAGTTAGTATCCCATAACACAAGTCTCGAACTTACTTTGGGGTTAGCTCAATCAGTGTCACTTGTCCCTGTATATTTATTTATTTATTTCCTTTCGTCAAATGTGCCAAAAGGTTATCTAGAGCTCTATGTAGCAAAATTTTAAATGATGTATCCTTTTCCTTTCAAATAATTTATTTCAAATGGGGGCTGCACTGGACTAAAAAAATTCGTGTATGTTATCTAAAACTTGTAAAAGAATAGCCATCTTGTACTCCTGTAGGTCGCTTTTATTAAACCAAAGTTGAATGTTTTTCGTCAGGCGCCGTTCGAGGTCCGCATGTACGCGTCGGCGTTGATCAGCATGGACGTGCACGCGCACTGCTCGCGCGGCGAGGTGATGGGGCTGCTGGGCGGCACGTACGCGCCCGCCGGGCTGCTGCTGCCGCGCCCCGCGCTCACCTGCGTCTCCTACAAGTGCGCTAAAGCGGCCTCGGGCTCCACGCATTGTGAAATGGACCCTGGTGAGTTTCAGTATTTATTATATAACACCTATTTTAGACAACTTGCGACTTTGGTCTAAATACCACCATTCTCTTACTATTTCTTATAATCTGTGTCTCCTACAAGTGTGCTAAAACTGCCTCGGTCTCGACGCATTGCGATATGGACCCTGGTGAGTTTTAGTAATTTTTATAGGTCTTCGGCCGTGTGGCAACTGAAGGACTAAGCACAAACATCTCGTGCCACAACTGTATTCCCAAGGAGGGTTCTTCGGCATCCTTGAGAGACCATTCAATTCAATTCATTTATTCAGATATTTCAGATAATTGTAGTCGATCATTTGTTAGTAATAAAATATATGACTTAAAAACTAAATGATAGAACATATCATCAATAAATTTATAATAATTATTAAATTTATATCAATTTAATTAAATTATCAAAATTTATTGTAATTAAAAATTAATATTTTCTTTCCTTGCGGATTATTGGGGCATGTAAGGCTACTCAACTAGACATAAAGGGTCAGTCCATGCAATCCCCAAAAACTGCCAGACATGTATATCAGATTTGGAGAAGAAAAATCAGAAAAACGCAACTCGGGCTTCGATGCAGTTCGGCTGAGAATGCAACTGCACAAAACGGGCTTTAATGAAATGTACACGGAACTCCTTTTAGGGACTTCCCAATGTTGAAAACAACATTTTGTATTACAATTGGGATTGTTCATTTCGAGATACAAAGTTAATGAACAGTTGTGAGTCATATTTTCGCCAAAATAATCAATGGTTTTGGATATTTCTTTAAAAAACGTATGACCTTTGTTTGACTTTACTTCGATACTGTATCGGTTATAGTTCTTTTGATTCCTTTTCATGAAAAAAATACGCGTTGCTTTTATGGTATTTACCTTTACGTCACTGTCAACAACGTCAATTATCTTTATTGTTTTGTAAATATGAGAAATTATAGGAAACGTTGCGTTCGTACGTGTAAAAATGATTCAAAATACCGCAACAAAACAATAGTTTTAAACCGGTAAGATTTACGACAAAAGTGGTGACTAAGTAAATAAATCAAATTCCTGTGGCATAGCGGGATGAGGAAGGCGCTGTGTTCAGCCAAAACTGGGGAGGACTTTCTGACGGAGAGTTAGATTCAAAGATTCAAATGTTTATTCAGTAATTAGACCTTTACAGGCACTTTTACACGTCAATAATTATAATTTACGTTACGTGTAAAGTATATTAAAATATAATTTATTTTAAAGAAAAGCTACCGATACCGAGAAGGAACGCCGAAAGAAACTCATTTTCACAGTATTGGTCGCCTACTCGCCAGAAGGGCTTTGTCATATTATTGTCTTTTAATTAATAAATACTTATAATATAATACAATGTTGACACATTATATCATGTAATGCTTGCGAACAAGTAAACAAACATAAATTGCGTGATAAAAAATAAATAAAATTAAAACACTTGCGTTCCGTTCCAGTGTCCCAGTCCCTCGCAGCGGAGTCGCTCCGCTCGCAGGGGCTGTCGGTGTGCGCGTGGCACCACTCGCACCCGTCGTTCCCGGCCGCGCCGTCCGCGCAGGACCTCGCCACGCAGCGCGCGCTGCAGGCCGCGCTGGAGTGGTCACATGTCCCCTTCCTGGGGGTCATCACGTCGCAGCACTGGCCTACGGGACGCACAGCCTCTCAGTACCGGTAACTTACATTTTTGTTGTTAATACACTGTAATTATTTTTATATACTTACAAGAAAGAAAGAGAAAAATATTTTTTCTCAAACATGCTCGGAAATGTAGGTATTATTGTAGTAAAAAGAAGACACGAAGTTTGTAATTCTTGGCTCGTGCATTACTTTGCTGGACTAGGCCAGGAAAGTAGTATGAAAATTCATTCCTGGCCGCTGCTCAAAACAAAAAGACGAATAAAGTGTATTCAGAATGACAAGACAGTGACATTGAAGTTTCAGATTACAATTCTGTTTTTACATTTAGCATAGACATTAAGCGTTTAATTCCACAACCTGTCATACAGCCCATTGCTACCACAATAAAAAAAGCACTCTTCGAACATTATTTATTGTTATTTATATTCTAATGACCACAGTTTTATTAATGTTGTTATAAAATCACACGAAAATATTCTTAATATTCGTTGCGATAGAAAAAAAATCTACGGTATTACATTTTTTGCGTAAAATATAACCGGGCTGTATGGGCTGTTTCCTTTGCACTAAAAAACGCGGGAAACCAGTTTCTTTTCTTTCAAAGCACCAAAGAGGATATAATAACTACGTTTTACAAAGCACGAAGATACTCTTTGCAGTAAACATTAATGGCTTTCGGTAAAAATTTGCATATTTCTGGTTATTTCTTTAATGATTTCCTCACATTTATTGAGAAAAGCACTATACATGCCTCGGCGGGAATGGCATTGCCGGAAGAGTATCTTCGTACTTTGAAAGAAAAGAAACTGCTTTTTCGCGTTTTTAGTGCAAAGGAAACATAGCCCTTACGGCCCGTTCATATTTTACGTAAAAAATGTAATACCGTAGTTCTATCGCTACGAAAATTAAGAATATTTTCGTGTAATTTTATAACAACATTATTTTAATAAAATTGTCGTCATTAGAATATAAATAAAAACGAATAATGCTCGAAGAGTGCATTTTTTATTACGTGGTAGCAATTGGCTGTATGAAAAGTTATGGAATTAAACGCTTAATGTCTTTGCTAAATGTAAAAACAGAATTGTCATCTGAAACGTCAATGTCACTGTCTTATCATTCTGAATACATTTTATTCGTCTTTTTGTTTTGAGCAGCGGCCAGGAATTAATTTTCATACTACTTTCCTGGCCTAGTCCAACAAAGTAATGCACGAGTCAAGAATTAAAAACTTCGTGTCTTTTTTTTTTACTACAATAATGCCTATATTTCCGAGAAATTTAAAAAAATAATTATTGAATTACATTCGCTGTAACAGGTGTATCCGAGTAGAAGACGACGAAGACGCCCTCGAGAGTCCGACCGGCTACCAGCTTCACGTGCAGCTGGTGGCCGATTTGACCCTCGCCAGCCTGCCGCTGTACCTGCAGGAGCTGGCGGCGCTGCTGGCGGACCGCGGGCGCGACGAGCACAGCGTGCGGGTGGCCAGCGACCGGTGCCCGCAGGCCAATATCACATACTTGGATAAGGTGCTTACTTTCATTTATTTGTTCTTTAGTGACCGACCTAACGTTGGCCATGCTGTCGCTGTACCTTCAGGAACTTGCCGCGCTGCTAGCGGGACGAGCACAGCGAGTGGTGCCCTCAGGCCAACATCACATACTTGGATAAGGTAGTGCTTTACATGCCTTCTAAACATAATTATTTCCCTTCCGTCGTCACTAGATGGCGCCATAGGTTTCGATTAAAACATTAAAATATTTTATTACTATTATTTTACTTAAGTATTACTCTAACTTATTAAATATGACTATTATGAAATGCAATAATAGTAGATTGCTAAACAAGGGTTGTAAGCAATCAATTTCACCCGAGATATTTAGACGCACGAGTATAGTTCAAGGGTGTATAATATTGATCACTTACACTCGAGTTGAACACTTTACTTTTCATTATAAAAGTGAGGAAATAATGAAAAACTGTTGTAATATATTTGGTTAGTTAAAAAGTATAGACTTACATAATTCAATAAAATGTCCTTTGAAATCGTAGGTAATAAGTTTTCTATGACTGCCTTTGTCTCTATTTCTACCGATTCAGTGCATTTCATACAGACACACAGAGTTTGTCTACCCTGTGCCACCCTAGTATAATATCGGATACAAGCGAAAAATTTATTGTGCTTGATCTGCAGCCCTTCTCGTAATTTAGATTAGTGCCTACCCGGTATAAATGTTTGTGTTCGTCCCTGTTCTTTACTTAAACTCGTAATTTTTTTGTTAAAAGTGTATTTTGCCGGTTTTGCTACAGAATTTAGCGCGCCAAGCCTTTTATGAATATAGTACAAAAGGTACAACTCAATCCTAAGCTTGTCTACTAGTTCACCTTTAATACATAATAAAAAAGATGGTAGATGGCAGTAATAACCATAGCCAAATGTTATTTTATACGCTGGAATCGCGAAGGGATTGTAACAGAATTGCCAAAAAACCTAGACCTGCATATAAAATATAAAGATTGGGACTCATTTTTCAGCACGGAACGGAACTTTCGTATGCTGCTATCCTTTTCTGTCGCTTAGAACAGTCATTTGCTAGAGCGAGAGGGAGCGACGGAACACATCAGCATGGCCGGTTCCGTGGCGTTCCGGCGCTCTTTCTACTGACTGTTCTGAGCGACAGAATAAGATAGCAGTAAGGTCAAAGTCAAAGTCAACTTTGTAAACTCAATGTTGTTTATAATGAAACGTAGACATGTAGCTACGTACGTCTTTCGTACCGCTTTTGAAGTAAAGATCTGAGGTAAATGTTTTTTATTTTAAGGCCTTTGAAAAATATAAGCATACTTAGTATAATGTTCTTGACCTGGGTCTTGGATGTTAATCTATCTATATATGTATTTGTTATAAAATATAGTATCGTTGAGTTAGTATCCCATAACGCGAGTCTCGAACTTCTTTGGGGCTAGCTCAATCAGTGTGATTGGTCCGGATATATATTTTTTATTTCTTTTATTTTTCATAAACTTAAATAACAAATAAACTTTACTATACTAATATTCAATTAAATATAACTAATTATTAATAAAAAAGTTAAACTAGATATGAATAACATCAAATTTATAAAAATGATCCTAAATCGCTGTGCTCACAGGGTATGGTGCCCAAGAGGCTAGCGACATTTCCGCATTGAATGGCCAAGCTCAGCCTTTGGCCAAAATGCGCACCAGCCCTTATCTTATAAGGTTCTTATGATAATAAATTCACAATATAAAAATTATTTAAAAATAATTATAAGAAAATTACAAACTTTTTTTTTGATACCTATTAAAACATCTTTTTTTAGTTAGGAGGTCATTAAACTTCATCGTCCATATATTGTTCCAGTGCATATCAAGTGTATCTCACCACATGCGGTCGGCCGGCTACGCGGACGACGACCCCGTGGTGCCGCAGCTGCTGCAGGGCATCCGCGACATCTTCAGGTGATGCCCGACACCCCGCGGTTGGGCCATGTCACTCCGCGGAGACTCGGTGCTGTGAAACAATCACCTCTACGGTGCTGTGAAACAATCACCTCTACGCTTGTGAACTTTGTTGATTTTAGTGATAGTAGTGCCACAAAATAAGTACTAGTGCTCACGTTCAGAAGTCTTATTCAGAAAAGAAATTTAAAAAAATATCTACTCAATGTGGTTAGCGCTATGGTTTGATTTAGCTCGCGTCAGAACTCCTCATCTCTTCGTTTAGATTCCTAGACATCCATTGCAAGCCAATTTCACTCTGGACAAACCATTCATGTAACTGAATTTACCAGTTCGGAGTGGTCGCCGCGCGCATAGTTGTAAGTATATTTTTGATACCTAAACGGGGAGTGACACAGACCTGGTAGTGCCGTTTTGTGGAAATAATTTATTGTTTAGGGTAAGTGTCCTAAAACTGAAACTGTTTACCAACATTCGACTGGTCCATGAACCGTTGGTCAACAGAATCTTAAAACAATTAACTTTTCATCCAAAGGAGTTTTCACCCACGAACGTTTCGTCAACATAACATGCGTTCACTGACGTAAAGTTATGTTGGCGAAACGTTCGCGGGTGATGAGTCCTTTGGATGAAATGTTGATTGTTTTAAGATTCTGTTGACCAACGGTTCATGGACCAATTGAATGTTGGTAAACAGTTTGTTTCAAATGTTCTGTGTGAGGCCTATGTCCAGCAGTGGACGTCATGCGGTTGAAATGATGATAATAAAGTGTTCTGGTTAACTTTTTTAATTAATGTATAGAACTGTTAGTCAGTCATATAGCGGGATGCAAGTGCACTCTCATATCTCATGTCTAGTATAGTATGTTTTAATACTATATTTGGATTGTTTTGTTTTATTTATTTTTCGCTGTTGAGAACATCACAAAATATTAATATTTTTTTGTAAATAATGGTCATTCTCTAGTTTTCTCTTTACCTAATTAACCCGTCAACAACCGCAATTTTGCAAACCCATTGTTCTCTCGGTCGGATTCGACCGTCTGGAAGCTGACGGGTTAACGCGTCGTTTGTTTTTTACAAATAAATCGACGCGTTAATTAGGCGAAGAACAAAACAAGACATTGTATAGTTGATACTTTATTAGAGTAGGTGTTATTTTTTTAAGAAAGTGGAAATAGCGGCGCTTTAATAAGGTAGCAAAAATAACTGGAGAATGACATGGTGCAATATACAACAGTATTAAGAAAGCCTCTTTCTTTTGACTAATTTAAAGTGTCTGTAAGAAAATAAACGTACATACGTACTGGAAAAAAATACCTAATTGGAATTTGGAAATGATCAATAAACCTATGATGAAAATATACCTGTCTTTTTGTTTTAAAATATCGATTTATTTCCCTACTTTACTAATTCGACCACATACTAGCAAAGTGCGAGTCTGTTTACATAAGTCTGAGTGTTCAAAATAAATAAAACAAGATTTAAGTTAAAAAAAAAACTATATACCTGATTTAAGGGTGCCTTTATTTTTGAAATGTGCTAATTAAGAGTCATTTCAGACAGAAGAAAAATGCTCGAGCAATTTACTAACTCAATAGAAAATACGACTGTATTACCTAAAGTGTATAAACGTTGAAACATAATCAAATGCTTGACGCGCGGTCTCGAGACCGCCGCGCGAGCATACTCGCGTTTTGCAATTAATGCTAAGTTTAAAGTTTATTTTCGAGTGTCACTAAAACATCCTCTCCGCTGCGCTCCTCTCTGTCTGAACTGACCCTAAGACTCATTTGAAAACCCACTCGATTTCGAACTAAATAAAAAAATTTACTCGCATTTTTTTGTATGTAACACTCGTTATTTAAATTTATTGCATACAAAGTCTAGCCCAGAGATAGTTTCTTTTTTGCTCTTTGTTGTAGCCTATGTCACCCGGACAATAAAGACAAATCGATTAACATCTCATTTCTGAAATTTGGATACCAAGCGGTTTCGGATGCTGCTGTGGAACCACTACTTGTATATTCTAAATCTTTGGGTGGAACAGACATTAATACTCACATACATACATAGACTACTAAAATCATTACACTTTAGTTTGGTTTTGCCGTGGTGGAGTAAAAATGTAAAAACAGGAATTCAAAAACGTTTGTCAGAAATTAATCGTAGATTGCCATGAAACATGATTTTTTTATGCACTATACTCTCACAGTGGCTAAGAACTCTGAGAGCCTTGGAATGTACTGGTTAACTGAATATGGTAGCATCAATCAAATTTATAAAAGTATAATAATTCATAGGGAAAGGTTGTATGATGCAATTTCGTTCTCACGATATCTTGGCCACATATTTTTCCGAATTAATCTTACGAAATCTGGTTCGATTTTTTTCCAGAACTCTGTAAACTTTGCCGACGGTGGCATTCCTTACTTCTGGTTTTTTAATTATCTTAAAATTTTGAAATGGTCAGAAAATTGTGATGATCGTATTTAAACAGACAAACAGACGACAGGCAGAGTAAATGAAAAACGTAAGCATATGGCACAGTTTCGGTTTTTATTTTTTCAAATATTACATGTGCTAGATAAAAAAATAATACAGTCCGATTAGTGAAATTCTTTTACTAAAACGACAGTTACATCGCTCAAAGTAATACTTTAGTACGTCAATATACTTTATTTATTACAAATCGTTTACTTACTTCCACATTCGTATACACTCTAACTGGAAAACATTATATTTTTTACAATTTTAACAAGAAATTTTAACTCTTGACACATTTGAGCCCTTTTGGACAGTTGGTTATATCGTAAGGTACCTTGAGACGCTAAAGTACTGAAAGTGCCTTATCTGACATTTAATTTAAAAGTTATATACTTCATCTATTTATACAGAGTCGCGGAGGCGACATTTGATCGTAACGAAATGGATCGCGTCTCAGACACACGGTTTTATAAATTAAAACTCCTTTGTCGTTGTACTTTTGAATAAAATAAACAGATAACAATATATTTACGGTCAATTTAATCTACAATTTGCTCTAGTCACGTTTTCATATTTCTCAGCGTCAATAAACGTTACTAAATACTTAGAAAAACTTGATCTTAAATACTAAATTAATTACATATAGGATTTAAAGGAAGAATCGTTATGCATACAATAAATTATATTCAATCCTTAAGCATTAAATGAAGAGATTTTGGCAGTGACAGAAAGTTTATGTTAACTAATCGTCTTTTTTCGGGTTTAATTCCCGCGAAATACAAAAATACAATACTCGGCCATTTATTTTGTAATGAACAAGTAGTTCTTTTGTACAGATATTTTTGTTACATAGCTACTAGCATGTATAAAATAAACAGCCTAATACTGCAATAGGACGCTGAAGAAAAATGGAAGGTTCTAAATATTCAGTGTCTGAGACGGCGCAGCGTACAAAACGCAACCTTAGGCAATAAATAAAAAATGTATTTAATTAAATTAATAAAAAATAGAGTTCGAATCGAAGTAGTATTACGTCTATATTTACAGTGTTAACTTACATTTAATTAGAAGCATCAACTATGAAAAATGTATCAACATTGAAGGCACATGATTTCGCACCCGATTCACAAATCGTGCATTCGCTTTAGTGCACTCGTTTAGCTGGCAACACTGCTCATTGCCGTCCGCAGCGTTTCCGCATATGTGGGCGAATCAAATCACTGGATCTTGTTATAAATTTCATGGAGAAAGATGCAGGTACGCCGTCGTGGCGTATGCGAGTACGCTGCGGAAGGCGCGATGGATCGGACATGACAATCTAACTTACTATATATGTTACAATATGCGAAGTAATAAGTACTAACGGGCATTTCCGGCGCGCGTGACGTCACGACCCGTGGCGCCGCGCGACGGAGGTAGACTAGTTGTCGTAACTACGTTGACTTAGGGAAACTCAGTCTGGCAATCATTTCGTAGTAGCATGCTGTACAGACACAGTGTTATGATGGTATACATACATAGAAACACCCTGACCTTTATTAACCCTTTCATCGCGAGACTTTATATAAGTTGTCGTGCTCCCAGCGCGAGGCATAGTGAATCGATTATAAATATCTACAACCAAAAAGGGATGTGGTTACTTAGTTATGTGCAATACGAGCAGATATCCCAGGTGAAAGGGTTAAAAAGTATAGATTCTCATAGTTTAAGACTACAAACAATAATAAAAATTGTTCCTTAAACTTTAAATTCAGGGTAATCTACATTTAAACTTGTTACTAACGTTCCTTTCACTCCTACAAAAACTACATCACGATTGGCAGTTACAAGAAAAGCCATTTCTCTGAAGAGAAACTGTAAAAGCACTAGCAACAGTAACAAGTGTTTGTAGCTATGAAAAGTACGCTCTCTGTGTCTGTCCGTTACAATACAAGGATAGAACAATCAACTTATTCTTACAATCTCGCTAATTACCTATTCACAGCTGCAGAACGGAAATAATTTCTATACTGTCCTCTTAGTGCGTAATTCATAGTATCCATATTTGATTGAGATCCCATCGTGCATTGATTTTGTTGGCAATTTTGAATGGAGCGCATGTCCGGTACAGAGTGTAGCGTTTATCGTCCTATATTTAAATGCTAGAATACTTTGTATTGGTGATTTTTTGCACGAAACGTACAGTCAACTACTTGACTAAATATATAATTCAGAGAACGAATGGTTGAATGTGTTTGAAAAAGTCACATTTGTTACTTTTTTTTTTCCGCTAACAGTTAGTAGCTGTCTTTAAGTTTCGTGAAAAAAAATCGACAAAAAAAAAAAATGGCAAACCAATAAACGGTACACTCTGTATCGAACCGTAAAATTTCATAAACATGTCAATAATTTCCGAATGTCAGATTATCAACGAATTATATCTTTTCAAAACAGAACACCTCATTTATACCTAGAACATTAATTTAAAAATATACAAACTAAGCAGTCATTCGTGTAACACTAGGAATATTACAACAAGTCGCGTACTGTCAATGTTCCAATAAAAAAAAATATCGTACAGTAGTAAGCGTACTCAACTAGCTCAAGTAAAAAAATAATTAAAATTAGAAAGCTAAATGTCGAGGAACCGAATATGTTACAGCGCGCCCGGCGGCGTCGCGGTCGTTATAAATAAATAATTTATTACTCTAGTGCCGCCTGCCTTCAGCTATAGACAAAAACATCTATAATACTATTCGGAGACATAAAATACGCTATCAGTGTTATTATGTGAAGAGACGAGTTTTGACGTTATTTCAGTAGGTTCTAATTAGTATGTTAGTAAATTTCCTTACCGGTCTATGAAGCTCAATTACATTTATAGTTCTGCAAAAATATTTGAACTGTAGAAGAAAGATTATGAGCAATTCACACTCTAACTGACGCTTACTATAGCGTGACTGTGTTAAACCCGTTGTTTCAGGTTTTTTTTTCCATTTTGTTTTTGTTGCGTAGCTAATGCGTAGTATTATACGGCTTAGCAACTTTCGAAACTTGTCTCTTCATCTGTACACATCATTCGTAACGTCGTAACCTCTTCAAAAACACAATAACACCAAGCGTACTTAACCGGCAGGTGGCGCGGCGCACGAAACGCAATGAGTTACGTGCCTGGCGAGCAAACTACTCAATGCTGACGTCACAGAATTCACTAGCTTCAATGCGACCCAATCAATTTCGACCTATTTCATGTTCAAACTGATTGATTTATTTGTATTAACAGAAAAAAATTACTAAGGGTTGGGCTACATCTGTCAGCACGGAACAGCACTTATCTATGCTGCTATCCTTTTCTGTCGCTCAGAACCGTCATTCGCTAGAGCGAGAGCGACGAAACGCCGCGGAATCGCCGATGCTGATGCGTTCCGTCGCTCTCTCTCGCTCTAGCGAACGACTGTTCTGAGCGACAAAAGGAAAGCTGTTTAACACAAGCGCTATCTATATGGCCTGCATTGTATCAATGCCTGATGCTATAATCATATGTCAATAAGTGATTCGAGTAGTCGCCACTAAATGTCATATTGTACTAGGTAGTATATAAAGGATTTCGAACAAGGTCCGCTCTCTGCTTCAACGCGCCTTAGCTACTAAGCAGTAAGCAAAAAATAGATATATACCAAATTTCCTTCTTTCTCTCGGGCACCTATTTTACAACAGCAGCATAGAAAAGTGCTGTTTTTGCGTTGCGTGCTGCCCGATAGCATTCAATCCGTAGCCCAACCCTATGACTATGAGTTGATTCAATCTAAGATACTGAAAAGAATGTGTCATTCAAATTTATGTGGTTCGCCGCTATGTATTGTAAGTTAATTCCTCTGTTTCCTAGTATCTCAAAAGATATCCATGATACCTTGACAAATATCATCGGAAGAATTTTGGCTGTCCGCTGGTTAAAGGTTATGTGACGTCACAGTTTATTCACGGTGGCGGCTTAAAGTAATGAAATAACAAATAAATAATATCGGATCATACTGTGTAAGGTATCAAATGAAAGGGTTTGAAAAGCACATTTTAAAAATGTATACATTATTACCTTTCCAGTTCAAATTTTTAAAACTATATCTTAATAAATGAATATGTTATTAATTTTAGGCTCAGGTAAACTGATCGAGCTGATTTATCTTTCTCAACTTTTATATTGTCATCATCATAATCACTGTTGCGTGCTAACCTCTGTTTGAAGATGGCACTCTTCTTACTAAAGAATCGAGGTCAGGAGGCATATTTTCTGCACTACCTATATATTCTTGAATGACATTCAGTATACAGTAAAATACTGTTAATAAATTCGTTTGCCATTTTATATCTATATTAATAATCTATATAATATATATATTATTAATCTATAAAAAAATAAGTCTCGGGGATATTTTTCCAGTATCAAAGACTGAATCTACTTATACAAAAGCAAAAAAATGCTATAGTAAAAGAGGTGATGCAAAAGTCGCAAATAATAGGGTAAACTTCTAATCATTGGACGCTTACAGTCATCACAATAAAATCTTTTTTATTAAGGTTGCCTTCAAAACGGGCACACTGAAGCTACAGGGTATAAAAATTTGATTTGCAGAGCAAATATAAACCATGGTTTAGATTGTAAGAAAGAGCTGATACTCTTCAAACTGCTGGATCGAATTTTACCAAACATAGGTAAGAACCACCGCAAGGAAACTTGCTTTGGGGGCGTCCATAAATTACGTGAGGTTTCTTTTTGAATTTTCTGTAACTCCCTCCCCCCCTGGTGAGATGTGAGATGTCGTGAGATTTTATTCAACCCCTCCCCATCCCCCAATCTCAAGTGAGATTTTTCAAAATGTGGGTTTCTTACGTAAACGCTTTCGATTGGATTGTTATTGTAAAAAGAAAAAACAATTTGATCAACTTTGACCTTCAATAACTACTGTATTTTTTCATATTATAGTTCTTTGTTTTACGTTTATATCTGAAAGACAATATATTTATTAGTAAATCCTTTTTTACAGAATGTAAAAATATGGTTTGGTTGCGGAGTAATTATTTTTTTTGTAAACGGTGGAATCGATGACGTAATTTTCCCACGGTCATGACACCTGTCAATCAAATAAGCAATAAATCTTCCTAGATTGAAAGGTTAAGATTAAATTTTAAGCATGTACAATCTGGATTAAATGGACCAAAATAGTATAATTCTTTTTGTTTCAATCAGAAAAAAAATTGCGTGATATTTGCCGAGACCCTCCCTCTCTCCCACGTAAGATTAGATGAGATTTGACTCGACCCCCTCCCCCCTTAAACATCTCACGTAATTTATGGACGCCCCCTTTCACGTAAAAAAAGAACCGTTCATCCGTTCGAGCGGTACGATCCCACAGACGGACAGTTAGCGTCAAACTTATAACACCCCTCTTTTTTGTCGGAGGTTAAAAAGATATCAGCTGCAGTGGACACAACACAATAAACCTTAATAAATAAGGTTTTATAGGCTTCAGTCTAATGACTGTTAGCGTCCAACAACTGGAAGTTTACCCTAACGTCAGTTTCAGCCCGTTTTGCAAGTCAGAAGGTGGCTGCAGATCCCGTGACGTCACCGCCGAGGTCGCCTACTCGACGCTCTTGACCCTGGCCATGACCTTGCCTTCGAACATGGGCAGCGTGTCGCCGTCGTTGCTCACCTCCTCCTGGATCACCGTGTCCAGGTCTGCGCAGTTCGTTTTGAAGAAGTATCTGTGAAAGAAACGTCGAATTACTTTTTTGTCGTTATTATTTGTTTATTTATCAAACTTTATTTGTAACAAGTGGACTTAAGGTCGAACTCAAAGGTGGGCGCGGCCTAAATGCATGCTGTCTCACCTAACATTGTGTTCGGGCGAAGCAGTGAGGTGAAATGCACGATAATTCATGTTAAACCGGGCGCATATTAATAAATTCATATCCGTAGCGCCATCTATTGCTAGGCAAGTTAAAAAACCTCGATTTTCAAGAACGCCATCTATTGATGAGTAGCAGAACTACAAATTCCAATCGGTATCCGTAGCACCATCTTTTACTAGGCAAGTTAAAAAAAAAACAATCTTTAAACCGTTAACCCCAATAACTTTGAAACGGCTGAACCTATTTTCAAGGAACAACACTGCAAAGGAACTTGCTTTCACGTAAACAAAATCGCATCGAAATCGGTTCCTCCACTCGAGAGCTACGATGCCACAGACAAACAGATCAAGGAAGATGAAGAAGTAGCTTTTTGCTAGTAGTTTTTAGCTTTTGCACTAAAATAATATTAAAAAAAGACATTTAATAAGAGATAAATTTATCCTACATTGAATATTTTTTTTACTTTGACTTATACGAGGAAAAATTTGACAGTACCTGTAGTTGCCCTTCCTGGGCAGGTACTCCTTGAAGAGCTTGAGCGTGAGCGGCGAAGCCGGCACCTTGAACCGGTACGGCACCTGCTCGTCCAGGAACGACACCACCACCACCGTGTGCTCGCCACCGCCGCCGCCGCCCCCGCTCGTGCTGCTCGACTTGCTGCCGCTGCCCCTGCAACCACACACATCAACGCTTATAAAAAAATAATTTGACCTCCCATATAAGTTGACCGATCAACTGATCACAGAGTTTGTATGGAAAGCCAACAATTAATTTTCAAATTCCAATAAATGTTATTTCGGGAATTTCTTTTTTCCGTATTTCTCTCCTCATCCGAGCGTATTTACCCGGTTGCATCCTTAGCAGTAACGCTTAAGAGCCCGGAGTCCGCTAACTAACCAAGGGGATTGTTGAACAATAATAATAATAACTTTATTTCAGGGCAACATAGGCCCTAACATTAGTAACAATGGTACTTATTCTATGTTAGTTTTAAAATCTATTTAACCTAATGAGCAGTATTAACAATTTCCCTATTTGCAAGTGCATAGCGCTCTTACAAGTTATGTTAGTAATGAATTACTAAAAGCGATCAATACACTGTTACTGGTTTTTGCACAGAGCGACTGCCGTCTGACCTCCGCAACTCAAAGGGTAAACCAGAACCTTAGATAGTTTGATGATCAAACGCTAGATGGCGTTCGGGACCCACAGTTAAAACGTGCCTTCCTAAATACGGAATCATCTTTCTTTTCGGATAATCAGGTGATTCAAGCCTGCAATATCCTAACCAGATAGACCGGAAACAACTTTTCACAAAGTATGCTTCCTAGTGGGAATCGAACCCATAACCTACGGGTAACAAGGCGAACGCCTTGACCATTGGACCACGAAGGCAGTCAGTTTTTTCAGTATTAAATGAACTATTTTAAGGGTGAACCCTTAAAATAGTTGCAGTATATTTTTTTTTGGGGACACAAAGTTTTCGGGGTCCAGTGCGGCCCCTATTTGAAATAAATTGTGAAAGGGAAAGGAGATATCATTTAAAATTTTGTCCTTAGTTTGCCCTAGATAACTCTTCAAACTATTTTATGAACTACAGTTTAAAGTGAGAACGAAAATCTTTTCTAAGCACATTTGCAAAAAACATCACTTTATATGTCCGACAAGTTCCGATCGGTCCTCCTCTCTCTCTCAATCCTATTGCATAGCTACTGTCAATCAACATGGTGTTATCTAGCTCGCTGCGCCTGTAGTCGTTCCTGTCAGCCGGCGACCCCTTGACCGTCTGATCCCTTTAGGTCCTCCTCTCTCTTTCTCTCTCTCTTTCTTTCTCTCTCGCTCTCTCTCTCCCCATCCTATTGCAATGCTACTGTCAATCAACACGGTCTTACCTAGCTCGCTGCGCCTGCTTGTCCCGGCGCCTGTGGTCGTCCCTGTCGGCCGACGACCCCCGCGACGACAGGTCGCGGTAGGCCCTCCGGTCCCGCTCGCGGTCGTGGCGGTCCCCGCGGTCCCCCTCGCTGGCCGCGATCCACAGCAGGATGCGCGGCTCCACGCCCGCAGCACTAGTGCCCTCGCTGACCACGGACACTCCGCTGTCGGTTAGCTCAGTCACCGTTTTCTTTGAAAACCTGGCAGTGAATGTATTGTGAGTATTAATTTTGTTACGCATACTTTATTTCAAAGTTCTTTTAGGTGCAAGTGATTTGTAAAGTTTTGATTTTTTTGCAATAATATAGTGAATCATAGCATTCATACAGAAGTGAATACGCTTCTGTCTTCACTTCGAAACCGTTTTCTTTGACAACCTGGCAGTGAATGTATTGTGGGTAGTTTTAGTTTATTTTGACAAGTAATTATAATATATAAATGTGAATCCTTTTTGGTAAGTTTAAGTCGATAGTGAATTGGTATCAAGTTTACTAAAAAAAACATATAAAGGACCACACAAACAAACTTATATGTGAATATTTTATCGTAAGTTGGTAATCTTCCAAAATTTTTTACTTAGTATTTATTGTATGAAAACGACACCAAAGATTAGTATTAAATTGTCGGTTGAAGTCTGATTAAGTATTTTAGGTGTTCTACTGCTCTTTATATTCTGTTTTGTATCTGCTAGTTTTTCTTATAGATGGAGATGAAAAGTAGAGTGTGCTACTCGGGTAGGGTAATATTTTTATCTCGGGCGATGTACATGAATCTTCACTCAGAATTCCACCGTAGAATCACTCGCTACGCTCGTCATTCAACTGTGGAATCCTTCGTTTCGCTCTGGATTCAAAGTAGCGCCCTCGCCTTCAAAATATAACCTTATCCCCTTGTAGCGCAATCTACTATTTTGACTGACCAGGAAACTTTTTATTGAGTAATATATTGCCGGCCGAACATTCGGTATCCGGCCAAATTCACTATCCGTTGCATCTCTAGACATAATAGCGATCGCAATAGGCTTGACACAGTTTACCCAATTAGATAGATAGATGTAATTTATTTCTTAAAATATGATAATACAATAGTGTTAACAGGTACAAGTGCGACATACTCTGCCTGTTAGGCGTAGGAATGTTGAGTTAAATTAAAATTTAGCAATATTTCAATTAAATTTTCAACACACTTGTTCGTAAAGTGGATCTAATTTCACCGGTTTTAGATATATAAAGCTATTATATACGCGTGTCTTATAAACCCAAATAGTGAAGTTATATTCTATAATCGCATTGTATGCAATTTTTTTTTTCAAATGTACCATGTGCTGGTATCCAGTACTGCAGGTCCCGTGCTGCGCTCATTTTAAAAAGTAAACGGCGGGAAAGCAACAGTGTGCACTACAGTGGTCGAGTTTTTTTAAAAACGAAGAATTCAGTTTATAAGGTGTTTTTCTTCGTAAGTGTGTTGAAAAATGTCGTACGATATTCGTGCGTATATTGGTTAAACACACTCGGCTCTATTACTCCCTCGTCTGCGGCTCGGGCTGAAATTCCGCCTCATGTGTCATAACCAGAGATCGGAATTAGGTAGAGTTATTTATGTATTTACACTGATTTCATACAGCGAAAGAATAAAGTGGATATGCCTCAAATCCCGGGATTAATTTTAAAGAGCAAAAATATCCCGTTTTCTTAAATAAAAAGTTATTAACTTCGACACAATTAAAACCACTGCACGCGCGACGTTGCCAATATGTAAAAACGAATAAAAATAAGAGTGTATGTAGTTATGTACTAATAAAAATTGTATTTTTTATTAACTTTATTTCATTTGTCTTATTTGTGACTAAGGTTTTTATTATTATTTATTTATAATATTGTTGGTAACACGGGATTGCCCATTAGAAATCCCGGTAAGATCCATATTAATATCAACATTTTGATGCAAGTACATAAATAACTCCCTGGTTACAATCACCATACATAACGCACTCATATCGTAATGTAGTATTATTACAAGAGCAGATCGTCGTAGCGTGGTACGCACCTGCGCTGCAGCGAGTGCGGGTGGTGCAGCGAGTCGGGCGGCGCGTCGTAGTGTCCGGAGTCGGCGGAGAGCGCGGAGGGCGCGCGGCGCGCGGGCGCGGGCGCGGCGTGCGGGGGGCGCGGGCGCGCGCGCCGCGAGCCCGGCGGGGACGCGCCCGGCGTGCGCTCCGACCACACGCGCGACACGTGCTGGTCTGCGGGGGGCCCACACACTCACTCACTCTATTCATACTAGTAGTTCGCCGCAAACTTACTTCATCACAATGTATACTTTTTATTAATATTTCAAAAACTACTTAACCAAATTTTGATGCCCAACAAACTTGAAAATCCTGTTGACATTTCCTACATGCCTACCAAATTTCATAAAATCGGACCATCGGTTCCAACTCGAAGTATTAGGATTGAATTTCATTTATCAGGACGAAGCAGCACTTTTCTATGCCGCTATCCTTTCCTGTCGCTCAGAACCGTCATTTCCCAGAACGAGAAAGAGCTTTGGAACGCTATCGCACCGGCCACACGATAGCATGCTTATAGCATTCTGCGCTCTCTCTCTGGCTCTGGCAAATGACGGTTCTGAGCGACATAAAGGATTGCAGCATAGAAAAGTGTTGCTCCATGCTGACTAATTAAATCCAATCCTTACATATAGAACGGACTCTCCCAAGGTTCCGCTCAATATGCGTCCCTGTTCCCCGTCCTCGCATCTTTCCCCCGTTCGAGCCGTGTTGAGCGGGCGGCAGCAGGCGCCTGCAGCGGCCTCGTCAAGGCGTGAACGGGGGAGAGGTGCGGGGACGGGGGACGGGAATCTTAGGAGATTCTGTTCAGTATGTAATACTTATAATCATTCTGTACCAAAAGCACAGTCAAATTGTGATCATGTCAAGCTGTTTCAAAGTCAGTATCAGACCGAAACACTCACAGTATCAGTCGACGTTCATCATAATATCTCAAATGAATCTCAATTCTGAACACAATCAGACACATAATAGTCGATTAGGGCAAATCAAAGGTTTCATCATTACCGTCCCTTCAAACTGTATATACTTAAGTGTGAAGGGACGGTAATAATCGTGTAGTTTAAAAACTTATTTGTGACTTCCGTCGCTGTTCCTGGCCTATAGACTGCGATGGATCAACCAGATCTAGTGGGTCATTAGTATGTTAGTAGTCGCTATAGCCAACACAAGGGTTGGCTTCGAGCTGGCTAAAGGCATCTGACAAAGTTTGACGACTGGTATACAGCGATGAAATCCGGGACCAATGGCTTAACGTGGGAAGCTTAAATTTTTTTTGCCTCTTGTCAAAATCACAACGCAATAAGGCGGTTGGATAGAGGATGCAACTTTAAAGACTCCTTTTTGCACCTCCCCACCTGTGATCACAAATAACTGGGACACCATATTTATTTGCCTCTAGATCCACTACTATACAAACTAATTATGTTTCCAAATACAGAATATTAGGGTGAATCATGAAGTGAATACAAACCGAGTATATCCTGGTCGTTGTCGTCGTCGAGCTGCAGCTTCTCCCGGATGGCGGCCGCTACCAGCGCAGGCGGCAGCGCTTGCCCACACATAGCCTCTTCACCGACGCCCTGGCGAAATAAATCATACATTAATAAATAATTAATAAATTACTTCAACAAAATACAACTTGTATAGAGAATTTTATTGAAAGGGTGATTGGATGTTCGACGAGAAACCGCTATTTTCCAACAAGTCAAAAGAGATACTTTTTTCTAAACGTCAAAACAAACATTTTCTATGGGATTTGTGTGATATACAAGCAGCTGACGTTATAGTTTCTTGAAGTCAATAGTCAATCTTCAAAGACAAGTGATATTATTTTGCGACGTTTTATTTCCTTATCAGTACAAAATAATTTATTTTTGACCCAGGAAAATGCCCAAAGGCAAATATGGTCATGACACAACGTTAGTATCTTTATTAAAAATGTCGAAACATTTGTATTGAAAGCATTTGTACCATCCATGATCACCGTGATTCGATCTTGAGCTAGATCGGTCATATGGTTACCGAGATGTGGTTGTGGAGATCGCGAGTTTGCAGTGCTGGACGAATTATTATAAAGTTCAATCAATCGATCAATAAAATTATAATTACGAGTTAATAAATTATTTTATTGTATCGCCGTGTGGTTTCTGGCAGAGTAGAATAAGACCACTTCAAGTCTTCCCGTGGATGTCATCGAAGACGATATAGGAAATACAAGCTACCCCCCCAATGGGTTCCCGGTTTGTCGTACCGGGGGGGCTCAGTACCCGTGGTAGCCTCGAGCCACGGGGTAGCTAAGAGGAACCCGCGAGGGGGCGCTCCTGCTGTTTGTTCCACCAGCAGTGAGCGCCCACATTGGGGCGGCGGGGGAGTGGGAAGTTCTCTCCCCACCCGGGGAGGGGCGCTCCCGCGGGCTCGGCTTCGGCCTTGAGCCTGTAGGGATGCGCCCAATGGGGCGGCGGGGGAGTGGGAAGTTCTCCCCCCACCCGTGGTGGGGCCGCCGGGAGAGGAATGTTTCATTGCTCTCCCGGCGCTTCAGGCGGGGCCACATCGCCGTGGCTGTGGTTGGAGATCGGTCGCGGAGGAGGAGGAGTGTCGGTGTTACGTTGCCGCTCTCCCTATCCTCCGCGACTGAGCGGTGCCGCACCGCGTTTGCGGCGAGAGGCAAGCGGCGGAGCCTACCATCTTCTCCGCCGCTGGGAGCCGGTTTAACTGGCTCCCATGGGTCCACAGGCGGTGGACTGCGTGGGAGTCTGCCGCCTTTCAATTGGCTCGAGGAGGTACGGCGCGTCCGTGAGTTCCGGACGCGCCGACTTGGTGAGTTGGGGGGGCGCTTAGACGTCCCCAAGGAGGGGCCGCTTTGGCGGCCAGCCGCGCCGGGGTTCGCGGTTGTATTTCCGTTCCCGTGTCCCCGGCAAAAGCGGTTGAGATGGAACTCCGGAAGTTTTTTAGTGGGTAGGCACGTCACTCTGGCGTGGAGTCCCACATAACCCGACAGCCTCCCCCGCAGGCTGACGGGTATCCGTAACAGGGATCTTTCCTCCGTAAAAAAAAAAGGAAATACAAGCTAAACAAAGTTTATAAACATGATTTCGACCTCTCCAACCAGTCTGGGCCAGCGTGGAGTGCAGGCTTAATTCTCTGGCAACAGAGAGGGTGTACTTATGCAGTGGACCTGATGATGTTACCTCAGTGAGCCTCCGCTCCAGGCGCTCCTTGGTCTCCTGCTCGCGCCGCACCCGCTCCAGCTTCTCGATGAGCAGCGGCGCGAACTTGGACGGCGGCAGCACGCGCAGCTGCTCCGACTGCATGCGCTGCGTGCGCGGTATCACCTGTACAACACAGAATGGCATTAGAAATTTTGGCATTAGATTTTTCATTGGTTTTGGAGCCGAAGGCCACTTCATAAGGATCGTTAGTAAGACTTAATTAGCTAGTCAAAATAAAAATTCAGGAACAAAATTTGTTGACTAAAACTCAAAAGTAAAATCGTGAGATGAACTAGTAGTAGTACCGCCGGCCGGCTAAATTTCGAGTTCATCGGGGTCACGCGTCAGTTAAGAACGGGCGTAACTACGTGGTCTCGATTAAAAATAATTTTCGCAACTTTTTTATCTTATGTCATACACAAATTTGGATAACGTATATGGATAAAGGAATTTTACATGTCATTTTTTTTCCAAAACCAATGGAAAGTCAGCGTGTTTAGACCTGACCGGGGATCGAACTCGGGACCTTCGGAGTGGCAGCCTGGCATGATGACCACAAGGCCATAGAGGTCGTCAAAGGATGCTGTGATACATACCATGGCGGTGTCCTGCTCCTTGTTGATGACGGCGTTCCGGTCGAGCCCGTGCGGCCGCGTCCGCCCGCGCTCGCGCGGCTCCCGCAGCCCGCGCACCGACATGCCGTCCCTGTCGCACACACAGGACCAGTCAACAGGGAAGAAGGAGACAGAACACAACTGCCAACATCTTAGAAAGGTTGAAAATTCGCTTGGTATTCTCTTCCCGTGACAGCTGGTGACGTATTGGGACAAGTATACGTCATCAGTTGCGAAACGTTCTCAAACTTTTACAGTGGGAAAAAAGATGATAGATAAAAAAACAATACAGTTAGTAGGTACAACTTTTTATCATTTTATTTAATTTGCCCTGTTTGTTGTTTCGAAATGACCACTGCTGGGAAGATAATGATGATTGAAACCCAGTTCAGTATAGTCCCTACCCCTATTCTACCCATATTGGGCTTTGGTACAAATTACAATATATGTAATATTAAACAAATAGAATAAAAATGTTCAGTCCACTATTTCCAAGAATTTTCATCTGATAAATAGTTATTTACACGACAGCTCATTTTTAATAAATATTTTTTAAGTTTGGAAACCACAATAATTTCTTAACCGAACGAAAGAACGCTATATGTGTGAGCGAGACAACGATAACGTTGAAAGGGCGGACTGTCAATATGACACTTGTCAATTTGATGTATTGCCACTGTGTGTAATTGAATTACCTGAGAAAAATGCATTTTTGAAGTTTATAAAACAATTATGAATTAATCATTCATTATATCAATTTATAAAATATTAAATAAATGACTCACACAAGATACTAAATAGCTGCCCTGGGTTAATATTTTATTTAATATTCATGAACTAATTGAGAAAGTCCTTAAATTTACTGAAAAGAACAATCAGTGGCAACACTTATCGTGACGTTGTCTTGTTCCAATTCGGGAAGAGAATATGTTGTTTTATTATACCATGAAAATACGAATGTGGACAAAAAAATATTTTCAACTTATCAGGTAGTTCATAAAAAAATATTGTACTTTTAGCATGTAATGACGAACATACAGAGCGTCACGATCAAGTAAGATCTTAACTAGACGTTCACGTTAATAATCCCTACTTCGAAACGTCAATGCGCTGTATCTTTTTGAAGTTTAGCTACTTTGATAAATACGGGGCCATTATTTTACGGGGATAATCTACCTGACGGACTACATAGAATAATATTTTTTAGACTCAGTCCACATCGCCAATTATGTATGTATATATTAATAGTAAAATAGTATTTAAAAGAGAATAAGTATGTCTAATTTTAATGAGAAGTTTTATTTTCAAAAGCATCTTCGATTCTTGGTACCTCATCCGTTCGTTTTATGCCTTTTTTGGCCATAGTTAACAAACACATCATCGATATTTCTATTAAAATTAAGTACTGAAATATTTGTCATGTATGTACAGTCAACTAACTGCCAAGATACCTGACAAGGCCCTCGACTTATATCTTAAATTTTCTCTTAAACTAAAAATGATAATAACATGAAAATTTATATTCAGACAGATTTTAATTAAGTCTTTCTGAATATAAATTTTCATGTTAATATTATTTTTAGTTTAAGAGAAAATTTAAGATATAAGCAGAGGGCCTGGTGGTCAGGTATCTTGGTAATTGACTGTACATAAATTTGATCAATCTCATGGATTAAAATTAAACGTGGCGGCAGTTACTCAGCATTCTAGGTAATTACTGAAAGTGCGAGTTAGTTTAGGGTCTATCGGCAGGGTCAAACGTGTGCATGTTTTATTGTATAGCGGACGAGACATCAACCGTGACAGATGGACCTTTTTAACAAGCTGTTTAATGTAAATCTTTGCTTTTTGAAGGCCGCAATGTTAGGTTAGATATGTCGCCCACTGTACCATACTTACTTTGGCAGCAGAACATTTTGTCATGAACATTACTTAGTTGAGCCCTATTTTTTAAGTATGCTATAAAGATCTAATTAAGTACTTCTACAACACTAAATCTATTCACAATAATTGTAACAAAAGATAAACTGCAAATTAAAAAAAGTCTAAAAACAAAATAATTGTGGTGATTCATGGTAATCAAATTTCAGTTACCTTCACTTTGTTTATCAGCGAACAGTTGGCAGTGTTGGTATTGTAGAGATCGAACTGCTGCACGTTTTAAAAAGGGTTTTCAAAAATATGGAACAGCAGATGGCAGAACAGTGACGTCAGGTCCAATAAGTTGCTGTTATTGGATACATTTGATGGAGCAAAAGAACCTGTCAACTGATGCTCCAATCATAGATTTAGAAGGTACAAGATGGTGTAGAGTATCGTATAAGTATAATTTTTCAAAACTAAAAACCAACATCACCCCCAAATTACACAACCGATTTTAATTAAATTACTATGGGACCACCTGGACAGTATACCCATTCAAACAAAATAATAATTTTCCAAATCGGTCCACGCGTCTTCGAGTAATCAGTGAACATTCATAAAAAAAAGGTTCGCGACGAATTGATAACCTCATCCTTTTTTGGAAGTCGGTTGACGAAATATATTTTTGTGTGACTTTAAAAGGCTTGTATTTGTACCTACTATTAGATTCACACGAATTAGCGGTAAAGCAGTACGATCCATTTTTCCAAGGTAAGATAATTACAAATTAACAGTTAACAATTTAAAAACTTAAATTTTCGTGTTCTCGTGCCATGGTGATAATAGCCTATGTTTTGTATGAAACATTATCTTATTGTCAAATTAATCGCTATCTCTTTTCCTCTTCTGAGGAGACATATTTTTGAAAACCCTCATTGTCATTTTTGCATAGGTCTTCCTAGAGTCAATACAATACAGTACAGAGTGACAATACAGTAATAGAGTGACTACAATTCTTGAATTCCGGGTGTATTTCAGGACACTGCTCCTAGATGTTCCCACCGAGGTCGAAGGGAAATTAACCTGAATCTCGTCCAATGTCACAGGCAAGCCTGTTAGGATTACTTACACACTGCTTCCGGAGAGAGAAACCGCATCACTGTCGGTCCTTCCGCTGCTGAGACTGGCGCGCTCCGAGTCTTGCCGCGACGTCGGGCAGTAGCCGGCGTACGACACGTGCGCGCTGTACACTGACCGCTTGCGGTGACTGTTGCCACCCGCAGGGGGACACAAACAGGCAATGGAAGGTACACAAGGAATCGTGTTGGAAAGGATATGGATATAGAAAATTGTTATACGCAAATAAAATTGACGCATTTGTGATCGTGTAGGAAATATTGCCAGTAAAATTATTTGCGAAGAACACATTTAACATTTTTTTTTAAAATACGTATGTGAAAAAAGCATATTTTTTATTTTTTCATATATTTTTTTAAGGCAAATGCAATCAATTTAGAACAGGAACGGGTATATGAGGACAATATGAAATATTTTCAGGTGGCAACACAGTGTAATAGCGAGAGTGCGGCGGGGCAGCAAACATGCAGGCGCGGGACAAAACATGGGGGCAAACAAACGGAAAATCAGTAAGCTGGCGGGAGAAAAGAAAACATTAACGAAATTAAAACGCTGCTTAGGAAGCTAGGGGACATAACATATAAAGGGGGTTAGAAACTTGAGCATTCATTTGTTGTAATATGTATGTTTTACATACATAATATATAATAGGATAAATCAATACAGCTTTCACAATTAAACATCAAGTCGTAAATTAACTTTGTCAAGATTAGAGTTGGACTCATTCCGTCTTATTGTTAAAAATAGACTAACTAAAGTACTTGATTTAAACCATATTCGCCCCAATAAAGTAGACATCTCACAATATTTCACTTTTTATCTTCAGTGTCAACTTCATTAGGGTGGATAATGGCTTAATTAAACCAAGTACTCGAGTTAGACTTAAGACATCAGGATCATTTTTTAATTATTATTTTTAAGCAAATATCAGAAACTGAATTTTTATGTAATCCAAAAACCACGAAGGTTTGTCAGGAGAACATACATCTAAGTAACTTAACTCCTTGCGCCTTTTTATTAAGTGGCTGTCTGTCTTTCAGCCACGTTATAAAAATGAAAATTCGTTTACCTGTATTGCACACCGGAAAATGTATAATTGTGTTTACAAGTAAATGCTCAAGTTCGGCAATAATTTAAAATGATTTATATGAATGGGACATGCAATGCTGGGGGCACACTGGCATATGCACACTACATATGTTCATCTCATCATCGTCTAAGATTCCTTTCTTTTCTACTTTGATACAAAATTAAGACTTTAAAGTAAGCTAAAAATAAAATCTACTTTAAAATATTAAAAGTTCCTTTTTTAATTACTAATTACATTGCGTAAATTTATTCTAATAATCACAGAATATGAATTAACGTTTTTAATTTGTGATGCTACTCGATATTTTACGCAATATAACTGCATAAGTTGGAGAGAGGATAAAAATGGAAAGTAAGTTAAAATATGTATTCTACTAACTCTATGATTGTTCATAGAGTTAGATTGTTCATAGAGGTCTCCAGCCAGAGAAACGTAAGTGTTTTTCGGCTTCGAGTGATTGTTTAGTTAATATACTATTGTTCTCAATTTGTGACAAATTTTCTTTTGGTGCGAATAAAATAAATAAAGAGACAATACAAATTAAAATTTGTTCGCAGTAATGGTTGTTCCAAAATGTCAAAAGTTAGATTTTTTTAACAGTCTGCAAAGGTTTTCTAGCAAGAAAAAAAATTGATTCTTTGTTATTAATACATCTACACAACTGATATTGATATAATTCCACCTGCCAAGCCTGCCCTTTCCTATAAATCTGTTCATAAACGACAAGTAATTCACCTCCTTTTTTGAAGTCTTCCCACTTTTTCTCAAGGGTCTGGTGGAATAAATTTCTTTAGAAATACGTAGCTTTGTTTACTTTTATACGATTTAAATTGTAAATTTTCAAGTGTAAATGAACCTATATAATAAAATAAAAATATAAGTCGATAAGATAAAAAACAAAAATATCTTTGAACCCTCTCTCCAACAAGTGCGCTCTGCGCCACACGACTACAGACTGTACTAGTATATAGCAATAGAGCAGTGTTTGCGGTGTACGTACGGCGCGGCGTCGGAGTGCAGGCGGCGCGACTGCGTGGCGAGCAGCGCGTCGTGCGTGAGGCGCGCGGGGGGCGCCGCGCCCGCCGGCAGCTCCTCCCCCTCGTGCAGCGTCGCCAGCCCGCCCACGCTCGCCTGCTGGGGGGGGGGACATTCATGAGTATTTTAGATTGTACTGTCTTATATGTTTTTATATGTAACATGTATTTAATTAAATGGCAACAATTTTCTTTTTTATTTATTTTGATCGTTATCCTAATTTTATTTTATATGTTCTTCTACTCCTATTTTACCACCAAATTGGTCGGGATTTATCGAATACTAGCTGTGCCCGTGGGCTTCGTTCCCCGTGGGAATTTCAGGATAAAAACTGTCCTATGTCCTTTCCTGATTCTCAAACTATTTTCATGCCAAATTTCATTGGAATAGGTTCAGTCGTAAAGGGGGTGATAAAAAAACAAATATACAAACTTACTTTAGCATTTATAATATAACTTGGGATTCAGGCGTCAAATGATCATATCATAAGTTAGATTTGAGTAATTGTAACTTTTTTGTGTATTGTAGCTTTCAAACGGATTAACTGGTTTTGATGTTTGAAAGGTAATCTGAAGTGTTATTAGCTGTCGTTCAAGACAAAAATAACTCTAATAATTCTTAAAATATTAAATGTTTGCTACAAGTACCTACTTAAGTTAAAATATGTTATGTCCTTTATTTCTCTTTTCAATGTTTAATACAGGAAAAACCAGACACATTTTAACAAAAAAAGGTTAAGCAAACGTTCTATATTTTTATGAATATGTAAGACTTTAATAATTGTAGTGTTCGTGATACCTCTCTGTGCGCAGGCGGCGACTCGGGCGAGGACAGCGGCTGCGTGGCCGCGCTGACGTACGACACGTACGCCTCGGAGCGCAGGAACGCCTGGTACGTCGACTCCGTGATCGCGCGCGTCACCTGCCACACAACACATGTATTACTAGTGGCTCTGAGAGTTGTACATCTCGCGAGTCACCCCGACCCGTTGAAGTTTATCGGTCAAAAAAGTTGTTTAAATAAAAAAAGTTATATGACATATTTCGAAATAACTGAAATATTATATTTTCAAAGTTTTCAGGCCCCATATTACCACAATTTTTAAAAATTTCATCAAACCGAGTCTATGTTAAATTCTTTTTCATTATCGAACCTTCTTACAAAATTTAATAAGAATTGGTTGACTAATGCGACCTGAAGGTAAGACCAGCCTCACAAATCCATTTTTGGCCAATGTAGATACTGACACGCTTCGCTTGCTCGGTCAATTACTGTCTGTATACTAGCAAACTGCAAGAGTCGCCTACGCTGGTACGGTCACGTCTTGCGGAAACCGGCAAGTTACGTGAGAAATAATTGTATAGCAATGCCGCCTCCGCCGGGGCCCGGCTTGCGTGGCGGACCCAAGAAGTGCTGGCTTGACGTCGTCAAGGATGATTTACGTGCCAATGGTCTTACCACCAATTACGCTCAAGACCGTGCGAAGTGGAGAATAAAAAGCGGGAAAGGGGACCCCGGGCTTCGCAGCATTACAGCTGAGGATGCGACTGGGAATATGCTGATGTGAGAGAGAGAGAGAGAGAGAGAGAGAGAGAGAGAGAGAGAGAGAGATTTCATAAAGGGCCATCCACATATTTTGTCAAAGCGTTGGGGGTAGGGGGTCAAGCAAAAAGTCACAGTACGTGTTAAAAGGCTCGGAAAAATGTGTAAAAAGGAGGGGAGGGGGAGTCAAAGTCAAAATTTTGCGTGATGTCGTACGCTTTTTATTGGTTTCCCAAGTTGGATTATCAACCGACTGCGCCATTCCACGATGCTTACGATCCAATATACATTACTTCATTATAATTATTATCATATCAGCCACAGGAGTCCACGGCTGGACATAGGCATCCCCCAAGGCTTTCCAAAACGAAATTACTTCATTTCGTCATAAATAAAACAATGACCAGACAAAAATTAGAAGAGCACAAATTTACCTCCTGCTCCATGTTGTCGAAGATGGTCCGCTCGATGTTGGCGCCATCTTTGAGGCTCTGCTTCACGTGCTGCTTCAGCTCTTCAGGCATCGCTAGCTGAGACTTGCGGAGAAATCTGAAATTTATTATACATGTTAACATATATTTCATGAAAATAACACGAAAAAAATTGCTACAAGTTTATTTGCCAGGCAAATTAAACAAAAAAAACCCGAATGTCAAAAACGCCATTTAGTGATGAGTAGGTACTACCGATACATCTAACGATACCGAAACATCAAACCCAGCCAAGAACCCCACCGCAAAGGAACTTGCTTTTACGTAAAAAACCACATCGAAATCGGTCCATCCTTTCAAGCGATACGATGCCTCAGACTGGCAGACATAAGCGTCAAACTTATAAAACTTCTCTTTTTTATCGGGGGTTTAAAAGTACGGAAAGTGGGTACATTTCCACTGTGAGACAAATAAGTAAAGTTACTGCGTGGGGAGGGTTAAGGCAACTCCTCCCCCCATCCCCCTCTCATCATCATCATCATCAGAACTTTTTGTCTCCACTGCAGGAGCACGACCCTCTCTGTACTACCAGAGCCATACTTGGCCAGAGCAGCCAGAGGACATGGCCTACACTCTCCATGCTGGCCAGACGGGTTGGAGAGGTCTCATTGATATTTATAAGCTTCGTTTAGCTTGTATTCCCCAAGTCGCCTTTTAGGACATCCACGGGAGGATTTGGAGTGGCCCTATTCTACTCTGCCGGAAACCACACGGCCTATAACCATCCCCCTCTGCAGTTACTTATTCCCTGCACGTCCTCATTGGACGACCTGACGGATCTCTCATAGAAAATATTTGTTTTGATGTTAAGAAAAGCACCCATCTGATTAGACTTGTTGGAAACTAGCGGTTTGTTGGAGAAGGTTCTCGTTAACGTGTACGTGCACTCACTTGTATATGGCGGAGACGACCTGTCGGATCTTGCCGGGCTCGGCCTCCTGGCGCAGGCCGTGCACGGCGAAGTAGAAGTTGAGCCGATCCACGTGCAGCCCGCCCGCGCCGCACACGAACTTGCGGAACAGCCGCACGCCCTCCGCGTCCTGCAATCGAACATTACTTAGGCGATTGACACACTGCTCCGCAACCCGCTGCGTAGCGCGGGATCGCCATACAGAGACGAATATAGAATCAATTAATTAATAATTTTCGTCTCAATATCAAAAATGTTTTTATCTCAAAACATTTGGAGCTTAAAACGAAGTGGTAGCTAAAGTGGCGCCCTCATTTGAAATAAATTGTTTAAAACTAAATATAATGATAATTAAAAATTTGATTTGTATCACTGTCTAGAAAGACCTTTAAACTGTTTTATGAATAACCTTCTCTATTTTATGAATAAAATCTCTAGGGATTAAAACTAATTTAAAAACGGAACATGACTGTAATCTATATAGAATCAAAACTAATGTTGGCAGTCCAGCAAAAAATAAAAGATAAATTTTGTTTCAAAATAAAAAAATAAATGGCACAGACGTCGTGATTTTTTAAATTTGGAATACATATCGTCGTCAACATGGATGAATGTAGTTAAACATTTTTGTTTTTCGCTTTGGAAAAAGAAATAAGTATAATTAAAAAGCGCAATTTTTCTCTTTGATTCAAGTAATTACAGAAGTTTTAAGTTATTTATATTGAAATGTAATTATTTGTGTAAATATGAATACTTTTTCGTAAGTTTAAGCCAACAGTGAATAGTTATCAAGTTACCCTATAAAAATAACCAACCTACAAAGTTATGAGTGAACATTTTATCTTAAGTTGGTGGTCTTCGTTATATTTCTTAGTATTTATTGTGTGAAAACGACACCGTGACTGCCTCCGTAGTCCAGTGGTCAAGGAGTTATCCTTGTGACCCGGAGGTCATGGGTTCGATTCCCACTGGGAAGCATACTTTGTGAAGAGTTGTTTCCAGTCTGGATAGGATATTGCAGGCTTGAATCACCTGATTATCCGAAAAGAAAGATGATTCCGTGTTTCGGAAGGCACGTAAAACTGTGGGTCCCGAACGCCACCTAGCGTTTGATCATCAAACTACCCAAAGATTGGTTCCTGGTTTACCCTTTGGGTTGTGGAGGTCAGACGGCAGTCGCTCTGTGTAAAAACCAGTAACCTCGTCAAATCTCCTTGGTTAGGTAACGGACCTCGGGCTCTGAAGCGTTGCTGCTGAGGATGCAACCGGGAATACGCTCGGATGATGATGATTGTGTGAAAACGACACCAAACAAAGGTACTTATTAATTGTCGGTTGAATTCTGATTAGGTATTATAGGTGTTCTACTGTTCTTTATATTCTGTTTTGTATGTGCTAGTTCTTCTCATAGACGAAGATGAAAAGTAGAGTGCTACTTGGGTACGGTAATATTTTTATCTCGGGCGATATACATGAATAACTCGCTTCACTCAGGATTCCTTCGTTTCGCTCTGGATTCAAAGTAGCGCCCTGGCCTTCAAAATATTACTTAATCCTCTTGTAGCACAATCTACTATTAAATTAGATATGAATTATCTATAAATAAAAATTATTTTATTTTTACCTGCAGCAGCTCGTGCAGACTGCGCGCCCAGCGCATGTAGGGCGGCGAGGCGGGCGAGCGCGCCGAGCTGCCCGACGAGCCTTCCGTCTGTTCGCGCCACGCCATACCCATCCTGTACACATAAATGATTACACTTTGACTGCGGAAACGTCTTCGACGAGTTATCATTTGCGCAAAAGACGCACGGCGCGTTTTTCCGCAGCGAACGTGTACTCAACGCCTCCCTCTTATTTCAGCGCCGTTTGTAACCTAAGCGGTGCCAGGCCTGTGTCACTCTCCGTTTAGGTATCGATAATATACCTACATTATTACTACGCGTGCGGCGACCACTTCGAAGTGGAAATTCAGTTACATTAATCGCTAGAGTCATAACAATTAAATTAACTTGCAATGGATGTCTAAGTGTCTAAACGAAAAGGTGAGAAGTTCAGACGCGAGCTAAATTAAAACATAGCGCTAACCACATTAAGAAGATATTCCATTGAATTTCTTTTCTGAATAATACTTCTGTACGTGAGTACTAGTACTTATTCTGTGCTTTGGTGCCGTGGCGCGTTTACTGATTGTTTTACACCCAATGAGCAAGAGAAGAAAAAGACGGAAAAATGAAAACGATTCGGTTGTGATTTTACGACGGACCGCCTGCTCAACGTCCCTTCTGGGAATGAAGATGTTGCACAAGAAATTTGTGTTTAGTTCTTTAGTCGCCTGTGACGACATCTACAGAAAGATAGCGGTTCAGTTCCGCTTCATTCCAAATAAAATTATAATCGATATTTAAATAAAGAACCAATTGAAAACAAATGTATAGAGAAACATAAAAGTAAAGAAACTTCAAGCATAAACATGCGAAAATATTGCTTTACTAAAAACATGAATGAAAAGTGCACTTACTTAGTTGGATAGGGTTGTGTGAACACATGTTTAGATTGAGATTTACTTTTCTCCTCTCCAGAAGCAGGCGGCAGCGACGACCTGTCAGCAAGCTTGTGCTCCCAACCTGACAAACGTTACTTGCATTACTACCAGTATTGCTACATCCTCACCATTTTCCTACTTATATCTTTTAAAATCTTTTTTTACTCTAAAGAAAAAAATTACAAAATTGCCATATACGCAAAACTACTATGTGAAATAAACGATTTTCCCATCCCTCATAAAAAAATAACGAAAAAGATTGTCTAACGAAAAAAATAACCAAAAGATCTTTAGCAAACGTTTGGTAATTTTAATGAATAACATTAAAATTACCAAACGTTTGCTAAAGATCTTTTGGTTAAAATATATTTAGTCTCGTACTTACTATGTCACATATTGAAAAGAGGAAAAGAGATAAAAGATGTTTTATCTAAAATAGGTTTAGCAAACATTAGATTTTTATTTTTTAATTATTTGTTTTCAAGGGGATCCCACAGCTCATAGAATAATCAACAAACATTTAAATAGAAATCGGAAAGCCAATAAAAGGTTTCCATAGATAGCACTCCATTATATAACTATTACACAGAACACATATCGATTGATTTTTTTTATTAATACGAAGGTAAGTGTTAATTTGCTTTATAATTAAATCACCAAGAACAAAATAAAAAAGTTTATATTAGCGTGCGACATTTCCCTGAAACTCAAATGTAACGAAAGGTAGAAAACTCAAACTAAAACATTTTTATTCAAATAATATTTCTTATTGAAGGTCATTTTTTAGGGTTCTTTCATTACAAATTATGAACACCGTTTTACAATTTAGTGCTTCGTTTCTGAAATATTTGATTTTAAAGTGTTAATTTTTGTTTGAGTCTAGTGTCCCCCCCCCTCTATCTGCTAAACGCTTATATATATAAACAAATGAAAAAATTCACAGCTATAGTATATATAACGAAATTTAATGAAAAACTATCAGAGCTTAGTAAGGCAACTACGGAACCCATTCATTGCTCGTGGTCCGAGTTCCGACACGTACTTGGCCAATTATTTAAAATACTATTTTAGTGCAAAAGCTAAAAACGACTAGCGTTTCGAAACGATCACTGCTGGGAAGATTACGCCGAAAGAAACCCAGTTCAGTAGAATAGTAGGAGGTGAGGCATAGGTACCTTGCGGGTGGCCGCCTACAGGAGTGTGGCTCATGGCGCACAGGCCGTGCTCCCACCCGCGCGCTGCATGGCGAGACACCACCTGAAAACAAAATATACGATTATTAAAAAACCTTACTTTTTAATAATTTAACGTTTTGATTACTGGGACACACACGTGCTTTGGCGAATTCTATCCAATTTTTTCAAAATCTAAACACCATCAGCTTGTCTGAGAACATTCAAGCAATACTTCAAGCTTGTGTCAAAATGAAAATGTTGAATTTATAACAATGATTTTTAGGGCTCCATGGCTCCTTTAAAGTCATACATATACTTATAATGAATAATGACGCCATAATTTACGTAAGATTTTGATTGAACAAGTAAGTAATATTTCTTCAAAGATATGCAATAAAAATAAATATTAATACGTTACAAAGACACATACAAAACAAGAATAATATTAAAACATTTTTTAAACAGTTAAAAAATTTATCTCATTGAGAATAGTTACTACAAATTGCTGCAATAATTTTTGACTAAGTAGAATAATTTCATATGATTGATTAATGATGGCAATCAGAGACATGCATGAAAATAAATTCAATTTACTTGATCAAACTTGACATTGAATTATCATATTATTTTAGAAAATTATTTAATATTTTAGATTATTATTTTATTTTACTGTGCCCTAACAAGGTTTATGTTTGTTCACCATATGTACAAACTATGTAAACACATGAGATGCAATAAATGATTGAGATATTGAGTATTGATACACATGCAGTTTGGTAATGAAAGATGTGTAAAAGAAGGAAAGTGTTAAGAAGGAATCAATATATCTTATTGCTACTGCCCTAAAATATAAAATATCATTGAAAAAATGATTCTAGGGCAAATAAAAAAAATATATAAATATCAAAATATTCTTTATGTATGTACTATCTTAAACCTTGATTCATAACAAGTAAATAATCTCTTCAATTATAGCTTCATAAAACAGAATTATCTTAACAAAGAAGTGAAAAAAGTCAGCGTCCGAAGTTCACACATCACTGAAACGGTTGCATAACCAGAAAGCACCAAGCCATCGTAAAAATCAATACGGCAAACAATAAGGATCATACCCAACCCTATATCTCAATTCTATAAGTCGGACAGGGAGAGCACACAAAAAATGAGACGGCATGCTGAAGTCAAGAGTCTCCATCATCGATCGGCGTTGGATGCCAAACACCATATCCATACAATATCCTACTCAAAATCATATTTCTAAGCTCACCATTACAAATTAATCTGCTAATAAATGAGGAGGAATAAACATATCATATTTCTCCTAACAGTAAAAAATTAAGAACCCAAAATTCACCAAGGAATTAATTTGAAAACTCTACAAAGTACACAAAAGGGAAAGATTATAATAAGAACATGTCAGAACAAATTAAATCATAACTTCATGGTTCAATGAACAAGTTATGGAAAAAAGTTATAATGGGGCAAAAAAATTATAATGGGTCTTACCATGTTCATTGTGTATGGACAAACAATACACTTTGATAATGCACCGGTTATAGAGATTACTTCCAATATTATTATAGCCTTTATTAATATTTGATTATTATAAAAACTTTAAAATATGAATAGCACGACTGCGCAACACAGCGGCAATGGTTCGAGTGAAAGATCCGTAGACGGATGCTGGATGTTGTACAATGGGGTTCGATCGAACGCTGTTGGGGCTCTGTGCATTTTATGCTATTTATACTTATGATAGAGTTTACTGTAACTGTAAAATCAATAATGCACTAAAACAGCAGCATTGTTAAATCAAAATTTGAATACACAAGCTTAAATGCAATTAAATATGTGTTCCATACAAATGTTTGGGACTTGAAATAAGTAAATATTCTATGATGCTAACTTGTATGACATAGCTACAAAGGTAATTTTGTTTTTCCAATAAAGTTTAAAAATTAACTTTTAAAAAACATGCTGTGTAAATACATACCAAAGTAGATACCTAGGTCTAAAAGTACTGTGGTGAAGCAATATCCGGAAGTATAGGGTCAACTTTATAGGTTCAACTTTATAGGCTAACATCAATTGTATAGGGCCAACTTTGACCAAACTTCAGCGACGGTGACGGGAACGAGGGCAGGAAACAACTTGTAAACAAAGCTACGATCGTAAAAACGACACTCCTGACTCACTCGCGGCGCACAATCGCGGCATTCACTATAAAAACACCACGAGGTTTCCCTAATCATCACTGAGCCGTCCCAACGTGGGCCAGACGGTAATAAACGCTATAAATGCCCAAAATCTGGTCGGACCCGGAAGGGACATATTTATAGCACGATAACTGACTGAAACGTAACACGAAATTAAACAAATCTTACTTATCACAGTAGCACGCCGGGCTGATGCCTATGTAAACGGGAGACATTAACTGAAAAGTTTCTTGGAAGTAAATAATAAATTAGCTTGTCTCGGTTTTGTACACAACAGCGGGCGCGTTTGACACATGTTTGACAGACAGCTCAGCCATGACATTCGACCAGCCTTCATTCAACGCCACCTATCGTCGCCCGCGTGATTTACGGACTGACACGCCATGACGCCATGACAGGCCTCATTTGCATAGATGCCAAAGCTCTTCGCTAGATGACAGCAGCGATTGCATCGTGATTTGTGATAGGCAAATTTGGCGCGAAAAATCAATCGCCAACTAGAAGGTCTTATTATTTACTCAATTTTCAATCAAGGTACAATTGTACCTATGTAAATAAATAAAACCTAATTACATAAACAAATAAACCTAAATAAATTAATAAGTATAAGTAACACAGATACTTATACTTATTAGATTGTACGGACAGTGGAGTCTTAGTAATAGAGTCCCGTTTTTATCCTTTGGGTACGGAACCCTTAAACAAAAAATGTTGCTAAGTATACAACGTGGAAGGGACACACCCGTAATAAATTGAACCAGGGGCTATACTAGATCCTACACTATAGTATAATGAAATTAAAATAACGGTCAAACGACAAAAAAAAATTTCGGCATTTCCATACAAGTGCGCAGCCCGTCTACAATTTGTATGGGAATGTTTTTTTTAAATGTTTTGTTGTTATTTCATTTATAATTCGCTATAGTGATCTAGTATAGCCCGTGGTTCAATTTATTACGGGTACGTCCCTTCCACATTGTATAAATCTAGAAACATAATCATAAGTCGTAGATTTAGTAAATAAGAAAATAAAGAGTTTTGGTTTCGAGCTCGACAAACTAGTAAGTTCAATGAATCAATTCAAACTATACCTATGTCACATAATTAATAGAAGTATTACATACATATGTGTTAAGTATTTTTTAAATTTTTGTCTAGGCTTCGGTGCGCTACGTTACATCACGATCTAGGCAGTAAAAAACTTTAGGTCTCATCTGAATAAGATGCCCCCCATGGACTCGATTCCCTATCTTGGCTTAAATAAATGTACCAACCTGTTTAGCAGCTTATTGCCGCTGCATTCTTGTGTGTTCGCAGCTCTTTTGATTCTGAAGTTATCTGGAACAAGATGAACAGAGTTAGTCCGGTCTGATCTACCCAGTGGCGTAGCGTGCCTTGGCGATGCCCCGTATAAAAATTTGTAGGAAGGGTAAACATTTCTCAAAAAAGAATAAAAAATGTTTGCTTAAAATTATAAGAAATATTTATTTATTATAATTATCTATCGGTCGCTTCTTTTTTCAATTTTTTTACAAACAACTTAAATAAAATATTCACTTTCCTTGCCTTTTTCGGCAAACTTATTTATTAAATCATATAAAGCTGTCGCCTGAAGGTAATGACTTAAACGGGAAAATCCTGCATATCGCGATAACCGATCTAGGGTGTTGCCAACTTTTGAACGCACGCTTTACGCGGAAAAAAAGAAATTGCTTTCTTTTACTTTTGCCATTTATAAAATAAAATAAAAATGTTTTATATTTTATAATGTTTTTATTAATTTTTGCTAACGCACGATGGGGCCCCGTATAATTTATACGGCAGATACGGCGGTAGCTACGCCCCTGGATCTACCAAACGGATCCACTATCAATTACACTTTTGTCCGGTCGGATCACCTATAAAATTGATTAGTCCGGTCTGATCCCCTACGTTTTTTTTTTCATGGGTAAGTACAGTGAAGAGTCAATGTTTTTATTGATGAAAAAATAATCAGTTTTTATTAGTTATAAATCAATCACGGATAAGTAACAATAAATTTGCATCTTTGATTTTGATAACATGAAAACCAAAAAAAAAACCTTTACATAATGGTGAAGGGATGAAAATTTTAAAAACGCCTGATACTTTTTCTATTGTTAAGAATAACATTTCTATTTATCGTAAATAAATATCAGATTTTTCGGTCCAGTCAATAAATTATAAAAAAATAAAAACATTTTTAATCGCAAATTACCGCAATGGCAGTTAAGTTGACAACTTAACTGCCATTGCGGTAAAGTAAGAACACTATTTTGACAACTGTGACAGTTAAGCTGTCAACTGTCATATGACATCATCTTGTTTACAAGTCAGACGAGACGGGCAAAAGAAATGGTGGCGTTAAGCTGATTGGTGAACGAAATTGCGATTAAAAATGTTTTTATTTTTTTATAATTTATTGACTGGACTGAAAAATCTGATATTTATTTACGATAAATAGAAATGTTATTCCTAACAATAGAAAAAGTATCAGGCGTTTTTAAAATTTTCATCCCTTGCCCATTATTTTAGTAATCACATATTTTATGGCACAAATATCCAGGCTTAATAACAACATGTAAATAAATAATAAAAGATAAATCAAATAACAAAAATAAATAAAAATTCATAAAACTATTTCCCAGTAGTGTCTGCACAAATATTTTGTTACCGACTATACCAAAATTTTATTATTTCTGAGACCCTAGACGGGGGATCAGACCGGAATAAAAAATAATTAAAATAAAATGGATATCAGATTTTGAGAAACCGACCGGAATAACTCGATGAACACACATCAATGACAAATAAGTATCTACAAAATGGATTCTCTCTCAAGATGTTGTCCGTAATACTTGCGATTATTAAGACGACATGAAAGAGCGGAGATCAAAGATGTTGCAGTGGCCATTATGCGCTGTTTATTATAGCGGTAAACTATAGTAATAGCGACGTCTATGGCAAGTACTTTGTCGCATACTTTGTTAGAAGTAGCATCGCTTAACTGTAAGATGTATCGTACGTAGGTAGGTTGGTATCATTCGAAACACGTGGGATTATTATTTTCTTGGGACTTCATTTAAATGAACTTCTTGTCACTTCAATCGCTAACTAGGTACAATAGGTATGTACTTTATTTTATTTATTACATTTTATCTATCCATTACTTTACTGTGGATCCAATCCATAGATATTTTATTATACAACGTGGAAGGGACATACCCGTAATAAAAAGAACCACGGGCTGTACTAGATCACTGTAATATTGAAATGAAAACGGCCACAACGATTTTGATGAAACTCGGTATTTAGGGAGTAACGAGGCTAAAAAAATGATTTTCATAAAAAAGTAACAGAGCAAAGCTCGGGCGCACAGCTAGTCATCATTATAATATAAACGTCATCCTAAGACAGAGGTCAATTTTGAAATCGATCAAATATAATTCTCAAAGGAACTATAGTGCTTCATATTTTTATATGTTTACTCCGGTCCGTACTAATCAAATTATTAAAAATATTAAAATAGTTAAATGAAGAATTCGGGTGCAGATTTGTGGTATGTATTCGAGGACGATTTCAAATAATTTTTTTTTAAATTGATCTGCTGAGCTAGACAAGAGAGAGGTATTGCAAATATTCAGTACCTTATGTAGAAAGGCCATACTTGCTCTTATATTTAGAATAGAATAGTCATTTATTCCTTCGAATATGGTGGTAACATAAGGTGTTCACAGAATTTAACTAGAACAAACATATTCTGCCATCATAGGCGTAGGAATTTAGATATATGAACTATTATTATTCATTAAATTTACATTTTCATAGAAATACATTCGAATTTAAAATCTGCAGATATATTAGAATAAGTAGACACATAATTTATTTTAACATTATCTCAACATAACATTTCATTAAATTTAAAATAACACGAATAATTTTTAAGAGCCAGTCGAAAAGCTTAAATTTGAATCTATTTATAAGAACATAATTCTCTGATTTCGCATGGCACCGCATTGTATAGTTCGATTGCCATACAGAACACATTTTTTCTATAAATTTCAAGTCTCTGTCTCGGTACATACAGTTTAGTGGGATTGCTGCCATTTTCTTTATTCAAAACTGTGTTATGTAAAGGGAAGAGGTGTGGGTACTTCTTTACAAACAGGCACATTTCAAATATATAGAGGCAAGGAAGAGGAAGTACTTTTGACTTTCGGAATAGCGGTTTACAATGGTCACGGTAACCTGCTCCGTGTATTGCTCTGATACATTTCTTTTGTAATTTAAAAGCCCTATCCATCTCAACCGAGTTTCCCCAGATTACTATGCCATACGAGTATCGAAGTATGGAGGAGACGTAACCGTGATACGCCATAAGAGCAATTTCATTAGAAGCTACCTGCTGTAATCTATGCAGAGCAAAAACAAATCTATCCAATTTATTACGAGTAGGTTCAATGTGTTCTTTCCAATTTAAATGTTTATCAATCGGTATCCCTAAGAAATTGGTGAGATCCACTTGATTGACTTTACTGTCGAGATATTTTGCCTTTATTTGCAGAGGTAAGTTATTATATGGTTAAAAGTGTATTATTTTAGATTTGTCAATATAAATATTTAATTTATTTCTTTTTAACCATTCGTCAATGTTGCGTAATTCTAAGTTTATAACCACGTCTAAATCTTGCTTATTTTTAGATTTAATTAATATCGTAGTGTAATAAAATGCATTCTTGTTTTGTTGCATCATTTATATATAGTAGAAAAAGCAAGAGAGAGAGGCTTCCGCCTTGCGGTACTCCTCTTCTGTTATATTGTAGAGACGATCTAAAGTTTGTCTTCTCGTGTTTGATTTTTATTTTTGTCAACTCTGTGTATTGTTGTCTGTCAGATAGATAGCTCTTTATACATAAATGTACACTCTTCGTATGAAGTAATAAACAAGCTATTGGTTCGCATTCCCAATATTTATCACATCACATTACCAAACGAAATAAGGTAATTTGACGAGAGCACTCGCAATAAATATCTCAATAGAGATTTCATTATTTACCCGTAGAGGACGTGCCATTTACCTTTGAAGGGAATTAATTTGAGGATTCCAATTCGATTTACAAATGAAATGAATAGATATCAAAGACGTTTGTCTACGCGCACGGCATTGATATTTGATTTCGCGAAGATCACAGGGCCGAGGAGATAAGAGCAACGCCAAACTGGTACAGGTGGTCGCAGTTTCGCAAAGATCACAGGGCCGAGGAGATAAGAGCAACGCGAGACGGGTACAGGTGGTAGTAGTTTTGCGAAGATCATACGGCCGAGGAGATGAGAGCAATGCGAGCAGGGTACGGGTACAGGTAGTCGCTGCTTACATAATGGTGTGACGCGGGAGTGCGAGAGATGTGGAAGCTCAAATTAAAGTTTTCGTAAAAGTACCATTTGTTTGTACCCAAAGGTTCGTGTAGGGTATAAACTGGTAGACTTAAATACACGAAAAACAAAAAAAACCTGATAGACAGTCTCTCTCATCTCAGCGTATTACCGTTTGAATCCTCAGCTGTAATGCAGTCAAGCCTGCGGTCCGCTTTCCGGATTATTCTTCTCGACACTGTTTTTCTAAAAACTTCGCTTCTATAGACATTGCCTACCGCAAAGTTGGAAAAACTTATTTAGTATACAACGTGTGGCAGTTGGTATAAAAGAAGCTCGAATTAGGCAATAAGTAACTACCAGACTCTGTATAATGGCAGAATTGGGATGTGGACTGGATAAAAAATAAATTATTTGGTACAATCTCTCTTTCGTCTCGAAATAGTGTCACTCTACATTTGATAGATTCACTGGTCGACAAAATTTTAGATTTTTTTTCCCACTGGAGTAAGACTAGTTGTCTCTTACAGATTTTTGTAGTGTTTAAGGACATAATTTACTTTTGTTTCTAGGAGGTCAGAATTGAGAATAATGTTATATCAAAAATACAATTTTCCCCAATTTCTGATATTTTAAATTATTTATATTAAATAGCTTCTGTGCAGGTTATTTAATTTTGTAACAAAAAATTATGTAATCAGCCTTCTATATCAAAACAAAATTTGTTTTACTTTTTTATCTATGGATATATATAAAGATTTAAGATACCGTAATATTTTCCATACATTGCGTACTGCGCGCATTGTAGGGCGTAATACCGACCCGCAAAAAATCTGTAATAAGTCATTTTTTATAAATAATTTAGCAATGATGTTAAAAATATTGTAAAATGTAAGGTTTGCACAGTGTTAAGCTGCTATTACAAAATTGAAAATCACCTTATTGAATTTATGGTTTAATTTTGAAATTGCCGAAAAAATAAGAAATTTGAATTTTTGACGTGTAATATTTGAAAATTTAGACGTCCTACACATTTTTTATAACTAGGTTCATGTTTTTTGCACGGAATTCTTTTAGAAATCGCTGCAAGTATCCTTGTGACAAAATCTTGTTGACCAGTGTTATATCTTTCAATAAGATTTTAAATTTGTTAATGCTGAAATACTCATAATAAGAGCGTTATTTGACCCCAGAAAAGAATGACGTCACAGTTGGTTATTTCATACGATTCCAATACAAAATTTTTGTTTTAACTTTTAGAAAAAAGTTTCTGATTTGACTTGTTGTCATCTAGCGGATTCAATGACGCCAACCGCAATGGCCAAATTTTCGTCTTTTTTTGATGTATTTTTTTTTAAATCGTATATGCTAAATTTTTAATTGAGCATTATTTTAATATTATATATTATAATTTATATTTACTCTTTATAAATTATAATTTTAGCATTATCGATTCAATAAGAAAAAGAATTGAGTGAATCTCTGTAACAAGTAAACTTTGCTGAAAATATACAAAAAGTAGAGGCACCCCCAAAGCAACCTAAATTGGGTACTTCCTTGGGTCAAAAATAAATTATATCGTACTACCGTTAAGAAAATACAACGTCATGATCTACCTTTCTACCACAAAAAAAATATATTTAATCTACCTTTTTTTTTTCATTAACCTACGTTGTGCCACTTTTGGGCGAAGGTTTACAACATACCTCTTTATTCTCAATAATTTTTCAAAACTAAAAACCGACTTCACTCCCAAACTAAACAACCGATTTTGATAAAATTTCCAAGGGACCACCTGACAAGTATACCCTTTTAAACAAAAAAATAATTTATAAAATCGGTCCAGTCGTCTTCGTACAATATATTTGTACGTAAAAAAAAATATCACGATTAATTGATAAGCTGCTCTTTTTTGGAAGTCGGTTAAAAATAATGAATCGAGTAGTCTTTTTACGCCCATGTTTTTCGTACTTCCACGATTCACGATCCAATGCAACTTGTTGTTATCTACTCATATACATACAATGTATGTATCTGGCAATGTCGTCCCTCCACTTTATCCTCGGATTATTGTTAAATTACAATATAATTAGTATTAAATTAATTAATTAAACATAGTTACTCTAGTTACAACTAAAAAAAAATATGAGGGATCATGACACCCATAGTCAGAGATCCTACAACTAATAAATTTACATCAAATTATCAAACCTTTTATTTTTTTTATTTCGTGTAAATACTTAATTTTTTTGTGTAAAAATAATAAAGTGTCCTATTAATAAACCAATATTCTTAAATTCGAAACAGTTTAGTAGGTAAGTATATGTTTATAACACATTTACAAGTCTAAATCTTCAAAATAATTAAAATTTTCTACTAGATTTTAAAATCTGCAGATTAATTATAATAGGTTGGGACAAAAGTCTTTTCACATTTTATATGAAAATTCAAAACATTTTTTAAAATAGTTTATTTACATTTAACTGAAGTATGTAGGTACCATTTTGTTCGATAACTTTTTGCCATCTTATAGGTAGGGACATGATCCCATTGCTATAGAAATTTTGGGGCTTCTGATCAAAAAACTGCGTCAAGTAGTTTTGGCAGTCCTCTCGTGATGTTAACCTGACACTGCCTAAAGAATTCTGAAGAGACCGAAACAGGTGGAAATCTGAAGGTGCCAGGTCAGGACTATACGGCGGATGCATTAACACCTCCCAGCCAAACTCTCTTAATTTTTGCTAAGTGGTTAAAGATGTGTGAGGTCTAGCGTTATCATGATGAAAAACCACACCCCTTTTGTTGATTAATTCCGGCCGCTTTCTCTCAACTTCTTGCTTTAATCTTATCAGTTGTTCGCAGTAGAGTTCTGAATCGATGGTCCTGCCTGGTGGTAACAGCTCATAATGAATAATGCCCTTCCAATCCCACCACACACACAGCATCACCTTGTTGCGTGTTAACCCGGGTTTCGCCACAGTCTGTGAAGCCTGACCGGCCTTTGACCATGACCTTTTTCGCACGTTCTTGTCGTACGTGATCCACTTTTCATCACCAGTTATCAATTTCTTCAAAAATGGTTCGGTCTCATTACGTCGTAATAAAGAATCACAAATGAGTACACGGTTCATTAGGTTTCTTTCAGAGAGCTCGTGAGGTACCCAAATATCGAGCTTTTTTGTGTACCCATTTTTTTTTCAAATGCGCCCAAACTGCTTTTTAGTCAATTCCCAGTTCTTCAGCTACGTCGTAACTAATGATATACGGATCTTGCTCCACTTTTTCAAAAATAGCTTTCTTTTTATCCTTAACAGGGCGACCAGAGCGACGTGCATCTTGGACATCAAAATTTCCGGATTGAAAACGCTTAAACCTTTGTGCTACTCTCACAGACACTGCACTAGGTCCATAAACATCGCAAATTATTTTCGCGGCTTGCGTTGCATTTTTACCTTTTTGGTAGTAAAATTTTAAAATGTATCTAATTTCTTCATTAGATTCACTCATCTTGACGGAAAGAAAAACAAATGAAAATCTCCATTTTCCTAATTTGAATTTGCAATTATCTTCTTTAAAAACTTTTAAATGATACCAAAACCAGCCAGATACAAATACCAAAGTGGTTTTATTACAAGTTCATACATACTATATGCGAAAAGACTTTTTCCCCAACCTAATATTTTTCTACTTATTTAAATATGTAAGTATACCGTTATCTCCAAAAAACTTCTTGTAATATACAAAATACAAACAGATAGGTGCTATTTAGTGCGATGCGACAATGAAGGCAATAAACGTAGCATATTAGGATACTAACCAATATAATTGGCTATTCAGGCAATTAGCATGCACTCTCGAATTACACTCGATTCGTGAGAAATTCTGTCTTGAACACGTCGTAAAAGATGGTATCTCACCGAGTACTTTATCGACACCGATATCTCGAACGGTTTAGTGTCGATGGCGGCGCGTCCCTAATCGCCATTAGCTGGCCACGCACTAAGCGACTCTTTGATGTGCACAAACTTTCCGTTTTCCTTTGATTGGTATAATGGAACTGTGCTGTTATTACACTAATTGAATTTTCGCAAAGTCCAAGCCGCATTACGGGGACGGATTTGGAGCGTTATGTTGGTACCTGCCGCCCTGCCACCCAGCCTTTTGCTGTACGCCGAACATTATTGCAATCTCCACAAAAAATAAACGAACAATATTGACAATTCAATTTCCAGTGGAGCTTTCAGTACTGAAACCTGAAATGTTTCCAATCGCGCTAATTGCTACTTTTGCTGCCTGTGTATGAAATAAAGCAAAAGGTACTCGTATTAGTTAAGTTAATTTAAAGGCTTGTCTTATTTATTTTTTTAATTACATTTTTTTTTCTCTTTCTTAACATACCTTCATACTGTTGAATAAGTACGCTAATATTATTAAATCTAGCCTAATCAGTAAACATTGACCTAGTTTTATAAGCAAAAGTACCTATAAAAATGTTTTCATCGGCACTTTTCTTACTGTCTCTATTAAGGGAAAGGCACTTTGTTGTTTGTCTTTACTTATTGCACTATGACCGCACTAAGTATTATTTTTTTTATTGTCACTACACTACACTAATTCGAACGGTTTAGTTCGTTTAAGTCTTCTCACTGTGTCCGTGTTGTCGAGGAGCTGGACTGCCCCAACGTTCACATGATGAAGCAATCGATACTCATGTGCTTCTGCATATTTTTAAATAACTTTATTGACGAACTGTATGTTAAGGTCCCGGTATAGTGATAGGACAATTTAAACTTATTATCTAAATATGAAAGTAAGCAAATTCGTGTAGCAATCACTAATTCAAGATCCATTAGCACAAGCCAAGACGAGAGCGACACAGAGCTCCGCTAATGCCGAACTCGTTCCGTACATCTAGTCAATATCGTAACAGTAACAAGATCAAAATGATAAGGGTACGGTATTAGCGTTCACTCATCAAAGGGGCGACCACTTTGATCGGCCACTTCCTGAGAAATTCCTTTGGCACTACATAACATACTAATCAATCGTGGGGTATATCCAATCGGAAAAGGCATTAAAGGCAATAGTTCCAGCTTGCGGTAAACTGTTTGCGAGATGGGGAGGGGTGGGTGTACGAGTGGAGGGGTGCGGGGGATGTTCTCGCCGTACATCAAAGGCGAGCCGAGACAAAGCTAGGAGAGCCTTTTAACTTTATTTAGCGGAGTGGTAAGTTTAGCCGGTCGCGAATCGGCCAGGTTAAAGAGTAACACACTCACTTTGAGCTGGGTAGGGTAGCCACCGCCTCTCCCGGGACACTGGCAATCAATTAGTGGCAATTATATTGTGTACGGCGCTGTGCTTGTGGGCGGCGGTATGTTTTCAATTCAAGCACATATTTTGACGAGCTATGAGCACAGTCTGCGCTAGATGTAAATGTAACTCTTTTATTTTGTTTGTGACATCTTGTAGGCTATATCGATTTCCAGCGAAAATTTTCATTCTTCTAAAGATATTGAAAAAACAAATCTGCTTACTTTAAAAGTACAGTTCAAATTATCAATTTCTTCCAATCTAAATGGATTTAAGTACATTATTAACGTTCTTGATCTCAAATGTCTTGTGATCAGGGAGTTATCAGACGCAAGGAGCTACTTAGTTAAATTTGACCAATAAACTTTCGTCAATCATTCAACCACCAAATGTGATAAAACTAGATACATAAATATATTAAAACTATGATAAAATAAAGGAAAATGTTCACTCATGCTTCTGCTTACTGCTGTACTCGCATCAAATGAAAGCTTATACATTTAACATCAAAAACAAAAATTACTTAAAATCCATTAATTAGGCATTAGCCTAGGTCACGGCTATATTTGTCAACCCTACTACCTCCACCCCGGCATCAAACGGGCCGCTAATGCCGCCCGCACCGCGCGGCACCCTTTGTCGGCGCCCTTTGAGCTTCGGATGATACGCCGGTACGCCACCTCGCGCTGAGCACCGTCTGACAATAAATTCGCGATCGGCAATGCATGTGCTAGGTCAGGCATAGTGCACGCGCGGAACAATGCAACCAATCGGCGGTGTAAAAGCTTTTCAACTATAAATGAATGAAACCAGGAACGACTGGTGCAGCCAGGCGGTATTATTAATATATTCATGGCAATTATTGTCTTTGATAATTCAAGAGATTTAATTATAATTGCTGATCATGAAAAGTAAAGTACTTACAAAAGAACTATAATAAAAACATATTTTATAATGCTTAAAAAAATTCAGATCTCAAAATTTTGACACACTTTCATAATACCCTTAGTAATTCCAAAAGACATTTGGAATATTAAAGTTAGAGAAAACAATAATTAAATACTTAATTATTTTGTAAAAAAGTTCTTATCTAGTCATCAGTTAATAAACAAGGCATAAGTGTAGGCAAATCAATGTAACTTGTAATGCATAATCGAATTCGTTCTCCATACTGAACATGATGGCGTGACTACAAAATGAGAATGTTCCCGCGACTCCAGCAGATGATAACACAAAGCCAACGCGACGTAACGCAATAAACACCGAGACAAATCTTAAAACAAACGATAATGAATCACTTACGAATCTCGTACCGGATGCCCGCCGCGTGCGATCACCCGCCTCCCTGATTACCATAAGCTGGCACAAAGGGCCCGCGCACCCTTTGACGAATTAGCCCCACTAACATTACCTATGTTCTGCTTCTGCCCTAATGTGTGCCTTTGTTTCGCCGCACACTTTTTGTTTAATTGTGTGTTGATTTCGCTTTGAGGGTTGGAGCTGTGATTTATCTCATTTTAAAAGTAAATAACAATTAGAATCTCGTTTCAAGTGCCCACATGGTGAAAGTGGTAATGTTACACAAGGCAGACCAGTACATTTTTGATTAGCTTTAGCTCAAATACATAAACATAGTTCAAAGCTCCCATTACAGGGTGAAGATCACATACTTAATCATTGGGTTACCGAAGATTGACGTTTACAACTAATAAAATTATATCAAAAAGTAGGTATCTACATAGTTCAAATTTATTTCTACTCTGCATAAAATAGACACGACAGATATTTTCGTAAGCTGCTTAACTATAATCAATTAATCAAATAAACAAACAAATAAAACGATTAATGAAGACGACTTATGGAGATGTACGAGTATCTAATGCATGCAGAGCTTTCTGACGATGAAAAGCAAGAAAGAATTTCACACAAGTCAAAGCGAACAAATTCACGGGAGAAAATAGTTCTCTAATTTAAATAACTTACTAGAACTTAAGTCTTCAAAAGATCTTCCTACCTGAGATGATAAATAATTCCACGAGAACCTTCAAAAATTAAGAGCACTTTCGTAAAAATCTGTGACATTTGATGGCATTAGACTTTTAATTCAAAACCTAAAGACAAATTAAAGCATCGTAATTCAGTACAACCGTCGGCTAGGAAGATCTAAAGCCATCTTTTTTAATTTCTCGTCGGCTAGTGCACGTAACTTGAGGGGCGGCGGAATTGATTTCGCCATGATCAAAAGAATCAAATTCGTAAAGGGCAGAAAGGTAATTTATTTGACCAGAAGGTCGCAGGACGTTGCTGGGTAAAGGCGAGCTCTCCTTTGTGAGCCGCGGCGACGATTCAACGTGTTGACTGAACGATTCAAGCCACGGTTTAAGTTTATTTATAAAAACTTAGTTCAAAGACTTGTTGTTAATACTTTTGAATTAGCTGGCCTTCAGAGAAGAGCTCCGAATTAAATATTATTGAACGATCGGTAATTTTGGAAATCATTGAGAGGGGCCTATTTCCAACATGTGGTCTTCCTGTGGCTGAATTTTAAGAAATATTTATTTTATTAATAATTTTTCATCCCTTTCATGACATATGATTGCATGTTTCCTACGCTTCTACATAAAAATCAAGAAAACAGTTGAAGCCACTTACAAAACAATAAATTCTTACACAACTGATAAATAGTTGTTTACCACGACAATACCCTTTAATCATAGCCATACCTGACAACACACTATTAGGGTACGACGTACGCAAAGTGAATCAAGTAACATAATTTGCAATCACGTGTACCTATTTTGCGTAGACACCGCTCACTGCGCGCCGCGCCGCATACGAAGTCAGCCTTCTTTGAACGGCCTAACTATGTTAATGGAAAATTAACTTTAATAGAGCCTCGGCAAGTACTAATAGGTATTCTAAGGCATCGGATGAAGCAACAGGAAACATCTATCTAGTATACATTAAATTAACAGAACTTGTAAGTTAGTCCCACGACGCGTGCCGAGGCGATCACTTACTTTCCCCTGTATAATTACAAAGAACAAGGTTATGATGTAGCTACTTCACAATTTGTAACTTTGTTTCGTTTTCATACACAATGTCAATTTTTGTTAAGTACTTACAACTTTTTAACTTTTCCCAATAAATAAATGTATACCGAAATACGAAAAAGAAATTTTAGACTCTCATACAAATCGAAGTAGTCACGTCATATCGGTACTATCGAAAATGATTTTTGATTTATTTCGATATTAATTTATTGTGTAAAAGGTAAGTAGTTCAACATGATCTTAATAAAAAAGGACATTGTAATACAGAACAAAAAGCTTAATACATCATTAACCACATACATTATATTTTGATATAAATATAGTCAACGTGGGCTCTTTGACTAACATTTATTTTAGCTGTATATAAATATACCTATCAAACTTTGAGACACCAAACCGTGCCTTTTTCGGTTTTATCACATACAAAAATATATTGACATAAAGAAAATCGTTGAAGGCATATCTTTTTTAAACTCCACTAGCTTCCGATCAAATCATCACAGGCGATCCTGCGGAGAATTCGGACCCGACAATCCCTAAATTGCAACAGTGCAGTGGGATGCTCGATGAAGCATGCTTTTTGGAGGCATCTTGACCGCCGGCGACACATGAGTATTTTGAAAATATGCCACATATTGCGGAATACCACCGATGCATGTCTTGAAAGAAATCTACATTCCTTTGGAGTTTTAGTATGTTTCGTTTCGATTTCGACCACAATACTTTATAATTTTACAACATTGATCGACCTCTGTTTGTCTTTAAGAGCGGCCTTCCCGTCTTACTTTTCATACAAACGCTCATACGTGATTATGGCGTTGTATCTGATCTTTCTTGAAAATTTTTGAACTCACAGGTATCTTGGGCGCTATTTCTAGGTTTCTATCCAAATAAAAAATTGAAATTTAGAAAAATAAAGTCAGTATAAACCTGCACAAATTTCAGCTGAACTTCGACCGTTCATAAAGTACTCATAAATTGTAAAAGAAAAGAAAATATTTCGATACAAACCTCGCAAATGTAATGAAAATTTTGAATACAAAACATTTATTTCATATAATTGTAAGGCTTACTGATAAACACGTATCTCCTGGAACAAGTTTTATGAAATTTACGCACCCTATGTATAGTTAATATTCGTTTAATGGATTGTTAATAATTTTTGGTTTGCCTTTTTTTCTAGCATTGCCCTGGATAAAACACCAAGCTTTTCAAATTATGCTCGCGTTGAAAACAGAGTGGCCAGGAAGGGCCGCCTTACCGCTTAAATTACACGATTGAAGGTACACTTGCTACTAAAATAATAGGCTATGAAATCTAGACACGCGGTAGCATGTCAAAGCCAAGTTCAAAGAAAGGGTTTTACTGGCGACACGAACCATTTCGAGCTACTTTTGACCCCTTCACAACTCGAAATCTATTAAACCTAAAAAAAAACATGAAATTTAGCACATACATTTGAGTCCTATCGGTTATCTTGAATCAATATCAATAATCTAGCTCAAACAGTTATTGATATTACAACGTTAAAAAACCGGAATAATATCATTCATTTACTTATCCATGATCAAAATGATAACCTACTTCTATATGGTCTGGAAAGTTAATGCTTGGCATCTAGGTAGACTATGGCGAGCATGAAAAAAAAAAATAAAAAAAAAACAGTGAATCGTAATTTGTTTTTTTTTTGATTAATCGATTATATGATAAAATTTAAATTATTTCCACTATCGCACCACTTATTTATTATTATTTTTACTTGCCAATCCTGTCACCCAAAGGTAGCCTGTAAGAGATTGCCTTGGCGATAAGGCCGCCTATTGTACATCTGATTTACTGTTTTCAAATGTAATTTTCATGTGTTTTGGTGCAATAAAGTGTTTTTTACTTTTACTTTATATTAGGTAAAGCGCCTATCATCAAAACCTAAAAGCAAAAATTTCTTCATTCTGATTTATTCTGATACTGCTGTGCAAAAAGTAATGATATCCCATCTAAAACATAAATATATAAATGGGAGCTAAGTTAAAAATCAGACAAAAGAATTGAGATCTAAACTTAGCGGCCATTTAGATCTCAATTCTTTTCTCGGATTTTTGAACTTTACACTTTTATGTTTGTGGTGGGATAATGTAACCTACATTTTCATTTAAACATAGTGCTACTGGAAAGCTCTAATTTTAATGTAGAGCCTTATATTAATTCTGTGGTAGAGCTGACTAGACTACTCCTTGCCTTAAGTTATATTATTTCCTTTCCAGAAAAAGGAATATGCTGATTAGATCGAGGGGGAACGGCGTCCAAGTCAAAGGCAGAATCATGATTGGGTGCATCCAAGTGTCTCCAATAGTTGCCCTTACGTAGATCCGAAAATTCGCCCAGGGGAAATTGACCATCGCACGTGACACACACAACATTAGTCTGACACGTTCACGGCACAAATTGAAAGCTAACACCGTGTCATAAGGTTGGAACAAGATTGGAGGGTCCGTTACGACTGTAAGCGAAGTTGCGGAAGAAATTTGTGCTTTGAATTGATGTAAAAAGGTTCAGAGTGGATTGGAGGTGATAATGGAAAGTCACGTGGAATGCACGCAGGTAATCGCAAATTCGATAGACGACTGCTCGTGCGAAAAGTCTTGCCTTAGGGTAAATTGTTACAGGGGACTTCGTTTCTCACCATTTGGCAAGACACGGAAGTGACTTATTACAGATTTATTTATAAACACCGGCCAAGTGCGAATCGGACTCGCGAACCAATGGTTCCATAACATTATCTATAAAAGAATAAGTTTATTGTTTGGGAGCCCCTCTTAAATATTTATATTCTTTAAAATTTATTAGTTAGTGGCGTCGCTGGTCGGGTCGTTGGATTCCCTCTTATATGGTTGAGTTTAACGATGGCTGATTCGTGCGTCAACTCGTGAACGGGTGCTGCCGGGAGAGACTGGTCAGCTCGGCTTCGCTTTTTGACTACTTCATAATTTTTATTACGCAATTCTTGTTTGTTTACTTGTTCGCAAGTATTACATGTTATAATGTGTCAACATTGTATTATATTATAAGCATTTATTAATTAAACGACAATAATAATAATATGACAAAGCCCTTCTGGCGAGTAGGCGACCAATACTGTGAAAATGAGTTTCTTTCGGCATTTCTTTTCAGCAGTGGTTGTTACCAAAAGCTGGTAACGGTAGCTTTTCTTTAAAAATAAATTAAATTTTTGTATACTTTACACATAACATAAATTATACTCATTGACGTGTAAAATTGCCTGTAAAAGTCTAATTACTGAATAAACATTTGAATCTTTTGAATCTTTGAATCTTTACGGTGAATATACAATTAAATATTCTGTGAATATTTTAAAGCGTCTTCCTGTTGCCGTTATTATTATCGAGCAACAAACGGCAAAAATCACCTTTGTTGTATGGGAGCCCCCTTAAATATTTATATAGCGGCAACAGAAATACATCTGTAAAAATTTCAACTGCATATTTATCTATCACGGTTCATGAGATACAGCTTGGTGACAGACAGACAGTCAGACGGACGGACGGTCGGACGGACAGCGGAGTCTTAGTTATTACTACATTACAACGGGACCCTCTAGGGTCCCGTTTTTACCATTTGGGTACGGAACCCTAAAAAGACGAAACGAAAGAAAGTACGACCACAGTTGTGCGACAAACCGTTGCCCGGCAGACCTATGACCGACATAAAATTTGATCGGAACTACAATGGCTCGACACCAATTTGTTCGACAAACCTACCAAACTGTCTGATATGAGTGTGCTATATAGTACAATATCAGAATAATGTTTTCAAATATAAGTTTTTAGAAAAATTATCATTTTTTGTACAAGCATTTATTTTAAGGCCAAAGAACTTACTAAGACAAATGAAATAAGCCTAAACTCGATGGAGTTGTGTCTTTTTATTGCTGAGCTCCATCGAACGATAAAGGAATATCCAACTGACTATAACTAACATTTACTATACTAATTAACACAATTCCCTATCTAATTTAATAAATTTAATAAATTAACATTTAATAATCTTTTTTTTAACTGACTTACTTACATATAATTATACTCATAAAAATAATTTATATAATTAGATCTAAAGTTGACGTTAACCCTTTAAATGGACTTGATAAATTGACGCAGTAAAAGTTAAATAAATAAATAAAAAAGTTCATGGTAAATTAAAATTGCATGTAATAAAAAAATGATTTATGCGATAATATGACATCAAAAATAAAAAAAAAACCTCTGCTTACAATGCTAATAAATATTAATGAATAATTTTGAATAGTATTTCTATTAATTTATTTGTTTGTTATAAATTTTTCTTGGTCTAGAAACACCCGCTTGGCGTTCCATCTTATCTTTGCAACACCCAACAGGGTTCATATTATACCTAATAGGGTATATGCATGAAAAAAATATTTGTTATCTAACCAGTTTTCCCATAAATATTCAAAAGTAAATTACTAACAGTGAAAACAAAATAAGAATTGGTTAAAAAACTAACGAGATATAACAATTTCCCGAAAATATATCTATCTCACTCGCAAAAAAGCTACTTTCTATGGCAAATGTATAGATGATATGGACTTTGACGTCACCAGTCCATATCGGACTTCTCTTTCTAATTGAAACTTTAAAGTATCACATGTTCGTCGCTGATTAAGATATTTTAAAAATTCTTTCATATTTGATTACTGTGGTAAATAAAGATTTAATTGAGCATATAAAAAAAATACGTGCATATTCTCCATTAGTAAAACTAAGAACTGATGTATAATATGAATGCAATAAATGAATTGAATTGAATTGACCACCTTCCGTCTAAGTCAGACCCTAAACATCGTCTATCATGTAGTGCTCAAAACAAATCAAACGAGCCCCAGTTAATGAGTTTGTTTGTTTTGTTTTTCGTGTGTGTAAGTAGCCAACACTGGTGTCAGATTTTTCAAGCTGCCCAAAGGCATCTGACATAGCCTGACGACTGCCATACAATGATGACAGCCGGGACCAACGGCTTATACGTGCCTTCCGAAGCACGAAGGAGCTCGAGAAATTTTTTGTGCCACTTGTGGTCAATCCAAGTGCAGACCACGCCCGGTGTCGCTTAACTTGCGTAAGCGCTAGTAATGCGCCTCCCGCCGAGCCAACCACCTTAATGAGGTTATGTTGTTTCATAACTGATTTCTGTCGTATATCTACCGGCTCCATCATCAGAACAGCTCAATGACGGCATAATATTGTATGGTCATCCGACTTACCCAAGATTTGACAAACAAACATACAAGATTCATCATCATCATTTCAGCCGCATAACGTTCACTGTTGGAAATAGGCCTCTCCCAAGGATTTCCAAAATGACTCCAGCGATTTCCAGCGACCTTGGTCAGATCGTCAGATCACCCTGAGGGTGGGTGTCCTACGCTTCGCTTGCCGGTACGCGGTCGCCATTCGAAAACCTTTTTGCCCCATCGGCCATCGGTTCTTCGCGCTATGTGTCCCGCCCACTGCCACTTCAACGAGCTTATCCGCTGAGCTATGTCAGTGACTTTTGTTGATTCGAATACAACATTTCTGATACAAGATTCATTGCAAGGTAAATAAAAGTTTGTAATAAAGAACTTTTGTAACAGCACAACAAACAGTTATAAACATACATCTCTATCCTGTTGAAACTACTTTAGCTATCAGCTTTTTTTTTCTTTTCTCGTATGCTCTGATGCTGTATGCACTGCTCTTAACGGAACACTTTCCAAAATAATCGTTATTATACCCATGTAACAAGGTAACAAACAACCGACATGTTAGAATATTTGTAGTTATGGTAACTTCATAATATCAAGGCACAAACAGGGGGGTTACCCCGAAAGCGTTACGCAAGTCAGACATAACTGCGTATCCGTGTTTTAGTGTCATACAACATTGAGCATTAACGATGATTAAGTCTAATTTGGTTTGACATAGAAATATAATATCCTAGTCCTATCGGACGACTTTCGTATTATTTATCGGAGTAACCCCCCTGTCCTTGCTAAACAAACAATCCACAATTCACGATCTATGTGCCAGTCAGTTCATCAATCAACCCCTCCCTAATCACCGAAAATTCCCCTGAAAAATGCAAAACAGACGGGCACCCGAAGGAGACTTTCCAATCTGCATTTGTTTGGCTGATTAAACGTCTAAACTGTCACAGGTGTAGTGAGGTGAAGAGCAATCAGCTGAGACTCGCCCTAGGGCTCCAGCATAATGGACGAAGCAATCTTGGGAACAATGGTGCCTGCTTGCGACGTTTTGCATACAATGACCCGTCCCGCGAATGGATTCGAACAACAGGGACGCCTGGCGGGACTCTGCGTTCCCGTTTTTCAGACGTCTCTTTCGATTAGGTTCAATTTCACGTTTCATTGGTTCCGTAATGTCAGTTGGGGTGAAATTAATTCCCTTGGGGTTTTTTAAATTGATGTACAAGAGTAGGTGTGTTTTTCCGATGCAAATAAGTCTGATGTGATGTATCTAAAACAAAATACAGAAAACTCATCGAATATAGTCAAAATGTCGTAATCTGGAACAAACAAGATTTTTAATATAAATTCAAATGATTTATATTTATATTGTATAAGCTATTATTGAAGTTCTTTCCAGCTTCATTGTCATCAGTCCTTGCATATTATCTTAGACCGAAAGTGCCGAAATACTTCTTTTCCTTCCTTAGTCTTCGACTAATCGGTGAAACAAAATATTTAAAAAAAAAGAAAAAAAAATCCGACGAACCTTTTCCTTATTTGAAGTCGGTTAAAAATTCGAATCAACGAAAATTAACCTATTTCTATCATTCGATGAATTTCAGCAGAATTTTAGGCGCAGCAAACAAAAAGAATTTAAAAAAAGTTTTGTAAAACATGGCTGATCGGAAAAATAATTGAAGCCGTCAAACAAAATATTGAATGGTTTGGGTGATTGGGTGGATGGTGGATGATAGCGAGTGACCGCAGCGCAGCTGTCGATGCGTTGCGGTGACGCCTTGATGCCCCGTGGCAGGGTTGGCAACGAAAATACCTTGACATGCGTCGTATACTCTTGGTAATATTAGTATCCGGACTACTATTATAGTAAAAAATTTAGTGTTATTATTCATCGGTGTCAATATGATGCTAGTATTTTTATTAATTAATATGATTTTTTCTTGGTCTAGCCCGCTTGCCGTTCCATCTTATCTTTGCAACACCCAACAGGGTTCATATTATATCTAATAATAACATTGGTAATATTAGTAAAACTAAGAACTGATGTATAATATGAATGCAATATATTAATTTAGATGAATCGCTAATATTAACTTGCCTGTGCATAATCATCACACTACATAAAGTGAATGTGTGTGTGTATTTTTGTTACTTTTTCACGCGCAAACGGCTGTACCGATTTTGATAAAATTTAGGGGCGCAGCTAGTCAATAATAAATAAATAAAAATATTCAAGAGTTTGTATTTACATCGATTTAATGCATAAGTTAGAAAGAGGTAATTGTTTATCTTAGTTTCTGCATCTGCAGCTCTTGCCTCCATACGATCTCAGTTTTGTTCACCGCCTAATGGAATCTTATCTACGTCACAGAATTAATACAAGTATTACACGCAGAACGGTATCTCCTAAGGGACCGCGCACCTCTCCCCTGTTCTCACCTTGTCGAGGGTGTTGAGCGGGTGAACATACACACACAACCTTGTGCACGGATGAATAATTTAATTTTAGTAGTAAAAGCATAAATGATACTCTTCTATGAAGTGCCATAGCCCATACCTGTGTCTACGTGTAATGATTTTGGAAGTAGACCCTTGGACGTAGACTTGCGCAAGATTTAAGATTTTGCGAGGACGTTCAACCCTAATAGAGATAGTTTTTGTGGATAGCGCCAGTCAAGCTGGGCTGGTGCCACTCTCCCCCTGATAGGCGGTCGGTGGTTAATGCACGTCATAGGCTGGCCAGACGTCGCGTATCTACAAATACTAACTTTTGCCACAAGTTGACGGCCAAAACCAATCACTCAATCATATATTTTTTTAACGAAAATGTTGCCAACTTTCGTTTACTTGAACCCTCTTTACATAAATAGGATCCACATTAAAAACAACAAATAAGGATGTGAAACAACAAAATAACAAGCACTTATTTAATCTAAATACACATGAAACCTTTCCGAATGTCTTATAACGATGTTATTTATGAACCGAAAACCGATCATTAACGAATATTTAAATTCGACGCGGCTCCACGATCTCCCAAATACCTCGTAAACGTCAAGTGAAATGAAAACAGTGGTTAACTAAGCCAATAACTTGCGGTTCCAGTACTTCAGATTGCAACTCCTGCTCCCACTGATAGGGATAAAGGGAAGCAGGACAGAGATGGATGTCAATAATACATAGATTTCTTATTTTGATAGTCGCCGACGCCTTTCAACAGCTCTCGTTTTGGACGATTGGATTTATGAATAAAACATCGGCAATTTGTGTAATGCGGTGGAAATTATGCGGTTTTAATTATCTGTCTGTTGTGTTGTGGGTTAGGGGTCCAGATTGTGCTGAAATATTTAATTGACAATAAGCGTCGCCGACGAGCACTCCTTGTAAAAGAAACAAAATCAAGCGTCAATAAATGTGTTAGATTGCATTTGTACTCGTAGTATAGATTTGAAAGATGTACAGTCAGGCTTCAAAAATGGAGTCACAATTTCTCATACAGTTAGTATGGAGATTATGACTCCATTTTTGAAACGTACCGTACAATGCGACGCAAATAAGTTGAACAAAAATGACGGTCGTCGGCGCATTATTTGTACCTGCGCCTACGTTATTGTGTCTGGGGTGATCAGAGTGTGGGTTGTATTTTCCTTATAAACAATAAATCGATCTAACATATAAACCATAATGTTGGGGTAGCATTAGCACTGAACTGTTATAATGTAACTGCTCAGACCCTTAACTATTGCAAAAAAAAAATGGACAAGCACGGGACGATTATCTAAAGTATAATACGGACAGGGCTTGCAAAGACCTGAATGATAAAAAAACACAAGCAAAGAAACCTGCCATAACAACTGAACCTCCAGCCGCGCAACTGGCAACTGCAGACTGTCGCGGCTCTGTCTGTAGCACGGACAATAACGTTCATTTGAATGTGTCCGACACACCCCGCGTCCGCGACGCTTGTTCCTGACGCATGTCTACACAAGGAAGGGTTGCTAGAATGGGAAAGGCGAGTCAAATTGAGCGTAAAGTCGTAAGAACTTCGAAATTGGACAGAAATATAAGGACTAACAGATACTGTAAATATATAAGAACTTACCCCAAGGAACGTTTAGAAATATTAAAATCAAATTTGGCCCCACATATACGCTCAAACTGATCAGCTGAATCGAATTCTCTGATAAGCAAAACCATATTATTTCGACATATTTTACTAGATGAAAGATGTTGTTATAAAATTATGGAAAGCCGTATTAAAATGCTTTTTTCCAAGACGGAGAACCGAGATGGGAGGTCTTTGCCCAAAGATTCAAAGATTCAAAGATTCAAATGTTTATTCAGTAATTAGACCTTTACAGGCACTTTTACACGTCAATAAGTATAATTTATGTTACGTGTAAAGTATATTAAAATTTAATTTATTTTTTAAAGAAAAGCTACCGATACCAGCGCTTCGTAACGACCACTGCTGAGAAGAAACGCCGAAAGAAACTCATTTTCACAGTATTGGTCGCCTACTCGCCAGAAGGGCTTTGTCATATTATTATAATTGTCTTTTAATTAATAAATACTTATAATATAATACAATGTTGACACATTATAACATGTTATGCTTGCGAACAAGTAAACTAACATAAATTGCGTAATAAAAAATATTAAGTAGTCAAAAAAAGCGAAGCCGAGCTGACCAGTCCCTCCCGGCAGCACCCGTTCACGAGTTGACGCACGGATCAGCCATCGTTAAACTCAACCATATTAGAGGGAATCCAACGACCCGACCAGCGACGCCACCACCGGATTGGACATTTTAGTGAGCATGAAAAACCCGAACTCGCAGACCTTGTCAAGAGAAAATATTAATTATATGTTGGTCACTTATTGATCGCAGAGCATTTACATGTTTTTACAGTAAGCTTATTATGGTAACAGAAAATGCAGCTGTTTATGTTTCATGTGTGGAGTGTAATGGAAAATGTTTAGGAAGTATCCACGCGTTTTTATCTCTTAAATAATCATTGATAGTATAGTATGCATTGTTCAATAAAACTTTTTTAACATGTGTTTTAAATTTTGCCATTGGTAGGTTAACGATCGCTTCGGGAAGTTTATTAAATAATGTTATACCTAGACCTAAGAGTGACTTTCTAGTTTTAGCAAGTCGAAATTTAGGCGTATGAAGCTGATTTTTGTTGCGAGTATTATAACTGTGAACATCACTATTTTTCTTGAAATTATTTAACCTAGATTTAACAAATAGAAGATTTTCGTAAATAAATTGAGATGTCACAGTAAGAATATTTATAGATTTAAATAACTCTCTTAAGGAATCGCGTGATTTTAGTCCGTAGATCGACCGAATTGCTCTCTTTTGTAGCACAGAGATAGCATGTATGTTAGCCGCTTTACCCCATAAGAGCAAGCCATATGACATTATGCTGTGAAAATAACTAAAGTATACTAGCCTAGCAGTTTCAACGTAAGTACACCGTCTGACCCTCCTCACAGCATATGCTGCCGAACTAAGTTTCTTGGCAGTGGCCTCAATATGTTTATCCCATTTTAAGTTCCAGTCTACAGTTATGCCTAAAAATTTGGTGTTGGGTACCCATTCTAGAACTTGACCATTAAGACTCAAAGGTATGTGAGTATTAGGTTTATTCAATAGTGAAAAATTAACGCACTTAGTCTTTTGTGTGTTTAAGGCCAGATTATTAGTCGTAAACCAACTAAGTACTTGAGACATAGTATTGCTTACATCGTCATAGTTTGTGCATTTTCTGTCAACGTTAAAAAGTAAAGATGTATCATCAGCAAACAATACTACTTCACACAACTTTTCTGCAAGACAGGGGAGGTCATTAATATAAATCAAAAACAAAAATGGACCAATTATTGAACCCTGAGGCACACCCATGCTCACAGGTGCACTATCTGAGGATACTCTGTTGATTTCAACTCTTTGAGTTCTATTATCAAGATAAGATGAAATAACAGAGAGTGCAGTATCAGTAACGCCATAAAATTTTAGTTTATTTTTTAATATTATGTGATCGACACAATCGAATGCCTTCGACAGATCGCAAAAGATACCTATAACGTCTTGTCGATTCTCCCAGGCTTCGTAAATAATTTTAACTAAGGTCGCTGCTGCATCAGTGGGCCCAACAATGGGACCTAGCGGGCTCTAAATAATAATATATTTTCCCTTACATCTATTTTCCTAAGAACAACTTAGTAATAAATATAAATATATAGAGACATAAGCGTAGGACATAAACGTAGGACACCCACCCACAAGGTGGTCAGACGACCTGACGTTTTGGAAATCCTTGGGAGAGGCCTATGTCCAGCAGTAGACGTTATGCGGCTGAAATGATGATGATATAAATATATAGGGACAAATTACACTGATTTAGCTAGCCCCAATCGAGACTTGTGTGATGGGATACTAACTCAAGGATACTTTATTTTATAACAAATACATGTATAGATAAACACCCAAGACCTAGGACAATTTGTGAAATGCCATTTTTCAACTTGCCCTGACCGGGGATCGAACCTGGAACCTCTGGGTGGTAATCAAGTAAGTAAGTAATATGTACTAATTTCTATTTCGTAAAATTTTAGACAATTTTAACGACAATAAAATTGACAGAATGTATATCTAACTTCTTAAAAACCAAATGTGTATGCCTGACGGCGCAGCATGACGCCTTACACTGTAAACTAACAAACTTTGTACTCATGTCTGACAAATAAATGATTATGATTATGATAAGGAATTTGGAGGATTAGAATAGCAACTAACAATTTTTTATGTATATGTATAGTTTCTATCTAAGTATTATGTATCGCAAGTAATATGATAATGAACAGGCATAAAGTCAGCCGCATCCCGGCGCATCCACGGGCGGTCTGCGATTATCATATCCTCTGTATAACTATTTATTTATTAAATTTGTATTAGCTGCTACACTCTACAAATACATGTTAGAATTTGTACGCCATGTTTCCCTTATATTAAACTTGCACATTTTAAATTACTGATTTTATTTATGATTATATTGTAAGAAAGTAGAGGTACATCAATTCTTTATTGTAAAATAGTTAAATTGTTTATTGTGATACAAACGAATTATATTTATTAATTTATCATACATGCATTTATAAAAAAAAAGAATAATATTGGCAGAATTAATATAATAACACAGATACGAGTACATCAAGCAGTAATTACAATTATAAGACATTTAACATAGTACACAATGAGCCAACGAGATACCTATGGGCCGGCCCTCTATCTATATCTTGAATTTTCTCATAAACTCAAATTAATATTAAGAGGCTACCTGAATTTTCCGGGGTCCAGTGCTGCCCCCATTTGAAATAAATCTATTGAAAGGAAAAGGAGATTTCATTTAAAATTTTGTCTTGATCAGACCCTAGATAACCCTTTAAACTATTTAATGAACTATTGTTTACTGTTTAAAGTGAGAACATGAAGCTTTTCTACGCACATACGCCAAAAGTGGCCGTTTTTCGCAATTGTGATCAAGACAAAATTTTAAATGATATCTCCGTTTTATTTCAAATGATTTATTTTAAATGGGGACAGCACTGGACCCCGGAAAATTCAGGTAGCCCCTTAGCACGAAAATGTATATTTAGAACGACTTCATTAAAATCTTGCTGAATATAATTTTCTTGTTAATACTATTTTGGGTTTAAGAGAAAATTCAAGATATAGGTATCCCAAGTTCCCAGATATCTCGTGGGCCCACTGTACAGAGGCGGACAAATCGGTTCAGCTGAAGTTATTTGGTGTTAACGCTTGAAAGTCAGGGCTGTCCCTACCCAAAAATAGTTGGCGCTTCGGATATCAAGCCGCAATAGTAGTATCACTACTCATCACTAGATGGCGTTCTTGACAGTCGGACTGTTTTTTTATTTGCTTAGCGAATAAAGTTGTGATTTCGGATATCAAGCGTAATGCGTTGTGATGACTTGACATTATGTGCAACTCCTGTTTTCCACTTAGCCTTGCAATCCTTGGATCTGTCTAACTAACCCCAAAGAAATAAAGGTTTCTAAGGGTGAGTCTGATTTAGGGTTGGTATGGGACACATCTGTCAGCACGGAACAGCACTTTATTATGCTGTTATCATTTTCTGTCGCTCAGAACTGTCATTTACTGGAGCGAGACGGAGAGCGACGGAACGCTACAGCATGGCCGGTTCCACGGCGTTCCGTCGCATTTATTACCGGTTCCGGCATTGTCTTCACCACCACCGTCGCACGGACTTCGCCATCCTTGGATAGCGCCCTGGGTTCAGTACCAATAGGGGTTCAATCGGGAACGCGGAAGATTATGTACAAAAATAAGTGTGATATATTATTGAGCTAAATAAAATACATTTTGTAGTGTACACAAATAGTACATAAATAATGTAGCATACACAAATTGTCAATATAATCAATAAATAATTAGATATTATTCTTTCGTCTTGGGCAACACCTACGCGGGCCGATAGATGGCAACACGGTGCCGACCAGTTTGAATGGCGACCGCGTGGCAACAAGACGTTGAATGTTAGCTGACAAGCCGATATCTAATTAATATAATTATTAAGTGCTACTGGGTGTTTCCTTACGTACAACAGCACACTACACATCACGCCTGTTTCCCACAGGGGTAGGCACAGACTATGGACCTCATTTGTTACGATCCTAACCTAATATTTAGGAAAATAATTTAATCCACGAGCTAGGCAAGCAATTCTCATCTACAGTACCAATCAACCTGGTCACAATAGTGGCGAATCTCGTCCGAGGCTATTATATCCCGTAATAAGATATCCTCAGTAGAAAGACTTGCAATTGTGCGGAATACAATGCCTTAATCTGCCACGTGTACGCGTTCGCATCGTGGGGGCTGCCATGCTGGACGGACAAAATGAATAACCGGCCAAGTGCGAGAGACTCGCACACTAATGGTTCCGTACCATTATCTATAATATACAATATGTAACAAATACTCTGTGCGATCATTGTAGGAGCAAAAAAAATCGTCATTTTCATACAAAAGTGTTAGGCCAGCCCGGTAATTTGTATGAAAAGTTCTTCATGTTGACAGTCTGAGTAACTCTTACAAGGATGGGACAGGGTTTTTGTTGCATATTGTATCTAGCCCCACTTAAATATTTATCTTATTCTGATTTTAGTATTTGTTATAGCGGCAACAGAAATACATCATCTGTGAAAATTTCAACTATCTAGCTATCATGGTTCATGAGATAAAGCCTGGTGGCAGACAGACAGAACGACGGACGGACAGCGGGGTCTTAGTAATAGGGTCCCGGAACCTTTGGGTACGGAACCCTAAAAATCAACGCAAAAATTAAGGCATTGCTACTCAATTTAGATCATTACTTTTGTATCGGATTTTTTATGTAGCAGGTGAAAAAAAACAATGTCTCTCTAAGAATAGCTTTGACAACCGTAATCACGATTGAATAACATTTTGCTCCTTATAAACGATCTGTCCAAACCAAAAGCTGGATCTCGTACCAAAGCACGTGACGAGGGCACGTGGCCAGGTGCGAAGTGGCTGGCAGGATTGGCGGTAGCAGGCGGTATTGTTGTTTTCGAACAAGATTATTTTCTATAGGCAAATTTGAAAAAAAAACGCCGATCAAGCGTTAACATCAACAACTTTTAAAAGGCTCAACCGATTTTCATCAAACATGGCTAAGAACAACAGCAAGGGAACTTGCTTTCAAACCTATAACACCCCTCTTTTTTGTCGGATGGATGTTTTGATCCCAGTTAGAAAGACATGAACATCAAAAAATTAATTATGATGATGATGATGATCTAGGACAGGTTAATTAAGAAATATAACGGATTGTTGATAATAGTTGTCTATTATGTGTACTAATAACTACTTATTAGTGTTATGACCATGCATGTCATTGACTTTATAGGAGATCTTTAAGGAGAAAACAGAGTACTGGATATAAACTAGGTTCCTAATACGTATCGAGATAACAACAAACTATCGCAAAAGTTAAATAACCCTTAAAAAAGCATTTCCTCATCTCAAGGTAAGACTCAAATCGAAGTAACCGTATTTTTTACAAGACCGCAAAGTTTCACCGAATCAAAATCAAATTCCAATATGAAAACTTTTACTTCATTCAACTTCGCGAAAGTTGTACCCAACAATATTAGATTATTAGTTTAGAAGACAGGAAAATAAATGTGCACTCACATATCGAGGTATCAACCCAATACGATTACCGTGATTGCTTTCGCAGACTCGCGAGTCGCGATTCGAGACTAGAGTCTAGAGTCGCGTAAAGAAATGAGATTTGCCATACTTAGATTAAGACAAGGTCTGGCTGAAGATGCAATTTTTATTTTCAAGAATGCAATAGGGAAGATGCATAATATTTTTTTCCTTGTACTATGGAAAGAATTCCTAAAATAGGCACGTCCAAGAAAAAATTACCTTGCTAACTTAAAATCTCTTTAAGATATAAAGCTACAAAGTCACGTCCGCCTTTGGACGGCATCTCGGAGCGCCTTAGAAAGACCGGACACGAGTGACGTCACTTATGTCGCATTTGTAGGCGTGATTTAAGAACATTTGTTCAGGTGCTATGTCAAATATTGCGTGTACAGGACTGTCCTCATAATAAAAATAGCTATAATTTTATAATAAAATCCTATGGTAATATGATTTTAAAACTTTTTATTACTTCTAAAATTGACTTTTTCAATCAACTAAAAACCAAAGTTAATGAATCAATAAAAAATATAATTGAGCTTAAACGCCTTTTTTACGTAAATACTTACAAAATGAGAGACATTAATCATAATGTTTTAATTATGCATCTTCTCTATTGAGAATGTCTTAGTAGGTGACATTAATAAACAATGATATTCAGTAGAAACAATATTTGTACTCAAAGATTGGACACAAAACAATAGGTTAGCTTGGTTGAAGCACCACCTACGAAACGTTCATAATAGTATCCCTTCAACATTTCGTTATGCCAAAATTTCTACATATTTTATAATACTACGACCATTTCACGACTACAACCACATTATTTTTAGTATTACTGACTTGGATAAAGATGACAAATAGAAACCTTCAGCGGAAAAACCAATTTAAATCAAGACAAGCCATGTACCATGTCGTGATTAATTGTTAATTTAATAACCGGCCAAGTGCGTGTCGGGCCACACGTAGTGTAGGGTTCTGTAGTTACGAATGCTTACTTTGAGTTCACGCAACTAAAAACGTTTAAAAAACTAATTTTTTATGGGAACTTGTATAAAATTTTCCATTTGCCTACGTCACATTACAGCTTTCTAGTACTTATATTCTCTGAGTTAATCTGCGGACAGACAGATGGCGAAACTTGTTTACTACGGAACCCTAAAAACAAGTGATTTATACAATTAATAAAACTTATTATGAAAATGACTTCCAAAGTACACAAAGGCTGATAAAGAAGTATAAATAAATGATAGCATGGAATTACACAAGGCAATTTCTTGAAAAATAAAAATGTAGCGAGTTAGTGTACTCGTAAATTCCCGCTTTCCATTACGCGATATAAATCGAAAAGAAATGGAGGTATAATTACATGAGAACGATTCGCCAACAGCGGATGATTTGCAGCTGTAACCTTCTCCTCAAGTCTAAGTCTGATGGAAAAAAATAATTTTCCACCAAGTGGTTACTGAAGACGGGTTCTATGGCGGTCTAAATGTCAATATTACCACAAAGTCATTCGATAAAAATTGGGGAATGCTAAAATTACCGATACGAAGCAAAAAGTTTATAAATGAAATAGGCTCTTCTGTGGTAGAGAGAGAGAGAGAGGTGAAGTACCATTGATATAATTCTGTCAATCTTGTACAAAAAAGAAGAACAAAACCTACAATAGATCACGACACGAGTAGCCTACTATCGAATACAGGAACCTACATCTTGCAAACTTTTGCAAATGCATCTAAACCCTTTTATTCTTCTTTTCAATTTAAAAGTGTAATGCGTGTTAATAATATACCTGGCTCGTTAATTTTATCATTCTTAGCATTGAAATTACCTCGAGTATAAAAGCCTGCTCCGGGACCTCAACGTGACTCATGTCCCGTTTTATGAGTTTTAAGAAATGCTCCAGACCTGAAGAAGCCGATGCCGATAACAAAGCGCTTTAAACATAACGTTTCTTTTCATTCAGCGGCTGCGATGTTTCCGTACAGCGAGCAGGCTGTGCTGCCGAGCTGGTGCTCCAGCGCTTAGCGTTGCGTGCCTCGCAAAAGCCCTCGGCTTTCACGGGTTCCGTCGGCATTATGCCTCTAATGTCACTTAATTTGCCGTCTAGGGCTCCTCACGTGAATGCAGCCTACGAGAGCCGGTTTAATATAAAAATTTGCTCGTTTTTCTCTGATGCGAGATTTAACGTTAAACTGTTGCCTCTTTTGAGAGTAAGCGCCTAGAAGTAATGGGATTATGAAATCGGTAGTTATGGTTTCGCGGGCAAAGTCGGAAAGGAAATTAAATTACGCAAGTAACATAGCTGTTTTATTTCGGGGATTCCGTTTGCGTTCGCTTTGAGGTTTTTGGGCGCAGATTATATTTTAGACAGCAGAAAGTGGCATGATATCAAAACTCATGTAATGTATATCTTTAATTTTATTAATATGAATTAATATAAATGGTTTGCTTTTTTTCTGGTTCGTATTAGGTACCGCATCAATTCAATACACGATAGTAATATTACTTTATGAAAGCAATAAAGTAAAAAAATGTTACTTTCATATCGAAACGCGTAATCCGCAGTGCACAGTCTGCTTTTCAGGGATTATTTCGGAGTTATAATAACTGGTTTCGCTTGGTCGGCTGTACAATAGTGCCATTACCGGGAACTCGGTTAATGGCAGTTGCTGACCACGCAGCCATTGTGTAGGTCGCCCTGTAATGAGACCGTTTCGCTAGTGGACCAAATTCCCAGGTTTCCAATAACTTCCTATGGTAGTCCAAAAATATTTTTCGATAGTTTTGGTTTGCTTTACATTTTAACTACCATACATCAGATAAATGTTTGAAAGCAGAGGATGGTAGAGAGAGGAGACACCACCACGTAACTCGTCCGAAAAAAACAACCTCTTAAATTGAAAGATGACATATTTGAGACTCACCTGTAATCTTAGCTGAATGGTGTCGAATATGAGGAGAAAATCATCCTGAAACAAAGAAATTGCACAAATTAAGTACACATTAGAAAGTTCCACAGAAAGTTCACTAAAACAAACATGGTTTTTAGTTAGACGAGTGCTTCATTTTGGTCTGTATTTAGCCAGCCATTTTGTATTTCGTTGCATTAGAATTATTTAAAATTCGTAAAAAGGCTTTACGTGTGTTAAATAAGTAGACAGCTTCGATCCTATCTGCTGAATATACAACATGCACCTTGGAGATAGTCACTAAGTATCTTGATACTTAAGAACTAATAAGACTAGTAAAAGAATATTTCATAACAATAAACTGCAACTTTATTTACATTACAGATACAAATTGAACCAAGTAAACAGAGGAAATCCGTAATCAAGTAAAAGGTGACTCGACTTGGTTTGTTTGCGGGATGCTCCAGCTTCACCCTTAACGGCGTGGATTGTAAGTATTGTAACAATACCGGATTTTAAACCCAACTGACATATTGAATTTTTGTTTGACATAATTAATTATGAAAAGTTTTACGTTTCTTAAGGACGCCAAATTATTAAGTATGTTTATGTAAAAAAAAGACAGATCTGTCTTTTTTTTATCTTGTTATCTATAACAAGAGAAGACACAAAAAATAAAACTGCTCCTTCTGATCGTGATCATGGACACAAAATGATCATTACATTAAGGTCGATAACCATCTCCATATGCGAGGTAAACTTAAAAGAACATCAAATATTTGCGACATATCCTTTATCACTTTTATCATATCGGACATGGACCAAAGGCGGGAAGCGGCGCCGGCGCCGGCGGGCCGAGTCGCCCGCGTGGGCGAACGCAGCCAAAGCAAAAAGCCGCTCGCACTGCGGCATTCCACCTCCGAACCGGTCTGCGCTCAATGGACGCCGATACAAACTCGACAATACGAGCCCACAACCCAAATAACACTCTAATATCAACAATATTGAGATCAACTCTGATTTCGCTGATGCAAAGGTGCAACAGATGCGAGAAAATTAAAATCATATTACCGGAGTTACTGTACAAAAAGTTGAATGATGGCGAACGGCACAGAATATCAAATGAAGTTGAATTTTATGACGTATCAAATGATGGATGTGACGGAGCTATTGGACACGAAAGGGAAACGAGAGCAAAAACTCGTTGGAATCAACAGCATCCAACAGCGCATACAAGCTGATGTTTATAATAGCGTCGGTTTTTACAAACGTGTACATTGAACTTTATTTAGAGATGGTAATTTAAAAACAGGAGATGAAATTACTGATGAAGTTGATCTTTACAAACAATACGAGAAAGGAATGTTAACACAAGGGATCGGTGAATAAGCTCTTAAATAAGACAGTTAAAATAGGTCGTATAACGAAAGCTAAACAAGGGAATACACTAAACTTCAATTAAGGCGAGCCGAGGGGCAAACATTCGGCTCTGGTCGCGCCACAAAGGGCCGAAGACGTAGGTAGGCGGCGCGGGCGCGGCAAGGGCCTGTTTCTCGGAATCGGTTCGGACTCCTGCGCACAATGCCGGCCGCAACATAGCAGTCAACATCACGAAATACCAAATGTTTTTTCTATCACGTCGTATTTGAAACCGAACATTCTATGCCTCGGGAAGCATGAAACATTAATAGTATTGCTAATCATTTTTCAAAACTAAAAACCGACTTCAACCCCCAAAGTACTCAACCGATTTTGATAAAATTTCCATGGTACCACCTGGAAAGTATACCCCTTCAAACAAAAAAAGACTTTTTAAATCGGTCCAGGCGTCTTTGAATAATCGGTAAACAAACATAAAAAAAAAAGGATTGCGACGAATTGATAACCTCCTCCTTTTTTGGAAGTCGGTTAAAAATAGTATTGAATTTACAAATTAAATACTCACTTTATTATAAGTAATATGATCAATTAAATACAATGCAATTTATGTTGAATTAATAAAAACGACGGGTTGCACTCCGGGAGTGCCGGCAGAAGTGAAAACTTGAATATGAACGTTGTGCATTTTTGATATTTTGGAATGATTAAGGAATAATTTTGCACGAATTGCTTTAATTATAAGTATAAAATTTATGTGGTAGAAATTGTATAATACAGTATTTATTTATTTACAGCGTGCCACGCCCAAGCGCCCTGCGCCGCCTAAACGAAACAGCAGACGCAGGCATACATTTTCGCCGCGCCGTAGAAAGAGAGGGGGATACTTCCTCTCCTACGCCGCGCCGGCTGTCTACGCTCCATCCGTCTTACGAATTTTCGATCAGTGTCACGTGTCCTGAGGCGAGTTTCCAGACGCGAGTTTAAATTTTTTACCCATTACAAAAAAAGTGTACAACGCCGCTAAAGAAGTTTTCTCTCCAAAAATTATGTTTGGTGTGGTTTATTTATGGCTTTCTATATTTTGTGAGATACATAACGGAAAACGGAAGTTTTCTTGTTTTCACAGGCTAACATTTACAGGATAACAAGATTTCACCTGGCCACGTGATTTTGAGGGCTAATTACATTAGTCTACAACCAAAATGCAACAGTGTGGCTATATGGGTTTTTATATTAGTTAATGTGTTTTAAATATAGATTCATACTTAAAAAATCCGTATCACGTAAGATTTTAAAAATTTGTAATTTATTTTTTTATTTTTTTGAAATATTATGCAGTTTTCTTATTGTATTTGCAATTAATCATAAACTTTAACATATTTGTAAATCCGAGGTATCTATAGCAAATTTCACGTGTCTGGTTTGTAATCTTTGTTGTTTATTAATTCCAGACTTGAAGGTAGTTGTAAATTTATTATGATACCTAGTTACTGAAAGTGAAATTTTTAATAAAAATGCATAAATCTAAAAAGCGTGGTTGTAAAACACAGAATAATTCATTTTGATATGTTTGTTGTATAAATATATCTAAATCACAGGTCAGAACAATAACTTAAGTGACTAAATTAGCATGTCTTAAATATTGTTTTCCCATAGTGAATCAAGATCGGAATTGGGCTCCCTTACTTGTGGCCAGACTTGTATGTCAAACAGAGCAAGGAGAGAGGTTCCACCAAGATATTTTAACAATGAAACAGAGATATCAGGGCCGCTGGGACCCTGAAATGATGAGGAATTATCTTTGATTCCTATTATAGGAAGTAATAAATAATACAAGAAACATCCTTATTTGCAAAATAAAAAACTACGAGTACATAACAATGAGTCAGTGACAATAGTTACAGAAGCCTATCACTTGGCCTCAAAAAAAAATAGTTTATATAAAATAACCTTTTTTTATTTAAACTATTTGGGTATATTGCCAATAGGGCAATTTTTCATACAATTCATCAAAAAAACTTCATTTTGATGTAACCTTCAAAGATAAAGATGCACCTATAGCCATGTCTGTTGCATTTTTTACTTCTTATTTATAGAGTAGTATTTTTACACAAGACATTTCACCGGCATTTTACTCGATCAAACAGATTTATTTTTGAATTTTTAATGGTCATATCAAAAAAGGTCGTTTTAGATTAACATATAACAGTTTAAACACTACCTTCAAAGTTTCCTCGTTTGATATCAAAAGAGCGCCGCCATAAACTGACTCAAAAAATGTAGTCCTTTAGATAAGAAACGTGTACTACCCAACCTCAATAAAGCGTTATCACTACCCGGTTTCCCGCTAAAAAAACTCCAACCTGTTTGAGAGCAAATAAAAGATATTTTTACGACAGCAATACATAGTTCGTAAATTATTACGCAATTTAAAGAACAAATAAGAATGTAAAATGCTAGCTTTGTGTCGAGAAATTGGAGTTTTAGAAGTTGGAACTCGTTTTTAAGGCTTCTCCACAACTTTGAGAAACCTAACAGAGGCTCTTTCATCTCTTTCGTTATTTTATTTTTAAACCACGCAGGTTTTTATCTTTGAACTGAAAAGTTTGAGCTCGCGTTTTTGTACGAATAACATTAAATCAAAATCTATAATAATGGCAATAAATGTGATTAAGGTTTGAATCGTAAATTTAGAGTTCTTTATAGAACAGACTCAAGTTGAATTAAGTAAACTTTTGTTAATATTGTAAACGACCAAACTTATAAAATGTGCATTATTGTAATGGTAAAATAATGTAATAAAATTTGTTATTGAATGTTTGGTGAAAACTAGATAAAAATGATACTTCTTCCTGAATAATTAAATCGTTTTACTCGTATATATAAAGAAATTTAACGTTGGAGAAATGCTTTGATATTTTATTGCAGGCAACAAGCCAATACAATATCAAACATCCGGCAATATCTCGATAGCCTTAATTAAAGGGATACAACTTACAAAGCGTGAGTTCGCCGCTGGTACGTATGTAGGCCGTACACACATGCTCATGGGATTAAAGTTACCCTACAGTTCACCCGTGTAAATGTAGCAGCCTTGCGGGAGTTGAAAGTTGATAGGACATTCCGTATTAATTAACTAAATAAGTCTGGCAAAGCGAAGCGAGCGACAGAAACAGTCGAGGCTGGCGACTTGCGAGTTGTCACTCGAGTGTCAATAAGACAGCGAGACACGGCAGATTTAAGTATGGGGCCGGGGGCGACGGGCGGCGCCACCCCAGTGTGTGGTTTCCTTTTGATGTCATCTTCGCGCAAACTTTGCTACGGATCGGCTTTGAGATAGAGAGACGGAGAGTGACTAATTTGGCCCAGCATTTGATCTCGAGAACTCCGATGGCTGCGTCCCGCTCGCACCCGCCACCCGGCCCGCCGCCGCCGGGAAGCTCTTTGCAAAATTTCGCTTTGATCGCAAAGTTAAATTATATGGGAATTGAGCATTAAATGGATACACATGTGAGGCGTACATGTAAGTGCGTGATGAGACGCTGGCAGGCCGCTGCTCGGACGAACGAGTGATGCGAGCGAGGAAATAAAAGCGGGACGTTTGACGATTACGCCGACTTACATAAATAATGAGCGAGGAGTCACTTTCAAAGTTATACATTTGTGAGAGCGGCGCTTGTATTTAACTCCGCCTAATTTGCCGCGAGTACGCAGTACCTTTGAGAGCTCCGTTTTTACTAGTTTACGAAACAGATATTTGCGCCCGCCTTTCCTTTGATACGGCACTTTGTGGAGCATTTTACACGAGTTTCTTTTGAGGCCATTCAGACGGTGAGTAACGAAAGGCTGTCTTTGATAAACACGTGCGAGGACTCTTCAGTACTTATTAGGGGTGCTTTCTTTGAAAGTGCTTCTTGTGAAATCTATTTGAAACGTTCACAATCTCAAAGCGGCTCCGATGAAAGGTGCGCTAATTAAACTGTCGCTAATAAAATTATGTGAAAAATTGAATCTACGAGTGTTTTGTCCATGTCTGAAGCTCCGTGAAATTAGATTACTTTGTAATTCTGTTAGTTTTACTCAAACGGATCCAATTACAGTCGAGCTGATATTAATATATTTAGTCGAAGCGGGTCGTACTAAACTAAATCAATCTTGGGACAAGTTTAGACGTATAAAGTCTTTGAGCTCAAGCTGGGAGAGCTATTAGTAGGTTATTAATGTTGGGTCACACACTCGTGTGAGTCAAAGACGAGTCTGCAAAGTGGCGCCTTTGTGAGCGCCTGGGCCGCCGCCGCCGCCGCGGGAAACGCTTCGTGTGTTTCAACTCGTTCCTCGCGACAAACTCTTTGTCTTGTGATGCCTTTACAATGCACCGCTTTCCTTATAGCGCCGTCGTTCGAGTATAAAAAGAATTACGTCAAACGTTAATTTTATTCCTCCTCGATTTCATCCTTCATTTCCATCAAATAAGCGTTAAATTATAAATTTCCTTTTTATTATAATAGAATGATAAATAACGTTTTAATAGAGCTTGCGAAAGACCCTTTGGCAAACAAAAACATGTTAGCATCAAAGAGTGGCATATAATGATACTCGGTTTTCTTATATCGATGACCTGTTTGAGATCAAAGGCGATTGATGGACTTTGATGTTTAAATGTAAAAAAGACTCAAACTGGTGTCCTTGTGATGGAAATTCGAGGTATGGGTTGTATGCTTTAGTTAGAGGCGACTTTGTGACGGGCTCTTAGCGCGACGAACTTGGGACAAAGGACGGCCAGCGCCCAAAGCCCATACAACTGATGAAAAACTAACGAGCGCGGTGCAAACACTTGCATAATCTGTTTGTTCATTATTACATGCATTTAAAGAGATCATTATTGGTTGTTTTTAGGGATTATGATCGCTTTTTATTGCATTTAATTGATCTGACAAAAGTTATAAGATGTACTCTGCCAATCTGGCGTAACAATGTACTTGCATGTTCCCCAAAAGCTCAATAATTTTTGATTGCAACTTCATAAAATTAATTTGAATAAAAATTATTAAAAAAATATAATTGGTCAAAGGGTTGCAAAATACATATACCTAAGGTTGTTCTTAAACAATACACAATGAGACAAACTACTAGTGTTGGTACAGTTTCTTTACTTTTATGTGAGTAGATTTCTAAATGTATCACAATTAGTCAAGAAAATAATAATCAAAACATGACGATTACGACTATACAGTATACACCCGTTCATACATTCTTTAAACGAAAATATGCATATGTATTATGTAGGTATTTAACAAAAAGTAATCCAAGACAGTGTCATCTACAAATGATTACGGCATGCAATTACTTAATGCTATCGAATCGAATGCCATTAAAACAATAATAAAGTTTAAAGCGACGGCAAGTGAGAATATTAAAACGGCCGTACCGGGAACACTGTCAAAGAGCGCAAACTACAAAGGAAACAATATAATCTTGAAAAATATAAGCTCTTCTAAGAAACACTCCAAATCAAAGGGACACCTAATTTATAAATTGCAATTATACCGGTAGTCGGACGGCAGTGGGGGAAAAAATTACAGAGAACAGATTACGAACACTAAATTTAATTACAAAGCGAACTCGAATATAACAAATTGGAGAGGATAAACGCGACAAAGTAAAAGAGAAAACACACCAAAAGGAAACTCCGAGCATTGATATAAACGAAATTTAAATTAAGTACAAAGGAAAAGAAGATGAAAAAAATCCTTTCATTGAAAGCTCTCATCCCGAGTCAGGGGCGGCTACATCAAAGACACCTTTCTATCCTTATCTGTGGAAACCGAGTTTGGAAATTAGCACAGATCCTTCCGTCGGAGTCTCAAAGTCTCAAAGACGCCGCGTGCGCACCCTTTCAGCTTTTAGCATTACGCTTTCATGAGCTGTTTTTGTATAATTTGTTGGACATAATGTAGCTAATGACATATTCTGGACTTTTCAGCGCTGTTTCGCTAATTCCACAAAATAACGAGAATACGAAAAGAGAGCTTTTGTCCAGTGACAGTAAAATGAGCTTAAACTGCGTGTGGGTTGCTTTGAATCATTTAAATGAGATTTAATGGCATTCAATAAACTGTGCATGGATTGAGAAGCTCAGCCTGTAAAGTTAAACAAGGAATTTTTATGTTAAACAAAATATTACTCGGATATTTATAGATTTTTAAGCATTTCTTGTACATTTATGATCGCTTAATTATTTATAACTTTCGCACAGAGTTTTATAAAATCCCAAAATTGGACATGACTTAGTTATTTGTATAGATCGATAGTACTTTATATTTTAAATACTAAAGTAGAAGTCCGGTGTGGCAATTTGCCTAAGTAGTTTCAAACAAAACAATCAAAGTTGAAGAAATGTTCAAATCCAGAGATGAATGAATGTATAGGTATCCGATAAGATAGACCAATCTGAATCATATTATTATAGTTTATCACAACCATTTATTCTAAGTAGTCGGCGACAAAAAAAAATGAAATGTGAGAAAAAAAAATTTATTTTCACTTGTTTCCGTATTTAACAATCATATCAAAAATAAAGTTAAACAGCCTATTATTACCATAAATAATTAAAGTGTGCATCTCGTTTAGCTTTTGAGATCTGGGCATTTTACGTTTTAAAAGTTACCCCTGCAAAGAACTGCTCTTTAAGAAAAATAAGAACTTGCCATCAGCTTGTCAATGGCAATAACTAAAAACTGTTATTATGACATATATGTATTAAGATTTTTCTAAAACTTACTGAAATTACTAAAGAATGTGTTTGATAATAAGCAATACTAATAATTATTTTGCACTGCTTGAAATACCAATTTCTGTCTTGTCGTTACTTTGTAACGCTGACCGGTAATGTGTCGGTCCGCTTCGGGTCGCTTTGCGCAGATATTTAAAATTCTCTATGTTAATTCCACATTTCAATAAGAGTAACATTTGAATTTCAATAAGTTATAAATTTTGACAGGTTTCTTATTTATTTTTAATCGGGTGGTCTCTGAAATTTTTAACTAGTTTTCATTTTACTTCGGAACACCACTATCTCTTGTTCTGGTTGGGATATTGCTTTAACTTTACCTGTACCTTCAATGATATTTTTTTTAATTAGTTAAATTACTTATTGTTGTCACGATGGATCCCCCCCTTTATAGTAGATTTTTTTATGTTATAATATTATTATGCATAACAACGGTTTACAGAAACATAATTTCGTAGAAAATAGTATGGCATCTACCCATTTATCATAAATTCAAAAGCAATAATATTAAAGAAAATCCGAATAATTTTGGAGCATAAATTTTATAGCCATAATAATCTAAAAGTTCGCAGTCAGAATCGCCGTTTGGTATTTAATGCATACGTATAATAATTTCAATGCGGAATCATGAATTAATATAATTTTCTTCTGCCATAGTTATTTGGTTGAACACAATCGTTTCTTTACGAATTTTTAAGTGTTTAAAATTTAAATAGAATAGTTGACTTTAACATGTGATTTATACTTCCCTGTAATAAAACAAAAATAGTATGAAAAGGCTGTCTAAGTAAGATGGTTACAGTTCTAATATTATCTAACCTATTTTTTTTCCCCTAACCGAGTAAATTGGGAATTCTATTTTATATGTAGACCAACGATAGCATAGATTTTAACGATTATGGTTTTCATTATTATGCTTTGCATTGCAGGTGAAATTATGCCAAATAAGAGTATGTATGTAACAGGTAATTGTACCATATAAAATTCTGACTTCTTAAAAGTATGCTATTGTACATTCACACATACAAAAATATCCAGCCAAACAAAAATTATATCAACTATTTTTAAGCGATGAAAATATTTTTTCAAATGAGATTCTGCCATGTATGTTATGCGAAATGAAATTCGGAGCATCAAGATTCTGCCAGATAGATAGAAGCCGGTCAAGCAAGACATCTTGTATGGTAAAGAGACTAAAAATTTGAAGCACACCTGCTATGGCATTTTAAGGGATTTGTACCTTTATTGAAAAGCTCCAAGTTATGTAAGATCGTTACTGGTAACTTAAATCAAACATTTATTTTATTTTAATTGCAGAATTATTTTCAATATACATTTTATATACACAATCCAGGAAAATAATAGTGCTAGCATATGTCATAGCGTGTGTAACAATTCATACTAGCATTGTTTTTTTATGTATAAATTACTATTAAGAGCGGCCTTCCAGTCTTACTTTTCATACAAACGCTCGTATGTGATTATGTCGTAAAAACTGATCTTTCTTGAAAATTTTTTCACTAACAGTTATTTTGTGCGCTTTTTCTAGGTTTCTATCGAAATTAAAAATTGAAATTTGGAGAAACAAGTTCAGTAGACGCCTCCACGCACAAATTTTACCTGATTTTCGACCGTTTAATACATCTAAACAAAATCACACATTCACAGAAATAATTTGTGTCACTATAAATGTACACTACAAAAAACTCAAACTCTAGCTTATTTTCTGCACACCAATAAAACACACACTGAAAAAAATTGTGTAAATACACATTATAATACCCTCTTGGCAAGAAAGAGAGAAAAGACAAAAAAATATATTAACTCTAATGCACAGGGAATAAAGACGAAGGTTGTAAATCATGAATACATAGTCTCGTGAGAAGTGCGCAGCAGTGCGCTATAGTCTCGTGGGAAGTGCGCCTACGTCATCAACTAATCGTTTTTCGAATTGGAACCTTATTACAGAACCTTAAGAATGTATTTGATACATTTAAAACGGGGGTTAATGAACTAGTCTCGTATGCAATCTTAGATTATATTATGGGCTGGAAGGAAATCAGTTGCAAACGTGATTCGATATTTTTTTCCGTAATCGATACTTATAGATATTTCTTAGATTTTTCAGAAATGACATTTAAATAGAAAACAACGTTAATAAAATAAAAATATACTTACTAATGAAAGGTTATGCCATCTTTTTGAAGATTAAATGTGTTTGACTTCTTTTTACACGAGAAAATTGCATAACATGGCATTTTTAACGGAGCACTTTTAGACGTCTTTTCGATGCCTTACCGATTCACACAATGATCATAATCGATTACGCAACTAGTTTTTATGAACGTATTAGAATTTTGTTCTTATACTTTAGCAGAGGGGAACGCGCAGGTAAGGCTTATCCTGTATTATATGATCTAAGGTGGCCGCTATATCAACAAATACTAAAAAAGGGATAAAATAAATATTTAAGTGGGGCTCCAATACAACAACGTGATTTTTTATAGATATGGTAAGGAAAACCCTTCGTCCACGAGTCCGACTCGAACATGGCCGATCGAGCTTTATTATTCATCTATTCATAATTACATACAACCGTCATCATCGTCCTTCCGTATTCTCGGTTGCATCCTCAGCGGTAACGCTGCAGAGCCCGGGGTCCGCTGCCTAACATAGGTGGTTTGTGAGGTTACTGTTTTTACACAAAGCGACTGCCGTCTGACCTCCGCAACCCAAAGAGTAGACCAGAACCAATCCTTGGATAGGTTTGAGCATTCGCTAGATGGCGTTTGGGACCCACAGATTATACGTGCCTTCCTTAAGGGGATACCTGAATTTTTCGGGGTCCAGTACTGCCCCCATTTGAAATAAATGTGAGAACTTGAAGCTTTTCTACGCACATACGCTAAAAGTGGCCTTTTTCGCAGTATACAGAAAAACTTCACGTTCTCACTTTAAACTGTAAACAGTAGTTCATAAAATAGTTTGAAGGGTTATCCAGAGTCTCGTCAAGTCAAAATTTTAAATGATGTCTCCGTTTCCTATCAAATGATTTATTTCAAACTAGCTGAAGCCCGCGGCGTTGCCCGCGTGGAACATTTTTGATAATCCCTCGGGAACCTCACATTTTCCCGAGATAAAAAGTATCCTATGTGTTAATCCAGGTAATAAGCTATCTACATGTCAAATTTCATTTCAATCCATACAGCCGTTTTTGCGTGAAAGAGTAACAAATATCCATCCATACATACAAACTTTCTCGTTTATAATATTAGTAAGATGGGGGCAGCACTGGACTCCGGAAACTTCAGATATCCCCTTAACACGGAATGCTAGCAATGTCCTAACCAGACTGGAAACAACTTTTTAAAAAGTATGCTTCCCAATCGGACTCAAACCCACCACCTGCGAATCGCAAGGCGAATGCCTTGACCACTGGACCATCACGGAGGCAGGCATAATTACATACAGCCGTGACATACGCTAAAAATGGCTTCCCTTAAAGTTAAAGACGTGAATATAAAAGTAAGTACCTATGTCAAATAATTTTATATGTATTTGAGTAAGCACTGTGGTAAGCATGGGACGTAAGAACACGCTATAAAGTAGCTTTTGGAGCTTATAATCCGAGCCTCTGTCCAATCTAGATGATGTTGTAATAAGATTACTGAAAGACTACCAAACTATTTGTAGTTTGTAGTTTTAATATATAGAGATTTGAGTGAGCGACGCGAGATTTTCCGACGCGTTGATGTCTTTTACTTATCGCATGTTCGTGCGTCTCGCACGTCATACGCCATACGCGCAAAATGATTAGTTTTTGCAACTAGAAGCCTATCTTTTCTACTTTCATTTATCTCTATGTTCATTTTCTTTCTATGTTCATGATATACCTACGTGCGTAAGGCTAAAAGTAGCACAGTATCAAAAGTATCAGAGTTAGATAGTAAAAGAATAGAGGTATGTAGTTAATTCCTTCTGTGATATTAAGTTCTGCGTAATGTACCTTTTTGAGAAAATTCTTTACAGTTACTAAAAAAATCATTTTAGGAATTAATTGGTATACTAAGTGCTAGACTGTTTAAAATTACAACGTAATTGTTACAAAATAAAGAGTCGTCTCAAAGAATTAACAATTTTATAATGAAACAAACAACACACAATTAAAATAACAAACCATGCAGAGCAAACAAAAGAAACAAAACACGACAATAAAAACACAAGAACAAGCGCTAAGGCAGTGTTGAAACAATAATATTCAAACAATAGCGCATTCAAACAAATTTAAAATAAGGGCTCTACACATCTAACAAAAAACTTGCCCATACCAACGACGAGATGCCGACACTCGGCAAAGAACCTTTGTTAGTCCCGCAAACACCCAACCTTGGTTACAGTTTTAAATACCTGATAGTTTTTGCAGTTTTAAAAATCCAATTTTATAGTAATCCCATAAACACAATATTTTCACACACAGATTCTATCGTTACAAATATAATTTCTACAATATTAATAGACACAGAATAGTTTTTGATCTAGATATTGAGTACACTAACACTACTGCACGGTTAAATTACAAAGAATAAAAGTTTCGACAGTTTTCACGTCGCTTCCTAACTCTGCGAACGCGTCGCGGAAAATCTTTGAAAAACCAACGACGTTGCGTCGCTGACGACTGCCCGGTAGCAACTGACAGTTGACAGCGTTCAGCGTGCGCGCGCCGCACGTGGTCTTAAAAGTGGGCGGGGCTAAGCGAATCCCAGCTCTTTGATTGGCAGAACGAGCCCTTTGATCAGCCGCCGACGACTAACTACATCGCTCTGCGCCTTAATCTCGGTAGTAACGTCCTTTTAAAACAGGTAATTTTATTACAAAAATGTGGATACTTTTTATGGTCAGTCGAGCAAGCGTTGCGACAGTCGGCAAAGGATCCCTAGATTTGGGCGGATAATATTTCCGCGTGCAACGCGAGCGGTACGCTGAATGCAATCCCCCTATAATACGCTCAGGTCAGTTACGCAGTACGGTCAAAGCCTCAAAGGATAAAGTAACACGACTTTTTTAATGGCTAAAGCGTTTTTATACTTTAAAAGAAGAGTTATCCGCGCTCTTCATTACAACCAGTTAGGCTATGGGCATTCAATTAAAATAGTTGCATTTCATTTGTTGCAGTGTCTTCACGGATGCTTGTCGCGTTGATGAGTTTTGTGTAACTGCTGGAAACATTGTTCTTTGACCAATGAAGCTAATGAGGGTATTTTAATTAACATTGTATAGTTGTTAATTTTACATGGATAATGAAAAATCAAACAACCTATGGTCGGGATAGTCTCCCTTTTCGAATTTAAATTAGAATCATAATACAGATTAATCTAAACGAGATGATCAGAGATTTAAGAAGAATCTAGAGAAATAAAATTGTGGAAGGACCTGGGGCAGTCACGCATGAGTCACATTTAAACCATCGAATTATTTTGTGAGATTACGAAAATAATTTATAATAATCGAGACAATAAAGTACTAAGCAGGTATTTCCATAATTTTTTTATCGGGAATGAACGCGAAATGTTCCTTATGCAAGGCGATATTTCAAAAGTAGTTATAGGTATTCTGTTACAGCAACTAGGTGAAGAAGCACTTAGGTGCATAGTTTTAGGCTACAGGTACAACTAATAAGGCCTGTGTTGACTCACACTTTCTCAACTAACCCCAATGAGAAAAATTACCAAACTACCAAAAATAGAAAATCAAAGTGGCATAACCTTCCGAAGAAACATATTACTTGTGTAATAAAGTCACGAAAGCTAGAGCAAACAGTGTGAACAAACTATCATCGAGCAAGCACACGATCGTCTCATAAAGCCCTGGGCCACAGGCCGCCGCGGCTGCGGTGTCGCCGCGTCGCAAATCGCAATACTGCCGAACTCCATCGTTCTGATATTAATAAACCGTGCGCGTGCAGCCGCCGGCGCCGGCCCGTCTGCAGGCGCATTATTACTCGCCTCGCACACAAACACACCCACACACGCCCGCCCCACATATAATGTCAAAGGGTGAACCCGCCGCCTCACAAAGCGTAAGTGCAACCACTAAAAGCCAATCCTAAGTTTTATTGATACACATTGTATTGCGACAAAGTCTCCGTCGACGCGGCCCCACTCACCCCACGGCGCGCACAAAGACAATATCGCGACGTCAAAGGAGCGGCGTCCCGTGGCCGGGTGGCGCCGCCCCTCGCCCGCGCCCGTGCCGCCTAAAGGAAATGAAAAATTAAATTGTCAACACATTTAATATCTGCGAAAACGTGCACGGCGTCGCCTTTGAACGTGTCTCCTTTGCGGAACCTCCGCGGCTCCGGCTTTAAGTATTAAAATTTCAGTCGTAAAATTGAAATTCTGTTCAAGTTTAATTAGACGTCGCTGAAAGTTCGAAGTCGCATTAGATCAGTAGCGCTAATGAGGCCCGCGGTGAGCACACGTCACAGGTGCGAGCTGGCGGAGTCCCCACACCGCGGCCACCTCCCTCCGTTTGATCGGCGCCGCCGCTTTGACAATTATTAAAATTTGCCTCGTACCTCTCGGGCCTCATCTTTTTCCGTCGCCTCGATTACGCCACGGGTTTGTCTCATTAGGGCTTTTGTATGGTATCGCGGCTCCCCTTTGATGTGAGACGAGGCGCGGGCGGCCGCGGTCCACCTGCACTTTTATTGTTCCCGCCCTGCCTCAAATTTGCACGCTCCACTTTGAGTTGTCTCTTTGCGATTAGAGCCTCCCTGGAGCTTTGACCATTCGAATGACGATATCACGTCAGAGACGCCGTACACAGGTTCTGTTGGCATATTACAAACGACACTGAAAATAGACAACTGCAAAATGTCTGGTCATTCATAAAGTTTGGTTGTTGGTAGGGGAGGATCGACAGAGATTGTCGCCGGAACAACTCACTAGTTGTGAACACTCGACACCCCTTTATTACTTCTGTGCTTTGTGAGCGCACAGGCATCAAAACATATGACTCGAATTAAAACTTACGACTCTTAGCATATTCTGGCGCCCAACGTGTTACTGCAGTTATTGGCGCCCAACGTTTCGTTCTATAGTTTATATTTAATACACAGATATACCACATCAAAGAAAATATTAAATTAGAATCTTTCAGTGATGTGTACAAACAACAAAGAGGACACAGAGAGATTCTAGACGAGTTATCACAAGGCTGCTATAATAAGAGAACAACGCAAAGACGTTTTAAATAAAGTACTGCAAAGGAGGAGCAAGATAAAAAGGGAATTTGCGCCGTTTGTATTAGAGGTAAAGCAAAACGCGGCGACATCATGAAGACAACTTTATAAGATCAAAAGGACGATTTTTTTTTAACTCTTTGCCACAGAAAAGTAAGTAATTGGCATGAAGAGCAAGATTGGAATAACGTTGGCAATTTATGAAGACCTAATCCTTCTTTTGACGTGAAATCAAAAATTTTGGCTAGTGATTGTGAAAAGTATTTTAAGATTTTTGTTACACAAAGAAGATACATATCGTTACGTATTTCTGTTAACCAAAGAAAAGCTTTATAATGATTATATATTAGCTGTTTTAAACTAATAAGTCTAATTATCACAACACTAGTGACAAAAATCAGTTAAATAACCATGAAACTTTCATTTACACCTCCATCAGGATAAATTTGCAAACAATAAATATATCTATTGAAGGAAACCCTTAAATTAATTGTCACAAATTGTAAGCCACGAAACATCAAGTGTTAAAGTGTAACCCTTGCGAAGTCCGGCCCGCGCACCGTCAGAGCCGAACTTAACGCGCGGGGCGTGAGGAGACAAAGCTCTTTGTTGTGCCGCGCACAGGCCGTAGCCTTTCATCTTCCGGCGTCCTTCAGCCCAACTGTCAAACGGCAGGGCTGTCGGCAGAGGGAACCTTTTAACCAGAAGATAAGTTTATTGAGGCAAAAAGTTACGATTGCTGAATTGTATTTTTAAAAAGACATATTTCTGCAATATCAGTTAGTGGAAAATCACGTTCCAGTTACGAGCCTGTTCTATTATATATATTCCAAAATAAAAACCTGAAATTACTAAAGTCGCCGCTAATTGCTCGCCGTGTCATCGGCGTGGCGCGCGGCGTGCCGAAAGAGAGGCATCGGCTTTTTAAAGGCGCGGCCTTTGTGAGGCGCCGACTGTGCGCACACTAATTCAACAAATGAACTACTTATTTATAAGTGATTTTAATCACATCTCAGATTAAGTTTTTTATTGAGTATAACGTAGCAGCATAACATTTATTCCATTAATTTAAATTGAAGAAGAATTTCAATTTATGAGTGACAACCTTAGCGCTAGTGCATTCCGTTTGATGTAAAAGAGTATACTTCAGGCGAGACGCTTTTCTTATTATCAACTTGCCCGTGAATTTAATGTAAATATCGCTTACTTTCACAGCATATATTATGCATGGCAACATCGGATCTGCGATTGAGTCTGTGGACTGCCGAGATAATCTCTTTGATGTATGTGGTCTTTAATTTATTTGTATTTCCTTCTTTAGGATTTCCAAGCTCAATGGGAAAAACGAAATAGTTATAAAAGATCACTAGTAAAACTTACAATTTATAATGTGTTTTAAAAATGTTAAAATTCTTTTCTTTTTTTCTATTTTATTTTAAATTTAAAAATGGCTAAAATAAAAACGTATTTTGTAAATAGAAAATTATGATCTAAATTCACGAACATATCAAAATGTACAACCTGGATAAAGAAATTTTTTTCACTACAAACATTACTATAATTTTTGAACGAGCTAGCGAAGCGACTGAAGTTCTCATGAGCCAAACTTTTCAAGGGGTTGCCGAAATAAGGGGTTCGCGAGTTCACAGTTCGGGGCTACTAGTTTAAATAATATTGCTTTATTGTTATAACATTACTGAAAAAATCTAATGTATTAAAGAGAAAAGAACTTTAATGAAGACAATCGATGTAAGAAGAGGAAATGTTTGGACATCTTATACGACGAGACAATTTCATCAAAAACGTCATGGAACAAGAGATAAGAGGCAAGGAGAGAAAATAGATGGCCAAGATAGATAGATTTATATGTATGAAGTAAAGGAAAAGGCAGAAGTTGTTTCATATAGGGAAGTCCAGCATTTGGCTGAAGATGAGGCATGGAAAATACTTCACCGACAAGAACTTAGTTCTTAAATACATAGATGATGACTGATCTTAGGCGATGCCGTCAATACGAGTGAGTAACTTTATTTAAATCCCCTGTCTACCTACGCGCGTTCGCCATCGCGCTAAAAGTTTCATGTCATGTTTAATGGTCTATCTACCTCGTAAAGGGTTAAGACGTGATTAGAGCTAAAGATTATCACGCAAGTACAAAAAAAATCGCATGACATGTTCGCTCGTCATGACAAAACACACACGATCACAATCCCTCTATGACGCGTATGATTGCATCATATTATGCCATCGTATGACGTCAAGCAGGAACAGTCTGAAGCGAGTCTACGTTTCGCCTGCTTGTTCATCGGCTCGTTAGCTCAGTTGGTAGAGCGCCGGTCCTTTAATGAACTCAGTATGCCTAATTTCCCGGTGGTCGAGGGTTCAAGTCCCTCACGAGCCTAAGATATTTTTTTTAAACGTGTTTTTTTTTTTAAATAAAAGGCTGGCCACTAACTCACAAGAAAGAAACCAAGCATAAGACGGTTTATTTTATTCCGAAGTTTATGCTTTTCGAACCCCGAAATCAACTAACTACTACCTTTTCATCATCGCACCTAACGCCGTCTACATTCATCACTAAATGTTGGAATCCAAAGAGGTGCCGAGAAGGGGATCAAGAGGTTCAATAAAACCCCTCCCGAAATAAAGACACTGTGTGGTTCTTTTATTTAATATTTAATTAATTTAATAGGTAGTTGCGTACAAAAAAACACTGTATGATTGTCCTCTAATGGCAAAATTTCGACTGTGTTATGTTTCTGTAGGTAAATACTATTATACAATGTGTATTTTTTAAACTTGATTAAACGAAATGTGCGGATATGAGACAAAATATTATCGATAAAAAACCGGAAAAAAATCGTTATTAACACTTTAATTTTTTTTTTTTAAATGTGTTTCGATTTTTATTTTTTCCTCTTTAAGTAAACGGCATATTTTCTTAAAAGTGGGCTCATTTGAAAGCTACAAAGTTTAAGAAGCTAAGAAAGTAAAAAATAATTTAAAATACCGAACAAGAAATTTGTTAAAAAATAATTAATGAAAAAATTAACGTGCCTGGATTTTTTATATGACTAATATAACGACTTTTTTTTCCATTTTTTATCGATAATATTTCGTCTAATATCCGCACACTTCGTTTGATCAAGTATAAAAAAATGCACATTGTATATTCTGTGGTAATGTCCATAGATAGATAGATAAATTATTTATTGCATCTATAGCACACTACAATACATGAAAAAGAATACCTTAAACTAATATAAATAAAGTATAGGCATGTGTGTGCTACAGTATTACAAAAGGCTGCAGCTCAGTGTGGCACTATTAGAAGAATCAGACAATTGACAGATGTAGCAACTGCTTGACTAGTTTACTTTAGTTACTTTCATAGTCTGATGTCCTACGGGATTCTTCTCTGGGGGAGTGCTGCTGATATACAGACTATTTTTATTTTACAGAAAAGGACAATTCGTTTTATTTATGATTTAGGATCGAGAGACTCCCTAAGAGATTTTTTTAAGAAAATTGATATACTCACTGTACCATCCCAGTACATATTTGAAAATATAATGTATGTAAGCAAAAATATTGCCTTATTTAATAAAACAGGTGATATTACGGGTAGAAACTTACGTAACATAAATGTTTTAGTTACCCCGTATTATAGGCTGAAAACAGTCAATAAATCGTTTAAGGGAAACTGTATAAAGTTTTATAATAAATTGCCAGAATCGGTCCTTGATATGCCAGATAGAAAATTTAAAGCTTATGTAAAGAAAGTACTTTGTGAGAAGGCTTATTACGGAACCGATGATTATCTTAAAGACAAAAACGTCTGACTTGAGCTTGGCGCGGGTCCCTCTTAAAGGTTTATATTTGTACCCTCACAAATGACATAATTTGAGTACAATCAGTACATGTACTTTATACAAATTGACATTAATTTCAAATTTGACATTTTTAATTAATAATTATGACATAGCAATGTATTCTCAGTCCACACATCAAATTTTAATATCAGTATAATTGTAAGGTTGACGTTTTTGGAGAAAATGCTGCAGTACAGTTTGTTACCGCTTCTTCTGTACTTGCGCTTTGGAGGCGGCAGTAAACTTAGTTGTAAGTAAATGATCTGACGTCAACAACTAACTATTAAGAAATCGAAAGAAAAAAGAAATGACAATTATCAAGTGATATAAATATCCAAAGATAAATAAATGATTTTTGACTTTGACTTTTTGACTTTTGGGGAATTGCTCAGAGAGCAAAACACTGATTTTCAGCTACCGCCAGTCCAGGTGTGCTTGCGTCGCCGAAGCTGATTGAAGTTCATTAAATTAATAAAAAGAAGATATATTAAAAATATTTATACAATATATTATTTAGTGTATTACCAAAGAGGAAAAGACAGTCAGATGTCAACATGTCCATGTCAACCATATTAGTTTCGCTTATGCGCTTTACTAAGTAAACCCCTATTTTTTTTACATGGATTGAGAAACTGCCCATGTACGCTAATGTTTGCATCAAAAATGTCGCGCGTACCATACAGTATACTTTTTAAAACATATTTAAATATATATTTCCGCTGACATTTGTCAAGCGGCATTTGCTTTTGCCAAGAAGAAATGTCTTAAAATGGAAGTAGAGGTCTACGTGGGGGGCAATGCGAAACTTTGAACTCTCCGGAATGTCAACTCGAATGCTCTGAACTTTCTGCTGAATTTTAAGCACTCGCGAAGAATTTCAATGATCTTCAAGTAGGTATGTATAATCTTCTCGTCAAAATTTAAAAAAATAAATTTTCTTAACCGAAAAATTTGAATTAACATAGTTGTCACCAGTTGCCATCAGCTCGTCCCTAAGTCTGTTTTCCTGTGCTAACTTATGGTCACAGTGTTACAATATATCTACTTCCATTCTACTCGTATATCACACCCTCTTTCTTTCTCTATCTACGAGTACATGTATTTCTATTGGCACTCACTTCGCATCTATCCCAGCACTATCCACCGTGAACTCCACATTTTTATCCGTAATGCGAATAAAATATTAAATAGCTACAGCACAATGCAATCCAGGGCTGCCGTCTCGCGCATTATGCAGATTGTGGGCGCCGCGCCGTCTCGCGTCGCCCGCCGTCGCCCGGCGTCGCCTCAACGCAAACCGAATTTATCGCGGCCCGCACATTGCCTATTCAATCCGCAGTAACATCTGCGAGAATAGAAAAATGTGAAAACGGACGAGCTGAGATTTTCTGATTTCGCTTTAAAAAATTGTGCTTGTATTTCTGAAAACAGTTCTAACAAAAGGGGAAAAATTGTAATATTTCATAATACGGATAGTTTTGTTTTTTAAATGTAAGTGATCCCAAAAGAAATTTAACTTGACGTTGAATAAAGCTGTCGTTTGATGGACAATGGTACGTTTGTTTCATTGCCAATGGATTTGTTAATATTCAAAACAAAGCTGGCTTTTAATAGGCATGCAAAGTCTTAAGTTTCGCCCGTGCAGAATAAATAAATAAATAAATAATAGGGACAAATCACAAAGATTGAGCCCCAAAGAAAGTTCGAGACTTGTGCTATGGTATAAGTGAGGTGCCGTTCTTAAAAATTTTCAGAAATTTTCGAATCGGTTTAGAAAATTTCCGAGATATTTCCCGCAAGAAATTTCTTCAGGAAATTTTTCAATTATATTCTAAAAATATGTTGAAAATTTCCGGAAATTTTCAAGGAAATAAATTTCCGAGATCAGAAAATTTCTCGCCGGCACATCACTATATGAGATACTAACTCAATGATACTACATTTAATAACAAATACATATATTTATAAATGAACATATAAAATAAATTATTATATATGATACTAAAGCACAATAGAATTTAAAATCTCAGTTGCAACAGTATCCAATGCGCTCGCTCAATCCCCGCGATCTGAGTTTACTTAGCAGTGCATCAGCTCAGCCCGCCCAAATTACTATTTCAATCGAGAATGCTCGGTAAACCTCCGCCCGCGCTGCAGACAATCCGAACTTTATTTATTTTATTTCAATTTGATTTTGCCGAAAATAATGGGAAACATTAACGGCAAATAAAAGGAGCTGACATATTTTTTAATCCAGTAATATTTTTTAATTCTACTTTTAATATTAACCGACACGAGGTAACTGTGTTTGTTTATACTAATAGTAGAATTGACAAGTACTATCAATGCAGAAAATTCTGAACGTGACGTGAGTTGTGAGCCCTTGCTGTGTATTATTGAGATATTTTTCTAAATACACACAGGGCTTTCTACAATTTAAAGTTTTTCCTGCTGAACTCTAAACTTCAGATGAAGATGGCACCCAATGATGAAAATGATTGAGCCCTTCGCTTTTTTTAAGTTCATAAAAGAATTGAATTCGTGCAAGATTGATATAAATATCAAAGTCAATAACTTATCGTATCTTCTTTATACATCCATCTCTCTATAACATACCCGTAACAGCGTCAAATCGCAGCAATATATCCACAAACCTAATTTACCAGCAAACAACAGAAACCAACGCCGCCAATCTAGGCAGATAACACAATTTTATATTCCCCGAGCCATCCATCATTTCCTGAAGCTAAGTGAGTCTTGGATTGTCTGCTGCGAGGGTTGGTTCGAGCTTAGATTGCAACTATAATGTGGACTGATTGGTTCATTCCGCTAAGAATTCAAGAGTATTTATAAGAAGTGAAAAGCTATCAAGCATCTTGCAATGACAATGGTTCTTATATTATTGAGAACAATAATATAAAAACCATTGCAAGATAACGCTTTGTTGTTATATATAATTTTGTAGAGACATGAAGAGCAACAAATGCATATCAATTATGTTATCTCCTATGGTTTCCTACAGTACAATAAATAAGTAGAATTACAAATGAAATAATCGATGAAGGAATGGGAGAAGCCGATTGGAATAAAAGATTATCAATAATTTATGCAATATTCATAATTGACATAAAATAAAGAACAATAAAAATCTCACCAAGTTATAGATAACATAATTTTACAAAACTAAAAACCGGCTTCACTACACAACCGATTTTGATAAAATTTCCATGGTACCTGAAAAGTAAACCCTTTCAAACAAAAAAGAATTCTTTAAATCGGTCCAGGCGTCTTTGAATAATCGGAGAATATACATAAAAAAAAGCGATCGCGACGAATTGATAACCTCCTCCTTTTTTTAAAGGCGGTTAAAAATTTAAGTTTTAAGCACGGGCTGTGCATCTGTATCAATAAATAGAACCACGTTGACAAATATCAGCTGGATATTATCAAAGTTCAGGTCGGCGCGAGTCGGCACGAAACTAATACAACTTTGCCGAACCGGTAGCCACGCGGCGGGAGACATATACAACTGCCTTATTGATTGCATATTGACTCTGCTGAGATTAGTACTGAATCTGGATCATGTCGGCAGCAGGAGGGCAAGATGTTATGATGTAGTAAATATAGTGAGTTCTTTTCTGTTTTCGACCTAAAAACTTCGCAAGAGTACTCCTGGCGGTTATAGGTCGAAAACAAAAAAGGAATCAAATTACATATCGTGTTTCATATTAAGATATATGTAACATGAAACTCTTTAAAAGTATCGAATTAAATATATTTTAAAATATATTTAATTTTTTGTCAATTGCCTATATGCAGGCGGCGTCTCTTTGTAATGGGAACTTATTAACTCTTTATGATAATTCGTATTTTTTTTTACGTTTTAGGTAGTTTTAGTTCTTATTTAGTTTTAATTTTATTTAAATTTTATTTTTTCTGCAAATAAATATGAATAAACTTGTTCCTTCAACAGCAACCCTAATCCTCTACACCTTTCAGCAAAATCGTTTGTAAAATTACTAACGTCCAAGAAATTGCCCTGAAAATAGTCGTAATTTCTCTCAAGTGGAAATAAACTAATAAATTAGACGTTATCGGCAGACATGTAAAGGGCACGCTGGCACTTCCTCGTGCCGCAGACTCAAAAGGCTCACTTAACCTTAGCGAAACTCAATAACTTTCGCTTTAAATAATAAATTCGCCTTTGAGCAGCCGAAGCCGACTGCTTGAAGGTATTTCATCAGATTATTTAGGGATATCAATTACGCTTTTAAATGGTTTCTTACGATTTTTGATTTGGGGGAGAAATTTTATTTATTATTAATAAAAGGAATATTTTTATTCAAGCAATTTAAGTTTCACCAACTTATTGCATCTTCCATTTTGGTTATAAAAACGCGTAAACTATATATTTTTTTTTCGAATGATATAATCTTAATTAAACATAGAAAATATCATTTTCTTGAACTTTAAACGATCTTTTTTAGAGTTCCGTACCCAAAGGGTAAAAAAGGGAACCCTATTAATAAGACTCCACTGTCCGTCTGCCTGTGTATCATCAGGCTGTATCTCATGAACCGTGATAGCTAGACAGTTGAAATGTTCACAGATGATGTATTTCTGTTGCCGCTATAACAACAGTTACTAGAAACAATAAAATTAATATTTAAATGGGGCTACAACAAACGTGATTTTTTATAGATAATGGTAGGGAACCCTTTGTTTGCGAGTCCAACGCGCACTTGGCTAGTTTTATTTATTTCTTTACAGCATAAAATTTGTAATGAAATAATTGCAGAGTTACTCGGCATCACAAAGAGCCCTCAAGTGACAATGATGATACTCTTTTGTTTCCACGAAATCGCCTCTTCAGCTGTTTCAAAGCAGTTTTATAGATTGCTCTCCTCTGGGACAGATCAGCGTTAAACTGCCATTAAAACATTATTAACGCACCAAGTTAAATTAACTATTCGCACAAGTTTCAATCTATAATTTAATAATTCCCCTTTGGATAGTCAATGAACCTCATATAAATTGGTCGAAAATTATTCTCTGAAATTCTTGTAAAGCCTGCTTAAGAATCCTGTAAGATATAAAAGATGAGGTGGAATCTCTGTGATTGAAATTTTAATTTCAGACTCACATTCTGGTTTTCACCAAGTCACAATTATACTAATTCGATTTCAAATTCATTACCTATAGATGTTCCTATTAACTCCGTCAACTTTTATAAAGAGCTATGGAGACCGCAAGTGAATCACAGACAAACACATATACACACACTTGCATTTCACTTGGCACATGTAACAAATAAAAAAGAATAAAAGAAATAAGTATATGGGGACAAATTACACTGATTGAGCTAGCTCCAAAGTAAGATACTAACTCAACGATACTATATTATATAAGAAAAGACCCAGGACAATTTGAAAAAGACCATTTTCCAACTTGCCCTGACCGCGGATTGGACCCGAGACCTCTGGGTGGTGGACTAGCATGGTGACCACTACGCCACGGAGGTCGTCATAACAAATATAATCGTATGCCTCCGATCTGTCGTTAAAATGATTTATTACTCGATTGATCAAGCATGCTGTCCCTAAAATCAATGACGGAAAATTACAGACCTTGTTTTTTTTTTCTTGAAATGGATGCAATATTCGACTGGTTAGCTATTATATCGTTTTAGGAACACGCAAACGAGCTAAAAGCAAATAGAGCGGGCTCGCGTTTAACGTCATAAGCCAAGTTTATTCGGCATTTGAGCGTATTTCCTCTGACAATGCAATTTTGTTAATTCGATCGCGGCCGCCCGCCCTCGGATATTAAACTAATTACGAACAAACCTAGGTGCCCGCACCGCAAATTGAGCGCCACTATGTCAGCGAGGGAACTGCTATGCAAGTATTCAACATGCAACTAGGAAATACTTCAACTTATTTGTAACTTGCTCCAAGTCGGACGCTAGTGTGTGTGTTTGTTTGTGATTCGTGGTTATTATAGCTGACTGAAGTTTGAAGATTGCCTACGATAGTATCAATCTACTCCTAGTTGATTTGAATAAAGGACAAACCTCATACAATTGCAGACGACGCAAATATTGTATTAAAACACTGCAGTCAACACAGTCTAAAATAATTCGGTTTCTTCTTATTTAAACGTTTCATATTCTTGTCGATGGAGTATATTTTCTTTAGGTTTTCTTATTCACAATAATTGTTTCTTATTAGGTAAAACCTAGAATATTTTTTACACTTATTCGAAATTTAAATTTTAATGAAAAATTGCAAAATATATTCGGACATACGATATGAGTAATCAAAGGAAGCTTCCTAGAAACAGATCAAAAGGTGACATATTCCTATTGAACCCTGCTGTAGATGTTGCAGAGGACATGATTGCTTGTTCAGACTTTTGCTAAAAATGTTTTAATGTATTGATGCATATACACTCAGCCTCAACGCGTGTATTGGATGTTATAAATGCTAAATCGAGTGCATTATTTTGACTGAAGTTATTACAAAGGCGAACCGTGATTAACGTATGTTCGAGGAACAAGGAATTATTTACATGGAAAACACGACTCTTATTATTCTACAGAAACACGTCGGTTATGATTATGACATGTTCTCTCATAGGCTTTTTAAAAACAGGAAATACTGTTACAAAGACGAAGTACACCAAGATATTAGCGTCACACAAAAAGAAAAGAGTTTACCAATTAGCAGTAGTGTATGGTGTTTAAGGCCAAGATCCTGTTGCGTTCGCTGAGCTGCAATTCTCTATCATTATCATTTCAGTCACTCCGCTCGACATTCACAGCTGAGACCTACCCCAAGGATTTCCTTAATGTCTAGCACTAGCAAATGATTCTCTATATTCGCTCTCTATTGTACATTTCAATTGGAAAGTGAATTGGGTAGCTTAGCTATAAATTGATTCGACAATCGAGAATATCCAGATAACGTCAATATAAAAGATTGGATTCCAGCTTTGATTGCAGCTGGTAAGTTCCGTGATGCTTTTATTCTTATTAACCTTATTTCGAATGCCGGATGATCGAAACAGGTAAACAAACGGGACGCTCTGCGTGTAATTACTCCGTACAGAGTAGTGGTGGGTAGTGGTGGCAGTACAAAGGCCGGATAGTAAAGTTTGAGTAATTTTATAATACGGCACGTAGGCGGCGCGTTCAAAGCTCGCTCGAAGCTCGCCACAATATTTATCGGCGGCCGTATCAATGCGACACAAAGCGACGCCGGAAGCCCACCTCGGCGCCGCCGCGACTATCTGTCTGACACTCAAGTCAGAAGAGAAAGAGTTATGTTATGAGTTAGTTCTAATAGAAAAAAACTAATATTATCCTTAAGAAAAACATTCCGCTGATTGACGCCGTGATCATTTTAAAAATGTTGAACTACAAGTATGTAATACAATTTCTCAACCATATTTATCAGAACTTTTTGTGAGTTTTATAACAATATTTCTCAATCGTTTTATATAATAATAAGACCGCCTTTTGTTATCTGTTTTCTGTGATCTATTAAAATATTACGTATCATGTTTAGGTGCAATAAAGATTTGAAATATTATTCCAGCTTTTTTGCTTTTCTTAATATTAAGTTGGTCAGATAAATTAAAATCATTGATATTGGAAAGCTACGCTCAATCGATTTAGTACTCTACTCAATTGATCAAGTATGCTGATGGTATTGATTCGTCAAGCGTTTTTTAACCGCACATTACCCTTTTTAGGTTTCCGTACCCAAAGGAAAAAACGGGACCCTATTACTAAGACTACGTTATCCGTCCGTCCGTCTGTCATCAATCAGGCTATATTTCATGAAACGTGATAGCTAGACGGTTGACATTTTCACATATGATGTGTGTATGTATGTATGTTCTGTTGTTGTTGCTATAACTACAAATACTAAAAACAGAATAAAATAAATATTTAAGCGGGACTCCCTACACAACAAACGTGATTTTTTATACATAAGGTACGGAAACCTTCGTGCGCAAGTCCGGCTCGCACATGGCCGGTTATTTGTAAAAGCTGTTTTGAAATTTCAATATTTTCCACTGCAAGCACAATGCTAGCAGCAGTCCTGAATATCGCTAGGATGCAGCGTTTGGACCACTCGCTTATCTGGCCATTGTTGACTGCCTCTATCGCTGGATTCCTTTTTACACAGAGCCTTTGACGCCCGTCTTTGTTTGCCAGAAGATCAGAACGAGACGCTGCTATCGATGCGTGACAACCATCCTCCGATTGTAATAGTTGCTCAGATCTCTCATATTTCCCGTTGGAAAAAAATATACCAACATTTTCTATTTAATTTTTCCAGTCCGGGGTAAGGTAAATCAAGTAACAATTCACGTATGCAAAAATCCAGGAAAAACTTATAACGTTTATTTATTTATTTAATCGTATGGCTAAAACAGTTGTTATACAAGTCACACACAAATCTTCACATTCATTTTCCATTGGATTAGAATAACGTCCATTGGAATGTTTCTTAAGCCCGACTAATTGTCGTGATATTATGTATGTATGTATGTGAGTTTGTACATTTGTTTGTTTGTAACCTCATCACGCTTCAACCACTGAACCGATTTAGATGAAATTTGGTGTAGATATGGTTTGAGATTCCGGGGAGAACATAGGATTGTTTTTATTCTGAAATTCCGGGAGCGGCGCCCACGGGTACAACTAGTAGGACAAATATAGCTAAGTAATATTAATCTTTTATAAACTTCTAGTAATATAGCGGTAGCTGGCCAGTATATTTTAAACTTCATCATGATGAATCGCAAACCGTAAATAAAACACTAACTCAAAGCGAAAGCGAATTAGAAAAGCGAGTCCTTTGCTGAAAAAATGTTAAATAAAAGATCGCATGTGGAAATAGCATCTTACGGAATATCATAAAGAGGCAACTCATTACCGCTTTTAATTTCAAAGAGGCGTAATGGCGCAGCTTCAAAAGAAAATCAAAATAAAACTCTTCAGCTTTCAACCTATCATAAGGACAGAATTTGTCTTCGTCCCTAAATTATCATTTCAGGGTCGCTCGACGTATAAAAGAAGGTTTTGTTACAGCAAGTTCCACTGCCCTTTTTACTGTCCTGATACTGACCTGTGGTTGATTGAGAGAAAAAGCTCTTAGCATTAAATGACCGTACCCAACAAGAAACAAGGCAAAATACGAAAAATATTAACTTCTTGGCTTTTAACATTTAGATGATGGTAGATAAATTATAAACGTTTCCATTTAGAGTCAAGACTCGTCAGAACAGTGACTATGCTTTTATGCAAAATTGTTTAATTATACGTTACTTTCGAGCATTTTTGTTTTTACAAATAATCATGTTCATAAATCCAGTTTTGGCAAATCAATGAATACTCATTGTTACTGAACTTCTAGATCAAAGCTTCTTGATTTTTATCACCGTCGAAAAAAAGGGTTTATACTTTGATATTTTCCGTAGAATGTGGAAATAATATTTTAAACGATTTAACAAAAATTTTCAACAAGAGGTATTTATAAAAATTACGTTTATTCAGATCTTTAGGGACCATCCATAAATTACGTCTCACGAATTTTATGGCTTTTTGACTTCACCCTCCTCCTCACGGTCACACGGTTGGTTACGGTTGGTCACACCCCTAGCGTGACGTCGCAATGTTTAGTTTTTATTTAATTTAAAAAAAAAAACAAGCTATTTAAGGTACTAAATATTTTTAACTGATAAAGCTGGTAATATTTTAAAGTTTATTAATATTAGTCAAAATGTTGTTTTATTGCTTAAATATATTGTATTGTCACGCCACTAACCTTATGACACCTCCTACTCTTTGTCACACAATGTCACACTTAATTGACCCCCCTCAATCTCCCCCTTAACGAGTGACGTAATTTATGGATGGCCCCCTATTTCTAATAGGACAAAAAGAGCCCTTTAGATCTTGCGGCCCTAAGAAGATCTTTACTCGGAATGAAATTAAATTTAAATTGTTGTGTAGCTACAACGAATTCTCACGAATTCAGCCTAATTCTTCGCACCACTCGAATGTTTCTGAGGTGGCTTGCTCAAATATCGCGCGGTGCTGCGAGCTCTTTGTGCCTCAAACTCAAACGCCGCTCCACAATCGTTATGATCTAACCTAAGTGTAAACCTTTGACACACACAAGCGCTTTGTGGCGTATTGATGCAGTTCGTTTATGTCACAAACGTTTTTGCCCTCGTTTTTGGATTCAGCGCTTTGAGCTTCGCGATTCTTTTTCGAAATAGAAATAGATATCAGTGGTTGGCTGGATACAGGCCATTGCATTTTTTCCTCACTGTAAAGTGTATAATGTACATACATGTTTGTAGGAATATATCTGATGTTGAATATATCTATATTGGATTCCAGTATAACGTAGTTAAGTTTTAAAAGTTATGGTCAAATAAGCTTTTAGATTTTAATAAAAATATGCAATTTTCGTATAAGTATCTTAAAGTTGATAACATTTTACTATTTCTTAACTATAACACGATTTTTTGCTTTAAGGGGCTACCTGAATTTTCTGGGGTCCAGTGCTGCCCCCATTTGAAATAAATCATTTAAAAGGAAACGGAGATATCATTTAAAATTTGGCCTTGATCAAACCCTAGATAACCCTTTCAGCTATTTTATGAACTATGTTTACAGTTTAAAGTGAGAACGTGAAGCTTTTCTACGCACATACGCTAAAAGTGACCGTTTTTCGCAATTGTGCGTAGAAAAGCTTCACGTTCTTTCTTTAAACTGTAAACAGTAGTTTATAAAATAGTTTAAAGGGTTATCTAGGGTCTGATCAAGGCCAAATTTTAAATCATATCTCCCGTTTCCTTTTAAATGATTTAACTCAAATGGGGACAGCACTGGACCCCGAAAAATTCAGGTAGCCCATTAATAGCTGTTCAAAAATATTTTATGAGATCTGTTGTTACTTCAAAAGGTGTTCAGAGATTTGCTATCATCTCTCTTATACAATGTGTATTTTTTATACTTGATCAAACGAAATCTGCGGATATTAGACGAAATATTATCGATAAAAAACCGGAGAAAAATCTTTATTATAATAAACTTCATTTTTAAAATGTAAATGTCGTGTTTCGGTTTTATTTATTTTTTTCTCGTTAAGTAAACGGTGTAATATTTTTTCAAAGTAGTCTCATTTGAAAACTACAAAGTTTAAAGAACTGAGAAAGTAAAAAATAACTAAAAATACCAAACTGAAATTTAGTTAAAAAAGAATTAATAAAAAAATAAAAGTGCCTGTATTTTTTAATAACTGACATACCGATATTTTTTCCGTTTTTTATCGACAATATTTCGTCTAATATTGTCGATAAAAAACGGAACGGAAACATGTCGTTTGATCAAGTTTAAAAAATACACATTGTATACATATTTAACTGGAACTATAATCCTTCCTGTGATGAAATTCAACGCTACGGTGTGTTCGGAACTTCAGAAGCCATGTCTGGCCGTTCTAGAAACGCAAAGGTAACGGAAATGGTATTGAAAAGACCTGATGACTTTAGTAAAGAAAGTAAAAAAAATAATGGCTTGTGTAAATATGTTCAACATGTCTCTTACACACACAGCAAGACCAAACATTCAGTAAAAACAATTTATTAAAACTAGAATAAAACCCGACTTCACCCACAAACACACAACCGTATTATAATATAGTATATAAAAAAAAATTACAAATCAGTACAGGCGTCTTCGAGTAATCGGTGAGCATACATAAAAAATAGATCGCGCGACAAATTGATAACCTCCTGTTTAGAAGTTTGTCAAAGTTTTTTTCATATACCTATGAATTTCATTGTACATCCCTACATTTTTATTAAAATTTATAGAAAAATTTGTAATCTAGTTAAACAATGCAAAAAAAAACAACTTTTTGAGCATGCCATTAGCACTTCATATAATATGTAAAGTTATGGCCGCCACACAAGCTCGCTCGTCTCTGATTAAGTGGCTTGTACTAAGGTCAGCTGGAGCCGCTCCGCTTTGAAGTCTCCCTCACGCCCTCGCGCCTTCCATTGATTTCACGTTGTGTTAATTAAATCAACAGCAACTGACAAGAAAAGAGTTCTATAATGGTAATTATATGGAAAAAGCCACAGTCGCTAGATGGATTCTTATTTTGTAGCTTAGAATTCGCCTTAACAATTTCCGAATGTTTTAACTTAGCAACTGGCAAGAGTGTGGGAGGTATAAGTGTTAATATCTAAATATATATAACTCAAAGGTGACTGATTGACTGACATAGTTATCTATCAACGCACAGCCCAAACCACTGGACGGATCGGGCTGAAATTTGGCATGCAGGTAGATGTTATGACGTAGGCATCCGCTAGGAAAGGATTTTGATCAATTCTACCCCCAAGGGGATAAAATAGGGGATGAAAGTTTGTATGAAACTTTTAGAGCAAGAGCCCATGAGGGCCAGACCTTCCTATCGTCCGTGAGTATGAAAGTTCTTCCATGTGTGTCCCCAACACAGGTAAGAATGATCCCCACCCATGAAACCTGGATCGTGGTTCCTTTGGCAGGTAACAGGTAACAAAGGTGTATAAAATCTTATCTCCAATTTATTAAGTTACCAAACTCTATTTTTTTGTATTTTATTCGTAACAGCATTAAAACTCACGATGCTCATTGCCAGACATATAGTATAGTTACAACCCTCCGCCGGACACCCCTAAACTATAATTTTCTGTAATTATACTTTCCTTATATTAGGAAAGCTGAATTTTATAAATGTTATTCAGAGAATTATTAAACTGAGTTTTCTCAGTAGCCAGACAGTTTTTTGGGTTCTATAATCCTGCCATCGTGTGCAAAGACGTTATTTTATGTTAAAATAAGTAAACAGGCATCAACTTGCAGACGGGACGCAAGTTGCATCGCGTAACAGCTGGAGATGGGCAGTGGATAGTACTCAATCTACCCATTTGAGTATTTACTCACTAGATTTAATAAATAGAGTAAATACAGCGTGCTTATATGTTGACATCGCATTTGATGTCTGTTCACTTATTTTAACATAAAATTACGTCTTTGCACACCTCTCAGCAAAAAATGATAATGAGTCAAAGAAGCCTACTTTCAGTGTATGATTAGTATGGTATTTTCATATATTTTAGCGTCGCATTTAACGTTTACCGACATTTTAAGCATATTATGGGGCTTGCACACACTTTTCGACAAGAATTGCAAATGTATACTAGATTTCAGTTTCAAAATTGTCATGAAAACATGAAATAATAAATATGAATATAAATATAACAACTCCTATAAATCAATCTACTCAGCAAATGGATAAATTAGGATATTTATCGGGTATTTACTCAATTTACTGAGTAAATATTCAAATGGGTTGATTGAGAATTTATGCAACTCCCATCACTAGCTGTTACGCGGCGCAACTTGCGCTCCGTATGTTACGGCCCTAAGTGGTTCGTACTATTGTCATTTCGATCCGCTCCGCTTTGTAGTCGCGCCATCACGCCCTCGCGATTCCCAATGATTTCACGTTTTGTTAATTATATCAGTAGCCGTCGTCGAATGTCGGCGAACGTAACTTTTTGTGGTACGTTGTAACGAGTTTATTAGAAGCCAAATGCAAACATTCGTTTTCAATAAATTTGTTAATATATTAAAAAAGTACAAGTTCTGGCCTTTGATTTACGAGTTATGCTTACATCGACATTGTATAGCTAATGCGATAACCTATAGCGATACCTCTTCTGATCTTTTCTACACTGTAACTTAATCAAATGTAATAATTATATCACTTCACATTTCTTTAATAATATTATTTTTTTAAATCTTTCGCAAAAGTGGTGAACGAAACACCTCTAAGTAAAAAGTTAAACAACATGACAGATCAGTCCACCTGTATTTGCAAGAAACGGCATACCGTACTTACATCACGTGCTGCAGCTCTGCTCAAAGGCGTCAAAGAGGTTGCTAATGAGCAAGGTCACACCGCGTCCGCTGTGGTGTTGCCAGATGTGCACATCTCCGCGGGACGTCCGGATTTTAACTGATTTTTAGACTAGTAGACGCGTCAAGGAATGTGTTAGGGCAATACATAATCTAGGTTTGAAACTTTAGCAGTTTTACAGAAAAATGATCAAGATTAAAATTTCCTTTTTTTTCTAATCCCCTAGAAAAAGAGGGGTTTTATAAGTTTGACTCTAATGTCGGTCGGTCAGTCTGTCTGTGGCGTCGTAGCGCTCGAACGGATGTACCGATTTCGATGCGGTTTTTTTAACGTGAAAGCAAGTTCCATTGCGGTGGTTCTTAGCTATGTTTAATGAAAATCGGTTCAGCCTATTAAAGTTATTGAGGGTTAATGCTTGAGTCAGGGCTTTCTCTAGCACATAAAAGATGGCGCTACGGATATCAAGACGTATCGGTAGTTCTACTACTCATCATTGATGGCGTTCTTGACAGTCGGGGATTTGTAAAACAAACTTATGACTCCATTCATTCCGGAGGCTTTAATTTTCTCATAGTTTTTTCCCTTATGAATTTGAGTTAGTGAGATTTATACAGCTCTAATGAAACAAGTCATTATTTAAAAAATATTTTTAAAACAATCTTTATCTTCAGCACTCCTCAAGACGAATCAAACGAGCCCAAACTCAAAGGGGCTGCGTCGTTTCATTACAGAGTTCTTATGGCCACCTTCCAGCTCCATCATCGGATCAGCTGCATGTCATCATAATATTGCATTGACACGTAATATACGTATGGGTGCAAAATTTCAGCTCAATCGGAAAGCGGGAAGTGGGTCAAATTTAACTTGCAAGATTTGATTACAGACAAGCAGACAGACCGACAGATAACGGGACAGGTGAAACTAAATAAAAGCTTGTAAAAGATCGCGTAGGCAAGACTGCACTCTATATTCTCAACTCGCACGTACGGCGTATACTCGTATTTTGGTCACTTTTTTAGCGAAGTGTATAAGCCTTTGAGCAAACCGCGGAGCGAAATTCGGTCATGAATGAAACTTACGAGTACAAACGTCAATGTGGGAAACTTTTCACTAAAGTTTAAACGTATTAAGAGGTAGTCTTCAAAAAATAGGTAGGTACCTATTAATTTAAACAATTTCAAGTATGACAGACATCTTGCCAGTCAGCTGTCCTCTCAGAACAGGAATGTGCGAAAGTTTAAAAAAGTGATGATGTAATATAATTAATTTTATATTATGTATACATTTTTAAACTAACATAGATAGGTATTGTGAAAAATTATATATCCTAATATTTTTATTATTTATCGTGCGGTTAAAAACACGCACAGTTACACGCAATTCAGTCCTCAACAATTTACGGTACGTTAAAGTAAAGAAAAAACTGCCAATTACGACATCGAAGCGCGAAACGACAGAATCGCAACAAATAAATAGCGGTAAAGATAATAAATTACAGGGAAATTACTAATGATGAGCGTAGCGGGGGCCGCGGGCGGTGCATTAAGCCGGCGGCAAACATCAAAGGGCCCTTTGACCGAGCCGACACTCCCACACCCCCTCCCGCGCTGCCGCGCCGCCGACTATGCCAGCGATTCCGACTGATATCAATCAATCCGTAGTCTATTTGACTGATTCTTTTTGACAAGTGACGCTTCCTGTCTTTACAACCGCACTTCGTTTGGTGACCGTGATTAATTATTTTGTTTGATATGTCATTTGTGAGACCTCGATAGGGACGTCCAATTAAAGGTTCAACCAACCACAGGTTCCTTCCCACCTCGTTGTGACGTAATATGTGAATGGAACCTTAGTACTTAAAAATACTTGCGTGCAGCCTTAGCATGCAGCAGATTGTCACTGGCAGCACGACGATCGGATATTAGCGAACTCCACAAAGGGCTAAAGTGAATTTCCCACTAACTATGTATTAAAACAACGATGAAACTAAATTGACAGTTAACTGAGTTGTAGATTGTTAAAAGCGGTTTATACGAGATGTTTTGTGTAAAGGGCGAGGTCCCTACTCGAAAAGAGCAAAGGTAAACTATTAACAAAAAGGAACAACCAGCTTCTAATATTGTTTTAAGGAGTTTCTTCCATATCTCCAAAGTTCATCATATATTCACCAAATTAATATGGGATCTACTTAGTTCTAAAGGCTTTCAAATAAATTATCAATATCGGTTTACAAGTGGCGAAGATATGGCGTAACATGTAAACAAAAATCACACTATTATTTTAAAGGCGAAAGTTAGTGAGTGTGTGTTACTTCTTCACGCGCAAACGGCTGGATCAATTTTGATAAAATTTGGTATACAGGAAGATGACACCCTGGATTAACACATAGGCTACTTTTATAGATACATCGGGTAACATCGCGGGGCGCAGCTAGTAATAAATAAATAAAAAAGATACGGGTCGAAATAATAAACTCCTCCTTTTTTGAAGTCGGTTAAAAAAGAATAAGTGTCCTAATCGGCGAAAGGTTGACTTTGTTGTTCTTATAAATAAGTGATCATAACACTGTTGTCAGATTTTTCCAGTAGGGGTCCTAAGGCGTCTGTCATAGATTGACGACATGACGAACTGTCTTGGAATGATGACAGCCGAAAGTGCCGGAACCCAAGGCCTAACATGCATTGAAGCACTGTTAAAGTAAATTAATTAAGCATGTAGAGGACGTGAACGAGGAGTTTACAAGAGGAAGGGCGGCGGCGTGAAGTAAAAAAAAAAAACATTATTTTGCCGGTGATTTTCCAAAAACAATCGCAACATGCAAATTGACATACATTCATATTATCACGCCTGTTTCCCACAGGGAAAGGCAGAGACTATGGACCTCCGCTTGCTACGATCCTAACAATCCTCTTTCGCTTCATCTACTACACTCATCAATCTAAAATTGAAAATAATTTCTGAGAAGGTTAATACCAAAAATATTTCATAACATAATTATGCATTTAGAATTAATCCAGTGTTGATCTCTGGATTAAAAATACAATAAACTTTGAAAGTGTTGAAACAATACACTATGTCTACGCAGACCTACACGTATAACTCCCAACAGTCCCAACCCAAGATTTATCAGTTTAGTTCTGTAAGCTAAGCCGCACACGGACAGACGGACGTGGCGAAACTATAAGTGTTCCCTGGAGTGACTGGACGGCAGGACTACCGAACCCTAAAACATAATGCCCGTTGATATACACACAAACATGCATACCTACTATGGGTCTTGCGGCTCTATGCAGATAGAGCCTAGGGCCGCAATACTTAAAGGAGCATGAGAAGGTGGGCGAGAAGGCGGATGAAGGAATCATAATAGTGATGGGTTGGATGGAACCGCATTGCGTAAAAAAATAACATATATTCGATCGATATTCGATCTCGCACGATACATATCGTAGGATAATTATCGTGCGAGATCTTAGTTACATAATTTTTCAATACTAAAAACCCGACTTTTCCCCTCGAATTACTCAACCGATTTTAAAAAAAATTCTACGGGACCACCTGTCAAGTATACCTTTTGAATCAAAAAAAAATTTTTTTCATATCGATCCAGGCGCCTTCTAGTAATAGGTGAACATACATAAAAAAAAAACATTAAATTGATAACCACCTCCTTTTTGAAAGTCGGTTATTTATAAATTATTAAAATTTAAATTGCTCTTAAATAGTAATAGTGGCTGTTTTTTTGTATTTGTTGGTATAGCGGCCACAGAAATAAATCATCTAACAAAATTTCAACCGTCTAGCTATCGCGGTTCATGAGATACTACAGCCTGGTGACAGACAGCGGAGTTTAAGTAATAGGGTCCCGTTTTTACCCTTTGGCTACGGAACCCTAAAAAACAGTTTCTGTAAAATAATCCGATAAGTGATTGACGAGACGCGCTAACCCCGAATCAATTTCTAAAACTAAAAATCCTGATCATAAATAAAACTAAGAATCAGGTTGATAAGTTCAGTGACATCTAGAATTTTGTTACTACTCGGTAATATTTACATTACACCGTATCTTGTAAAAATCTACTGACCCTGAGTCAATTGGTGAAGATAGCATGCCCCGCCCAAACTTGATGGAGTTTCGTCATTTTAGGTTCCCTATCCATAGTCATAAAATTCAGACCGTGATCAGACCCTAGAAGGGTCTTTTTCTTCCATATCTCCAAAGTTCATCATATATTCACCAAATTAATATGGGATCTACTTAGTTCTAAAGGCTTTCAAATAAATTATCAATATCGGTTTACAAGTGGCGAAGATATGGCGTAACATGTAAACAAAAATCACACTATTATTTTAAAGGCGAAAGTTAGTGAGTGTGTGTTACTTCTTCACGCGCAAACGGCTGGATCAATTTTGATAAAATTTGGTATACAGGAAGATGACACCCTGGATTAACACATAGGCTACTTTTATAGATACATCGGGTAACATCGCGGGGCGCAGCTAGTAATAAATAAATAAAAAAGAAACGGGTCGAAATAATAAACTCCTCCTTTTTTGAAGTCGGTTAAAAAAGAATAAGTGTCCTAATCGGCGAAAGGTTGACTTTGTTGTTCTTATAAATAAGTTGGAGACGGGTCACGGGATGCCTAGCCTACGGTCACACTAAGAATCGTCTACCGTAAAATGCTTGTAAAGACAAATCGAACGAGTCCTACTCAATGAGGTTATGTTGTTTTGTAACAGTTCCGTCAAATATCTCCCGGCTCCATCATCAGAACAGCGCATTGATTTAACATCCATAATATTGTAGCATGACAATACGGCTTACAAAAGTATGCAAAATTTCAGCTCAATCAAATGTGGATACAAGATACATTGCAAATTATAGCGGGGTTTTAGAATTAGGTTCCCGTTTTTACCCTTTGGGTACGGAACCCTAAAAAACAACGTGCATTTCGTACATTTTTTTAATGACAAAACAACGACATAAAAGATTTGACTTTTTTAAAATGGGTAGAAATTAATACGAAACCCTACACTGTGCGTGAGCAAATACGCACTTTGTTTATTTATAATACAGTACATAAAGTAAGCAACAATCCCATTAACAATCCTACTCATCTCAAATAGCGCTTAGTGAGTAGTGCCACAGGCTGTGCTCACTAGAGCACTAAAAGCACTAGCTTGCAGTGCTCGTTACAGCCCTGCGCCGACACCTGGCAACAAACATAGTCAAGAGGGAGCCATCAACAATCCCACAAACAATCCGATGCATCGCAAATTGCGCGATTGGTGAGACCCGTAGCTGTGCCACGGACTGCGCTCACTAGACACTACAAGCACTAGCCTGCAGTGCTCGTTACCGCCCTCCGCCGACACCTCGCAACATCATCAAGAGTGAGAGGTCACTTATCTGATTTTATTCACATAAAGCCACCAACAATTCCATTAACAATCCGACGCATCGCAAATAGCGCGCTTAGTAAGACCCCTAGCACTGTGCTCTGCTCACTAGACACTACAAGCACTAGCCTGAAGTGCTCGTTACCGCCCTCCGCCGACACCTCCCAACATCGTCAAGAGTGAGAGGTCACTTATCTGATTTTATTCACATAAAGCTATCAACAATCTCATAAACAATCCGACGCATCGCAAATAGCGCACTTAGTGAGACCCGTACCGTAGCTGAGCTCACTAGAGCTCACTACAAGCAATAGCCTGCAGTGCTCGTTACCGCCCTTCGCCGACACCTCGCAACATCGTCGAGACTGTCGAGAGTGAGCGACCACTTATATTTTGACAAGATCTGATTTTATTCCACGTAAACATCTTTAAATTTGAGTCTACACTGTAAAAGATAGAGTTCTTTTACGTAAATAAAAACTATTCCTTTTTTTGAATTTTTTATTAAACATGCCCCGAACTTTCATAGTCCGGGTATTCATGGTTCGCATATATTTTACATTTTAATCGACCTAACGAAAATGAGCCAAGATAAGGGGTTGAAGATATATGACATGGGGCAATAAGTACTTCAGGTGATACTGAACAATTGTTTCAATCGCTAAAACATTTCCCAACAATTTTCAATTAGGTTGTGACAACGGGTAAACATTTCATTACACCGGAATGCTAAAGACACATACAATACTAGAGCTATACAATGTTGCAATGTACCGGACCGAAGCTCCAACTGCAAATCATCCAAGAAGAAAATTCCCTATAATTCGATGTAATTGGCGGACGAAGCAAGATGCGGCCGATAGTTAAGGTGTGGACACATGGATTGAGACTACATTTTGTTAAAATATATATCAGATACATGATCATTAAAAGCAAACACATCGGATAACATCTTCAAATTACAAAAATGTAATCATATCATTATGTTTCAGAATGAGCAGATTTTATACATGAAATATTTCTGAAATGTATAGTTAAAAACTCGTGATCAAAATCGACTTATCCATTTGGGAGCTTCAAAATTACTGACAGACACACAGATACCCACGTCCAACTTGTAACTTCCCTCGTTTTGCGTCGGGCTGGAAAAATTAAATCAATATTTAGCAAATTTCGTAATATTAGTGATTCGATTTGCAAAGATCTTTTAGAATTAACAGCTTTAGCTGTGTTTAATGTGAACCCGTCTTTACTGTTCATGGGATGGACAGCTATTAAGTAACCTACTAATTGTTCCGCAATTACTAAACTGTAATGGATGCATTTGGAGGATATAATAGATACTAGTGTTTCGCAGCGACCACTGCTGATAAGAAAAACTGGAAAAAAATCATTACACAAAAACTAAGCAAACGGAATAACTTTAAACAAACAGCCTAGGTGTTGCAACCAAATTTAATATATTAGAAGCAGTACGGATAAAAATTAAAAACCCAGAAGCCCCAGAACTCGTTACAAGTTTGAAGTGTAGTGTGAAGGAAGATAGTAAGTAGAAAGGCAGGGAAGCTATTAAGGCTGTATAGAACGTGGAACTAAATGGTGACCAAATTGCACAAGTAGAAGACCATTAAGACTCACAAACTACCTCTGACTATCAATCTTGCTTTATCACAACAAGATCGCAAGACAAGCTCTATCAGATAGCTTAAACGGCAATTCGAGATATGGTCTCGCATTATATAGGAACAGAACAGTAACCCAAACCTACTGGAATTAGCATCAGCCACCGGACACAACAATCACAAGACACACGGTCATCAATTCATTAGGACTCGCCTCGATTGCGTCTCCGCCCCGATTCAATATCGCCGGCTGAAGTATCCGGTTGGCTTTGTCGACGCACGGAGCTCTTCGAGTGACACTAGAAGCCCGGCTCAAAGGCGACTGTTTGCCCCTTTGTCTTACCGGCAATTAGTGCAGTCCGTTCATTTAATTCTATCGGTCGATTACCGACGGAGCCAGGTGGCCATTAATTGTGCGACGGCAATTTGTCTATGGTCCCTGCGTTCCGGTTTGCACAAAGCGATGTGTGATTGTGCTGGGTATCTAATTAATTTATCATAAACATGGTTGGGTTGCTCTCATTTGGGGCTATTAGGTCTTCAGGGATTCCCTAGTGATTGTGCAGATTACAGGACCGAGTGATTCTTTGTGCTGCTGTTTAGTATTCAGTGATACCGCTCATACCGCTTTTATGGGTACATCAAAGTAAGGATATACCTGTGTTTATAAAATTGGGACAGTATTATAGCTTGCGTGGGCGAACAAAATTTTGCAAGAAATATATACAAAATAAATATATACACGGAAAGTAGGATAACTCAGGACTAAATCATGTAAATCCCAAAAACCTGTGTTTTAGGACAGTACCTGTTTTTATGTATTTTTTTAATTATACTAAAGAAAGTGATGTTCGGTCTTGCCCTGGTCGGGAATCGAACCTGAGTGAGATCTTGTGCAAAGTTCGGTGAAGTCACGGACAAGAAAGAGCCTCGGCGCCATTACATTTGTCGAAAATACTCGGACATAAATAAAAACATTTAGGATGAAAACATGTAAATAGTTAGGTTCAATCATTCTCCGACGGTTATCTTGATCTTTTAAGTTGATATTTGTGTTACCAGCTTGTCCATTAAAGATCTCCAACTGTGGCAGTAGCCCGCATCTTGTAAACTTTTATATTTTGCGATTGGGAGCCGGCAGTTCCGATGTTTACTTCCAGTTCGTTTTGTCTACTTCAACTTTAGTTTTGGCGCAGTGGAAACAATTAAATTTTTGAAGCGCAGATTGGTTTTTCATTTTCCCGATTTAGAAATAAAATTTACTAATCGGACCTCATATTGCTTTATCTTTTCACTTATTTATTAAGATACATTAGATAGATCTTAGCTCGACAAGACCCAGTGCCTCTTTTCTGTGTGCCCCGCTGGACACACAGAAAAGACGTAAGACGTGGACGGGGCGCAGACATATATCTGCTCCGCGTCCGTTTCATACAAAATGTATAGAAGCGTCGCAAAGCAGAACACACAGAAAAGACGGGGCACCGACAGGGCGCAGACATGTGTCCAGCGCCTTAAGTACGGGTACAGTACCATTAACGATCCTTAGCAATTGACTGAAGTTTCAAGCAAATTGTAAGGAACTTTTATTTCCTTACAATTTGCTTGAAACTTCATTTAATACTAATTTGTAAGAAATTGCCAATATTAATACTTTGTACAGAAAAAGGCAGTCTTGGCAACCCTACCTTGAGCTGATACGAACTCCGTGCCCCGTACCATCCCCTGGCGAAAAATTAAGACTGATCTTCTCTTTGTGCGGCCCTTGAAAAAGGGGAAGATGAAAAAGGAAAAGTATTATTTCAAATCGCACTTATCGGCTTAAATGCAGGCAAAGGAAGTGCTGCAGTCGGCCACAGCTGTGCCGCACTTGACCCGGCCCCTCGGCACAGGCTAAAGGACAGTAAGTCCACTTATGGTGGCTTTGAGGTTCAGTGCTTAAATGGTCTATGACATTCGAAATGCTACTGAACACAGTCTTAGCGTATCTTCGCTTTTTGTGAAGATTTCAAATGTATTGAGTTTCTGAAGTTCCATTCTTTTATAATTTTTTTAATAACTAAAAACCGACTTCGACACCAAACTTCACAACTGATTTTGATAAATATTCTATGGGACCACCTGGCAAGCATACCCTTTTAAACAAAGATATAGTTTTCCAAATCAGTACACGCGTCTTCGAGTAATCCGTGAATATAGATAAAAAAAGATTTTTTTGAAGTCGGGTAAAAATATGGAAAATTAATTATTCAGTAATTAGGCCTATGCAGGCACATTTACACGTCAATAAGTTTTGTATATGTGACGTGTAAATTAATTATTCTGAAGAAAAGCTACCGATACTAGTGTTTTGCAACTACCACTGCTGAGAAGAAACGCCGAAAGAGACTCATTTACACAGTGTTGGTAGCCTACGCACCAGACTACGGGCTTTGTCATATGCCAATTTACAAATTAAAATTAACAATGGGATTTCATTTTCACGTACTTTTTTATACATAGGTGTGTATGTAAGCGAGCTGAGTAAATATTTAAACGGGGGATGATGGACGCAATCAGATGAAGATTAGTATGAAAATTTGATGAAAATAAACAAATTCGGTAGTTAAGGCCGATTTAGGGCCGTAACAGACGGGGCGCAAGTTGCGCCGCGTAACAGCTAGTGATGGGAGTTGCATAAATACTCAATCAAGCCATTTGAATATTTACTCAGTAGATTGAGTAAATACCCGATAAATATACTAATTTAACCATTTGGTGAGTACATTGATTTATATGAGTTGCCAATTATATTTATATTCATATTCATTATTTCATGTTTTCAAGACAATTTTGAAATTTAAATCTAGTATACACTTGCAATTCTTGTCGGAAAGTGTGTGCATATGCCATAATATGCTTAAAATGTCGGTTAACATTAAATGCGACGCTAAAATATATGAAAATACCATACTAATCATAAACTGAAAGTAGGCTTCTTTGACTAATTATCATTTTTTGCTGGGAGGTGTGCAAAGACGTTATTTTATGTTAAAATAAGTAAACAGGCATCAAATGCGATGTCAATATATGAGCACGCTCTATTTACTCTATTTATTAAATCTAGTGAGTAAATATTCAAATGGGTAGATTGAGTACTATCCACTGCCCATCTCCAGCTGTTACGCGACGCAACTTGCGTCCCGTCTGTTGCGGCACTTAGACGTTTCTAGTCACTGGCACGTCTCAAGCCCGCGCTGATACACTATACGTACATAGAGCAGCTACTGGATTAAGTGAGGGTTTACATGATGCTAGTAGCGTTGTTCTAGCATAACCATAGTAAGACTGGCGCCTGCGAATGTTTGCCTCGAAATCTGTGTAATCAGCAAATATGTAATGTATAATGGAAGTAGGTAGTTAGTTTGCATAATTAAAAATGAATAAAAGTTAAAATGGAACATTAAAACCAAATAAGTAAGTAGGTATTCCGTTAATCTTTTGTACGTCATTAATTAACTTAAACATGTTTGCAAACTAATTAAGCACAAAAGTTTGTGTAACAGAAATATTTTAAAGTAATTTGGTAGTCAGTGGTTCTCATTAATTAACCGTTAAACATTTTAATGATATAGTATGGTCGCACGATATGCCTTACAGCCGGATGTTTGGGCAATCCGATGGTTATGCGGACCAATATTTAGATCATCCTGTTTATATCATATCGCTTCCACGAAATACTTATGGTAGACAGCCTACCATAAACAAAAATAGATACCTTAATAATAACAATTGAATTCGCTTCGGATACGTCTTTGTTTTTAGGATTCCGTGCCCAAAGGTTAAAAAGGGGTTCCTTAAGACTTCGCTGTCCGTCCGTCTGTCTGTCACCAGGCCGTATCTCATGAACCATGATAGTTAGACATCTGAAATTTTTACAGATGATGTATTTCTGTTACCGCTATAAAAACAAATACATCAAACAGAATAAAATAAATAATTATGTGCGGCTCCCATACAACAAACGTGATTTTTTATTGATAATGGTACGGAACTCTTGATGCGCGAGTCCAACACGCACTTGACCGGTTATTTTTTTTAAATACACATATGATCACCGATTACTCAAAGACGCTGTTTTTTTATCTAAATCTAGGTGATAAAGTTGGTTTTTATTTTGAAAAATTATACGAATATTTAACTAGCCAAACTCGCATGTAGTGAGTAAAGTATGTTAACTACGTAAATACTTTCAAAATTGATAATGGAGCCAGGATGTAAGGCTGCAATTCCGTAACACAAAATCACTATCATCATATCAGCCACGGGCAGTCACTGCTGGACACAGGCCTCCCCCGAGAATTTTCAAAAGTCCTGCATCCAGCGTTTTCCTGCAACGGAAAATATAAAGCCAATTTTTTTTTGAACCTTTGACTAAAAGCAGAGTACTAGCATTTTTCGAGTGGTGGTAGCACGTCAGCTCGTCGAGGGCGCAGGGCGGTATTACCGGCTCTGTCGTCTTCCTAGGGCGGCAAGGGCGGCGAGATCAAAGGTACGACACGCCGCCGCGCCCATTGATGTCGGCACAAAGGGAATTGATTGTTGCAAACCTCTCTTTTTAAAGATACCGGATTGATTACACATCTGCTTTTTTATTATGTTTTCGTTTTTTGTTTACTTTGTCTATGCTAATGTAAGTATGAGCGAATATGTTTTCAAAGCTTTCTAATAAATAAAGAACTGTTGCTTCTATTCATGAATAGATCTTAGATCTCGATGATATTTGAGGTACTTTTGGGTGTTTATCATAAAATTATCGTTAGGTAAGTATCCTATAACATAAGTGTAACTTACTTTGGGGCTAACTCAATCAGGTTGATGATGTTTGAGATACTTTTGGCTGTTTATCATAAAATTATGGTTAAGTAAGTATTATATAACATAAGTGTAACTTACTTTGGGGGAACTCAATCAGCATTGATAATGTTTGAGATACTTTTGGGTGTTTATTATAAAATTATGGTTAAGTAAGTATCCTATAACATAAGTGTAACTTACTTTGGGGCTAACTCAACCAGCGTTGATAATGTTGAGATACTTTTGGGTGTTTATCATAAAATTATTGTTAAGTCAGTATCCTATAACAAAAGTTTAGCTTACTTTGGAGCTAGTTCAATCAGTGTTGATGATGTTTGAGATACTTTTGGGTGTTTATCATAAAATTATCGTTAAGTTAGTATCCTATAACACAAGTTTAGCTTTACTTTGGGGCTAACTCAATCAGTGTTGATGATGTTTAAGATACTTTTGGCTGTTTATCATAAAATTATCGTCAAGTTAGTATCCTACAAAAACCAGTTTAGCTTACTTTGGGGCTAACTCAATCAGTGGCGATGATGTTTGAGATACTTTTGGATGTTTATCATAAAATTATCGTCAAGTTAGTATCCTACAAAAACCAGTTTAGCTTACTTTGGGGCTAACTCAATCAGTGGCGATGATGTTTGAGATACTTTTGGGTGTTTATCATAAAATTATCGTTGAGTTAGTATCCTATAACACAAGTTTAGGTTTACTTTGGGGCTAACTCAATCAGTGTTGATGATGTTTAAGATACTTTTGGCTGTTTATCATAAAATTATCGTCAAGTTAGTATCCTATAAAACCAGTTTAGCTTACTTTGGGGCTAACTCAATCAGTGTTGATGATGTTTAAGATAATTTTGGCTGTTTATCATAAAATTATCGTCAAGTTAGTATCCTATAAAACCAGTTTAGCTTACTTTGGGGCTAACTCAATCAGTGTTGATGATGTTTAAGATACTTTTGGCTGTTTATCATAAAATTATCGTCAAGTGAGTATCCTATAAAACAAGTTTAGCTTACTTTGGGGGTAGCTCAATCAGTGTGATTTGTCCGTGATGTATATTTTTATTTCTTTACTATTTATTTATTTATTTTACTCTTCATCTTCCATTAGGAATTCTGCAACCCTGATTACCACTATTCCTGATTTCCATTTTCACATCACACTTAACATGGCCTTTTGGTATTATTACCAAAAATGGGACATTTTTTTTTATTTTATATAGTCACAAATAACACTGATTTAACTAACCCCAAAGTAAGTTCGAGACTTGTGTTATGGGATATTAACTCAAAGATACTATATTTTATAACCAATACATAAATAGAGAAACATCCAAGACCCTGGACAATTTGAAAAAAGCCATTTTCCAACTTGCTCTGACCGGGGATCGAACCCGGGACCTCCGGGTGGCGGACTAGCATGGTGACCACTACGCCACGGAGGTCGAATATAAACGAACATAGCCCCCGAACATGGTATTTAAAATTTTTTTGCTAGACTAAACTGTACTTACCTAGGAAAAAAAAAATGTTAATACCAGCTTCCTGAAGTTCAAGAATTCAACTAATGACATTAAACAATCGGTATTTTTTGGAAAACCTCATGTCAATACAATCCAAACTGGAATGCATTTCAATCAACAGGTTTCATGACATGTTCACCAATTGTTTAATGTCATTAGCAGAGATCGGAATCACAGGTGCTATTGCTATCAAAAGTATGGATATGACTAAAAGTTCCGGGATTTCTCGAGAATCTAGTTGGGTACTAAGTAAATAAAACAGTCATAATTATGTGATTTCAGGATAAGTATATTTTTTTCTATTAAAATATATCCTGAAATCACATAATTATGATTATTTTATTTATAAATTATGAAGTCATATCCATACTTTTGATAGCAATAGCACCCGTGATTCTGATCGCTGGTCATTAGTTAGAAGACGACCTCCGAGGCATAGTGGTCACCATGTGTCCACCACCCAGAGGTTCCGGGTTCGATCCCCGGTCAGGGCAAGTTGGAAAATGGCCTTTTTCAAGTTGTCCTGGGTCTTGGATGTCATATATGTATTTGTTATAAAATATAGTATCATTGAGTTAGTATCCCATAACACAAGTCTCGAACTTACTTTGGGGCTAGCTCAATCAGTGTAATTTGTCCCTATATATTGTTATTTATTTTATTTGTGTTCAAATTGTAGCAATTGTTTTATGGTCTCATCAGGCTGTGTCCACTGTGACAGCTGTCTGGGACAACCTTTCAAGGACAGCTGTCCTTAAAAGGTAAACATGAATGAAAGAACTTTAAAATGAATAAAATATGTATTGGTAATATTGCTTTACCTTCACAGCCATATTAACCATTCACTGATAATTGTCGTGTCCCCAGCGCAAGGGGTAGTAAATATCTACAACTAAAAAGAGATTTGGATAATCAAGTTATGTACAATATGAATATTTTTTTTGTCAGAAATATCTGACACTCACGGAATGGGCACGACAAAGTTTGTTGGATAAATAGCGACATCAGCAGTGAAAGGGTACCTGCAAATTTCTTATCACTAAAATTAATAGTCATTAGTTAGTCATAATGTGTAACAAAGGACATTACAAGTCCCAATTCAGTATTGAAAAATCAGACAGGTTATGTAGATTTTCCAGGCATCAATAACTAGTTAATATTTAATTTATGAATAAAAAAGCTTTGCCTTTGAGCTAAATCCCTAATCTGAGATGGTAAACTGAGATAATACCTAATTAAATATCTAAAAAATATGAAAACAAATCATACAAAGAGTGGTTGACGTGGATGAAATTTTCGTTTTAAAGATACTTAAATGAACTCAATGAAAACACAAAAGAAAATGTGGCAAAGTTGTCTGTTATAATAGTACAAAAAAGTGGTCACACAATGGGCAGGAAGATTATTTGGGAATATCACATTTTTTAATAATTCTTTTGTGCTATAGGTAGATGAAATGTATACAGAATTAAGTTTAAAAAAAAAAAATATATATATAGTATAAAAACCATTTTCATGCAGATTGAACAATAAACATTTTAGAAGTTTAAGAAAAGAAATCAAGAATAACTGAATCCTGCACTTTATTTTATTTATTGCCACTAAAGTACAAAACACAAGTTCTTGGGGAAGTATGTACCAGCACCAAGTAAGTTTGTAAACAAAACTTTTAAAAACTTTCGGCCAATTCGTAAGTTCACAAACCAAATGTTCCCGCCATCAGAGTTCCTGGGCAAATAACGAGAACATAAAGCTTGGGTGCTCCGACTACATCATAACCTTTCAATGAATGTGAATTATTTATAACTATTACCTGAACATTTTATCCACTTCTAACCAAACGCGCTAGGCTAATTACGAAGTTCAGGGTCGTTAAATCGCGCATTAGCATCAAAAGTGTTAATTATAGAAGTCGTAATCTCGGAATAAGCTTCGTTTCTTACCTCGTTGACACCTGAATTCCTAGATCCCTGAGTTCGTTATAACTTCACACACAAAACTTGCAACTTTCCACAATAACTCTTGCAAACTACCTAATCGTTGGCACTTCTTATAACTTTGAGTTCAGTCTTTTAACGTGTAAACGAATAGAAAACAACGTTTTCATATAGAAAACAAAAATATATTCACACGACTGACGTCGCCTTCGCCATGGTGTTGATGCACTTTAGCGAAATCTATCGGCATTTTAGAAAACTAATCTGGTTACTTTTCGTTTCACGCAGCTGATCAAACATTTTTGTATGTTGACATTGACATAGAAGTCATCTAAAAATCTTTTAACCGACTAATAAAAAAGGGTGTGTGTTTTTAACCCCCGACAAAAAGAGGGGTGTTAGAAGTTAGAGGCTAATGTCTGTCTGTCTGTCTGTGGCATCTTAGCGCTCGAACGGATGGACTAATTTCGCTGCGGCTTTTTTACGTGCAAGCAAGTTCCCATGCGGTGGTTGAGCTATGTTTGATAAAAACCGGTTCAGCTGTTTAAAAGTTATTAAGGATTAACGCTTGAAAGTCAGGGCTTTCTCTAGCTTATAATAAATGGCGCCATCCAAGATATCCATCTAGTGATGAGTAGCGGAACTGCCGATACGGCTTCGGTAGTTCCCCTTAAAAGAAAGAAAGAAAGATAAGCTTTATTCGGCAATCCAAACCATCACAACTTACATATTCTTACAATAAATAAAACAACTACAAATTGCCGGAAGAGCGACCAGCTCAGCTATGTGCTAATTAATAGTGGTTTGCCACTGGATTGCTGATTTTCAGCTGGTGCCAAAATACGTCATTAGATGGCTTACATTTAAAAAAAGCAGAACACGAATTCAGCTCTGTAAAATTGCATCTATATATTATATAGGTACGCTAAAGTAATTTTAAATTCTTGACAATCGGTTTTTTTTATTTGCTTGCAAATAAACTTCTTCTGCGTTGCGTAGAATCTGCGCTTGATGCAAGCAGCAAGACTCATGAGCTAAGAATATAGGGTTAAATTTAAATAATAGCCCGTTGGTTAAATGTTTTGATTGAGACCGTGAGCGTTGTTGTAGTGAATGTGCGCGCAGGTATGTGAACTAACTGGCGGGTTACTTCTGTACCAGAGTCCCATCTTTCCAATGCCTCTATGAGCTCCATACACCCTTGTACATGGGGGTTGGTTGCACTCCACCGAAGCGGAGAGGATCTGCGCAATATTATACTTGCTAGCCAGCTGGTACCGCTGGCAGGCCGAGAAAAGCGCAGCGGATAGTATTTTTATATGTCACTCAATATTAAACTTTTCACTTTTGCCATAAAATGCAAGACGCGAGCGTAGTCACTAGATCGCGCGAGCATTTTATCATGCTCAAATGTTTAGGCTCTCCATTGCGCCCCTCTTGGTCTGATTTTTTTTTTTGTTTTTCGTGTGTTAGTGGCCGACACTGGTGTCAGATTTATCAGGCTTCTGACATCTGACAAAACTTGACGACTGCCATACAATGATGACAGCCGGGACCAACGGCTTATACGTGCCTTCCGAAGCACAGAGAAGCTCAAGAAATTTTTATGCCACTTGCGGTCACCCATCCAAGGGCGGACCACTCAATTGACTCTAAGTAGCGACACTATGGAAACCCAGACACGAGAATCTCACTCCCCCCTCGCCCCTCCGACAAACATTTTATCTTCTTCTGATTTTTTTGCTCCTTTGTCTGAATGCCTCTATGGGTTATTATTCTATGAGTCTTAATTCCGATTGATATACAGAGGACTCATGAATCAGGTAGGGTAGGAACCAGAAACCACCACACTATAGGAGCCAGAGAAAAGAGAAACGCGAAATCTTTTCACAATAATGTTTTTATATTAAAACACTATTTTATTAGAAAAACATGTTTTATTTGGGTCCAAACAAAATTCACATAGTTTACCAAGTAACACAAAAAAGCGTACAGTGATGTTAACATTGTTTTAACTTACAACACACACAGAAACAAATAAGACACTTGAGATTAAAACCACGCATCCACTAAGCAACATATCTAAAAAAATCGGAAATAAAATACACATTTTTTTCAAAAAAAAAATGCTGCTTACAAATAATATATTTTGGACAATAAGTTCTGTCGGAATAATCAGTTTTATGTTCTGATTTCACTAAAAAGAACACCAATTAGACAGCCTATGTAGTGTAGCTCAATAAATAACCCTCATGCGCGGCTTAAGATCACTATATTCAATGCTCCCAAATAACGGCGGATCCAGGATTTTTTTCTGGGGGGGGGGGAGGAACTAGGGGCGGACGAGCAAAAAAAAACTACCCCCCCCCTACTAACAAAAAGATATATTTAACTTTCAAAGAGCGTAGGTAAAACAGAAAAAAAAACCTAATCATTTAATGCTATTTTCGATTCACTTGAGCAGGTACAAAATAGCAAACAAACTAACGCAACATCGCCGCATCGGCGCTTCTAAACTACAAAAATGACTATATCAATGACTGTCATCCTTACATGCTACAATAAATAAAGTATTACGTTCCACGAAGAAGGTGAAAATTGAGGTATTTTTAGTATAACTAAACAAGGAACCTAAGTTTATAAATTAAATGAAGAGACATGAATATTGCTTTTGAATTAAGACGATAAGAACATTAGCGGCGACAAACGCAATGATAAAATCGTAGCGACTTGACTGTGTAGATCAGAAGTATAAATATATTATTCATAAAAAAATTAAAACCTTTGCCAATTCTCTCTTAGTTTAAATATGTTTTTATCATATCAGTTCAGCCGCATAAGAGTTGGATCTCATTTGTCAGCACGCAGCAGCACTTTTCTGTCGCTCAGAACCGTTATTTGCCAGAACGAGAGAGAGCGACGGACGATAGCATTCTATGGGGTATTCTGCGCTCTCTCTCGCTCTGACAAATGACGGTTCTGAGCGACAGAAAAGGATAGCCGTATAGAAAAGTGCTGCTCCGTGCTGACAAATAAGATCCATTCCTAACGACTACTGATGGACATAGGCCACTCCCAAAGATTTCCAAAATTACCAATCGAGAGCGGCCTTTTCCTTTAATACGTTTTATCTCGTTCTTACTATTTCTAATACTATAAAGAGGTTCAAGGTAAAACTCAAGGTTTAGCAAACGGTTATCAATTTTTATGAATACGCGGGAGACTACCATTCGCACGTTCCAATTAATCGTTGCGTGCGTAGCCGCTGCGATGAGTCGCGCTACGCGCACGCACACGAATTAAACTTTTTCTTTATATTTGCAGTAAACAAAAGAACACTTTTTCATTCAACGCACCATTAGCATTTTTATGCGTATTTTCTAAACACTTCAACTATACAGTCAATAAAAGTTTGAATACTAATCTAATAAATAAATAGTAGTTTGTAAAAAAAACTTAATTATTGTAAAAAGTTTAGTGATGTAGAAATAAAAAAACTAATTACAATTAACTTATAAGTTTTGGCTTGGTTACACAAAGAGTTACAATTAAATATAGTTACCTAATACTAAAGTTTGCATACATGTGTTGCCACTTACATTAAAAAAGTAGCTCGGATCATATGACGGCTTTGCACTAACGTCTTTTCTTATTACACAAGTTTTAGGCTGGTTTCATAGCTATGCGGCAGATCCATCCGGGCTTCCGGAGCGGAGACACAGGTGAGGCGTTAGAACACGTTTCTCAGCGACGCGGATCGTTCCGTACGGAACACGCTCCGGGTAGCGCACGTAAAACCAGCTCAATCGTACTGAACTCTCGTTTCAGAGCTGCAGGTGTTTTCCGTACGGGTCGCCCGTGTTACGGCCGAACTGTAGTCACTCGCTTTGAATCCAGCCTAAAAGTAGCATTCGGATTCCGGCGGCCGCGGCCCGGCAGCGGCGACTCGGCGGTCGCGACCCTGTCGTTCCGCACCGCTTTGTAGGGATTTGTATGGAACACTTTCCGAAGCGCGCGACTGTGCAGCGCGGCCGGGGGGCGTGGCCTGCGCACGACCCGGCAGCGCTGCCGAGCCGCTCCGGAGGCAATGTGGCAGGGCCGCTCGCTCATTGCGGTAGTTAAAATGGCGTCATTTACTGATGAAAATTGTGAGTTTTTAGATGAATTGGTTGCTAAAAACCCGCCACTTTACGATTCTCAACTTAAGAGCAGCCTTCCCGTCTTACTTTTCATACAAACGCTCGTACGTAATTATGGCGTTGTAAGTGATCATTCTTGAAATTTATTGAACTAAAAGATATCTTGTGCACTATTTCTAACTTTGTATCGAAATAAAAAAATGAATATTTGGAAAAACAAGTTCAGAATTCGCCTCCAAAAATCTGTTTTTTTGCACAAATTTTACCTGAACTTCGACCGTTCATAAAGTACTCATCAATTGTCAAAATAAAAAAAATAGTTCGATAGAAACCTTGCAAATGTAATGAAAATTTTAAATAAAAAACATTTATTTCACAAACTTGTAAGGCTTACTGGTAAAAACGTATATCCTGGAACAAGTTTTATGAAATTTCCGCACCCTATGAATAGTTAATATTCTTTTAATGGATAGTTAATAATAATACTAACTTCATTCAATACAGTGCAAACCGTACCCTAAGGCTCTATCTCTCTCTTTTTTGTTTGCTTTTTTTTTCTAGCATGGTCCTGGATGAAAAACCAGCTTTTCGAACTATGCTCGCGTTGAAGACAGAGCCGCCGGGAAGGGCCGCCTTAATCGTATAAGGACAACATTGTTCTCCTTGACTCCTTCTTGACTACTGCACGCAGAAGCGGCTTGGGCTGCGGTCGCTACTATTTGAAAGGACGTGGTAGCCGCACAGCTGCGGCAGTGGGTCGCGGCAGATTGTCGCGGCTGCCGGGCCGCTGCCGCCGGAATCCGAATGCTGCCTTAGGGCTAACAGCTAACCGTCATATTAATGAAAAATCTTTTGAGACTGCCAAATTTTCTTATGAAAAAAGTTCCCCTAGCGTCACACGTATTTACCTACTAAGATCATAGCACAACCACTATACAACTGCGGGCTAAGGGCATTGGTATAGCCGGTCATATCGTATATATGCAACTGCGGCAGTTAATGTATGAATGAATAATAAAATGAATGCTACCGATTTTATTTTTAGTTAGAAGCGTTGATTATTCTGTCAAATTCAATCCTGAAATTCGTAGATTACTTACTCTTCGACTGATTTAGGTGGATAATTTTTTATAAATATGACGGTTAATCGCAAACTATAGCCGGTGTATTTAATTGATACAATCGAACCTAGAGAAGAAAACTATTGAGACTTATCGCAGCTATAGAGTTTTTCTACGTCTATGGGACATTTGTGTTATGGCGCATTTTCATATGTAATTTTGGCCCATATTCAGAGTGCGTAGATTTCTGCACGCATGCAGGGGTACGGGGTACCCCACTCACTGGTCGATATAACCCGCATTTGGGGTTCGAGAGATTAGTATTGTGAACAGTTGCAGAGGGCGAAACGACCACTGCGTCGTCTTGTTGCTTTTATTGGTTGTTAGCTCGCCTGCGGGGAGTCTCCGCATGCTGTTATTATCGACCTTGTTTTCGACCAATGAAAATGAGCCATTATGAAGTTATATTTTACGGAATATGGCGATTTAAAATTTAAAAACAAAACAGCAATTATGAAAAAAGATGAATAGCCAAGTATCAAGGCTGTGCCTTATATAAACGAACGTGTATTTATTATATTATATAAAGGGTGCAAATCTGGAAACCTTGAACGTAATATACTTACTGATCATACTGAACAACTTATCCAAAGAAACATAGGTTGGAATATGAGCTTTGCTCTTTGGGGAAAGTTGGTAAAGTTACAGATTAACACCTTCTTTGAATGATCAGACGTTACTTGAAAAATAACCACAGTAAATTTTGTGGAGATACCCTAAATAGTTGTTCTAAACAACACGTCTTATTTTAGGAAAACGGCCATTTTACACTTCGAGACGGGAAAATTTGATTTCTGTAGTTTTGTTCACACATTATACTTTGTTTCCACGTTTAGTTTAACATTCCTGCCCCCTTAGCATGGCAGCGGCGACGTTTATCGAGCGGTATCATCTTTCACTATCTCGCTCTATAGAAACGATATAAACTTTATCTCACTCATCACTGTACCTTGTGTAAAATGTAATATGGATGTGAATCTGAAATAAACGATTATTATTTATATGCCCGCAGTGCAGCTGTGGCGAGCTGTTGGTGAGTAACGACATCACGGACCCGAGTATTCCAGAGAGTCGTTCCGACCCCTCGTCCCCGACGCGTCTTTATCGGTTTTTATCATTTATCTGAGTTTATCAATGTTGCCATGCTAAGGTCGATGTCGTATAAAAATAACCGATACATTTTCTTTGCCGCGAAGATATAAACACCGTTTGTTACGTACTTAACTTACATAGCCTACGATGAATTTGACGACGACACGACCACTTATAAATATGGAAAAGATTCAAGACCTACTAAATCTAAGGCAACTTTCTAAAGCTGTCCGTTACTACAACTACGAGTAAAAGAAATATTATCTTAAACTTTTCATTTGTAGCCTTCCAAGCAAAAAAAAAAAAACATTTTTTACCTGACTGCGTCAGAAGAAGGGTTTTTTTTTTGAGTGTTTGTATGTGTATTTCTTTGGCACACTCTGCAGCCTAAACGGCTTAATAGATTTTAGCTTGAGAGGTGTCTTTAGAAATTTTTTTACACGAACAATTTTTTACGAATTTTCAACGCAGTCTGGTTTTATACTTTTTTAAAATTCCTTGTTTATTTCCTACAATTGGCCCGATTCACGCACAGCCCCTTTTTATTTACTAATACGTCCCGGAAAACCACATCAAAATTAGTTCAGTTAAATTATCGTTTTAAATTTAACTATCGAAAGAATTTCGATATGACTTGGCGGCGTACAGAACAACTCATAACTTATTGTTTTTATATGTCATCTTTTTGCTTAGAAGGCCACATTTTATGGTCTTACCATAAAATATACCGAAAAACCATTGGTAACGAATGAGCCTCTATGGGTTATCTATTCTCTGACAAAAATATCTTGGCCACTTTATAGATTTTTATCTATGAACATTATAATTGACTTGTGTCAAAATGTGCAACTATGATATTGCAGCGTGCAAAAGGTAATAATTTTTGTATGAAAATGCCTTCTTGCCATATATGCACTTGATCATTTTATAAGTTAATTTTTTGAATTGGTCTGTACGCCGTCGGCACGCCACAAAGACCACGCCTTTGACAAAGCTAATGCCGCTTTGTCGCCACGCCGGCGGCATACCAACCAATTGTCAGAATTGACTACAATCGTTCTAGGCATTGTACACTTCTTTTATTTCAATTTTGGAATAATAGTGTAAGGAACACAACATAACGCTTACATTTCCATGTTTTATTGAGTCGAAGGTCTCAACGCCCTTGCATTTTTTTTAAATATATATAGCGTATTTTACCTTGTTACTTGACATCCAAGCTTACCTCACTACCTCTCGCATTTAGCGGATAAGGAGTAAAATGTTACTAAGTATACATAATGTGATGTCAATTTTAACGAGTTGTAATAAAGTCATTGCAAAATAAATAAAGAACAAAACTACCAACCTAATAAAAACTTACTTCAAGACCAGGCGCGGTCACAGTCATATATTCTAAGCGAGGTCGGGGTCATGAGGTTCAGATTTGCAGTGATTATCGCTATAGACAAGGGGGGTGTCACAAAGCGTCAAGCCCCCTTCCTCTATGACCGGGTGGGTGTCACGAGGTTCAGATTTGAAGGGATAATTGCAGCTGGAAAAAGGGGTCTCACAGAGCGTCAAGCCCCCTTCCTCTATGACCGGGTGGGTGTCACGAGGTTCAGATTTGAAGGGATAATTGCAGCTGGAAAAAGGGGTCTCACAGAGCGTCAAGCCCCCTTCCTCTATGACCGGGTGGGTGTCACGAGGTTCAGATTTGAAGGGATAATTGCAGCTGGAAAAAGGGGTCTCACAGAGCGTCAAGCCCCCTTCCTCTATGACCGGGTGGGCGTCACGAGGTTCAGATTTGCAGGGATAATTGCAGCTGGAAAAAGGGGTCTCACAGAGCGTCAAGCCCCCTTCCTCTATGACCGGGTGGGTGTCACGAGGTTCAGATTTGAAGGGATAATTGCAGCTGGAAAAAGGGGTCTCACAGAGCGTCAAGCCCCCTTCCTCTATGACCGGGTGGGTGTCACGAGGTTCAGATTTGAAGGGATAATTGCAGCTGGAAAAAGGGGTCTCACAGAGCGTCAAGCCCCCTTCCTCTATGACCGGGTGGGTGTCACGAGGTTCAGATTTGAAGGGATAATTGCAGCTGGAAAAAGGGGTCTCACAGAGCGTCAAGCCCCCTTCCTCTATGACCGGGTGGGCGTCACGAGGTTCAGATTTGCAGGGATAATTGCAGCTGGAAAAAGGGGTCTCACAGAGCGTCAAGCCCCCTTCCTCTATGACCGGGTAGGCGTCACGAGGTTCAGATTTGCAGGGATAATTGCAGCTGGAAAAAGGGGTCTCACAGAGCGTCAAGCCCCCTTCCTCTATGACCGGGTAGGTGTCACGAGGTTCAGATTTGCAGGGATAATTGCAGCTGGAAAAAGGGGTCTTACAGAGCGTCAAGCCCCCTTCCTCTATGACCGGGTAGGTGTCACGAGGTTCAGATTTGCAGGGATAATTGCAGCTGGAAAAAGGGGTCTCACAGAGCGTCAAGCCCCCTTCCTCTATGACCAGGTAGGTGTCATGAGGTTCAGATTCGCAGGAATTATCGTAGCTGAAAAGGGGGGTATCACAGAGCGTCAAGCCCCCTTCTATGACTGGGTGGTTATCATGAGGTTCAGATTTGCAGGGATTATCGCTGCAAGAAAGGGGGGTGACGCAGAGTGTCAAGCCGCCTTCCCCTCTGACCGCGCCGATATAAAACTAAGCCCCCATTTTGTTGAGTCCTCTGATGAAGTGCGACATATCATACTCCTCTTCGTACTGTTTGTCGTCCCACAGGTCTGGAAGCGTGTCGAGGATGGACTTGCTGGTGCCTGGCTTGGGCTGGGAATTGGAGTTGGAGCCGCCGAGCTGGAACAGGTCTAGGAGCTGGTCCGTGCCCATGGTCTCCATCGCGGCGTTCTCGCTGCTTATCACTGTGTTGGCAGTTAGCAGCTTGAACTTTTGTAATCTGAAAATATATGAAATAAGTTATAGAATAGGTTTATCAAGATAGTAGGTCGCCTCCGATGGGCCGTTTCTTTTTTTGTTTTACGTGTTTTTAAGTTTCCCAAACGGGTGTAAGATTTTTCAAGCTGCCTAGAGGCATCTAACATAGCTTGACAACTGCCACAAAATGATGACAGCCGGGACCAACAGCTTATACGTGCCTTCCGCAAGGCGGAGCTCTAGCAATTTTTATGCCATTTGTGGTCATCCATCTAAGTGTGGACCACGCCCGGTGCCGCTTAGCTTGAAAAAGCGCTAGTGATGCGCACTATCGTCAGGCTACCGAGCTCCTGAAGGCCGGTCAAGTAAAAAAAAGAACGCCTCCCAGATGGCAAACCCAACGGGAAAGGAGGGGTCGTTTCCCGTCAGCAGACCAAAATCAGATGGCTTTGAATCCTCACCCCATAATCTTCTCCTCGAGCGTGTCCCTGGTGATGAGCCGGTATACATTGACGACCTTCTTTTGGCCGATGCGGTGCGCGCGGTCCATGGCCTGCAGGTCCTTCATGGGATTCCAGTCGTGCTCCACGAATATCACCGTGTCCGCACCCGTCAGGTTCAGTCCGAGGCCGCCCACCTGGAGAATGGTGTTCATTAATGAAGAACTTCTCATTTACTGTCAAGAACGTGTGTGGCCACACTTACTACGTGTCGTAAGCATCAGTTTGAATCATCTAAAGTACAAGTTGAGCAATTAGGGCATGCCAGGAGGTGGGTCATGTTTTGAAGAGGTCCACATTCACAACGATCGTTGTTTGAGAAACCCCACTTGACTCGGTTCTCGTGGCATCTCCCGATACCAGTCTGTTTAAGGACTTCCAGATCGCCTAGGACATTACCACCTGATGGGAGTTTCTCATCGGGTAGAAAATTTAATGGTAACGGGAGGGGGGCGGGGGGTATTTATCTTTCCACCATGCTTATTTAGTTTTTGGGGCTCTATTACAATAGGGATAGAGACGTGGCAGAGTATATGTGTATACTTACAGCAGTGGTGAGCAGCAGCAGGTCGATGGATACGTCGTTGTTGAACCTGGTGACGATGGCGTGGCGCTGGTGTGAGGGAACGCTGCCGTTTGCCATACGTTCGTCACGGCCGGCAGGTGTCGCTGTAACGCACTTATATCGTAATCTACTAAACACTTACAGCAGTGGTGAGCAGCAGCAGGTCGATGGACACGTCGTTGTTGAACCTGGTGACGATGGCGTGGCGCTGGTGCGGGGGCACGCTGCCGTCCAGCCGCAGGTACGTCACGGCCGGCAGGTGCCGCTGCAGCAAGTCCCGCTCAACGATGTCCAGCATCTTCTTCAGCTGGCAGAACACCAGCGCGCGGTGCTGCGACACCACCGCCTCCGCTTCCGTGTCCGTGCTGGTGCCGATGCCGCAGTCCAGGAGGAGTTGTCTGGAAGTTAAATGAATATATTCATATAAATAAATAAATATATAGGGACAAATCACACAGATTGAGCTAGCCTTAAAGTAAGTTCGTGACTTGTGTAATGGGATACGAACTCAACGATACTATATTTTATAACAAATACATATTATATAGATAAATTAGCTGGAGACCAAAGCAGACTGATAGTATTCAATACAATGGGAGCCTCAGCATTATTATCATCAAATCCAAGCCCTTCTTCAGCTTACTGCTGAGCAAAGCACCCTCACAAGACCAAAAGAGATAGTGATCAAAGTGACATGTGGCAAGTCTTGTAGTGTCTGGGTTTATACAACGTGGAAGGGACATACCCGTAATAAATCGAATCACGGGCTATACTAGATCACTACATTATAATGAAATTAAAACAACCAAATAAAAACGACCAAAAAACGAAAAAAATTCGACATTCGAAAGACGGCTGCACACTTACGTATGGAAATGCTGTTTTTTTTTTTGTTTAAATTTGTTTCGAATATGTTTCGAAATTGTTTGACATCGAATATTTGTTAAACACTTTATTTCTAGTCTGTATAGGTCAACAATTACATGGGTCATGACCATTTATAGGTCAACAACTAAGTGGAAAAGTTCACCGAGACCTGAATTGTACCATGAAATATTTAGTTCTATTTTATTTTTTTCTGCAATATGACGAGACCCACTAACTTATTTGATAACCTTCACACACACATCTGTCATCAATATGTCACTCCGTGGAAGCACTAACTTGGCTTCAACGGAAGAACAGCGCTGGTGCTTCGTTTACGTAACACCAGCGAGTTGAAGGCAAATTTGGAGGGTCCACGGCACATACTTTTCTTTTTACATTTTTAGTTGTTAATCAGTAGAATTGTGTGTTGTAGATGTTTTGAATATTTTTTTATCTTTTCTTATGTTATCTTTCTTAACCTTTATCTACGCTCGTACACGCCTACCCATCGCCTTATAAACATAATTATCTGTCTTCCTTGTCACTAGATAGCGCTATGGGTATTCCTTAAAACATTAAAATATTTTATTACCATTATTTAAATAAAGTAGTACTCTAATTAATTAAATATAACTTATTTGAAAGGCAATAAATATTATAAAAGTATATTCAACACTTCCTTTGTCACTTTTTTGCTAGTCGTGTGTGCTGCCATCTCTGGGTGCCTACCCGCAACTCAGTTTTGCCTACTTATGGGCTCTCCAATAGTTTCAATGGCATTGGGTTTCTGTCACGTTAGTAATTCGGTATTTGACTCGAAGTTTTTTCTTATTCCTTTTAAAAAAGTAACATGATACGAAATCGAAAATTTAAGTAATAATTTTACTCCGCTGAAAAATAAGCAAGTTATAAGCCTTTCAAATCCGGTGGAAGGGAAAACTGCCAAATAACAGAAAAAGGATGCACATACACCCGCGTCACGTCACTGTCATTAGGTTCCACGCTTTCGAAAGAGAGAGCGAGAAGTCTTCACCACGCTCCCACTCTTATATTTAAAATGATAATTGCTGCCTCATTTAATAACCAATTCACTTTCTATTTTCGGAAAACGGCTTCTTGTTGGTGTCATTTGTTATTCGTATAAAATATTGTCCCAAAACAAACTAAATCAAATAGTCTATTATACACGCCGACTTTTCATTGGTTTCGGAAAAAAGTATGTTATTTAGTAAATAAATTCCTCTATCCATATACGTAATCCAAATTTGTGTATGAAATAAGACAAAAAAGTTGTAAAAATTATTTTCGATGGAGACCATTTCATAACTACCGCGTGACCCCGACGAACTCGAAATCTAGCCGGCGGTACTACTAATTGATCTCACGATTTTACTTTCGACTTTTAGCCAACACATTTTTTTCTGAATTTTTATTTTGATTAGCTAATTAGGTCTTACTAACGCTCCTTATGAAGTGGCCGTTGGCTTCTAAACCAATAAAAAATAACCGTGTATTATGTTAGCGTCGGGTGTGGTACTGACTTCAAGGCGGGCAGCTTGGCGGAGTGCTCGATGTCGTCGAGCGAGGAGCGCTGTAGCTGCAGCTGCGCCGCCACGCGCGCCGCCTCAGGGTGCTCCGCGTTCAGCACCAGCTTCGGGTGGTTGCACACGTTCTGCAGGTAGTGCAGCGCCTGGGGAACGGAACAAACATAAACGTCAGCAAAAAATAACCGGCTAAGTACTAGTCGGACTCACGCACGAAGGGTCCTGTACCATTAGCTACAAATTTTAATTAATAAAAAAATTACATTTATTGTATGAGCGCCTCCTTAAATATTTTTTTATTTTAATTTAATTATTTATTTTTAAAGTGAATATACAAATAAATATTCTGTAAATATTTCAAGCGTCTATCTGTTGCCATTATTAATACCGAGCAAAAAAACGGCAAAAATGACACATTTCTTGTATGGGAGCCCCCCTTAAATATTTATTTTATTGTTTTTAGTATTTGTTGTTATAGCGGCAACATAAATACATCATCTACGAAAATTTCAACTATCTAGCTGGTGACAGACAGACCGATGGACGGACGGACGGATGGACGGACAGCGGAGTCTAAGTAATAGGCACTTTTACCCTTAGGGTACAGAACCCTAAATTGGTTTGTTCACCTTAAGACTATGATTGATATTGAGAGATTATTTTGCTGTCATCATCATTGGCATATCTCATAAGTTTTTATGAATTGCAAACGTTTAGGGTTTTTAAAGATCCTATTATTCAAGTAATTTTTCCAACGAGTAAAGTAAAGCAAGTGTTTGTACCTGGAAGGCATGGGTGTGACTAGTGATGCCCTGCGGCATGTGCTCCTTGGACAGGTGCTCGTACAGCCGTCGCTGCAGCGGACTCAGCTCGCAGTAGTAGTCCTGCGTTATCTTTGGCGGCAACTCTTTCAGCACGTCCTCCTTCACTCGCCGCAGCAGGAACGGCAACACCTGGGAATAAATTAGTCATATTTTTAGGTGAAAACTAAGGTGAGATACAGACTTTATAGGCGTTCTACGGGTTACTCACGGTCAACTACTGGCCAACTGTTCGACCTCATCCAGAGGTCATTCGAAGACCTCCGGATGAGATCGTTTCGGGTCACATTCGTCCTAATGAAGAACGTCTAACTCAGGGTGCATGTGACTCGAGACGCACGAAGTCGTCCCGCTGACAACATGACAACAAGCACTGACAACTGCGCCATGGTAACCCCATGACAAAATGCTGAGCGGACACCAATTAGGTACTGTTCGTTAATTTGTAATTGTATTTCTCATTAACAGACTTCCTAAAAGGTGAAGGTTATCAATCCGTCGCGATCTTTTATTTTCATTTCGTTTTATGTATGTTCATCGATTATTCGAAGACGCCTGCACCGATTTTGAAAATTCTTTTATTGTTTGAAAAGTTATACTTGTAAGGTTGTTCTATAGAAATTTTATCAAAATCGGTTGTGGACTTTGGGGGTGAAGTCGGTTTTTAGTTCTGAAAAATTATTTGTGTGCCGTATAAAAAAAAAACCTTTCTTTTACGATCTTTTTAGTCGAATAGTTAGAATACCTGTCGGTGTAAGGCCTCGCAGGCCAGCGCTCCGGCTTGCAGTTGGTGCGGCGTGGCCTTAGCGTCCCGCGCCGCTAGGATGGGACGCGAGTACCGCGCCGTGAACTGCCGCTCCGTGCCCAGGAGGCCTGGCATCAGGAAGTCGAACAGCGACCACAGCTCGAGCACGTTGTTCTGGAAAAGAAACAAAGACATTGAATATCCGTGGGAACCTTTTAATGGCTTTTAGATATCTATTAAATTTTTTGCCGATTATTGTAATACTCGTAGTTTTTAGTACCCCTTAAGAACAAATGAATAAATAAACAAATACATTCTATATCATTTCCATCCCAACCAAGAAGACATCTGGTAAAATGACAGTTACTTGACATTGACATATAAGAATCTGTCAATGTCAAGTTAATTTGGGGGATAAAGTAAAAGTTATGGTAAATATAACCTAAAATCTGAAAATATGTGTCTAAAAGATAAAAATAGAAAGTTGAGACTATGACCACTATAGAGAATATAGAGCTGAATGTAAGAGACATTGCTACAATGTAACTACGGTTTTACTCACATAGTGTAGTCGAAAAAGGCCGACGAGTTTCGATCGGTTTATAGTTCTACATTATACTGCGTGAGTAAAGCCTTGATTAAATAGTTACAACGAATTTATCTCGCGTTAAATTTAATAATATTGTAAAAGATACAGTTAGTAATTTGACCGAAAATAGACATAACTCACCTGTATCGGCGTTCCGGACAATATCAGTCTATGATTAGCAATCAGCTGCTTTATAGCCTTGAATGCTTTTGTCTTCCCATTCTTAATCACATGTCCCTCGTCCAAGATGCAGTAGTTCCACCGAATGCTGCTGAAGAAGTCGATGTCCTTCCTCACGATGTCGTAGGACGCCACTATGAGGTTGTAGAACTTGTATCTGGTGCGGAGTCGCTCGCGTTCGACCGGCGGCCCGACGTATTGGAGGGGTCTGAGGTACTGCGAGGGGATGAATTTGTTCACTTCGAACACCCAGTGACCTGTATAAAGTAAAAAAAAAAGAGAATTAAAATATTTTTACAAATAATGCGAGACAAACTATCATCTCGCAAAACGGCCCCACGAAATTTATTAAAAATGATTGGCGCATGACGCAGCGTCAACTGTCAACCAATTGCGTTGACGCAGCCTCATACAGCAGCCAACGATAGGCCCAGTATATAGCGTGAAGTAAGTCACATGTAAGAGGAGGTGGGCAGACGACAAGAGAAGGTAGCTCGAGGTGTCTCTGCTGCTGTCTGTCAAAGTGAGCTCCGGCGACCACCACGAGGAACTGCAGGGTCTTCCCCAAGCCCATGTCATCGCGCACAACGACAAAAATGCTGGTCACCTGTGAGAGTAGGTGGGCAGACGACTAGAGAAGGTAGCTCGGGGTGTTTCTGCTGTTGTCTCTCGAAGTGAGCTCCAGCGACCACCACGATGGACTGCAGGGTCTTCCCCAAGCCCATGTCATCGCAGAGAACGCCGTGCAGCTTGTAGGTGTAGAGGAACCGCAGCCAGTTTACTCCTGCCTGTAACAATGGCAGTATTTCCTTTTATATCAAGTCATCTAAAATTTGTTTGATCAAACTTTATTTATAGGATAAAAATAAAGGAATGAAAGGTGGAAGCCAGGATAGCAAAAGGAAGACCAAGAAGGTAATTTATGGATGAAGTAAAAGAAAAGGCAAAAGTAGTATCGTAAAGGCAGGTCAAGCATTTAGCCGAAAATAGGGAGATATTCAAAATACTCCATCGTCAAAAACCTAGTTCTTAAATAAATAAATATAAATATATAGGGACAAATAACACTGATTGAGTGAGCCCCAAAGTAAGTTCGAGACTTGTGTTATGGCATACTAACTCAACGATACTATATTTTATAACAAATACATATACGTATAGATAAACATCCAAGGCCCAGGACAGTTTGGAAACCGCCATTTTCCAACTTGCCCTGACCGGGGATCAAACCCGGGACCTCTGGGTGGCGGACTAGCAAATTCTTAAATTTATTGATGATGACGATGATAGAATAAAGCTTTGCATTTGTCCAACTATGAGACACAGCAAGCTTATAAAAATAAATAGCATAAAGCTAAGTCTCGTCGCACGTGATCTTTCTAACCATAGCTCCTTGTATTTGATGTCAATGGAACAGTAGAACGAGTAGACATTATGCTTATTTACCTGTTGATAACTTCTCAACTCTGTCGAGACTGGTATTGGAATCTTGTAGTCCTTGATCGATTTAGGGTTGAACAGCTGGTCTAGGAAGTGTTTGTCTCTGGCCCGCCTTTCTCTTAGCTCCGCGGACAGTCCTTCCGGTTCCGGTATAGCCCCGTCCAATGGCATCAGCTGGATGAGGGAGGCAAAGCAGCGGGTGGACATTACTCGAACGGCTTCGCAGTGATCGCTCATACGTCCTAGAAATAGATTTGTGTGATTTATATCTTAAACTTTACACTACTAGTGAAAATGATATATAATGAGGATCTCGGAAACGGCTCCAACGATTTTGATAAAACGAGGTATTTAGGGAGTGAAAAGGCTAAAAAAAAATATTTTCATAAAAATGAAACCGTGAATATTATTTTTTATGTACAGGGTGATTTTTTAACCACCAGCCAAAACGAGATGGTTCGTTGTTACATTTTAAGTGGCGAACGTTTAAACGAAGCCCAGAGACTTTATCGCCGTGAAAGTTTTCCTCACTTCCAAGCCTCTGGCATAAACCCGCGAGTGCCACATCGTGTAACAATTTTACGCGCAAATCAAAGATTATTAGATCATGGACAATTTACTGCGCCAATATCGAGCGGGGTTGGCAGATCAAGTTTAGCACTGGAGGTCGAAAATAAAATACTCGATTACTTCGAAAGAGATCCCAGGGCGAGCACGCGAGACGCAGCACGACGTTTCGGGACATGTAGGTACCTAACTAAATTACCTAATTGCTACGAAACAAAGCTAGGTGTCTTTCTTTTGTCAATGAAACGAATAGGGGTCATCGCCCGTCCACAGAAGGCGGGGTGCGTTGTACGTACCTACTAAGTTGGCGCGCCATGTCGACAATCTTATGCACTTTGCGGATAAACTTAGGGTTCTTTATCACAAGTTTTTTATACTGAGTCGTACTAAACGAAAAAACATGTCATTAATTATTTTTGCTAAAAACTATAATACTTTAATTTGGCTGGTGGTTAAAAAGTCACCCTGTATAATATTCGTTTTTCCGTTATGCACGGTCTTCGATATATATTGGAAACCATTTGACACCATTAGACCTAGATTTATTACTATGTAAAAAGACCTTACTACCCGAATGCGACAAAAAAGTGAAAGAGATAGCAATCAAATTGACAATGTGAAAGTTTTGGTACAAAAAGTAGAACCTATTTTTTTTTAACTACAATGAAAGACCACCACACTAAACGAGTGCGAAAGACAACAGCTCACAAAAAGACACAGCAATGAAATTGACTATGTGACAAGTTTAAGTATAAAGAGCCATTAGGGGAAGAAAAAGAGAGTAGATACACTATTCATTTTCATTTTATTTATTTATTTCATAACAAAACACTTTTTGTGTTGAAATATCTTCGCTTAGCAATCTTAATAAATTAATAATATAGTATATAAATCTAACATCTTAGCTTACACTTAATATTTATTGATACTATTAATAAAATAATATTTCAAGAGATATTACCCATTTTAAAGGTTACAAAACAATGTAAAAAAAATATACATGAGTTTTTCTTTGAAATTACCCTTATAAATTTACAATTTTAATTCAGTAGGCAATTTGTTAAATTAAATAAATAAATATATAGGGACAAATAACACTGATTGAGCTAGCCCCAAAGTAAGTTCGAGACTTGTGTTATGGATATGTATACTAACTCAACGATACTATATTTTATAACAAATACATAAATAGATAAACATCCAAGATCCAGGACAATTTGAAAAAGGCCATTTTCCAACTTGCCTTGACCGGGGATCGAACCCGGGACCTCTGGGTGGCGGACTGGCATGGTGACCACTGCGCCACGGAGGTCGCTTTATCGACTAAACTTGATCGATATTCCAAAGCAGTTACAGAGGCTTATGAGAGAGGCTAAAGTCGGGGCTTACCTAGCAGCGGCACGACTAGCAACGCGATGTACGGCACGAGCCGCAGTTGCAGCGTATCCACGACCCGCGCCACCGCCTCGGCCGCGCCGCAGCGCGCGCGCGAACACACGCACTCGTTCAGAGCTGGGATCAACTGCAACACGTAGGCAACATTCTTTTTAAAGACCACCATAGCCGAGTGCGACAAACAATACGATTACAGTTCACAAGAGCAACCATCTTTTTCCATGGGAGTGCTATTTAGTGAAAAAATTATATCAATATTATTGATTTTCTTGGAGAAAGTGATAGCTTTACACTTATTTAAACTCAGGCTCAATTTGTTTTGATGACTGTAGTGTGTGAATCTATCTAAATTAGATTGAAACTTTTATGATCTTTAATACTTTCTAAAGTGAAATATTTTTAAATCATCAAAGTATATAAGAAAATTACAATATTTAAAGCACTAACACCATTATAAAAAGAAGCGGGCCTAAAATGGACCCTTGAGGGATCCCAGAGCTGACATTAACAAGCCCAGACTAATGCCCTCAAATTCATAAATAACCGGGCAAGTGCGAGTTGAACTCGCGTGGAGAGGGTTTCGTACAATACCAAAGATTTTCCGTAAGTTAACGTATTATATTGAGTTTATCACTTTCTTTTCAATTGATAGAACTCTTATATTATTTTTCCTGTAATCTACAAGCAATGGACGATATTCTGTACTTTTTTTTTTTCAAAATTTTAGGCTCAGTAGTTTTGGAGATCGTGGGGGGGGGATGGTCAATTTTCGTCTTTTTTCATGAATAAAATCAAAACTTTTTATTTTACAATAATAACAAAAATATATTTGATAACCCTATTTTAAAAAAATATCTTTATACTTATTTTTCCTGTAATCTAAAAGCAATGAACTATATTTTGTATCTTTTTAAAATTTCTTGGCTCAGTAGTTTCGGAGATCAGAGGAGGGGAATGGTCAATTTTCGTCTTCTTTTTTTGAATAAAAACAAAACTATTTATTTTCAAATAATAACAAAAATATATTTGAGATCCTTATAACGAACCCCGTTCATTTGATATATTACACAGTAAGGTTTGCAAAACTTTTTTTATAATTTCCTAATTTGTCCCGCAAAATGACCCTTGTTTAAAAAAAATATTTATTTATTTTGCACACCTGTGTTAGGGTCATAGGATTACACAATTCTACCAAATTTCATCTGATTTGGTCTTCTGGTATTCGGTGTTCGGTGTTCTGTAAAAGCCGGCATCCAATTAAATGGCTGAAGGACGATTAGTTAAGTCATTGAACGCAACGTGTAATAAGATGGCTGAACGTAGTAAGTAAAGTCATTTAGTTAAATTAGATATTTATGAATTTGTTAATACATTGTCCGGTGTGCATGACGGCGGCCTCGTCCCGGTCGGTTAAACATATATCTTGTTATGAATACGGGGATAAGTATGTAGTTGGCTCGCAAACCTGCTACATGACGGCGGCCTCGCCCCAGTCAGTTAAACGTATATCTTGTTATGATTACGGGGCTAAGTACGTACTATGCTCGCAAACTTGCTGCATGACGGCGGCCTCGCCCCAGTCAGTGAAACGTATATCTTGTTATGATTACGGGGGGTAAGTACGTACTATGCTCGCAAACTTGCTGCATGACGGCGGCCTCGCCAAAGTCGGTTAAACGTAAGGTGGGTGGACCATGGAAGGCCATGCTCCTTCGAAGGCCAATTATTAAAATTTCGTAGTAATTGCCATGTGATGACAAATTCCTTCTATTTACACAAACATCCATCGAGCTGGAAATCACAGACGCGGCGGCGAATCGCTCGCGCTACTATTTTGGCAGTACGGTCCCTCGCTTCTTCGATATCGGAAATCGACGACGTTAAAATAAGGTGGGTGAACCATGGAAGGCCACTCTAACAAATAAACAGTTATTATTCGTTTATTTACTGGATAAATGAAACTCACAAATATTTAAGCAATACTTTGTTTTATTACGTAACATATAAACCACTTCTTTTTATTGTAGATTTAATCGCTATTCAGTTACTTTCAGTGTTAAATGACTGATTTATTATAATGGCCTTCTAAGGAGCCCTGTTTCTAGCAAGGCCATTTGGAAGAGTTCAATGAAACTTAAGTTCAATCAATATTGATTAAATCTGCAATTAAAAAAAGTGGTTTATATGTTACGTAATAAAACAAAGTATTACTTAAATATTTGTAAGTTACTATTTTTCCAGTAAATAAAAGAATAATAACTGTTTATTTGTTAGAGTGGCCTTCCATGGTACACTCACCTTATATCTTATTATGAATACGGGGGATAAGTACGTAATATGCTCGCAAACCTGCTGCATGACGGCGGCCTCGCCCAGGTCGGTTAAACGTATATCTTGTTATGGATACGGGGGGTAAGTACAGAGTATGCTCGCAAACCTGCTGCATGACGGCGGCCTCGCCCAGGTCGGTTAAACGTATATCTTGTTATGGATACGGGGGGTAAGTACAGAGTATGCTCGCAAACCTGCTGCATGACGGCGGCCTCGCCCAGGTCGGTTAAACGTATATCTTGTTATGGATACGGGGGGTAAGTACAGAGTATGCTCGCAAACCTGCTGCATGACGGCGGACACGGCCCAGTCAGTTAAACGTATATCTTGTTATGAATACGGGGGTAAGTACGTAGTATGCTCGCAAACCTGCTGCATGACGGCGGCCTCGCCCCAGTCAGTTAAACGTTTATCTTGAAATGAATACGGGGGGGTTAGTACGTAGTAAACTCGGAACCTGCTGCATGACGGCGGCCTCGCCCAGGTCAGTTAAACGTATATCCTATTATGAATACGGGGGATAAGTACGTAGTATGCTCGCAAACCTGATGCATGACGGTTTGCATGACCGCGGCCTCGCCCCAGTCAGTTGAACCTATATCTTGTTATGAATACGGGGCGTAAGTACGTAGTATACTCGCAAACCTGCTGCATGACGAAGGCCTTGTCCCGGTCGGTAAAACGTATATCTTGTTATGAATACGGGGCAGTGACATGCAGCAATGTTTTTTACAGGATAGGCACTAATCTTAACTAAATTGCGAGAATGGTTGCATATCGCTCAAAACTCATTTCTCGGTAGCATCCGACATTATATTAGGGTGGCACAGGGTAGACAAATTCTATCTATCTGTTACGGGGGTAAATATGTACTACGTAGTATACTCGCAAACCTGCTGCATGACGGTTTGCATGATGGCGGCTTCGTTCCAGTCAGTTAAACGTATATCTTGTTATGAATACGGAGGGTAAGTACGTAGTATGCTTGCAAACCTGCTGCATGACGGCGGCCTCGGCCCAGTCAGTTAAACTTATATCTTGGTATGAATACGAGGGGTAAGTACGTAGTAAGCTCGCAAACCTGCTGCATGACGGTCTGCATGACGGCGGCCTCGTCGCGGTCGGCCATGGCGGCCAGCGCGCGCGCCGCCATGTGCCGCACGGCGGTGTACCGCGAGCGCGACAGCGCGCAGGCGGCGCCGCAGCAGCCGCGCAGCCGCGCCCACAGCTTAGCGTGCAGCGACCCGCACACCGCCTCGAACACTTGCAGCCGCGATATCAACTCCTCGGCCGCTTCGCACGTTTGCGATTCTAATTCTGTCACAAAAATCATGCAAATATGTAGTAGGCCTTCGTGTACCTTCGTAAGGCACATGAAGGGCTTTTATAGACGAGCGACAATATGCCCACGATCGTCAGTGCTCTCTCTCTAACTGTCGCTCGAGACTGGTTGCCAAATATTCTAGAAAAAATGACATTGTGATTCTTCGCTACTCGGGGTTTTTATGGGATTTTTTTGTGATTATATTCCAGAAATTTCCACTGTTCTAGAATATTTCAGAACGTTCTGCTTCTAGTAGCTTCGTGTTCGTAACAACAGCGTTAATACAATAAAAAAGGAACTCACTAGACAGAGAACTAACCAGTATCAGTCAGGACGGTGGAGAAGGGCTCCGTGATAAATTCCCACAGTTTGGGCAGTCGGTCCGGGAGCTGGTCTCCGAAATATTCCGTCAAGCTGGTAAGAGCTAACGTCGCGCCACGCCGCTGTATTCTCAGTAGTTTGCGGGCCTGCAAAGTACACGCTTTACGAGTATATTCGGGTATTTGATAGTAACATGCTAATAGAAATATCAGCTATAATGTATTTAAATGTTAATCGCTGCGAATGGTGCTGTTCACATAATTTCGATCGAAGTTTAGTTGTTTGATTTTCAAATAAATAGTAAATAAATAAATAAATATATACGGAAAAATCACACAGATGAAGCCAGCCCCAAAGTAACTTCGATAGTTCGATTTAAATAGAAAATACAAAAAAGTAAGGATTTTATTTGTTTATTAGCTTTTATTGGTGGCTGGGCAAATGTCTTTTTCCTTCCACTCGTCCCTACTCAGGGCTACAGTTCGAAAGTTAGTTGCAGTATGCATCAAAGTCATTCTAAAAACGAATTTTTTTTTTCTCGCAATTATTCTGAAAACTAAACATGCTCGGCGGGAATGGCATTGCTGGATTCGTAATCATTGTCATTACTACCCGTCAAAACTACTCGTCCGGCAATACCATACTTCTCGTCCCGTGCAGTAATGTACAATTTTTTCTGTAGACTTGATATTTTTTATGTAAAACATACTTCATCTTCATGGGAAAACAGCTGGTCGAAGTTAAGCGCGTGCGGGGTGCCGGGCGTGGCGGGCGCGGAGTGCGCGGGCGGGCGGCCGCGCTTCGGCGCCGCCAGCTCCGCGCTGCGCTGCTGCTCCCACAGCGTCAGTATGCCATTCTGTTTGTTCACTGGAACGTAGCACAAAACACATTAATTAAATAAATAAATAAAAATATACGGATACATTACTCTGATTGAGCTAGCGCCAAAGTAAGTCCGAGACTTGTGTTATGGGATACGAACTCAAAACTTGGTTGGTAAAAACTGGTCTATTTTCTTAATAATTTCAAAAGAAAATTGGCTATGATAGACGGACAGACAGACATGCAGGTGTTAAATTTCTATAAATGTTCACTTCCTTTTGAGATACGGTATGCTACAGCAACGTCATATCTATGACACTAGGGAAAAATCTTCTTCTTTGCGAGTCGATGCCCACTCAAATCTAAATATTCTTCTGGGCCCCGTACTGAGCTACCTGTACTGCTTAAGGACTGGCGTTAGGGAAGAATTGAATATTGCGACACTTCACAATAGAACTTATATAGATCGTGCAAACATGCCAATGAAAAATATTAATTAAAAATAGGTGCGCCAATGTTATTACATCAAATAATTAATATTATTATTATTAATTAATTAATATTATTTTATAATTAATATTGATATTATTTTATAATTAATATTGATATTGTTAATTAATAATTAATATTATTGTATCTTACATCAATAACAAAAATGTAAAAATGTTCAGTGGTGCACCTAACATCGCTCAATATATATTGATCAGAGTATACTTGCAAATTATTAAAATTGAACGTACGTTCTTTTTGCAGCAAATCTTCAGTTTTCCCTTCCGTGCCACTGTCGCCGCTGCCGGAATCACCGTTAGCCTCTTCCGTGCTCTCCAGTCCGATGCGAGGAGTGTGTTCTGGATCGCATCTGTCAAATATATCAAGTTCAAAGTACAAGGAATATCTTCACAAAGTTCATTGCTAATTTTTGTTTCGAGGCTATGAGCCTAAAATATTGAGCTCGTCTCTCTCTTCACACTTCTACAACTATGTACCTTATTGTTCTCACCTTCCACGCCTTCAAATCGACGAGCACTTTATTGCTAGGCGAGGTGTCTCTGCTCGTCAGCTACGACAGTAGCGCCGCCAGCGCCCTCGCGGAGTTTTGCTGTAAATTCGAGCTCGACTCTCTCCACAATTCTACAAGTATGAACCTTATTGCTCTCACCTTAGAAACGCCTTTAAATTGAAGAGCACTTTGTTGCTAGGCGAGGTGTATCTGCTCGCCAGGTGCGACAGTAGCGCCACCAGCACCCGCGCGGAATTTTGCCGTAAATTTGAGCTCGACACTTTCCAAAATTCTACAACTATGAACCTTATAAGCTCTCACCTTAGAAACGCCTTCAAATTGACGAGCACTTTGTTATTCGGTGAGGTGTCTCTGCTCGCCAGCTGCGACAATAGCGCCGCAAGCGCCCGCGCGGAATGCTCTTGTAAATGCGAGCTCGATTCACGCTTGACACTTTCCATCAGAGGCCGGACCACTGGGTTTAGCTTATCTGGCACGCAGTGAAGGTGGGCGCATGCGCTTGCCAGTGCTGCTTGGACCCTAGACAATTGAAGTAGGTAGTTAAATACAGAATTTCCTTCCTTTACTAGTTTATATAAGTCCATCGCTGGTCATCGCAGTAGGTTGCATAAAATTTAATTGGCTTCGATTCCCGCGGTTAGGTCAAGATGGATAATGAGCTTTTTCAGATTGACTTGGCTCTTGTATATTTATCTATTTGTTATAAAATATAGTATCGTTGAGTTAGTATCCCATAACACAAGTCTCGAACTTACTTTGGGGGCTAGCTCAATATGTGTGAGTTGTCTATATGTATTTATCTATATTTATTTAAATAGGGTAGTACCCTGAGTCAAAAATAAATTATCTTGTTTTGATAAGAAAATAAAATCTCACTGAATAATGTCTTTTGTTGATCATGTTTTAAACGTGATTTTTTTTTTTTTTTTATGCATAAAACATTGTACTCTTTATGACATCACGGTTTGATATTTCATAAAAATCCCTTAGGCGTCGCTTCCCTTAGTGTCGTATAGGGCCGAAAACGTGATTTTGATGAATCCAGCACTGTATTTTTTAGTATGTTGTTAAACATGTTATTCTGACAATAAACGAATCGGGAGACAGTATCTAACAGGGTTTTCATCAAACGCACCGTTTTTTCGGAAATGTTTATTTTGACGTTGAAAAAATCTGATTTGTCTTGTTGAAAACTAAAGGATTATGAGTGTAAGCATGATAGTGAAGCAATGCTACTCACGACACGTTCAGCGTGCACTGTTCACTGGAGCACTGGGTGACGGAGCTCTGCAGCGCGCGGCGCCTGTCTTCTAGCGTCGCGGCGACCCTTTTTATCTTCATGTTGGCCACCATGGGCTGCGTCACCGTGGTCAGGTGCGCCACCTACAGGCAGCGTAATAAGTGATGAATGACCGATGTACTCGTTATTTAAGGGGCTACCTGAGGTCCAGTGCTGCCCCCATTTGAAATAAATCATTTGAACAGAAACGGAGATATTATTTAAAATTTGGCTTTGATATAATCCTAGAAAACCCTTCAATTTATTTTATGAACTACTGTTTATATTTTGAAATGAGAACGTGTAGCTTTTTATAGCATTTTTGCTAAAAGTGGTCGTTTTTCGCAAAAATGCTATAAAAAGCTACACGTTCTCACTTTAAAATATAAACAGTAGTTCATAAATTAGTTTGAAGGGTTATCTAGGATAATATCAAAGCCAAATTTTAAATAATATCTTCGTTTCTTTTCAAATGATTTATTTCAAATGGGGGCAGCACTGGACCTCAGGTAGCCCCTTAATCAGGGGAGTTACTCTAGACAAAAATACAATAGTCGTCCAATAATGACGTGTCATTTCTATGTCAAACGAAATTAGACTTTGTCGACATATATTAACCTTCAATGTTTCTTGACCATGAAACGCGAAACGTAGACGGTGTCGTTAAACGCTCTGTACCATCAGGTCACCGCTCCTAATAGTCGCCTTTCATATAATCGTCTAAATCGATCGAAAATCGACCAGGATCGGGAAAGCCGACCAGGCTTTCCCGACTAAATTGAGTTCACCGTGTTGATTAAAATGAAATTATTTCACGTTAGTTTCAATAAGTCAGATGTTTGGATTAAATACACTCCTGGCTAAAGAAACTCCACCGACAAAAGCGTCGCTCATAAAATTTTAATGTTATGACACTCCTATGAACTATTTAACTTCAATAGACGGCATTTTATTAAAATTACATTCAAAACAGAAATATATGTGTAATAATATAATAAATTTCGTTTGCCGGAATCAAACATAATTTTTATTTACCTGTTCCAGTCTCAGTATGTTGCTAAACTCCTCTCCGTCGACGGGCAGTTTGTAGTGTTTCATCAGCGCGTGCAGATCACGCGCTTCTTGCAATATTCTGCAACAACGGATATTCGTTAAGTATTTGTTGCATATCACCCGACGTCGCGTCGCAATAAAAAAAATAGAATCTACATTCATATTTAATAATAAACCAGTAGGGACACCACCGACCCGCTGGTCAGACGATATTGTAAGGTTGACGGGTAAGCGGTGGATGAGAATGGCACAGAAACGTGGGAAATGGCGCAAAAAAGGGAGGCTTATGCCCAGCAGTGGTAGATGTGGGCTGAAATTTATCTGTTCTGTTCTGAGCCAGCAGTTATGCTGCAAGAGCGTATGAATGAAGTCTACCTTGAAAAGTACGACATCACGCTTGCAGACCAAAGCCGATACTATTTACCATCCTCAGTCCCTAGAACATGGCGACGCCAAACCTCGTTATACCACTCTCATAGCTCGAGAAACCAGTTGGACTCGTAGATAGGGATATAGGAGTGTAGGAGATATTCGCAGTCAGGAAGTAGAGGAGAGAGAGAGGGAGTTGAAAGAAGAAGGATAATAGACTGCTTTGTTGTTTTTCTATCCGTCGCGTTGCTCTGCAGGTCTTCTTTGTAAGATTCGAGATTTGTTGACACCGTCGTAATAGTGAAAACTTATGATTCTGCGTTGTAGATGTGGTGCTGAAATTGATGATGATAATTACAGTTTATCGAGCAGACAAACTGAAAACTAATATATTTTTCAAGCGTAGCAGACGTTATACGCCATTTTCGCCTCGAGAGTACGTAAAACTAAAATTACTGCGGGCTCACCTATTACAGCTAAGGGCCACTTTGTCGTAGTAAAGCGACTGGTTGACCCCCGTGTGCAGCGCTTTGACTAGAAGCGGTGGGGCCAGCTAAGATATACCGCACTGTGTATCGCCGTCCTTGTCACTCGCACTCACCTATTACAGCTAAGGGCCACTTCGTCGTAGTAAAGGGATTGGTTGAGCGCCGTGTGAAGTGCGTTGACTAGAAGCGGTGGGGCCAGCTGAGATATACCGCACTGTGTATCGCCGTCCTTGTCACTCGCACTCACCTATTACAGCTAAGGGCCACTTCGTCGTAGTAAAGGGATTGGTTGACCACCGTGTGAAGTGCGTTGACTAGAAGCGGTGGGGCCAGCTGAGACACATCGCACGGTGTATCGTCGTCCTTGTCACTCGCACTCACCTATTACAGCTAAGGGCCACTTCGTCGTAGTAAAAGGATTGGTTGACCACCGTGTGAAGTGCGTTGACTAGAAGCGGTGGGGCCAGCTGAGATATACCGCACTTTGTATCGCCGTCCTTGTCACTCGCACTCACCTATTACAGCTAAGGGCCACTTCGTCGTAGTAAAGGGATTGGTTGAGCGCCGTGTGAAGTGCGTTGACTAGAAGCGGTGGGGCCAGCTGAGACACGTCGCACGGTGTATCGCCGTCCTTGTCGGTCGCACCACTGCGACTCTCTGTTTCCGTCTCGTTCTCCTACCAAACGAAGTTTATTGTTCATTACCGGTCAGTAAATGTGTTCGCTTCAAGCATTTCGCTCCTACACTTTGAACATAGTCCTTTAACTCTTTCAATACATTATCACTTTAAACGCACGCTATAGCTTTGAAATAAAGATTAAAACCAATAAATACATTACACCTAAGATGTTGATATAAAGGTTTATTATAAAAAGAACCGAAACCCTGCCTTAATAATACAATGGAAAGTGAAAAGTGATAAAAAGTAGTCTTAGCAGAATAGACTGGGCGGGACAATACTAAGTTTGAATAAGCAAGAATTTATCCTTTACCTCTAAATGGGGAAAAACACACAACGAACTAAAATAGCCAGTCCATGTATTTTTTATTTTGAAGAAATATTTGAGTTACCTTGTGTACGCCATTCTTCCTTAGTATCTTTGGCGGGAAAAGTCTTTTGGTGGCGGTGTGCCGAGCCCATGCGGCCACTACCAATCCTGCCACTAAACGCTGCAGGGCACTGCCTGACCGCAGGTATACTAGCATAACCTGTAACAACAAATGATATGTTACAACAACATGATTCGCAACTTTTCAACCACTCAAATCAGATTATTTTTAGGGTTCCGTACCCAAAGGGTTAAAACGGGTTTAAAAACCCTATTACTAAGACTCCGTCCGTCTGTCCGTTCTGTGTGATAGCTAAACTGTTGAAATTTTCACAGATGATGTATTTCTGTTGCCGCTATTACAAAATACACCAAAAACGGAATAAAATAAAATATTTAAGTGGAGCGCCCATACAAAAAACTTGAATTTTTTATAGATAATGGTACGGAATTCTTCGTGAGCGAGTCCGATTCGCACTTGACCGGTTATTCTAAACGTCAAAACAAACGTTTTCCTTGGGATTTGTATGAAATACAGGCTAATGACGTCATAGCTTCTTTGAGTCAAAAAGCGCTCTTACAGTTTTTCTGCTATAATAAATCTAAAGTCACGTCAAAAAGGGATATGATCATGACAACTGACAATATTTTGTGAAGTTTTATTTTCTTAACAGTATCAAATACTTAATTGTTGACCTAGAGGGGTACATATTTAATTATTTATATAAATTCTTGATCACTACGTCACAAAGTACCCAATTGAGAACTACCAATATACCAGAAGCTTGTTTCCAGTGCGTTAATTAGTTCAAGTTCCAAAAAATATGGCGAAATACGACAAATAATGTCGATCTACTAAACTAAATTTATCACATAACAATGTATTTTTAGTCCACTTATCTAATGTTATTATCAGTATAATAGTAAGTTAATGTTTTTGGAGAAAATTCTGCAGTAGTTTGTTGCCGCTTCTTCTGTACTTGCGCTTAGGAACCGGCAGTAAACTTAGCTGTAAGTAAATGATCTGACGTCAACAACTACCTATTATGAAATCGAAAGAATAATTTGATTTATTAATATATCCAAAGATAAATAAATGATTTTTGACTTTGACAGTCAGTTTCTTACTCTTCATTTAGGCAGAATAATCAGTATCAGGGATTTATGTCTCTACGTACAAATTTAGTTCTTCTTCTTATTATTAAAGAGCTTAACTCTTGTCTGTGGAGCAACCAATGCCTTCCATCTCTCTCTGTCTAAAGTCAACTCCTTAACATCCTTGTAGGTTGAAACATTAATTTGATCCTTTAGTTGTTTTATAAAACTATCTCTAGGTCTTCCTTTACCTCTTCTTCCTTCTATTCACCCCTCCGTTATTACTTTTAAAAATTCATCATGTCTAATTAGGTGTCCTAACATTTTCCCTCTCCTAGAATTAATAGTTTGAATTAGTTTTCGTTTCTCTCCAACAAGTGCCAGCACCTCCTCATTCGTTTTCTTTTCCGTCCAGCTAATGCCCTCCATTCGCTGCCAGCGCCACATCTCAAACGCTTCGAATCTAGCTCCATCCTTCTTTCTCTTTGTCCATGATTCGCAACTATATAGGGCTATGCTCGAAATATATACTTTTATGAGTAGTTTTCTTAGTTTTTGGATATGTTTGATTTAAAATATCCAATTTAGTTAACATGCAGAAAATTAGATTAGCATTAAATATTACCAACCTTAACATAACAGTCTATTGGGTTTTCGTCTTCCACTTTGTACTCTATGCCAGGTGCTGGCTGGACTAGGTAGCATGAGAGGTAACCTGGAAAGAGAACAAGTTATAAAACAAGTCATTATTGAAAAAAACCAGAGTGCTTTTTTATATACCCAATGCCACTCTCAGAATTAAGACGATTCAAATGACACCTCTCAAGCTTAAATCCATCGTACCGTTCAGGCCGCAGAGCGTGCCAAACAAATAAACATACATAACAAAACAAAACATAACCCTCCACCTGGCGCAGTCAGGCAAATATCTCGACTCTCGATTTATCTTTTTAAGAATTCCACTATACTCGTATGATTTTAGATAAAGAAATCAAGCAGCATAAGAAAACGTCCCAGTGTTAGTTCATGCAAAATCCATTTCGCTCTCAATCATCAGGTCTTTAACAATTTCATTTAAAATCGATTGCAAGCAGCGATCAATTCAGGTACTATTTAGTATTGTAAGGTGGATATCGTGCGCATTGTATGGAGTGACACGTCCGCTCTGTCATGCGTTAGTTTATTGCACTAAGTTGGTTGACTTATGACGGAAAGCCAGATCATGATCATGCTCCTGTATTCCCGGTTGCATATTCAGCGGTAACGCTTCAGAGCCCGGGGTTCGCTGCCTAACCTACGTGGTTTGACGAGATTACTGATTTATACACAGAACGACTGCCGTCTGACCTCCGCAACCAAATTAGACCAGAACCAATCCTTGGATAGGTTTGATGAGCAAACGCTAGACCTACAGTTTATACGTGCCTTCCGAAACAAGAAAGATGACTTTCTTTTCAGATAATCAGGTGATTCAAACCTGCAATATCCTAACCAGACTGGAAACAACTCTTCACAAAGTATGTTTCCCAATGGGATTCAAACCCAAGATCTCCAGATCACAAGGCGAACGCCTCGACCACTGAACCACGGAGGCAGTCAGGTTCGGGAAGTCTGATATTGAGTGACTAATGACAACAATGAGGATTTTCAAAATATCTCACACCAGATTGCAGCAGTGACGTCAGATCCAATCGACTGTTGTCATTGGACCATCCTTACTCAGATTATTTTGCTCCGTCAAATATATCCAATAACAGCAGCTTATTGGACCTGCCGTCACTGTGCTACCATCTGGTGGCCCACATTTTTGAAAACCCTCATTAACAAGAAAGAACCGGGAAGAGATTCCATTATGTAAGTCCTGTCAATTTATTCTTTATGTTGTTATTTTATGTAATTGTGTGTTTTCATAGTATATTGCAAAGAAACAAACCAAGAATATCCGCGGCCCTGGTCCTCGCTCTCATGACGTTGTGCTCCCTCTGTGCCTGCGGCTGCGACTCGCTGCCCCCCACCAGCCACTTCTGACACCTCAGCTCGTTCGCGCTGGTGCTGCACTCCGACGAACTTGAAGTGGTGCGTGGTCTGCGTTCTTGCTGCCGAAGATAAGGCGTCGTAGAATAATTTTTAGCACGAAGGTATAAAAAGAAGTTGTATAGGGCATTTGCTAAATTAAACTCAGATGCAGCGTACTAAAGTCCCATTAAGTTTGCTCGCCGCGCAAATTACTTTCGATTTATTAGCCTAACGTGCGCCGAATAAAGCCCGGTTTACATGTTGACAAGTGCGAGTGACAAGTGGCAAGTGCGTGCAAACAGGCTCTGGCAAGTACGACTGACAAGTGAATAGCAGTTACATATCCACTCGTCAGTGCGTGTAAACATCTACTTGTCACATGTCAATATGTAAACCAGACTTAAGCCACAATGGGCCTTAATTCTGCTAAGCGGTTGCCCGCATCCCTTTATCTCTAGCGTCAAATGTTTCAACAATGTCTACCTTATGTTTGAAAATAAGCCTCAATTGTATTGCGACCTAATTTTATACCTAAATTAAGGAGTGCGCCTGTCCTGATGGCCTATGTTTTGTGTGGCAATTTAATAACTACTAGGCTTAGCAAAACTTCTGCACTTTGCTCCAAAATGGCAAAAAACAACCTAACTACAACCGTTAAAGTGACTTGGAAAAATTAGGTCAAATACATTTTGTATGTTTTGCACAACATTTTTAACCTTACTCCAACCAAACTAACCAACTTGATCATCAACGTCATTTTACAAATGTTGTTTTAAATTGTAAAGCAATCAAGTAAAAATTATACAGTGATTAGTCCTTGCCTTCAGCGGCGTATGTAATAGCAGCCCCGAATCTATGGGCAGCCGGGAAGGCTGCATGGCGAGACATAACCACGTGGCCAGGAGGGGGCAGGCCGCTAATAGTATGACATCCAACCTTGCGTGCCGTAGCAGATTTTCCCAAACCTGCAATCAATTATTACAACTATTATACTCGTGGATCCCATAAAGTGACATTTACAAAAATATATAAATTAATAATACTCTTCACATATTATTAATTTAAATGTTCTTATTTTTTATTTTTATTTAAAATTTTATTTAACTCCATATAGAAAAAAAAAGAGAGTGTCGTGGAACACTCGGTTGAAAAAAAGTACTTTTGTAGTAAATTATTAATTCATGACGGAAAAATCTAATAGATTTTTATGTAAATAATAACATTTTTTTATAAATTAAACAAGTAAATTTAAAAAAAAGATATTGTAGTGTGCTTGTTTTGAACCGGGAGCTTCGACCATCTCAGGCATACGATCTCCCAACTGAGCTATCGACATGATAGGAAATTACCTTTTACTTTAATTCGCGATTGAAAAAAGTGATATTTCATTGTGATTCATGATTGAATGAATGGTTCTCTTCTTCACACAACCTTTGTACTGTGCAAGCGTGTCTGGGCCCTGTTGTGATAAATAAATCCTTTTATAGCAAGCTCGAACTCTCATACACATCCAGCTCCAACATCAACAGTCTGTTGCTAACAGTTATTACACTATTAGTTAAAGAAGAAGAAAAGTGGGAACAAGTAAATATGTGACATTATACAAACACTCGTAAAGTCGGACTTTCTAAATAAAATTTTTCGTCACAAATATTGAAATGTTTGAATGGAAAATATAGCACTTTTTTCGCCTAGTCCGTACCGTCTGAAAACGAACTTCGTTCCAAAAATGGTATCGCAATTTATCTCTGCGCTTTTAAAAATACAAGAATAAATCACCATTTTTTTGCGTACGTATATTAAGAGTTGGGATACTCATTGAGCTATATATTATACTTTTTCTTTTCTTTTTATAAACAGAAATTTTATTTTTGAGAATAAACCTAGTAAAAACAAAATTAAACAGACAACTATTGCTTGACCTAATCAACTATACCTTTAAAGCTATTTCTTGTATCTCACACACGTGTTCAAACAGCACCCTTTGGTAAATATGCCGCATAGCTTCTTGCAACAGCTCCGGGGTCCACACCAAGTACTGTTCCTCTTTCTTCACTTCCTCTTTTTTAACTTCTTCTTTCTCCATTTTCTCTTTGTTGACATCACCATTGGTGTCGCCGTTCTCTTCAGTAGTGATGAGTGGTCGAGTGAGGGTACATAAGGTTTGTAGTGTGGCTTTGCGGACGGAGCTGGTCGAGTGGTCGAGGTAGGGCCAGAGGCGAGGTAGGACATCGGAGAGATCGATTGGGCTGCGGAAGAGAAAATAAAAGATTTTTTAAGTTTAACGGAACGTACCCATACTACGTGCCCGTACTATAACATCTATCACATCCAATTAAGGGTTTATTGTTTAATCAAAGATTAACGTAAAAATCTTCATCAAATGCATATGTGCCTGTGAGATGTTGAAGGCTGTACGCTACAATTTGAATATAGCCCGAAAAAGCGTGAGATTTCCATAGAGTAAAATCTGAAGTTTCCGTGATATTTTGCCAACATCACGCGGGCAACAACTTAGCGGCTTTCGATAAAGTGCACAAGCCGCTAGAAGTGCCATGTACGAATGCGCCGGCGTTGCCAAGTCATGCTGCTCCTTTAGCAGCCTGCACAATATCTCCGCCACGAGGGGCACCCTCGCCTCTTGTACAAACAGTGACCAACTAAGCGTTCGATATAGACACAGTTCAATATGGTAACTCACTGCAACATCTTAGCTGCTTGAGGTAAAGCGCACAAAGCCGCTAGAAGTGCCATGTACGAATGCGCCGGCGCCGCCAAGTCGTCCTGCTCCCTCAGCAGCCTCCACAGCCGGCCCGCCACATGCGGCACCCTCGCCCCCTGCGCTGAGAGAGCCCGTGCAGCCGGCACGAGAGCCCCCGCGGCTACCGCTGACACGTCCTCTGCAGAGTCTTCGAGGCCTGCGATCAGATGTTCTATGGCACCGCAAGAGGCCGCCAGTTCCTACAACAACAATGTTATTGATAATAAATGTGATACGGCTGCTTCAAATCAAGCTTTTGAAGCAGCACATGGATTATTTTCATACTTAATATTTTTTGCATTCCACTTAAAAATTCCCCTTACGACTTTTCCATACAAACGTAATCTAGCTTTTATTTTGAAATGACATATGAGATTCGGCACTACTTTTCAACAGTCAAATATGAACTTGAAAGAAAATATGAGAATATAGAAGTTTTCCATATTGATGGTCAAATATGATATAGTCAATTATATTCTCCTTTAACTTCATATTTTGACTGTGAAAACAAGTTATATGCATTAATATAAGCAATTTATTTGAAATTACATAATTTCGCCAATATCTGACATGGCGTTTCAAAATAAAAGCTAGACTACGTTTGTTTGGGAAAGTCTTATTCTGTCAAGAGTAAGGGGACTCTTCAACACATTAATTTAAAATAATGATTCCAACCAGTGATCCGCGCATTTTTAAGCCGCGGTAAACTGTAAAGCAGTGGACGTTATTCGGCTGAGATGACGATGATGATGATGATGATGATGAAATTGTGAAGAAGGGACACGATAAAGATGGACAGAAATGAGAGAGGACTTTGTTCAAAATCCGCTAATTTCGAACAAGTTAAACCATATACTTTTTTCTGAACGTCGAAACAAAGATAGCCTATGGGATTTGTATAAAATAGCACGTTGTTACGTCATAGTTTCTTAGAGTCAAATAGCGCTTCTATTATCAGTTTCTTTCCATTTATAAATCTAAAAACACGTTGAAAATGGATATCATCAACGACAAGTGACACTATAGGCATGACGAATGGGAAAATACTTTTAGCCCATCGGTCAGATTATTAAAAAATTTTGTACACGTTATTTATTTTTTTCTCTTAAAAATAAAAAATAACAAAGATAGAGCGCATTCAAATTTTGCCTGACGTCACGGCTTGGTACGACTTTTACCTAGCGGAGACGTCGCGAGCCTCCACTCCGGAACTTTGATTCTTCGTATCTTTGTTTTACTTTTTTGGTAAACTAAAAAATATGGGTCCATTATTTCTTGATAATCTAAAAGACGGATTAATTGCAATCATAATTTTCTGACTCTGTCGTCACCACTATTTTGTGACGTTTTATTCTCTTATCAGTACAATATAATTTATTTTTGACCCTGGATAGTATCCATGGAGTATAGCGATTTACCCTGACGCACTTGGAAATCGTTAAATAGACTCCGGGTGGTCGTCAGAAGATGTCAGGAGCTAAAGAAGAAGTGGAAGTACTCTGACGACGACAGATGTACCTGTGGAAACATCCAGTCCATGGAACATCTGCTGTCATGCCCCACGTGCCTATTGTTCTAGAGAAGATGTAAAGGATCAAAGGGCTATAGATGTGGGCCTTCAATTCTGGGCCAATACAATTTAGATAACAATAAGGAGAAGTAGCGACGATGACGTACCTCCCTGGCAGCCAGCAGGTACTTGAAGCCGAGCAAGGCGCCGTGGCGGGCCTCCCACTGCGGCTGCGCGGCCAGCCGCGACAGCAGCGCCGCCACGGCCTCCACGCGCTCGCCGCGCATCTGCGCCAGGCACACCCCCAGCGTCTGCGCGCACGTCTCCCGCACTGGAGCCACTACCTGTTTTAAAAACAAAGAGCTGTTATGTACTAAAGTACTAGATAAGGCACCACATATCACTGTTGTGTCATCTCGATAAACTTTTTGTCGCTTACTGGCTCTTTTGCGTCTAGTAGTTTTGACAGTTTATAAGCAAAAAAAGTGGTAAATATGTATTATAAGAAATGCCTTGGTGTGTGTACAATACTGTAAGAATAATTCAAGGAACACAGCAAAGTTAAACAAAGAACTTTTAAATCGGTAAGTTACTAGATTTCAAAGTTTGAGACAGCTGGTTTATTTAATTTATGTCAATGGTAAAAAACAACCGGCCAAATGGAAGTCGGACTCGCGCACGAAGTATTCCATACCATTATAGATAATGGTAGCTCCCATACAACAAACGTGATTTTTTATAGATAAAAAATATGGGAGTCCCCACTTTAATGTTTATTTTATACTATTTCTAGTATTTGATGTTGTAGCGGCTCTTGCTATTACTTGTTCTTGATGTTATAACAGAAATAGACCATCTGTGAAAATTTCAACTGTCTAGCTAACACTGTTCATGAGATACAGCCTGGTGACAGAGAGACAGACGGACAGTGGAGTCCTAGTAATAGGGTCCCGTTTTTACTCTTTGAGTACGGAACCCTGAAAAATGAGAGGCACATCGCTTGGAAATAGATTAATATGGGAACAAAGCTGACTATGCCGATGAATTGATTCAAAATATTGCTTACGGTTGATAGAACAATCATCTTAAGCGTTGTAAGGCAATATAGACCACTTTCAAGCTGCCCTAAAGTATCCCATATAGCTTTTGCAGAAATTTCTAAGCCTTGTAACGAATGATTAGTAAATGCCATATAATGAATAAGCATAAAATCTTTATATGGAAGGCTCACTATGAACAACCACAGTAATAAATTGGTATAAAATTTAAAGAGCATACCTGATCAGAGACAAAGTCTCCAAATCGGTCTAATGCAAGAACACATAGCAACCGAAGCGCCATGTCCTCAAGCCACTCCTGATGGGCATCTTCCATCTGCAATCAAAGGTATAAATATATTTTTCTATAAAGGGTGTAGGGATTAACAATCGTGTGACAGTCTTCATTATGTATGTCATTATTTGAAATTGATTTCCTAGGTAACCCTTTCCATGCGGGACCATAAATATTGCGCCGTCCTTGTATGGGTGGCTTCGTATGAGGTCAGTCCTATATAACAATGGGCGAGATATTACGTCCTAAAACTAACAATGATGTGTACGAAGGGCGGATTATTACGCCCTGTCTATTCTAGCATCAGACGCGGTTGGCGTATATTACGCTAAGCAAATATTTAAATCTTGTACCTATTTATCTTTAACAAATATCAAAATTAAAATAGTAAGCACATAAAAAGTTAACAAATATATAAAAAATCACCTTTTCTTAGATAGATAGATAAGATATTTATAAATAAATAAATACATAAGGACAAATAACACTGATTGAGCTAGCCCCAAAGTAAGTTCGAGACTTGTGTTATGGGATACTAACTCAACGATACTATATTTTATAACAAATACATATATAGATAAACATCCAAGACCCAGGACAATTTGAAAAAGGCCATTTTCCAACTTGCCCTGACCGGGGATCGAACCCGGGACCTCTGGGCGGCGGACTAGCATGGTGACCACTACGCCACGGAGGTCGTTATTTGTTGCTATAGTCAGACTTATATACTTAGACTAAACTTGTTTAAAACTTAGAACACTGACAGCATAATCCATCCATATACATAATAATAATTGCGTTTTTACAAAGTTTCATGCAAGTATGTTATGGCTTTTATACCGTACAGGGAGCATTTTTGTAATTGGTCTAGTCGTTTATACAGAAGATTTAATTTTAGCGGAATAATAGGCCCTCCGTATGGTCAACGATTTTAGATGGAACGTATCACGCCAGCTGCATGGAAAGGATAAACACACCTGCTGTCTTGACATGTAGGGCGTCATGCCGGCGCTGGCAGCGACCCTGGCCCGCAGCAGCTCGCGCAGCGCGCTGGCGGCGCCGTGGCGGGACTCCCAGGCCGGCGTGAACAGCTGCGCCTGCAGCGCCCCGCACCAGCCCTCCAAGGGCCAGCGCGAGCATTCCGCCCAAGCGCCAGAACAGTCCGGCACTGGCAGACTCATGTCCACTGCAACAAAGAATTTTGATATTACCACCCGTGATGAACGATAAAACGCTTTTAGCGTTAAGTCCGCCAATTGTAAACAATTTTTTACTCTGGATCAATCAAGTTTTATAAATAAACTATACCAGGCCTTTGGGTCTTACGATCTAGGCTGTGTCTACCTCGTTAGGGGGAGAGACGTGATAATGTACCTGTATGACGTGATAATTATCTGGCCGTATTAAAGGGAAACTTGAGTCCAGCGCGGCCCTCATTTAAAATAAATTATTTGAAAGGAAACCGAGAGATACCATTAAAAATTTTGTTTTGACTAAGCCCTTTATAACCCTTCAAAAAATTGTATAAACTACTGTCTCCAGTTTTAAGTAAGATCGCAAATCTTTTCTACGCATATAAGCGAAAAACGGCCACTTTTGGCTAAAGTGCGTAGAAAAGCTTCACGTTCTCACTTTAAACTGTAAACAGTAGTTTACAAAATAGTATGAAGGTTTATGGACGACTCTCCTCGTTTATGGCGTTTATTATTATTTACACGAAGCGTTTAGTTGAGGCAATCCGTCAATACAATAAAGTCATAAGTCATTTATTTGCATACATGTAAGCATTAAGTGAACAATATATTGTACAGATCAACATGTAACATAGTTTGGGTGTAGCAAAACAAATAGGTAAACGATATTATTATGTAGATTTATACACTTTAATAAATTTACTATACATACACTTAATTTATTTTTCCTTGGACGTGAGACTGAGGTTTTATGATATGATAATGAAATTTATGTCCATTGCTTTGATGGAAATTTAATGCAGTTGATTGTCTCTTTAATATAAATTATATTGTGTATATATGTATGTATGTAGTGTAAGTTTTTTTTATGTATTTATATTTATTGTGGCAGGTTCTATATTGTAATTATCTACAGTAAATCTGACATAGGTCGACTGGAAGAGATTGTTATGAGATGGATCTATCTCATAACAATCTTTTCCAGTCGACCTTTGTATCATAATTCTGTCTTCTTTTTTTCAGTTTTTTGTATTTCCATTTGTTTATGGTGCAATAAAGAGTTATTACATTGTATTGTATTGTAGACGATGCCAATAATGGTTTGGTTTGTCTCGGCTATTGGCATCGCATAAATGATCTTTGAGAACTTAAACAAAGGTATATTATAAGTGGATTAAAGAATAACTCCGTATCAACGTAACGAAATATAGATATCAATAATAGACAACAAGACACAAAGGTTCCACATAAACATTGATACTATAGGTAACCAAAGTAGTGTTGCAAGCAATAGGATAAAATATCGATACTATCGTGGCCTTGAAATACAGTCACAATACCTGTGGATAGCACTATCGATAGTGTAGAATAACCGATACTATCGATAATATCGATAGTAACGATTGTCAATAGTTTGCAATACTATTGATATAAGGTTAAACTTTCGATAGTATCGTTAGTATCTAAATTCTATAGTATCGATAGTATCTAAATTCAATAGTATCGATAGTATCTAAATTCTATAGCATCGATAGTATCTAAATTCAATAGTATCGATAGTGTCTAAATTCAATAGTATCGATAGTATCTAAATTCAATAGTATCGATAGTATCTAAATTCTATAGTATCGATAGTATCTAAATTCAATAGTATCGATACTATCGTAGTTCGTAGTTTTACCTTACATCAATAGAATTGCAAACTATTGACAATCGATAGTATCGGTTTTTCAGTCCTACATAGGGCGCACTATAAGTTTCCGGAACTGGCCACTTACATAAACAATATTTAAAAATTTATTGCAACATTTGAAAATAGAACTCTTTGGCTGTAGAATGCAGTTTGTTTCATCTGACTGTCTTTTGTTTTTACCTTGTGGCGCCATTTAAAAAATTGTGTGTCTGCATCAACATGGATTTAACTCGGGAAAATTTTCGTAGTATGATTTTCTACGATTTTAAGTGTAATTTGACAGCTCAACAGAGCATCGCTCGGCTTGAAACAGCTTTTGGCAATGAAGCACTATGCAAGACAACTGTTTATAGCTGGTTTGCAGAATTCAAGCGTGGTCGTATCAATCTCAGTGACGAATCTCGCGATGGTCGGCCGTCCACCGCTGTGACCAACAAAAACATCGATGCTGTGCGCCGTATGATTGAAACAGACAGGCATGTGACCTACCATGAAATTCGCGCATCCTTAGAAATAGGCATGAGTCAAATACAATTAATCCTACACAAACATTTGGGTGTGAGAAAGCTGTGCTCGCGGTGGATCCCACACAACTTGACCGAGGCTCAAAAAACGGACCGCGTCACTTGGTGCAGTGCCATGCTTACCAGATTCAACGAAGGTGCGTCAAATTTGGTGTTGGACATAGTAACAGGTGACGAAACGTGGATTTATTGCTACGATCCCAAAACAAAGCAGCAATCGAGCGTATGGGTCTTTTAAGATGAGCCGAAACCAACCAAAGTGGCGCGCGTGAAAAGTGCATCTAAGCGGATGATTGCTTCTTTTTTTAATAAAACTGGACACGTGGCTACTGTTGCTTTAGAGAATCGTCGTACAGTGAATAGTGACTGGTACACGACCATTTGTTTGCCGGAAGTTATTGACGAACTCCGTAAAAATAACCGTAAACGCCGTATCATCCTGCACCACGACAATGCTAGTTCTCACACGGCCAGACAGACAAACGACTTTTTGAAGGCGAAAAATGTAGAACTCATGAGTCATCCTGCATACAGTCCCGACCTGGCACCTTGTGACTTTTTTCTGTTCCCAAAAATTAAGAACCAATTACGCGGTCAACGATTTTCATCACCAGCAGAGGCTGTCGAGGAGTATGAAAAACACGTTTCAGAGGTCACCACAGAGGAGTGGCACAAAAGTTTTCAAAACTGGTTTCATCGAATGAAAAAGTGCATAGACGCCAAGGGAAATTATTTTGAAAAACAATAAATTAATTTTGTACCTTTAATAGTATTTTTTCATATTCATTCCGGAAACTTATAGTGCGCCCCACGTATCGATATTGTGACTGTTTTTCAAGGTCAACTATCGATAGTTATGCAACGCTAAACCAAAGGTATATCTTTTGACATGTCCAGTTGATCGTAATCCGTGGTACGGTCTAAACTAAATTGACTCTCAACAACGCTAACAGAAGCTAGTTCAAATGGAAATTGTCCAACAGACTCGAAACTTCGAGAAGACTAACTCATACATCCCGGCTTTTATCAGGTCAGAGCTAACAAGATAAAGTGGGTTAGATGAAGACAATTCAATTGAGGCATCACATGTTTACTTGAAGTTAAACTATCGGTTAGTTTAACTTCGAACAAACAAGTGATAGCTCCTATATTAAGATATTCCATGTTTTGCATTCCGTATCTAAAAGGTAAAACGGGATCCTGTTACTCAGACTCCGCTGTCCGCTGAAAACGACTTTCAATAGTTTCATATGTGAACGCCATCTAGCGATGAGCTACTAAATAGTGGAATTAATATCCCTAGCGCCATCAATTATTTGCCAAATTACAAAAACCCCGACTTTTAAGCGTTAGACCTAAATAACTTTTAAACGCCTGAACCGATTTTCATCAAACATAGCTTAGAACCACCGCAACTTGCTTTCACCTTAAAAAAACCGCATCGAAATTGGTCTATCCATTCAAGCGCTACAGATATACAGACAGACAGACAGACAGACATTAGCGTCAAACTTATAAAACCCCTCTTTTTTATACTCGTACAATAGGCAATAAGTAGGTACTAATTTATGTACATATGAATTGATGATTTATCCTTATTCTTTCTTATTTTAATAAGCGTCAAAATAACAGGGTATTTTCCAGTGCCAAATTTTAAAACAGCCTGCGGACGATCACATAAAAATTCCATTATCCTGTATAACAATTTACAATTTTAATTAACAGAGTTATTATAGGTAACGCTTCATGCCATTTTAAATTTTATGTTCTAGTTATTGCCTTATAATTTCATCTAAATCTTATGGATATTTTATATTCTCTCTAGATTCCAAGGTTATTTGAATGAATCACTGTTATTTTTACTCAAATACACACAACAACATGTTATCAGGAAAATTTGGATATCTTACAACGCATTACGAATGTCCTGATGAATAGAGTTTAGTAAACAAGCTTTTCGGGCGCTATGTCCAGTTGACGACGACGACGAAACTAACATGCAGCCAGTTTTAAGGAACCTTAGGCGTAAAACCCATAGAAAAGGCGTGAGGTGAAGGCGCGGCGCAGATACGGCACAGGCATGATGCCGCTTCAAAACGTTTTCATGCAAAATGTATGAAGGCGAAGCGCGATGTTAATTATACTGAAGCGACACGGCGCAGGCGCGGCACAGGCATGCCGTATGCCGCTTGATCGCCTGTCCCGCGCCGTAAGCAGTCACGATTGAAGCGACGAATCCTTTGTAATGTAAAAATACAGTACGAATACAAAATGCGTGACGATATTGAATTTAATATCCAGTTCTGCGAAATAATTGAACAATATCCGGCTTTATACGACTATACCAAGCCAATATATAATGTTATCAATAATCGTTCTTCGAAACATACTGGCTCACTCTAATTTGTGTGCTGTTTCTGAAGACCATGTATTACTTTAGATAGTATTATATGGTACCATTCTAGTGACATTTTATATACGTCACGAAAACGATCGGGATATTCACTTAATCTTTCCATTAATTTAAAATACCTATGCTCTTGAGACAATTGCCACACAGGATACACCCAATGTCTTCTGTACCTCTGCATATTAACGAGTTGCAGCAAAGCAAGCGCATCTTCGTCTTCTTCTGAAGAAGACATCTTATCGCAAGAAAGTCAACCTGTATAATGAGGCATCGTACCGTCTCGTCGCCTCTTCTGTATCGCGTCTACGCCTTATCCGTCCCACGCCTGCACCGCGCCTTCGCCGTATCTTTACCGTACGCCGTCTCTGTGTGTTTTACGCCTTAAATATATGTGTTTAATATAATAAAATACACATATTTTAGCGTCGTCTCGATTTCCGCGGGACGCATTAGCAACATACAAAATTTTACATCCTTCGCAGATTACAGTGAGACGTCATTTCTAAAATCCAAACGCTATTTTGGATTTAAAAAAAGTTTAGCTTTGAATTCCGCAACCCAAAAACAAGATATTTTATTTTATGACATAAGGTCAAATAAAATTACATACATTTTATATATTTATGTAATTTGAACAAAAATAAATAGACCCGAAGTAATGGAATTCATTACTTCGGGGGGCTGTCTATTTCTGATTGTATCAACTATGAACCTATGACTTTTGATCTTTTTGGGTCAGTCGATGAGGATCAAAAATGCCGCATTTAGCAAAGTGATAGCATGTGTTCGATTTGATAAAAGCTTGATATTGCATTTTGGATATATACCTAAATATGAAGCGAGGAATTTGACAACATTTGAATCATGTTATTAGGCGTTGCGGTTAGCAACTCATCATTCATTGTTCCATCTTAACGCCCACCATTACGCTAAGCGTGGCGTGCGTGGTCTTTGGGTTTTAAGGCCCTGGGCTCTGTCTACCCCGTCAGGGATGAAGACGTGAAAATGTACTATGAAGTGACCATAGAAATATAAAGTGACATAAAAACCATCAACACGCAAAGAAACAGAAGTGTATCTTACCGGCTAAGTCTTTTTGTTCAAGTTTGATCCTCTTGCGGTCAGGCTCCACTGGCGGCGTGGGGGGCGCCGACGGAGCGTCGTCGCAGTCGCGAGACTTCTGGTTGCTGAAGACAGCTCGCGCTTAAAGCTATGCCGGGTTCATCGTTCTTTTATAATGTATCTTACCGACTAGGTCTCCCTGTTCTAGTTTGATCCTCTTGCGGTCAGGCTCCACGGGGGGCGTGGGGGGCGCCGACGGAGCGTCGTCGCAGTCGTGCGACTACTGCTTGCTAAAGGCAGCTCGCGCTTGAAGCTATACCAGCTTTATCGTTCTTTTATAATGTATCTTACCGACTAAGTCTTCCTGTTCCAGCTTGATCTTCTTGCGGTCAGGCTCCACGGGGGGCGTGGGGGGCGCCGACGGAGCATCGTCGCAGTCGCGAGATTTCTGCTTGCTAAAGGCAGCTCGCGCTTTACGCTTGGCCAGGTTAATTTCGCGCGAGCTGAGGTGTTTGGACGCCGGGACTAGTTCTTGTACTGGCCTCTGATGGAAAAATAAATATCTAGTCTAGTATTTTAAATATTATTTAAGGTTATACATGAATTTTTCAGTGTCCAGTGCTGCCCTCATTATAAAGGAAACGGAGATATCATTTTAAATTTCGTCTCATGCGGCTCTAGATAACCAAAATGCAATTTTTTAAAAGCAAGCAAAAATGCTAAGAAAATCTTTATTCGTTCTCACTTTAAACTGTTAACAGTGGTTGATAAAATAGTTTGAAGGGTAAACAAATCATCATAAAAATTAGATGGTCAGACGAATTGTCAGCTTTCCATAAAAAATGGAGGCAAACAGCCGGAAAAGTGGTGAAAACAAAAAGAGGACGTTTTTGCCCAAATATGGGACCTAAATGGTTAAATATTAATTTTTCAAAACTAAAAACCGACTTCACCCCAAAAATACGCAACCGATTTTAATAAAAATTCTATGGGACCACCTGACAAGTACACCTTTTCAAACAAAAAATAATAATTTTCAAATCGGTCCAGGCGTCTTCGAATAAAGGGTGATCATACATAACAAAAAAACATAAAAGAGCGCGTTGAGTTGATAACCTACTACTTTTTGGAAGTCGGTTAAAAATTAAAAAATCATTTGCTATGTCGTCTTCCTGTGTGGTATCGATTTCTATAATTAAAAAAAAAAACATAATACGAAGCGTTTTAAGCAGAAGGCCATAAAATAAAAAATCAACATGGCCATGAACTTTTTGTCTTGCGCATGGAATGGAAAAATTAAAGTGAGCCTTTTTGTAGCATCTTGGCTTTTATGTTTCATACTGCTAGCGCATTTGGGCAACTATGTCCTGTTATGTGTGTGTGTGTGTGTGTGTGTGTTTATTTTGCTGGTTGTTTTCTTGTTGGGAGAAAAATCCGTTCAGGCGGTCAGCGTCCACTTCTAGTTTATACGACCTGTTCCACATTCGAACACTTATTGTGAAGACCAGTTCTAAGGAGAATCAACTAGGACCGAATTTAAAAATTCTTTTAAATCGTTAAAACTTACTCTGACTGGTTCAGTGCTGGCGGGCTGCGGCTTGACTGGACACAGGTCGTCGTTGGAGTATATGGATGTGAGATCGACCCCCAACTGAGCGGCTGCGTCCAAGCCCAGCCGCGCGTTCAGCTGCTGGCGTTGCTTCGCCAGCTTTTCTTTTATATCTGCAATATATATAACTCAAAGGTGACTGACTGAGTGACATAGTGATCTATTAACGCACAGCCCAAACCACTGCACGGATCGGGTTGAAATTTGGCATGCAGGTAGATATTATGACGTAGGCATCCGCTAAGAAAGGATTTTGATCAATTCTAACCCCAAGGGGATATAATAGGGGATAAAAGTTTGTATGAAACTTTGCCAATTTTAAACCGATCGGGCTGAGACTTTGCATGCATAAAGCTACTATGACGTAGGCATCCCCTAAGAAAGAATTTTGATAAATTACACCCCTACGCGAGCGAAGCCGCTGGCAAAAGCTAGTCTGCAATAAAACATTTATTACTTCAGCTTACCGTCCAAGTCGTAATACATAGCTAGAGGTTTTGTCAAACAGCGGATTATAAAATCCAACTGCAACACACACATATTATTACGTTTTTATCCATGTGTGAACTGCACCTGTCCCTGGTCAGTAGGTGTGCTCTCACATGATGTATGCAGATATAAGTAGTCGTAGAGCAAGAGATCGAGAGAAGAGAGAAACGACAAGGGTTAATATATTTATTTGTTATTATAATAACAGCGGATAAACTCATTGAAGTGTCAGTGGGCGGGGCACATAGCACGAAAACCCGATGGCTGATGGGGCAGAAGGGTTCTCGAATAGCTACCACGTACCGGCAAGCGCAGCATAGAACACCCACCAACTAGGTGGTCGGACGACCTTAGAAAGGTTCCAGGAAAGCGCTAGATGCAGGCATCTTCCAATCGTTAATATTGGAATACCTTGGGTGAGGCCTAAATCCAGCAGTGGACTTCTTGCGGCTGATATGATGATGATGAGATGATGATTATTACAGAACTGAATAAAATTATACACTTGACATTTATAACTAAGTGTCTATCAGTCTGTGGGCGGTAGAGGAAGGAGTCAGTATGATGAGGAAGGAATGTGTCTAGAATTTAGAAATGAAATTTGAAAAGGTGAACAGAAATTATTGACGAAGGAGGTAAGAATAGCAGGATGAAGATTTATTGGAACATCGTTACATTCCTAACGGGGCAGACATAGCATTTTGGGTCTTACAGCACTAAGCAGACCGAGCCCAAGGTCGCAAGACTCAAAGGTCACTTTTAGCGTGATGGTGGGCGAGAAGGTGAAAAATGTAAAGAAAAAATCGTAAAGTTTAATAGAATGCACTAAACTGAAGGCCACCTGATAGCCTCCCGATTTCAAATGTGACCCCTCCCCTTACTCATTTCCTTCGTTGGCAAAGCTGCGACCAGATTACAAACTTCCATGGTACACTTAAATTTTTTCTTACAGCCTAATCTATCCACTGCATGGGCCACTTGAAAAAGCCTAAATCGACTTCGCACTGTCCAGATCCTTGCGAGAAGGGCTATTTCACCAAATGTCCGTTGTCTGTGCGGTCACGGAAACCAGGTCATCTGCACCTCCTCTTAAGCCCTCACATTATGTGTTCATCAAGTATTATGCAATTTCACATTGCGCGGTTTTATAAGACAAAGTTACTAAGTTATGCATTGATAAAGCAAACAAATTTATAAACCTAAAATAGTATGACATCATACATTGCTAACAAAATAATCAGTCAACATGATAACTCTGTTTTTAGGGGTCCGTACCCAAAGAGTAAAAACGGGATTCTATTACTAAGACTCCGCTGTCCGTCAGTTCGTCCGTCCGTCCGTGTGTCTGTCGGTCACCAGGCTGTATCTCATGAACCGTGATAGCTAGACAGTTGAAATTTTCACAGATGATGTATTTCTGTTGCCGCTATAACAAAACATACTAAAAAAAATTATAAAATACATATTAAAATTGGGCTCTCCCATACAACAAACGTAAATTTTTTATAGATAATGGTACGGAACCCTTAGTGCGCGATTCCTACTCGCACTTGGCCGGTTCTATTTACTATTCCTACCACGTCACTAAACTTCCAAAACAGGCAAGTTAAAGCTTATCATAATCTACCTCAGGCAATGACGTCTAGTGTACTACTTCAGATCGTCAAGCAAATATGGAAAACCTAATTATCTGTACAAACTGGTACTTATTTTATGTAAGTAGTTAGGTACTCATTTTGCTGAATTTCCCAGTTTTTGTGGTATATTATGTCTATTTATAAAACTCATTAAGGTGGTTCATTAGGAAAACAAAGATGAAGGCTCTAAGTATGCAGGCTTAAGAATACGAATATTGAGGAAGTTTCGAGGACTTCCTTGAGGTGTCCTCCAATAAGTTTGAGTCGAGGAAATCTTGAGGTAATGTTTAAGAATACGGGTGTTAGAGAAAAAAAAATCATGAGACGGCCTTGGTATATTTTGCGCATTCGAAATATGCTATCCTGTAATTTTCTTTTTTTACACTAGATGCTGAGGGTCAAATTGACCACATCGTAGGTACTAGTTGGTCACCAAAACATAATGTTACATAATAAGTAATAATAGATAACATAAAACAGATGTCAAAAGGGGGCCTCATCGCAACTGCAATCTCTTCCAGGCCACCGATGTACTTGGAGATGTTTGACGAAAACAGGTGAGGTGCAAAGTTTAAGGCAAAGGAGGAAAAAAATTGCTCTAGTCTGAAAATATACTTTTACTTACGTAATATACACACATACAAACATAAATAAATATACATACAAGCCTATCGAGCTCACCGAGTCCTGCCAATCTGCCTCGAGGCTTCAAAAGTAAAACTCGACGCCTCAAGGTTTGTAACATCACTAGTAATACCAGTAACTCACCAGCGGGCGCCAGCGTTTCTTCGTCGTTGTCGTACTCGTGGCCCTCGGAGCCCATGAGGTGCGCGCCCATCTGGAGCACCCGCTCCAGGTCGAAGGTCTCGCACCGCATCCGCCCGCCTTCGTCTGGCTCGCATTTCGGCTCTACGACCAACACATTGACATACAGATACACTAGCATTGACCACTGGATTTATTATTGGCAAATAATTGATATAAGTATTACATTTGGGTATTTTCCTGCGTCAAAAATAAATTATTTTGTATTGATAAGAAAATAAATGGTCGCGAAATAATATCACTTGTCTTTGAACATGCCCATTTTAACGTGATTTCAGATTTATTATTGCAGAAAAACAGTTAATAAGAGCGCTATTTGACTCCAAGAAAATATGACGTCATCTGCCTGTATTTCATACAAATCCTGTATGAAATGTTTGTTTTGACGTTTAGAAAAAAGTATCTGGTTTGACTTGGAAAATAGCGGATTGCGCGGGACCTTAGCAAATTCCGTTCTGTAATACTTATATTATGTGACAAATGGACAAAATTAAAAAATCATTGGGTGCCGAAAAATCGATAGTTTTACAAGCGACCGTTTCAATCGAAAAATGCCAATCTATCGACAGTACTTTAAATGTATAGCAACCGTACAGTACTGAATGGCCTAAGGCGTTGAAATTTTGTTATTATTACATATACAATACTCGGCACGTAAGTTGAACAAAAACGGCGGCCATCGGCGCATGTTTAATTGGAGATAAAAGTGTTAGAAGAGATTTTTTGGTCTTTCTTCAAAGACGAAATCATTTCTATCTGAAGTTCGGATAGAAATGTGATTCTAAACGGACAAACCTACTACAACGACCGCCATTTTTGTTCAACTTACGTGCCAGTGACTGCCAGTGGCTAAGGCACCCTGCCCTGCGAGGTCAATATTTATACAACGTAACCGGAAGGGACATACCCGTAATAAATCGAACCACGGGCTATACTAGATCACTGTATTATGGTAAAAATTAAGTAACAGCCAAAAAACCAAAATAATTGACATTCCCATACGAATTTCCCGGGCAGCTGGACATTTTTGCATAGAAATGCTAAATTGTTTCTTTGCTTTTTGAGTGATATTTTATTTTCATTACACTATAGTAATCTAGTATAGCCCGTGGTTTAATTTATTAAGGGTGTGTTCCTTCCACGTTGCAAAATATAATGTCTATTATTAATTAGTCATAATTTTAGTTTATAATTTCCTGTTTAATTTGTTTATTAGATTTTAGTTTAATTATTTTAGACATTTCTCTAGTACTTTACAAAGTTAATGACAATGATGTATTCTGTAACAATAAATTAAATGGGGAATTTTACAAAGGTGTTTTATGCGGGGATTGCTAAAGCAAGTGTAAATTGGCGTTTTGGCTTTTATTATAAATATATACTAACTGGCCAATCAACACAGGCATGACAAGTATCTCGTAAATTATGATAGTACGTGATATGAGCCTTTGAGTATACTTATATTCGCATAGTTTGCATACTCTACATGCTTTCTCAAGCACACACACTTGTTGATTGAAAACAAACAGTAATAACGTAACCAGCTCTCCGTTGCAATGAATAATTTCACTGATATAAATCGCCTATTCAGAAGGATCAAGGCAGAGACATATATCAAGGTTAACATCGTAGAAAAATTGTATTGAAATGAAAAAATAACCCATTTTATATCAGCGGATTCCATAAAAATAAAGTTGAAATTTACTCGTATTTTCTCTGCTGCCAAAACATTTTTTTGTATAACGTTGTAGTAATTTGAATTCTACCGAAGAACTGTATTTGGTGTTATCTGAATATCTCTATGTTTTTTTATCATATCCAATACTCTTAATTCAAGCTTTCTATTTTACAACGCTTGATAAGACGAGACGCGTATGTCATCGCACTGCGCAGGACATCCGGGTCAAATGTCTGCATTTTAATATGATACCGATTTTGTTTTATTCCGTAACCAGCTCTCCGTTGCAATGAATACGGCGCAGGAAATGAAGCGAGTTGCGGAATCATTGTGCGCCAAATGAGACAGAATTTATTTGCCTATTGTCTTTAAATAACTTAATTCAACCTAAACTGTTGTCTAAGGACGAGTATGGATGTTTTTTGGTTTAGTCAGGGTTCAGGTTGATTTTACCTAAGGGTCAGTTCAGACGTGACGTGGCGCGCACTATTTGTATCTTTTTGAGCAGTAAACAAGTTCTATATTTCTTCAAAAGTGCGGGCCATGTGGTGTCTCGGTCCTGAACCGACCCTTAGTACAGGAATTTACACGATACATACGTAATAGTAAGAACTAATCGTACCGAAACTCAAGAAGGCAGTACTTGTAAAGATAAAAACAAAGCAACTGACCTCACTCAACAAGCTCTGATTTGTAGTGATGAAATAAAAACAAAGTGCCTACCTAACGTTTGAGTCAACGTTTTCCTCCTATCTAGTGTTACACGGTTTTGTGATCATTACTTGAAGCAATGAAAACTGAGAATAATGATATAGTAAATCATACTTTTATCGCTCAAAGAGTTTTCTTCAATGATTTATACAAAAAATGTATTTTATTAACACGTTTACGAAATAAAGAAATGAAAAATTCTACAATGAATGAAGAAACTATGAAAATATAATCGAAAGGCTTGCTAACATTAAAACTTATGTCAATAAAACGACCAGGAGAACCAGTTTGCAGTTTAGCAAACAAGTCTAGGTGGTTGTCGTCGATCGCGGCCCAGATCCGAAATAGACGGGAGTTCACGCCGACCTTGCGCCTTTATTGTTACAATGGTTTAATAGAGAACGATTCAATTCTGCAGTCGGATGTAGGTATGACGCGAGAGAAACGGATACCTTAGTTGCGTTGGCTGTGAACCTTTAAATAACTTTTGTAAATCGGTCAATCTGACGTTTTATTGCTAAGGAATCGTCCATAAATAACAAACTCTCGTTGTTATGTTTAAAAAAATATTATACAGGGTTTTTAAATGTCACTTTCGCATGGTTGCACTTTCTAGCCAGGGGGAAACGAGAAATTGAGAATACATCACGGACAATGACCAAGAAAGTCTTAAATCAAATCACATATTCATCATCATCGCTAGCTTTAGGCTCGAGTGGCAAATTCTGAGACTATTCTTCTTCCACTGTCCTGATGTCTGTATGTATACCTAATAAACTTTCGTGACATAGAAGGTATTATTATGTAAAATATTAATGTTAGTGTTTTTCAGAATCAGTCTGGCTAGACAACAAGTCTGAGTCTGGGTAAATATGTATGAATTAAATCAATACAGGACAACCAAGAAAATAAAATATTCATGTCTCAATATAATTTACATCTATTCAACATTGCTGGAAAATACATAAAAAAATGATATTAGCGGAAAATAATGTTCGTATTTTTTATAATCACTTTACAGATATATTATAGTAGAAAATTGAAAAGGAAGAACGAGCCTCAGGAATGGAACGGAAGGTATCATCTGCCCCGAACACAAAAAGGGTAACAGGAAGAAATGCTACAACGATAGAGGAATAGCTTTTTTACCAATGGCGTATAAGATTATATCATATGTACTATTGAACGACTGGAACAATACGCGGAAAATATTCTTGGATACTATCAAGGTGGTTTAAAAAAAAATAGTAGCACCGTAGATCATTTTTTTCTTCTAAAACAACTGATGGAGAAAAAATGGCAATACGCACAGAGTATCCACATACTTTTTGTAGATTTTGCAAAAACTTTTGACAGCATAGACCGAAAATCCCTTTACAACATTCTGCGTTACTTCAGAATCCCTTAAAAAACTGGTGGATATGATAAAAGTAGCCACAGCAGAAAGCAGAATGCGGGTAAAATCGGGTGGTACCAGTTAGTGGTGGTTGGTGGTGGATGAGTTTGCGGTAAATACCGGCTTGAAGCAAGGGGACGCCCTGTCTCCGGTGCTTTTCAACCTGGTGTTAGAATATGCAATCAGGAAACTGATCGCACTAGATACAGGAGTGGAACTAGGTGAAAACCATAAGCTTATAGTGTACACAGATGAATTAGCCTTGCTAGGGAAAAAGCGCGAAGATGTGATAGAAGCTGCTAAAATCCTAGAGAAGGAAGCTGGGAAAGTCGGTCTGAGGATTAACCACGATAAAACTGAGTACCTTCATATGAAACGTTATAAAAATACACGCTCATGCCGTTCTGACCTAACTGTTGAAGGTATTACGTACAAAGGGGTAACGAAATTTAAATATCTTGGGTGCACAGTAAAAGGTACAAACACCCAAAGTGAAGAAATAAGCACTTGCATTTTAAACGCATTAAGATTATGCGCGGCACTACACAAGGTTTAAGCATCCAGACTATTTAGTAGAACAACATTTAGGATATACAAAACTGTCATAAGGCCCATACTGACATATGGCTGGGAGGCCTGGGCGCTGACACAAAATTAGGACGCAAAATATTTTGTGAAATTCTCGGACCGGCTGAAAATGCTGACGGAAGCGCAGAAAAATGGCGATACAGAAGCTGGCTTACAATGGCTGGACATTTGGAAAGAAGGAAAGAGGATCGTGGCGTCAAAGCAGCGTATATGCGAAAGGTATCAGGCCGAGGATCAGTAGGTCAACCCAGATACCGCTGGAGTGATACGGTGCAGGCTGATCTGCGGGAGATGGAAGTTATCAGCTGGCAAAATCGCTCAGAAGAGAAAATTGTGGCGCTCTTTCGTCTCGGAGGCCAAGATCCACTTCTGGTCGCTGAGCCAGCGGAGTAAGATTGTTGCAACGAGCAGTAAGTAAGGTAGCGCTTATTTGCGCTAAAATGCACGAGTGCAACCTAAGTTATTTAATGCGAGTTGCATAATCTGGTTTTCTTTAAACTACTGCAAGAAAATTTGGTGAAAAACTGAAGAGAAATTACAATAGTTTAATCCGTAATACAATTATTAAAAGGTTAATGCTTGAGAAACTTTCGAAACACTTGAAGATCCATTTTTATGATAAAATTAGGAATAATAGGTACAATTCTCGGGTAAGCAACTGCACTTACTCGTACATATTTTTTAGTGAAAATTAGCTCTGTTTACTTTTCCGCGTTTCTTTTCTTTAAGGCCAATATTTCTTAAGTCAAGCAATATACACATCACTTAAAATTAACAAGCAAACGTTTGAACTCTTTACGGCCGTGGATTTTAAAAATACTAAAACTAGTGCAGTAAAGGATTTCCATATATTTCTTCTGCTGTTGAGCAACAAAGTTTCGCTTTGTGCTGGATATGTAGTGCAGTTATGTTATGATAAAACTGCGGCGTAGTTGGAAGAAAATCTTATGATAATTTATTATGATAAACAAGTGCATTAAACATAAATCTTACCTTTTTTGCCATCAAACGTTGCGGGTTGCCATTCCGGTACATTTGACAGGATTGCCTCCACGGCCTGTAACAAAATGAACAAGTTGATTTTCCAGGCAAATTAAATAAAACCCCCTACTTTCAAGGGTACTCCATACAAACAACATAACTTTTAAACCGCTGAACCGTTTCCATCAAGAGCCAAAAAACGCATCACGAGTTTGATGCGTTTTTTTTTTTAACTAACTTTTTCGTTCGTTTAGGGGCTAACAAGACATAAAAACACACACAGATACACAGACAATAAAACTTATAATATCACCTTTTTCGTCGCAGGTTAAAAACATGTCATTACTACATTTTGTATTTGTTTTTTCAAATGTTTTGTGGTCTGGTACTGATGCAAGGCACCAGGCATATAAAACTGCTTAATGGCATCAGTTAAGTGACAGTCATCTAGCGATCGAGACCCCCGGTTTTACGTGCCTTATGCATTTGGTGTGTAATAATAATAAGTTATAAAATATTTAGTAAAATGCAAATAAAGAAGGTCGGTATTTGACAACCTACACCAATTAATATTGAACACAGATTTGCCTTCTTAACGAGGATTTACTGATAAATCTTTATTTGTTGTTTAAATTTGTAAGTATTTAAGCGCACGAGCAGCCATAAATATTTGATATACCTACTACACGCGCAAATCTATACTTCAATGAATAAACAAAGTCTACCTGTGCTGTGTCACGAATTACAACTTGTAATTAGCTTTGACGATTCACGAACGCATTAGATAATGAGTACTTATCTACATGACCTATGCTGACTTCATTAAGGCTTTAGACTGTGTCAACTATGTATATTGCAGAATAAATTCATGTAAAAATGTTCTTTCTATCTGAATGTTCCTCTGTTAATATTATTTATAATAAATAACACAAGTCAAAGTAAATGTTCAATTTCAAGAAAATACTATGTTTAGACTGGGGTTCAACAGGGTTGCGTCTTTGCTCTCACAAGTTACTTGCGAGAGAAAGTAATACTATATACCTGACATAAATTTTATGATCAATAAAGTTACGCAGAGTTTAATATATACGAGTTTTCAGCTGATAAAAGCGAAATAAAGACTACAGTTTATTCGAAGAAAATGCATCTATGCGCTTATGGATATGAATGTGATATAAATAACAAATCCTTGATTAACAATTGATTAGCCTCGTTCCATATATAGTATTGCGTTTCCCGGTAAACAGTGGCCCACTCCCTAACAACAATGTACTTTACATTCAAATACAACACATCTTTTACCCTAACACTTTGCCTTCATTCGCCTTGGAATTCTATACCCAAGATTCCTAATTTGATTTCATAAAGTAGCATGCAATTGAACAAGTAATGTACTAAGGCATAATTCCTAATGTGTGAATTTTGACAACAACATACGTTTTACATATCGATCATATATTTTTAAAAACTCTTCCTTTTCAGTCTGCAGTACCTGACATAATAAAACCGGCCAAGTGCGAGTTGAATTCGTGTGGAGAGGGTTCCGTGCAATGCCAAAGTTTTTAAATTAATATAAAATATCACATTTGAAATCATCATAGTTAGACGCAAGTGAACTAATAATATCGCTTTGTTTTCCGTAAGTGAACGTATTGTATTAAGTTGGTTAGGTTTTCCTGTAATCTACAAGCAATAACCTAAATTTTGTACATCTGTACAATGCACATCTGTGTTTGGATCATAGGATTACACTATCCTACCAAATTTCAAAATTTCACCTAATTTGGTCCAGTAGATTAGGAAAAATTTGGCTGTGACTGACGGACGGACAGACATACGCACGAGTGATCCTATAAGTGTTCAGTTTATTCATTTTTGTAAGGAAACCTAAAAACTATTGGTGCTTCAGATATCTAACAATCAGCATTTTTCAACCATCATTAATTATGTATGATTTAGCTTAATAGCCACAGTAGCTATACCATTTTGCATAACTACCACGCATACAAGGAAAATATATAAATAATTATTCTCATATTGTTATCATTATAATTCATAACTAATATAAAAAACTTCCTCCGTTCGGAAACGCAATAGAATAAGGTAATTTTCCACGCCAACGAGCAAATTATGGCAAATGAGTATTATGTTAAATATGCAATAATGTTCATAAAATAGGCCAAACATATCGTGGAATTGCTTCATTCAATCTGACATGTAATCATAGGACGGGTCATTAAACAAAATATATTAACATTCATGATATATTTCGTTGTAAAACATATTCATATGAGTGTAAGGTACTTAGTTACATTAGTAGTTACTAGCTGATTTAGATATGGGATTCAGTCGAGCATTTCAAAATTTACAAATGATAGTCCTTTTTTAAACCAAAATATGATGCCATCACACTCACAGAAGTATACGATATAAAAAAACTATCTTACATAGAAAAACTAGTGTAGATTACATACTTAGTTCACCCACAACCACACAATATACCTTAAAAAATTGTATTTTGTTATAGAAATTTCCTATTTTAAATCTTAACAATTTAATAATAGTCTCAAACTTAAACTTGCTCTATCTCAGAGTCTTGCGTCAACATAGTTTTCTGTGACTCTGTGATGCATATGGGTGCATTGCTCTGCGTTAAAGACGGTAAATCAGCATTGGACAAAAGCAAACATTATTATGTGCACGCCAAGCTGTACAGAAGATTAATCTCTTCTTCGGAACTCAATGTTTCCTATTACTAGTATATACGACGACAAAGCAATCAACAAACAAGCACGCTTTCATCTGAGACCCTATTTTTGAAACAAGGAGAAAATCATACAAAATTTGCACGCTGTGCACGTCTACGACTCACAATCATGTTTTTCAAATCGTCGCTTGAGGTGTATTGCAGTAGTTCTAACAAAAAAAAAACGTCGAGCTTCCAACGGAATTTACATGACAATCAAGACATAGTTTCTTTGATTTTAGTAGCGGCAACGACTGGTCAAAACCGGTCGTTACAAATTCTTTGACTAGAGTCATTTCAAAATGCAGCACTGCGAAAATAAACGTAGATAATATTTATTTAATTAAGTTTAATACATAAAATTGTAATTGGCGTACTTAAAGCCGTTGCCAGCCCTTTCCACCAGTCAACCTAAAGGTGTTGTTGAGTGGAGTACATTTAAGAACTATTCGTTTCAAAAATATAGGCCCTAAGCGATGCAGAGTTCAAGGCGAATGGAATAGAAACGACCCGTAAAATTGTGCGGTCTTCTCGTTTTGAATACAATGCAATGAATTACAATGTTGTGACGTCCACACAGATCGTAAAACGTCAATCTCTAAGAAATTTTTAAGGGTTGGTTTATCTAAAATTACATTACATACACATTTAATCTGATCATTTAGATGATCCAGTATGAATCCAGTTGAGCAAGAACAACACTGCTGTGTTACTAATGCTTAGGTGCTTAGATATGCATACGTCTTCGTCGGACTACTCCTATTCTGTCTATACTATATCTACATATAATGTATTATTTAATTCCGCATCGTCTCCATTAAGAACGTTTTCAGTTCCTTCACTGTAGCCATTCTTGAGGTGATCCATCAGACAGTTTAAAGCTTAGTATGCCGATGCATCGGTCATTCTTCTACGACCATTCCTTTACAGCTCAAGCTGTATGTTTATGATAAACGCACAGCTGTGAACGAATGCTCAAGCTGTACGTTTAAAATAAACGCACAGCTTGAGCTGCGAACGAATGCTCAAGCTGTACGTTTATGATAAACGCAAAGCTTGAGCTGTAAACGAATGCACAAGCTGTACGTTTATAATAAACGTACAGCTTAAGCTGCAAACGAATGGTCGTAGATTACGTAACGAACTGCCTGAGTCTATTAGACGTGCACAATCTGTCTCCAATAATTTCTCAAAACTAAGAACAGACTTCACCCCTGAACTACACAACCGATTTTGATAAAATTTCTATGGGATTAACTGAAAAGTACAACTTTGCAAACAAAAAAAAAAATGTCCAGTCGTTTTCGAATAATCGGTTAACATACGTATAATAAAAGATCGCCAGGAATTGACAACCTCCTCCTTTTTTTGAAATTCGGTTAAGAACAGACTTAAAAATTTTATCTAGCTGAGTAATCGTATATTTTTAAAACAATTGTATTATAACTCTATGTAGAATTTATATATAATATATAATTTATATGTATGTTATATTTATTATACTTAAAGTAGATATATTGAATTGTATATAATGTAGATTTTTTGTGTAAGTATATTATAGAATATACTTGTAGTATATTATATAAATTAAAAGTAACTTTCTTTGCACCACTGTTATTTCTGACGTGCCTACATTCCTCTCCATCCACGATGACCGCCCATTGTACTTATCTCTAATCTAATCTATAAACGAATATTTCATTTAACTCTTAAAAATTATTTATATATTTTGCATTATTTAAAAAAAATACTTCTATTTTGTTAAAGAGTTTTTTTTATGTACATATTTCAGCTATCACGGGTTACGAACTTTCCGACGCCAGTGTATTTCACGACGAATACATTAAAATTAAAAATGGCCAAGTGCAAGTTAAACTCGCGTGGAGAGGGTTCCGTACAATGCCAAAGTTTTTAAATTAATACAAAATATCACATTTGAAATCCTCACAGTAAGACGCGATTTAGTTCACTAAAGCACCACTAGATGCTTTAGTGAACTATTTTCGTATTATTACCAGTATTATAGTATTCTTATAGGTTTCCCTGTAATCTAAAAGCAATGAACTATATTTTATACTTTTTTCATAATTTTAGGCTCCGTAGTTTGGAGATCAGGGGAGGAATGGTCAATGATCGTTTTCTTTCATGATTAAATTCAAAACTATTTATTTACAATAATAACAAAAAATAACGAGCCCTTTCATTTGATATTTGACACGGTAAGGCTTGCAAACCTTTTTAATTTTCTTATTTGTCCTGGATTCCAAAAATGGCCTTATTTAAAAAAAAATATTTATTTATTTGGCACATCTGTGCTTGGGTCATAGGATTACACCATCCTCTCAGACTTCACCTGATTTGGTCCAGTAGATTCGGAGCAAATTAGCTGTGACAGATAGACGCACGAGTCCTATAAGGGTTCGGTTTTTTCATTTTTTGTACGGAACGCTGAAAACGATTATTGCGCTTTATATCTGAGGAGAGGATTCTGAGTAAACTTACTACATCACATCGCATCTGAATAAATAGTTGTTTGACGCAAAAGAATAATTATATTGAACCAAGGTGAGACTGGCATGCACGTTTGTTCGCCAAATTAAAAATGCATTAAATACTTGGCAAGTAATTAAGAAGAATTATATCATGATGAACTGCAATTACACACTAATAAAGACAAGATTAAGAATCTTTAAATTGTCCAAGGGGGTCATTACAGCGAAATAAATTTGTAATTTGCATATTTTTTTATCTGTAATTTAATAGGCCGAGCCGGTAACACTGAAAGTCCCGTCATAGCGGAATCAAAAAAAATTATTTAAATAAATAGAACGTAAGTATAGGATTAAATTAAGGTCGGTATGCCTGAATTACTATTGCTGAAACAATGTAAAAAAAAAATATTAAAAAATGAAAAAAATTTTTACCGTCATCGCGGATATTAATTTTTTTATGGATTCGACAGTAAATTTTGTTGGCTTTTAGAAAAAAATCACGCAAACCACTTTTTCTTGCCGGAAGGGTTTGGCATACCTATTTGAAGTATTATAATACACATCGAGTTAAATTTGCATTAGAAAGAAATCGATCACTACGTACAGCAAAACAAGGAGTATTGAAAAGCAAATCATGGATCACAAGCCTTAAAGACGAGACGGGTAAAGAACACCAGAATAAGGACAAAATTATCGAAATTACCACAAACTTTTATAAAAACCTTTATAGTGATTCATCAAAACTAGCTTCTGTTTCAACTCACACAGCGTCCGAGAATGTACCACCTATTACAGAAGAAGAAGTAATTCACGTCATACGCAGCTTGAAACAAAGTCCCGGTTAATGGTTGAAATTTGGTAAAAGTCCCGGTGCCGATGGTCTTTGGTCCCTCATTTAACTTAACTCTGCAACTCCATACTAAATTTAGGACAAATACCAAACAACATGTGCCACTCTAATATAATAATTTTACACAAAAAAGAAACAAAAATGATATAGCAAATTATCGTCCTATTAGTCTAATTTCTAACATTTATAAAATATTCATCACTGTAATACAAAATCACATAGCACATAAATTAGATCAACAGCCACCACCCGAACAAGCTGGTTTTCGTCCATGCTTTTCTACAACTGATCATCTACAAGCTATTAACCAAATAATAGAAAAACATTCGGAATATAATAAACCACTGTTTGGGCTTTGTAGATTACTCCAAGGCTTTTGATAGCGTCTTCCACCAATCAATATTTGATACTTTGCATAGTAAAGAAATAGAATAGAGAAATATGTACTACATAAAAACAAAGTAGGTTTATTTATATTAAATTAAATTCTTTAAAAAAAAATGATAAAAGTATATCCGCAACATGCTTCGTCAAAAGTTTACAGAAATAAATCCGCAACATGCTTCGTCAATAAATATAATCGAAAATATATATAGCAACAGTACAGGCAATATAAAGCTTCAGTCTTCTGGCCCGTCATTTCAGATACAGCGAGGTGTGAAGCAGGGTGACCCGCTCTCGCCCAAACTCTTTACTGCTTCTTTACAGGAAGTATTCTCCCAACTTACTGACCTTTGGAAAAAGAAGGGCATTATCGTGGGCGAAAACAGATTGACTAATTTACGTTTCGCCGACGATATTGTCCTTTTTGCATCTTCCTCATCCGAACTGACACAGATGCTCCAAGATCTGAGCACGGCAAGCCTGCAGGTTGGGCTTCAAATGAATCGATCAAAAACACAATCTTCGACGCGTGGAAAAGTTACTGGTCGATGAAGGAGCTATTTAAAGGCAGCCTTCCAACTTGCCTAAAGAGACGGATCATGGACATGTGTATTTTGCCTATCTTAACCTACGGTGCTCAAACTTGGTCGCTGACTAAAAAACAAAAGCTCAAACTGCAGGTTTGCCAAAGGGCAATGGAGCGCAGTATGTTGAGTGTAAAACGTACAGACCGTGTCAGGAACACTATGCTGCGCTCCATCACCCAAGTGGTCGAAGTTGGAAGGAAGAGTGCCAGATTGAAATGGGACTGGGCGGGTCACGTTTGCCGAATGGCGCCGGACAGATGAGCTCACATAACGACGATGTGGATTCCAGAAGACGGGAAACGATCAAGGGGCAGGCCTAAAATGAGATGGAGTAACGACCTGTCTGCTTTCGACAAGGATTGGAAAGAAGTGGCTAAAGATCAAAACAACTGGAAGCAACCACGGGAGGCTTTTGCCCAATAATGGGACATGAATAGCTAGAAAAAAAAAATTATAATCTAAGCAGAGTAAAAGACATCTTATTCGACAAAAAGCATTTACTCCAAAATAAATATATTGAACATCGTACATTTATTTATTTATTTTGGAGTAGATGCTAATAAAGTTTATGCACTTCAAGATGGCATGCGGGATTTTTCCGGCAGTTTTTGAGCGCGCATACCAAGATATTTTTTTTTTTAAATTACATAAAAATGAATAAAATAAAAAAAAATATGAAAGTTTCCGGCATGATGGAGAAATTTTAGCCCTCATCACACACTTCAAATAGGTATGCCAGACCCTTCCGGCAAGAAAAAGTGGCTTGCGTGATTTTTTTTAAAAGCCAATAAAATTATTGTCGAATACATAAAAAAAAACCGCGATGACGGTACAGTAAGATCAGCGAGGCCTTGACAATAATTACGAGTCCGGCAATGCCATTCCCGCCGAGGCATGTATAGTGCTTTTCTCAATAAATGTGAGGAAATCATTAGAGAAATAACCAGACATATGCAAATATTTACCGAAAGCAATAATGTTTACCTACTTCAAAGAGTATCTTCGTATTTTGAAAGAAAAGAAACAGCTTTCCCGCGTTTTTAGTGCAAAAGAAACATAGCCCATACGGCCCAGTCATATTTTACGCAAAAAATTTAATATCATATCTTTTTTTTCTATAGCAACAAAAGCATATTTGCTTGTGATTTTATAACAACATTATTTTAATAAAATTGTGGTCATTAGAATATAAATGACAATAAATAATGCTCGAAGAGTGCATTTTTTATTATATGGTAGCAATAAGCTGTATGACAAGTTATGGAGTAAACGTTTAATGTCTTTGCTAATTGTAAAAACAGAATTGTCATCTGAAACGTCAATGTCACTGTCTTGTAATTCTGAATACACTTTATTCGTCTTTTTGTTTTGAGCAGCGGCCAGGAATGAATTTGCATACTTCTTTCCTGGCCTAGTCCAGTAAAGTAATGCACGAACCAAGAATTACAAACTTCGTGTCTTCTTTTTACTACAATAATGCCTACATTTCCGAGCATGTTTGAGAAAAATCATTTTTCCATTTTTTATATATTTTTTTTAACATTGTTTCGGCAATAGGAATCCACGCATACCGAGCTTAATTTATTCCTATACTTATGTTCTATTTATTTAAATAAAATAAAATTGATTCCACTATGACGAGACTTTCAGTGTTACCGGCTCCTGGACTATAACGAATATCACCGAATAGGAAACGAGGAGGAAAAAGGCATAACTAAAAACCAAACGAATGAGTTTTAATTCCCCTAGCAATGGAGAATAACAATTTATATATAACAATATTGAAAATACAACGCTAATAATATTTAGTAACGGAGCTTTCTTTCCGTTTTTTTGAAATAATTAATATATGAATAAACATTTCACATAATTTATACTAAACACATACTAAAGTGATTGACGTGTAAAAGAGATTGCATTAAAAAATATTAATAATTTGAAAAGTAGAAACCAAAGCAGTGGTATGATAAAGGTAACGTTATATAGCTGGTCATACGGGACGTATGTCTTTGTCACATGGGACGTATGTCTTTACCTATAGTTGAATGCAAATGCATTTTATATTAATTCTACAACTGAGCGCTATAAGTAAGGTCGGTGTCATAGACGTCATAATTTTATCTTACAAGACAAACATAATCAACATTATCTCAGAACGGCCGCTTAAGAAATTTCAACATCGATTACACATTCTTCTCGGAACCTGGAACGCAACAATCGTTTATCGTTTGTATCACTTTATCGACACAACTCGTGAAACAAAACATTATTCGTCGTTATCGTAGTTTACCTTACAATAGACACAATGAGAGTTGCTATATGCTACCTACCTCTGTTTTGTGCTACCTACAGTTTCTGCAATTGGTTGAGACAGCTTCTAGTAAAATAAAATGGACCTAAAACCGATCCCTAAGGTACACCAGGGATGCGCAGATTAGGCTCTTTCTTAACAAACTCTTAGTATGAGTAAAGAATCTTTGTTTTGTACAGACTAAGAAAATATTTTATGCATTTTATCGTCATACCATTTTTGCTTTCGTTCAGCATAAAACATTTCCTGTTTTTCTATCCTAAGTGTTTTAAAGGTCGACGTAAAGCCTTCATGTAAAGTAGGGTTTACTTTATTTACGTTGTTTATGAATATTTTGTATTGTTAAAAAAAATCGAAATTTATAAGCGGCGCTTTTATATCCGTCACCCTATAAGTTTTCAAATGTTTTAAGTCCTGTGCTAGCTGTCTATGAACTATAAAAAACGTTGAAGCTGGTTTAGACTTCATAACTATTATCACTTGCAGGACTCTGATCTCCCAAATTGGAAATCTGGGATCTTTCATCCATAGATTTAAAGGTCCGGGCCGCCATTAGATTTTGGCAGCACAATTAAGCAGTGAACTTAATTATTCGATATATGTATAAAGAAATATGTCGTTATCATCATCATCCCATCCCTTGTTCCTTCCACTGCTGAGCATAGGCTTCTCTTCGACGCCACCCATCTCAGTCCTGTGCCGCTGTCATCCAGGAGCGACCCGCGACTTTATGTAGTCAACCCATCGTATAGGCGGACGCCCGACGCTTCTCTCACTCGTAATGGGCCACCTTTCAGTTAATGCCTGACTCCACCGGGCCGAGTCTACCCAGTCCCACTTAGTCAATGACCATTGTCACAGCCATTGTACCAACATCTGGTTCTTTAGTACGTTGTCGAAGAATTATGTATACGAGTATCATCATCATTTCAGTCGCATAACGTCTGCTGCTGGACAACGGCCTCCAAAAGGAAAGATTTCCAAAATGACCGATCTAGAGTGGCTTGCATCCAGCGCTTTCCTGCGGTCTTGTTCAGGTATTCTGGCCATCTTATATGGGTGAGTCCTACGCTTCGCTGATCAGTGCGTAGCCCCATCGGCCATCGGTGCGAGTATGATACTTATGTTAGCACTTTAATGCACTAATGAAACTATTATATGGAATAACTCGTAATATTTATTATCATGCAGACACACACGAAACGTTTTATCTGGAAGCCACGCTAAGCGACTCTGGGAAAAAATCCTGCCCGAGCCCCATTGCAGACACCGCGACATTCAGCCTCCTATGATCTTCTAATGCCGCAGATAACATTAATGTCTCTTACCTGAGCCGCAGCAACCCTGGTCTCCCAAGCAGGAGATTTGAGATGTTTCATCAACCGGCCGAGCAGCTTGTGGAGTTCCTCGGGATGGGCGCGCTGGACCTCACCCAGCTGCCGCGCCGCCGCCCGCCGCGTGGCCGCGCCGGCGCCGGCCTCCAGCAGCACGAACAGCCGGTCTAACCTACAATCAAAGACACCCCAGTCACACCTTTATCGCTATCGAGGCAGGCAGAAACTATACTTGTAGCGTGAATATAGGCATATCAATCATAATAGAAATATGTTGCTATCAGCATCAGCATTCTGCATATATCGATGGGCTCTTATGGTCTGCGCTGGAAGAGAATCATTTCTGGAAGAGGTTCATTCTACGTTTTTTTGCTTCCACCCCTGCTTGGTTAGTAACCCACAATAAAATTACAGCTTTTTGCTTTTCCATGTGGATAGTGAACTTGTACTCCTAGTACTTTCACAAGTTAACCTCTAACTTCTCTGCTGTTTTTTTTTTGTAAACAAGCTGTGGAATTGGTAAGCCTTTTATTTAATTATAGTGCCCAAAGCTTTTTATCAGGGCCTAATTAGTGATTACAGTTGGATCTTGAGACGTAAGTATAAGGACTATCTTGTCAGCTCTTCGCGCCTCGACGACTAAACCCAGCGAGTGACGTCTTTTGGAGATGACTTCATTGATTAACTGAAAAGTGACCGTGTCCAGCTAGGCTACAATCGCATTAAAATAAAGAAAAGCCTTGAACTAAATCCCATTTCTTGTATTTATAAACGCTGGCATCAATTTGTTCTCCCTATTCCTGACTTCAAAGAAATTTCCTCTAAAAGGGAAGCCAGTAAATGTAGTAGAAGTTTATTGACGAATAGGGACGAAACAATGAGAACGAAACAATAAGGTTTTGATAAGGTTTCAGTATTCTCAAAGCGTTGCGAAATTCAAAGTTTCCATTAAGTGACGGAAAGCGAAACAAACGTCTTTATATAGGGTGTTAGTTTTCTCAATGCCTTGAGAAATGCCGACGTTTGTTTGTTTTATACAGCGGAAACAAATCCAACTGCCTTTACTGCCAAGACCTCGAACGAATATAGTTTTTAAACAATTGAGACTTTAGGTATTGAAGATTTTTAAGTTACGCTAATCTAAATAATTGTAAATGCATGCTCCATTTAATAATGTAAATAAATGACAAATAAAAAGATAATGTATTCATAATGAAATTAAATCACAAATTGAAGAAGACAGGTTTACAAATCTTTAAGTTGAATATTGAATCATCTACGCTACGACGAGACATCGACAAATCATTCTGCAAAATACCTTGTGCGCTTCCGCAGATCCATCTCCGCCCAGCCAGAGATAATGCTATTTGACAAATTTTGAAAAAATCCATTTAAATAATAGTTTTTTGCATAATGAGCACAAAACATAAATATTTTGGGGATATCTATTGTATTATCAATAAAAAATCAATGTTGAGTTTAGCTAAATCTAAAAATCGCTAAATTCTGTCATGGCGACGGGCGGTTATTGTCAAATGACGTCACTTATTTATTATTATTTTTACTTGCCAATTCTTTCACCCAAAGGTAGCCTAAAAGAGATTGCCTTGGCGATAAGGCCGCCTATTTTACATCTGATTTACCTATGTGTTCAAATTTAATTTTTCATGTGTTTTGGTGCAATTAAGTGTTTTTTACTTTGTCTTTACCACAGGTAATGTGTAATGCATACAAAAAGTCAAAACACAATGTTCACTTTCGTGTGTCATTATGACTGAGAAGAAGTCATGCACACGCTTCTGTCATAGATAAACAACATAATATTAAAATATTATTGGTATATTTCAATATTTGTAATTAAGTAAAATATCTTTCTATACGCTCTTATCTGATAGGATGACAACAAATTATAGTTTATTTTAAATGTTGTCCAACAGCCTATTAATAAAAAATACATATAACCTAAAAATCGGAAGCTCACCCCCTTTCGTACGACCTCAGCGTCCCCCACAACTCAACATGAAGTGACATGATGTAGGTTTATCCAACTTGACATAGCTTAACAAATATAAGACGGTATAAGACAGTCTGTTCGGGTAAAATCCGTCGATCTACGGCAGCCCCCACGTAGGTAAGTAGGATACACATTTCCCCCAGGGCATGCAGACACTGGCACTTCACATGCTGCGATCCTGTGTTACGGATGCCCCTAATAACATTTTAGCCTAACCTTGCCCTCTGCACTGCACATAACACCAATTTAGTAATCATACCACAAGAAATGTGATACGAATGCTAAGTTACAGTAGAAGTACGTATAGTAGACTAGACACATTGTTAACTGATTTAAATGTGGAGGATATCATGAGACGGTAGATAAACAAAAAAGCAATACTAATAGCATCTATCAGCAGGCAGTTGGCAGCGAAATTCGTAAAGATTTCGGTTGTCATGGCGTCATGGCGTAAGTCGTTCGGCATCCTTGAGCTCGAATGGCCATTGAGTGGAGACCCCTTCGAAGAAAAAAGGCCAGGAAGTACAACCGCAGCTGAAAGACGCGACCAAGAATGCGTGCGTAAAATGAGGAGAAAGCTATCGAGCTAGTCTTATTGGACCTAAGCTATTGGATTATCCATTAACAACTTCATTCTGCAGCATTATGTTAAGGGTCCCCCTTGAATTGCCCCATGACCTGCTCATACTTAATGGAATTACAAGTATGATTTCCTACCAGACATTGCAGAGGGCAAAGAGGGCAAATTAGAAGGACGAAAAGTGGGTCACGAGACCATTAGCTAGGAATAAGATGAAACTGTTTCTCTCCAGATCCGATGGACCCCTTTACTTCCAATGTGATAACAAACAGTTTGTTATTGCAGCTTTATGTCATGGGTTTTATCATTAAGTTCAATAACACATTGCCCTCTGATCAGCTCATAATGAAGTCCATCAAGAAAGCAGTACAAATGAAGTCCAGAGAGCAAGGAGGGCAAAGTTGTAGGACAAAGGTCACGCACGAGACAGTCAATTAGAAATAAAGGCCACCAGATAATTGTACTCACAGATCTTCATCCTTTGTCCGACAAATGGTTGCACTGTTACAATCAGACCAAATGAAAACTAATCGTTCTGTAGTATCATGGGGTCTTCCACAATAAAGCTATTGCCCCGTGCTATGATATGTTTAACGAATTGAAATCGCTATCGGGGAAGTCACTCGTACAGATGATGATATTTTGAGTACTTTACGCATCTTAAATGCCTAAAACCTTATAAAAATATGATTTTTATCTGTAAGTAACAGACGAAAACTGTATCATTTTTTGTTAATCCTTATCTTTCTTAACCAAGGAGTCAACGACCAGTCGACACACTTGAGGTGGCTAATCAGGCCGTTTTAAAACTTTTATTAACTACTTATATTTATTCTGTGTGATCCCAAACCACATTGGTCGTATAGGAGAAGCCTGTTATACTAACGGGCGGAGTTAATTTAAAAGAGTTCAAGTACAAGTATGAATGAATATGTGAAGCATAAATTTACACCAGCATATCTTAAGTTTCTAAAACATTTCCGAAGTTTATAGGAAAAAGTTTGAAATCTTCAAGTAGGTACTGTCGCGTCGTCTTACAGCGAGAGAGGCACTTACCGAGAGGTCATGGTGGCGGGTCGTCGATCAGCAGAGATCGGTTATTTTCCCCTGCAACAAGGAACACACGTCAAATCCACGTCAGTAAAGATCGCTAACTGTAATTGAGGTGCTCAATTATTGTGCCTAGGTCGTTTTAATAGTATTGACTGTTTAGGCTGTCGATAATGATGTTGAATGGAACATCAAAAAATGACGTTATTAATTGATCCTTTCTAACGACTAGTGAGCTTTTGAGGCTGGCGATTGCACTCTTGGCTCTATAAGAGGCAAATGATATTTACATTTCGTTTTGCCCTATGACGTCCACAGCGGACCACTGCAAATTGAATCCAATCCGGCATCTTCCTGCGCTGTCTGCCGACCTTGTTGGTGGATATTAACTTACTGTCAGCCTTTCTGATCTCTATCTTACGTGATCTTCCAAAGGTTTAGACTGATTTATCATTGAACCATTAGGTTTATTACTATCCCTAAGTTACCACCTTAGAAGTCATAACTTACAACTGTAACCGGGATTAATATAAGAATATGTTAAGATATTGAAGCCAAATCAAAATAGATAAACATGTATGAGATAGGTAGTACCTATCTAACCTAGCTTAATGAAAGGATTATTTGCGGAAATGATTAGATATACCTACGTAGGCACGACCGGCCCTAAATGACATTTTGAGGTCGGTGTTGGGTTACTGACGATGTTTATCACCATCAATCATGTTTCGTGACCAAAACACACATTTAGTGATGTGCATGACCTAATTCAGAATACATTTTTGATATTTACTGGCTTCAATATAGCTTCTTAAGAGTCCCCTTACCCTAGAGAGCATCAAACTTTCCCATACAAACGTAGTCTAGACTCTAGCTTTTATTTTGAAACGGTATGTCGGCGATATTGGCGAAATTTCAAAGAAATTACATATATTAAGGCATATAACTAGTTTTCACAGTCAAAATATGAACTTAAAAGAGAATATAGTGTATTATATTAAATTTGGCCATAGGTATGGAAAACTTCTTCACTCTCATATTTTCTTTCAAGTTCATATTAGGCTGTCGAAAACTAGTTATATGTTAGATATATGCAATTTCTTTAAAATTACTAAATACTGCCGTAGTATTACATGTCATTTCAAAATAAAAGCTAGACTACGTTTGTATTAAAAAGTCTAGGGTAAGGCACAGACATGAATAAGGGGATTTTTAAGAGCGGCCAACCCGATTATGGCGTTGTAACTGAACTTTTTTGAAAACTTTGAACCAACAGGTATCTTGTGCGCTATATCGAGGATTCTATTGAAATAACAGAGGCCCGCGATAAAAGCTATGCAATAGCTTAAAAAGGCATATAGTTGGGTTCTTACAAATAGATGATACCAGATGAATGTCATATTTTCGGCATATCTATCAGATAGGTACGTTATCTTACTATGGATAAATGGAAATAAATAAGTATTAGGTAATTAATTATTTCATAGTTAATAATAACATACCTATATTTTAAACCTACATTTTTATTTTAGGCTTATGCGTGTATATTTTGTGAATTTTGCACGCCCACGCAATATTTAATCAAGGTGAAAGTTAAAATTGTGCAAACACCGGCAACTTGTAGTTTCGAGATGTTATCTGTTCACAAAAGCAGATTTTTCTTAAAGAAAACCTCGGCTGTAGGTACTCCGGGCTCGATAGCACAGTAAAGGATGTAACCTATGCTAAGAAGAGAAAACTTGACTTAGGTTCAACTCACATAGAGACGAGTTGCGCAGCACGGCGTTGCACGTAAGACCTAAATTTGTATTTTTTTTTAGCCCTTTTTTAAAGTCTTAAGACCCGTAGAGGCTAGTAGGGTAGGCTTCAACATTCGCGATCTGTCTTTGGCTACTCGCTTTACAGCTCTTGTAGTATGGCACCGTAGATAAACCCCGATAAAGTTTATATCGCAAGACGGACTAGTACCGTAGTACCATCCCGCTCTTTATTATAACGTTAAGCGAGATAGTGATATATGATAGCCCTCAATAAATCAAACGCTGTCGCCGCAGCCATGCTACGGGGGCTGAATTCGATTGTCATCGCAGCCGAGGACTGACTAGAAACGTAGAGATATAGGATTCTTGAAGCCATAAAGAGCGGTGAGTGACGGCAGTTTGAGGCAAACCACAAAGTGCTTCTGCTTACTGCGTTAGCTTAGCTCGTGTTCCTGGCATAACTAAACGGTACCTTCCTCAAGCACATCCATAGGTTTCATTTATACAAAATCAAGTAATGTAGAAAGCAGCTAGTGATTACTGGTAATACGAGTAAGTACGTATTCAAACAATATGCTTTAACGACCTCTGTGGCCTAGTGGTCATCATGCTAGGCAGTCACTCCGGAGGTCCCGGGTTCTATCCCCGATCAGGTCAAGATGGAAAATGATCTTTTTCAGATTGCCTCGGGTCTTGGATGTTTATCTATAAGTATATGTCTTTGTTATAAAATATAGTATCGTTAAGTTAGTATCTTACTTTGGGGTTAGCTTAATCTGTGTGATTTGTCCGTATACATATATTTATATATTTTTTATTTATGTCCATTCTTTAATTAAATGACGATATTGGCGCCCGGACGTCCCAGTTTGTTCCATGGAAAAGATATTAAAATAGTTATGGGGTTTGCTTGCCGCATCACAAGTAGTGAAATAACTTTGTTACTAACCAGTCTAGATTCAACAATGTGTTAGTCTAGGCATTATATTCTTAAGGTTTCTTAACAGCCTATAAGACAACTGCTGGACTGAAGGCCTCTCCCGATAAAGTGCAGATGGTTCCAATCCAAACTCAAAATAAAATAAAATAATTATCTAGTCTTATAAAAAGATTCTGACTAATTGAGAATCTCCCCCTTTTATGAAATTGGTTAAAAATAACAAATAACTATACACTGAACTATCTTATGATTGATTTAGGTATTTAAAGTTATAAAATGGAAAAGTAGGGCAAATATTGCATTCTTGATAAACTATCTAATATCCGGACATAAACAGAGCATTGCTTCGAGATAAAAGTATTTGTGCAAAACAATCATATTAAAATATACTGTGATCATTTTATCTATTTACTGATTTGACAACAAATCATATATAACAGTTAAAGATTGTTTCAAAAGTACTAGCAATGTATTTTAAAACCTTAGCATACCTTAACATTTAGTTCTGTGAAAAAAATAATCCTAAGTCCTCTCTTTGGGAGAGGCATTTTGTGATCTGATAATGGCTTTTAAATAAAGTAGGTAATAATAATAGTTAATATAAACATGTCTTACATTGTCAGAAGATTTCTTTCTCTATGGTCCTTACCCTTGGACCCTGCCCTGCTGCCAGCAATCAGGTTAGGATTTTTTTATTACGTTTATCTTTTTTATATTATATTTTATTTATTTACTAATTTATGTACACAGAAAATTTATAAATTTATATTTTACTTTATAAAGATACATTATATAACCTAATATATGTTTAACAATGAATGAAGAGACTAATAAAGACTTTGTAGCCATAGCAATTGACTGGTTTTTAAAATCATTGATTTTGACTTTTATAAAGACTGTGGGTAGTGACATTATGAAATGTGGTTAGTGTTATTATCAAAAATCTGCATTCACCATCAACAAGAGACCAGTGCTGCACTTCTAACCAGTCTGTCTGCGACCACAAAGAGTGTTCAGATTGTTAGACAAACAATAAGGTTTATGCTAAGGCCCATGGCGTAGTGGTCACCAAGCTAGTCCGCCACCCAGAGGTTCCGGGTTCGATACTTGGTCAGGGCAAGTAGTATCCCATAACACAAGTCTCCATCTTACTTTGGGGCTAGCTCATTCAGTGTAAGTTGTCCCTATATGTTTATATTTATTAATAATTCATTGAGTTTTGTTTAAATGAGACTGGACTGAAACTAGACCTAATGAGCCAGAAAGTTTAGATAATTCTTCACCTGTAAATGGAGAGCTTAGTGCCCAAGTCCATTGTTTCCCTACCTATTAAGTGTTATAAATTAATCGACTGGTGACCAGACACAAGATATTAAAGAACATAGGATTCAGTTTCATCTTCATTATTTACATATCTTGATAATCATTCATTTATGCAATATTTGATCAAGGATTCCAAATTAATTTGTCACTAGGACAATCAAGATAAATGAAAACCATATTGAAGATGAATAGATGACCCAGTCTGCCAGACAGCTAGACAGTGAGTATCGATTTTATTGATTTTCACCCACTTCTATACGAATGGAGGTAATAATTACTTTAATTGTATGAAATCCCCAGGGTGCATTATCTCCATCAAAGTGTTTCGTGCGATAGTAGGAATCAAGAATGTGACAAGTGTTCACAGAACTGAGAACAGTGGGTAACGGTACGCAAATAAAAAGAAGCCTTTCACGCATGTTAACATATGGCCGAGTCACACTCGTATTGATTAATCCAATTAAATTATTGCACTCGCACTCACATTCCAGAAGTTTTCAACGACCTTGAATTACCCAAATTAAATACCGACGGAAGGCACACACGTAGCATGTTTCAGATAGAATTTTATTGCCACAATTTTTGCAAGAAGCACTTTGCGATCGAACAAAAATAAATCAAACATATGATTCCATACTCAAAACATATATCTTACAGCTCACCTTGCGTATCAAGGCAGATATCAGGTCACTGCACCTATATCTTTCCATATTTTGTGCCACACAATATCACACTCGAAATCATTTTCGTCAAAATACACAAACAAAAAAAACCAACACGACGAGAGGAAGCGCATCGTTCAAGCTTCAAATATATACTGACAGCCATGCTGCTGATGAGTTCGTCTTTATTGTAGAGTCCCGCGCTGATTGGTGGAGCTAGGGCCCATAAAAAATAATAATTACTGAGATACACCAATCACAAAGCGAGAATTCAAAAAATTCTTGATAGCTTGCCAAAAATTGGAAAATGAAATGCAATATCGTCTACGTTTTATTTTCATCATCGGAATGTATTATTTCACTAATTTAAAAATGAGTTAATAATAATAGACGAAAATTATTGATTTTCAATTTGCATCATCGAAAGACACTTGAAATCAATAGTCAGAAAATGATATGTGCACTTAAGTTTGGTTTTAGTTTTGTACACTTTAGTTAGATTACTTTGAAACTTTGTCAAAAATCAAGTGTATAAAAACTAAGCGCATTTTCTATTCGCCAAGTTGACAGCTAAATATTACAAGCTTCAATATTTCTACACCTGAATAAGGAAAAATTATTTATAACGTTCCCCTTTTTGGAACGAACGAGTGTAAGTAAATCACAATTTTATGAATTTTTAAAATTATTTTTGTTTCCAGTTAGAAAAAAATGTGTTTATATCCTTTTAGTCGGCCTTTTAGTCCGTTAGCGTGGCAGTGCAATATGGACAAGTGGGTAAGATAAGGCAGTACATCACCTTGAGATTTTAGTTTTAACTAACTTATGTAAGACGGGTTTAAAAATGATTAATTTAAAAAATGGCTGGCCGTCTACTCAAAAACATCAACAATCAGCGAAACACAGATGGGAGTAGTCGTAAGACTGGGCTGATCATGTGAGCAGGATGTATCCGGATAGGTGGGCTAAAATAAGAACCGATTGGGTCTGTACACACTTGCGAGGGAAAAAAGGCCATCCTCGAATATGGTAGACAAACGATCTAAGCTAAGGGCAAACGAAAAGAGCTGTCATAATATCGATAAATTTGCCATTGCCACTGGAATGTTGTGGAAAACTAGAGTCCTATTTTTGGGCAAAGGTCTTCCCTTTGCTCGACAGTAAGATATTACGTCACCCTATACTGCAGGCATATTTAAAAAAAAAACGACGGGTAGCACTCCGGGAGTGCCGGCAGAAGTGAAAACTTGAATATTAACGCTGTGCAATTTCCATGGATGCGCGTGGCACGCTGTAATATAAACATACACGAACATTCGCACAAGCGCCCTGTGCCCTGCGCCACCTAAACGAAACTGCAGGCGCAGGCATACATTTTCGCCGTGCCGTAGAAAGAGAGGGGGGGATAATTCCTCTCCTACGCCGCGCCGCGCCGGCTGTCATCTCGCCATCCGTCTTACGAATTTTCGATCAGGTCACGTGTCCTGACGCCTTGACGCCCTGACGCGAGTTTAACATTTTTTACCCATTACAAAAAAAGTGTACAACGCCGCTAAAGAAGTTTTCACTTCAAAAAGAACCTCAAGAACTATATAAAACTGAAATGATGGCTCCATGCGCAAGCAAAATGGGGTGTTTTGAAAACTGTTAAGGCAATACCGTCATGGGCGTAGCCACGATGGGGCACGGTGGGGCGCTTGCCCCACCCTGGTTCAGACCTTTAAGTTACCGAACCAAACCTAAAAGTTAAATTATCTAGGTACTTACTACAATACTTAATATTCGTAAGAAAGTTCACACTCGACATTTTATATGTAAAAATTAACTGGGGTAAGCGGCGGACCGTGTAGTTTGCTAGTTACATATTATTTCAGATTGCTGCCCCACCCTGAGCCCATGGCTGGCTACGCTTATGAATACCGTTGAGTCCGTTGACAGCCGTCACGTCAACTGGGTGCTAGCCTTAGATCATGCTGGCCTGCTGTTATAATCTGTCAAATAAAATGTCATTAATTATTGGTTGTTTTGACTTTTGTTATTGAGGTATTTGAGGTTATCCTCGTGTTATGTTGTTTTGTTCCTTATCATAACTCAGATTGTTCTGGATAAATAACATGGGAAAGCGGAAAAACCTAGAGAAGAAAAAGAAAGTATCTTTAGTATTTGATGAAAATAAAAGAAAGTAAGTAGAAACTGTATTTCCCGTAAAATATTATCTAAAGAATTCATTTATTTCTGGTGCTCTTTTTCGTTTTTTTAGAGAATTCCTGTGTGGTTTTCGTAAACGAAAGTTAGAAAGAAAGAAAAAGGCGCAGGAGGAACTACAGAGACTACTAAAGGAAGAGAAAAAGAGAATAAAACAAGAGGTAATGACAGTATTCTGTGATATTCACAAGTTTATTTGCCAGGCAAATTGAAAAATCCCCCGACTTTCAAGCGTTAACCCCCCGTAACTTTTGAATCGCTAAAACGATTTCCATCAATCTACTAAGAACCATCTTGATTAAGTCAGCTATCAATAAAATAAACGGCATCAAAATTTATTTATTTTATTTATTAGATTATAGACGAGCAGCTTAAAGCTGATGTGTCTATTTCAGGCACTGTTGAAATTCGCCTATGAGTCACTTCACATAGTCACAGAATTGTCCACTATAATTGTTTAAGAGTCACTTTATTTGTGCGTAGAACGTTATCCAGTCTATTTTTAAAGCAATTCATAGATGTGGCAGACACTACTTTGTCAGGCAGTCTGTTCCAATTTTGGACCACTCGGTTGCTCAAAAAGTGATGTGCAGTGTTAGTTTTGGCTAGTTCACGGCTTATTTGATTGTGGTGGCCTCGTTTTGGTTTTACATGTGTTTTCAAGTTATATATTTTCTGTATGTCAGGCAAATTGTAACCAGATGTCAGGATTTTGTATGTTTCAATAAGGTCACCACGGAGACGTCTTTCTTCAAGTGTAGTGAGGGGCAATGCGTGGAGTCTGTCTTCATAGGATATTCGATGTAAGGCTTGAGGTATCTTGGTTGCTATTCGTTGGACACTCTCTAATAGATTAATATCTTTTTGGAAGTATGGGCTCCAAATTTGAAAGCCATATTCAAGTAATGGGCGTATATATGTTTTATAAATCTTTCTAAATGTTTCAACTGTCATCGCTTGGAATGATCTATGTATAATATAAAGAAATGAGTTTGCTCTCTTCGCTATAGCAGCAATATGTTCTTCCCATTTTAAGTTAAATGTAACGAGAATGCCTAGGTCCTTCTGTTGCCTTACAGCTTCTATTGTGTTACCGTCGAGATTATAGGAAATCTTAGGGTTTGTTTTGCCTAAATGAAGAATACTGCATTTTGATATATTTAATGATAAGACCCATTCTTTAGTCCAGTCAAGAATACGATCTAGGTCTTCTTGTAATTGTCCACTGCTTGTTATTGGGTTCGCAAAGAACTTTCCGTCATCAGCAAAGAAAGCGAATTCTGAATGTATTATCTCTATCAGATCCGTTATGAATATTGTAAAGAGATGAGCAGAGAGCACCGATCCTTGCGGCACTCCGCTGAGTACTTCTTTTCTTTGTGACAAAGAGTTTCCTACACGTACTTGGAATGTTCTGTCTGTCAGGTAGTTTTGTATCCAATTGAGTAGCGGACCACGTATTCCAAAGTGTTCCAGTTTCATTAAGAGGCGTTGGTGAGGGACTCTGTCAAAGGCACGCTCGTAGTCAAGATAGCATACATCTACGGGTTTGTTATTATCCAAATCTTTTGTCCATGTGTGCATACACATAAGTAAGTTGCTAATAGTTGACCTTTTCTAAATAAATCCATGTTGCTTTGTTGGAATTATACATTGCTTATTTAAAAACTGAGTCAATTGCTTATCAATGATTTTTTCCATTATCCTTACAATGATGCTGGTCAGACTAATGGGACGAAAATTGCTCAGAAGGGTTTTGTCTCCCTTTTTATACATGGGTGTAACAACTGCATGTTTCCAGTCTGGAGGCAAGTATCCATTTTCAAATGACAATTTCATTAGTGCGACCAGAACAGGAGCAAGGGTCTTTGCACAGTTTTTAAGTATACAACATGGTATTTGGTCAGGTCCAGGGGACGACTGTACTTTTAGGTTGGCAATCACATTTAACACATCCTCCACTGTGAAGGATATATCACAAAATCGGCCCATTTCGTTTAGACACGCAGATGCGTCAACTTATAACATCCCTCTTTTTTGTCGCGGGCGCAGAATTAATATAAGTATCACATACAGAACGGAACCTCCTAAGATTCCGCACAAAATGCAAGACACCTCTCCCCCATTTCGCCTTGTCGAGGCAGCTGCAGGCGCCTGCTCAAAAACCTCCATAAGGCGCGAACAGGGGAGAGGTGTGACGACAGGGGACAGTGACCTATATTGCACAGTAAAATTCCGTTCTTTGTATTAATTCTTATATTAATTCTGTGTCGCGGGTTAAAAATTAGTTGCAAACAGATCCATTTTATAACAACTACTTACTTTCCTCGAGGAAATTTTTCCGCATTTAGGTCTGGATTGGTCAGTCCCATTCTGCGTGGGGAGCTGCTGCCGGTTTCAGTTAAAATAACAACTAATTACCTAACTATGCCTGGGTGTAGAAAATGATTAATTTCAGTAGAAATCTTAACATGACATCTTATTTTAGACTTGTAACCCTACCCAATTACAACAAGCCAGACCAATGTTTTGCCACAGCGATTCCCTTCCCTTTACACCTAATAAGTAGCTTGGTTTCTCCATCCTCTTTATTTATAAATGTAATTATAACTTTTTTCAGAATAAAGAAGCTTACAAAAAGCTTGTAGTGTCAAGTCGACCAATTCCAGATATAGAACAACTGCTTCAAGAGGAATACGAGGATGAAGATGTAAATGTAAAGATAGTTGAACTCTCATCCGACACCCTACAGAAGAAAGATTTGGTTATTGGGGAGAACCGGCCCACAGTGCAGGAAAGCTCATCAAAGAAGCTGGTTAAAAAGAAAACAAATAGTAGGATAAATGATGTACCTGGTATGGCTTCAGAGTTAGAAAGTGAAGCAGAAGAATCTGCTCTAGAAGCAGATTCAAAAACAGAAGACAAATTAAAAACTAAGAAAGAAGTAAAGCGGATGCTGAAAAAACAAGCAACAAAAAAGATTCAGAAGAGTAAAGTATTCCAAATGAAGAGTAAATTAGACAGAGTCCAAAATAAAAAGAAGTCTCAGAAAAAGAAAGGGCATAATAATGGTGCCATGGATCATAGGAAATCTAAGAAAAAAGTCGGCAGAAAAAAACATTAAATGGGCTAAAATTTTGTTGAGTTTCATTTCAACTTTATTTGGTGCATACAATTAACTTATTTGTAATTGTGCTTTTAATTTAAGGTATTAAAAAGCAATTTATTTTCAAATTGATATAATTAAAAAATGTAATATGAGGTAGAACACATGATCAATCATCATCACAAACAATACCATTGATAACAAACAACAATTAAACTTAACATAAAGAAAAAATTACAGAAATTAATTATTTCAAAACTTTTTTCTTCTTAGAAGTTTCTTTACCATTTACATTACCTTGTTCATCTTTTAGCACAGCCTTGTTTCTTGGCGACTTTCTCTTCAGTGGTGACTTTTTTCCACTAGTTATAGCTGCTATTTCTAAAGTCGCAGTTTTGCCTCCTTTCTTATCATTTGCTTCCTTAATTTGGACATTTTCCATTTCACTATCATGATTTTCAAGCATGTCTTTTTTAGCTGCACCTTTTTTATGAGAGTTTCCATCTTTCTGTACTTGATTTTTATCCTCTTCAAGTCTAGTTTTAACAAGAGGATCTTTTTTTAATTTAGGAGATTTTCTAACTTTCTTTAATATTTTGTCCTTGTCTAACATTTGATCATCATTGTTTTCAAGTAAGTCTTTCTTAGATGGCTTTTGACCTGCGGATTTTTCATTTTTTACATTTCCTTTCTGTAGTTCCATCTCATTATCTTTATTGGGTGATTTTTCTTTAGATTTTCCCTTTTTATTTGGTTTGACTCGTAAGTTATTATCTTCTACTTTTGCATCAAATTGAAGGGGTTGCACCTTCTTGGGTGTAACTTTTTTCTTTGCCACCTTTCCAGCATCATCAAATTCATCTTCAGAGTTGACTTCTTCTTTCACTTCTATTTTCACTGGAGTTCGCTTACTAGGTGATTTCCTTCCCTTTCCACTTGAAGGACAAATGTCTCTGTTAAGACACTCATTGCAGAAAGGACTTATTGGAGTGCATATTGTCTGTCCGAAGCCTACCATGAGGTGATTGACTTCACTCCAAAGGTCCACTGGCAACCATGACTCTAGAGCTTTCCTAGTGTCTTCTGGAGTAGATGTAGATTTTTTCACCCATCCAATCCTGTTACTGATTCTGTGGACATGAGTGTCAACACCTAAAAAAAACGATTTTATTGTACTTAATGAAATGACTGGTTAATGAAAATATTAAATATTGAAAAAATGGGACATTTGACTGCAATTTTTTTTATTAAATTAAAGTTTTACGAATTTTTATGACTGTTGTATGAATAGCTAGGGAACATTGTAGTAGGAACTTACCAATGCCAGTGGTTTTGTTCCACGCGACTTGCATGCAGATGTGAGCCATCTTAGGGCCAACCCCTGTCAGTTTGCAGAGCTTCTCTACGGAGTCGGGGATGTCGCCGTTATACTGCTCCTTCAATGTTTGGGTCGTCTTCTTTATGTATTTCACTTTTGTCTGGAAACAATCAAGATATTGATTGAAGGACACAACATAATTCAACTCCGTCTAGTGACAACAGCGTCTAGTGACAGAAATTATGAGGCTAATTTTATTAATTTTTAAAATGTTTTTTGTATTTACAAGGCAAAATAATGTTTTAAAATTAGAAATGTAATATAATGATAAAACACTGCAAACAAGTAATCTCAATTCATTGAATTGTTATTTGTTTGCTACAAAAATTTTTCAAAACTAAAAACCGACTTCACCCCCAAACTACACAACCGATTTTGATAAAATGACCATGGTACCACCTGGAAAGTATACCCTTTCAAACAAAAAAAAGTATTTTTTAAATCGGTCCAGGCGTCTTTGAATAATCGGTGAACATACATAAAAAAAAATAAAGGATCGCGACGAATTGATAACTTTAGTACAATAAAGCCCCTGTAACTTACTTTCCAAAACCCAACAGGATATATCAACTGGCCGAGCTCCTCATCACTCATATTCAAAACATTGTCTATGGTCAGTCCTCGGGCCCTCAGTTTCTCCATAGCTGCGAAGGTGACCTGGTCTTTGGTCTGGCTGGACAGCATCAGTGAAACCAGGCTTTGGTATCTATAAACCTGTAGTGAATAAATACAAAATTTAAAAGTAAAAAACATTTTCTTTTTGATTGTAAGTGTTCCATTCTTGGGCAAAGGCTGAATTTTGGATATTTCTTTTTTTTTGTGGTATTTCTTTTCGGCTTATTATTGACCATAAAGAATGCCTATGTAATAAATAATAAAAGAATTGATTTGGGATGTGAAGGGTGTCAATGATGATATTATGAGCACTGCTTTTATATTAGGTACCTCTGGTGGTGCCGTTTCATCCATATTCATGTGGCAGCCCATAGAGTCAACCGGTGCGTCCTTATTGGCCCTCATAATCCTCAGGTTCAACAAGAACTCCTTCCAGTGTGCTGGTTCCCATAGGCCTTTGGGGCCCTAAAATATAAATCAAATATAAGTACCTCCGGTGTTGCCATTTCATCTATGGAACTCTTGCAGCCCAAAGTGTCAACAGGGGCGTCATTATTGGCTCTCATTATTCTCAGATTCACCAGGAAATCTTTCCAGTTACAAGGCTCCCATGGTCCTTTTGTTTCCTATATTAGACAAGTATTAGTAAACATTTTGAAAGACACTGAAAAAACTTATGAAATATTTAGATAGCATAAAGAGTTATACGTTTTTATATGACAAAAAAAAGAATGTGGTGTCGTGGGACACCAGGTAGGAACGAAGTTCCTTCGGCTAATGTAGAATCGAAACAATGTGTATACGACTGTCGCGCCTGCGCACGTCTCATTTAACGAGGTCATCCTTACGGTTTTACTATCACATTTTTTTCAGTTCGGTCGCGCAGCAAAATCCCTATCTCCTCCAAGCCTGCCGTAAGGAACTTCGTTCCAATATCACGTAATACTGTATCTACCTCTTTTTCGGGAGAAGCCTTTTCAAATTCTATTTTGACGTGCGGTTTCTTCTCAAACTTAAACTTGCTTAAATCAGGAACACTAAAGTTCGAATTGCCTTCCATTGGTTCCTGTTTCACATTGGACAGCTTAGAAGCCTTTGTATCACCACTCTCATAATCCTGAGTAGGGTTTGAAGCTGAACTTGTTTGTTTGGCCTTGGTTGCGACATCCTTTGTTTTCCCGCGAGGCATTTTTAAGATATTTCTCAGGAAAAGCTTCAGCTTTTGATGTCTAGATTCAGAAGCCGACAAATTTTTATTCAGATATTAACCGCGCCTTGCAAAAGTAGTTATTTAAGTAAGATACATACAGGATACAGGTATCGTATTAGTATCTAATTTGTGCTTCTGAAATTGTGCACAAATTATATAGTATGTCCAAGGAAATTGTGTGGAAGGAATGGAATCCAAAACTTTTTAAATTTTAATCGCAAATGACATTGACATTTCTAAATTTTGACACTGAATAGTTTTGCACCATGAAGATATGTTTTGCACGGCGAAACTTTTTTTGATTCTTTTGCAGCAGAGAAATGAATAACATAAAGCCACAGCCAAAGGACACAGCCACAGCACAACATTGCACATCGTTGAATTCATTTGCAAAAAAGCTATAAATGTCAATGTCACTAATCACTATCTTTATGTCAATTCGTATGATGATTCCGTCAATCTGTCATATATTCAGCTTCAGCCAGCAACATCAAAAAAGGAGGAAGTCAGGAAACTAATCAGTTGATTAATTTGTACTTCTGTATCATTTCTTACAGGGTACATAATAAATAGCCTTGATGGCGGAGCTACTTCTAGATCCCAACATTCGCTTGTGGGTGTTTCTTCCCATTGTGATCATCACCTTCTTGGTTGGAATCGTAAGGCACTATGTTTCGCTCATTTTGTCTTCGCAGAAGAAAGTTGAGCTTATCCAGGTCCAGGACAGGTTCGTATTTATAAAGTGTATAGTTTGCAGTTTAAAACTATTCTATATTTCACGTGTCGTTGATGAATTATCTGACTACTGGAGTCAGATTGAGTCCAGCTATAAACGGGCAGTCGCCGTCGCCCGACGTTAAAAAATATTATAAAACCAGCTGCGGCCACGGGAACCTATGTATGTCTTAAAATCGCTTTCTTAGATCCATGTTTAATTGAAACTTGTCACAGAAGTTGATTTTTCTACTGGCTTTTTGGTACAATAAAGAGATAACTTACTAATCTTTTATAGCAAAAAAAAATTGTAATAAAAGATTAGTAGGTAATATATCTAGGTACTCAATGTACATAAGTGGAGAAGGGCCATAATCAGTGAAAACTAGTACTTTAAGTTCTCAAAATATGTATGTAAAATATGTGTATGTATTTGAGAAATTAGTAAAAACTTGTTTTTTTATGCTTCTTCTAGCCAAGTGATGATAAGAGCCCGTTTGCTGCGAGAGAATGGCAAGTACCTGCCACGAGCGGCGTTCAACATGCGCAGACACTGGTTCAACAATGAGGAGACTGGTTATTTCAAGGTTCAAAAGAGGGCTGCGGCATCACAGGTCAGTTTGCACATTTATCACTGTATAACATTTCTTTGGGGCAGAGGGTGTGAAGAATCCCTGCCAGGGATAGAAGAAGGTAGTGCAGACAGAACACTGGATTTTGTACTGTGCTAAATGTAGTGCCTTTTGTTTTTTGTTCTAGAATCCGATGACAGACCCAGGAATGATGACAGACATGCTGAAAGGCAATGTGACCAATGTGTTACCCATGATTGTCATTGGAGGATGGATTAACTGGATGTTCAGTGGTTTTCTTACTAGTTAGTAAAAAAATTGATTTTCCTTCTCCTTTTTCGGTAAAGTAGCAAGTAAAGGAGGCAATGTGACATAGGTTAGGTTGTAATTCATTTGATATCAATCGTTACACTGCAACATACTCACCTAGAAAGTCAGCTACTGCCCAAAATGTTCTGACTTCATCTGGATGTCTTCCTTTGGGTGAAAGTAAAGCAAAGCGCAAGTAGAATAACCTGTATGTCACATATAAGTAATGTCTGTGTCCCATGATAGCTTTAACAAAAATGGAAGAATATTGTAATTTTTTCTAGCCAAGGTACCATTCCCACTGACGCTCCGCTTTAAGCCCATGCTGCAGCGAGGAGTGGAGTTGGCTTATCTGGACGCCTCTTGGGTCTCCTCGGCGTCGTGGTACTTCCTCAACGTGTTTGGGCTCCGTACCATATACACTCTAGTCCTTGGAGAGAACAATGGTAAGCAAGATTTTTTTTAGTTAGCTGTTTGTGTCCCACTTTGCAATCAAGGACTGTAGTGAGAAAACACCCAGGATATAGAATTGTGGGAGGAGAGGCTTTGGCCCAGCAGTAGGTCAAGAATATTTTTAGAATAAACTTGGCAAATGACCATGTTGGAAATAAAGTCATTGTATTAATTTTTAACCAACTTTCAAAAAAGGTGGAGGTATTCGATTCGTCACAATATTTATTTATGTATGATCAATGATTTGTATTTTGTTTAAATACTTGTCAGGTAGTCCGATAGAAGTTTTATTCAAATCGGTTGTGAAGTTTAGGCGAAGTCGGTTTTTAGTTTTGAAAAATTATATACATAAATCTTCTGTCTCAAACACAGAGCAGATTGATACGTTGCCGCCAGTCGGATATAGAAGACTGCCAGAGATTATGATGAGGCTATTCCTATTTCTCGCCCTCAATATGTTACCTGACAGCGACATGCACATGGGGAGGGGGTACAAATTGACTTCTTGCCGCCCCTAAATCCGACGCCCTAAGCTCTGCGCCCTCGGCCTTCCTAATGCCTCAAAATACCTTTCCTTTAACCAGTTGAATATTATATATCATGACCAGAATAAGGAATGTCATAATCATCAGCCCATAAAGTAGAGCAGCAGACTGTCCTTAAATCGTGTTTCGACCATATCTTTCTGGAGAATGCAGGCCAAATCCTCCAGATACTCTGACCAAGTATGGCTCTAGCAGTACAGAGAGGGTCGTGCTTTTGCAGTGGGGACTATAAAGACCTGATGATGTATTTTTCTCAACAGCTGCAGATCAGTCCAAGATAATGCAGGAGCAGATGTCTGGAGCTGCGATGGCAATGCCCCCAGACCCGAAGGCTGCCTTCAAAGCCGAGTGGGAAGCCCTGGAGATCACAGAGCACAAGTGGGCCATCCCCGCAGCAGAAGTAGATATACTACTGGCGACGACCGGTGAACAGAAATCTTGAAGCATAGACAATTAAAGGCCCGACGTAGCGTTCCACGGAGCCTGTGGCAGATACATGCACGCAGATTGCACTTTACTGTCGTACGCATTATGAGTCACTATACATTTTTACGATCCGCCCGCATTCCTGGTGACGCAGCGTTAGCCAAAACGGCCTCGTTGCATCTGTCAAATATTAATGTTCGGTGTTAGGTTCTATTAATAAGCATTTCTTCATTTCACATGTACCCCTGTAGAGGTAAAGAGCAGACACAAACACCAACACATAGCCAACTTGATCTCTTTTTAACCGACTTCCAAAAAAGGAGGAGGTCATCAATTCGTCGCGATCCTTTATTTTTTTTAGGTATGTTCACCGATTATTCGTAGACGACTGGACCGATGTAAAAAAAATCTTTTTTTGTTTGAAAGGGTATACTTTCCAGGTGGTACCATGGAAATTTTATCAAAATCGGTTGTGTAGTTTGGGGGTGAAGTCGGTTTTTAGTTTTGAAAAATTATCTGTTAATAGTCTTCTATAAATGGAAATAAAAAAGTTTCGGTGCAGTGTTGCACAGATGTGGCGAGTCCTTTAAGGTTTTGGGTCGAGTCGGGAGCATTTAATAAATATGTAGGTGAATTTTGTTGTGCATTTGAGGATGAATGTTAAATTATGTGTTAATAACGTTAATAAACTGTGACTTATACTCTATAGTTTTATTGGTTTTATTTATACTTGGACTCTTTGGAAATAAGAGTTTTTTTTTCTGCGTAAAATAGACTTGAGTATCATTTTGATGCTCAAGTCTATTTTACGCATGAAACGCTGAACCTGAGTCTAACTTTTCATGTGTGGCTATACCAGTTACTATTGTCTGGTTTTTGCAACACACAAAATGATAATAATCTAAACGAATGGTTTTTACCCGACTACGGTGTAGACAAAAAGAGGGTTATGTGTTTTGCTGTCTTGTAGGTAATGTTTGTTTTAGTGAAAACCATGATTGCATCCAAAAAGTCTTTATTCAATGCAAAAGTACTGAGTATATACAATGACTTACTATACAATCGCAGTGACAAAGGGGCTAGATGTATGTTTATTGCGGCGTGTTGGCGGCAGGGTCCAAATCTTTCTGTATCTTGGTAGCTTTACGAGGCACTGTCATATCAACATTACTGACTGCTGTGGTTGTTAATTTTACATGTTCAGGCTTCTAAGCTAAACAATCGACTATTTTGTTGGGTTTTCGTGTATGTAAGGGGTCAACACTAGTGTCAGATTTTAGCTGGCGAAAGGCACCCCGACATAGCTTGACTACTGCCATGCAATTACCGGACATTGACAACTGGGAACAACGGCTTCATGGGCCTCCGAAGCACAGAGGAGCTTGAAAATGTTGTGTGGTGTGTGGACCCATCCCAGTGCGGACCACGCCCGGTGTTGCTTAACTTGCGAAAGCTTCAGAGGGATCCAAGTCTATTATGATATACAAAATAAATAACTATAGTCTGCATTTTTTGCAGACTATAGTTATAATATACAGTCTGGGGAAGTGCAGGAAAATGTTCAATTTAAGATGAAGAGCATAAAAGTAAAATAACACAATAAACAAAAGGCTTAGCGCATATATTCAATTATTCATACCCGCAAAAAAACTGAGTTACCATTAAAGTCACGATAAAATCTTAATCTAGCGAAGCTGTGGTATATGGTGTAGTGTGGGTGTGTCCTACGAACTGTACAAGTATAGTCAGGCGATCAGTACACTCAGCTCGAATATTTACAGCAAAGTATTCGTATCGCCTTCGTCTACGTTTTGTTAACGAAAATGAAAGTTCCTATTACGTACGATAGACGCGCTGTACCTACATTGTTCGTTTGTCATACACAGTAAAAAATTCTACGTCATACATTTCCGATCGCTATTTAGGAATTGTATACAATTCCTGAATTTAACACTTTTCCGGTAACATATACGCATACTTTGACGCAAATATTCGTGCTAGGGGTACATCATACATGTAGGTAGTCAAATCATATTTGAAAAACAAATTACATTTGCTTTTTTTGACCAGATGATTTGATGACAAACTGTATTCACTACGGAAATAGGTATGGAGTACAAAGATCATACAAATGATATTTATCACTATAATCAATTTAGTTGCGAAGTAGAAAATTCGTCTACTTGACGCCACGCCAACTGAATATTACACAACCGAAAAAAAGGCCAAGTTCTTCCGCAAGAAAAAAAAAATTACGAGTACAATATACGCTTAATATACTTTATAAGGGTTGGGCCACATCTGGCATTACGGAACAGCAGTTAACTATGCTGCTATCCTTTTCTGTCTCTAAGAACCGCCATTTGTTAGAGCTAGAGAGAGAACGACGGAACGCATCAACATTGCCGGTTCCGTCGTTGTATTCACCGATTTCTACGCAGAACTTCGGTCGCGTAATTTTCGGCTGTCGTGGCATTACACTAACAGATAACAGAAAGATACAGAGTCAACTCTTCCTCCTTGGCAACTTACAAACCAAATACCCAGTTTTACTACTACAATATAATACAAACATTTTGAGGCATCTTTCACATTTATAACAATTTATCAATTTCCGCTAGCATGATTTCCTAATTTTACAAATTTATTTGTACCGATTCAACATAGCAATTTTTTTAATTAAGTTTTTTACTAGCCTGTAGGTGTAGTGTCCCACTCCTGGGCGAAAGCAGGCAGTGCAGACCCTTAGGTTCAGTTCAGACATATAGGAAAATGCTCTCAATCTCTGAAACTCATTTAAAAATAAGAGCGTATTAACATAGCCTAAAGTGTAAAAGCGTCACATTGAATGCTACGAGCCGAAAATAATCCCATCCCCAGTGAGGCTCATTCGCATGTGCCCGTAACCCCGTACTAGCATAGCGACTAACTTGAAAACCCTACAGCTGTGCTGCAACGCACGCGTGGCGCGTGCCACGATTCTAAATCGTCAAAGCAGGCAATCACGCGACGCGCGTAATTTAATATACTTTAGATATTATAAGGTATTGTTTAAGGCAAGGTATGTGTTTTTCGCTCATAGACGCCGTACTGGCGAAGGGAAACCGAATTTCCACACGACGCGTTTGATTATTCGTCATGTTTCCGAAAAACACACACGTTGTGTTTTCCGCAGCCAAGTGGTGAAACATGACAAAATGCTCGCACGGTCTCGAGACCACTAGTTTAAAAGTTTATTTTTGGGTCTAAAAAAAACCTCTCCGCTGCGCTCCTCTGTCTGAACTGACCCTTATCCTTCCTCACGTCTCCCCTATCTTCACCGATCTTCTGTCAGTTGTACACTTTATCAAGGTCGTCCCCTACCCCTACATAGCAATACAAAAGTTAAAATTCAACATGCTTTCTAACAGCTAACCGGCAATACAGTACAAAATTGATTATGTAGTCTATTATGGACATATAGTTTTATGGTGTATGTATAAAATAGTTATAGGATATGGTGATTCCGCGCGAATCATACCCTCATATTACGCCACGCAGAATTTTCGGCGCAAAGATTTAGACCATTCCTTTGGAATAGTGGCCGCGAGACCAAAGTGGAATATTTTTTTTAAATTTCCGTTCAAATTGTCCAACTACTGGAACACTTTATTTGAGAAAGACTTTTCCGACACTCACAAAAAAAGTTGTCCATATTATAGGAGTATGGAGTATGTATGTTATATTACATATTCGTCGTGTACTTACGTAACCAAAGGAATTATAATACAATCTAGGTTGACTATGAGTTATAATCTTCAAAAAAGATTGAAAATTAATCTTATAGCCACGTATTGAAAGTTTATGTTTCCATAATGCTTATATTTAAATATCTGACATTATCAAAAATGTACCTAAAGTAAGAGTCATCCCTTTCCCGCAAACTGCCAATGCAATGAAAAGAAAAGGACACCTATAACTTTAAGATCTTTTTCGGGAACGGCTTTATTACTTCGTACGCATTCTAGATTGTATATAAACGTATGCACGTAACTCAGCACGCCGGTGACACAGGTCCCGCGACAGATACGACTGTCTGTATCGCACGCGACATCGCAATGCGACAGAGATGCCGACAGTTGATATGACCCGAAGCGGCTTCACTGAATAAGTACTAATAACGTACAGAAATCTTACTCAGAAAAGAAATTCAAAGGTTTAATTTAGCTCGCGTCAGATCCCTCACATTTTCGTTTAGATACCTAGACATCCATTGCAAGCCAATTTCATTCTTATTACTCTGGACAAACGATTTATGTTACTGATTTTTCCCCTTCAAAGTGGTCGCCGCGCGCATAGTAATAATGTAGGTATATTTTCGATACCTAAGACGGGGACTGACACAGGCCTGGCGGCTTCCCGCTTAACTGTTTACGCTCTTAGGAATAGTGATTGTAGTGAATGATCCGCGCAACCTAATAGATGCCGTGTTTGACGACCTGAACAACATTAAGTTCTAACTAAATTGTTGCACACATGCGCAATAACGCGGAAAACACTTTTTTTTTTATTTCTCAGCTCGGTTTGCGTTTTCCGACTTTGTCTTCTCTAAAGATACGCCTTTTACGGACGACCATCAGGGGTCACCTAATTACATAAGGACGTTGAAGACAGTGCGAACAGAAAAAGCAGGTACCATTAATCTTTTGCACGCCAGCGCTTGTTAACGTTACTTTACCCCCGACGCCAAGCCTAGTAAAAATAGTACAATAAAATTTCGAAGACTTTTTTTCGGTCAGTTGTCAATGGCGTCTCAGTCACGCGACCGGTTTGCAACTAAAGTGATCAATTGCGCTCGAAAGATAAGCATTATTACCACCTATTTTCACCTGACGTCAACCTTCAAACCGTCAACCCTCCTTAGGAATGCGTTTGTGCGGAACAGCACTTTCCTATTTCCTAGGCTGCATTCCTTTTCTGTCGCTCAAAACCGTTTTTTGCTAAAGCCAGAAAGGGCGACGGAACGGAACCGGCAATGCTGATGCGATCCGTCGCTCTCTCTAGCAAATGACAGAAAAGTATAGCAGCATACGAAATTTCCATTCCGTGCTGTCAGATGTGTCTACACTGTCCAACAATTCAGTAACAAGGCGGCGCGATATTCCGCAAGTACAGTTATGAACATGAAGTAAGGAGTGACCTGCAGTTATTTTTTGATGAGTTGCACCACGTCATTAACAACAGTGTGCAACAAATCAATAACAACGCGACGCGATATTCCGCAAGTATAGCTATGAACATGAACTAAGGCGTGACCTGCGGTTATTTCGTGATGAGCTGCACCACGTCGACACGTTCACTGCGGAAAAACGCGCCTTGCGAGTTTTCATTTACAGGAAAACTCGCACGGCGCGATTTTCCGCAGTCAAACTGCCAACAATCCAGTAACAACTCGACGCGATAATCCGTAAGTATAGTTATGAAGTAAGGAGTGACCTGCGGTTATTTCTTGATGGGCTGCATTACGTCAACACGTTCACTGCCGAAAAACGCGCAGTGCGTGTTTAGCGTAAATGAAAATCGCACGGAGCGTTTTTCCGCAGTCAAAGTGGCAACATTTCAGTAACAACGCGATGCGATACTCCGCAAGTACAGCTATGAACATGAAGTAAGTAGTGATCTGCGGTTATTTCTTGATAATTAATATGCACCACGTTAAACACGTTCACTGCAGAGAAACGCGCAGTGAATGTTTTTCCGCAGTAAAAGTGCCAACAATCCAGCAACAACGCAACGCGATATAACTCCGCAAGTACAGCTATGATCATGAAGTAAGGAGTGACCTGCGGTTATTTCTTGATGAGCTGCATCACGTCAACACGTTCACTGCGGAAAAACGCGGACGGCGTGTTTTTCCGCAATCAAAGTGGCAACAATCCAGTAACAACGCGATGCGATATTCCGCAAAGTGGCAACAATCCAGTAACAACGCGACGCGATACTCCGCAAGTACAGCTATGAACATAAAGTATGGAGTGACCTGGGGTTATTTCTTGATGAGCTGGACCACGTCCTCGTCGTGCACGGTGTGGGCGATGCCGACCCGCTGCGGCGAGTACTTGGTGCTGGTGCCCCACACGAGCGCGTACTTGAGCTGCGCGGCTAGCGTGCGGTGGATCGAGTGGCACACGTGCTCGATCGTCACGCCCTATAACAAAAACATCCAACGTAAATAAATTAAAAAAACCTACCAAGTGCGAGTCGGACTCGCGCATGAAGGGTTCCGTACCATTATCTAAAATGGTGTATTTAGGCATTTCTACGCAGAACTTCGGTCGCGTAATTTTCGGTTGGTGTGGCATTACACTAACAGATAACAGGAAGAAACAGAGTCAACTCTCCCTCCTTGGCAACTTACAAACCAAATACCCAGTTTTACTACTACAATGTAATACAAGCATTTTGAGGCATCTTTCACATTTATAACAATTTATCAATTTCCGCTAGCATGATTTACTAATTTTACAAATGTATTTGTACCGCTTCAACATAGCAATTTTTTTAGTTATATTTTTTACTAGCCCGTATGTGTAGTGTATCACTACTGAGTAAAGGTCAGTGCCCTTAGGGTCAGTTCAGACAGAGAGAAAAATACTCGAGCAATTATTAACTCAATTAAAATGAGACGGAGAGCAGTTAAAGTGACGTTTTTACACTTCTATAGTAAAAAGAAGTGTAAAAACGTCACTTTGACTGCTACGAGCCGAAAATAATCTATAAAATTTGCGTTTGTTGTATGGGGGCCTTGAAATACAGAGCGCTATTTGACTCCAAGAAACTATGACGTCATCTGCCTGTATTTCAAATCCCACAGAAAATGTTTGTTTTTGATGTTTAGAAAAAAGTATCTGATTTCAGTTGTTGGAAAGTCGGACTAAATAAAATATGAATTCTTAAACCCAGTCCACATTCCTATTCTTCTTCTTTGTCCTCGCCTCTTACCTTTACACAGGGTCGGTATGACATTATTATATACAAGGATCGATAGAATTCAAATGTTTATTCAGTAATAAGATCTTTACAGGCACTTTTACACGTCAATAAGCATAATTTACGTTACGTGTAAAGTATATTAAAATTCAATTTATTTTTTAAGAAAAGCTACCGATACCAGAGCTTCGTAAGGACCACTGCTGAGAAGAAACGCCGAAAGAAACTCATTTGCACAGTATTGGTCGCCTACTCGCCTGTAGGGCTTTGTCATATTATTATTGTCTTTTAATTAATTAATACTTATAATATAAAACAAAACATCATTTAAATAGGTGATAAAATCGTACCCTCCTGAGAATGAGACCGTCGTCGAAGTCCGGGGGCTGGCCGGGCTTTTTGGTGTACACGCGGATCAGGGACAGGTACTCCCACAGCGTCTCCAGCAGGTAATCCAAATTCAACTTCATGTTACAACTGAAAATGAGAAGAACATTACATTTTGTACAAGCTTTTCTTGTACTTTCCAGCTTCATCATCATCATGACAACATACTACTTATTTATTTATTAAAAACTTTATTGAGCCAAAAGCTACAATAGGTGGACTTAATGCTAGCCCCAAAGTAAGTTCGAGACTTGTGTTATGGGATACTAATTCAACGATTCTGGATTTTATATAACAAATATATATATGTATATATGGTCTAACAAAATATACTGAAACTATTTTAAGGTTCACCCTTAAAATAGTTTCAGTATATTTTGTTAGTTTCAGTCCGTGACACTGAACAACTTTCCTCAAGGAACATATGTCGGAATATGAAAAACAATTTTTGGCTTTCCATACAAACTCGGATCAGGTGATCGGTCAACTTGTATGGAAGGCGAAAAATTACTTTTCATATTTCGACATATGTTTCTTGAGGAAAGTTGTTCACTAGCATGGACTGAATTCACCCTAAAAATACTTTCAGTATATTTTGTTAGACCTTGTATAGATAAACATCCCAGACCCAGGACAATTTGAAAAAGGCCATTTTTCAACTTGCCCTAACCGGGGAGCAAACCCGGAATCTCTGGGTGGCGGACTAGCATGGGGACCACTACGCCACGGAGGTCGTCATTTTTCAAAACAGTTTTTTTTTTACCTGACTACCACGGAATTAGGCTCCCTCGCTATCCTGTCCACCTCCTGTATGGAAATCTGGTCGATCTTGTTGTACACGTAGAGGCAGGGTAGGTACACCCTGTTGGCGAGGATCACGTCGATCAGGTCGTCGGCTGTGCAGTCTTCGCGGAATAGCACCTGCAACATAATCAGCTCGTTCATATGCTAAACTACTATTTGTTTGGATTTTGTGACTAACACTTGAAGTAGATCTTTCACAACCTTAAAGCAATCTGAATCAGGCCAGGCGCACTTCGCAGTTAAGGTACTACCAGGCCTGCGTCACTCCCAGTTTAGGTATCGAAAATATACCTACATTATTACTATGCGCGGTGACCACTTCGAAGGGAAAAATTAAGTTACATTAATAGTTTGTTCAGAGTAATAAGAATGAAATTGCTTGCAATAGATGTCTAGGTATCTAAACGAAGAGGTGAGGAGTTCTGACGCGAGCTAAATTAAACCATAGCGCTAACCACATTAAGTAGATATTTCTTTGAATTTATTTTCTGAGTAAGATTTCTGTACGTGAGTACTAGTACTTATTTTGTGGTACTAGGCTTCTTCACGCGGCTCATTCACAAACATAAGATTGAAATTGTTGAAAAATTTAGTGCTAGAGATAAAGGTATAATAATAAATAAATATATACGTTCAAATCACACAGATTGATCTAGCCCCAAAGTAGGTTCGAGACTTGTGTTATGGGATACTAACTCGAGGATACTATAGTTATATTATAACAAATACATATATAGAAAAACATCCAAAACCCAGGTCGGTCTGAAAAAGATCATTTTCCATCTTAACCAGACCGGGGATCGAACCCGGGACCTCCAGGTGATAGTCTGGCATGATGACCACTAGACCACAGAGGTCGTCAAAGGAATAAGAACCGTCGCTTCGCGGTCGTAAGTTACGTTTTGGCTCGTTCGGCGCACGATAGGCTAAAAAATCGAAAACTCGAAAGTCGTATGCACGGCATGCACTGATTATGCTGTAACTGTATTTAATGAAGCCTTATCTAAGAGTGATTCTTCTGTATTTTACTACTATCACATATTCTAGATCGGTCATTTTGGAAATCCTTGGGAGAGGCCTATGTCCAGCAGTGGACGTTATGCGGCTGAAATGATGATGTTGAATTTAATGAAATTGCATAGTGGCTGAATTGACATAATAGCTTCATGACAGCGACTACAGCTCTAGGAATATTGACACTTTTACTTTTATTCTGTTCAGTCCACACTCTGAGTAGTTTCGCAGCTTCACCGCCAAGTCTCACTTTCGACTTTCCGTGCCTTGATTCAAAGAACAAGAATATTGGCAAACAAATTCTCAATTACATCCAGGTACTGTGGTGGCGGACTTCAAAGCATTTTTGTACAAATTCCCGACACGTAAATTGGACCAAAATGGCAGTCATCGGGGCATTATTTGTACCTGCGCCGATAACCGCCATTTTGGTTCAACCTACGTGCCGGGAATTCGTACAAAATTGCTTTGAAGTCCGCCATTTTTGTTTAACTTATTTGTGTCGCATTGTATGATGAAGTTCTGAAGATTAGGAACATAAAGAAAACTTACCTCAGCATTGAATATCTTATACTCATGCAGGATCATCTGCACCATCTTCTCGTCCACCTTCGTGAGCTGGCACGTCGAGTTAAACGACAGCCCACCGCCTTTCTTTACCTGATTACACACATAAACTTTATTTTACAAATAGGTTAATAGGGTTTAACAAAAAAACATGTTTTTTTTGGTTCAGTTCCTTGTTTCCGATTAAACAAAAATTTTGCACGGATATGTATATCGCGTGACAATGCAATATTGTGATATCATGGAGCTGTACTAATGATAGAAGTGGAAGTTGGTCGGTCATGGCATTTCTGTGATAAAACAACATAACCTGACCGAGTTTGCATAACCTGACCGAGTTTGGGCTCGATTAATGTCTTGAACAGCACTTAAACCTTTTTAGGTCATTGCAGACAGACACAGCATTTATTAACCGACTTTAAAAAAAGGAGGAGTTTATCAATTCATTGGCATCTTTTTTATGTATGTTCATGGATTACTCGAAGACGAAAACACTTGGACTGATTTGGAACATAATTTTTTTTGTTTGAAAGGGCATAGGTATTTCTAGGTGGTCCCTTAGAAATTTTATCAAAATCGATTGTGTATTTTGGTGTTAAAGTCGGTTTTTAGTTTAAAAAAAATATATTATTATAAATATTTTTTTTTTAAATAAATTACATGTTTTCTTATTTATTACACAAAAAAATATTACCTTAAAGTATATGTTGGGCTTGTTTTTGTTCAGCCTGATACCGACACTCTCGAGCTCCTTCTCCAGCAGTTGACGATGCACATAAGGCTTGGTGGCATCCAGCATCATCAGGACCAGGTCTGCAGTGCGGGCTACGGCTATCACCTGCCAACAAGAGTAATGATTTAAGTAAACATTTAAAAAACATAGTAAACAGTAAAATACAAATGGTGTAGGGATCTCCTATGTTGAGGAATGTGAAAGCAAAGAAAAGAAAATGCTAGCTACTATGTCTTTTTCTGAAATCTGATCAGAACAGGGCAATTTCTTTGAAATAGTGTCTTCTAATTGCAGGCTATGTACATGTTTATTTTGAAAACTATGTTTTTTTTTATTAATAATTTATTCTCCAACTTCCTTAAAGAATTATTTGGTTCCTTAGAATCATGTTTCTGGAAGATTTTCAGTAAAAAGATACAGATAGATACATTTTCACAATACAATACAAATTAACTTTATTGCACCATAATCGACACACAAAAATTAACAACCTACAAGAAACAATATAGGCACAAAGGCGGACTTATCTCTATAAATGCAATCTCTTCCAGCCAACCTTGGGTGCCTTTCACGTCTTTATCCCTGACAGGGTAAACAGAGCCCAGAGCCGTAGGGCCCGAAGGCCATGCTTAGCGTGATGATGGGCGTTGATTGGCGGGACGGATGGGCGTGAGATTCAAAATAGTGATGGGTTGCTAGCCGCATCGCCTATTAACATGACCACATCACATCTCGCCCATTCCCTCGATCGGCTTTTACGATCCGCACGGGAAGAGAAGCAGCTAGTACAGTCTAAGTTTGTTTTTCTCCCAGACTACCATGGAAGGCTTTGCTGTTTAGTAAAAAGGAAAGTTTAAAAACAAAATATTATTACCTGCCGTCCTCTACCTTTGCCCTGTGCGGCACCTTCAATGATACCAGGCAAATCTAGCAGCTGTATGTTGGCTCCCTTATACTCTATCACACCGGGGATGCATGTCAATGTGGTGAACTCATAGCTGGCTGCTTCAGAGTGTGTGTGCGTCAGTGTCGACAGTAGTGTTGACTGAAAATAAATAAATGTTATTTTTCGAATTCAGTAGTCTAGTGTTTGAGTTTTATTTTATTTACCAAAACAACATCGTACAAAAGGCGGACTTATTGCTAATAGCATTCTCTACAGTCAATCTACAGGATCTGGTGGTAGGCATAAAAATAAATAATAGGTTCTTATTAATTACAGCTTTGGGTAATAAAGAAACACACCTAGTTACAACACATTAACCCGTCAGCTTCCAGACGGTCGGATCCGACCAAGAGAACAATAGATAACAATGGGTTTGCAAAATTGCGGTTGTTGACGGGTTAAATACAAACACTTAAATGTAAACACATATAATAAAATACAATATACAATACATGTATACAAATGATTGCCAACCAACATTACCAAGATTTACTTTATTTAATTACTAGCTGTGCCCTGCTGTGTTAACCGCAAATATATAAAATAGCCTATGGGTTAATCCAGTGTGTCAGCTTCCTGCATACCAAATTTTATCAATATTGGTCCAGCCGTTTGCGCGTAAACAAACATTCACACACACGCACTCACAAACTTTTGCCTTTATAATAATTGTTGAATATTTACTGAAAGTATTTAAGTGCAAACATAAATACAAAGGGATATCCGCAACATGCTTCATTAAAATTCTTAATCTATCAGACCGCTCCACCTATTTTCTGGCCCAAAAGTTCCCATAACTCTAACTGCATTTTTCATGCTAGATTGACTTGTACTTAGCCTCAGAGAAAGGCGTTAAGGTGGCGAAATACTGACTCAAAAAGAAGAAGTCAAATTTGGATGGATTGGAAAGAGTAATGGAATTTTTTGCCCAAGAAATGGGGCTAAAGCCTGACACAGTACATGTATTTTCAATTGGATGTTTATTCAACGTGGTAGGGAAATACCAGTATCGAACCACAGGGTATACTAGATCACTATAGTGGAATGAAATTAAAATAACAACCAAAACTCAAAAAAATTGGCATTTTCATACAAAAGTGTGCAGTCACTCGGGCAATTTGTATAGGAATGTCGAATATTTTTTTGGTAATTTGGTTGTTATTTTAATTTCATTATACTATAGTGATTCAGTATAGCCCGACGTTCGATTTATTATGGGCACTATAATGTAGTCATTATAAAATGGTTGAGTTAGTATCCCATAAGTCCCATAACTCATGTTTAGACTTGCAATGCTAGTTCTTGACTAGCTTAATCTAGTGTGATTTGTCCTTAACTATTTATTCATTTAAATTACATTTGTATTTGTGGATCATGAAAGCAGTAAAAATTAATATCCTAGTTCTGGCAAACCATTTTTATCATAATTTCAGCCATATAACATCCACTGCTGGACATAAGCCTCTCCCAAGGATTTCCAAAATAAGTAAAATCAGAATAAAAAGTCCATTTGTTTAGGTACATAAATAAAGGTAAACAATGTTGACAAGTCTTTTTATCAAAATATGTATACCCTTTATAAATCTTTACCTTTATAACCTTTGCAAATTACAAATCAATGAATGTATAAATTATGAATTCATAAAAAAATACAGACGATTGCTGAACCTATTTTAGTTAAAATATGTTTTGTCCCTTTCATTCCTTTCAATATTTGACATTGCAAGAACAGGACAAAACATATTTTAACTAAAACGGATTTAGCAAACATTCATATATTTTTATTTATGAATAAAGGGGTTAATATTTAATATATAAAGATGTCAATTTGTAAAGTGTATATTTCAGTAAAAAGACACATAAAGATTGTTTATTTAAATATGATTTAAATACCTAAACAAATGGACTATAGATACACCATCTTTATGCACTTATTATATTTGATTCTGAAGAAGGCTTCAGTTTTTCAAGTTTTTTTTCATACTTCAGTAAAACAACTTGCCCCCTTACCTTACCAACAGAAGGGAAACCGATCAGTGCCACTCTGGCATCGCCAGACTTGAGCACATCAAACCCTTCACCCTTATCTCCACCTTTTTTGGATGGCTCCAGCAGCTGCGAGCGGTATTTAGCTAACTTTGCTTTTAGCAGACCCAAGTGGTATTCAGTCGCTGAGAAATTAAAAGAGAAACTATCACTACAATGTTAGTGGCACTGTTTTCAATAACAGCCTCATTTAATTTAGAGGCTCTATAATCAATCATCTGAAAGGCATTATCATCTTTCAGTTTTTGCTAGTAAGTGTAGAAAGAATTGTCCAACGCTTTCCCCAGCAAAATATTATTAGGACCTGATTTGGACATACTTAATATCGTAAAGTATGCATGTACATTACTAAAGAAAATATAGCAAGATACCTTGAATGAAAAATTTGCAATGTTCTTATGATTTAGAACTCAATTAGTATTTTTAAGAAGTGATGAAAAGCTTTTAACTCAATGTTATCACCACATACTTACCTTTATTCTTTTGAGTTCTTGCTATTTCTTTTTCGATTTCAGATATTTTTTCCAAGATTCCCATATTTATGCACCTTTGCACTAACTACAAAACAGATAAGAACTACTAATATTTAATATATTTTTTTAATAACTATGTTATAAAATACTAAACATTCCGCCTTATTACAATTAATTCTTAATTTTATAGCGTAATTCGAAAGATATTTTTATTTTCAGCGACTAAAAAAGTTAGGTTAAAATAAAAGAATTGTCAACGTTGTGTGACAGTGACAAATGGAGACAGTACTGACACTAGACAGTGTTACTGTACCAAAAAATAATTATTTAATAACATTCAAACTTTTTTCTCAAATCAAACCTGCCGCCCGGGGTCACCGCCCCGTGCGCCCGCGCCGCCTTGTGCCGCCCTAGCGGGCCATCCAGGCTGACCGCATTTATCAATGCTTTAAGCACAGCATTTTACTGTGGCATGTGGCTTTTATACATCACTTTTATGAACTGAAATAAACACTACGTGCACTAGGACGAAGTGGATAGGACGAGAGGCGATTGAGCTTTTTGAACTTCGAGCCTAAATTAATGTTTCCGGTCATATACCTATCCCATTTCCGCCTTCCCCTCATTTGGGTTCATTGACGGGATAGTCAAACCATCCCTACATAGGTAGTTATTGATTGTATCTTTATTTTATTTAGTTTGTGGTGATTGTGAATGACCCAAATGAGAGGTACACGTAGATTGTGGAACCTAAAAGATTTAAATTCAATTTAAAAATCATTGGGTCGGGTTGGGAGTAGGAACTTGGGTTATATGTAGTTACAACAAAACGGTTACATGCTTACAACTCTTACGAGACTGCATTCTGCAGAGATTAGTTAGTGTAATTAAGTCGGTACGAGAACAACAATGAGCGACGTCTTTGTCCCGTCCCGTTGCGTTGGGTTGGGTGAACTTGGGTGGTAGTTAGAAGAGGCGACGTAAGGCGTGGGCGGTGTGGGCCACCGCCCACGGCCTCGCGGTGCAAAGGGCCTCGCGTCTCACAGCCGAAAATAAATTTGAAAAAGTATGAAAAGTCCAAAAGTACACGTACGCCACAAGGGTTTCCTTATTTCCACTCTTTGGCGCACGAAATGAATGAGAATGAAGCAGCTTTGGTAGTTTTATCTATTGAAGTAGATATAGTATATAAGTTACGAACCAAATCAGTAAAATCAAAAGTGGAGAATTTCTGTTTCTTTAATTATTTTTTTTCATTTTTGTTTAATGTTCCAAAGAAGTATAGTAAAAATTTAAGTTTGTTTGAACTTTAAAATTTTTCTTTTATATTCTATTCTTCTTGCACCATCAGAGGGCCCCGCGAAATGTAACTTGCCCACATTAAGTTTAGGTCTTGCGCCGCCGCTGGTAGTTAGTATGCATGACTAGCGCTTTCGCAAGCTACAACACGCTAGTAACACGGGCGAAGTCCGTACTTGGATGGGTGACAAAGTAGCATAAAAAATTCTCAAGATCCTCAATTCCTCAGTGCTTCGAAAGGCACGTTGGTCTTTGGTCCTGAACTCCTGACTCCTGCCTGCCTGTCTGCCTGGGTGTCATTATTGTAAAGCAGTCGTCATCAGATCTCAGATGCCTAGATTTAACTTGAAAAATCTGATATACTTCATACCCAGTTATTTATTATTATTGAACTGAAAACTTTTTCAGAAAGGTTGGGCATTTTTGAGATGGGAAAAAAACATTGACACTAGACTTTCGTTTTCGTAACCGACCACAAGTTTCACTTCTGTCGGCACTCCCGGAGTGCCACTGTTTTTTTTGCATTATAATACGACTTACTCCAAAAGGGGACAAGGAAGGTACCTATATATGTATAATAATCGTCATAGTACTTACTAGTGCTAAGTAAATAATACGATGACCATAATTATATACTTTAGTTAGTCGTCCTTTTATCATATCGTAGGTTTTGTGTGGTAGATAAAATAAAACATAATATTTTACATACATAGTTTGGATTTGGTCAAACTTTTTATTTCTAGTCCCAATTTTTTTACAACTCTAACTGAGGAATTTTTTACGATACAAACCGATTCTATTAATGATCATGATTCTTTGTAAATTACAGACGATCACGATTACGTAGATAAACAATCTATGAATGATATCATAGGCCTTCTCCATAGCCTGTTGAGTGACCTTGAGCCTTCTTATGAGATGCGGATGAGACATATGTAAAGGACCTGGTTTCCGGTAATACTTGTCATGTCATCACTGGTAATAGATATACACCAATGCGTATATCAATATATAGATTATCATCGGTATTTAAGTTGAGAAGATAATGCGTAACATATCTAGTCTCGAACGCCGCCCACACCCGAGTCATATTCGTCAAATGACATCCTCAAAGCTGAAACTTCCTAAATTTGAGGGTCAAACAATTGAGCTCCCAGCAGAATACCGTAAAAGGCACCACGAGTAGGTATAGCATGACATGACTTTCGCCTGTGTACGAGTTTGTTATTGTTAAGTTTGATCAATCACAAAGCTGTTAAATAATCCAGTCTACTATAAGTTATAAGCTTATTTAAATAAAACAACGTAAATACTTATTATTATTACCCACTTAAAGAATTCGATTGTCGCTTGCTGAAAGAAAATTGCCTTTGTCTAAGTACCTATATCTTTCTTAATGAAGATATACTTTGACAAAGGCAATTTTCTTGCATACATTTATTTTGACACGGTTCCAAAGTTTCAACCCCGTTCTTTGCAACGTACGTACTATTAACCATACCATACATTTACTGGGAACATAATATTCTCCGCCTTAAATTTCCATTTTTCAAAACATTACCTGCTGTACGGAACCTAAATTTTGAAATGAATGATCGAAATTTAAATTTCAAATTGATATGATTTTCGCAATTCCGGATCCGTTTTGTTGGCTACTAAAATTACTATTGCTAAGAGTTGTCATAAAATATAATTGCGATAATTTTTAATACACAATTATTTTAAAAAATATGTAAACTTTTAATTTATATTGTGATAGAGACCTTGAGGTTAAAAAAAGTGTTTTTCGGACTCATTAATTTTGGACACTTTTCAAGGTCATTTGCCATTTTGTTTACACAATCGCCATTTTGTTTTACCCAATTTCGCGAACCGCAGAAGTTGATTCTTTCTTTTTTAGGAAAGTAATCTGCGGAGTCTACATCTTTCCGAATCATTTGCGAATATTATTATTATAAGAAAATATTTTATATTGGCTATAATGCCTCCTGTTAAGCATTTTTCGTCTAGTGAAGTGAATCAGTATGAATTATCGTCTAGATTATTAACTTTAACCGAAAATACATCGTATACACTAACACAAATAAATGGACAGAGGATTTACAGGAAAGCCCCTCATGCTTGGAGTGGACCGGAGCCTTCAAGGAACTGTGAGGTAAGTTGGTATACTTACCCTCGTATTTTGGAAGCACATGGGTCTTACAAAAACTCATGGAGTGGACGTGAGTGGCGTCCCTCTGAAGCTGCAGGAATTAGGTATACCTGAAAGCTTCTATAATATAAGTACACCTTTGTGTTGTCTATCGATGCTAGGTAGTGGTAGAATTTGGCGCCAAACTTGCGAATGAGACTAATAAGTACAGTTTAAAGCATCGGCGTGTGGCTTGTGGAAGCTTAGTACTCCCTAGAACCAGCCCGCGAGCCATTAAAATCTATTAGAAAAATTGATATTTTTCAAGGCAAGGCAGCTCTTCACGCCTTTGTCACACTTTGACACCTACGCAGCCTCGTAGAAGCTCAATGGCGGCGGGCAAACGCATTATAATCCCGCTTCGCGGTCCCGGGCGTACTACTTACAAAGTTCTTGAACGCTTTCATGCTTCGAAAGCTAATCTGCCGCGGAATACGCGAAGATAGGGAGGCACCTACATCTACGCGCGATTTGACATTTTTAGGTAAGTACCTCTTATAAAGTACCTCCTGAACCGCGCATCCAATGCAACCCTATTCCTGCAATTTGGAGTTGTAGCTTTTGTATGATCGCTTGCGGCGCCTCAGATACTGAGAACATATCTACACGACGGACTGCTTTGCAACCGCAAGCGCACAAGGCGCGCTCGCAGCCAAGGATTCCTCATGAGCGTCCATGGGAATACGACGCGCTTTTTTTGCGTAAATGTATTGTAGTTACCTACTTGCCGTGATGAACATAAATTCTTGTTTATGGCGCGTACAAAACAAATTCCTTTTGTTGGTATATTTGAGGGGTAGGCCTGGGAATGTTCTACACATACATACAGATATTTCAAGTCCAGCTAGGGTCCAGGGCCGTAAAACCCAAAGGCCACGTTAGGGTATTGGTGGGCCTAGGGCGTAGCCAGGTGGGCCCCCCTCCGCTCCCCGGAAATCTAACAGCCAACCAAATGGGGGGTCCATTAATTACGTGAGGTGATCAGGGGGAGGAGGGGGGTCAAGCAAAATATCACCAAATCTTACCTGGAGGGAGTGGCGGGGTCTCGAAAAATATCACGCAGTTTTTTCTTTCAAAAAATATGTAAAAATGTGAGAGAATCAGATCAAATTAATGTAAGACATGTTTTTAGACTAAATATGTGTGGCGAAATCTGAAACATTTTTTTAGTGGTTAAATTGAAGTTGAAGATTTTACTGAACATCACATGAAATTATTGTTACCAATAATCACTCTTGAAACCGTGCACGAGTCTCCATAGACTAAATTAGAATGAATATTCTCCTATATAATATTAGTAGTTCCTATTTAAGTGTCTTTTTTTACAATTCAATCGTTGTGATTAAAGATTTTATTTGAAAAAATGGTCTTTACTAGTCTTAATAAAAATAATGAAACATATTATAATGTTTTTATAAAATAATTCAAAATATAAATTTTGAAAGATTTCACGTGAGATTAGGGAAGAGTGGAGGGTGTCGAAGAAAAACTCACGAAATCTCACCAGGGAGAAGTGGGGGTTAGAAAAATCCTCAAAAACGCCTGGCGTAATTAGTATACGCCCCCAAAATAACATGGGGGTATGGGTAGGGTCTGGCTCGAACCCCTCCCGAAACATATTTCTGACTACGGCCATGAGTGGGCCTGAAGATAAGAGAATCAAAATAGTGGTGCGTTGCTAGCCGCATCGCTAAGTCACGCTTGGAGTGGAGGTGGAGTGTTTCACGTGTGAACAAGAAAGTTTTTAATTAACTTGAAGTGGTTTCCTCAGGTATTCATTGGGCGGATCCCTCACGATTGCTTCGAAGACACCCTGGTGCCGCTCTTCCGCCAGGCCGGCGAGTTGTTCGAGTTTCGGCTCATGATCAACTTCTCCGGATGGAATAGAGGGTAAGTTGTAGAGAATTAAGGCTTTTGCGTGTTTTTTGAAAGTAGCGAATCTTGCGAATGTTAAAAATTTTGACCGCGGATGCTTACTGATATTATTTATTTATATAACTATAGGTAGGTATTCTCGTCCAAAATACCTCAGTGCTTCAAGACGAAAGTGTTTAATCAATGTGTGTTACCAGTGATGGGTTGATGACTTATGGCTCTGAAACGTGGTCCCTTACTATGGGTCTCAAGGTCGTTCAGCGCGTTATGAAGAGGGCTATGCTCGGTGTTTCCCTACGTGATCGAATCAGAAATGAGAAAATTCGTACGAGAACAAAAGTCTCTGACTAAGCCCAGCGGATTAGTTCGTTGAAGTGGCAGTGGGCGGGAAACATAGCGCGAAGAACCGATGGCCGATGGGGTAAAAAAGTTCTCGAATGGCAACCAAGTACTGGCAAGCGAAGCGTAGGACACCCACCCACAAGGTGGTCAGACGACCTGACCAAGGTCGCTGGAAAGCGCTGGATGCAGGTCGCTCTTGATCGGTCGTTTTGGAAATCTTTGGGAGAGGTCTATGTCCAGCTGTGGACATTATGCGGCTGAATTGATGATGATGATGAGGTAGGTATTTAGACGAGTACAGAATAGGTATTTAAATGTTTTAACGATTTTTCGGCTTTATTTTTAACCCCTAAACAAAAAAAAAGGGGGGGGGGGGTGTTAAGTTTGACGTGGCTGTGTTTTTGTGTACTTATGTGACTGTCTGTGGCCTCTCGTAGCCCCTTAACAATAGCCCGATTTGATCGAAACGGTTCTTAGCTATTTTTGATGGAAATTGGTTGAGCGGTTTAAGTTATGGGGGGTGAACACTTGAAAACAGATTTTATTTTGCCTTGCAAATAAATTTGTATGGGGCTGTCCGTCGTCTGACTTGCTAGCCGTCATTTGCCCAGCGCGTTTTCTACTTAGGTACCTAGTTTTTTATTATGTTCGTATCCCATCGGCGTCGTCTTCAAGATTGCCTACAAGATGAAGGTACATCGTCTACCGCCTTAGCGCGTCGATCCTATAGGAAAACAATGTGGATGGTGATAGGGTTAAGCATGGCTATTTTTATCGTGAGATTCCTATTAATTCCAGAAGTATCTAGATACTTCTTCCTACCATACTTACAGTAGTAGGCTACTGTAACATTCTGTGAATAAGAAAGTTTCCAACAACTTAAATACCAAATAGTTACAAATCAGATACTTTTTTCTAAATGTAAAAAAAGAACTGTCTATGGGATTTGTATGAAATAAAGACTAATGTCGTTATAGTTTCTTGGAATCAAATAGCGCTCTTAATACCAGTATTTCTACAATAATAAATCTAAAATGACGTTTAAATGGATATGTTCAAAGACAAGTGTTTTGACGACCTCCGTGGCGTAGTGGTAACCATGCTAGTCCGCCACCCAGAGGTCCCGGGTTCGATCCCCGGTCAGGTCAAGTTGGAAAATGGCCTTTTTCAAATTGTCCTGGATGTTTATCTATATATGTATTTGTTATAAAATATAGTATCGTTGATTCAGTATACCATAACACAAGTCTCGAACTTACTTTGGGGCTAGCTCAATCAGTGTTATTTGTCCCTATATATTTATTTATTTATGTGACATTATTTTGCGAGGTTTTATTTTCTTCAACAACCAAATGATTTACCCAGGAAACTTTCTTATTATGAAAATTGCGAAAAGGAACACTCAAATAATTATAATTTTTCAAAACTTAAAACCTACTTCACCCAACAACTACACAACCGATTTTGATAAAACTAAGGGACCACTTGACAAGTATACCAGTACAAACAAAAAAGAAAAAAACTAAAACCGGTCCACATGCTTTTTCGAATTATCGGTGAACATAAATTAAAAAAAAAAAACATCGCGAAAAATTGCAGCCTCCTTCTTTTTGAAAATCTGTCGAAAATACATGACATTTCCATGCGATAGATAAAGATATGCCGTTAATTTGTAGCTATAGTTACCCACATCTCTCTCTCTCTCTCTCTCTCTCTCTTATCTCAGCGTATTCGAAGTTGCATCCTCAGCTGTAATGCTGAGAAGCCCGGGGTCCGCTTTCCGACTTTTTCTTCACCACTTCGCACGGTCTTGAGCATCCGTGGTTGTAAGACGATGAGCACACATATCATCCTTAACGACGTCCAGCCAGCACGTCTTGGGTCTACCACGCCTGCCGGGCCATGGCGGCGGAGGCGGCATGCCTATACGTCACAGACTACTCAACCATACGTGTTTATTTCCCACGTAACTTGCCGGCTTCCACTAGAGGTGACCGTACCAGCGTAGGCGTCTCTTGCAGCTTGTCTGCTATCTTACGGACATGATGGCTATAGTCACACACATACAGTAGAAAAATACAAAATTTCTAAACAAAACATGAGAAAACATCGCAATGCTAAGAGATATACTTATATCAATATATTTGTATCTATGTGCTACAGCAATCCAAAAAGGTAGCTTAGTGCTTGCATTCGTACTGTCTCAGAATCAGCGCGGGTACCTACGTTATGAAATAAACTGTATAGGAAAGCGTGCTTAATAATATCTTGATAGGTATAGGAATTGACCGAGTCATCGTCAACTTGAATATTCGAGCTATGCTATTTGCATAGAAAAATACCTAGTCGCAAGCTCTCTATCATATCATACCCACGTGGTCGTCAATAGCTTCAAACTTGTTGATTGCTGCTGATCGTAAAACGTAATGCTAATTACGAGGATGAAGGATACTTACCTAAGTTGCGTCGTATCGTATCGAGGATGTAATTTGAGGTTCTATCTAAACCACAGAATAAGTACTAGCCTAAACATACTTTTTGGTCGTAGGTATGCATTTGCGATGTACACTACTGATGCCGAGGCGAGCAATGCTATAAGGATGTTCAACAACTACATGATTCGGCCATCATGGCAGCTGGGTAAGCAATTAATATTGTGTTTTTTCCTATTATACCTTCTATTGCAACTTCCGACGCTTGTTTGTAACATTCGTGATTTACAGCAAAACTTATCAAAAATGCAATTTTATTTTAATTAGTAATTTAAAAGTGTAAATTATTTTTCCCTGGTGGTCTGGCTGGGGTGAATGAAAAATCTTAGAATTTACCATCTGCTTCTCTTCCCGCGCAGATCGTAGAACCCGATCGAGGGAATAGGCAAAAATGCGAATCATGTCAATAGGCGATGCTGCTAGCAACCCATCACTATTTTGATTACTTTTTCTACCTTCTCTCGTTGCAATCTCGTTCTCGCGAGATAACGTTGTCGCGTGATCTCGGCCGAAAAATGGACGAGACCTTTTTCTTAAATTAATAGACAGTTTTATTATCAAGACCTTTGTTTGATATTAGAACAGAAGACTGGTTGTTTATTTCATTTCTTATTTGATTAGATACGTCAAAGTTTACTACTTAAAAGTTTATTGAAAAAAATCGTAAAAATAATGTTTATTTCACAATACCTATTCTTAACATTTTAGTTTCTAATTTATTCAAATATTTTAGTTATTTGCAAGAATAAACCCACAATACTGCCAATCTCGTGAGATTTCGAAATTGGCGAGATCTCGCGGTATTCGAGATCTCGCGGTATTCGAGATCTCGCGGTATTGTTGTTCATAAACTTGCGAGATCTCGACTGAGCCCCAATCACGCGCTTTCCGTTCCCACCACCAGGCCTTTGAGTCTCGTCCCTAGGCTCTCTTAGAGCCGCAAGACCCAAAATGCTGTCTGCCCCGTTACGGATAATGACGTGATAGTATGTATTTAATAAGTTTGACATCAGATGATCCCTCACACAACAACAGGTGTGTGCCCCTCTATCAACAACTGCCGCATCTTCATATCCCGCATCCCGCCGACGACGCCGTCCGCTGAGATCGTGCGCCTGCTGTACGCGCTCACGGACGAAGTGCAGGAGGTTCGCATCAGGCGCTCCATCGCGTCTTGTGCGGCGATCGTGGAGTACAAGTCGCACCGCGGCGCGGCCATGGCCAGGAAAGCGCTGGTGGCTGCCGCGGCGGCCGCCTGGGGCTGCGGCGCGAGGCCCGCCGTGGACTGGTCGCTGCCGCAGTCGCCGCAGTTGCTGAAGCAGTACCGCGAGGTTAGTCACAGCCGGTGTTGCCGACTATAGATACTGTCGATAGTATTGATAGCTGTTTTGGAGCAATACTATTGATAATCAAGAATGCTATCGCTAATATGTTTTATTTAAAATATCGATATTCTATCGATAGTGGACTATCGAGCAGCAACACTAGTCAGTCACAGGCCAGCTACTATTTCTTTGAGGCAAAATCAAAAAAAAATGTTGGGCAAGTTTCACCAGGGTGGCAACTAAAGAGGCTTAACATTCGTAATACTGAAATAAATAAAGACTGAAGTCAGTTTATGATACTTAATATTAATTTCCCCAAGGTACATGTATTAAAATATGAAATATTATTGTTGGTGAAAAAAAACCAGCTGATCCGAGTTTTTTAAGGACAGTTGTTTAGTATCATGAATCTACCCTTTGTTAAGACGTAATTATATCGTGTCGTCTGTGCGCGCAGCAAACTCAATTCAGTCAGTCAAGTCAATCAAGTGTTAGAAAGTAGTTTCTATAAAAACGGTTTAGTAGATGAAAATATTCGTCCGGCATTCGGAGAAGGAATGAAATTTTATAATTGTTTAAAGTTTAAAACGTAATGCTAGTTGAATTGAATATCTATTTTTACATTTTTACGCAATATTAATCTAGCCGCTATAATTTGTTTTCTCTATTGCAAGGAAGTAGTTCTGTTTCGGGTAATATTAAATTTCCTACTACATTGCAAAATTCTAGTTAAGGCGATTGGCACCCTGCTCTGCATTCCGCTGCGTTACGCGGGGACGCCATACAAAAACGACGCGCGTAGACGCGGTGTCAGTGTGTTGTCCTATGCGTGTGTTCTATACAAATGGAGAAACTTGTATTGTATACAGTCCGGCCGGGCGACCCCGCGCTACGCACCGGGGTTCGGAGCAGTGTACGAATCGCCTTAAAGCCGGGACAAAAGAGCTATTTTAAAAAGTGCAAACTCAAAGTCAAATGTCACAAATTTTTATTCAATTTAGGAGAAAATGTCTCAAAAGTAATTTTTTTAAAATATTGTTTTGGTGCAAAAGCTAAAAAATACTAGCATTTTGGAACGACCACTGCTGGTAAGATTACGCCGAAAGAAACCCAGTTCAGTATTGCATGATTTAATTTCTTATTACATTGCAGAATCCTTGTTTAATTTAAGAGCCTTTTCACCTTTGGTTGGCTGTCTCGCTCGCACAATCAAACATTTTTAAAGATTATTAAAAAATGTGACTCATTTGAAGAAAACTGTTTCATAAACGTTTTAATATATTATATGTAAGATATTGTAGACATGTTTTTTTATTGTTTATGTGTGTGTGTATCGAGAATAAGGTCATCAAAATTTTAAATTCTTAATGACCTTATTTTCGATACACACCCACATAAACAATAAAAAAAAATCTAACATATAATATAATAGGTTGGTGAAAAAGTCTTATCGCATTTTATATGAAAATTCAAAACATTTTTTAATATAGTTTATTTACATTTAACTAAAGTATGTAGGTACCATTTTGTTCGATAACTTTTTGCCATCTTATAGGTAGGGACATGATCCCATTGCTATAGAAATTTTGGGGCTTCTGATCAAAAAACTGCGTCAAGTAGTTTTGGCAGTCCTCTCGTGATGTTAACCTGACACTGCCTAAAGAATTCTGAAGAGACCGAAACAGCTGGGAATCTGAAGATGCCAGGTCAGGACTATACGGCGGATGCATTATCACCTCCCAGCCAAACTCTCTTAATTTTTGCTGAGTGGTTAAAGATGCGTGAGGTCTAGCGTTATCATGATGAAAAACCACACCCCTTCTGTTGATTAATTCCGGCCGCTTTCTCTCAACTTCTTGCTTTAATCTTATCAGTTGTTCGCAGTAGAGTTCTGAATCGATGGTCCTGCCTGGTAACAGCTCATAATGAATAATGCCCTTCCAATCTCACCACACACAGCATCACCTTGTTGCGAGTTAACCCGGGTTTCGCCACAGTCTATGAAGCCTGACCGGCCTTTGACCATGACCTTTTTCGCACGTTCTTGTCGTACGTGATCCACTTTTCATCACCAGTTATCAATTTCTTCAAAAATGGTTCGGTCTCATTACGTCGTAATAAAGAATCACAAATGAGTACACGGTTCATTAGGTTTGTTTCAGAGAGCTCGTGAGGTACCCAAATATCGATTTTTTTGTGTACCCATTTTTTTTCAAATGCGCCAAAACTGTTTTTTGGTCAATTTCCAGTTCCTCAGCTACGTCGTAACTACTGATATGCCGATCATGCTCCACTTTTTAAAAATAGCATCCATTTTATCCGTAACAGGGCGACCAGAGCGACGTGCATCATTGACGTCAAAATTTCCGGATTGAAAACGCTTAAACCAAATTTGTGCTACTCTCACAGACACTGCACTAGGTCCATAAACATCGCAAATTTTTTTCGCGGGCTGCGTTGCGTTTTTACTTTTTTGGTAGTAAAATTTTAAAATGTATCTAATTTCTTCATTAGATTCACTCATCTTGACGGTAAGAAAAACAAATGAAAATCACGCATTTTCCTAATTTGAATTTGTAATTATCTTCTTTAAAATTTAAACTTTTAAATAATACCAAAACCAGCTAGGTACAAATAGTATAGCCAAAGTGGTTTTATTACAAGTTCATACATACTATATGCGAAAAGACTTTTTCCCCAACCTAATATTAAAACGTTTATGAAATACTTTTCTTCAAATGAGTCACATTTTTAAATAATCTTTAAAAATGTTTGATTGTGCGAGCGAGACAGCCAACCGAAGGTGAAAAGGCTCCTAACGGGACATAAGCTTAAAGTGCGATTGTAATAAGTGCATGATTTCAGATCGGCCGCTGGTCCCCGGAGCGTGGCGTGGAGCTGACGCGTGCGCCCGAGGAGGGGTGCGCGAGCTCCCCGCCCGTGGCCGCCGCCGCGCCCACCTACACGCTGGAGCCGTGGTCGCAGGCCCGCCGCCTGCGCATGATACACGAGGCGCAGCGCAACGCCGCCGCCGCTGCTGAGTGAGTTGTTTTTCTTTTCAACATCATCCCAGCCCTTCTGCCGCCCACTGCTGAGCATCTGTGCTGCTCTCATCCATGTGTGACCCGCGACTTTGATTATATCGTCAACCCATCGCATAGGCGGACGCCCGACGCTTCTCTCACCCATTCTGGGCCACCATGCGGTCAGTGCCTTGCTCCACCTGCCATTACTTCGTCTGTTTTTCTTTTAGCACAGAATTAATATAAGTATTACATGCACCCTCCACACGGCGCGAAAGGGGGAGAGTTGCAAGGACAGGGAACGGGGACCTACATGCTTGCATACCGGCAATATGGCTATGGCAAGGCTTGAAATACCGGTATTTAATAAAACCGGTACAATTGACCTTGGTGAGGTACCGGTGCCAAACATAGTACCTGTACTATTTTCTTTTTATTTTTTTTACATGTATAAGCAGATAGCAGCAGGTACCTGTACTTAAAAGGAGGAGTACCGGTACCCATCTAGAACAGGTACCCAAGTTCCAAAATGAAAAGAACCTCTAAATACCGGTACAGAAACTGAAATTTTGGTACCGGTGCCAAGCCTTGATGGTTGGTGCGTATTTTCAACACCCCGGTTGTTGTCTAGATGGGCCAACCGCATCCCGAGCGCGGAGTCGCTGGTGTCGTCGATGGCATCGCTGGGGCTGGGCATGGGCATGGGGCTGGACGTGGGCGAGCGCGCGGTGTGGGCGCCGCCGGCCGCGGGCACGGGCTCGCCGCGCTCGGCGCCCGCGCCCGACTTCAACCCCTGGACGGCGCGACACCCGCTCGGCTTCATCTCGCCCAACAAGCATGACGAGTGAGTCGCTTTTATCACTGGCCAGTTACGCAACCAATAAAACTTTAATAAATTTTATTCCATTTTTAAAAAGTATTATGTTTGACGGATGAAAATCAATGAGTCGATCGAAACGTAGGCTTTGTACATTATACGATCCTTTCGGCTGTGATAGTTTATTCATCGGCATTTTATAAATTTGAGATCTATTTAATTTCATCATATAAACTGTTCTTTTTATTGCTACTGAAAACCCTAAACCAATAATGACTTTATTTTAAAAAATTAACCGAACATATTATGTTTCACGGATGAAAATCAATTAGTCGATCGAAACGTAGACATTATACGGTCCTTTTCACTGTAATGGATCATTCGTCAGTATTTTACAAATTTGAGATCTGTTTAATTTCATCATACAAGCAGTCTATATTATTGCTACTGAAAGCCCTAAACCTAGCAAAAGCACGTAGGTAATGTAATCTATAGCCATTAAAATTTTAAAGTTTAAAATCTACTATTTTGCCAACTGGAATTCTCATCATTAGGAATATAAAAATTGTTTACTATGTTGTATTATCATTTGACCACGTCAATCTAATTGTGCTCCCTCAGCCTTCAACTATTCTGACAATAAGTCGGCATATTAATGAGCAGCATAACATATTATTTACGCGTAGGAGGAATACATAAATCGACTACATTGACTCTCTGATGAACTATAAAAATAATTCGCTTAAACAATGAATTTTTAGCTTGCGTTGCGTAATTGTCCAGCTGCCGTCTGTATTTGCATTTGATTTCTTATTTTGTTGATTATTTATTGCACGTGTTTAATTAAGAATGTAGGTGTTTGTGCGGCGCGACGCACGCCGTGCTGGTTTCAGTGGAGTGCGGGAGGAATTGAGCGCGAGGCGAGGTGACATTGGCCCACTATTTTGTTCTGAATGTCAAAGCTGATGAAAGCAAACGACCGTACTTTTCACCAGGGGCGTATCTGGTGAAATATAGGTGTTTTGCAAATTGCACCCCCTTTGCCCCTGCATACCATTTAGAAGTTTAAGCTTTGCTCTATTTTCTTTTTTCCAAAACGGTCTGTGCACTTTAAGGGGCTACCTGAATTTTCCGCGGTCCAGTGCTGCCCCCATTTGTAATAAATCATTTGAAAGGAAACGGAGACATCATTTAAAATTTGGCCTTAATCAGACCCTAGATAACCCTTTAAACTATTTTATGAACTAGGTACTGTTTACAGTTTAAAGTGAGAACGTGAAGCTTTTCTACGCACATACGCCAAAAGTGGCCGTTTTTCGCAATTGTGCGAGAAAAGCTTCACGTTCTTACTTTAAATTGTAAACAGTAGTTCATAAAATAGTTTAAAGGGTTATCTAGGGTCTGATCAAATCCAAATTTGAAACGATGTCTCCGTTTCCTATCAAATGATTTATTTCAAATGGGGGCAGCACTGGACCCCGGAAAATTCATGTAGCCCCTTAAGCGACGATGAGCAGTTACTAAATAAAATTAAGTTTAGAGTGAGACAAGAAATTTAATTCGTGTATAAATTCCGTGTCCATTCAAAGGAGTTAAGTTGCGATTTCAGTATGTTTTTTCTATGATGTGTGTTCTACGCATCCCTCGAAAAACAATTCTGTCGAATTATCGCAGTGTACAGCTACGCCCTTGTGGTACGCAATATTTTTATTTTTTAATCAATTACGTGTCTACGTGTTGCCACTATTTGGACCATATATTTAAACAGCTATTTATTTCAATCCCATTTTATCAAATAACTTAGGTTTTGGTGCGCTTTCTATATAACTTTTTACCGACTTGCCTTGTATGCCTAGGGGACTCATTCTAATTGCATGAATTAACAGCATACTAAACATGTTGACGTGACATTACGCAATTTTTTGTTACGTGCGCTTACTTTGCTTAAGGGAACAAGAAAGTGCGTTTAAGATTGTATCAATTTAATTTCAATGAATAATTGTTTTGATTTATCTTTATTCTTTTTCCCTTAACACAGTCAAATCTCCTCTCGCGCTCCATATAATGTATAAGAGAGGAACATTTTTAATTTTTGACATTCTTTTAATTTAATCCTAAATGTATTTTAATTAAGAATCCAATTGAATGGCGTAATTATTAATGTATTAAAATTTGAAGCTTTTATAAGGCAACATCGATATATTTAAGCATGTGTCTACAATTTTAATGTTATAGAGTATGAATTAAGGGGAACAGGCGAGTGTAGGAGCTTGCTGCAGGTCCATTCTTTGCAGGGCGCCGAGTCTCTTAATCCATTTTGCTATTTTTGACTGCGTTACCGCCGAAGGTGATATGATTGCATTAGCAATGTTGTTTGCGCGTCAGCTCCACTGTCAACGTAGCATCATCACGACCCCTCATAATGGCACAATCGAAACAGCAGACTCGACGCCCGGCCCGCGCTCGCCACTTATTTAGTATTATTGCACTACTGGCAATCTGCATTTTTTGATGTTTTTTCAACGAAATATTCATGTTATCGTAGTTTACTATATCTGTGTGAATATGTCTATTTAAAATCAGGTTTTACGTAAATCAATTTGGATCTGTTTTCTCAGCATTGATTAACCAGCATTATGAAATTATCTAATTAACAAAATCTAGACATTTTGTAGCGAGACAATATGAATTTATCTCTCGATCTTTTAAGAGTTTTAAGTAATATTGCATGCCAGTATTGATTAATAAATTTAAGTACAATGGTTTAAGCTTGGTGTTTTATTTTGCACTGCTTCGTGTTCCGTTCCGTCCATTAACATGATCGCAGCATGCTTATGTGCATCTTGTTTGTCTATACTCATCTAAAGTGTCACAGGAATATTTAAAAAATGTCGCAATAATTTATTTATTTACCAATTTATGTACACGGAAAATGTATACAAGAGAATATATAAAATAAAAGTTGTATAAAGGCTCTTCCAGTAGTAGTAGAATTAATCAGATGAAACTTGTCATAAAATTGTGTCGATTAGTATTGTTGTCATCCTAATACAATTTTAAGTATTCTTGTGACTTCATAGTGCATGCTGCACTGCATTATCTTCAAGGTTACAGCACATTATACCTAACACCACAGGGCGCAGGGCACTGCACACATTTCCTCGTCACAGATCAAACGTGCGGGAAACCAGTTTGTTTTTCCCACATGCAGCCTAGCGATTACCGCACACTGCAGGCTATGTAGGACAACGTTTTCCTTCAATGCCGCGACGGCCCACCGCGAAAACAGCCGCGGTGATGTCAAACAAAACAGTGCGCTCGCGCCGCGCGCCCGTGTCTCCGCGAGATGTCATAAACAGTGGTAATAAACACATGGACCTGAATCGGTGGTAGTCCTAGGAAGTGTTATCGGACGGGCGATGGCGGTGTGCGACAAATGGGTCGCGCTAAAGATAGTGGAATTTGTAAGTCAGCCTTTAATGTTCGCTTTACTGGTGCATGTGGCGGTAGAGTAGTGCATGTGTTATAGAGCTTAATTAATGTAAAGGTAATGCTTCTTATCTATAGATTCATTAGTAGTTTTGTTACCTAAGGAAATGGGTATCCAAATCAGTATGGTGACAAATGTTGACATCTTAGATATTAATTATTTATTGTAGTTGGAGGTGTGATAAACTATGCATTTCATGGTTCTTCTCTTGACAATAGGCTCGTAAAGTTTGTTTGAATTATTTTTTTAACCAAGTTTAGTCCATCGCGTGTGTGCCAAATCCATATTAACCGTGTATACAACTTTGCAAAAGTTTATGAACTTTGTTTTCAGTTGACAATTTGTATTATAGAATAGATTGATTCTCATAGTATGTGCGTCCTCCACAACTTTGACATTTCGAGCTTAAAAAGTTCAAACTGCCACAAATGACGAAAAGGTTTTTGAATTCTTCGTTAAAGGGTTCTCAAACTAATCGTCTTTAATATCACTTTTACTTTTAAGGCTTTGCTCTACTTTAATTAATGCAATCATCAGAAACGAGTTACTTAGTTGCAACTAAAATGCTTGTATAACCATTTGTGCTACCGTTACTTACATTTAATTTTACGGCTAAGTTGATTACATTCTTCAATTAACTATTTTCCAATAATTATTGATGAGTTTATATCAGGTCAAAATTCCCGGAGGTTCTTGTAAAATCTACCAAAGTATTTGAGGAAGTTTACATAGTGCGCTATGTAGAGCAAGTTCAGTCATGATTTCATGATATTGATATTATTGGACATTTTTATGATTTGGACATTAGTAGTGAAATTTTTAACTTGTATTGAGAATAAATGAAAACAATATTATCCTGTGTATTTCCCGAAAGTTAATAAAAACTTTAAATAAAAAATTATCAATAACTTTAAAAAGTCGTTTTCTCTAGTTCCACACCTTATTTTTTTATTGCTGTATTTTGATCCTAATTCGTAACATCTCTTAATTTTTTAAAATAATTTAACTTAGGGCAATAAACTAATTGTAAAATTGTAAACTATGTACGGGCAGGATACTCTACAGTCTTGATTTGCTCCTTCTTAGAATCTACTATACCAGCATTTACACCTATGTCTCAGCTATAAGATTCAAACAAGCACATTTGCGTTTCCGAGTTCAGACACTATATTGTTCAAAATATTAGTTCAAGATCTTCGCCCCATTTTCTATCGCTATCTCTTCACCACCCACAGCATTTCTTATCTTACCTCTCTATTATGAAAGTGTCATTGCCCATATTGCGCCAGCGTGACGTAATAACACACCTGCATAGTTTGTATGTTGTAGTGTATGTTTATAAGAGGACAGAGGTACATACGCCTTGCGTGGTTTGAAGATAGCTTAGGGCCTCGCCTCGCCACTTCGGCCTCAGCGAAAGTGTTTTGGAGGTCTATTGCGTAAAGTAAATATCGATTTTGAAGAATGTAACGTTATTTGTTTGATAATTATAATAACGGGTTTTGGTGCATCGACTTTCCATTTCTATTTCACTACGAGATACTCGTATGCAAATATAATTGTTTTATGGTTTTCATCAGGGTTTCTAATCGTCAGGGATTGTATCTTGATTTTGGGCAAGATGTCTTTTCTCACCTGCCTTAGTTGTCCGAGAACTCCTTTTCAATAAGGTAATTAATTGATTATAACATTGACAAACTCGACAAAATTGGGTATTTTCCTAGATCTTTATTTGGTACTTACTGTTAAGAAAATAAAACGTCACGAAATAATGTCACTTGTCTTGATTAATTTGATCATATCCATTTTCAGCACTACTTGTATATTCTAAATCTTTGATTTTCAGTGTTATTTTTGATCTATGATTGCTGAAAAACTAATCCAATAACCTATGACGTCATTGGTCTGTATTTCATACAAATCTCATATCGTTTTGATGTTTAGAAAAGTATCTGATTTGAGTTGTTGGAAACTAGCAGATTCTCATTTGCTTTCGTACAAACCTCAATTTCTTTTTATCAAATTTACGTAGAAACATCTTGTCCGACCTTCAAGTCTTTTCTTCACGCTAAATATTGTGGCCATAAATATTTGGGCCTTCATTAGCTTTTTCATGTGCTAATTTGGAGGCGCTTTATTTAGTATGGGCCGAGCTAACGAAGTACTCCGGTGACCTTTGGCGCGAGCCTGGCAGTTGCAACATCCGTCAGTACTTTATAGCTTTAATAGTAAAACAAGTTTTTTAGTTGCACGTTGCAGCGCCGGTTGATTTCTTTTCATACATTTGCGTTTCTTTGTGATGATATGTCATCCATAAATATCGTTGCGTGCATTTGCCAGAAAATTTAAGAGACTGAAAAATATAGCTAAAATATATGCACTCAAAAAGTTCACTCCAAATTGTTAATTGTGCAGTTTTTAGCAAGTTTCTTTCCTTTCGCTCAGGTTAGGATTCAGTTCTTACCAAAATGTCCACTTTTGTAAGTCGTTAATTTTTTTCGGTCCATGGAGACCTGCAAGAATTGTTACAGAGTACACTCAACTCAAATATATAACTCAACTACCGCTTTCAAGCGAATCCGATATTAAATTTCGGAGTCTATGACTTAGTAAATAAGATTTTATACATTTCCTATTTATTCTATTCAAATCCATTATGGAACTTAGACCTATGTTGCAGTGGCTGTGGAACCTAGGCATGTGTCTAGGCAATTTTTTCCGACAAGCTCATCTAAATGATGTACGATCTAAATGCTGCTTTGTTTGTCCGTTTTTCCAGTCCAATGTCCGTCATGCATGTAGTTTGATGGGTGATACAGTCACAGTAAAAAGTTATCAATTTAAAACGTTACTCACCATATACCTGCATCCTATTGTTATATGTCAGGGCAGCGAATTATTGCGATACACGACACGTTCAGGTCAACGTATTGCATAATTGTGGTTCACTTACCGCGGTTAGTACTTGTATTAATTTTGTGTCGAGTGTCGAGGACCTGTGTCACCGAGTTGACTCCGACCTAAACGACCCTGCCAATTCACGCCGTTAAATTCTGATATTGATAACTTTATTGCTGAATTGGACGAATTCGGGACAGTAACATACGTGAATAGTTTATTTTAATGACGAATGTCGACTACAATTTTTTTTATATCATGAGGCGACGCGAAATACACTTGTTTAAAAAGTCAACAACTCTGAACGTCACAAAGGTAGCCTAGAGGCAGACCACCTGCCATACGGTGGTCCAGTATTCAAATGTGACCAGGAACAAAATATTTTTGTGACCTTAAAAGGGTTGTATTTCTGCCTTCTACACGAATTAGGTAAAGCATTATGATATCATTTTTCCAAAGTAAGATAAAACCTATAAATGAACACAGTTTACGTTTCAAAAATCCCGAGCTCAGGTGATTAATGGCTTATGTTTTGTATGAAAACTTATTCAATTTTCAAATCCGCTATTTGCCAATAAGTCAAATCAGATACTTTATTCGAAAGGTCGAAACAAACATTTTCTACGGGATCTCTATGAACTACGTGCAGATGACGTCATAGTTTCTTGAAGTCAAATAGCGCTCTTATTATCAGTTATTATGCAATAATAAATTTAAAATCACGTAAAAATGGATATGGTACAAAGACAAGTGACATTGTTTTGCGACGTTTTATTTTCTTACTAGCTGATGCCCGCGACTTCGTTCGCGTGGACTTTATGACTCCGGCGTCTAAATATAAATAAAAACTAATGAGAGAGATAAATACAGTTTCACTGGCATCACTCACTTACTGTGAGCTTTAAGTGTCTCAGCAGACTATGCCGAAGTTTAGTGTCTAAAGTTCGGTGGGGATGACACACTAAATAAGCTGAAGTTCAGCTGCTGAAGTTCGGTGGAAACGCCGGACAGTAGTGATGTGTCGATATGAGAATTTAATCTTCCGTCTTTGGCGCGTCTGCGGCGAACGGAAACGGGAGCGGAAGAGGGAACGGAAGTGGAAGAGGGAACGGGAACGGGAACGGGAACGGGAACGGGAGCGGAAGCGGAAGCGGGAGCGGCAGCGGTGGCGGCAGCAGTGGCGGCGGCGGCGGCGGCGGCGGCGTCGGCTGCGGCGGCGGCGGCGTCGGCGGTGGCGGAGGCGTCGGCACCGGCGGCGGAGGAGTCTGCGGCGGCGGCGGCGGCGGCGGAAGCGGCGGCGGCGACGTCAGCGGAAGCGGTGGTGGCGGCAGCGGCGGCGGCAGCAGTGGCGGCGGCGGCGGCGGCGGCGGCGGGAGCGGGAGAGGGAGTGGGAGCGGAAGTGGGAGCGGGAGCGGAACGGGTACGGGTACAGGTACGGGTACGGGTAAGGGTACGGGTACGTGTACAGGTACGGGTACGGGTACGGGTCCGATTCAGGCAAAAGCATCGGAAGTTCGGCGTTATGTGTTGCTAGTAATGCAAATAACATTGCAGGCATGCATTGGCTGAAATTCAGCCGCTGAACTTCGGCATACAGTGCTGAGACATTAAGTTGGGTTCCGTTACACAGTTTCGGCGGAGTCAAATTTCGCATCAGCATTATTGGCCCTCCGACATTATTTTGTGAGCCGTGAGTCCATTTGCTGCAAGTGAATTAAGAAACTCAACTGGATAATTGGTGGCGTCGTCAACAACACTATCCAAGAAATCTAAATATATATCTAAATATATATAACTCAAAGGTGACTGACTGACTGACATAGTGATCTATCAACGCACAGCCCAAACCACTGGACGGATCGGGCTGAAATTTGGCATGCAGGTAGATGTTATGACGTAGGCATCCGCTAAGAAAGGATTTTGATCAATTCTAACCCCAAGGGGATAAAATAGGGGATGAAAGTTTGTATAAAACTTTGTCAATTTTAAACCGATCGGGCTGAGACGCATGCATAAAGCTACTATAACGTAGGCATCCCCTAAGAAAGGATTTTGATAAATTACACCCCTACGCGAGCGAAGCCGCGGGCACAAGCTAGTTAACAATAATTTGCGTCATAAGTTCTTTATTAATTGATTTTTAATTTTTTGGTGTCAATATGGCGCGTTCACATAACCAAAAATTTTCTGGTGTGTTATGCTCTGAAGGTCCGCAAATACTTAACTTATAAGTTCTACTTCGGAAGAAACAACTTTTTTTTTGAAAAAATTTCAATGTACAGGTACATTTTTTTTACTCTTTTATTATAGTATACATTTAGTATGTTTTTGTTCAGCGGCAACAAAAAACATCATCTACAAAAATTTCAACTGTCTAGCTATAATGGTTCATGAGATACAGCCTGGTGACAGACAGACAGACAAACAGTCGGACGGTCTAAGTAATAGGGTCCCGTTTCTACCCTATGGAACCCTAAAAATCGAATAAAATAAGTATTGATGGGGGGCTCCCATACTACAAACGTGATTTTTCATAGATTATGGTACGGAACCCTTCGCGCGCGTCCGACTCGCGCTTGGCCAGTTGTATTATAACTCAACAAAAAGTTCTCATCAGACTTAACACCTTTTTTAAGGCGGTATTTTAATATTTCTTATAGTTTAGCTGGACCATTATAGTTCTGCATCATGTGTTCCATTTTCCAAAATCAATTATAGCCTATATGTTGCCCAGGCTTCACAGCTATATAACAAAAAAAGTTTCATTCGAATCCGTCCAGTATTTCCGGAGATTAGCGTGTACAAACAGACAAACAGACAGACATTTTTTTTTATTTTCTTACTCTATTACTATATCTCCATCGCCCCAAATATTTTTTTTTGAAAAATTTTCAATGTACAGACACATTTTTTTTACTCTTATTATAGTATAGATTAGTAAAAAATAATTTATTGCTGACCCAGGAAAATACCCATCTTTTTTGCCCTTGTGAGGATGACAGTTATCGTATTATCTGTCGCACTCAGCTAGTGTAGTCTTTTTACGCAATAAAAAATTCTAGGTCTATGTAAAGAGGTCTGTAGAGGCAAATTATAAACCGGAGCAGAGTTCTTCAGCGTAGGTGTACGAGGTAATGTCCCCAAAAACCTCCAACTCCACTACCAAGATCTTGATCACTAGTGAGCATTATCCCCTATGCAAAGATTGTGAGCTAATCATCCTTATGAACAAAACGTTAGATTCTAGGACAAAATTGTGCAAACAACATGACATATTTAAGGCAGTCGTCAAGCTGTGTCAGATGTCTTTAGGTAGCCTGAAAAATCTGTCTCCAATGTTGGCCATTTACACACGAAAAAAAAAACAAAATCAATTAAAAAATTTGTTTTATTCTGCACGTGTTGTATTCACGCACACAACTGTATTATGTACTTATAATTTACGAAATGTAGCGAATGATTTGTGTTTATGAATTGGATTCATATTAGATTGCAATAAAATACATGGATAAATAGAGGTCGGATTGAGATATAGGTGGCTATTTATTAGATGAATCATTGTCATTGGAAGGCGCGGTTGGCATTACTATGTAATTACCGATCTTACGCATGATTGAAATCACTGTAATAAAGTGAACTTGTCACTGTTTGTAGTATTAAGCAGATGATTCAAGATCAATAGTTTCTTATTACATAACTTACCGTGGGAATTAGTATTCCAGATATGCTTATTTTTCTTTTACAGCATTTACAAGTATTTTACGAGTACTGTTAGCGCCGAGTCACAGAATAAGTACTAGTACTCACGTACAGAAGTTTCGCTCAGCAAAGAAATTCCAAGAAATATCTACTCAATGTGGTTAACGATATGGTTTAATTTAATTCGCGTCAAAACTCAGCACCTTTTCATTTAGATACCTAGAAATCCATTGCAAGTCAATTTCATTCTTATAACTGGACAAACGATTCCTATTACTGAATTTCCCACTCCGGAGTGGTCGCCGCGCGCATAGTAATTATGTAGGTATATTTTCGATACCTAAACCGATGTTTCAATTTAAGGTTTTATTTAAAAACTGTAAAGAGTACACATTACCGTTGGATAACATTTTTAATGCATTTCTAGTAAGTAGGCACAAAAAGCAGAAGCGTGAGGTTAGAATCTGCCCTTTCTATTTAGAAGAAGTGCTGTGGTTGCGCTTGGGAAACATCTAGGTAGGTAACCGCAGAAAAGAATGAAATTAGTGCGATTCTCATGATTGCCAAACTTGATTTTGTATGCCTAACTTGAATTAATTCGGTTAGTAGGTTATGTTTTTTTTGAAAAGTGACTGGCGATTAATAATTATTAAGTTTGATAAGAGCCTGTTTCCGCCACAATGGAAACAATTCATTATAAGATTGATAAGTAAAACGTGGTAAAACCACACTGTTTCCTCTAATTTGATGAATCGGATCCGGTTCGTAAATGTAAAAAAAGTAGTAAAATTTTGAATTTACTAGCACTCATAATTAAGTCTGAAATCAAAATACAAATTTTTTTTTCAGGACAGCGTTGTCCTTTCATACCTTCTCTTCTTCTGAGCTAGATTTCTTTTGTATGATTTATGCTTATATGTATTATTTGGGTGTCAGATCTCGAGTTCTAAAGCAGCACAGCTAATTTAAATCCCTTAGCTAGGCGTCGTAGGTATAATTTTTTCATTGGTTTTGATCTTTATGTCAAATGCATAAGGTTCAAATTCAATGTGATACCCATTCGGCCACTGCTTGGCTAAGGGTTATCTCTCTCATCTCAGCGTTTTCCCAGTTGCATCCTCAGCTGCAATGCTGAGAAGCTCGGGGTCCGCTTCAGACTTTTTATTCTCCACTTCGCAGTCTTGAGCATCCTTGGTTGTAAGACGATTAGCACGTATATCATCATTGACGACGTCAAGCCAGCACTTCTTGGGTCTACCACGCCAGCCGGGCCCCGGCGGAGGCGGCATGGCAATACATTACATTTGTTTCCCACGTAACTTGCCGATTTCCGTCGGACGTGACCGTACCAGCGCAGGCGACTTTCTTGCAGTTTGCTATGTCACGGACATGAAGGCTGCCGCGGATACGGGTGTTTCTCACATGATCTCTTCGGCCTCCCTGGCTAAGGGTTATTTATACAAAAACATAATTTAGTACAGATAATAACTCACAAGATAAGAGCGAGAATTCACAAAGTTTACGATATTGACTCCAGAGATTCCCAGAGAAAAAAATTAATGCAATCAAAAGATAAGAGGGCTGGCTCATATCTCGCGCAGAGGATTGTAATAGCTATTCAGCGCGGGAATGCAGCCAATGTTATTGGCAGCATGCCACATGAACCACACTTAGATTTTTAATATAGTTTAATTTAGACTTTCAAAAGTCAAAACTACTTAGATGCAAAACTCATGACTCGAACGTTGCAGAAGCTAGTAAGATATTTACAATTACATTATGGGGCATTATTGTCAATTCATATTCATGTCACGCTTGAGTTACTCCACGTAAACAAATGCAAGGCTCTGCATCATCTTGCTTCATTATTTATCTATGGGAAAATAGGCGCAAGGAAATTACCACGTTTGTACTTGCACTTTAAATTCCATTGTGCACACCATGTTTTCTATGATGAATAGGGGAAAGACGAAAGATTCCCAGTATGTTCTTCAACGTAAAAAAATTAAAGTTCACTAACAGCGTTGTATGGTGTTGAAATGCTCAGCTGCACTGTTGCTAGCCTAGCAGTGCTGAGCAGAGTATTGTTGAAAGAAACCTGGTTTTAGTTGAACTAAAAACTACTCAACCAAAAATCTCTGACTACAAAACTAATCTAAGTCTTATATAATAAGACTTAGTGTTTAAGACTCTCTACTTACTTTTGTAGTTTTTCAGAGATTTCAACCGACGTCGAAAAGTAGGAGTCCCATATATATTTTTTTTTAAATCGGTAGTTTGGTATTGAATTCGGTTTTTAGTTTTGAAAAATGATATCATCATATGGCATGAAGGATGGTTGAGTTTCCTTGCTGACTCGCCACGATTCTTTGACCAATACTTCTCTGCCTTCTCTTCTTCAATTTTGTATTACATTTGCAACCAAATAAACTTACATTACTTTATAATTTATGTAATCACTCTAAAATTAAAATAGTAAGTAATGTCCTAGTTATAACGGAAGTTTAACTTGTGCGTGGACATTTCGTATAGGTATCGGAAAGCGAACCTACGAAAAAAGTATAGCTTAAGCTAAAAATCTACGTTTTCAAGCAGATAGGTACAAGGATACAACTCGGGCGAGATATTATGTACTAAAGTTCTTAAAAGCCATGTATATGAATTTGATGTTACCCGTTAATTTGCACTTCTACCTTCGCACGTTTTTCCACGCAATACGCAGCAGGTGACACATCTGACGCGGCAGCGCCAATGTCGCTCCCACGCCTCGTCAGCCGTGGACGGTGGACAATCGCGAAGGACCACCACCATTGTTTGTCGTCGGCATCTTTTCTTGGGGATGCACAATGGTGATGCGAATGCAATTTTCGTAGTCGTTTTGGAAGTACGGAATTTATGAATGCTAAATCTCAGGCTGTTGTTATGGTGTTTAGTGTCCAACATTTTTCCGTTTTGTGTTTTGAAGATCGTTCTCTTGTTTGTTTTTCGTTGATTTTTGTGTTCGTCTCTACCAACCATACCTAGATACTCGTAGCTTCTTGGGTTTTGGTTGAGCAAATAATATTGGTTTTTTCGATAGAAGCAGTCAATTCTTGATTTCCTTTTCAACCTTCTATTTCAGTTTGAGGTAAAATTACTCCTCTCTTGCAGAGAAAACGATTTGGAACAAACTTTTCTATTCAGTAGGTGTAGATTGGCATAATTGGCATATTAAAATATCTTTACTTGGTTTTGATAGCAATGTTAAGTGCAAGGTAATCTAGGAAGTTGATATTAGATAATAATGGAGGCAATGGAGCTGTAGAGCTAGTACACCGATAGTGTAAACATCAAGTGCCAAGTACGCGATTGATTGACGCGTTTTGCTTGTAAATAAACTCGTTCGATTAACTAAGTCGTGCTCGTGTCTTGAGGCTATTTCGTCGTAAGGCTTCACATTTAGTAATCTCCAATCAAAAGAAATAAAAATCTTTGAGCATACTTTTATATACATATACAATATACCTACATATAGTACTTACCTACCTCAAATATGATTTTTAAAGTATTTTCCTTATATCTCATATGATTATTATATCCTCTTAAAATTACGCCGGTTTTTAGGGTATACTCACATATAGGGCAACTATCAATAATTTTATATTGTTCCATAAAAATTTCATCCTCTTTACAGATTTGTTGAATCTTATTAAGATCTCCTCTCGAGGTAAATATGAGTACTACTAGCATATGACGTATTTCTTGGTAGAATAGGTAGTAAATAAGTAATTAGATGACGGTAGTAAATACAGTTCCATGCTTTTTTAAAATTAACTAAACGTTTTTCTGTCCACAGCTTATATGTGTAGCATGTCTGGTGACGAAAAGGATATCTTCAGATGACGAAGCCAGGCTAGCGCTGCTGCTGCAGAAGCTGTCCCGGGAGTGGTCGCTTCTAAACTCCGTGACGTGGGATAATGTCGGCGGCGCCTTCGCTGACGCCATTTATGGAGGTGAGGGTTGCAACATACCTTTACTCGTAAGGAAGGACCGACACGATAACAAGGGCGGATCCAGGGGTCATGGGGTCGTGACCCCCTGGGCTGGGGGGTCACGACCCCATGACCCCTGACTCCGCTGCCACTTCATTGTGGATGGTGAAGTGGCAGAGTCAGGACATACCGCAGTCGAGATCTGACCTTATTTTAAATTGCGATATTGAGATCTATACTAATATAAGATTTTTTAAATGTATTATGGCTACACTACCTATTAGTGTAGTGCGACAGCGGAAAGATCTTTCTCTACGTTACGAAAAATCAAATCCCTTGTGGTAGAGCCACGCTACCGGCAAAACTCTGTTTTGCTAGTGCATGAATGGGCCGGCTCGTCCGGGGAAGTGCCACACTCTCACAGAAAATCGACGTCTGAGTAGTAGCGTCACCGCTTCTATGCTTCGTTCGGTGAGTGAGAGAGCCGGAGGCCCCTCCCTCCCCTCACCCCTCCCCCTACATCTTCCCTTCCTGAAAGGCCAGCAACGCTTCTGTTACACCCCTGGTGTTGCAGTTGTCCATGGGCAGCGGTGATCACTTACCATCAGGTGACCCGCTTGTTCGTCTGCCGCCTTATGATATAAAAAAAAAAATCGTGGCTAAGAGCTTTAATGGTTGAAGAACATCTAACCGGACTGGCACTTCTCCACGTCCATAAAAACTTACCCTTCAATGGGTAAGTAGATGAAGTGATAACGCGTTTTGGGAAAAGACGTAAAAAAATAGATTTTTGTTATTTAAATATAGGTATTTTTAAGTACAGTAAGTACTAACATACATTAATAAAATACCTACTATTGACTTGTATCTATGATTATAAAAATTTAATTATAACTTCTTGTGACTTGACTCCCTGGCACCAAAGCTGGATCCGCCCTTGCATGATAATCTGGTCAAATTAGAAGCTTATATATTTATAATTCTATATAAATTCTATGATTAAATATTATAAACGTTTTCTGGGTATGATTTTGTGAAACCAATCCAATCTTAAATTAAGTACACCTTAAGCAACAGATATATGGAACAAGGCACAGCAACATTTTCTTTTTTCGAGTTTTTATGATTGGGTTCCAACAAGGATGTTTGTGTTGTGTTGATGTGCGTGTACAGTCACAAGTAATGCCTTTAAGTTTCTTTTAAACCCCGATGCAAAATAGAGAAGAGTTATAAGTTTGACGCCAATGTCTGTCTGTGGCATCGTAGCTCTCGAACGGATGGACCGATTTCAATGCGGTTTTCTTACTTGAAAGCAAGTTTCCTTGCGGTGGTTTTTAGCTATGTTTGTTGAAAATCGGTTCAGCTGTTCAAAAGCTTTTGGGGGTGAACGCTTTCACCGCGAACATCGGATTTATCCGACAAACATTGTCGTGCCCATACCGCGAGCGTCGAATATTTCCGACAAAATCGTATTGCACATAACTTAAGTATCCACATCCCTTTTTGATTGTACGTATTTACGAGTATTTTAGATTTCATACCCCTCGCGCTGGAGGCACGGCAACTGAAATAAATTAAAAAAGGTTAAATTTTTCTGGCAAATAAACTTGTAACGTACTGCTGTGTACGGTACGGTAGTATAAGCTTCAATGTTGACATGTGATTACTGACGCACATTTATTTTTCGCGCAGGTTACACGATCATCACCTTCGGGTTGATCTTGGCGCGCATTTTCCGAGAGATCCCGCGGGGTCGGCGCATCCTGGAAGGTTTCTTCCTCGGATTCGGCATGCTTTTCTTCATTGTGATTGGTAAGTCTCAAATTAATTAACGAAATATTGATCTACTGACACACTCTTACCACAAATTTAATATATATAATATACAACGTGGAATGGACATACCCGTAATGAATCGAACCACGGGCTGTATTAGATCACTATAGTATAATAAAATTAAAATAACAGGCAAAAAGCAAAAATAAGATTGGCATTTCGATACAAAAGTGTGCAGCCGCTCTGGCAATTTGTATGGGAATGTCGAGCTTTCTTTTTGCTTCTTGACTGTTATTTTAATTTAATTATACTATAATGATCTAGTACAGCCCGTGGTTTGATTTATTACGGGTATGCCCCTTTCACGTTGTATAACGAACGGAATCTAGTAAAGTCCCGCGCAATATGCGACCCCTTTCCCCGATCTCACACCTCTCCTCCGTTCTCGCCTTGTAGAGACGGGTAACGTGGACGTATTTTGCGCGCGACCATAGGAGATTCCGTTGTGTATGTAATACTCATATTCATTCTGTGCTCTTACCTAAGTTGTTTAATTTGGAACATGGTAATGTATAAACAGCTACGTTTCAGATGTTGACCTTAATATCGTCGTTTCATTACACAGGTGGACTAGAATTGGCATCACTAGACTCCGTCCCATATAAACTAGTGACGAACGCTTCGGTGCTGGGAAGTTTCTCGCTCATTGTGGCAGCTCTGTTCCTGGTCGACCTCATGGGGCCCAGGATCTACACCAGCGTCCAACACTCGCAAACTGACCCCTTCTCGTCCCCGAAAGTCGAGAAAAAAGTGTCTATCGCCACCCTACCCACACAACAATCACAACCAGTCACCAACGGACATTTGACTTATGGAAAACAAAAAGGACATGTGCCAGAGAGACCAAAGGATTTAGATTTAGAAAAAATAGAGAAACAGACAAAGAAAGATGACTCCTCGCTGTTCGATTCTCCACAGCATGAATACAAGAAGTTTGATGATAATGGTCTTGCGAAAGACGAATTGGAAACATCCAAGTTCGGGTCGTTGCGCAACGAACTGGAAGGCGGCAACTACGTTCACCTTTCAGACCCTTTCGAATACGACAGATTCCACTACGAACAGGAACTGGCGAAATTCAATGAGAAATATTTGCAGAATTACTTAGATATGGTCGACAGAGGAATACCTGTCAAAGAGAATTATTTACCAGAGTTGCAAACGCCAGTCTTTGCGAAAGTGAAGACTGGTCGCTTAAGGAGTTTGTACGACGATGTTTCGCCGACGTACGAACAGAAACGGCAGTCGAGGTCGCCGTCCAGAGCCAAGACAGTGTCGACGCCCACTATGCAGCAATTGGAAGACTATCTGCGGTCGTCGAATAGGTCGAAGAGAGGGGATACTCCTGCATTGTTCCCCATGGAGCCTATTGTGGAGAAGGCCGAGGGCAGGGCATCCGGGACGCCCACGGACCCCGGCTACTTGCAGTACACGGCCGGCAAGTGGCCGGACAAACGGGAGATACGGACACCGAGACATAGCCCTAAGTGAAGTGCGAGTGCGTGTGTGTAAATGACTGTGCGTGTGAATATTTTTTTATAAATAGCTATTTAATTAAGTATGATGAGTAGACTAATATTTTCCAAGTTACCTTCGACATAATATACTAATTTAACAATTTGAGCCTTTTAATTATTCTCAAACTTGTTTGTAGTCGTTTTAAAGACAAAAGAATGACTATTGACCAAGGTAAAGACGCAAGCAGCTGACTTGATAATTTATAGGAAGTTCGTTGCTCCAGCACTTAAGTGGCAGATTAGAGTTAATTTTAAAATAATGAGTTTGTATGACACACGCGTACTTAAATGTCTACATACATAAGTTACACGGTACACAACAGATTACATTGTTTCCCAAATATTTGAGTCATGGTAAAATACGCGAACCCCGCTAACTACCAGGGAACAAAAAATTGACAATGATTTTTTTTGATAAAAAATGAGAACAGTAATTATTTTTATGAGAAGTATAATAATATATATGTAGGTACTCTACAGATCTGTGCTTGGATCCATCAATCAATGACACTCGTAGAGTTTAGTGGAAATAACATTTTAGAATACTTAGATAGGTATTTAAAAAACATCCCTAAATTCAATTAAATCATGTAAAATCTTTAAACAATTTTTGGGATATTTAAATAAGATATTTTTTAAAATCAAAAACCGACTTCATCGCCTGACTACACAACCATATAAAAAACCAAATAAAATTTATATAAGACCACCTCGAAAGTCTGCACTTTCAAATAAAAAATAATTTTCCAAATTGGTCCAGGCATCTTCCAGTAATCCAGAAACATCCTAGAATTAAAATTAAAGAGCGTAAGATTAGGGGAGATTCCTCTGTTTACAATACCAAGACCATTTATTGCCATGGTCGGAGTACTACGACTGCAAACGACCTTCTCGTCCACGGTTCATCGCTGCACGTGAATGAATTTTGCAATCTGTGCTGTACTGAAACAACGCATTGATACCGCAGTGCTAATCACGGTCGGCTTGGTTCAGTCGATGCACAGTTTCGAAACTAAATTAGCAACTCCTAAATGATTGTCAAGGTCACGATACTTCACGATAAGTGCATTATGTTATGCCTTGGCACATTTGGGCCTAGGAATGCAGTTGTAGACTACTATTCGTCAGTACATATTTATATCTATGGCACATTTGGGCCTAGAAATGCAGTTGTAGACTACTATACGTCAGTACATATTTATATCTATGGCACATTTGGGCCTAGGAATGCAGTTGTAGACTACTATACGTCAGTACATATTTATATCTATGGCACATTTGGGCCTAGGAATGCAATTGCAGACTACTATACGTTAGTACATATATCTATGGCACATTTGGGCCTAGAAATGCAGTTGTAGACTACTACACGTCAGTACATATTTATATCTATGGCACATTTGGGACTAGGAATGCAGTTGTAGACTACTATACGTCAGTACATATTTATATCTGTGGCACATTTGGGCCTAGGAATGCAGTTGTAGACTACTATACGTCAGTACATAATTATATCTATGGCACATTTGGGTCTAGGAATGCAGTTGTAGACTACTATACGTCTGTACATATTTATATCTATGGCACATTTGGGACTAGGAATGCACATGTAGACTACTATACGTCAGTACATATTTATATCTATGGCACATTTGGGACTAGGAATGCAGTTGTAGACTACTTATATATATTTATGGCACATTTGGGCTTAGGAATGCAATTGCAGACTACTATACGTCAGTACATATATCTATGGCACATTTGGGCCTAGGAATGCAGTTGTAGACTACTATATAATACGTCAGTACATATTTATATCTACGCTACTATCCTGGCTCAGTACCAAACGGGAATCTTGTCGTTAATAAGTTTGATCGCAACTATTTATGAGTCTCAACTTTAAGTACACACTAGATGACACTAGTAAGTAGTAGGACCTAATTTGTTTAAGTGGTTCTACTGCACAGTTAAGACCAGGTCCTCTACTTATATCTCGAATTTTCTCTTAAACTTAAAATGATATTAACATGACAATTTATATTCTGAAAGATTTTAATTAGTCTTAAATCTGGATTGATGGTTAGGTATCTCTGTACCTGACCGTACATGCTCGCCATTCTTAATAATGAAGAGAGGTTTTGGTAGATCGACACTAACTTGTAAAAACTACGAACAATGTTCGTTTTTTATTTTTTTTTACTTTTACTCTGGGGAATTTATTTTATTATGAGAATATAGTTTACTAAATATACTCGTATGTACTTCTCAAAGATTACTGTTTGTTGCCGGACATAAAGTGGTAAATATGATTAATTGCCGGCAAGATATTCATCAGTATAAAATCTTTACACGCTTCTCAGCCGGTAGTGTCAGTTTTAATGGATTGTGTTGTGTAATTTGTCCAGCCGAATACCCATATAGTACAAAAACGTGTCCTTGCGACAGTATTGTCGGTAGACTACTAACTTTAATGTCATCATTAACCAAGTCAGTTACTCTTAATGGTTTTAGTGTCTACAAAAGTTTTTGAAATTTGCAAGGATGTGAAATTTCCTATGTAGATTTTAAAGTATCTACGTTGGATCTGAAAGTGGTGTACGCTTTTGTAGCATTGTGCGTTTGATGCACATCTCTTGGTTCTAAGTCTAACGTTCTCTTACAGCTGCGATTCTATGCTGTATGGTTGTCGTCGTCTGCCAACTTTTTTTCTCAATCGTTCGATTTTAAGTCGTACGGAGTCGAATTCTCCGACCGTCTTATTATAAAACAGGACTAACTTTGTTACTAGATTTAAAACCATTATCCGCCCAAAATTAAGTTCACATTGACAGATGAGATAGTGTGATATTTCTAGATGTCAACTGGATTTGGGCGGATAATGTTAAACCTAGTAACAAATTTAGTCTGGGTTTTATAATAAGACGGCGAGGGTCGAGTGCGTACAGGGGGGTTACCCCAAAAGCGGTACGCAAGACGGACTTTACTCCGTATCTGCGTTTCAGTGTCAAGCAACATTGAGCACTAACGTATAATGATAAAGTCGAATTTGGTTTGACATATGTAGAAATAGGACGTCAGTGTCGTACGACTTACGTAGATATTATTTTATGGAATAACCCTTCAGCAATGATAGCCACAACTAATGAAATAGTCTAAAAGGTGACAGGATTTTTCATAACGATCATGGATACGGTTAGATTTACTTTTTAGTCCCCTAATGTGAATGATGTCGGTTTGCCTACTCTCTGTTTACAAATAGTTGTAGAGCTTACAAGAGGCCTCAGTGTTTCGAAAAAAAAACGATCAGAAATTGTAAATTTTAATACATATTCAAAGTATGGCGTCTACGCAGACGAAACAAGTTGCGTCTGCCGGCTCTCCGTGGTTGCATTCAGTCTAAGGCTATATGGTTTCTTCTATGGAATAACCGTCCTTCAAAGGCAGATTCCGTCTTTAAAAGCTGGCAGGTCAATCCGTGGAAGAAATTGATACCTTTTTATTCTCTTTTACATTAATTTGTTAAAAACTAGGTAACCACAAAGTCTACAATGTCTTCCAATGATACGCCTATCGAATTACTCGGTTGTTTTTTATTCAATGTGCTAAGCGGTCTGCTGGCTGCGCGTAGCCAGAGAAAGTTGCCCGTTGACTAACGCTTTGTTTTATGTGTTTTCGTAAGTTGTACTGTATTGATAAAGTGAGAAAATTGATTTACCTAATCGATTAATTTTCTCTCTGTTAGATATTGCATGTTAAGGGGATACCTGATTTTTCGGGGGTCCAGAGCTGCCCATTTGAAATAAATCATTTGAAAGTAAACGGAGACATCATTTAAGACTTTGTCTTGACCAGGCCCTAGATAACACTTCAAACTATTTTATGAACTACCTACTGTTTACATTTTAAAGTGAGAATGTGAAGTTTTTCTACGCACATTAGCCAAAAGTGGCCGTTTTTCGCAAATGTGCGTAGAAAAGCTTCACGTTCTTACTTAAACTGTAAACAGTAGTTCATAAAATAGTTAAAAAGGGTTTATCTAGGGCCTAATTAAGACACAATTTTAAATGATGTCTCCGTTTCCTTTCAAATAATTTATTTCAAATGGGGGCAGCACTGGACTCTAGAAACCTCAGGTATCCCCTTAACCTTCTTTAGGCAGGTAGGTATCTTCTTTTAAGAAGACTCTACTGAACGAATTTGTGGTATATAAGCAACGAAGTCGTCACCCTTGTGTCGCCTACATTTTTATTAGGAAACATTTTTTCGCCAACTGAAGTGGACAACAGAACTGACTAAGAACTCATATAAAATCTGGTTACAACACTAGCAGGGACGGATTAGACATAATGTCATCGGATCATAGGCAATTATAAATATTTGCGAATTTCTAATAAATGTTAAATAAAATATGCAGCAAAGTTAAAGGGTGACTGGAAGACAAAGCACAGAGTTTTGAGAATTTGTTAGATTAAAATCTATTCTAACCCCGGAGGAATTAAATAAATATATGTATAGGGGCAAATCGTACAGATTGAGCTAGCCCCGAACTAAGTTCGAGACTTGTGATTTGGGATACTTACTCAACGTTACTATATTTTATAACAAATACCTACGTGTATAGATAAACATCCAAGACCCAGTCACTCTGAAAAAGATCATTTTGATCGGGGTTCGAACCCGGGAACTCCGTTGCGACAGCGTGGCATGATGACCGCTAGGCCACAGAGGTCGTCAATTATTTCAAATACCCAATTAAGTAGGCATTTCTAAAAAAAAAGAGGCCATGTATTGGTCGGGTTCTCTAGTCAGTTGCAAACCTACTCTGGGTCTGCGTTGGTAACCGGCACCGGCACAAGGATTTTAGCTTTGAAGGGGAAGCGATAAGGACATCCAAGCGTTACAACTGCCCTTAAAGCACTTATCTCTTGAAAATTTATTGCCATCCACATATAATGCAAATGATATAACATTATGGCACATTTTATTGCTCTGCTGAGCGCGTTTCCCACGGCGGTACTTCGCACTCATTATCCTCACCTAGTCTGTTTCCGTGAAATAATTTTCAAATTATCCTTTTCTAGAGGTCATTGTTACTTTTAAACATTTATAAGTATAATAATTAGTTTTTAAGTATAATAATTAATCAGATTGGGGTTTACCAATTTTATTATTTTTTGAAATGTTCCTTGGGCACAAAGGTTGTTTCACATTGTGAAGTTATTAATAAGGTAGGTAGGTACCTACCTACATTTTTCTTACTTTTTGATCTTGTTTTTCAGTTATTAAGGATTTCACGGTAGTACACATACTGGCGTTTAAAAAGTCCAGAACAGGAAGAATAATTTTGACTATGTATATAATCTTCAGCAGGACTCAGGAGTACTCAACATCTTTTTAGTTTTCGTTAATTACTTTGAGACTGATGATTCTTGAAGTGAAAACTTCTTTAGCGGGGTTGTACACTTTTTTGTAATGGGTAAGAAATTTTAAACTCGCGTCAGGGCGTCAGGGCGTCAGGACACGTGACCTGATTTAAAATTCGTAAGACAGCCGGCGCGGCGCGGCGTAGGAGAGGAAGTATCCCCCTCTCTTTCTACGGCGTGGCGAAAATGTATGCCTGCGCCTGTTGTTTCGTTTAGGCGGCGCAGGGCGCTTGCGCGAATGTTCGTGTGTGTTTATGTTACAGCGTGCCACGCGCATCCATGGAAATGCACAACGTTAATATTCAAGTTTTCACTTCTGCCGGCACTCCCGGAGTGCAACACGTCGTTTTTTTTTTACACCAGTCCGTTGGGGGCACACTGCACAGACCAAGATTATAGGCCATGGGGTCGAGTAACATAAACTTCTCCAATCTCTACGCTATTTGGAGAAGTTAATTTTAGTTGCCGGAAACCAGAAAATAATGAAAGACACTCAGCCGACAAGAGCATCGTTCTTAAATTATGACGATGATGAATGTTACGCGTATGACCCATAATATCCCTTGATCAGATTTCGGCAGGAGGGGAATCAAAATTGGAGATATAAAAAAAAATGCTAAGGTTATGCTAGATAACTGGATCGATAGTTTGTCCCTGGGTCTGCTCCTTGCTTAGTTAAACTGATATTAAGAAAAACGAACACATTTGACTGCTGTCTCAAACCCTCAATTTCATTACAAGATAGTGATAGGTATGTTTTCTGTGATGGCATATTTTTCTCAGCCAAGTACCTGCAGAGGCAGTGTGTAGCATAAGGCTTTCAGCGCGGGGTCACGTATGTTAAACAGAAGCCTTGGGCCGCCAAACAAAGGACACATTTGCGGACGCGCCGTGAGAACACTGCCCGGCGGTAGCAACCTTCGCGCTTGACGCCAGCTGATTCACCGATGTCCGCTTCTTAGGCTAGGGTTGACGATGATGGCAATGTGTTGTTTTTTAACTGCTTTATCATAAGATAAGATCTTTAATAGAATTAAACTATGTAAGATTAGATAAACTGGACATTCCCCTTCCTTTCTTCACATCCTTCATAAGGAGAACTGTTTAAAATAAAAATACTGTAAAAGTTGGAACTGAACTGTTTAAAGTTTAAAATATGGAACTGTTTAGAAGTGTCCAGCTTTATGTAAGTTGTAAATAATAATTCAAAATGCCTCCAGAATGACAAATGAGTCGCAAAAGTGTGTGAAATGAATTTAGCAGTTGTTGACGGAATGAAGATCGCTGAGACACTTTTTTCAGTGAATGTAGATCTCAACTGTTCAGAAGTGTCCGGCTTTATGTAAGCTGTAAATAATAATTCAAAATCCTTCCAGAACGACGCATGACTCGCAAAAGAATGTGAAATGAATTTAGCAGTTGTTGACGGAATGAAGATCGCCGAGACACTTTTTTCAGTGAATGTAGATCTCCGTTGTTGCATTTGCGTCGTGTCACTGTCTGTGTCTGGGTTCATGTTAACCAGTCGCTGTTCTGTTCGTGGACTGCATCGAAGATCAAAAACATCATCAAAATAATTTTCAAAGAAAGAAAAATCGACTGCATAAGTGGTTTTTTTTTTCTTTGAATTTTTTACCAAGTGCCATTTTTGACTGATTTCAAAAAAGGAGGAAGTTATTAATTCGTCGTAATGTTTATTTTTATGTTTGTTCGCCGATTATTCGAAGACACCTATACCGATTTGGAAAATCCTTTTTGTTTCATGTCAGTTAGTCTCCTAGATTTTTTATCAAAATCGGTTGTTCACGTATGTGTTCGCCAGAATAGCTATCTACTCGAATACTTATATTGAGTACGCGGTACTTAGTAACCTACGTGGGCGTACAACGTAACTACTGTTACCATTGAATTCAATTAGCAGTTGCAAAAACTAAGAAAAACAATTAAGACACGGTCAACCCTGAGTTTGCATTGAATGCAATTCGCCGGAGATACGGGAAAATCAGTCACCGTCGACACCACAACCGAATAATAACCGTAAAAAACGTTTACCCACGTACAAGCAGATCCGTGTTATTAAATTAGCAGATATTATCGGCGAGATAGACAATTAACTTTGTAGTAAAAACAAATTAATTTTTTACAAATAATGAATAATTTATTGAATGCTGCTTTGACCTTTTATTGAACTTCTTAGTTGCGGATTTTTGAGAATATAAGTACCTTATCATCATCAATAAACTTAATAATTTTTCAAAATTAAAAGCTGACGTCACCCCCAGACTACACAGCCGATTTTGATAAAATTTATATGGGACCACATGACACGTATACCTTTTCAAATAAAAAAAGAATTTTCCAAATCGGTCTAGGCGTCTTCAAATAATCGGTGAACATAATTACATAAAAAAAACATAAAAGATCGCGACGACTTGATAACCTCCTCCTTTTTGGAAGTCGGTTAAAAACTAGGTTCTTGTCGGTGGAGTATTATCCATGTCTCCCTAATTTCGGCTAAATGACCTCCCTGTACGACACGAGTAATATAAGTACCTAGGCAGTATATAGGATATTTCGCGTGTTATTTAATAAGTGCGTTTTGATTCTTGGGCCATTCTACTTTTTGATGCCTAAAAATCGGTCTCATGGAAAGAATTATCTTTTTTCTGAGGAAGCAAATTAAATTTTTCAAAAAGTTGATAAAGTTATTAATATAACACTATTTTCCTATTTATCAAAAGAAGACATAATCAGTATCTAATTTTATTTTTTCGCAAATAATGATAACAACGATGTAGTTCTTGGTAACGCAGTGGTTTTCCATACAAAATATCACTGTCCTTGAGAACGAGTCTCATATTAGAAATAGCAATCACAAAAAATATCGCCTAGATGGCATTGATTTTGAATATTCTTATCAAAATTATAGGTTTTGTGCCTTATTGTTATTCCATTAAATACTTTTCTCTTGGACGTTTAATAAACTAAAAAAATATTTTTCACTGTGTCAACACAACACAAAGAATACAATCATAACTATAGTATATTAAACTTTAATGTACCTAATTTTGTTTGGCTTGGTGTAATATTTAAAACGAATGCTAGCCGTTGCGCGTGAGGGGTACGCTTGCCGAGTCGGTCGGTTCACAGCTGCTGGAAGACGTGCGTGTGTTTATTGCGTGGCTGCTGAGTTACCGCCGTCAAAGGGTAAGTACTGACGATAATGGCATTATTACTTTTCTTACACACAGTTATTTAGTTATCGATTTTGACAGTGACTAAATGTTTGCATTTTGCTTTTCCATCAAGTGCTCATTTACGATATAATGAAATATTTACAACTGCGTTACTGCTACACTGCGTTACCAAGAATAGGTAACGCAGCTATTTTGAGAGTATTTTAAGTAAGTAATGTATTTTTATAACTAAAATAAATTCAAATATTTATTTTTACTTTTCAGAAAGTGCTGCACTAAATAAATGGCTGTCTCACCTGCAGAAAAGCAACAGCAGCTCCATATGGACAATTTATAAAATAAATACATAAATGGGGACAAATCACACAGACTAAGTTAGCCCCAAAGTAAGTTCGAGACTTGTGTTATGGGATACTAACTCAACGATACTATATTTTACAACAAATTTTTTTTATATGGATACACATCCAAGACCCAGGCCAATCATTAGATCAGTTAAAGCCGGAACCCGTAAAATGTTTTTAAGCCAAGAGAAACACCTTGAGAGGTACCTACCACGCGAAAAATAAATGTTTCTGATTAGTTGTTAAGAATGTTAGATTCATTTACTTTTGTTACTTTGTCCAAGTGATTAAAAATGAGAGAATATATGTTTTTATTGCTTTTAGTTTCATTAAAAGTATCTTATATTGTAAAGCTATAGGAAGTTTATTGTTTATTTTGTAAATTCATCTACTAGATCTCTTTTAGAACGTAAAAAATTCTGGTAAGATACAATTGTGTTACTTTACTACTACTGCGTTACTCTTTTGTCCCCAGTTTTTATACTATTTTAAGTAAATAAATAGGCTTTTGAGCGGTTAAAAATGTCGCAACTTTATACTTGCCTATTGTTTATCTGAAGACGAAGCTCATATTGTTACTTTGTATTGATTTGGTTTTGTTTTTGTTAAAATATTGAAAAAGTATATTATTTTTAAAAAGACTATGGTAACGCAGTGATCTAAATAATTGAAAAATATATGATTGAATTGATCATTTCTATGATTTAACGATATAGGACAATAATTTTTAGAGTCCGGTATAAAATTGCAATATTAGTGTGTTTGATTTTACAATTTTTTAAATAAAACTTAGATTTGAAGTGAGGTAACGCTGTTGTTTAATTTTTCGCCCGCTTAGTGTATTAATAATTAATAACCAAAAATATAGTAAAATAATGTCAAACATCGCTGCAGGTGCAGGTACATACATGTATATTGTAAATTAAAAAATCTATATCAACGAAAAAAAAATAAGAAGCTATTAATTTAAATTTGAAATATTTTTTGAAAAACTTCTCTATTTAGGCATCAAAAAGTATAATGACCCTCTTACCGAGCAAGCGCGAAACGCGAACGTTGTCTGGCTGTTCACTACAGGTAGCATATTTCAACCAATTATCGTGAAATTTTGAGAGCATGTTTGATAATTATATGCTTTGGTTTCTGTAGATAGATATAGAGGATGATAAATTAAATGATTATGACAAAAACAGAATATCTGCAACTTTTATGTTCTCCATCACATTTTTTTATTGGCGATATTAGCATAGAGTTAGATATAGCATAGAATAAGTACTAGTACTCACGTACAGAAATCTTACTCGGAAAATAAATTCTAAGAAATATCTACTTAATGTTTAGTTTAGTTAGATTAGCGCTATGGTTTAATATAGCTCGCGCCGTCGGAACTCCTCATCTCTTCGTTTAGATACCTAGACATCCATTGCAAGCCAATTTCATTCTTTACTCTGGACAAATGATTCATATAACTGAATTTACCACTCCGGAGTGGTCGCCGCGCGTATAGTAATAATGTTTGTATATTTTCGATACCTAAACGGGGAGAGACAGAAGCCTGGTTATAAGTATTGAAATAAAATAAAATATAAAAAATATAACTTTTATTGGTATCTACAGTATAATTCATCGAATATTTTTTTTATATATTACATGATAATGACATAACTTTAATAATTACTATTAATAATATGACTCCAACCTGGCGGTCTTTGGACACCTACATTAAGGAATGTATTCATCAATTATGCATTATTATTATGATTTACATCTATAAATAGCACCTTTAAATAGAATTTGAGGAAGACAGACTCTTAGTAGGCACAAAGTTTAGTCGAATTCGATATAGTTTGTATAATATGTTAATACAAAATGTATGATGGAAATAACGATACTATTTATAACATAATACGAATTCCATACAATGTTTCGATTAAATTATAACAACATTATACAAAATACCTTTATATATTAGAGTAAATATTTAGAGCATGCTGCATTTCAAAATTATGCTTAAAACTATTAAATTAAGTACTTTCTTTGCATTTCCTCGTTACTTATACACTAACAGATATATTTTTTGATTTAAATAAATATATTTAAGTACACAATAAAATCCAGTAAGCATTTTTATAATTTAACGAATATATTTTCCAATTACTAATTCATATAAATAACAATACAATAAGGAAATACTATTTCTAAGATTGGAATGTTTTAATATTCGACTACAGCTACACTCAAATAATGTCTCCCTCATACAAACATTATGCATGACCAAAATGAAAATAGAAGAATACGTGAAGCGGTTCGGTAAACAGAACCCGCGTTTTGAGCCCTAGCAATCCTATTCTCATTTTAATCAAATTACAGATATCATTCGAGTTACTATTTTCGGGTCAGTTCAAACAAAGAGGAGCGTAGCGGAGAGGATTTTTTTCGACGCTTGAAAATTAACTTTAAATTTTTAGCATAAACTGCAAAACGCGAATATGCCTCCGCGAGCGTTTTGTCATTTTTAAACGTTTATACACTTTAGGCGATGGTAATACGGTCTTATTTCAAATAAGTTAGACAATTCCTTTCTTTCTGAACAGACCCTTACTGGCATACAATTCTGCTACGGACGCGCCGCACCGGATGCATTCATTCCTTTTATTAATTAAAATTCATATCTTTCTAGTGTTCCCGTCACTATTTTCAGGTTTAAGATAATTTTGACTGGAATGCGAGTCAAAAAATAATTACGTGGAAAGTGCGGCCCGTTCGTTATAAATGTATGTTCAGCTTAAATGGACGGATATGTGGAAACCTGAGGTAAGTTACGTATACATGCAATGGTTATTTATAATTTACACTGCACACAAGTTCATTTGAGGCACTTTTTCACATCCTGTCCGATCAGGCGTTGAAACCTGTAAAAAAAAGTTATTGTAAATAACAAGTTTGCAAAGACTTTGTTAATATGTACCTATATATACAAATTTCGTGCTAACATTGCGGTAAATTAGTTCATACCTAAATAAGGTGCAATGCAACGCAAGATGGCTGATCCTTAAAACACAAATAATTAATGTATGGAATTCAGCAGCGCCACGGCAACGAGAGCAGCGTTGAAGTGTTAGGTCTCCAGCGACAATAGATCAGTTTATTTTGTTTATTTATATTTAATTATTTCACAACATTAGCAAAAATTGCGAATTTAAGGCGGCCCTTCCCGGCCGCTCTATCGTCAATGCGAGCATAGTTTCAAAAGCTTGTTGTTTCATCCAATGCTAGAAAAAGAGGCAAAGCAAAAAGAGAGAGATAGCGCCTGAGGGCTCGGTTTGCATTCTATTGAATGAAATTACTATTTTTTGGAAACCTGACGCATTCAGAGGTGTCAGATAGCTTAGGAAAATATTTCTCTTAAGACGGTGATTTAACATAAATTTTCCCAGGGGCATCTGACCCGTGCTTATACTGCTACACTTTTTTTTGTCTACCTCATGAAATAAAGCTGTGCACGTCGCTGATTTTTTACCCGACTGCGCCAGAAGGAGGGTTATGTTTTCGAGAGTATATATGTCTGCATAATTGTTTGGCACGCCATGCAGCCTGAGTGGCTCGATGTATTTTAGCTTGAGAGGTGTCGTTAGATTTATATTTACTGTAAGAGTGACATTGGTTTATCAAAATACAAAAAAAATACAAAAAAATATCAAGAAAAAGGTAGTCGGGTTTTTTGTTATGTAATAATTAAATATAAATAAAATAAATATTTAAATATACATATAACACTGATTGAGCTAGCCCAAAAGTAAGTTTGGGACATGTGTTATGAGATACTAACTGAACGATACCATATTTTATAGCAAATACGTATATATAAATATCCAAGACTCAGGACAATTTGAAAAAGGTTATTTTCCAACTTGCCCTGACCGGGAATCGAACCTGGGACTTCTTTGGGTGGCGGTCAATCTTACTCAATAAGCTCATAATGACTTGTTGATAAGCTCAATATACCTGTGTCCCGGTGGTCCCGCTCGCGCTGCAGAGCCACGTACTGGCGCACGAGGCGCGCCACCTCGTGCGCCTGCTCCGCCTGCAGCCGCGTCACGCGCTGCTGCAGCAGCGACCCGCACTTCACGTCCAGGAACAGAGTGCCGTCCTCTGACCGCACCTGCAAACGATTGAAGTTGTTAGTGATTAATCGAAAAAAACCAGTTATCATTAATATAGATAGTTTTCTTGTTATTTATTTCTCTGAAAATTTAATGCGTTTCTTACAGTGGCCGTTGCGAAGCGCTGGTATCGTTAGCTTTTCTTTAAAAATAAATTAAATTTTAATATAACCTATACACTACTCGTAATGTAAATAATACTTATTGATGTGTAAAAGTACCTGTGATGTAAAGGTCTAATCATTGAATGAACTTAAGCCGTCTTATTATAAAACCAGGACTAACTTTGTTACTAGGTTTAAACCATTATCCGCCCAAAATGAAGTTAACATTGACAGGTGCGATAGTGTGATATTACTAGATGTCAACTTGATTTGGTTGGATAATGGTTTAAACCTAGTTACAAAGTTAGTTTGGGTTTTATAATAAGACGGTTAGAAATCTTTGAATCTTTACAAATTAGGAACTGTCCTAAACAAGTTCTTAACACTTTTTTTTGTTTATGTATTTTATTTTATTTCTTCAACATAAGTATAACACACTACATTAAAAATTAAAAATAAAGTACTGTTAATAAAACAACAGTACAGAAAAGGTAGTAGCCAGAGATACAGCAAAGCTAGGTAGAGTTAATATTGAAATGTCCTGAGCAGAATCTGTTAGAGCGTTTATACACACACACACACTTGCTTTAACCCGCGACTTCGTTCGCGTAGAAGTCGAAAATGGTCCTTATAAGATTTTAATAGTTTTTTTTTACGTTAATAATTTACACTGAAACACATACTTACTTATTTACCGCCGAGAGTACTCTTGCGGTACTTATAAATTAAACTTATCTAGTTTTTCCCTACAAACTTTGGACACGCGTTTCACCCTCTTAGGGGGTGAATTTTGAAAAATCCTTTCTCAGTGCACCCCTAGACCTTATAAGGAACCTATGTGCCAAATTTTGAGTCTAGACCCAGCGGCTGTGCGTTGATATGTCAGTCAGTCAGCATCTTCTTTTATATACATAATTAAAAGGGACCTTATATATAAGGCCTAACCAAGTATACTGAAACTATTTTAAGGGTGAATTCAGTCCATGAGACACAGACTTTCCCCAAGAAACGCATATTGAAATATGAAAAGTAATTTTTGACCTCCCATACAAGTTGACCGATCAGCTGATCCGAGTTTGTATGAAAAGCCAAAAAATATTTTTCATCTTTCGACATATGTTTCTTGGGAAAAGTTGTTATTACCCTTAAAATAGTTTCAGTATATTTTGTTAGACCTTATATAGATATGCTGCTGAGAAGCTTACCTTCCTGGTGGAGATGAGCTCGCTGTAGGGCCAGTGCGTGTCTGTCTCGTGCGTGGCGGGGTGCAGCAGGTGCACGCCCCTCCTGTTGAGGGCGAGCACGTGCTCGCGCCACTCGGCGGCGCTCGGCCCGCTCACGCGGCGCACCGCGAAGAACGACGAGCCGAACAGCGGCCAGCGCGATAGCACCTGGAATGTAAGACATTTTTAGAAAAAAAAATTGATAAACTAAATAATTTTGCAACACCCTGCCAATCCAGTACAGAAACATAGAAGCCAGATTTCGTTTGCTTGCACAATAATTTATAATCAATCTTTCAGGATCTGACAACGCTGGTGTCAAACCTTATACAGGGTTACTGGTAACTAACGCAAAACCTTTTAACATCGGAAACAAAATCCTAACATAATATAGATCTGCAAGAAAAAAATAAAAAAATCTAAGAAAAGAAATTGGAATCCCCATAGAAACTAGACCAGGTGATCAGTGAATTTGTATGGGAGGCCCATTTTATTTTCTGCAATTTTTGCCTTTTTTCTTGCAGATCTATAATATGTTGGGGAGTTTGATTCTGATGTTAAAAGGTTTTGCGTTAGTTACCAGTAACCCTGTATACATGAAAAAAAGTGTGACAACAGCCATCTCACTCTCTTATCACTTAGGATTTTTCTCTAAAGCCAGGACGGCTATATAGATTCTTACTGAAGATGCGTTGACCAAAGGCGCACAAAATTCGATACCCAAGTACGGAAAAAAAGTACGATGAAAAAAGCTGCGCGATTTTTTTACAAAATATGTCGAGGTCTAACAAAATATACCGAAACTTAAGGGTGAATTCAGTTCAAGATACTGAACAACTTTTGCCAAGGAACATATATTAAAATATAAAAAAATATTTTTTGCTTTCCACACAAACTCTGATCAGATAATCGGTCAAATTGTGTGGAAGGCCAAAAAAATTTTTCCATATTACGATATATGTATATCCTTGGGGAAAGTTGTTCAGTGTCATAGAGTCAATTCACCCTTAAATAGTTTCAGTATATTTTATTAGACGCCATACAACGTAGAAGGGACGTATCCGTAATAAATCGAATCACGGGCTATACTAGATTTACTTAATAACAGTCAAAAAGCAAAAAAAAGCATTTCCATACAAAAGTGTGCAGCCGCCCGGGAATTGTGTATAGATATGTCGATTTTTTTTTTATTTCTTGGTTGGTATTTACATTTTTATACTATAGTGATCTAACATAGTCCGTGGTTCGATTTATTACAAGTATGTTCCTTTACGTTTTATAAACGAGACCTAAAAGCCAACTGACCTGCAACACTTTAGATTTAGCCATAGCTGGGGTCAACGCCCTCGCCGCGGGCCACTCGGCCGCCACCCACGACGCCCATTTCGCAGGCCTCGGCTCCCTTAGAGCCAGTAGAGGTTTGGGTAGCAGGAACTTCAGGTCTCGTGGGTGCGGAGCCTCGGGCAGGGCTGCGGCGCGGTGCAGTAGGGCTGCGACGAGGGCCGCGTCGCGGAGTACGGCGCTGCCGGGCGCTCCGCCCCCGGGGAGTACAAGCAGCAGGCCTTCTAGGTAGTCCGGCGCCACCTGCGGAACACATTGGGTTAGCGGTACTATTACAAAAAAGTTACAATTTGAATAAATTAATAAATATATAGGGACAAATTGCACTGATTAAGCTAGTCCCAAAGTAAGTTTGAGACTAAATGTGTTATGGGTTACTAACTCAATGATACTCAATTTTAGAAATAGTGTACGAGCCAAGCTCGCACATTTCGGTTGCACGCGGCCACATAATTATTATGTAGGTCGCGTGTCAGCTGTTTACTTTATATTTTGAATCAAATACAAATAACAATTGAGACACTATCGAGCGGCGATCGAGACAGGACCCGTAATACAATATCAGCAATAAACAGTTTCTACGTGACGTGGTCTGGTGTCTCCACACCAACACAACCTCAAAATCAACATCTCTTTATGTATGGTGCTAGCTTAGGTGACAATCGAAGCCTGCGCCGTACATAATGGTCCTTCGAGCCGGATAGATTTCGGGCGCTTCTGCGACACCTACCGAATCGGTTCACTGGCCTCCCACAAGCGGGTCTCACCAGTTAAATTGAGAAGGCGTATAGGTATATATCGCAGGGGCGCGAATACTACGAACAAAGCAACGCAAATATGAAACGCACACGAAGTTGCTTTTTCAAGAAGCTATCAAGATCAAGAACAAGTACTTATTATGTGTCAACCACTATCAGAGAAACCACACTGTTATTTTTCAACAAACATATAATATCAAATAAGCAAGTTCCGACGCTACCCTAAGAGTGCAACCACAAATCATCAACATACATTGAAGCTTCGCCGCACACAGTGCGAAGTCTTCGCCGTCCAGCTAGACATAACATTTATCAAACATTGAAGCTTCGCCGCACACAGTGCGAAGTCTTCGCCGTCCAGCTAGACATAACATTTATCAAACATTGAAGCTTCGCCGCAAACAGTGGGAAGTCTTCGCCGTTCAGCTGGACATAACATAACATTTATCAAACATTGAAGCTTAGCCACAAACCAAGACCAAGAATTTGAAAAGCCTGTTCTTTACAATATGACAATATCGGTATTATTTTTAGTTGTCAGTGGAATGCTTTCCATGTCTCTTTCCTCCGTTAATGTTTTTACATTTAATTTTTCTTTTCCTTGATTATTTTTTTCTGGGTTTTTACTACTCCTCTTTTTCCTTCTATTTTTCCTTTCATATTTTTTTTAAAGAATGCATCGCAAAAAAGTACTAAGCCTTTAGACCAAAAAAACTAAGCCGCCGTATTAAAATATTGCCCCTCTAGCTTAATGACTGTCGACTAGTGACAAAAGTGAACTAGTGTGCATGTTTCTCACGATGTTTTCCTTCAACTGAAGCAATTGGCGGTAGTTGAAAATGACCGTACATGAGTAAAACAAAACTCAAGATGTATAAATTGCACCTAAATAGGATTGAATTCGTGCCTCTCAGACGGACAGCCAGTGCCTAAACCTTGTTACAATTCCCAATAAAACTTTTTGGAAAAAAAAAGATAAAATCGAAAAAAGAACGTCTTTTTTTTCTTTTGCCAATGCATCGGATGCATCAAATCGGCAAAACATACTAAAATTCCAAACGATATACTAACCTGATTAAAGAGAACTTCCGTGTACAGTGGTGGAGCGTCTGTCCTCAGCGGGTGGTGCCACACTGAGCGGCAGAAGATGAGGTAGAAGGGGTGGTGGGCTCTCTGCAACTCCGTGGTGACGTCCAGGACGTACTCGTCGCCGGCCAGCGGCATGGTGAGCGCGTCTCCCGCCACGATGCAGTACAGGGAGAATTCTGCGCGCTCTGCTTCGCTGGTCACGCCGATCTAAAAAAAAACGATACCTAGTTCAAAATTAACCCAAAAAAACTGTTATGAAGCCCTTTAAAAATAACTGACGTTTTGTGTTTGCTATTTACGGGGATACTTGAATTTTTTTAGAGCCTCGTGATGCCCCTAAAATGTCATTTAAAATTTTGTCTTGATCATGCCCCAGATAACTCTTGAAACTATTTCATGAACTGTTTACAGTTTAATTGCGAAAAACGGCCACTTTTGGTCAATGTGCGAAAAAATTTTTCATTCTTACTTTAAACTGTAAACAGTAGTGCATAACATAGTTTAAAGGGTTATGTAGAGCTTGATCAAGACAAAGTTTTAAATAATATTTCAGTTTCCTTTAAATAATTTATTTCAAATGGGGGCAGCACTGGACCCCGAAAAATTCATTCATCCCTGAACCCGTCTTTTCGTGTATTCGACGACGATGGAATTACCTAGAAAGGATAACCTTTTAAACAAATAGAATTTTTCAAATCGGTCCAGGCGTCTTCGAGTAATCGCCGAACAAACATAATTAAAGATTTCGACTAATTGAGAACCTCCTTTTTTGAAGTCGGTTAAAAAGATGACCATATCTTACCAGCTCCGCCAGCTCGTTGACTATGTCTTGCACGACGGTGGCGCAGCGCGTGTTGACGACGCGCTCGGCGCCGCCCGGCAGCCGGTACAGCTGCCGTCTGGCTGACCGGCCGGCGGACACGGCCGTCACCTGCAAAACGACATGGCTACGTTGAAGAGACCTTTCGATTTGGTAGAGGGTCACGCTTGATGACGTTGTGAGAAGTGTGCAGTAAATAAGTTTTTTGAAAAATTACATTTATTTTACAAGTTTTTTATTGTGTGGCTAAAGTACTTAAGACAAAGAAATAAGCCCAAAGTCGATGGAGTTGTGTGATTTTATAACTGAGTTCTATCGACCACCTTCCGTCTCCGTGATCACTAGATCCTAGACATCGTCTACCATAAATTGCTTTTCACGACAAATCAAACGAGGTTATGTTGTTCAAACTTAATGAGGTTATGTTGTTTTATAACTGAGTTTTGTTGAATATCTGCGGGCTCCGTCATCAGAACAGCTCATTGACTCCATAATACTGTATTGTCATCCGATATCAAAAATATCATCTCAATCGGTTAAGGATAACTGGTTGAAAATTTAATTGTAACCTAAACAAACATTCAAACTAGATACATTGCAAGTTGAATAAAAGCTTGTAAAAAAGAATCCGTGTTGTAAGCGAAAATTTTACATAATCAAGAGTTTTCTTAGAAAATTACAGCCAGTCCTAGGTTCCCCGTGGGCCTATTTGACTATCATATAAGCCGCAAGTGTAGCGCAACGTGTTAGCATTTCAATAAATCAGCCGTAAAATTGTATTAATACTGGCAACCCAAAATGTGAGAAAATGGTAACACAGGCCACGCTGCTGTCATCTGTCAATGTTGGACAAAAGAAAAATGCCGCCTTTTTTACCATGAAGCGAGATTATTTGTAAACGGAATTATGTGTGATTATTGATAAGAATGCAGAATATACAAAATATAAAGAGCTCCCAGGTTTTATTTAGAAGTACCCTAAAGAAGAGGTAAGTAAGATACCCAGACGATCAGGAGATCGTAACAATAGGGATTACTTCAAAACAACGTCCGTCCCCAATTCTCTAAATACATCAAGTAAACGAGAATAAAAAAACAAGAATAAGGCTTTTAAGTTATAGTTTTAAAAGTGATACTAACCTCTTCTACGCTTGGTACGTTCTTTCTTCCACCACACCGTAGTGTCTTCCTCAAGTTGGCGAGACACACGGCAGCCGTGCCCTGGCACGGCCGGCGGCGGTCCGCGGCCGCTGCTGATAGGTACTCTACCAGGAACGGCCTGAAAACATAACATAAAAAAAATACTTAGGATGGGAGGTGCGACTAGTGACGTTCAAGTGCAACTGGCACGTAAGAAATTTCAAGTTATAAAAGTTTGAATTTAGCATTTAGAATAAAGTTTCCAATTGCGTTCTTTTTATTACTAATATTCTTTTGATTTAAATTGAAAGAAAAAAAAACCGCTAAGTTGCAAAAAATTCATAACTGCGAATTATTGTACTTATGTGCCAATACACCTGGTGCATTAACGAATAGTAAAACAATGGATGGTGCATTTAAAAATGCCATGTGGTAAATGAAGGGTTAATATTGCAAACGAGGGTTTTGAGTGTTTACAGTTGACCACTGCATACGTTACGCGTCTATTGGTAATACCAGCGGTTATAACATGTTAATACTACGTTTAGGTAGTTACGTAGGTATAATACTCATGGTACGGTCTGATTAGATGAAGTTTCTATTCACGGTAACAAATAGTAAGAAAAGCGTACCTCAAGGTTTCCGAGCAAGTGAAGTACGCAGCTAATATGGACACGAGCCTCCACGCCCGCTGGCAGGAGTCCGGCGACGGCGACCGGTTGGACGTGGTCTGCTTCATCAGCTGGCAGTACACCTCGTCGCGGAGCTCTGGTACTGAGTGGCAGTGCTAGAATAAAAGGAACAATTAGTGAGACTAGGCCGTAGCAGAGACAGAGAGAGAACGAGGGCGAGATAGGCAGACGAATTGCGTGCATTTGACAAAGATTGGAAAGTGAAAACCAAGGATCGTGGAAGGTAAGAGGGGAGGCCTTTGTCCAGCAGTGAGACATAAATGACTAATAAAAAAATAACCGGCCAAGTGCGAGATGGACTCGCGCACGACGGATTCCTTACCATTGTCACAAGAAACACAATTGATGTATGGGAGCTCCATTTAAATATTTATTTTATTCTGTTTTTAGTATTTGTTGTTACAGCGGCAACAGAAATACATCATCTGTGACAAATTACAACAGTCCAGCTATCGCGGTTCTTGAGATACAGCCTGGTGACAGACAGGCGGATGGATGGACGGACGGCGGAGTCTTAGTAATAGGGTTCTAGAACTCTAAAAAGTACCTGAAGTGCCATTTTTGAAACGCGGAGCCATCTAAACGAATGCTTCTTCCATGCAAAAAACCGTTCGTTTAGTGACTCCACGTTTGAAAAATGGCACCACTGTTATTAGAAATTAGAATGCACTGTGAGATAGAGGTGCTTCATGGCTCAGCAGTGCGTGCGATTTTTGCGTTTCCACTTGTAAAGCAAGATAAACTTGAATATGAGCGGCACGTTACTTAGAAGTTAAGTTGTTAATGGATTTAAGCAGCTTTAAAAATCTAAAACAGAGAAGAGAGAAAAGTTCAAAAAGAGTTGAGGATTTATCTAGTGTTAGACACAAACACATCTGAAGTTACCTATATTCCTTTACAGAAAATTGTAGAGAACTAAACCCACATTTATGAAAGCCGGCAAGTTCTCCTAAAAAATGGGAATAATAGAGCATTGCTTACCATCAGCACAGTATAGACACATTTAACTTCAGTCAAGTCCTGATGCAGCGCGCGTTCAGCCGGCGGCAGGTCCCCGCAGTACGCCCGGATGCAGGTAAAGCATTCCAGAGCGGGCGGCGCGAGCGCGGCTGGCAAACGCAGCAGCGGCGCGCGGAGCGGCGACGACTGCCATTTCACCACGTCGGTCTGGGCCTTCCATGTCCATTCGTTGCGTTTCGCCTTGCTCTTCAATGACGAGTCCGCTTTTAGGATTTCTAGTCTGGAAATAAAAAAAAATATAATTAGTAGAAGAAAGAAAATACTAGTAAATATCAATATTACAGTCCACAACGCAATCAATAGAGATCATTTTCGCATGGGAAATTGGGAATATATGACGAGGAAGGCAAATTGATGATAATATTTTCAAAGTCAGCAAGAACCATAGATTACTGTAGAATTTTGCTTTCAATAGGTTCCTAAGTGGCTGACTATGCCCAGCGGATCCACCACATCTGCTCCCTAGTCTGTGTCGACCATACAAGTTAAGTATTTTGTGTAGGTCCTCGAGTGTCTATTTTATAAAATGCATAACAAAATTGCCCACTGACAGCTTCTTGAACATAATTAGATATCGAGCCTTTCGAGTATACTCAGAGCTAATCCGAAGTGTTTACGGTCCTATCATGACATCGCAGAATAAAAATCGAAAGCAACTCGTCGGGTTTTAGAAATAATCGTTTACTTAACTCGTGCGTCGCGTTTCTCCGTTTCGTAAGAGTGAATAACAGAACTCCACTCGAGCAAAGCAAAGGTACGTGCAAAAAGGGAAGACACAAAAAAAGTTACGCTAAGAATAAGGAATCTAGTTATACTATGGCACCTCGCTAAAAATATACGAGAATCTAAATAAATGCAAAATTTTGTAACAAATTCAGTCCTCTCTAATAAAAAACGTTTATTGAAATAAGTAAGATAGAATAATTTACATATTGACAAATAAAAAGAAAAAAGTCCTTGATATTTATTGCTTTCTAAATTATATAGTTATTTATAACAACACGAAAAAAGTGATCTGGTCTATTAGACACCTTTGTCGACAATTTTTATGACAACTAATTATTTATTACATTTAAATAAAGTAGGTAGGTATAAGGCCGTAAATGTAAAGACATATGCCGGGGTTATATATATTTCTGGTTTGTCTTATAGGTATTTTTATAATTGCAAATCATTATTCAATATGTAATTTTTTCCTCTGTGCTATTTCTCTCCGCATGAAAAGCAATCACAAAAAGAAACAAAAACTCATCAGCACCAGGTCTCATTCACACCAATTCTTTTGTTTACAATAAGCGTCAATTAAAATGTGCATAATTTGGAAAAGCGACGAGCGAGTGCGGAAACGACGCGTTTTGTTCGCTGCAAAATGCAAGTGCACCGGCGCGTTGCGTTTGTTTGCAAGTTTGAACTGCGTCCGGCAGCAACTATTATTACAAGTAGGTGCTGCGACAGTTTCCGGAATGGGATAATTGAAGTTTGAAAGAGAAAATTTTGCTGTAAACTTCCGGTCAAAAGCAGCATTGTTGCGTATTCCTCGTATGGTTTTCTTCATTCTTTAAGTATTTATTTCTTTTTTTGTAGTACCAAAAATGCCAAAAATAAGAACTCTAGAAAAGCCTGAGGTGCCAAAAAACTGGCGTCAGATTTCATGAAGTTGGCCAAAACATTAGCGGCATATTAATTAGAATCACTAATAATTTTAAAAAGTTGAAAGTTATCGCATTGATCAGTTTATTACGTTTGTATAACAGATAACAATAATTTTATGGTATTAATTAGTACGAATAACTCAACGTTTTCACGGAAACAGTTTCCAGGAAAGCGTTGCGTTTGGCAAGTATGTAATATTTTTTTTTGGTATTACCTGTGGTGTTGCCAACATCCAAACATGCACATTACAAATGGTTATGTTTTAGCCGGGTTTTGTAACACTTACATACATCTACATAACTGATTTAGAACTTTGTGTACGACTTATTGAGGGAGGGAATGCGTGAAAAACGGATTAGATGCCTTCCGGTAGCTTGTGAAGCAAAGTGAGATTTGAAAAGGCTGGACAAATGTAGCGTAACATACTTTAGAGTCTGGCCAACGAAAGATGAATGTAATCCGGGCGGCAAATTAAAAAAATCTAAGGATTAAATAAAAATCACCCTTTATTAACAGTTTTGATATTTTTCGTTTTGAATATTATTTAAAATGGTGATTGTTATGTACTTTCACATTGATAATGTTGATAAGAATTCAAATTAATGCAAAGTTATGGATTTATAAAGTGTATATTTAACAAAAAAGACATGTCAAGTTTGTTTACCTTTATTTAGTACCTAAAGAAATGGAGTATACTTAGGTATCTTTGATGTTTAGCAAGTCAATTCAATTATATGTGCACGAAACTACACACAATTTATATATATTTTTTTATATAACATGAAAAACCTCTGTAAGCTAAGGATACGGTTGACAAAAATAAGAAAATAAACACAGTACTGGGCCAGGTGGAAAAATAGAGAGTCTCCTTTGTCCAGGGAAAATGTTATAAAAGTAAAGCAATGTGTTTTAACGTAAAATCTAACTCGATTAACAATCTTCTGAAACATCAAATTTATATATAGGTGTGGTACATTATAAATGGCATTATATTACATAGTTATCGTATGTATTATAAAAGAATCCATGTGAATAATATCGGGAATAGAAATCGAATTTATGAGACAACGTGATTAGCCATAGAGCGTGAGACCCAACTTTATGACCGTAAAAGAACGATGGAACGATGGTTATCGTATTATACATAGTAAATACATCCTCAAAGTAAGGCTTCTCTAATTTAATGAATATTATGGAAATGATTCTCGTATTTGAAAAATGATTTAGAAATAGGCAGGTAGTGTAGATTACTAGACCAATTTACATGTAGTAACTTAATAGTAATCTGTGCATTTTGTGCGTTTTGCATACAATTATTAACGACCTCTGTGGCCTAGTGGTCTCATGCCACGCTGTCATACCATAGGTCCCGGGTTCGATACCCGGTCAGGTCATAATGGAAAATGATCTTTTTCTGATTCACCTGGGTCTTGGATATGTATTTGTTAGGAAATATAGTATCCCATATACAAGTCTCGAACTGATTTTGGGGCTAGCTAAATCAGTGTAATTTGTCTGTATATTTTTTTTATTTGAACTTCATAGACAAATACAAGTGTAATGGCGGACTTAAGGCGGCCTTCCCGACTGTTCTGTCTTCAACGCGAGCAGTTTGAAAAGCTTGTTGTTTCATTCAGGAGCAATACTAGAAAAACAGGCAAACCGAAAAGAGAGAGGTAGCTCTTAAGGGCACGGTTTGCATTCTATTGAATGAAATTAGTGTTATTATTAACTATCCATATAACGAATATTAACTATTCATAGGGTGCGGAAATATAATAAAACTTGTTCCAGGTGATACGTGTTTATCAGTAAGCCTTACAAGTGTGTAAAATAAATGCCTTGTATTCAAAATTTTCATTACATTTGCGAGGTTTGTATCGAAATATTTTTTTACCTTTACAATTAATGAGTACTTTATGAACGGTCGATGTTCAGCTAAAATTTGTGCAAAAAATTAGGCTTTTGGAATTTTGTACTGGCTTTGTTTTTCTTAATTTAAATTTTCTATTTCGATAGAAACCTAGATATTGCGCACAAGATTTCTGTGAGTTCAAAAGTTTTCAAGAAAGATCAGATACAACGCCATAATCACGTACGAGCGTTTGTATGAAAAATAAGACGGGAAGGCCGCTCTTAAGGCCTTATCTACCAGTCAACCAAACGGGTGATGTGGAGAATGACACGGGTAGTGCAAAACTCGAATAGGTAATATAGGTATATTATGCAAGTTTCATCTACACCGGCAACCTCGATTATGTTATTTTGGAAGTTATGTTTTCTTCATTCACTCTCTAATACGAGAGGTAATTGCTTGAGGATATTCGGAAAAGCGGGTCGTGACCAGTCGTGACCTTTTGCGGTTTCGGAATGTTAAAAAGAATACTTTTTTAAATGAACACGTAACTTACGGAGGAAACCGAGCTTTCTGTTTAACCCTTTCCCGGACACGGGTATAGATAACAATTGTTATTTTTGTTCTGTATACTTAATTTCCTGGGAGATGTTCGAATGACTTGACTGCCTCCGTGGTCCAGCGGGAATGCCTTGACGCATTCGCCTTGTGACCCGGAGGTCATGGGTTCGATTCCCACTGGGAAGCATACTTTGTGAAAAGTTGTTTTAAGTCTGGATAGGATATTACAGGCTTAAATCACCTGATTATCCGAAAAAAAAGATGATTCCGTGTTTCAGAAGGCACGTAAGACTGTGGGTCCCGAACGCCATCTAGCGTTTGATCATCAAACTATCCAAGGATTGGTTCCTGGTTTGCCCTTTGGGTTGTGGGGGTCAGACGGCAGTCGCTCTGTGCAAAAACCAGTAACCTCGTCAAATCTCCTTGGTTAGGTAGCGGACCCCGGGCTCTGAAGCGTTACTGCTGAGGATGCAACCGGGAATACGTTCAGATGATGATGATGTTCGAATGACTTGGTACATTCATACTACCTTCTGGAATAAAAGAGTCATCAGTATTTTGTCTGACAGGGTACGAGTGGTCAGCGATAATGAAGCACTATGTCCAAATGTAAATTAAACATACTTCATAAAATTTGCATGTTAAGTTTATATTTTTTCTTAGGTTTAATTTTAGAATGTTGGTGGTGTCTCTGGTTTTAGAATTCTTAAATTGATCTATTTGATGCGCCTGACGCTCTCTTGATTAGGTACCAAATCATAAAAAACTGTCATACTCCACACCGTTTACAGAAAAACAGCACAAATCAATATGAAATGTATAGTAACGTATGACAGTTGAATCCGTAGAATCAGCTGTTTTAGTAGTCTTTATAGATAAGAAGAGCCCAGTGGCTTTTATGACTCCTACAAACTATATTTCCTCGGAGATTTTGCATGACAAAACAACAAAGTAGAGACCATACTACAATCTAAATAAATAAATATATAGGGATAAATAACACTGATTGAGCTAGCCCCAAAGTAAGTTCGAGACTTGTGTTATGGGATACTAACTCAACGATACTATATTTTATAACAAATACATATAGAGATAAACATCCAAGACCCAGGACAATTTGAAAAAGGCCATTTTCCAACTTGCCCTGACCGGGGATCGAACCCGGGACCTCTGGGTGGCGGACTAGCATGGTGACCACTACGCCACGGAGTCCTACCTATGTAATAATATTGTTCCACACGTGCTTTGGAAGGCACGAAAAGTCATTAGTCCTTTCATCACTGTATGGCAATCGTCAAGCTATGTCAGTTGCCTTTTGGCAGCTTGAATAATTTGACACCTTGAGAGTGTTGACCACTTACACACACGAAAAATCACAATGTCACATTCCGTACCGAAGGCGCGGATCGACCAACCCACCACCAATTTACATAAAACATCACAAGATCTCACAGTATCGTGTCATCATCATCCGCATGTGGATCCCCCACATCCGACAGACTGTCGCCCGATATGTCGGTCGTACAGCTCGAACTTGCCGACATAGTTCACCAGACCGAATGTCTTTAGGACCTTACGAAACGATCGAAAACCACTCTTGTGTTTAAAACCACGCACATGGTTCGACTAACCGAATCTTTGCGAACGGACTAACCGAAAACCGCTCCGAGTTTTAACAGCACCCATATGATACAACTAACCGAATTACGAACCGACCGTCAGAACATCACTCCGTACAACACGTGCGCAGGCGCACGGCGAAAGTGTTCGAATAAGCTATTTCATTGCTTTCTTCACGATTTTCGATGATTTATGCGTGTCTAATTTATGACTGAAGTCAATGTTAAGTAATTTGGGAGGTAATACTGTTATCGAGCGATATACTCGCTTCGTAATTGTTGGTTATAGTATCGTATGTGTTTTGGAACTGATTAAATAAGTAGTACGTAGAAACATGCATGATTGATCAATTATTACGTTAGCTTTTGAGTACAAGTTCTTAGTAATAAGTAGTTTCGTGGAATTGAAAAATTTCTTGCAGCTCTAGTAAGTCGTATTTTATGTATCATAAAATGTTACATAAAAATTGTCTCTGTAGAATTTTATTCTGATATTTGTAACAGCCCTAAATAAATATAGAAACGTTTTATACATAGCTTCCTCTACAAGACACGAATCGTATCGACAGTTTGGGAATCTCTATAATTTTTGTATTAAAAACTTCTGATCTTAAAAAAGTCTAACCAATCAACAATCTATATATGGAACAAATGCAATTAGTTTTTTCGATTTGTAACATATCGATAGTGTAGATATAAGCTCATAAATTTACATAGTTATACCCAATATGGATGATAATTTATTCCGCCAAAGAACATCAATCATTACCAAATAATCAACATTTAAACAATTCATCGACTCGCAAGTGTTGTAGAGATTGAAGTGCGTGGCTCTACATTATACGGCTATAATTAGACCTCATAAAAGTAACAGGGGGCTAAAAGAATTACAATGGATTACAAGATACGGCCTTACATCGCCTGTAATAAGGCCTATCTATACGATCTGGATTGCGTTATCAACAAAACGCATGGCGGCACCACAAACACATTTTTACACAGCACAAAACAATGGAAGAGAGCTGCTCTCTCCGCATTACAAGCCGACGAAATGTATCCACATTATGACACACGCGATCCAACATACGCTAAATAACACGTAATTCCAGCATTCAAATGTAACCGGCCGGCCAGCATTACAAATGTAATTAGTATCGAATAAAAAAGAAAAAAGTTAAACATTAAAAATATTTTGGCAATACAAACACAGTAACTTTTTTCACGTCTGGCAACACAATATTAGAAGTTACACTAGGGAAGTTAGAGATACTTGCACTCTATGCTTGAGCCGAGAAGCGGCAGCGCACGGCATGGCAGGAGTTCGCCCCTCGGAAGACTGCGACATCCGACGGCACTATGGTTCCGCTCCGACGCGTATAACCAGGGCTGCCCCACATTTTCCCAAACACATTTATGGTGCATTGTTTTTGCACTGACAACACAGTTGCTTAACAACATCGTTACGAAAAAATCGCTGCTGTAGTTCTTTCTGAACTATTTGGGTCACAAAGGAAACTTTGCTGAGCATCAGCTAATGAACAGTATAACTTTATTGTCGTGTGTAAACAATAGCATTGTGTTTGGGGAAATTGACACGTATGTAATTGGTCTTATCGTAAAGATCTCCGGTTGATTTGGATTTCGCAATACCTAAGAGTTTGATTGTACTTGATGTGCCCTGTGGCAAAGGTGTAACGCTTAAAAAGTCCCGGTCCTGGGTACAATTCGTACCCATAGATTACCAGGACATAGATTTGCAGAAAAAAATGTTTAGGTCTATAGGTTAAAATATGGATGTCGATATTCTTCCAAATTTTCTGGGTCCATGTGTCGAGGCAGTAAAGACACGTGTTGTTAAGAAAATATTTGTGATAAAATAAACCTAAGCTACAAAGGAACATTTCCTACTGTTATAAATTACTTATGCCTCTCACTGTCTGTCTTCTTAATTTTACTTTTTTATTTATAAAAATTTAAAGTTGTGATGTTCCTTATTGCTTGGCACTATAAACTATTTTCCTAGCAACAATATTTTGCAATACATTTTTAATGACTCAATATTAAGTGCCATTTTGGCACGAGTTTTTAATATTTCAAGAATGTAATATGATGTAATATGGGCCTGCCTAAAGCCTAAACATAGAGTATTATTTCTTTTGAAGGAAAATTAAAAATCTTTTGAGATATAATTTTTTGAAAAGCATGTCACATATTGATGCACAAAGTGAATAGCACCGCTGAATTTGGGTAGGCCAAATCTTTGAAATATCATTTCTATAAAAAAAAAAACTATTTTTTTGTTATATCATATAACCAATTTAAAAACGACCTTCTATATTCTACACAAAATTTATTTTTTTTACCTCTGACTTCAATGACTTGCAACCCTACTCAGATATTCGTAAAAAGTACTGCAAGCGTTTGTAAAACCAGTAAATACCTATGTAGGACTTCATTCAATGTTAATTTCCGGGCACCTAGCGTCTGATCTATTGTGTAACGTGGAAACACGTCGCACCCCGCAATTAAAATTATGTACAATTGTAACAGCACATTAAAATTATAACATTCCATGCTGTTACAATATCCGCTTACATTTTTTGCTAGGTAGGTAAATTTAATTTCACTAATGGATTCCAAGCTAAATTAAATTTTACGTTCTACAATTTGGGGGTAAGTTCACAGAATTTACATGTGAAATTGAACACACACATTATTTTTTTAGAACTAAGTGCGCTTACTCAGTTCAATACGCAATTGGAGTATGAATTAATAAAAATATAATAAAAAGTTCGGAAATGAACTTTATTAATGTTGTCCACAATTATGTCAAACCTAAAAAGCCTTCCATACCGAAAAATTGATAAATAAATAATCAGTAGAATAAAATAAAAAATACTTACCTACAAAAAAAAGTAAGTGACATAGGTATTTTTTTAAAATTAACCTATACCGTCTCACTGCTGGGCAAAGGTCTCTCTCATTTCCCTCCATTTTTCGCGCCAACGCTTTCTAGGCCTACCCTGCGATGCCGACCGTTTTCGGGTATCCACGGAGTTATCCTGTGAGCCCATTTTTCAGGATATTTTTTGTCATAAGTAATATACAATTTTTATATATCGTAAAAGAACGTGCTCGCGTGTTAATATTACTAAGTTAGTTAAGTTAATTGTTAGTAAACGAGTGCATTACATAGGAATGACGCCAATTCTGCCATTTAATTGCAGCCACTTTCACATGAGCGTGCTAACCTAACATCGCGTTAAAACTACACCTAGATCTAAGATAAACATTTCCTAGTTGTAGTGAAGTCAATAGGCGATGCGGCTAGCAAGCCATCACTATTTTACAATCGTTTGTTTACGAGTAACTTGCAATGTTTATTGGTTGGGTCAGATCTTGCCAACTTCCCGATTTTTGAGATGAAATTTTGTATGCAAATCAAATGATAATGCAATATTATTATGACGAGAAGCTGATTTGATGATGGAGCCGGAAGATGACCGTAGGAACCCTGTAATAAAACGACGCAACCCAATCGGGATAGAGCTTAATCATGTACTTTGACCACACTATAAAAGTTTTAACTTACAAATAATTTTTCCAAACTAATAACCGACTTCACCCCAAAAATACAAAAATTCCGAATCGGTCCAGGCGTCTTCGGATAATTGGTGAACATACTTACATAAAAAAATAGATTCCGACGAATTGATAGTTTCCGCCTTTTTTTGGAGATCGGTTAATGCTTTTTATTCTTAACTTTTGATTCCCTTATATCACACTAAATGTGGCCTTTAGGTCAAAAGCTAACCTCTCTCTGTCTACTTGGGTTTTGCAGTTTGTATTGTTTCTTGTAGGCACGCCACTTCTATTTCATATGAACTTCACTTTCGGAACTAACTTTTTGTGTTGTGCCCTCCCCTAGTGCAACAACCCTGATCCATTTCTCTCCGTCGCTTCGGTTAGTCGAGCTAGTCCTATCGCTATCTAAATGTACTTTAAAAATGTAAATTTGGTTTGGCTTAGCAATTACGGTCTGAGAGCCACCATTCAACCCTCCTTGAGACAGGTGTTGCTGCACAAGATGAATTACAAGATAATATGGCAAATTAAAAAAAAAAAACATTTGCCTTCACCCCATTTCCATCAAACATACTCGTAGCTTAGAACCATCTCGAAAAGTCAGGTTTCAAACAAAAAAAAAACGAATCAATGTCGACCATTTTGTTTAGGCACTATACATATACGATGCCACAGACACACAGACTTAAAACTTACAACACCCTCTTTTTTTTGAGGGGTTAAAAACATAGGAACGAACAAAATATAAGCCCCGACCTAGAATTTTTTTTACTGAACGAGTACGTACGCAACGCATAGAATTTTGATGCGATCTATTCTTTCAAGGCAATTTAAACTTAAATAAACGTGTTTTGTGTAAAGCTCTGCGATTGCACGACATTGCAAGACTTGTTAACAATAGGCAAGAACCGCAAAAATGTTCACAACGAGCTTTTGAAACGCAGCTTTGCGTAAAACTTGTAATGAGTTTGTAAGTAATTATTAATTGCGGTGTATAAGAAATGTAGTACCGTTGTGTTGCTGGGAAAACGTTTCGAGTAAGAAATGAGAATGGGGGCTTTTCTTTCGACTTATGTGTCAGTGGCTAAAACTATCTGAAGTGCCTACCTACTGTTGGCTATTTAGACACACGAAAAACAAAACAAACTACCTATAGCCATCACCATATTAGACACCGTTTTTTCGTGTTCAACATGTCTCAGCCTAATCATCCTCCGCCTCTACCAGTAGGGGACATTCTTCTAGTGGATATAGTCAGAATGTGACCTATATCCCCATCCAAAATTCTAAACCTCATCATCACCCAAACGTATTCTCGGTTGCATCCTCAGCGGTATCGCTTCAGAGCCCGGGGTCCGCTACCTAAACCAGGTGATTTGGCGGGGTTACTGGTTTAAAAATTCTAAACCTTATATTAAAAGGAGGCTTATGCAAAGCAGTGGGTTTTTAAAAACTGATAATAATGATGGCGAATGAGCCAATCGTAGCGAGTAAGATAGCGCCATCTACTCTTACACAAGTAACTAAAACAGCGTGTTGTGCTTTGTTCGTTGGCGAGAGAAAGTACGTGGGGGGATCATTATTGAAGCGAACGTGTCTATTGCATGGGTTGAACACAGATGGCGCTAGAAAGTAACCAAACGTTGTTTAAAAATAGTAGTGCCGTAATATTCTGTGCCCATGGTAAAAAATTAGGACTTTATGCATTTACTTTGACATTAAAAATGGATAGCGTCATTAGCCCATAAAAAAAAGTAATAAATGTCGGGAATTGCACTGGAAAGACAAAACCAAAATAATACACAAGTAACATACGATTACTACCTATTACGTAGTTCTAAAGATTTATTTAAATTGCAAATCTAAATTTGATCTACGACAATATAACCCGTGGGAATTCAATACACCGGAATCCATTGAAATTGATTACGTGAATTTTTAATTACTTCAAATTATTTTCGTCATGATTTGTGTTATGTTTTGATCATTAGATTATCATCAACTCGTGGCCTATCATTATGGAAAGGGGAGATTATGCAATTTGTGTTCGTTTTCCCGCCAAATTGTAGGTACATTGTTGACCTCCAATTCTTTTGTTTGGCCATAATTTCACTGAGAATGATTTGGCTGGTCAAGTAGGGTATTTTGCACCTTATTATTTTTGAAATCGAGCTAAGGAATATTGAGTACATACACGCAATGATATTTTAAATGCAAATTGATGGCAATTTTCGTATTTTTCTTAAGATTTCGACAAGAATGCCTACCTAGTTTTGCTGAGTTAAATCACTACGATTTATAGTTGCATTTGCGCCACTTTGTTAACGACATTTTGTTGCAATATTTACCTAGCGCGATTTTTAGTTTTGCATAAAATAAAATATGTTAGTATAGAAAATTATGCATACTTAAGTAATTGAATGATTTCTTTCCTTAGAGACTCGAATAACGTCTTTAATGTAATGCACAGTTACTAAAAAGGTATTCAGGTTATTTAACTCATGGAATTGTATTGCTAAAGATCAATTGAAAAACCTATAGAATTCTGCATACATAGAAAGACTAATAGAAAGAATAAATAGCAAATAATGAATTTAAAACTGAATTGTCCGACGAAGCGTGCCGCAACCAGTAGAATAGAAGAAGAAAGTACAGAAGTATATCTCATGCACAATATGTGAATGCGACACATTAGAACATGGGCATATACCTATGGGCTTTTTTGGGCTGAAAAATAATAGTTACTTGCAAAACAGTTCTTTACTGTTTGATACAGTTAGCAAATCTTAGAATTGTAGGCGACGGGACTGGTGATGACATGGCTATTATCACATGCCACATCAAATATAAAAAAATAAATACACTCTGTGGAATATGAAACCGATAAAAAGGAGAGTGCCGAAAAAAAAAAGTAAAGTGTAGCGGTTTTGCCGAAATAAGCATGCAGCCGCCTGAAGGTTGACGTCAAGTCTTTGGTCCACTTTTGTCTTTAAAATCCAGGAAAGTGCACGTCGGGCTCCGCTGTACAGCTACAGATGAGAGAAATAAATAGAATGCGGGTAGTTGGCAGTTGGGGTTGGACATATCCAGAGTCAAAAATAGATTATTTTGTACTAATAAGGGAATGAAACATCATAAAATATCACTTGCCATAAATGATACCCATTTTCAACGTGATTATAGATACGAAGTAAAAAAAAAACTGATAAAAGGAGCTCTATTTGACTCCAAGAAATTATAACATCTCCACGAGTTATAATTTTTTTTGCTCTTTGTTGCTATTTCACACAAATTTTAAAGACAATGTCTGTTTTGAGGTTTGATAAAAAAGTATGGAAATTAGCTGATTCTGCAGTCTGCACACTGTTTATTTTGCACTGACGACGTAGCGGGGCAGTCGTGTTTTAACAATAACAGTTGCATCCAGAATGGCGGCCCACATTTGATAATGCTAATTTTATTACAAAAAGCCACACCGTGACGGCACGCGCCGGTGACCACCGACTTATGAGCTACGCTGGGTTTGACCGCTTTTAGTTTGTACTGTCCATTATTCAAACCATAAAGCACAGAAATAATATCATCTCTCCCCCGTTTGCGGCGTGTGGAGGATGTTGAGCGCGGCTGCAGGCGCCTGAGCAAGGCGAGAACGGGGGAGAAGTGCGGGGAACGAGGACGCGTATTGAGCAGGACCTTAGGAGATTCCGTTCTGTATGTACTTATATTAATTCTGTGCCATAAGGCAAAGTTTAGAATAACCAAACACCAACCTTCGTATTCATAAAAATGTTTCCTTAACCTATTTAAGTAAGAACTTCTTGGTGACACTGACACTAGCAGGCTATCAACTATGAAAACAAAACAAAACAACAATAATTTCTCAAAACTAAAAACCTACTGCAGCAGTTCGGCTCTGAATACACATACACAACCACCGATTTAATTAATTTTCTATTGGATCATCAAGACTGCCCTGTCAAACAAAAAAAAAAAACAAGTCGTATCGGGTGTCTACGAGTTTTTGAGGAACATACATAAAAAAAACTCAAATTGATAACCTCCTCCTTTTTTTGAAGTCCTTTAAATATAAATAAAAAAGAACAATACTCACTCTGGGCTCTGTCTGAAGTGGTCCACGGCAAACTGAAGCAGTGGATGTCTTCCATCATGTTGTGGCGTCGACTGGTCTCTCCTCTCATCTCTTTCCCGCCCATCTCTTTCTCTATGGCTATCTCTTTCCCTCTCCCGTTCTCTAGGTATGGGCGAGGAGGTCTGCGCTCTCCTCTCTATGTGTTCCGTTTCGTCTCGCGACTCCCGCGATTCCCTAAGTTCTCGAATGTCCCGCGAGTCGCGGGAGTCTCGAGATTCCCTCGTCTCTCTTATTTCTCTACTTTCACGTTCTGATACGCGTTCCTTGGCCACTCCATTTGTCGTTGGTTTCGGTTGAATCTGGAACAAGAACAAAAAAAGTATAAATACTTGGAATCGAGATGTACAAACAGGCATTATGAAACCAAGCACCCAAAGGTAGCTTTATCTGCATGTAACTTTTTTTGTGAAGCTTTAATCGTATTGTTCCTCTTTTTCATGCCATGTTTTGCTTCTATAATGTTTCTTATGGAACAATTGTGTCATACACGTGGCATTTCTATAATTGAAAATTCCCCGAATTACCAACTTGGTGTTGCCGGTAAACAATTATCTCGGTATCTGCGGAGACAGTGGTCAGGAAAGCGTGAATGCAGCTAAATGAGTTAAACCATGCTGTGCCGAGCGGACCGAGTCGCGTAGGACGTGTGTAGTTATTGTTATAGAAAAGCAAATTTAATAATTCATTATATTATATGACGACCTCCGTGGCGTAATGGTCAACACGCTAGACCGCCAATCTGGAGGTTCTGGGTTCGATCCCCAGCCAGGGCAAGTTGGAAAACGGCCTTTTTCAAATTGTCCTTAGTCTTGGGTGTTTATCTATATAGGTATGTATTTATCATAAAATAAAGTATCGTTGGGTTAGTATCTCATAACACAAGCTTAAGCTTACTTTGGGGCTAGCTAAATTTTGAGTGAGATTTGCCCGTATATATTTAATTTATTTATTATACCTAAGCAAAATCACAGAGATGGAAAATATGGAAGCTACAGATTCGGTGGCTACTTGACTGCGGTCAAAGGCAATAAGGAAGATAAGGGCTTCACAAACCAGTTACAGGACACGGTGAACGTCATTCAGTGAATTAAAACAACTGACAGAAGATATTAATAAATGGAAAGAACTCCATTGACAAGAACATAGCTCTTAAATGTATGTTGATGATAAAATTAAAACACATAGGGAATGGCTTTTTTTTGCCCACCTGGGGCGTTTAAGTTCTTAAGAGTCCTCTTACCCTAAACAGAATCAGACTTTCCCATATTGGCGAAATTATATTAGGTTGGGGAAAAAGTCTTTTCGCATATAGTATGTATGAACTTGTAATAAAACCACTTTGGCTATACTATTTGTACCTGGCTGGTTTTGGTATCATTTAAAAGTTTAAATTTTAAAGAAGATACATTTTCCAAATTCAAATTAGGAAAATGCGTTATTTTCATTTGTTTTTCTTACCGTCAAGATGAGTGAATCTAATGATGAAATAAGATACATTTTAAAATTTTACTACCAAAAAGGTAAAAATGCAATGCAAGCCGCGAAAAAAAAAATTGCGATGTTTATGGACCTAGTGCAGTGTCTGTGAGAGTAGCACAAAATTGGTTTAAGCGTTTTCAATCCGGAAATTTTGATGTCAAAGATGCACGTCGCTCTGGTCGCCCTGTACGGATAAAATGGATGCTATTTTTGAAAACGTGGAGCAAGATCGGCATATCAGTAGTTACGACGTAGCTGAAGAACTGAGAATTGACCACAAAACAGTTTTGGCGCATTTAAAAAAAATAGGTACCTACACAAAAAGTCTCGATATTTGGGTATCTCACGAGCTCTCTGAAAGAAACCTAATGAACCGTGTACTCATTTGTGATTCTTTATTACGACGTAATGAGACCGAACCATTTTTGAAGAAATTGATAACTGGTGATGAAAAGTGGATCACGTACGACGAAAAGGTCATGGTCAAAGGCCGGTCAGGCTTAACAGACTGTGGTGAAACCCGGGTTAACTCGCAACAAGGTGATGCTGTGTGTGTGGTGGGATTGGAAGGGCATTATTCATTATGAGCTGTTACCACCAGGCAGGACCATCGATTCAGAACTCTACTGCGAACAACTGATAATATTAAAGCAAGAAGTTGAGAGAAAGCGGCCGGAATTAATCAACAGAAGGGGTGTGGTTTTTCATCATGATAACGCTAAACCTCACACATCTTTAACCACTCAGCAAAAAATAAGAGAGTTTGGCTGGGAGGTGTTAATGCATCCGCCGTATAGTCCTGACCTGGCACCTTCAGATTTCCACCTGTTTCGGTCTCTTCAGAATTCTCTAGGCAGTGTCAGGTTAACATCACGAGAGGACTGCTAAAACTACTTGACGCAGTTTTTTGATCAGAAGCCCCAAAATTTCTATAGCAATGGGATCATGTCCCTACCTATAAGATGGCAAAAAGTTATCGAATAAAATGGTACCTACATACTTTAGTTAAATGTAAATAAACTATATTAAAAAATGTTTTGAATTTTCATATAAAATGCGAAAAGACTTTTCCCCCAACCTATTATGTAATTTTAAAGTAATTGCATTTATTAAGGCATATAACTAGTTTTCACAGTCAAAATATGAACTTAAAAAAAATATAGTGTATCATATCATATTTGACCTTCAGTATGGAAAACTTCTACACTCTCATATTTTCTTTCAAGTTTAAATTTTACTGCCGAAAACTAGTGATATGCCTAGATATATGCAATGCCGAAATCTTACATGTAATTTAGAAATAAAAGCTAGACTACGTTTGTATTGTATGGCAAGTAGGGTAAGGGGATTCTTAAGTCAGTGTTATCTACACTAGTTTTAGCAAGGCGCTCAAGATGAGGCTACGACTCTCTAAGAGATACTTGTGAATCAGGATTTCCAAAAATTGCGATGGAATTTAGTGTGTCGGTTGTTTCGGAACCGAGAAATCGATCTAGCTAGGTTTCAGTTATAGAGAATCTTGACGGTGTTTTTCATCGAGCGAATATCGATCGCCCGGGTACTGTATGCTTAAGTTTATATTCTTATATTCCGGTCAGAATAAGTATGTGTCGTCCTATTTACGAATAACATATTGACTGATACGTGGTTTTCTATGTCTTGGTATCTACATAACGTAATTTAATGCCTTTTTAATTACATCACGCAAGCAATTATTTTGCGTCGTTGAGCAAATATATATTTTCAATTGCACTGAAAAGTAGCACGTTTCCACGAGAAAATATTAAGGTAGAAAACCGATCGCCTGCTTCATAAAAAGTTTGACAACACAGGAAATTATTTGTGATGTAATGTGAGTTTATTTGATTTATACAACGTGTAACGAAAAATGGGTAGCGACCCGAAAGAAAGTAAACGTACTAATCAATGTGAACAACTTTTACTATAGGACCATGCCGGTAATCGCAAAAAAAATCTCCGGCTACATACAAAATTAAACACTTATCGTGCCAAAATGTATGGAGCTGCAGTTTTTTTTGGGATTTTAGGGGTGGTTCCTTAGTAAAACATGTTCACATTGATTAGAACATTTATTCCTTTTGAGGTTGATACGCCCTATTCGTAACAGTTATATTGTCAAATCATTGCTTGCATATTATACATAAAAGGCGAATATGTAGTGGCATATAGCCATTGCGAGCAGTGTAAGCTTCCTGCCTAGAATAGGACCATCTCACCCTGTGAATGTAGTAAGACGCGTCTAAAGTACTTGGCATAAACATCTTGTATATCTAATATGTTCGACGATAGTTTGAGTTTCCTTGATTGAAATAAGAGGAAGATTAGGGCTTCACGAAACAGTTACAGGAAACGGTGAACGTTATGCAGTGAACTAAAACAATATTGCTAACAATAAGGCACATCATGGCCATATGCTGATTGGTTCCATTTTGGGTGTAAAACTAGTTAGTTATTAATTTTGTTTACTACTGTAAATTTGCGTCAAATAAAATATTTTTCTTTCTTCCTTGCTTTCAAACAACCAGATATTTGGTAAACGAATAACTGAACTAATTTTAAGTTAGACCAGTAGCGAAATCAGTCAGGGGGTTGCCGAGATATGGGGTTGTAAAGAGATTTTCACAATTCATGGGGAACTGCTCGTAAAAGATTCTACGATAGAGTCATAAGAACTGACTCAATGCACTTTGGCATACTATCTCCAAAGGTTACCTTCTTTGGGATACACAGAGCAGAGACAGGGCCACGATAAGTATGATGGTGGCTAGAAATGTTATAGTAACTTATTCCTAGAGCTAAAAAGAAATAAAATTCATTTCAATAGCAACCTTCAAGACAACTGTGGCAAAGAACCATCTCGAACACGCCTGCTTCCAAATAAAAAAGACCGCATCATAATCGCTCTATTCGTTTCGGACCTGACACAGACAGACACACAGACATGTCAAGCCTATAACACCTCTCTTTTTGCGTAGGGTGTTAAAAAAGTCACATATTTTACCTTCTGTTTTCGCTTCAAAGTCTTTCTGCTTAACGTCCTAATAACTCCGTAAATATTTTCCATTTTCACCACAAAAAATACTAGGCACAACACAACACCAAAAAACGCACTATAACAAGCACTTGTCAAAGACTTTCGTGTATATAAAAATATATCAATATTTATTTCGTAGTCTTTAACTCGTAGTTAGGTTTAGTTTTAGTTTATATTTCGTTTATTATTATTGATTTATCAATTAATGATTGAATAGTTTATAATAATAGATCGACATGATGATATAGTTGCGACTGCAGCGGCAAAGTGCAGTCGGCTGTGCATTGCACACTGCCGGTGGTGCGCCGCAGCGGACATCTGTAAAGGCGCGGCTACAAGTTGGACGATCGACGGTGATCGGTTTATTGATCGAGCAGTTTCTTCCTGTTTATTCTGTGAATATCAATTCTGGGAAGCCGCGATTGTTTTTGCAAGATATTTTGTTGTATTCAACTGATTAAAACAGATTGCTTTTTAATTTGTCTCTGACGACCTCCGTGGCGTAGTGGTCACCATTGTTGTTTATTTGGCTTGGTGTAGAAAATAGCGATTACATATAATTTTTTATTGGATAAAAGAGGGACCACTACTATTGTTGTGAATAAAACAGGTTTATAATTGACTTTTTATAGGTTTTTTAGGCATTCAAGACTATTTCACTATTTAGTTTGTAATATTGTTGGCAGTTAGCATTATAATTATAAAGTTATTTACTGTTTTTCTTTTACTCACGCACGATGGAGGGAAATCAGCGCGAATGTTGTAGAATAATTTCGGCAGCAATTAGTCTGCATTTCCAACCATATTATGTGAGTTCGTAATCCCTACCTTTTAGAAAGAGAACCTCTTAGCTTAGATTTATGTCAAGACAGTTTAAACAATAATTGTTTGTTTATAGGCTGACCGATATTAACTGTCCGCATTGTACGCGCGCCTTTACGCATAAATCCAAGTGGCCCGATTCATCGGCAATTTCTTTCGTAACTGAAATGCTTGCGCCTGCGCAGCGTCGCGTGTTTGTTTTTTAAACATTTTCACGAATGCTATGTGTGGGGTAGGGCAGGGTTGCCAGATTAATTAAACCTAATATTAATTAGGTTAGTCTTGCTAAACATTTGAGTATTTATGTATATTCCTATATTTGTAATTTGTAAAAGTGGTTAGTATTTTATACCAATCAACTTATTTTACAAGTGGAACCGATTATTTTCTGTGATTTATAATTAAGTTGGCACAAAAATGAAACGCTGTAATATTCTCTGCTAATATACTTTAGGTAATAAAGAAAAAAATGTATTTTTTGTTCACTTATGCTATAGTGTTAAAATACTGAAAAATTAAAGGATCACAGGTCGAATTCAGTACTATCATGCAAATATTTCTGGGCTGAAAATTCGGTCGGCAGCTATCTAGCAACCCTGGTGGTAGACAAATTGTTTCAATTTCAGAATAATTATGACATTATACGTAGGCTTATTAGTTTCGCCCGTGACTTTGCTCGCGAGATACGATTTCAGATATTAATACGAATGTATGACTTTATCTTTAGATTGGTAGGTAATCTAATAACGGGAATCTTGGAATGTAGGTGAAGCCTGTCAACTTTTTCACTGCAATCAAGCAACAGGAGGATCTCGATGGTTCAGCGGGCCAACGTACTATTAGCGTTGATACATGTTACGCTTTCTTTTAAGAACGTAGATGTACCTAGAGCAACACGTGCTTAGAGATGGGCTCAATGCTCAACCCCACGTCACTTTTAAGTTGGTTATATGTATATATGTTACTTTCTTATATATTTTCAAGCATAAATGCCCATTACAATAATCAACGCTGCCAAGATTTTTTCTGCCCGATGATTGGGCATTTATTTGGGCAAATAACGAATTAAGCCCAAAATGCCGGGAATTTTCCCAATTTTCCCGTCTAGGCAGAAACACTTTCCCCATCTCTACACGTGCTCCAAAATATGAACCGGCCGTGTTCATTGATGAGATGTACGAAAGAAATTCCATGAACGGAGACGCGGAGAATGGTAGTGGGAAGGAACGGAGGTGTGAAGAAATTAGGCGCGAAGGAACGGAGATGCGATGAAGTTGATTAGAAAGAAAGAAATGTAGCACGAAAGAACTGAGGTGCAAAGAAAGATGGCGCGAAAGAACGGAGGTGTAAAGAAAGATGGCGGAAAAGAACGGAGGTGCGAAGAACATTTGTTTTGTTTTTAATAACAAATTTATTACATAATTATTATTATTTTTCTGATATTCCTACAAACAATCAGACTAAAAAAATATAAAAACCTCTGATAGATATTATGCAATAAATGGTTATATACCACGAGTGATTTATGAATCTGCGTGTTTAAGTCTCGAACATATCATATACAATTATCTATTGTGACGGCGCCGCTGTAATCACCTGCATCATCTTAACGAGCATGGTTAATCGCTGCGGCCGGCCGTGACGGACAGACAAACAAACAAGCGACGGATTCACTCAGCCGAACGATAAAAATAAATAATTGTGCACGACAGCAAAACTAAAAATATTTCTTTTTTATTTTCTTACCCTATTTCATTTATTTAATTATTTGACAATATATGTTCACGGAGAATGTATGCAGAGAATATATAAAATAAAAGTTGTACAAAGTCATTACTTATCTCAAAAGAGTTCTTATAGTAGGCCTGTGAGACGAGATGTTTATGTAAGAGAAGCATACAGGCGTGTTCATACTCTTACATAGGATAAAGGAAGAAGAAAATTAAACTTACATAAAACTACACAAATTATAAATAAATATACTCGTACATATACATATAACTTAAATAAATAAATATGCCCATCTAGAAAGAAATATAATACTTTTATACTTAATATTGACAATATAATTACAATTAGGATGATTCCAATAAATAATGATCTTTTACTATTATTTGCTTGGAACTAAAACATACATAATAAAACGCCGCTTCTTCTGCACTACCAGTAGTACTTAGAAAGGTTTACAAATTAAGGCCCATTTACATGTTTCTCGCCTGTTGCATACAATTAAAATGAAACAAAAAATGATTGATTCAATTAAATTGTATGAGAAACAGGCGAGAAACTTGCACTGTGTAAATGGGCTTTTACTTACGGATCGTATATTAAAAATCATTCGCATAGGATATATAAATCCTTATAATGTTTAAAACTTAAAACCGACTTCACTTCCAAACTACACAACCGATTAAATTTTGTGACAAGTATGTCCTTTCAAATGATTAAAAAATCCAACTCAGTACAGGCGTTCTCGAATAAATAAAAAAAAGCTTCCGACTAATTCATAACCTTGGATTCTTTTTGGAAGTCAGTTAAAATAAGTAAAACATAACAGCAACAAAAACAACAAAAAAACATAAAAGCAACGTATGGAAATACAAAAATGTATGAAAGAATCGACGAGTTGAATGAATGGGTACATAAAGGGCCGTAACAGACGGGGCGCAAGTTACGCCGCGTAACAGCTAGTGATGGGCGGTGCATGATACTCAATCAACCCATTTGAGTATTTACTCAGTAGATTGAGTAAATACCCGATAAATATCCTTATTTATCCATTTGGTGAGTAGATTGATTTATATGAGTTGCGATTCATATTTATGTTCATATTCATTATTTCATGTTTTCATGACAATTTTGAGTCTTAAATCTAGTATACACTTGCAGTTCTTGCCGGAAAGTGTGTGCATACGCCATAATATGCTTAAAATGTAGGCAAACGTTATATGCGACGCTAAAAAATATGAAAATACCATACTAATCATACACTAAAAGTAGGCTTCTTTGACTAATTATCATTTTTTAGTGGGAGGTGTGCAAAGACGTAATTTTATGTCATAATAAGTGAACAGACATCAAATGCGATGTAAATACATGAGCACGCTCTATTTACTCTATTTATTCAATCTAGTGAGTGAATACTCAAATGGGTAGATTGAGTACTATCCACTGCCCATCTCTAGCTGTTAGGCGACGCAACTTGCGCCCCGTCTGTTGCGGCACAAAGACGCGTTGATGGCTACGAGCCATCGTAGTGTAGAAGCGCCGGGATAGCGTAGTTTATTTTTCTACGATAAAACTTCTATCTATTGTTGTGACTTACAAAATTACCTTATCTATCCTTAAAAAGAAAACTAATACGAATATTTTTATTTTCTGAGTTCGTAGTTCGATGCAAATCTTTAGCACGTAAAAATAGTTCTGTAAAACTAGCAACGGATGCAAACTTTTCTGAAGTTAAATTATTCAGTAATACGAGCAAAAGATTGCGGATATTCGTATTGAGATATTACACCTAGTGAACTAATTCAGGTTTATAATCGTATTTTTTTTTGCAAATCAATTAATTAATTAATCAATTAAAACAATTTTGAAATCTTTGTAATCAGCGTTTAAAAAGTAGCGGAAGCAATTATTTTAAATAGTATCCTAAAATAGGTAAGTATGCACATTGCACACATATATTTGCATTTTTATGATGTTCAATTATAATATTTTTATGACGAAAGCTCATACAAGTTCGGAAAAAAAAATCATGCATCACGTAGTAGAATGTTTAAAGGTTGTTAAATATTATGCGTATTAGATAACTTATTATATCAAAGGTTATACAAGTATAATATTGTTATTGTCCGAGCGAGCGAAGCGTCTCAGTTTCGAGATTGATCAAAAATGTTTTGTTCTGCTGTTCAAGACTGTTTTATGAGAAGGATCGAAAATTATATAGATTTTTTTGGTCGATTCAGTTCTTAGAAATTTTTCAAAATGTCCGGAATATAGGGGTTTAATATTTCAGCTATTTAAAAATAAAAATTCCTTTATTGTATAAGTTAGAATTAGTTGAGTTAGGAAATTCAGGTTTTAAGATCTAAGAGAAAAAATTAAGATCAGGATATTTATACATTGAGGGTTATAGACGAGTTGCACATAGACTCTTGCGTTTAAGATCATTCGATAGTAATGATTAAAAACGGAATAAAAACCTAATCGCGGACGAAAACATAAACCTACAAATACTAGGATTACAAGTGTGCCTAATAGGTTCAAGTCGCCAGATCTGGATCAGCCATCGCGGATGTTCTAGTGCAAATTACCTAGACTACAGAATCAGGCTAACATGTAATTTCTTAAATGCGAAAAATGAACACGAATTACGTTTCAAAAGCAGTATTTCACTCAGAACATATGTTATAAGACTGGTACACATCTAAATTGTCACTGTATTGTAATAAAGTTTTGGATATACATTTTAGACGACTGCAAACCCAGCCCGACCCCCTTCCCCCGTCACGGGAGGTTTTCGACATAGATCAAAATGTTTGAATGTCAGATATAACAAATCTTTATACATAGAATACTCTAAAAGAATTCTTAAATCAATGTTCTTTATTATCAATCAATTTCTTATGTTAAAATAAAAAATGCAAAAAAAAAAGCTAAATTTATCATGTGTAATAATTATATGGTTTATATTAAATTAGCAAGTTTTCCAGGGACGTGAGGAAGGATAAGGTATTAATTGTCCAGAGGTGCGACACCACACCTATATAGGCTAGTAAAAAAATGCGAATAAACCATATATACCCTTAGCTTTAAAAATTTAAATTCAAATCAAGCTTTACTTCTGTATAGGCAATTATTTGTGTTCCAACCAGTTAGATGAGGCCAGTTCGCGGAAACAGGGTCTTGGCTCCAGGAAGAGGTTGTGACCATAGACACGACATGAAGTTATAGACTTGTTTATGGTGTTACATCAATACATGTTAATAGCAGTACCAAGTATTGAGAACGATGTTGCAGTTAACTACTAGAACGGTTTCAATTATATTATTATACACAGGTTGTTACAGAACATTGAAATAATCCTTCATGAGCATATATGTATCAGTGATATTAAACAATTTGTTTAAATAGGAAACGCAGATTTTTTTTTCTTGAAACTTATCATTATTTATAAACCTCTTCATTTCAGACTTCAGACTGAGGCAAAGTGATTCCTAATACAAAGCGTAGATCCCTGGCAGACCAGATGACCGAAAACGGTATATCGAAGTTTCAAATACCAAATTGATTATTTTAAATAATTTTACCTATGTTTCATCTTCCAGAAAAACACATAGCCGAATAATAAAAGTACTTTTTTTTCATTCTACATATGTCTTGTTCACTAGTACTAAAGGTCGAAATCACTTATTTACTATTATTACTTAGCTATACTGTTTCTGATTCGAAACAAATTCACAGTAAAATAATCATTTCTTGATTGACAAATTTGTAACAAGCGACATAAGTAGTATCATTCAAATTCATTTTGTAATTTCAACCAAATATTTTATAATTTTATTTTTTATTATATTGCTATTATTTTATGTTAGGCGTCAAGCAACGTATTGTTATAGTCAAACTTAGGGCGACCAGAATAAATCTTCTTAACGTAAGGTGTTGGCTAGAAACAGAATTTGTTGGAGAGATTTACTAATATCAGGCCTACACCCATCTACGTTGTAGTGCCTAAGATCATCATCATCATCAGGTTGTTTTTTCAACAAAGAAAAAAGTAAACACTGTTAGTATCAAATCATATCCGCTTTTTTGTTGTAGCATAAAATAATTATGGAATCGTAAATTATGAGTGCTGCGATGTCCGCTCGAGACGCCGTTATTGTTTATATGCCATGCTCGAGTAAATTTAATGCAAGTGCATGTACCATGGACTGTGGCTGGCACGCCACACTACAGTGATACATCTCGTCAATAGACGTTAAATTAGAAACATGAATGTATTTTATGCAGCGAGCAAAATTTATATAAGATTAGATGCTTTAATCTGAAATACATATCCGTTTCTTTTCAGCAAGTCGAATAACATATCTAAAAGGTATATTTTCTATATCGTATACTTAAAAGGAACAATTCTTGTATATGTATAAGAAGATGTCGGAAACGGATCCAACGATTTTTTGTATTTAGGGAGTGACGAGGCAAAAAAATTGGTTTTCATAAATAAAGTAACTGAGCAATGCTCGGGCGCCCAGCTAGTAATATTTTTAACCTACTAATCTACCAAAAATTTATTTGCATATTGAAATATTACGTTTAAATATAACAGAAGGAAAAGTGTAACCCAAAAGAGTAAACGGAAGACCAAGAAGGTCGTTCATGGATGAAGTAAAAGAAAAGGCAGAAGTTGTGTCGTATGGGAGTGGAAGGCGTTTAGCCGAAAATAGAGAGACATGGAAAATACTCCACCGACAGAAACCTAGTCTTTTTATTGATGATCATTGAAATATAACAACAACACAGCTACATATAAGATTAGATGATAATAATATTAGATAGATGATATTCTATCAAACTTAAGTATCAAACATCTGGTGGGCGTTTAACAGGTTTCAGGATAACGGTCACCACAAACAACCGCCCCCTGACATCCGTAATGAAATGGTTGCCCATCGCGTCAGCGCGTGCCCGCGGCGGTCTAACCACAGACTGGTGGCAGTAGGGCTACTTACATAATAGGGCGATGTCTTCAAATAAAACCTGTGCATGAGACTGGTTTCCACATGTCAAATTTTATATTGGAGTAACCGGCAACTAGCTTGTTACGACTTAGTTGTTTCGGTTTTCTTTGGAAAGTAGGTCTGTATAGTGTACTGTTTTGTTTTTAAATAGCATTTGTATATAGCCGCAAAATAAGTACAATCGTACATTGCTACATACAAATTGTATGAAAGTGAGTCTAAATAATGCTATCAATAATCATCGTTGGTAGAATTATTAAATCTATATATATAAAAGCGAAAATCACTCACTCATCACGAAATCTCGAAAACTACTTAGCCAATGAAGATGAAATTTGGCAGGAAGGTAGATTGTGACTAGCAGATGTCCGCTAAGAAAGGATTTTTGGAAATTCCATCCCTAAGGGGGTGAAATAGGGGTTACCAGTTTGTATGGAACTTCGTAATTTTTAAAGTGAGATCATGAAATTTTTAATTTATTTTAATAGTTAGTAGAAAATAATAATGCATTTATTAGATTTTGAAAATTACATTCCTATAGGGGTGAAATAGGGGTTGCAAGTTTGTATGAATCTTCGTCATTTTTAAAACGAGACACATGACATTTTTAATTTATTTTAATAGTTAGTAGAAAATAATAATGCATTTATTAGATTTTGAAAATTACATCCCTATAGGGGTGAAATAGCGGTTGCAAGTTTGTATGAATCTTCGTCATTTTTGAAACGAGACACATGACATTTTTGAGTTAATGGTCAAAAAAAAATAAAGAAATTAGATTCTAAAAATTGCATCCCCAGGGGATGCAATTTTTAGAATCTAATTTCTGTTGCATTTATAGGGGTTGCTAATTTATATTATTATGAAACTTCGTCATTTTTTGAGTGAGACAAAAAAATTTAGACAAATAGATCATTTGTTGTCTATGACGGTAACGGTAACGGGATATTATAACACAATTTATAACGTACAAAACCAATTTAAGATCCTATCAGAACCATATTCAACTTCTACGTGGGTTACAACTAGTTCAATATATATGTGGATACTTGTTCAGGGCTCTACCTACACAGATAAATTTTTACGTCTTTATCCAGGGTAGACGGAGCCTATAGGGCTGTAAATATCAAAGGTTACATTTAGTGTATTAGTAGAAGTGATCATGTGAATGTGGAAAAAGAGAATCAAAATAGTGATGGATTGCTAGCCGCATAGTCTATTATCATGATTCAGACTCTCGCCCATTGCCTCTATTGAGTTTAAAATAAAATAAAAACTAACCTTACTTGTCATGTGCATTCAGTTTTAATAAAATAAACTATTATGGAATTATTATTTCATAATTGGTTTGTTAAGTTACAAAATGCATTTTGCTTGGGTAATCCAATTAAACACAGTGGCAACACTCCCAACTGTTGACGTTTTCTTAGGCCAATCACGTGACCAGCTGTCACGGGAAGATAATACCAGGCAAAGTACATTATTTATACAATCCAAAAGCTCGCTAATTGATCCACATAACATATGTGTGTGTGTAGGGCACGTGCCACACACACATGCGCTCCGAGAGCAGGTGCAGCCGCGGTGCATTCACCTGCGAGTGCATGCTTCCTGCACCTAGCGGCCTTCCGCACCGGTACTATGATTGCTGGGACATGTGAGTTATGATGAAGGAAATCTTGGAATTTAACGTTATTACTCCTTAATAGGCAACTTGCTTTGTTTCCTATATCTAATGAAATATGTTCATTTTTCGCAAGCGCACACGGCACTTCTCTTTTGTTGCAATATTCGTCCTGTCATCGATAATTATGCATCATGCTTCGGCGACATCAAGTTCTGCTCATTTAGAACAAAAGCAATTTACGTTCTGAGAAAATCAAAAGACAATGGGGTTTGTTCGTCGTTCAGCGCTACACTTTTTAGGGTTCCGTAGTAAACAAGGAACCCTTATAGTTTCGCCATGTCTGTCTGTCTGTCCGTCCACGGTCTTACTCAGCGACTATAAGTACTAGAAAGTTGTAATTTGGCATGAATATACGGTAAAATAAAATATTGAAAAAAATTTTTTTTTGTGTAACTTCCATACTTGTAAAATGAAAAGTCAATTTTTTTTCTCGACTGACCAATCATGATGGGTACCGTTGAATAGGTTTTTTAAAAACATTGTAAGTTTGTAAACACCGTTTTTTGATTTTAGGATCCGTTTTTGAAATATTTGCTTTTAAAGTGAAAAAAATTGTTGGAGTCAAGTGTCCCCCCCCCTCTATCTGCTAAACGGTTATAAATGGACACGTGAAAAAATTCACAGCTATAGAATTTATAACGAAATTTAAAGGAAAACTATCAGAGCTAAGTAGGGTTTAAAAATTTAAAAGTTATAGGTGATTAACTTATAAAAATGTACTCAGAAAAGTAAAATTTCATACAAATTCAATAGAAAATTAGTTTTTAGACGTTTTTAGTGGCATGAACACAAAGTTGGCGTTCGTAACTACGGAACCCTACTTCGCGTGGCCCGACACGCACTTGGCCAATTATTCAAAAAGGTTTACCTTCGTGCCGTTTATGTTGGTTTAAATATACTCAACTACCCTAGAGCAATATCTATTTTCTTTGTTGATTATTGCTTTTTACCAAAGATAGGTAACTCGTAAGTTTTATTGCATAGCATTGACATAAGTACCAATCCCAATACCAATTAGTCAAATTAGTAGATGAAAAAAGACAGATCGTGGACGTTGGACAAAAAGCTGCATCCCTAATGTGGAACTGGGCAGGACATTTTTGCCGTATGCCCGACGAACTCTGGGCCATCAGTGACTCAATATGTTCCTCAAAACGGAAAGCGGAAGCCAGGTATACCCGGAAAGAGATGAAGGGACGAGCTTGACTCCTCCTACTGCAGGAATTGGGCCTCAAACGCCCTCGACTGAGAGAGCTGGAGTGCTGGAAGGGAGGCCTTTGCCCTGCAGTGGGACAGTATAGGCTAAAAATGGAAATAGTAGACCCGCACTTTTACGAGCACTTTCATGAGCAACATAGAGAAACTGGTACAAATCTCTTACACAACACCCTATCATTTAACGGTCCCTATGGTCCAACCATACAATGTATGGGTTCCGCACGATAGCCACGGATAATGCCGGGTGGCTGTCCGCAAAAGTGGAAACGCGAATTTTCCGATAACACTGCTATAATGGACACATACAACATGTAACTAGTAATGACTCGTTAACTACAGGTTAGAGGAACAGTGAAAGTGACAATGTAATGTCGTTCTGGCCTAATGACAAGGAATTCATTAGTCCAGAACTTCTTTTCATAATCATAATCATTAATTTGTCAATCACAGGTACAATGGGTGTTAGGTACGTTTTAGTAAGCTTCTACCTTATAATTTGATTGAATTTCCTAATCTATCGCAGACTGCAAGAGATCTTTGCATGGGATTAATCCGCCTTTGTATTTTTGCCCTTTCATTAATAGCATAATGAAAAGGAGTATTACCAAGCTTAATCAATGCCATGAATATCGCGTGTGTAATGTGTATTCAAGACAATATTTACACTACAGTAAAAACATAAATATGAAAATGGGAGCCAAGTTAATATTATGTTATGGTGTGGTTAGATTTTACCGAGGGTGCTAAGTTAACTCAACTTCAATGAAATAACTGGTTTTGTAGGTTTAGTTAGTGTGATATATAAGTTAGGCCATTTGCAAGGAAGAGCTTTTAATAAGAAAATTATTTTACGAGTATACTTAAACCTGTCAACTGGCTGCCTTAACAAGGATCCTTTTTTAGTTAAAGCTAGTCGACAGATAAACAAAGACGCACTGCCTGCGGTGTGGCCTACAATTGCTGTCACCTGATTAGCAGGTTTGCAGTCTCCGGCACACTTTACAGAGCAATGCAGGTGCTTACAACTTAACACGGAGGCGATAAATGGTTTACACGAACTTGCGAGTCGAACAGGCGTATGGTATATAGTAGATGGAGGCCAAAAAAAGGCTCATTTGTTGGGTGGGTCTACCCCACTTCGAAATGAATAAAATATAGATAGACAGGCATAGGCCGTACACAGGCTAGTTTTGGGGGGATTTTGGACATACTCGTATTAGTGCGGAGGCTGTAATGGTAAGCGGTGTTTAAAAAACGGTGTTTTCCTTTCAGAGGGGAGGGGGAGTGGGAACCCCCAGATTCCCGCTCCCTCGGTACGCCTATGTAGAAAGGCAAGCATATTGCAATAGTTATTCAACAAGCGTATCACCTACAGAGACACTCCTTTGCGCCAGGTATAGAAACTCTAGGAAAAATCGCAAAAGGAAACTTGTTTTTTTTTTGCAAAATAAAAGTATGTGCCGCAAAGAAATATGTTTGCTCACACTTGTAAGAAACATTTCAGTGTACTGTCAAAATGTGTGCGACTTATCGTAGTTAGTGAACGCTAATTACCCAATGTAATTAAGGATAGAGGTCGCTGCATTGCGTTTCTATGTCGCCATGCTTTTTTTACAATGTCACAGTAAGTCAAATCCGAGATTTAATACGAGAAATGTCTAGGAACATGTCTGAAACACAGCAGTACTTCAACTTGAATCCAAGAAGGGTATAAGTGATAAGATTAAATAAAATATTTTCAACATTTTTGGTTCTTGCTACACTTATTGCGTTTTCCCATCTTTTTTGTTACTTCAAAAGAATAACGAAAACATAAAACCGGGTCATGCCAGAGGATACAAGTTGAACTACTGGAACTCACAATGTGTAGAATTTATATTTGTTCTGCAAATCTACGGGTCTTACCTACTGTTGACAACAATATTTCAGGTTTCGACTCTATTCGACCCAGTTATATTGTTAGGTTGTCGCCACTGTCATTTTAAATGTTTTATTTTTGTTATATTCTCGCTACGGGCGGTGAACTGTGAATTGATTTCGATAGAAATATGAAGGGTTTTTGCGACATTATCATTTTTTGCGTTTTGTTCAATGGGTGTTTATAGTGTCAGGTTTTGATGAATCAATTTTCATAGCGTCACGTTTGTCACTTTTACTTTCTTTTGAAGTAGATTTATATATGTCTATGGAAATCTCATTTAAATGTAGATACTGCATTGTTTTCATGCATGAAAATCTTTAAATGATATTATAAAACTATTATAAAGGCAGATTCAGTACCTACATGTCTTAAAACTGTGTCAACGGATTTTTTTTAAAGATAGATAAAGATAATTTATTTGCCAAACATGTGTTACAAGATATTACATTCAGCTTTGTCCAATCATTTTTACCATCACCGGTGTGCAAATTTTGTCAGAAAAGCTATCATCTATTATAATACTATAAAAATATACCTACTTAATCTATAAACATTTTACAATTTACTATGAAACAAAGTCAATTTACAGTTTATCAGATAAGAAATCCTTAACACTATAATAACATTTATCTTTCAAAAATATTTTCTTCTTAAACAAAGCCAAATTTAATTATTTATATTGTTTTAGTATATTATTAAATATTATCGGTGTTGTACTTAATACACTATCATGTTATAATGCAGTTTTAGATGAATGTATGCACAATTTGTCGTCATGACGGTTTTTTTCTACTGTAACTTGTTTTTCTCATCCAAATATGAATAAAGAAGTACGCCTCGTTCAATTATCATCTTTTTAACCATCCTCTGATGCGTATTTCATATTTTTAATTAGCAAGTAAAATGCAAATAGCGAAGATCCATCTAATTAGTCATAGAAGACATTCTTAGGCTTACACACATCAAAGGCGGTCTTATCAACCGGCTTGCAAACCATCCATTTATTCACAAGACACTGAAAGGATAGAAATGACCCACCATCGGTAAATGCGGACCTGGATTACACGCCATCCATCGACAGACGTAATAGATTTTCGTTTACACGTTTAGATCTTAAACTTCACCTCTTTTGACGACCTCCGTGGCGTTATGGTCAACACGCTAGTCCGCCAATCCGAAGGTTCTAGGTTCGATCCCCAGCTAGGGCAAGTTGGAAATTGGTCTTTTTCGAATTGTTCCGGGTCTTAGGTGTTTATCTATATATGTATTTATCATAAAATATATCCGTTGGGTTAGTATCCCATAACACAAGCTTAATCTTACTTTGGTGCTAGCTCAATCTGTGTGATTCGTCCCTATATATTTATTCATTATTCAAGGACAGAGGCTTTAAAGCCGAGGCAGACACAAGCTGAGATAGCTGGCTGGCGTCCAACCAGATCTCCAAAACGGTGGCCTCAAAAAATGGAGACCGAAAGCCCAAAAGAGAAATCTTGAAAAAAAATACTTGGCTAGATCCAGGCCCACCCGCAACTATGTCTTAGATGTTGATGATATCTTCGACTTTTGAAGTCTAGAAAGTAAAAACTCAAAAGAAATGTCTAGGTTAAGCGACCCTGTTACCGCAGACACTCTCCTTACGATTGGTAGAAAACGTAGATTTCTTAGTTCCTGTTTATGAAATGGATAAAAAGTAAACCAGCCAGGTCAAATGTTGACATTCTTGTAAATAAATTAACTTCAGGATTCTCTTAAGAACTTGGCAGCCATTTAGATGTCAATTCCTATTGTCGGATTTTGAACTTGGCTCCCATTTTCACATTTATGTGTTTGATGGAATTGAAATCTATGTTTGTACTCGTAATAGTTCTAATCGGAATGGGGATGAAGCCTTGAGCAAAAGTTAGCAAGAAACGAAGTGCCTAGCAACATAAAGAAGCTTACTTCTAGCATTTGTTAGTTTATTCTCAGGCAAACTCCCACTTTCCTTTACCGCTACAGCTTTGCGTAATTAACGGAAGGCTGTGTAGTTGTTCTGCTACTCTAGGTACAGCAATGTACGGTTTATTTTATAAGTGCCAACACAAGGTTCGATGGCTCGGCAGTCACGGCCTTCAAGCTGTCTGTGCTATCTGGTTGTGTAGAGCAATTTAAAAAAAGTTGTTATACACCTTCACAATATGAATCGCTGAACGTGTCCTCCTAGGCTCTAGGTAGACCTAGAGCCTGACAAATGCCAGAATGCTTTCCATGCTGGTCTGAGAGAAAGAAAAAAAAACAAAAAGTCCTTAGCTGATTCGCTTTCGCGTAGATCGTAAAAGCCTTCGAATCGTTTTCATATACGATGCGGCTGGCTATCACTAATAAGATTCCTTATTCCACCTTCTCGCCCACCATAACGCTAAAAGTAGTCTTTGGGTATTTAGGTCCTGGGCTGTCTGCCCCACTGATATAGATAAGTGATATAGAGGTGAAAACCTGGAATGTTTCCGATACTTTGGAAGTTTTCAGGAATACTTCCTTAGAAGTGGAAAGTTTTCTGGAAGTTTTTATCTCTAAATTGAAAGTATATAAGTAATAACTGCAATAGCTACATCAATCAAACCAATGACTTGACGTGCGTCCAAAGCAAGGGTTTTTCATCACCAAGATTTTATCTTTTTTAATAAAATAAAAAACATCAAATACGATTTACGAAACGTTAATTAACAAACTCCCAAAGCTATCCGCATTGCATGTATGTAACTTGAAGATAATTATCAAAATTGGCCATCATTAAAAAAAATGTCAAGGTTATAGAGTTCACACGGTTATATCTTCAAATTGGATGTAATACTGATGATGGAAATATAGTGGATGCCTCCCGTTTATGAATCATCTGCTGTTATGCCCCACGTCCACAGCATCCTGCTCTAGAGAAATCTGATGGAAGTCAATCAAAGAGCTATAGATGTGGTAAAATTCTGGGCCAACACAATTTATAAATAATTGCCATTAACACGATTAGAAAAAGGTGTATAAATTTTAAAAAAATATTAATACTAAGTTTTTTTAAGTAGCTTGAATTTATAAGACGCCTAAAAAACGCCTGGTTTTTATATTTGCCAATAGTTAATAGGATAATATAAGTATTATTCAATGGACTAGGACAAAGTTCCCAACAACGACGGTCAAGCTATTTAAAGTATTTAGAACAACTTAAGAAAACCACCCAAAAACATTGAGGGCAAATTAATTTTAGGGTTCAAAGCTTCGAGTCACTCGAAAAGGCGACAATGTTGTGTTATGGTCACGTTTAACTACTTTATTTGATAAAGTATAATATACTTTATATAATAATAACCGCAATAAGCCTACTAGCAGAATGTGTACACGTATGACGTAAGTACGTGGACTACCGAAATAGATGCTTTCACTCGCTATCACTGTGGGATCGGGCGGAAAGCGTGAAATGTGAGTTTCGGCTGTCACGACCAACCTGTGAGCATTGGAACAGCTGTCTCGGGGAGTTTGGCTGTGTGGCATGTTTTTAGGCAGCTTGAAAATTCTGACACTGATGGTAGACATACAGGAAAACCAACATGCTGCGGTGCGAAGGATTTAATGAATGCAACTGGTGAATATTGTTTTGACAGGTGTACGGCAGAAAATTTGAGTACTTTATCCGAAAAAGAAAGAAAAATCATCTCTATGAGCCCAAAAAAATATAGGAAAAATGTAATTAATGTAAGGACTAGACATAAGATACCATAATTTGTTTACTAAATAACTTTAAAACAAGTAATTATTTTAAAATATTTTTAAAACAAGCTTTTATCTTCCGTACTCCTCAAGATGAATCTAATGAGCCCAAACTCGATGGTGTTGCGTCATTTCATTACAGAGTTCCTATGGCCACCTTCCAACTCCATCATCAGATCAGCTCCATGTCATCGTAATATTGCATTACACGCGATATACGTATAGGTGCAAAATTTCAGCTCAATCGGAAACCGGGAAGTGGGTCAAATTTATCTTGCAAGATTTGATTACAGACAGACAGACATACTGACAGACTACGGGACAGGTGAAACTAAATAATAGCTTATAAAATAATTTTGCGTCCGAAATCGAAATTTCATTCAAAATCCCCGTCGCGATATTTTCCGAAAGAGACATTGTGCGAAAGAGAACTTCTGCGAAAGAGACCTACGAAAGAGACCTTTTTATGACTAGGGAACATTTGGCGATAGAGACGTTTCGCCCATAAGCCATTTGAAAGGAGGTGGACTGATTCAGCGGCCAAAGATCCCTAAATATAGTTCTATGTACCCGAAAAGAACAGGGTCAGCCCCTAAGCAAATACTATTTCAAAAAATCAACTCAATGTTACTGACTATAAATAATTCAAACTAAAAGGTAATTTACAACCTAAATACCTTCGTCACGATACCTCCATTGTGCGCGTCGCACCGGAAGTTGGATGTTACACAAATGGCGGACAAATGTCACTTCATGGGAACCGACCACGATGCTTGGTCATCGCTGCCCAGGTAAAGTTCAAGGTTTATGAGAAGCTTCAGTTTTTGAAGAGGACCGGGTCTTTTATGAGAATTATTCTTTACTGTCCAAACAAAAGCAGAAATCGCGGGAGCTTAAAATTTATCGTAGACCCTTATTGGTTCGGGGATCTATACCCCCAAGAAGTTCGTGTGGCGTATATGTCTTTTTTGTTTTTTTTATATTAGTTTTTATATTTTTGAGAACTAAGAATTCGAATTAAGAAAAATGACAGATATAGGTGGAATGAACCGTATATTGTAGGTATCACATGATTCGCCTTTTCATGTATATGTCGACCATCAATTTATATCTTGTATAACAAGAAATCAGTTGATATGTAAAACAAAGTTGCAATCAATATAATCGACAGTAATACTTGGATTGGAGTTATGGGTGCTGGATTGAAGAAAGCGAGAAGTTACGCTCTCTTTGAGACAATTAGCTCACCAATTAACTGATATTGAATCGTCAGTATCAGTTAATTGGTCGGTTAATGGTCCTTAATGCATTATACCAGTTACACCTACCTTAAATTAGTAGTTATTTATGGTAAGCAATATGCTATCGATAATTTCCAAAAAATCATGCTATTTTTAATGTAGTTTTAGTTTGAAATGCCGTAATTAAGGTAATAATAACATTATCAACTTCGCGCTTGTCAAAGTGACTTTGACGTTTGATTGGCATTAACATATGAATGATATTTTCACAAATTAGACAGAATATATCGTGGTGCGACATTTCAAACGCGGAGTCACTAAACGCACGGTTTTTTGTATGGAAAAACCATTCGTTTAGGTGACTCCGCGATTGAAAAATGGCACTTCTGCAAGAATGATCGTCCGCCGGTCGATCGATGACGTTATGGTGTTTGTCAATCGTTGTTTGACTTTGACAGTTACTAAATGTGACATTACACATTGACGTTCAGTGGTGCCATTTTTGAAACGTTGGAATCACTAAAAGAACGGTTTTTTGTATGGAAAAACCATTCGTTTAGGTGATTACGCGTTTCAAAAATGGCACTTCAGAAAGTGCTTAGAAATGGTGCCACAAATTTTGAATGCACCGAAAAGTAGCCGCCATGACAATGTCGCCATTATGTAATATTACACTCGATTTATAAGTTAAAGTTAATCTAAGATTACAACGAATAAAAATAAAATGTTAGCCTCATTACATTCCTACTAGTTTAAAGTATTTTTTGCGCTGGTGTACGATGACCTTTTTTTTTTACGGAGGAAAGATCCCTGTTACGGATACCCGTCAGCCTGCGGGGGAGGCTGTCGGGTTATGTGGGACTCCACGCCAGAACGACGTGCCTACCCACTAAAAAACCTCCGGAGTTCCATCTCAACCGCTTTTGCCGGGGACACTGGAACGGAAATACATCCGCGAACCCCGGCGCGGCTGGCCGCCAAAGCGGCCCCTCCTCGGGGGCGTCACAGCGCCCCCCCACTCACCAAGTCGGCGCGTCCGGAACTCACGGACACGCCGTACCTCCTCGGCCCAATTGAGAGGCGGCAAACTCCCACGCAGTCCACCGCCTGTGGACCCATGGGAGCCAGATTAACCGGCTCCCAGCGGCGGAGAAGATGAAAGGCTCCGCCGCTTGCCTCTCGCCGCAAACGCGGTGCGGCACCGCTCGGTCGCGGAGGATAGGGAGAGCGGCAACGTAACACCGACACTCCTCCTCCTCCGCGACCGATCTCCAACCACGCCCACGCCCCGCCTGAAGCGCCGGGAGGGCAATGAAACATTGCCCTCCCGGCGGCCCCACCCCGGGTGGGGGGAGAACTTCCCACTCCCCCGCCGCCCCATTGGGCGCATCCCTACAGGCTCAAGGCCGAAGCCGAGCCTGCGGGAACGCCCCTCCTCGGGTGGGGGGAGAACTTCCCACTCCCCCGGCGCCCCAATGTGGGCGCTCTCTGCTGGTGGACGACAGCAGGAGCGCCCCCTCGCGGGTTCCACTTAGCTTCCCCGTGGCTCGAAGCTACCACGGGTACTGAGCCCCCCTGTACGACAAACCTGGAACCCATTGGGGGGGTGGTGTACGATGACCTGGCCCATTATGGAACAACCCCTTTGTTATAAAGTTCCTATCCGGAATTAGCTTAAAGCAGGCCTGTGTCACTCCCCGTTTAGGTATCGAAAATATACCTACATTATTACAATGCGCGCGCAAAAATATAATCATCTATTTCGCAAATAATACGACTAATATATCTCTAGCAAACAATATTTTGATGGAATGAGGTGTAGACTTTAAATATATCGTGGGAAGTCCACGTCTAGATTATTGTCTTTTATTACGTTTGCGGAAATTATTCTAGACGTAATTATAAAGATATCAATAATAAATAACAAGATAAGCTAATAACGGCGATGTGAGTTGCTCGAGAGAAAAAATAGCATTATTTTATAGTATTTATTTTAGTATTCATTCATCATTTTAAGTTGTAGTTGTATATCTTTAGTGTACATAAACAGTTTACAATTATAGGAACAGTAACAAACCATATAATGTGCAAGGATAGAGTAAGTAAAGTAAGTATGTGTAAGTATTTATTTTATTTGATAATCAGTTAAAAGAAAACATTTTAAGAATTATTGAACGAGCGAGCGAAGCGTCTTAGTTTCGAAATTTGGAAAAAATGCTTTTGTCTCCGAGTGTTCTCGCCGTCGGGTCGCATTTTTGAAACCGATTCTCGTGAAATTTTGTGAACAGGTTCAAAAAATATTTTTATCGATTCAGCTATTTGAATTTTTCTAAATGACGGAAATATTGGTGTTGAAAACTTTAAAAATTCCATAATTCAGACACTTCGACGGGTCGGGGCAAGGTCTACAGCTCACAGAGCCACTAGCTGTATCTTTTTCTGTTTGATTTGTTGGATGTCGTAAGTGGTGACTGAAACACCAAGCATAGACATCTCGTGCAACAACTGCATGCACAAAAAGTTTAAAGAAGAACGACGGCTGGTCAAAAAAACACAGACAAGCCATATTAACCTTTCAATTACCGCCATGGCATTATATAATACTACGTCTATTTTTCACTTTTGTGTCTGATATTAACGGAAAACGAAGGGTTGGTTCCAGCACTTCCAGCCAGCCCCAGTAGCATGGTGCGGCGGAAGCGTTTATCGAGGGTAATCAATCATCTATCACTATCTAGTTCAACATAATAACAACGAGCCATCATTGAAATCCATCGCACGATAAACTATATGTGTTATGCACGGCAGCGCCATGCTACGACGGCAGCTTTTGACATGAAAATAGGCACCTTCATTAGTGGATTGGGAAAATAATTCAGGTCACAGAATTAATAATAATATTTATATTTCGATTAAGTGGAAACATTTTTATTCGATTTTCCAACTTAAATAAATAAATAATAAATATATATGGACAAATTACACTGATTGAGCTAGCCTCAAAGTAAGTTCGAGACTTGTGTTATGGGATACTAACCATATTTTATAACTAATACATAAATAGATAAACATCCAAGATCCAGGACAATTTGAAAAAGGCCATTTTCCAACTTGTCCTGAGCGGGGCTTGAACCTAAAGTTAGGTTTAACGGCCCAAAAAATCGCCAAACGATTATAAATTGTCGTTTTTATTTTATTATATTTTTTGTGCCAGGAAGGTCGGGGCACCGGGCGGTTACAAAGGAAATATGGACGAGTGCACATAACCCCAACTCCAGCAGGTGACGGACCCAAGATTGGGGAGTCCGAGCATCGCATTGTCTGTAGGTATAAGGTTTCAAAAAGACATAACTCGTGCTGACAGAACCAAAAAATTAAAGTGAGTGTTTTACTTCACAATCTACCTTCTCAGACAAAAAATTAAGACAGGCTTTACAATAGGACAATAGACTTTATATCTTATTTTTTTGTGAAAAAAGATATATTCGCAATATTATTATAAAACACATACCATACTTTACGGACAAAGTAGCTTTGTTGTAAAAAAATATTGACTATATTTAAAATAATTGGCCAAGTGCGTGTCGGGCCACGCGCAGTTTAGGGTTCCGTAGTTAAATGCCACCTTTGAGTTCATGCCACTGAAAACGTCTAAATCTACATTTTATAAGTTAATCGCTTATAACTTTTTAATTTAGCTCTGATAGTTTTCCTTTAAAGTTCGTTATATATACTATAGCTGTGAATTTTTTTACGTGTCCATATATAACCGTTTAGCAGATAGAGGGGAGGGGGGGGACACTTGACTCTAACAAAAATTTTCACTTTAAAACCAAATATTTCAAAAACGGGTCCTTTAATCGAAAAATTGTGTTAACAAGCTCATAATATTTTTAAAGACCTATTCAACGATACCCCACATGACTGGTTAATCGAGAAAAAAAATGACTTTTCACTTTACTTGTATGGGAGCTATCTCAAAAAAAATTTTTTTCTGTATTTTATTTTACCACTTAGTCGCATAATTAGTATAAATACCTACGCCAAATCACAGCTTTCTAGTAGTTATAGTCGCTGAGTAAAACCGCGGACGGACAGACAGACATGGCGAAACTATAAGGGTTCCTTGTTTACTACGGAACCCTAAAAATGGGGTGTTGGAGTCATAGTAACAGAGTAAGAATTTAAAAATAAATGTCTGTTTTGTACACGCTAATCTCCCCAAATATTAATTTTATGTGAATAATTGAATATGAATACTGGACGGATTAGAATGAATGTTTTTTTTTGTTATATAGCTGTTAAGCCTGAGCAACATATAGAGAATAATTGATTTTGGAAAATGGAACACCTGATGCAGAACCATAATGGTCCATCCAGCTAAACTATAATAGATATAAAAATGACGCCTTAGCAGAAGTTGTTCACCCCGATGAGCATTTTTTATTGAGGTATAACAATCGAACACCTGATGCAGATACGCCGGAGTCCAAATTCCACGCGATAGAAGTCGCGGATATCAGCTATTAGTATAATAAAATATACCTAGTTATTGTGACAATTTTAAGATATTATCCAATTAAACATCTTTGGTGTTGAATTATTTATTTTACCTACACAACATTTTGTGACTACTCTCTACTGACACGCAAAAAAAAAGGGGAAAATTAAGGCTCTTTATTAAGAAACGGTGTTTTCCGTAAAAGTGGTTATAGCCATCATCATATGGAGCCGCTCGCGTACTTCGAGAAATGTTCAACAACAGTGAGTTATTGCCAACATTAACGTGTTGATGTTGCTAACATTAAATTATTAAAAAAGATAATAAAACGGTGAAAGTCGACACAGTAAAACTTGGCCAGTACAGCCTTGATCTGTCACAGTTCAGGCATATTACAGTTTCAATAAAATTCTTGTTAAGTATATTATATTCAATACAAAATTGTGTGTTAGTAGGTATGATTTATTTCTCAAGCTTAGGTTCCGATTTGCAGCAAACAGGGTAGGAATTACAAGTCACTTACCCTAAGACCATTTTGTACAAGCGTGTTGCACAAGCAATTTTTTATTACATTCGTTGTTCTAGTTTACAACTGACAACTATCTCAATTCTATAACCATTATTTACTTATTGGATTTGTAGAGAAGATACTTTAATTTAGTATTTATCTGAACGTCATTTTACGGAAAGAAATAAAAGATTTTGGATTAAATCTAACTTGAGACATAGACATTATTAACAAGCACGCGTTACTGACGTGTCAGACCTCATCCGGAGGTATTCATCAGGGCGCATGTGACGCGCCTACACGAAGTTGCTACGCGACACACTCACTGATTCTCTACGTGAATAACCCATGCTTGATAATAAAGAAATAAAAGTTCCTACGTTTTTCGGGATTAACGTCCACCCTTTTTAGGGTTCCGTAGCCAAATAGCAAAAAACGGAACCCTTATGGATTCGTCATGTCTGTTTGTCTGTCCGTCCGTATGTCACAGCCTCTTTTACCGAAACTATAAGAACTATACTGTTGAAACTTGGTAAGTAGATGTATTCTGTGAACCGCACTAAGATTTTCACACAAAAATAGAAAAAAAAAACCATAAATTTTGAGTTTTCCCCATACTTAAAACTGAAACTCATTTTTTTTCATCAGATCCGTTCGTTTGGTATATCTATGGATAGGTCTTCAAAAAATGAAATTGAGGTTTCCAATATATTTTTTTCTAAACTGAATAGTTTGCGCGAGACACTTCCAAAGTGGTAAAATGTGTGTGTGTCCCCTCCCCCTGTAACTTTTAAAATAAGAGAATAATAAAACTAAAAAAAAATATATGATGTACATTACCATGCAAACTTCCACCGAAAATTGGTTTGGAGAAGTTTAAATAAGATTTTTTAAATACCTTTATTGAATTTATATTATGTTACTTGCTGCTACGGAACCCTTAATGGGCGAGTCCGACTCGCACTTGGCTGCTTTTATTTTATAAACTAACCATTGTGGCTGTACAAGCTACTACATATTTACCCAACAGTAAATTCCTTTCTCAGACATAGCCGCAATTATTTGCCATAGCTAAGGCATGTAGTGGGTACTAGAGAATGGGCAATCGTTAAGTACATCCTGCTACTGATTGACTGGCCGATTTACAGATTTATGAATCTAGATCAATGTTCTCATAACACCGGAAATAGACTGATTGTTTCATGACATATTATAAATTAATGACGGTAAATTTTACTGCGTTCAGTTATCTGTACACGAAGGTAAATAATATCCCGATTTGAATTATGATATACAAAAATATATTGTTTTGTTAGCACTAATGAATAGATATTAAAGCTAGAAAATAAAAAGTGACTTAAAGTAAGTAATCTTCGATAACTAGTCAGCATCATAAACACAAGAGTGTTTTGAAATCAAAATTGAAAGTTTATAATATTTATTGTCGCAGTTACATATGTCTTTATAATATAATAAACAAGAAATAAAATTAACAAAAAATAAGTTACACCGACACAACTGTAGCTTATAGTCATCTCGATCTCGTCAGTTTTCAAACCAAATAAAACGCATCATAATCCGTCCTTCATCACAAAAGTACTCACGTACAGAAGTTTTACTCAGAAAAGAAATTCAAAGAAATATCTCCTTAAAGTGCTAAGCGCTATGGTTTAATTTCGCTCGCGTCAGAGTCAGAACTCCTCGCCTCTTCGTTTAGATCCATTGCAAGCCAATTTTATTCTTATTATTCTTGACAAACGATTCATGTAACTAGATTTTCCCCTTCAAAGTGGTCGCCGCGCGCATAGTACTAATGTATGTATATTTTGGATACCTAAACGGGAGTGACACAGGCCACCTTTCGTCAAGTTACTGCTATGCCACAGACAGACCCCTCTTTTTTGTTTGAAACGGTAGCTTTATTCCAAATGATTCGATTTTACAATAATACTCTAAATTTAAATGATGTAGAGTAACGGGTTAAAAATATAAGCAAATACTTAATACGCTTGTTGAGGAACCAATTTCCTATCGGAAATGTAACGGTAACAGCGTAGAACTAGGTATAACAATATATGAAAATACTATTGAAATGCTAAACAGGTTGTCGGAAGGTTACCTACTGCTGCGAACGGTAGGTCACTAGATATTGTTCAAATGACATTCTGATGTTTTAGGGCTTATACTAGTGAAGGACGAATTTATAATTGACAACATTTCATTTTCTAAAAGGTATGAAAATTGGAGAATCATTTCGAGATTTAGCAATTCTGAACACGTAAAATATTTTTTCAGATTTTTTTGAGTTATATTTTTAGAGATAAATGAAAAAAACTCAAAAGTACAAGGATATAGGCATTTAACAGGTTACGCCTTTGCTTGAACATCTAAAAGTGAAAAAATTATGTCAAGCTGTCAGCTGTCAATTGACACGTGCGTCAATCTGACAACTGACATCACGAGTGAGAGAGAGATAATAGTAGTGTTGTCTATTGAAGTATCAGTTCGATAGGAAGACCATCTAATATCGATAGTTCTTTCAGTAAAGTAGAATTAGGATTGGAAAAAATACACATGCATTAAAATGTTTACATAGTTTGGTGACGAAATTTCCTTTATATGATTGATATTTCAGGTATAATCAATGATCGTTCAATCTTCGATTAGAGCAGTTGTGTCACAATCACATATGACGCGCATTAATACAGTGCAGTGAAAGTGCTAACGCATCAAACCAAAGTCTATCAATGTCACGTATCTTCGGCCGGCCGCGATGACCTACATTGGTGAGTCATAGCACCTTGCTATGTTTACGTACGATAGTTGTTAAGGTGACACTCTCCCCGCCTTCAAAATGAGTACGACGCCATCTAAATCCATTCAGATCAAAACTGAAACGGAACGCTATCTTTACGACTGTTATAGAAGTGAAAAGAATGAAAGGCTAAAACAACAGAGCCTTATCGAAGAATTACAGAGCCAAATTGCGGTTCTTCAAAAACAGTTGCAATGCGCTGTTGAATCAAAAGCTACAGCCCAAGCAACCACTAGCACGGAAACATCAGCGCCTCACGCTGAGTATACTACTGACGAAGACGAGTTGGCTAAAGAGACAGAGTGGATTAGAACAAAGTCCAGGAAAAAGAGGAAGTTGAACACGTCTCCCACACTCTCGCCTCAGGCAAAAGAATGCCAAATATCTGAAAAAGCAAAAAAAGTTCTCCCACCTCCTCCTATCGTGGTGGATGGTGTGGAGAACTACCAAAACTTTTATGACTTTTTGACACGAGATCAACCCGCTAGCACCTTCACAGTTAAGATGTTGCATGGCGCTAGCGTTAAGATAAATGCTTGCGACGTAGAAACATATAGAGCTATTACGAAGCTACTCACAGACAACAACTGCCTTTGGCATTCATATGAGAACAAACAGGACAGGCCAATCAGGGTGATGGCCAAAAAATTGCCTTCTACGTGTAAACCGGACAGGATTATTGAAGACCTCAAAGCAAAGGGTCTCCAAATTGAAGACGCTGTGAATAAATTAAGTTGGAAAACTAAAGAGCCCTTAAATATGTTCATGCTGACATTCAAAAACCAGGAAGAAATTGGCAAAATTTATCAGATTAAATCTATCTTGGGGTGCGTGGTTGATATACAACCTCTCAAATCTTCCAAACTTATCCCGCAATGCAAGAGATGTCAGGCTTATGGCCATACACAAATGTATTGTGCCAAAGAGCCAAGATGCGTAAAGTGCACTGGAAAACATCTGACCGTGGACTGTAAAAAACCAAGTACAGAAAAACCGAAGTGTGTGCACTGCGGAGAAAGTCATCCTGCGAACTATAGAGGTTGCATGATAGCTAAAGAGATGCAGAAGATAAGAAACAAGTCTGCTAAAAAAAATGTAGTCAGTCATGAAAATACTGCTCAGAGCAAACTGCAGAAACCTACCAATAAGCCCGTATCAAAAGTAACCACAAATATCTCTTACGCTCAGACGGTTGCGAAAAATTCTATAAGCCAACCCCAACGCAAAGATGAAAGCACTCAAAACCCACAAGAGAAAAAGTTAGATGAAATACTAAAGCTTATGTCATCATTAGACGAGCGCTTGAAAAAACTAGAAAATAGCACCAAACCCGCTATTACTACCAAGAATAAAAAATGATGAAACAACTGAAAATCATGGCATGGAACTGCAATGGGCTACTTAACCACAAAAATGAGTTACAAGTAATCCTAGATATAGAAAATATTGATGTGTGCCTGGTATCTGAAACACACTTTACAAAACAATCTTACATAAAATTAAAAGGTTACAAAGTATATAATGCATTGCACCCAGCAAACAAAGGTAGAGGTGGCAGTGCTGTTATCATCAAAGAAACTATTCAACATCAAGAACATGTTAAACATGAAATTCCTCAGGTGCAATGTGCTGCAGTCAGATTGAATACAAAAAGTTGTCCTCTTACTGTGGCTGCCATATACTGCCCACCAAGACATAAAATACAGAAAGACTTGTGGAAGAACGTACTTTACACACTTGGTGATAAATTTGTATTGGGAGGTGACTTCAATGCTAAGAACACGTATTGGGGTTCCCGACTTACGAACACAAAAGGAAGAAAACTTATGTGCGCCATCACAGAAATGAAATGTGGTGTTGCATCAACAGGTTCACCTACATACTGGCCAACGGACCCATCAAAAACCCCTGATCTCATAGACTTTTTTATTTATAAAAACATGTCGTCTAACTACATGCAAACTAATCAAAGTTATGATATGAACTCCGATCACTCAGCCATTTATTTAGAAATAAACGAAAAAGTTATATTTAAGGAAGATAATTTAACTCTAGTCAATAAATATACAGACTGGGATAGTTTTAAAATAGAATTAGACAGCCATGTAGACCTTAGAGTACCACTAAAGACTCCAGAGCAACTAAATATAGATTTAGAAAAATTTGTCAGCTTAATACAACATACTGCTTGGAATAATACACCTAAGAGTAAGAAAAGGACAGTGAAAAACACATACCCATTAGAGATAAAAGACCTGGTAAAAGAAAAAAGAAGACAAAGAAAACTATGGCACCAAACTAGGTCGCCAGACGATAAAAAAAAGTTGAATAACCTCACAAAAAAGCTTAAAAGGGCAATCCAAAAACATAACGATGAGTGCACAAATACGTATCTTCAAAAACTGTCCAGTGACCGTAGTACAGATTATTCTCTCTGGAAAGCTACGAAGAACATGAAACGGCCAATAAACCAAATTCCTCCCTTGAAACTAGGATTTGGAAAGTGGGCGGTTAGCAACGAACAAAAAGCTGCTTTGTTTGCCGAACACCTCGAAGGGATTTTCAAACCAAATGACAGATCAGAAGGCATCGTTGAAGATATCACTGAGGAACTCAGCGAAAATTATGATGAAGAAATAAATATAAAGCTTGTAACTCCAAAAGAAGTTATGAGGGAAATAAAACAGCATATCAACCCCAGGAAATCTCCTGGCTTTGATCTTATACCAGGAGAACTGCTACACAATCTCCCGAGAAAGGCTTTAGTCAAATTAACTAATCTCATAAACGCTGCTTTGAGACTTAAATACGTGCCCGATTTATGGAAAGTAGCTGAAGTAATAATGATTCCAAAACCGGGAAAACCGCCAAATGAGACGACGTCGTACAGGCCAATTTCATTGTTACCCGTTATGTCAAAGTTATTTGAAAAAATATTACTAAAAAGACTAAAACCTATCATCGAAACCAAAAACCTTATTCCACCACATCAGTTCGGCTTCAGAGAAAAGCATTCAACTATAGATCAAGTTCACAGAATAACAAATATAATTGAAAATACCCTCGAAAATGAAAAAGTCTGTTCTACTATCTTTCTAGATGTAGCGCAAGCTTTCGATAAAGTGTGGCATGAAGGACTCATCATAAAACTTAGAAACATGTTACCCACTAACTACGTAGATATAATTACATCATATATAACCAATAGAGCTTTTAGAGTGCGACAAGAAAATGCGTATTCTAAAATTGAAGAAATAAAAGCTGGAGTGCCTCAGGGAAGTGTTTTAGGTCCGGTCCTGTACCTACTATACACCTCGGACATTCCTGATATAGATGACAATACTATGGCGACCTTTGCTGACGACACTGCTATAATGGCTGTCGGAAGTACTCATGAAGAAGCAGCAGAAAAGGTTCAAATAGCAATTAATAAAATTATTGAATGGACAAAGAAGTGGCGAATCAAGCTAAATGAATCAAAGTCAACTCATGTTAACTTTACGAATAAGCAAGAACAATTATGTCCCGTGTATATAAATGGAAAGCAAGTTCCATTTGAAAATACAGCCAAATACTTAGGTATGACTCTGGATACAAAGCTGCGCTGGAAAGCGCACGTCAAAAAGAAAAGAGAAGAGCTCGAAATACGGTTTCAAAAGATGCACTGGCTGCTTGGGAGAAACTCTGCCTTGTCAGTGCACAACAAAATACTTTTGTATAAACAAGTCCTGATGCCAGTATGGACTTATGGTATACAGCTGTGGGGCTGTACCAAACAGAGCAATATCAGTATGATCCAAACATTCCAGAACAAAGTACTCAGGAGCATTGTCAATGCACCCTGGTACATTAGAAATGCTGACCTGCACCGGGACCTTAACATGCAGTTCGTCGATAAAGTTATTAAAAAATATGCAGAAGCACACGAGTATCGATTGCTTCATCATGTGAACGTTGAGGCAATCCAGCTCCTCGACAACACGGACACAGTGAGAAGACTTAAACGAACTAAACCGTTCGAATTAGTGTAGTGTAGTGACAATAAAAAAAAAAATACTTAGTGCGGTCATAGTGCAATAATTAAAGACACACGAACAAAGTGCCTTCCCCTTAATAGAGACAGTAAGAAAAGTGCCGATGGACACATTCTTATACTATTGCTTATAAAACTAGGTCAATGTAAAATTACTAATTAGTCTTAGATTAATAGGCTAGATTGTAATAATATTAGCGTACTTATTGAACAGTATATAGGTACGTTAAGAAAGTGAAAAAAAAAAAAAAAAAAAAAATGACATTCTGATGTTTTAGGGCTTATACTAGTGAAGGACGAATTTATAATTGACAACATTTCATTTTCTAAAAGGTATGAAAATTGGAGAATCATTTCGAGATTTAGCAATTCTGAACACGTAAAATATTTTTTCAGATTTTTTTGAGTTATATTTTTAGAGATAAATGAAAAAAACTCAAAAGTACAAGGATATAGGCATTTAACAGGTTACGCCTTTGCTTGAACATCTAAAAGTGAAAAAATTATGTCAAGCTGTCAGCTGTCAATTGACACGTGCGTCAATCTGACAACTGACATCACGAGTGAGAGAGAGATAATAGTAGTGTTGTCTATTGAAGTATCAGTTCGATAGGAAGACCATCTAATATCGATAGTTCTTTCAGTAAAGTAGAATTAGGATTGGAAAAAATACACATGCATTAAAATGTTTACATAGTTTGGTGACGAAATTTCCTTTATATGATTGATATTTCAGGTTAAATAAAAATAATATTGACATCCAGGTCTTAAAAACTATAAAAAAATGAAGTAAGGAAAAATGCTACCCTAAAATGGGGCGACCTTCAAAACACAAGGTGACATTTATGATAGCTTTTTTTTTGTATTTTTTAATTAAATCTTCCAAATTTCTGAACGCATATTTATTTATATTTTTGAAATAGGAAACCTGGTACGTCCGCCATCTTTTCACAACGCGTGTACGCCGGAGCCCTTGTTTTTATTTTCAGTCAAATTCACCTTAAAAAGTAAAAAGTGAAACATTTTTTTCTTGGTGTTAATTCCTGTAAGGGGCGACTATGAGAATCCGTTAAAAAACGTGGGTTACGAAAAAAACCCCAAGTCAAGTATAGAGATGATTGGGCAATTTTTTTTTGTCGAGTATTACAAGCGTAATTTTTTATGCCATTTGTTTTCCACATACCAAGTCGTCAATATAATATTTTTATGCCAAAAATAGCTAAGATAGAAGCATTTGAATTTTTAAATTAATCAAAGTAACCCTATTTTACGATACGTAAGTTTTTGTATCGATATCTTATTGCTACAAAACACAACTCTATAGACGTCAGTAAAAGTTTAATTTTTTAATTATAATGTATGGCAAAGATGTAAACTCGTTACATTCTAACTCTTGTACTTACGCTCTTTTAGAATGGAGAGATTTTAAACAATTTAATTTTAGGAGAAATAATGAAAAGAAATGAAAAAAAAATGCGTATGTCCTTTTTTTTGAAGTTCTTAAAGGAAAAAATATAAAATATGAATATAAAATTTTTGAAATGTTGTCAATTGTCAGACAACTTACTCCATAGCATTTTAACAAACATTGTACATATCCAAATAAAAATAGTTAAGGCAATTTTTTTATCAGAATGAGAAATTTACCAGCGTAAGTATTTTTTTTTAAATTTCTCTCTAATTGATCATTGTTGGTAGCAAAAACATGCATTAAGCAAAGATAGTGACCGTAGTAGAAAACGGCTATTGAATTAAATATGTATGTTTGATGTTAAACTCGAGTATCTAACAAAACTTCGTGAATTAGATGAGCTAGCAAGTCGAAAATGAGCCAAATTCGTCACAAGAGTTGCCGAGATAATATGCGATTGAGAACATAACAGATGTCTTAATATGGTAAAACCCATGTAAAACCCCAAACTCATCTTCTATAGCACAGTAAAAAAATATTATAGGTCTATGGATGACGCAACAGATAAGCGTAGAGTAATGGAAATAGACAAAAACAAAGTACAACAGAATGAAACAGCATTACATTGGACAGATCGTTAGCGCAGTAATCTGGGACATTATTCAGATTACCGGGGCACCCGCTACGCGATTAGGAGCAAAAATGATCGAATCCATCTGTATCGAGAACTGTCGCGATTGTGATTGTACCAAGTTTCATTGATCTACGTATTTAGCCATTTCCTTTCGCAACTCTTCTGGGAGAAATTTCTTTAAAATCTATGAACTAAAATAGACAAAGATATTTATAAAAACAGATTTAAAAATAGACAGCCAAAAATAAGATCTCCAAACATTAAGACGCACACGCATCAGCTTAATAAGCTGCTAGTATGTTCTACATCAAATAATAATAATAATGTGCTATGATGATGATGATGTTACTACTAACTTTTATAAATGTTTTATTTGTAAAATTTGCAAGTGAAGCTGAACCAATAAATTTAAATTTGATAAAATTTACAATGACTATTTACAGAGCTTTTTTTAAGAACCAAGTTGCACCTTCCATTTCCAATGTTTATTGTAGACAATACGAGTAAATTTTACTTCACCAAAATATGACATTTGCAGTCATAACTAGCAAATATTAAAGGTTAGGTTAAGGATTAAGAAGTAAACAAGTAAGAAAAGGTGACTTTTTTTTTGTTTACTTCGTCTTGTAATGTAATCATTCCCTTTGAGACTCCCACTTTTAAAAATGCGCCCCCTAATACCAGTTCTGATACGTTTAGATATATATTACTCTGTGATTTAGATACACGTCCCATCTAGTCAACATACGTGATTCGTCATAATTCTAATATATTTTAAAACTTTCCACATGTAGGCATGCGAATTCGGAAACGGAACCACGCTCCGTTTCACACGATTGTCGCGAGGTCGCGGGACATGGCGAATTCTGAATGACGTTATGTAACGATGAACCTTGGCGATCAGCCATTGATGAGTGCCATGCATTGTCTGCTAATTAATTCTCATGGTGTGAAAGGCCTTTGACAAATGTTGATAAAACATTAAAAGAACTCAATAAGAAGTCCTTCAGGCGTACAGAGCACGAAGAGTTTCATAGAATTCGTGACGGACTTGTTACTTTAAAACTACTAAATCATATGTCGTATGTAAGTACCTTAATTTTAAATTTTAAATTAAACCACTCTTCTTCAGTCACTTTGTAATAAAATTCCGTGTTCGATTGTCAGCTTTCTACATGATTTATACATAGAATCTAAGCAGATTAACCATCTCCCTTTTTAGGTCGTAAGAATCTGGAATAACAAATTGCATAGAGCATTTAACTCCAAAGACTACGACGTAATATACCTACCTCTTTAGATTTGAAAGAAAGTCAGGTCGATGTGTTAAATGTAGACATATTGTAGAGTACTAGTTTAAGCTGCTGAGGTAGTTCATTAAATCTGCTATATTTTAGTTGAGTAAAGCTTTTATTTAATGTACTATTCTCAAAAAACTTTATTGTTATTCATTTTCACGTTTTTAAGTTTACGTTCTGATTGTGGCAGTGTCATCGAAGCCAAATCGAAGCTCTTACACAATAAAGAATAACAATATCACATATAGTACAAAGTTTCTTTGCGGAAAATGATTCTCAGTAATAACATACTATTCGGCGCACACACTTATCATCAACTTTCGCCGACGCGATCATTTCAACTTTTTCACTTTTCAAACGTCAATATTTCCTATAACCATTGTTGTTTTTTTTAAGTCGCACGTGGGGAAATGTGTTATTGATGTCGGCCATTTTGAAATTACCGGCCGAATGACAAAGGTTGTGCAACAGTCATGGGAGAGAGTCATTTGTGTCGCCAAGAGATTCTGTATGAAATTTCAACATGTCGAGTATTTCAGGAAGCAAACTAGGTAATGAAATTTCATTATGCAAAACTGGGAAATATATATGAATGGAAGAAGAATCTTTCATGATATTTAAATTTGAAAACAAATTACCTAGGTAATAATTATTATTATGAAAGTAAGAAGACGACGCCAAATAATCTTTATGCTTAATAAACGTTTCGTTAGCTATTATGGTTTGTGATTTAATTAAGACGAAGTGGTAGCTAAAGTGGCGCCCTCATTTGAAATAAATTCTTTAAAATGAATTATGGTGTTTATTAATAATTTGATTTGTATAAATGTCTAGAAAGACCTTTAAACTATTTTATGAAAAACCTTTGAAATTATTACTAATAGTCCGTCTAGTTTTAAAACTGTTTTTCGCCAAAAGTGGCCACTTTTGGCGAAAAACAGTTTTAAAACCAGACGTACTACCAATATTACTTTCAAAGGTTATTCATAAAATAGTTTAAAGGTCTTTCTAGACATTTATACAAATCAAATTTTTAATTATCACCATATTTAATTTTATAGAATTTATTTCAAATGAGGGCGCCACTTTAGCTACCACTTCGTCTTAAGACAAATAAAGTTTATGTTTAACTAAATACTTTATTGAGAAACGAACAAACCTTTTAGTAGATAATAATTTAATTTTATATCAAACCTTAGTATTGTCTTACCAACCCATCTTTTTAAACGTCTAATATTATTCGTCTGCGATCATTTGAAAATCTAATATTTGGTCAACATCAAATTTGGGTAGGGGACAACAAACAAATAAGCTTGACTTAGTATTAAAATTTTAGTTTACTTAATACAGTTTACTAAATACAAATTAACGTTTATATGTACCTATATGTACTTCACACGAACAGATTTAAAAATAGTATTGTATCACGATTATATCATAAAATCGAAAGGTGAAGCACCGAATAATAGAAAAAGTCATTGTACAGATATATAACCTAGGGCACATCCAATTTTATATTAATTGAAATGCTCTTTAACATACAATACTCTTAACAACTTACATAAGTAATTTGATAATATAAGCGTTTCATCATTCAGTCATCGGTAAGTACTTATCGTCTGTAAGTTCAGGCGACAGTAACTGCTTATTTAATATTAGGCAAAGACATTAAATCTCTTTGATGTGAAGCAACTTCTTCCTTGCGAGCTGTCGTCAAACATTCATCATCGTCATGCCACCATTTATTTTGTTATATCTTCAATTCTTCACGCAACATCCATGTCGTAACATCGCCGCGTGCTAACTGTATATTTGTTTAGGTTAGTATAAAGTTACAAATAAATTATGCATGTCAAGTTAAATGTAAACATATTTCCATCTTTTTATTATGTTGTCAAAAATCATAGGCCTATAATTAAGTATGTAAATATGCGCTTTCGTATAAATCACGGCATTTAGTAGTTAATACGTAACTCTTAACTTTATGTTCGCATTACTTACCGTCCCGATCTAATATAGCGGCTGAGAAACTTCAGGTCAAAGTGTAGAAAGATTTGACAGTGTTTGAATTGAGGAGGAGACCTAGGAAGTTATATCTTTTTACACTCTTTTAAGGCACATTATTCCCGGCTGATTTGGTTGTCACTCGTCCAGCTAATACGTGTCACATTTACACATACGTCAAACATACATATGAAAATGTCCTTTGGCTATAACATTTGATTCAAGACAAGATTCTCGTGTCTCCAGATAATATCATAAGGTATTACTGTTATAAAAAGGTAATGTTATAGGAAAGCGGTCGGCAAACTCGCGGCTGGCTCACCTTGGGCAGGTTCACGTTTGCGCCTAGATATCTGTGCGGTGCCGTAATGACAGGCTGCACTTAGATCATAGTAAACTCAGTAATCCACGGCTCACAATGCCCTAACGCTTAGGTGACTGACGAAACTAAAATGTGTAACAACAGACGAGATAGAATGAAAAATGTTCAGAACAGCATGTATTTTTTCTAACATTGATTTTGATATCATAATGAGATACATAACATCGGCTTCCTATTTAATAAAAATAATTTTAATAGATATCGTTAAAATGTTTGAAAGATTTTCAAATATCATTGCATGCAGTGCTACAACAACTAATTTAAATGTAGGATTTTAAACTCCGATAACCAGGCATCGTAAATGTAATTTTTTCCTTGGTTTTGAACTTCATGTCAAAGGCATAAGATTAAATTTAATGTGGAAACCTGTTATTCTACCAGTGCCTGTTAGGGGTATTACCAGTTCAAATTAAAAATCACCACAATAACTACGAGAAAGAAACCTTGAAAATTCACTTAGCATCACGATCAACAAAAACCTTTTCGGCAACTCAATCGTAAGCAGATCCTATCCTAATCTTACGAAAGCAAGTGCAAAGCATTCAATAACATTTAGCAATATTTTACAACTAGAAGATACATTATGAGGTGCAAAGATTTAGTTGCAATCACACGTAACATAATGATTACAAATATAATTGACTCCGCTCTCTATATATATATATATATATATATATATATATATATATATATATATATATATATATATATATATATATAGAGCTATAGCTAGAGGCTATAACTCGATTTATTTGTTTGTGCTCGAATAAGTGACGTCATTTTGATGTCGCGAGATGTGGAAAGTGTCCTCAAACAACAAACAATTCATAAAGGATGACTAAGTCAAGAATGTGATCATGACGGAAATAATTAATCAGTTTTCTCTCGGCTGTTCTTAACGTTTAATGATTTAATCACGAGATATTAAACAACAAATGTTGGGGTATTTTATTTTTATTTTTTCGTAATCCCGATTCCCACTGTGCTGCACTTGAAAATTAACACTGCGGATACATATTTCACCGCCAGGGATTCCAGACACAGTGAAGCAATCATGGTGTATATCAAAAATTATAGGAACACTTGGCGCTATAGCTGGTAATATTACAATAGTTTTAAGTCTAATATAATTTTTCAAAACTAAAAACCGACTTCACCCCAGAACTACACAATCGATTTTAATTAAATTTCCATGGTACCACCTGGAGTATACCCCTACAAACAAAAAAATATTTTTTTTTAAATCGGTCCAGGCGTGTTCGAATAATCGGTGAACATACATAAAAAAAAGGATCGCGACGAATTGATAACCTCCTCCTTTTTTGGAAGTCGGTAAATGACCTGACATTGCAATTTCATAGTTCTTTTAGAGCTTATGCCATATATGTATATCCCCGGCAAGCGGTGCGATGGATACGTAATTTATTTTTGTATAAAAAATATCATTTAATGTGTTTTTATCTTATTTTAGTTTTTAACTTATTTATGTATCTCCTTTAGATTCACGGTCCTTTTCACCCCGGTCCTTTGAGAGGCTTGCGTGGGAATACAGCTCCAACACGTAGAGGCCCTTTGGAGAAGTTGATGTAATGTGGCGCTCCTGCCAAAACCCATTCCCGAATATACCTAAGTTATTTATTATTTTGTTGTTAATCAATATATTTTCATAAAAACCTCTGAAAACATCTATGACAGTAAAATTACGGGTCACAGTAAATGTAATCTTAAAAAAGCGGTACAAATAACCGGATTGAAGTTCTCATGCCTACCTTCGTCGTTACCTAATATATTCAATCGTAAAGCGGAACTTTTGCCCGAGTTATCACAATTTAGTTCGTATATATTATAATGGCGAATCGAAAGTATGCCACGAGAGTGGTGTAGTACGTGGATATAGATAATTAGTATCGCAGTTAATAGACTGAAAGTGGCAGTTAGTTCAAACTTAGTTTCTAATTTGTTGGAAAGATGGGTGTGATTTTAATCGAATATAATGATGCTCTCGTAATCTTGTAGAGTATGTGATGTGGCTACGTGAGCTGTTGTGTAGCTAATGAGTTTATGGAAAGGGACACTGTCAAAGGTTTAAGTGATCATTGCTTCATTGCAGCTTTAATATGAAGTTTGTTATCTATTATCAATCCTCAACATGTCTATGACGCCTTGATTTAAGCGGATAAGGGTTTAAAGCTAGTATTAAAGTTAGTCCGTTTTATTATAAGACGGTACAAGCCGCTTATACTTATTTTAATCGAAAGTAATTTAGACCTTATTGTAGTAGCCAGACCGTACTGTAAATAAAACTATACTTTAAGTTTTTGTAGCTAACATTCACCCTCTTACATTTATAATATTGTTTTATAATTTTTTTTTAATTAATAACTTTTATAAATAATATATAAATATTTAATAAGTACAAATCACATAGATTGAACTAGCCCCAAAGTAAGTTCGAGACTTGTGTAATGTAAGAATGCAACCTAAGTAATGAAATATGATAAATGAAATAAATTGGTTATAAAAAATGCGTATTAGTTTAAATAAAATAATAAAAAATTGTGTATTTTTATTTATTGTAAATAAACAAAAAAGTTTTTAAGTTATCTCTGATATTAATCAACAAGGTAATTTAAAAATTGTCAAATAATGTACTATGTAGATCGCATAGGATATTGTTAAGAAAAACGTGCACTAAATAATAAATATTATTATCTACATAAAAGCGACATACAACATCAGTAAACATCTCAAACGCATTCTTCAACAGAACGTTCCATTCAACGCAATGTTGTCATACACTATTGCAGATGATTTATGGCCTATTGCGTTTATTTCAAGGTGTATTTTTTATTACAGTCACACAAAAACTTGCTTCATTAACCTACTGTGTGAAACTGAGAGGATGGCGTTCGTTTTTACAGAGATACTTAAGGTATATGGCGGTATTTGAATCGCTGATGCGCATAATAACTTTGTATTAGTTGTTCGTGACCCCTTTAAATTACACCTGCCCTTTTATCGTGTGTTCAGTCATCCATCCATGATGACAGATACTCTACTACAAGTATTTATCATCTTCAGGTCTATTTTATAGAGTCCGCAACACAACCTTGCGATCCATTACAAAAATTACAGATGTGAATATCACCGCTGCTAAATTAAAATGGGACTGGGCTGGTCACGTCTGCCGAATGCGAACCGAACTATGGGCCAAAACACGGACGTCAACTAACGGACGTCGACGTCCTGGAAGACCTAGGCGCAGATGGCGTGACGATCTAGGGGCCTACTCGCAGGACTGGCACGTGAAAGGACTAAACAGAGATAAATGGAGAGCCGACAGGGAGGCCTTTGCCCAACAATGGGATCTAATGGGCTCTTAATTTAACTAGGTCTGTTTTAGTCTCAACTGCTGGAGCATGGCCCTCTCTGTATTACCATACTTAGCCGGAGGATTTGGCCTGCACCACAGATTTAATATAAGTATTACACATAGAATTAGGAGATTCCGTTCTGTATGTATAATTATTAATTCTGTGCCTACAGTATTCACGCTAGCCAGACGGGTTGGAGAGGGCTCATTGATGTTTATAAGCTTTGTTTAGCTTGTATTTCCTTAGTCGCCTTCTACGAAATCCTTGGAAGGCTTGGGGTGGTCCTATTCTACTCTGCCGGAAATCACCGGCGGGCACAAATAATTGTTACCTAGATATTCATCATTATACGGGAAGCGGCACTAAACTGAGCTGTAAGTAAATGATCTGATGTCAACAAATATAGTAAAATCAAAAAAAAAAATACAATTATTAAGTGATTCAAATATCCAAAGATAATTTTTGACTTTGACTTTTGACTTTATGGAATACTTTTAACAAATTAATACAGATTTTTCATGGTAGCGCATTTCATGGAATGAAAATATGACTGCGGAAAGAATTTTGAAATCGAGCGTTTTTTAAGGATTTCGGATTTGAAACAAAAAATTGCTTCGAGTAAATCTTGAAACGTGCAATTTTTAAAAAAATAAGGTAAACTTTGAGCGTCTTTTTTCGCATAATATTTACTTAATTAATGCAACGGTGTCGACAATACATAATGTGTCTGTTTTATCGATCTTATGAATACATCAATGTATCGATGTAATACTGAGAGCATCGATCGCGTTGGAAAGCGCTCGCGTGGGCAAAAAACAAATCGTATCGCAATTACTTGTAATTGTGTTGTCGACTTCGCTAACCAAATAATGTAAGTAAACATGAACACCGGAGAAAATCCATTCAATTTTGTAAGCGCTGACTCGTGAATTTGACAAGCGTTGCGAAGTATCGATTCACGATTCTTTGAAACAGCTGATTATTGATTACCATCACATTTTAACACTCAGTAAAATCACTCACAATCACATTACCTGTGTGGTTTCAGGCTTCTCCGTGAGGTTCTCGAACCTGGCAAGTATTTCCTTCACAGACACTTTAGGTTCAGTGGTTTCCTCGTGTATCGTCTCCATGTGACCACTAGACGACGACGAGTAACTTTGCGGGCACTTCTTCCTGTCATTGTTGGAGTAGTTCATCCGCTGCCGGGGTGGATCTGGGTCCGCTCGGGTGTCGGCGCCGGAATCGGAGTCTTCCGGGCCGGAGACATCGGCACTAGAGGCGGCTCCTTCCGAGGAATTGATGAGGGAGTCCAAGCTGGGTGCTCTGCGGGGCTCCCTCGGGGGAGAGCAATCATCGCAGTCCAGATCGAGACCGTAGAGGCGCTGCAGGTGGCGCCAGTTGTCGCGCATGGCGAGCGAGAGGCGCGGGCGCTGCATGGTGCGCGCGGGAGCGCGGTCTGGGGCGGACTGGGCCGCGCCGGCGCACGCGCCGCTGTCGCCGTCATCTCGCCCTGAGGTCGCCGATGATGCGCCGGCCGTCTTTCAGGACTGTTTGTTGACGATTCGCTTCGCCGGCATTGTTATTGAGTTGGTGACTTCAGCGATATTTACGTATGGTATAGATAGATTTGATCGACATTTCTATGTGTACCTGCACTTGATGACTATAGTTGTGTTTTTTATTGCATGCTTTCACTAAATCTACATACTTGAAATTTATTGTCGTTTTAGAAAATGCAGTGATATCAACTGGACCTAACCTTTCAAAGGTATTTTGTACATGATACTCGTATATCCATTATCTACATTTCGTTACAAAATTATTCGCCATACGTTTCGCTGTTATATCCACATTGAACCATTTAACTGAAACATTAACTCCCAGAACGCATGCGATTCTTAAAAGTTTATTGACTTCTACGTGGAAATCTCCGCACAAAAAAAAGCTTTTCTTAGACCACAAAAAGGCTAGTACTAGTATTAGAAACCTTTGCACTTGCATCCGTATTACTTGATTTACGATATAGATAAGTGGCTATGACGGACGTTCTTCATTTTATTGCCATTTCCTCCAAGGCCCTACAATGTATCATTACAAATTAAGAAAAGTATACATGTTAAGCCTCCTAAAATACTCTGTCAGATCCAGGGATGTGCCTAAATTAACTTTTTCAGGATCGTGCTCTATTGGTGACGGTGTTTAGCTTTAAGAAAAAAAAAACGTATAATGCATTATGAACCTACTGCTTCTCTTCCCGCGTAGGTTCAAAGGTTAAGATATAAATTTCGATCTACTGCAAAATGAAGCAATATTGCGACACCTGTCGGCGACCGTCGCGTGACGCGTCGCCGACCAGCGTCGCGGGCATATTGATCCCCATCTGTTAATGCCCTAAGGAATAACCATATGTATCCTGGACTTCTATAGTTACGGTGTTTTGTGGCTCTACAAGCACGATACCTGCAGACAAAGTGTGCAAACAAACGTAACAAAAACAAAGGGAATGGCTCTAAAGACTACATTGGTTTACATTTTCACTACACTACGTATTTTCTACTTTCTTCTGTTTTAATTATTGAAGATTATTCCTTCATGGACAAATTATTAGCATAGATAGGTAATCTAATTAATTTTAGAGTGCACTGATCACATAAACGAGTCTCTTTGAGTGTTCTCTTTAGATTTTTTTTCTGTGTCGAACGACATTCCTAGAAACCGTGAAAAAGCATATCCTGTAGTACTCATTTAAAAAGTCTTTTAGATTAAAAATATCGAATACAATACATTGGCAACAAATAATGTTTTCCATAACTATGATCACTGCAAACAAATTTTTTATTACATATTTCAATACATATTCCTTAATAGGTATTTTGAAATATGATCTGATTTGAGTTTGTATGGAAATTAAAAAAAGTAATATGAAATGTTCCTTGGGGTTCAGTGAACTGAATCTAACCTTAAAATAGTTTCAGAATATTTTGTTAGGACCTGTTTACTAAAATGTATTACTACTAGATAGCGTATGTAATGTTGTCGGGTGATAGTGAGGTAATGACCAGCGTAACATAGCGGACGGGATAACGGGAGCTGCGCGTTTGTTCTTGACTCAATTATTTTCCTATCGACTGGTCGATTGCATGTATCAGAAACAGGAGGAGTTTATAGCGTAGAGTCGAGGATTTATGGCTTTATTCTATACAATGTCTTAGAGAAATTAGGGAGCGCAGCGGGAATTTTGCTTCGATAGGCTGTTAGTTTTGGTCAGCATTTTTTATAATTTTTGTCCCACCATTAAAATGTATCCTACATTGATTTGTGTAGATATGGTGTAGCCTGCAATTAATCATACTACGTACTGCGTATATGTACAATTTAATACTGAACGAGAAACAGATACTAATCTTGGTCCAAAATTGTGTCATTTTATTATTTTTTGCCATTGTTTTTATCAAATTATTTATTAGGTATTTGTATTGTTATAACGAGTAATTTTTGTTCAAATTTTAAGAATGATGTAAGCCCGATGTTGGAGGTCAATTTCTCATTAAAAAATCTATAAAAGAATAAACAATAAACAAATAAACATTAACTACGATATCAACAATCCGGTAGCTTTAGGTAAAGAGGGCAACAAGATACCGTCACGGTGGTGGCCACAGTCTTGCCGCTGCCAGTTAGTCAGCTTTGATAAGCTCGTTGAATTGGTAATTTGTGGGGGCTATGCATAAGTTATAAATGAAGAGTTTGTTAAATCAACAGCGTAAAGCTTTTTTATGATCATCCGTTATATCAAAACGACTTGTGAGTAATATGAGACTTTACTCTATGCTTCTAAAGGAGTTATCGTTTAAATATGCCGAAGGATTTTTTTTGTAATTATGTAAAAGATTGAGTTGTTATCGTGTGTCACATTACATTACTGGTAAAGTATATTTCATTTGTGACATATAAATATTTGTGACAAGAAAAAAAGTAAGTGGGTATAGAGGAATTTTCATATTCTCAAGTTCTATCTATGTTATAATAACATGCACTGGACTTAGTACTGAGCCAGCACTGTGAAAGCCTTGTAGTAACTATGTAAAAGATTGAGTTGTTATCGTGTGTCACATTATATTACTGGTAAAGTATATTTCATTTGTGACATATAAATATTTGTGACAAGAAAAAAAGTAAGTGGGTATAGAGGAATTTTCATATTCTCAAGTTCTATCTATGTTATAATAAAATAACATGCACTGGACTAAGTACTGAGCCAGCACTGTGAAAGCCTTGTAACGCAAGGCGTTCAAATCAACTCAACATTGACTAAAGCATATGGGGAATTGAAACCTTTCGATGGTGAGAAGTGGGAAGTTTTCAAGCACCAATTATAATGATTCATCTTGCTGAATGACATTGAAGAGGGCTAAAAAGTGTCGCCATGCCCCGTCGCCAAATATAAAATTTTGAAATTAAAGCCTCTACTTAATTAATTAATTGTAATGGCACTCGATACAAAATATAACATCACAGGAAATTCTTTTTAATGTGACATCTGTCACAATGACATTAGAGTTAGGATACGGTATACCACATAAATCTTAATATTACTATTACACAAGGGAAGCCAATGCAGACTACAGGCGATAACGTATATAAATTTCGTATGTAAACTACAAAGTTATAATTTGCAACTTTGCAGTTAACATACGCGTAAAGCAAAGTAAAAATAAAATGTAAGTCACGATAAATCCTTTGTATACATATCTTACTTTCAATTACCGATAAAATACATTTTGTATAATAAGTATTGCGCAACTGTTAACAATTTATAGCTTTTGTGTTGAGTAAGTACCTACTGGGTGTGAAGACAGATATTGCAACCTGCGTAGCAAATTCTGTTTTGAAATTTAATTATTTATTAACGTATTAACCTTGCTCATAACTTAATTATGGAATTTAATTAGGGATGATCCAACAGACATAATATACTGAAGCACTAGTAGATAAAGATTTTTAAAAGTAATAATAGTTTTTTTTTTTAACTTTTTCCATCTTCACGCCCACTATCACGCTAAGCGTTGCCTTTCTGTCTTTCGGCCCTTGGCTCTGTCTACCCCATCAGGGACAAAGATATAAGTATCTTTTTTACTCTATCTACATTTCAAAATTAATAAAATATGTTGATTAACTGAAAACAAGACTGCAAAGATTTGTTACGTTAAAAGACGATCAGCACATAGCTAAACTGTATTTCACTAGGTACACTTCGTTTTTATATAAGCAGCAGAGCATTGGATTATCAGAGAAAAAAAAACAATATATAACGAATACAGGAGTTTCAGGTTCCAAACAAAACCAACAACAGATAGCGGTAAATCGTTAGATACGCCTGTTTTCCACAAAGCTATAGGCATCGATTACTAAATCTATGTAAATCTCAAATCCAGAAATCTTTAGGTTTTAAGGTCTCAGCTTTTTGAAAAATTAGATTAATTCATTTAAATTTAAGAGCGACGCTCTTGTCGGTGGAGTTTCTTCCATTCCTGTCTGTCCTCAGTAAACCTTTTGACGTCTTGGTACGACACCACTCCTACTTTCTCCTTTATTTGCTTTATAAAAATGTGTCTGGGTTTTCTCTTCCTTTTCTTATTTTGCCTTCTTTTATCGTCTTCATCAATTCGTCTTTCTGTGCGGTAGATTAGGGATCTGATAAATTCAATTTACATAAGATTCGAAGAGACATGATAATCATAAAAATCAACAGTTCAAGACGAATAAAGACATAAATCGAAATCAAACACGTTTCGCGACCTGGATCCGTTTTGATAATTATGCGAGCAGTTGCGTAACAGTTATGGTTGCCAGGACAGGACATAATCGTTTATTACAACTGAGTGGAAACAACTTGATTAATAAGATTAATAAATAACTCAATCCGCTAGATGGCAACAGACAAATCAGAAACTTTTTTAACCGTTAAACAAAAATTTCTATGGGATTTGTGTGCAAATCATAATCGTGACGTCATACTTTTTTGGAGTTAAAAAGCGCTCTTGATATCAGTTTTTCTGCATTATAAATCTAAAATCATGTCAAAAATGGATATGATTAATCAAAAGTGTCACTATTTTTAGACGTTTTATTTTATTAACTGTACCGATTTTTGTTTTGGAGTAAAATAGCGCTCTAAATATCAGTTTTTCTGTATTAATAAATATAAAATCATGTTAAAAATAGATATGATCAATCAAAAGTGTCACTATTTTTAGACGTTTTATTTTATTAACTGTACCGATTTTTGCTTTGGAGTCAAATAGCGCTCTAAGTATTAGTTTTTCTGTATTAATAAATATAAAATCATGTTAAAAATAGATATGATCAATCTAAAGTGTCACTATTTTTAGACGTTTTATTTTATTAACTGTACCGATTTTTGTTTTGGAGTCAAATAGCGCTCTAAATATCAGTTTTTCTGTATTAATAAATATTAAATCATGATAAAAATAGATATGATCAGTCAAAAGTGTCACTATTTTTAGACGTTTCATTTTATTAACTGTACCGATTTTTGTTTTGGAGTAAAATAGCGCTCTAAATATCAGTTTTTCTGTATTAATAAATATAAAATCATGTTAAAAATAGATATGATCAATCTAAAGTGTCACTATTTTTAGACGTTTTATTTTATTAACTGTACCGATTTTTGTTTTGGAGTCAAATAGCGCTCTAAATATCAGTTTTTCTGTATTAATAAATATTAAATCATGTTAAAAATAGATATAATCAGTCAAAAGTGTCACTATTTTTAGACGTTTTATTTTATTAACTGTACCGATTTTTGTTTTGACCGAGATTACGACTATCATTTTGAAATATATTGTTTTATACAACATCTTACACAGGCGTGTCCGTCATGGCTTAATACAACATCTTGCACACGCTTGTCCATCTTTACACAGTTTATATTAGTCCACTGATGGAATAAAGGCCTCTTGGACTCTCCCAATAAGGGGAGGATTTGCCCTGGTTGGGCAATCAGATTGGTGAACGCAGTATGGTATGATGTTGCACAACTAACGCTGCTTCCTCTTACGTCACCCATGAGAGACGAAAGGGATGGTGACAAGATTTATTCCCCAGTACCGGATCTAAATTTATTTTGAGGCTGGGCAAAATATGTGAATATGCCGCCCCCTGCTTAGTTTTGCCGCCTACTTGATTTCTAGTACCTGAACAGTACGAGTACACTTGGTGCAGACCACGGAGCAAATTTAGCTCCGTGGTGCAGACAGTACTTTTATATTTCTTGAAAAATAACCAGTCGCTGCCCCCATTCCGAATCGGTAGCATAAGAGCAAAGGAGGGGTGGATATGTTCGATTTTGCCGCCCCTCTTCAAATTGATGTTTTTTATTCAAGTTTTAGCTATTAATTGCATTAGTTTTATTCAAGTTTTTGTATATTTAAGTAAGAGATAAAACAAAGATTTCAAAGATTTGTTATACGGCTAGACCTGTTTGTCTAACAGGCATAAGGCCTACAACACCAGGGGTAGACGCACTTTCCGACTGCCGTCAAGATTGCAGACACTGAAGATAACTTTTTGACCGCCTTCCAAAAAAGAGGAGGCAATCCATTCGTCGCGATCTTTTTGTATGTATGTTCACCTATTATTCGAAGACCCCTGGACCGATCAAAAGAAAAATATTCTTTTGAAATGTTATACTTGTCAGGTGGTCCCGTAGAAATTTTATCGAAATCGGTCGAGTAGTTTGGCGGTGAAGTCGGGTATTAGTTTTGAAAATTGTTATTAATTCTGTTTGGTTTAAACCGACATAATGCTATAATGCATATGATTACAAACCTTATGCTAAGAAATAGTCTCTAATCTGAACATCTTAGAGATCTAACAGTAGGTAGTATTGTGTAATATGTACAATAACGAGTGAATTGTATCATTGCGTACTGTATTATTATGTGCTATCAAATAATTATCAAAACGGCGAAAGGCACAATCACTCGCTTCTTACATGATTTTATAACACAATGTAGAGATAATCGCAGACCAACAAATATACCAGTAAGTTTATTCTTTTAATAAACATAATACAAATAAATTAAATACTTCCTCAAAGCGATGTGTAATATTACTTATATGGACCTCCGTGGCGTAGCGGTCACCGTGCTAGTCCGCATCTCAGAGGTTTCGTGTTCGATCCCCGGTCAGGGCAAGTTGGAAAAAGGCCTCTTTCAAATTGTCCTGGGTCTTGGGTGTTTATCTATAGATTTATTTGTTATATATAAAATATAATATCGTTGAGTTAGTATCCCATAACACAAGTCTCGACCTTACTTTGGTGCTAGCTCAATCATCAGTGTAATTTGTCCCTATGTATTTATTTATTTTTTATTATTTATGGACCCGGCAGCCAAGAGACCAAGACCACAGTACATATAGTCTACAATGTAGAAGGTTGTAAACGGGCATTATTGATTTATTAACCTTGCAAGTAGCGTTTAATCCATCTTATATCCAGAAGTGTCCCCAAGAAATATACATATCCATGTGATAAGCTTTTGTGTGCCGATCCTACATAAATAATGGTATAAGGATAAGGCAGAAAATAGAAGTGATAAGCTTATGCCTGAAAGGAGAAGCACATGCTATTCAAATTTTTAAGTTAAAAACAATAAAGGGCCCGGAACGCTGCTTGTGGCATCCAAAAACTACACATTTTGTTCGCTTAAAAAACTGCGCATGACCGAATACTTTTAAAGGCAAGTACTTAGATTTTACAAAGTATCGAATGACTATCTAAAATGCCTCGTTAGACAAAGTTTACCATCTCGTTGACATTTTCACTTAATCGTATCTTTTGCACATGACACAGCGAGATGGCAATAAAATCGAATAACTTGTTTCCTACTTCCGAAATTGCCCAATGCGATAGCGAATTATGCAAGATATCCGATGGCGGAGTTCGCCGGTCGACGTGTGGTTTCCATACTGTCAATTGCAGTTACGTATAAAATTTTGGAAATTTTGACTAATGTGATTGTGCTATTTTGCTGATTTTTTACATACGCATGACTTGAATATTAATAGAGGGTGCGGTCTACTCTAGAAAAGTACTCATTAGAAATGGCGAACCGTCACCATTAGGGTTGTAACATTATCACTTTTTTCTAGAATTTTTCTTAGGTATAATTCTAGTACATAAGATTTTTGTTTGGCGAATAAAGATTTTCTTTCTTTATTTTTTTCTAAGGTTAGAGTTGAAACTTATTTATTTATAACAATCCAGAATAATAATGTATTAAATGTAGCCATTGTTTTTTTTTAATGGCGTTTGGAGATAAACGTGACTATTTTATTACAATTTTTCGTCGCCACGATGTCTAGTTTATGTTGTCACATCACGCCAATAAAGTGAGGTGATGTGTAAAATTGATCATACTACTGTTAATGTGTATGTTTAATTTTTAACCGAAAAGTAATGTTTATCTGTGTATTTATCAATGAGGCTAGAATGCTTAGAACATGTTAGTTACATGATCTCAACAAGAGTAATTGCGCATTAATTTCTTTAAAAGTCAAAATTCACGATCATCACGGTAGGCAACGAAAAACTGAGTAATTATGCATTTAATCGTTCATCTTTCACTCGCAGTGAAATTCCGCATTGTTGTAGTATGCAAATATAGAAACTGCAAGTTGACTCGCACAAAGCATGAATAATAACTAGAAATTATGGCGAACGCGCGACCATGACGCGCTCATTTCAATGTATGGCTACAATATATCAAAAATACAGAACTGAGACGACATACAATGTAAGAACATTCACATAGACTGGACTCTTACCGTCTGAAATTTTCTATAATGTAAGTATAAGATACATTATGCATGGGCGCACGAAATCGCAGGAGATTTTGAAGTAGTAGACCGGAATAGTTTTATTCTTCTTTGTCCGAAATTAAACTAGCAGCCGAATATTTGGTCCTGGATACTTATATCGACGGAAATCGAAACCGATTTTAATATAAATAAACGCTTTCAATATAAATAACAATAATCTTATGATTTTGGTCAACACCTGGACGCGCAAATCTCACTATATATCACACTAAAATAATATTATATTATAAAGGCGAAAGTTTGTGAGTGTGTATGTTTGTTACTTCTTCGCGCGCAAACGACTGGACCAATTTTGATAAATTTTGGTATGCAGGAAGCTGACTACCTTATTTTTTTCTCGCGGTAAAAAAATCCTTTCGGATACCTTACCGCTCACGGGAAACCGGCAAGGTTATGTGGTGTTACCACTAAAAAACCGCGGTATCACCTTTCAGCCGCAATGGGCCGGGGCCGTGTGTGCTATTCTCGCTCCACAGCCCCGGCGCGGCGACCGCTATCTTGGTCCCTGCTGACACCCTGAAGCGGACACCCTGGATTAACACATAGGGTACTTTTTATATTTACCGCGGGTAAGACCACGGGGCGCAGCTAGTATCCTATAAATATCAAAAAATAATCCACCTACATGGATACACAAAACAACGTAAGGTATACGTAAAGATAACATAAAAAAAATATTCAGTTTAATCTGATCAAAAGTTTTTGGCCGATTACAACAGTTTGTCTTCTCCTTAACAGCCTGCATGAGTCCACTGGATTGAAGGCATCTCCCAATAAAGCGAGGATTATGTGTCTGGTCAGCATCTATAACCACTTTATTTTGTAGCACGAGTGAAAGGTACAGAACCAGCTACCTATAAATTCCGATTGACCATAAAGTCGTGTAAATGGATAATTAATTTGATGAGTTGACAACCCGAACAAATTTTACGGATAGGCCATAGGAATTGATGTTTATGAATATAGCCATCTTGTCAGGAATTAAAGCTAATGTGATGTGATAAAACGATGTGGGATAGGTGATGACGTCAAGTAATACCCGATGCTATATCTTCTATTTTTCACCTTGTCATTTTCAATGTAACGTGACATACGTATACAGGGACAGTGAAATATACTGAATTCAGTCCATGAACTGAACAACTTTCCCTAAGGACCATGTATAGTAATATGAAAAAAAAAGACTTCATACAAGTTGACCAATCAGCTGATCCGAGTTTTTATGAAAACAAAAAAAATGTTCCTTGAGGAAAGTTGTTCTGCATCATAAACTAAATCATGCTTAAAATAGTTTCAGTATATTTTGTTATACGTTATATAAAAGGCAATCTTATGACCAGCACAAATCGATCTTTGTTCTACAGATATCTGATGCTATTATGTAAGTAGCTATCTTCCATAGCAATTTGCTATGAACATGAAATTGATGGGTGTGAACGAATAGTCGTCTCATCATTATAAAGTTACGTGAGTAGACCGAATGATGAGAGCATTTTCATCGAATTGTCATAGACAAGGTTTCCGGAGTTATTGGCAGTGACCAAGGCTAAATTGTGGTTTACACGATATGTGTGCATGTTAGATAGCGTAGAGTTAATTTGTATTTAGCATAAAACCGCACATGTTCTTAACCGCGAATTGTAGCATATTAAATGCCAAATTACGAAAATTTCTCTGAATAATAACTAATATGTAAAAGAGATAAAATGATTTACTCGTTTTTTCAATCATTAATAAATTTAAGTATTTTCCATTTTTTTTACAAGTTTGGTCAGGTAAGGCGATTAGCACACTGCTTCGTACCCCGTTGCGTAGCGCGGGACCGGACTGTATGCAAGTATCTGAATTTGTATATAAAACACGCATAGGACAACACACTGACGCCGCGTCTACGCGCGTCCTTTTTGTATGGCGGTCCAGCGCTACGCAGCGAGATGCGCAGCAGTGTGTCAATCGCCTAAAAAACAAGATGGCGCAGACAGAAAATCTTATGCCAAGCAGTGGGTTCATGAAAGCTGACGATGATGATGACATGACATCGTCGTACCCTAGACCTTTCGAAACGCCGTCTATGTAGGTATACCATAAAAAATCGCCCGATCAACTAGCATGGCGCAACACCACCTCGCAGAAATGTCACTATCTGAAAATTTGCATTAAACTAGGCACATACCTGTGAGTGCTGAAGCGCGAACTCCGCGATGAGCGAATGCGCGTGATGAGCTAAAGGCACGTGTAGGGTGAGCGGGGGTTCCCTTGCTGCTGACAGCTGCAGCGAGTGCGGCGCTGGAGCGGACGCGCGGAGGCCGGCCAGCGGCAGCGAGCGCCGGACCGTGAGGCCGGTGGGCCCTGTAACAACGCAGAAGATGACAATAAATAAATATATAGGGACAAATAACACTGATTGAGCTAGCCCCAAAGTAAGTTCGAGACTTGTGTTATGCGATACTAACTCAACGATATTATATTTTATAACAAATACATATATAGATAAACATCCAAGACCCAGGACAATTTGAAAAAGGCAATTTTCCAACTCGCCCTGACCGGGGATCGAACCCGGGACCTCTGGGTGGCGGACTAGCATGCTGACCACTACGCCACTGAGGTCGTCAGAGTCAGAGTCAGAGAGTGACAATGGAGAGTTGGGGAAGCATTGTAGAGGTGCTTAAGGCCAGGAGACAAAAAATCTCAAGATTTATTTGATTGTCAAAACTCAGATTTACATAAAAGATTTAGGATTTGAGCACTCAGTATTGTCATTATATCTATGAATTTTGACTATTTCTAAATGAAACTATGAGGGCTAATTAGGCTTTTGGGATTCGTAAAAAAATGTCATGACCTTAAATTCATACTAACCAATTTATTATTTTGTCAACCTATGTTGAAGCTAAACCTGCTTAGGTTGATTAGTTTTAAAAGGAATACATACATACATATCTACTATCACGGGGTAAACAGCATTTTGAGTCTTGCGGCCCGAAGCAGATAAAGTCCAGGGCCTCAAGACTCAAAGGCCACTTTTAGCGTAAATGGATTAAGGAGCTGACAAGTGAACAAGTTAATGAATTTGAGACTTTATAACAAAGACTTACCTTTCACTCCAATGGTAACTGCACTATGTGACACAGCAAGCACTGCATTTTCACCAGGTGGCATTCTCGCCGCAAAAAGCCGTGCGAAGTAAAACGGCCAAGACCTGGCCAGTTCGACCGCCTGCCTCTTGGTCTGCGCCCGCGGCGCGACGCCATTTTGTGATCGCAACCACGCGGCGCCGGCGCGTTTCTCGCTGGTCGTCATGCGGAGGGATGGCATGGTGGAATTGATATCATGTACGACCTATTCGAAAACAGGATTTAAAATTCTATTAATTATTTTATAATTTCCTAATCTTCATCTCGGTTTATTTAATAAGTAAGATAAATAATTTACATATTTACAAATAAAGAGAAAAATTGAAATATTTCGCAAACTTTCATCTACCGACACTTGCTTCCGGTGAATAAAACATCGTGAGGAATCCTGCACACTAGTTCACTATCTATTTATATGTAAGAGATATGCTCACTAGTGTGTAAATAATAATTAATTGGTGTCACTAGGTGACAGTCATTGAGCTATGAATAAGGTTTATGTAAAGTTTTTTTCGTATAATATATTATAATGCTTTAAGAGTCCCCTTACCCTGGACAATAACAGACTTTCCCATACAAAGGTAGTCTATGTTTGATTTTGAAATGACATGTCGGATATGGGAATAATTGTGTAATTTTAAAGAAATTGCAATTATCTAAGGTTATAATTGGTTTTCGATACTAAAATTATAAACTTAAAAGAGAATATAGTATATTATATCGTATTTGACCATCAGTATGGAGAACTTCTACACCCTTATGTTTTCTTTCTAGTTCATAAGTTTACTGTAGAAACCAATTATAACCCTAGATAATTGCAATTTCTTTAAAATTACAAATTTTTACCGAAATCTGTCATGTCGTCTCATGTCATCACATGCCGAAAAGTCTAGGGTAAGGGGATTCTTAACACATTCAAACCGATAGGATAGCAAAAAATCTAGTTGATTCGTCAATCCTTACCTGTAGATAAAGTAAATCCAATATGGCGGGGTCGTTGTATGTCTCCAGCGGCGTGAATATCTCCTTGCGCACGCGCAGCTTCCATGGCACTCGACTGTAGGTCAGGAACGACCGGTCCGACGGCAGTAGAGCTGCCGGCGCTGGTACATCGCCTGATAAAATAGATGCACATATATTTTTTTAATATAAAATCACATTTGTGTATTCTTTTATACCTGTAGATAAAAAGAAAAATTGATTAGGTCGATTTTTATTGATCTATAAAAATCTATCTGTGTAATGAAGGTTTATTTATGTAAATTGTTATGGTTTTTCTTTTTTACTCAAAATGCTCTCTTATATGGACAGAATTTACCCATAAAAAGTTGATTACGTTGCGATAACTTTCACTCCAATTTTTTTTTTCACTTTCTTAACGTACCTAAATACTGTTGAATAAGTACGCTAATATTATTACAATTTAGCCTATTAATGTAAGACTAATTAGTAATTTTACATTGACCTAGTTTTATAAGCAATATTATAAGAATATGTCCATCGGCACTTTTATTACTGTCTCTATTAAGGGGAAGGCACTTTGTTCGTGTCTTTAATTAAAAATTGGATATAGTTATACTTACGTTCAATATGTTCAGTTCTGTCGGTAACGTGTGTGGACACCGAATGTCTCCTCTCAGCTTCCATTTTTCTGTCTCTTTCCTTCTGCTGCATGTGAGTCTTGAACGTCGCTCGTTCCGTCCTCTTCATATCTCCATTTTCTGGTGGAAACACAACGTCTGAACGCGGACTATCCCGAGCACGACCAACTAACATGTCTCTCGAGTTCTTTCTTCCATCAAACCGTTCGAAATCGTCATAGTAAGGCGACCTCTTGCGGTCAAAAGATTCATCAACACCGTTCTCCTCTTTCCTCCTCTCGGCTCTCGTTGGATGTATCTCGTAGATCTCGGACGCTTCTCTCCCGGAGAAGTTGTCTCGATCCCGACGACTGTCCATGCCCGATTCGGAATCCCACTCGTCCCGACTCTGTTGTCTGTCGTCATTATAACTCCTGCCCAGTTCGGATTCGTCGCCCCAATCGTCGCGCAGATTACGAGAGTTTCTCTCGCGGCGATCAGACGTTAGGAAGCGAGAAGCTAAGTCATCGCGAGAATCTTCAGACTCGTCTTTTCTTCTGGAGTTCCAGTTCGCAAGGAAGTTGTGACGGTCGTCAGCTTCTCTATTTTGGTGCACTCCGAAGGTGTCTCTGTCACGTCTGAGTTGAGCGAAAGTTGACGCGTCAGGAACTGGTGGGGGCGGGGCTGGTCTGTCTGGTGGAGTGGGGGGAGATTGAGGGGGAGGAGGTGCAGGGCCAGGAGGCGCGGGAGGCAACGGCGGAGGAGGCGCATCCCAGCGACCACCACCTCCCAGCTGTCGCTCTAACATCAGTTTTCTAGTATCTTCTAGTTTGTTTACAGTGCGAGGAGTTTCTGCAGCGGATGACGAGCTACGAACAGAGTGGTTAGCGGTCACTCGCTCAAGTCTTTGCCTCATTTCTGAACTCAGTTTGAGTTTTCCGACGCTGCCTGGTGAGGGCCTTTGCGCGCCGATTTCGAAGCTTCTGCGAGCAGTTCTTTGATTTGGGGGTTCTCTGCTGGGAGAGACGGGACCATCGACTTCGAATTCTTCCCATTCGATACCAGGGGATGCTTCAGACCGCGATCGGCCTCTCGGTGGTTCATGTTCGACACCATTTGTTTGAGCTTGAGGCGTATGTCTTCGTTGTATTTGACGCATTTTGAATTTGGTAAAATCTTGTGTTTGTTCCTGACCAGTAGCGTCCTTAGGCGGAGGCCACCTCCATTTGCCAATGCGAACTGTCTTCGCTCTGCCGTATGGATCCATGAACGGCCGTACTTCGGAAGGATCTGTCGCGTGCAGCGGTGGGGGCATGGGGGGCGGCGGGGGAGGGGGTGCTCCTGTCGATGATGATGTTTCGTTGGATTCTCGTCGTATTTTCGCTGATATCCTTGGTGGAGAGTGAACTTGAGCATGTACTACCGTGGACGACCTGACAGGCGAAGTTGGTTCCGACTCATTTGCCTCCACGACTTGTCCAGCTAACAACGTTTGCAGGGCTTGATTCTGAGCCAATAACTGCTGCTGGATTTGTAAATTCTGTGCCATAGCGCTTTGCAAGAAGGCTCGTTGTAGATTTTGGTGGTACGCGTTTATATCAACGGTTCCTGGTGGTGGCAGATGGAGGCCTAACGCGGCAGCTAATGCTTCAGGAGTGGTAGGCATCGTCGCGGGTAAAGCTAGTCCACCATAACTCAAAGCTGACGTATTAGCGGAAGCCGCTCTTGGCGTGGCTCCACCACCTTTAATCACTTCAGAAAGACCTTCTCCATCTGTTAATCTTTTCAGGCTATCGTTCATAAAAATTGGATCAAAAAGGTTGGTAATATAATCATCAACTGAGTCTACACTCGACTCCTTCCTGCTCGTCCTGTCTTTGTTCTCGTCCTTACCACCGCCTTTGATGAGGCGACCAATATCTTCGCTGCTAAGCGCGTTGATTTGTTCGTTGTATTCGCAGCTGAGGATGTTATCAATGAATTCAGCATAGTTTTTCCCGCCTTTGATACTGGCAGCTAGAGAACGAGCGTCTGACAGTTCGTCTATGTTAGGGTCTAGGACGGGAGAGAAGAGGTCGTCTAGAAATTGGTCGACGTCGGAAGCTTGCGAAGGCACGCGGACCCGCCGCACGTGCGACGCCAAGCTTGGGGCTTCTGACGTGTCTGACATGGCTGACGACCTGAGAGATAAAATAATACATAAATAAGAGAAAAATGCACTTAGCACAATACAAAACTGATTAGTGGTTGGCTGGTCACGCATTTAACGTTTGGACTACTAAATGTTACTACCACAGCATGGTGTATAGTCGATTTTGTCATCTTATGCAACATGTTAGGCGATTCGCACACTGCTCCGCACCCCGCTACGTAGCGCGGGAAGGGACTGTATGCAAGTATCTCAATTTGTATAGAAAACACGCATAGGACAACACACTGACACCGCGTCTACGCGCGTCCTTTTTGTATGGCGACCCCGCGCTACGCAGCAGGATGCGGAGCAGTGTGCCAATCGCCTAAGCGATTAATAAATGAGTGAGTGAAATAAGGTTATTTACTTAAGTTGTACGAATGTTATTAATTATTTATACTTTAGGAAATTAAGTTTGGTAAAGAATTTAAGTATTCCCATACACAATACCCGTACTTGTTTATTATATTGATTTTTTGTATAATAAATTAACTAAGTATAGATTAATTTCTATATACATTATATGTACATAATTAGGTGTAATTACTTCATAAAGAAAAGACAAAAAATACTGATGCGCGACTTACCTAACTCCTCCAAATTCTGAGCTCTTTTCGATGTAAGCGCGACTAGACTGGGAGCCCGCGGGCGCCCGCTTGCCCGCGTACTGCGACTTGATGTACCGCGACGGCACCGCGCGCGACCCCGTGCCGTACTCCATTTCCATCACTCCTTTACTACTAGTGACACTCGGCGCTCCGCCTAACCGCTCCACCGAGTGATAGCGATCATTGAGACGCGATTGCGACAACCCTAAATCAGCAAGCTTCGTTGGCTGAGGTCCAGGGTTATCACCTAATAAGTTATCCAACGATCTGCTTCTAACTTTATCATTATTCTGTTCGAAGTATCTCTCGTTCAGAGCAGATTCCCTTGAGAGGATATCGTGTGAGGTTTTTCTAGAATAGTCGTTGTGTTTGGTTATGGCGTGGGACTCTTCCCGCTCGATCTTCCAGTTGTACTCGGAGAGGCCTTCATCGATTGAATCCTGTAGAAGGCGCGGGATGCTCGGCGAACGAGATTTTGGTGGTTCTGGTGGCGGGACCTGTGGACGCAAATGCAGAAATTAATAAATGACACAGCCCAAATTAACAAAAAGGTTTTACTATGAGTATAACTCTTTTAACTTTGTGGCCATGCTAATAGTAGCCAATTGACATTCGTGTGTCTTTTTAAATTTTACAGACAAAAGAATTCAGAAACCCACGCAACCCAAAAGCTTTTTCTATGAATATTTATCTTATGACTTTGGGGTCATATACTTAAGTATCTCAGACAACAGGGAATGTCCAATGGCTCTGGAGGGTAATAATTAGCAAATGGCCACTATTCAGCTCTCCGAGAAATACCTGCCATCTGCATGGTATAGCATAAGTTACCCACGTCACAAGTGTATTTCACTATTCCGTACTTGAGAACCGGTACGAAACTCAGTTTCAAATTAAACAACATTCATTTCAAAATTAATTAATGAAAGATGAGGAAATCAATGAAAAAATTACACACCCAAAAACGCGACGATATCAATATTCAAAACCAAGGCCTCCCGACACGTAATCACTAAGACATAGTACAAAAGTACATATCTGAGACTGTGTGGACTGCACTAGCGGCGTGAAACCGGGTTGCAAAAACACTGAAGTATTCAACCGGAATCGCGTATTGCGTAAACGTATATTATCGCCGCCTATTATGTAGCCTCATTAGATATAACCGTCTTTAGAACTACTTTTTAGTGGAGAAATCTGAATACAACGATGAGTGATAACGATCGGGATTAAATACCAATTCAGAGAGGGTTGTTCTCTGGAAAAATGAAGCATTCTGAATGTCATACAGTCCTTCTATTGTCCTATATGGGTTCGGCTACATTTGCCAGCATGGAACAGCACTTTTCTATGCTGCTATCCTTTTGTGTCGCTCAAAACCGTCATTCGCTAGAGCGAAAGAGAGCGACGGAACGCATCTGAATCAGCGATTCCACGGCATTCTGTCGCTCTCTCTCGCTCTATCAAATGACGTTTCTGAGCGGCAGAAAAGGATAACAGCAAAGAAAATTGCTATTCCGTCTTGACAGGTGTAGCCCAACCCTAAAAATGGCGTTTTGCAGAAAGTTGCAATTTATGTAAAAGTGCATTTGATATGCTTCCAAAATGGAAATTATATTTAGCATCATCAATGCATAAATTAATCCGAACTCGTCTCACAGACGGAAAACCAGCTTGGCCAATGACGCTTCACTATTTGATTTATACTTATTCACTATAAGAGTATACCTCTTAGTCATAACGTTATTCTTGGAAGCTCTCATTTTGTTTTGTGTTATACCTAATCAAAAGTAAATGTAATTGTCTACCAAAAAAATTATTAAGTTGTGGAAAATTCAAAAGTCACTAAGTTTTACTTGTATCTTTACGTGTTTTATTTTTTTTAAAGATATCGATACTAGCATTTAGCAATGACCACAGCTGAGAAGAAGCGCCGATAGAAACTCATTTACACAGTATTTTTGCCCTACTTTCTTATATGTCTGTCAATTTATAAATATTTATCCTATATTTTAAACGCACAATTCCAATCTCGGGAACGGCTCCAACGATTATGATGAAACTCGGTATTTAGGAAGTTACGAGGCTAAAAAATTATTTTCATAAAAAATGTAAGGTCGCCCAGCTAGTAAAGACAATACGTGTACGACTGTAGGTCTCTTTCTATACAAGTCACCGACAAGAGCCTGGCTCTTCTTACCTGAGGTCTCGCAGAGCGATCTTCAACAGAAGACGCTCTGGGTGGCGGCGCGGGCGGCTGCAGCGACGAGATCCGCGGGCCGGTCGCGCGCAGCGGCTCGCCGCGCGCGCTCGGCATGGCGCTCCATGTCTCTATTTCACCGACCGCGTCCAGGGCGTATTCGCAGCCCGCCCATTCTAAAAACAGAGAAAGTACTTCAACAATGTTTGAAAAATGATTAAGCTTTTTTCGGTATAAAAAAGTATCCTATGTATATTTGATTGACTTGGATTAACCAGGCAATAAGCTATTTACACTCTAAATTTTATGACAATCCGTTCAGCCCTTTTAGCGTGAAAGCGGAAGAAACATTCATACATCCATAAAAACAGAATTTTCATTTAAATATAAGTAGATTCTTCCACAATAACCAAATCTACTATTCTAACGGTTTTTCATTATCTCTTCGCTATTATGATAAAATGTAAGATGTATTATCAATGCAACATATAAACATACTTTAAACGAGTGTATGTATTAATTACACCCTCAAATTATAAGCGCCCTCGCTCGCTTCACTCGCTCGTGCGCCTAAATATCTCGGGTGTAATTGATAACTTACAACCCTTGTTCATGTAGACGCCACTGGCTTTCATCATGAGTCACGTGACTTGTACAGTGACTCACCGGTGAGCTGCGAGTTGTGCTCCACGGTGAGCGTCCAGCCATGCGCGTGGTGCGCGATGCCGGCGGCGGACAGCGCCGCGCTTGCTGCGCGCTCGCACGTCGTCCACGACTCCACGCACACGTGTTGCACCGTGTCTGTACATCACAAATCATTACTGTAACTGTTGAGGAGTATCAAGACTTTTCTTGCTAGGTGAAGCAGTGTCTAACACAAGTTTATTTGCAAGGCAAATAAAAAAAAACCCCGATTTTTCGGGCTTTTACCCCCATAACTTTTGACCCGCTGAACCGATTTTAATCGATCATAGCTAAGAACCACTGCAAGAAAACGTTGGTTTCACGTAAAAAAAACGCATCAAAACCGGTCCACTTACAGTACAGATATAAAGATAGATGTAAAGATAGATATAAAGAGATGTGTAGATAGATATAAAGATAGATGCTTGTTGTAAATAACACTGTGGTTTCACTGATGGTGGTTGACACTTGATACTGATGATAGATACTTGTTCTTGATCTTGAAAGCTTTTTGAAAGAGCAACTTCGTGTGCTGCCATGTTTGCGCTAGTTTGTTCGGAGTATTCGCGCCCCTGCGATATATGCGCCTTCTCAATTCAACTGGTGAGACCCGCCTGTGGGAGGCCAGTGAACCGATTCGCGAAGTATCGCAAAGGGGCCCGAAATTCATCCGGCTCGAAGGACCATTATGTACGGCGCAGGCTTCGGTTGTCACCTAGGCCCGCACCATACATGAAGAGATGTTGATGTAGAGGTTTGATGATGTTATGGAGACACAAGACCACGTCACGTAGAAACTGTTTATTGTCGTTATGTTACATGGTGTAGGTGGGTTGGGTGTGACGGGTACTTTCTCGATCACCGCTCGATAGTGTCTCAATTGTTAGTTGTATTTGATTCAAAATGTAAAGTAAAACAGCTGACACGCGACCTACATAATATGTGGCCGCGTGCAGCCGAAATGTGCGAGCTTGGCTCGTACACAGACATTGGCGTCAAACTTATAACACCCCTCTTTTTGTCGGGGGTTAAAGATATACCGAAACAATTTTATTCAGTCTATTATATCGAACAACTTTCCCTAAGAAACATAATATACCGAAATATGAGAAATATTTTTGAACTTCAATACAAATTGATCGATCAGCTGATACGGATTTCTTTTGAAAGCAAGAAAATAATCACATTTCGATATACGTTCCTTGAGTGATGTTAAGACAGTATCATAGACCAATCTATTCTTAATAGTTTCAAGATGAGAAATAAACGGAAAATTAAAGTTCCAACATAAATGGTGTAATCATGGGTCAAAATTAATTTTGTACTGTTAAGAAAATAAAAAGTCACAAAATAATGTCACTTGTCATGAGTCATGACCATATCCACTTTCAACACTACTTGTATATTCTAAATCTTTGACTTTCAATGCGATTTTAGATTTACGCAGAAAAACTAATATTAAGATCGCTATTTGAGTCCAGGAAACTATGACGTCAATGGTCTATATTTCATGCAAATGCTTTAGAAAATGTTTGTTTTCACGTTTAGAAAAAAGTATTAGATTTGACTTGTTGGAAAGTTGTATATTCTAACCCTCCAATTCATAAAGCTTAACAAACGTTTGCTAAACCTATTTTAGTTAAAATATGTTTTGTCACGTTATTTTTGTGACAGATATTAAAAAGAGCGAAAGGGAGAAAACATGTTTTAGCTAAAAAGATTTAGCAAACGACTGTTAATTTTTATGAATATGAGAATTAATCTTTGTTGGAAAGTGGCAAATTTCTTTAAATCACAATAAAATAGGGTTACCATCATAGAGCCGCAGCGGCAGCGCCGGCTTGGCTTCAGTCCTGGCCGCTCGCCACTCCAGCATGGTGGGCGGGCAGCGCCGCGCCACGGCCGCGGCACGCGCCGCGCCCGCGCTCGAGCCCCCGAGCAGCCGCAGCAGCAACGCGCGCTCGCTGCTGGGGGCGCGCTCCGACACGAAGCGGACTAGGTATCTGAAACAAGGTATGTTAGTATTTATATTTTGTGATATGTATTTATATTATAAATTTATATTTATATTATATAAACTAGGTGCTAGAGAGTCTCTAAGGGAACTTTTTAAAGACATAAATATTTTGACTCTCCCTTCGCAATTCATCTATGCGAACATTATGTATGTGCGTCAGAATAAACATACATATAAGAAAAATTATGATATTCATAGTATTAACACTAGAAATAAAAATAAATTAGCTATCTCAGCTTTTCGGTTAGAAAAAACAAAAAAGTCTTTTGTGGGTCTCAGCTTGCGTCTCTATAATAAAATTCCAGATAATGTAGTAGCGTTACCATTATCTAAGTTTAAGACTGCCGTAAAAAATCATTTATTAAAAAATGCTTATTATCATGGAAATGACTCTTTATCTGATCAAAATTCTTGGAAATAGTTGACTGCAAATGTATTATTTAGATGTATAATATAATGTATACTGAGCTTAAGTGTAAATCTGTATTGTAACTGAAACAGCCCATCAGGCTGGGTAGAGACCAATACTGAACTGGGTTTCTTTCGGCGTAATCTTCCCAGCAGTGGTCGTTCCGAAACGCTAGTAGTTTTTAGCTTTTGCACTAAAATAATATTTAAAAAAATGACCTTCAATAAGAGATAAATTTATCCTACATTGAATAAAAAAAAATGACTTTGACTTTGAATTATAAAAAATAAGAATCTGCAAAAAAATAAGCAAGTTAAAAGGTTTTAAAATCTGATCAGCCATCTTGACCTGACCGGGGATCGAACCCGAGACCTCCGCAGCTCCGGTATGACAGCGTGGCATGACGAACAGAGATTCTTGTGCAGAGACAGCCGTCAGCTGCCAGACGCGGTTTGCCGCTCGCCTGGTTGCAATGTTACCAATCCTAACGAATCAATTACTTGTGCAGAGGGACTCCTGGCTGGAAGGCCGCCTGACAATACGCCATCAGCTGCCAGACGCGGTCTGCCGACGGGCTGGTGCCGCTCGCCGTTTGCAAAATCACCAACATGAAGTAACGAATCAATTACTTGTGCAAAGGTACTCCTGGCTGGAAAGCCGCCAGACAATGGGCCATCAGCTGCCAGACGCGGTCTGCCGCCGGGCCGGTGCCGCTCGCCTGGTTGCACAGTTGTACGAGAATCTCGTCGCGAAGACCTCGGGATGACAGGCCGCGAGACGCTATGTAATCTGCTAGAACCTGAAAGAGTAATGATACGTTTTTTTTTCTATACATTAATGTATAAAGGAATGCAAACCGCGTGTCTTAAACCAAAAATCTGTGTGAACAATAAGAAAAGGGAGACCGAAAACTAAAGTTTTATTTTTTGTCTGTCTGTTTGTCTGTATGTATGTGCACGCTAATTTCCAAAACGACTAAACGTATTTTTCGCGGTTTATTCGAATAAATTAAGCTCAGCTTGAAGCAAAATTTAAGATCAATCGAAATCTAATGTTTGTAAGCAAGTTATCATCATTTTTAAGTTTCACGCGAACGAAGTCGCGGACACTAGCTAGGTACTAATATTTGTAAGACTTATTGAACTTTCTTTAGCTTGAATGTGAATCAAAACAGTGGAGGAACCCGGCTTACCTTTTGTCTCGCTTCATCACCGGCAGCTGATTCGTCGCACCATCTCAGAATCAGCTTGAAGGTCGCCACAGCATCGTTGAAGTCTTGATCTCTGCCAAAAAATATTGATAAGCATCCTATCCTATCTTATCTGTTTAATTTAAACGAGCAATTAATAGTTGGCTGATGTAAATAAAATAAATCAATGCAGGGTAGAAAAAGGTATAAAACTGCAAAGTACCTGACAGCAGCCTTCGACAAGAACGGCCTCGTTATGGGATGTTTCTTAGGGCTCAGCTGGCCGCCGTCGGCGAAGTAGACCGAGCTGAATTTGGAGAAGGCGAACTGCTGGAGGTCCCGCGGGAGTTGGATACGCTCGTCTTCCGCGTATACATCGCCGGCCACCTGGTAAAGAATGTATTCACAAATTTAATTTATCCCTAAAGGGACAGACAGAACATTTTAGGTCTTCCGGCTCTAAGCAGATAACCCAGGACCGTAACACCCAAAGGCCACGTGGGAAAAAGAATCAAAATAGTGAAGAGTTGCTAGCCGCATTGCCTAAGATAACTAAGTTAATAAACCTAAAGTGATGACGTCACCGACGATTTAATGTCTTATTTAGTTCTGTTCCATGTTAAATTTAGTTCGGATTTTTTCCGCAACATGACGCGGTCTACTGACTTATTTGTTAACCTTTAGTACTGTCAGATTCTCGTGATTCAATTTTGGCTACTTTATAAGTACGCCTCTAAAGTGGAACAGACTGGATGCTTCAACGACCTCTGTGGCGTAGTGGTCACCATACTAATTCGCCACCCAGAGGTCCCGGGTTCGATTCCCGGTCAGGGCAAGTTAGAAAATGGCCTTTTTCAAATTGTCCTGAGTCTGAGATGTTTATCTATATATGTATTTATTATAAAATATAGTATCGTATCATCGTATTGAGTTACTATCCAATAACACAAGTTTCGAACTTAATTTTGGGCTAGCTCTATCGGTGTTATTTGTACCTTAAAAAAAAAGTATGCTAGATCAGGAAAAGTTTCATTGGTTTTATAGATGTACTAGCTTTTGCCCGCGGCTTCGCTCGCGTAGGGGTGTAATTTATCAAAATCCTTTCTTAGGGAATACCTACGTCATAGTAGCTTTATGCAGGCAAAGTCTCAGCCCGATCGGTTTAAAATTGACAAAGTTTCATACAAAGTTTCATCCCCTATTTTATCCCCTTAGGGGTAGAATTGATCAAAATCCTTTCTTAGCGGATGCCTACGTCATAACATCTACCTGCATGCCAAATTCCAGCCCGATTCGTCCAGAGGTTTGGGTTGTGCGTTGATAGATCACTATGTCAGTCAGTCACCTTTGAGTTATATATATTTAGATTAAGATTTAAACACTGCTTTTCTAAATTCTAACTCACCTTGGCGAGGTTTCTCTCAGTGTGCGGCGGTTGCCACTCGTCAATCTTGGACAGAATGAAGGCCAGCTCTGCAGGCACCTCCAGGACTTGGAGACTCTCCGCCTTTGCTTTCTGCGCCTTTTGTTCAGCCGCTCGACGTCTGTAGGCATATTTTAAGTTATTTTATTAAAACTGATGTACGATAAACTCATTACTAATTATCACAGTTAAGTCTCGTAAATAGTCGGCAAGGCTGACCAGATTACGATCGCTCAGTTCAAAGCGTGCCGACGTCGTCGGTTCGCTGTTGCTTACATTCGCCCTGAAGACGATCGTAACCTGGGCGGCCTTTCCAACTATATCACGCGAGTTAACCGTCTCCCCCTCCAACATCCATCCAGTCCAACAAATGTCCAAAAAATGCCAATTTTAACCACTATATCTCAAAATGTAGGACACCAACATTCTGGTTGAGATTGACTCTAGGTGTCCATTTTGTTGCCAAAATAACAGATATATCTGGCCTTTAAGACGCTCTATACGACCTCTCCACTTAAACCCGTCTTGCCAGCTTGCAAAGTGTGGGCCAAATCTTCTGGCTGCTTTGGCTAAAATGGCTCTGGCAGTACAGTCGTGCTCCTACATGACCCTCTCTGTACTACCAAGACCTACTGCCACAGGAGCAGTGGAGATTAAAAACCTAATGATAATCTTTTTTTGGAACATCATCATATTAAATATCCATCCTGCTTACTTAGCAGCCATCTGCTATGCCTCCCGCCTCCGATACTGCTACTTCAGCGCGGCGAACCGCGTCCTCGCCCGGCGCCCGTGCACCAGCGTCGACGCACGAATGCCGCGATAACATAAAATATCCATCTCACTTACTTGGCAGCCATCTAATGTGCTTCCGCCCGCCTGCTGTGCTGATGCTGCTCCTTGAGCGCCGCGAACCGCTGCCTGGCCAGTCGCCTGCGCACCAACGACGCCGCGCCACACTACCACGACTGTACGACCGTTTTCGCGCGGCACATTTGTCGAAAACATTAAATATCCGTCCCACTCACTTAGCGGCCACCTGCTGCACCTCCACCTCCTATGCTGCTCTTTCAGCGCGGCGAACCGCTTTCTGGCCCGGCGCCCCCGCAGCAGCGCCTGCGCACGCACGACTTCGCGCCGACACGACTGCACGGTCACTTTTGTCGATGACATCAAATATCTATCTCACTTACTTGGCAGCCACCTGCTGCGCCTCCACCCGCCTCCTGTGCTGCTCCTTCAGCGCGGCGAACTGCTTCCTGGCCCGTCGGCCGCACACGCACGACACCGCGCCGCGCCAACATGACTGCACGACCACTTTCGCGTATATCATTTCCACTTACTTGGCAGCCACCTGCTGTGCTTCGACCCGCCTCCTATGCTGCTCCTTCAGCATCGCGAACCGCTTCCTGGCCCGGCGGCCGCGCACCAGCGCCTGCGCCCGCACCACACCGCGCCGCGCCGCCACGAAGCGGCGACGAGCATGTGCACCGCGCCACCACGACTGCACGGCCACTGTCGCGCGACGCATTTGTCGGTACCGCTTCCTGAAGAAACAAACACGTACTATCAGCATTTGCGTCGATAAGGAATAGCTTTTATCTTATTATTTGCTTTGTACGGTACGCCTCAGAAGTGGAGTCCCAATTTCTCATACAAAATGTATGAGAAATTGAGACTCCATTTTTGAGATTTGAAATTTTACCTAAACGTTATTTATTAAATCTATTGCACTTAAAATCTTAAGTACAAAAGGTACAACTAATGCTTAGCATTGTCTACTAGTTCAAGTTTGGGACGAGAAAAATGGTAGATGATGTTTATATTGACTAAGCACGTATATTATATCACGTGATAAAAATCATGCAAAAGTAATTATTTAAAATTTTCATGGAGCTAATTTGCACGATGATAATGTTTGAAGTATTCCATAGTAAGTTCTGGCTATTTACTCTTGATTTCTCATAGTCTTCGGCATTCCTGGTTGACAAAGAAAAAGCGGAAAAGCGCACTTCACGCTCTGAAGTAGTACAGCTGAGTACACAACAAAGAACACGTTCAGAAGAATTAAAGAGGGCTGCTAGACTGGTATAGAAATATAGTGCTATCTTACCTAGCGAGATAACCTCGAACTTGTGCTTGCAGCTTGGTCGCCGCAGCTCGCAGCTTATCGGCGCGCGCGCGTTCTAATGCCCGGTGGAGGGCCTCCCTTATGAACACACGGGCTGCGCCTAGCTGGTAGTCCGCGCCGACTGGAAACATAGAATATACAAGTATATATAAAAACAAAACTAACAAACCTCTCTATGAGGGCACCAAAAATCATAAGTAAAGTAAATACATTATTCTTCCATGCTGGTCAGAAAGACAAGAAACACTTAGAAAACGCATATAAGCCATCGAGGAATTCGGCGAAAAGGCAATCGTGT